>CM062623.1:37976612-39339723 GCA_025617555.3 Puccinia polysora | reverse complement strand
TCTTGAGTTGTTTTTCAACATGCTCAAACCAAGATGGCCCTTGCAGGCCATATTCTGTCAGTTATGGCCTGCCCCCTACTTTATTGTAAGACTTTAGGCTCAAGTCTTGGCTTTTTATCAATATTTTTTAATCTTCTGAATGATATAATTCAATAGGCTGCTTTGCTCATGATCTGGAGATTCCATGATCATTGCATTCAATTTTTCACATAACTGAGGAATTCTTAGCATTTCATCAACATTTCACTGGAAAAATTCAAAAGGATCAACCATTAGTGAATTAGGATTCATTAATCAAAAAGCTTTAATCACATAGTGATTTGAACAATCCAAATTTAGCCAACTTTCAGAACCAGAACTGCAAGGGTCATAGTCCAACCTCCCACTGAGGATGAACATCTCCGCGTACCACAGATCCTCTGAATGCTCAACAGTCACCTATTTGGGGAACAGGGAAAACCCATAGACTTGGAATATGACTTGGTGCACACTTTGCCCAACATGATCACATTTGAATTTATCAAATTGTTCCCTAATAAGATGAATTTCCTCTAAATACAATTTGTAACCCAATTGTAACAGTTCAGGTGGAAGTGCTGTCCCTAACTTAATTCAAGATTTATAAAGTGACACATGAACCGATTTAATTTGATTCAAAAATTTTCCGTCAAGGCTTTTCCAAACATCCAATATGTTTCCCAAAGAGTTTGAAAGGAATTGTTTGAGAGGGGCATGGGCCCCTTCAACCCTAAATGTTGTTTTGTTTCCAAAATCTGGGTTTATACAAGTCCAGGCTTTTAAAAACGTCTCTTTTATAGGGAAAATGTTATTTTCCATATACTTGAGTACATCATCATATTCTTTCAAGAAACACTATACAAATGAAAAGGTCAGAATTCAAAACTAGGAAGAATAAGAAGCAGTGATTTGGACCTACTCTGAGTTCCGCATCATTGAACTCCGCCTCCTCCTTGGTCTTTGAGGCCCCATACTTTGCCCAAAGAGTCATGAAGCTTTTCCATCCTTAAACGTCATTAACAAAGCGCACTTTACAGTTTTCTTGTATGTTTTTAGACAAGTGCCAAGTGCAACATTGTCTTGATGACTCAGGGAAACTAGATTCAATAGCACAAATCAGAGATCTTTAACGGTCCATCACAAAGACTTTTGGAAGTCTCTCAGGATCATAAGCCCACTCCTTTAATGCATTTACAGACCAACTGTAGAACTCAAACATTTCTTTTGTTATAAAAACAAGAGCTTTTGTGAAAGTTTTCTGATTGGCTGCCATTCCTACAACATGCAATAGCGGGGTTTTGTACTTGTTTGTCTTATAAGTAAAATACAAAATAGAAATATGATGGAATTGTTTTGAAAGCTTTACTGCCTCAAGATTTGCTAAGTACAGGGCCTCCAAGTGACCGTCTCCACTGAGCTTTGACCGGTGAATTCAACTTGTTTCTTCAAGCTGTTCATAGAGTAACTCCATAAAACTGTTACCCTTTAGTTCTGCAAGAGTTACCATCCGCTTAGTGTTATAGATTGTTTGGTTGTCAAAATAAGCCCACCCATCAGTCTTGCTCAATTTTCTCTTAATTTGTAACGTATTGAGCCCATCATTCATGCCTTCCTTAAGTAAATCCAAGGCTTTCTCAGAGATTCTCCTCAGTTGAGGATGCACAGAGGGATTTTCAGATGGTTGATGGTTATGCTGCGTTTTTTATAGGAGATTTTCCACAAGGGGTCTGGCTTTGTGCAACTTGCATGGATTAAAAACTTTCACCCAACCTTCCTTGTGTGATTTTGTCTAGACTGTCCCATAAGAAGTTTTCCTGAATAGGAACCATGTCTATCACAGGCTAAATCCACATATTGGGAACGATTTGAGTTGGGGACTGTTAAAGCGTAATCATGCTTCATTGCACATGTTTGAAAATAGTTTTTTTTCCTCTTCCCTAGTAGGAAAAGCTCTCACAGGAGGTGGGTCAAGTGGATCTTTCATAGTTACATAGTTATATTGATGGCATCCACTCCATCAGTTTCAATCAAATTAAATCTGGCAAAGACCAGTAACATAAAATTTGACTCACAACTAGAGGTCAAATCCCACTGTGAAAATTTTTTTTCCTCAATTTCCAACCTTGATGAGGATGCAATTGGGGCTTCCAATGTTTCATTACACAAATCCTTTGTTTCTTTTTCCAAAGCTTTGTTGATGGCAGTATCAATGTAGAACTTCCACGCAGCCATGTCAGAAGGTTGAGGGCTTGGCTCTGTTCCCATGCAAAAAAAATGCAATGGTATACTTCAGTATTCAATCAAACTTTCAATTGAAAAAACAAAGTTTTCTCACTTTTGAGTTGAGAAAGACTCTTTTGCAGAATTTTATAGAATTTCAATTTTCACTTCAATTTCACTTTGGTTTCCCTTTAAAGTCTTTTTGGGATTGCTAGGTTTGGAAAAACAGTCCCAAAAATTATGGGTTGGTCCCAAATTTGGCTTGACGGAACCCTAAGTGTGGTCCAGGGGGTTCCCAAAATTCTGGCACAGCTTTGGGGGGGTTGTGCACCCCCAAACACCGCGGTTTTGAGCCCTATATGGGGGTACACGGCTCAAATTAGCCGTGTTTGAGGGTTACATGGCTCCTAAAAGACCCCCCGGGGGTTGCGCGTGTTTGAAACGGCCCTTTGTAGTCGTCTATGGGCCCCCACGGCTCATTTGAGCCATGTAGGGCCCTAAACAACTACCACACGGTTGGAGCCATGAATTTAATATCACCCCCCAAAAAAACAGGTTCAACTTGTGTTAATCTGATACAATCATAAGGAGTAAAATAATCCTTATGATGGAATCAGCCCAACACAAGTTGAACTGAATTACCATTAAACTCTCATTCAAACAAAAAAAAAATAAATAAATAAAAAACAACAAAAACTGGGACTATCCAATGGACTAGCCCTAAAGTAAAAAGGCCCAAAAAAAACCAAGTAACTGGACTAGCCCTAAAATAAAAAAACCAAAACAAATCAAAAGTAACTGGACTAGCCTTGAATTAAAAACACCAAAAAAAAAGACAAGTAACTGGACTAGCCCTAAATTAAAAAAACAAAAAAAAAAAGACAAGTAAATGGACTAGCCCTAGACTAAAAACAAAAAAAAAAACAAGTTCAACTTGTGTTAAGCTGATACCATCTTAAGGAGTAAAATAATGCTTATGATGGAATCAGCCCAACAAAAATTGAACTGACATACCATTAATTTCTCATTCAAAGAAAAAAATAAAAAAATCAATAAAAAACAAAAAAAATGGGACTATCCAATGGACTAGACCTAAAGTAAAAAGACCCAAAAAACCACAAGTAACTGGACTAGCCCTAAACTAAAAACACCAAAACAAATCACAAGTAACTGGACTAGCCCTAAATTAAAAAAACCAAAAAAAAGACAAGTAACTGGACTAGCCCTAAATTAAAAACACCACAAAAAAAGACAAGTAAATTGCTTAGCCCTAAACTAAAAACACCAAAACAAAGACTAGTAACTTTAAAAGACCTGAATTAAAAAAACAAAAATGAAAAAAAACCAGTTCAACTTGTGTTAAGATGATCCAATTATAAGGAGTAAAATACTCCTTATGATGGAATCAGCCCAACACAAGTTGAACTGAATTACCATTAAACTCTCATTCAAAACACTCAATATAATGATGTTTACTAAAAACACTCAACATAATGATGTTCAAAATTTGATAACCCTTTATATTAATAGAACTCATGACCTGAATTAGAATTACAATTTATATGAAACCCAATGATGAAATGAAGTCAAAGTCTATTACAATCTAGAATACTTTTGCAGTTGATATTTGAGATGATCAACCCAACCACAGGCTTTTTAGAAATCAAGGAAGGCTTCTATGATGGGCAGGATTGGGATAATTCATCCCTCAAGTACTAAAAGAACCCAGTTGTTATTGTTTACAAAGGAAATTAACATTGTATCTGATCAATAAGTAACACCATTTTTCATTGGAGTATAAGTATCACATGACTCCAATGAAATGAAACATATAGTTCTGGAATATGTGTCTGCTATGATTTGACCCATATCTAACTTAGCCAGCCATTTTGAGGAGGTATTCTTTTCATTGATGCCTTCAACATCAAGGCTTTGTTTAATCTTTTCAACCTCCTTTGCACCACCAAGCATTATAATGTAGCATGCTTTATGTTTCTCTAATTTTTGAATCATTTCCTTCTTAACTTTAAACCAACCATTTTCTTCATAACCAAGAGATTTAGCAATGTATCTAAATCTGAAATTCCAATCTCCAATTGGATGCCAAACCTCACCCAAGCACGTATGGAATTTCTTGGGTATTTGATTGAGGTATTTCACGTTTGGTTCCTATCATGAATACTAACTTAGATTTGTTTTTTCAATCAGATCAATTGAATGAATACTCACCAAAGATGAGCTTCTGGTTGAGCTTTGCTGCACGTTATCTTCGTCTGAAGAGGATTTTGATTCCAAATAAAGTGATCCCAATTCAATTTCAGTCTCTTCCTCTGAAATATGAAATTCAGATTCAGATTCTGCCAACTTTTACTAACAATTCATCATTAGTTAGAAACAAAGTTCATTAAACCAAAAAAATGAACACATCCCATAAGAAAAGACTTAAAATCTTTCATCTTTTCTTGTTTGGAACCCTTCTAGTCCTTTTTTGCCCCTTGAGTTGTTTTTCAAAATGCTCAAACCAAGATGGTTCTTGCTGCATATCTGTCAATTTTGGCAGGACCCTACTAGATTGTAAGACTTTAGGTTCAAGTCTTGGCTTCAATTGATGTTTTGTAATCTTCTGAGTAATATACTTCAATAGGCTGCTTTGCTCATTATCTGGAGATTCCAAGATCATTGCATTCAAGTTTTCATGTAACTGAGGAACGCTTAGCATTTCATCAACATTGCACTTGAAAAATTCACAACAGTCAACCATTAGTGAATTAGGAATCATCAATCACATAGTGATTTGAACAATACAACTTAAGCCAACTTACATAACTACAGCTGCAAGGGTCATAGTACAACCTGCACTGAGGATGAATGTCTTTGGGTATCATGGATCCTCTGAATGCTAGATGGTCACCTATTTGGTGGGAATGGGGCAAACCCATAGTCTTTGGATATTACTTGGTGCAAACTTTGCCATCATGATCACGTTTGAACTTCTTGAATTGTTCTGTAATAAGCTGAATTGCCTCTAAATACAATCTTAAACCCAATGGTAAAAATTCAGGTGGAAGAACTGTCCCCAAATTAATTTGAGAGTTATAAAGTGAAGCATGAACCAATTTAATTTGATTTGAAAATGTTCCATCAAGGCTTTTCCAAACATCCAACATGTTTCCCAAAGAGTTTTCAAGGAATTTTTTGAGAGCTGCATGGGCACCTTCAACCCAAGATGTTGTTTTGTTTCCAAAATCTGAGTTTATACAAGCCCAAACTGTTAAAAACGTCTATTTGATAGGGAAAATTTTATCTTCCATATAATTGATTATATCCTCATAGTCTTTCAACAAACACCATACAAGTCAAAAGGTCAGAAACCAAAACTAGGAAGAATAAGAAGCAGTGACTTGGACCTGCTCTGAGTTCCACATCATGGACCTCCACCTCCTCCTTGGTCTTTGAGGACCCATACTTTTCCCACAGAGTCATAAAGCTTTTCCATCCTTCAAAGTCATTAACAAAGCGCACTTTACAGTTTGCTTGTATGTTATTAGACAAGTGCAAAGTGCAACATTGTCTTAATGACTCGGGAAAACTAGATTCAATAGCACAAATCAGAGATCTTTCATGGTCCATCACAAAGACTTTTGGAAGTCTCTCAGGATCATAAGCCCACTCCTTTAATGCATTTAAAGACCAACTGTAGAACTCAAACATTTCTTTTGTTATAAAAACAAGAGCTTTTGTGAAATTTTTCTGATTGGCTGTCAGCCCTACAACATGCAATAGCGGGGTTTTGTACTTATTTGTCTTATAAGTACAAACCAACATAGCAATATGATGGAATTGTTTTGAAAGCTTTACTGCCTCAGGATGTGCTAAGTACAGGGCTGCCAAGTGACCCTCTCCACTGAACTTTGACAGGTGAATCCAAGTTGTTTCTTCAAGCTTTTCATAGAGTAACTCCATAAAAATTTTCCCCTTCAGTTCTGCCAGCGTTACCTTCTGCTTAGGGTTGTAGATTGTTTGGTCATCAAGATAATCCCCTCCATCAATCTTGCTAAATTTCATCTTAAGCTGCAACATATTGAGCCCATGATTTATGCCTTCTATTAGATTGTCTAAGGCAACCCCTGAGATTCTCCTCAGTTGAGGATGCACAGAGGGATGTTCTAATGGTTGATGGTTATGTTGGGTTTCTTTGTAGGAGAGTTTCCACAAGGGGTCTTCCTTTGTGCAACTTTCATGGATTAAAAAATTGCACCCAACCTTCATTGTTTGAGTTTGCCTAGACCATTTGGTAAGTAGTTGACCCAAATAGGAACCATGGCAATCACAGGACAAATCCACATATTTATCTTTCTTCAAGTCAAATACTTTTGGAATTTAAACATGCTTCATATCCCATGTTTGACAATAGTTTTGGGCCTCTTCCCTAGTAGGAAAAGTTCTAACAGGAGGTTGGTCAAGTGGATCTAGTAAACATTTATTGGTTAAGTCATAGTTTCAGTTACATGCACCCCATTAGTTTCAATCAAATTATATCCAGAAAAGAACTCAGTAAAATAAAATTTTATTCACAACCAGAGGTTGCATCCCACTGCAAAAAATTTTGTTCCTCAATTCTGACCCTTGATGAGGATGCAATTGGTGCTTCAAATTTTTCATTAGACAAATCCTTTTTTTCTTTTTCCAAAGCTTTGTTGATGGCACTATCAATGTAGACCTTCCATGCAGTCATGTCAGAAGAAGGAGGGCTTGCCACTGTTCCCATGCAAAAAAATGTGATGGTATACTTTAGCATTAAATCCAACTTTCAATTGAACCAACAAAGTTTGCTCACTTTCAAGTTGAGAAAGAATTGATTTCAGGTTTTTATATGATTTCAATTTTCACTTTAATTTCACTTTTGCTTCAATTTAAAGTCACTTGGAAATCACTAGGTGTGGAAAAAAAGTCCCACAAAGTATGCGTTTATCCCAAATTTGGGTTGAGGGAACTAAAGTGTGGTCCAAGGGGTGCCCAAAATTCTGGCACGACTTCCAGGGGGTTGCACACCCCCAAAAACGGCGGTTTTGAGCCATTTATGGGGGTACACGGCTCCACATTGCTGTGTTTAGAGGGTAAATGTGTCCTATACAACCCCCCAGGGGTCGTGCGTGTTTGAAAGGGCCCTTTGTGGTCGTCTATGTTCCCCCAGGGCTTATTTGAGCTGTGTAGTTCCCTACAAAACTCCCACATGACTGGAGTCATGAATTTATCATCACACCTAACATTTTCAAGATCCCAGTCCCCAAAAATTACATTTTCTTCAACACCCAGGGTGCCATTGTGTTCTTGAAAAAAACTCTCTCTCTCTCTCCCCTTCTTTTGCTCTCTTCTTCTCTTGTTTTCATCTTTTCAGTTCTTGTCTTCATTATCATCTGTGCTTACTGGAATCCAACACTCTTCACTTTTGTTGTCATCAATCATACCTGCATCTCAGGTATTCCCCCTCTGTCTTTTGTTGCTCCCCTGGTCCCATGAACTGCATCAATCTTCTTTCTCATAGTTCCATTCTATACTGGGAAGTCCTGTTGGGACCATCAACCATTTTGCAGACCACTTGGGGCTACTTCGTTTTGTCTTTGGCCCACTTTGGGGCCCAAAGGCCCACTGTGGTGGTTATTTATAGAAATTGATACAAGAAGGCTCAGCAGCAACATTTGACCAGAAGGCTCAGCAGTGGGTGGCTGTGGGATCTGCAGCACAATAGAAAACTGAAGCTCAGCTAGACATATTTCCTACTCTGGAAGAGTAATAAAAGGGCTCAGCAGTTGTTCAGATGAGCCAGAGTTTTGAATTTTACAGTCAACTTGGTTTGGGTAAGATAATTAGCAGCATTCTTAAGCTATGGATTAAGGATTGTATTTGTATAAATATGGAAGAAAGTGATGGGAGCTATGTGGTAAGTTTCCAATAATAAAATATGTGGCATGTAGCAGGGGTTGCAAAAGGGTATGTAATTGTTTGGACAAAAGAGCAAAATATTGAATGGTACATCATATGGTTTACAGAAAACCTGCAAGGAATATCTTTGGGGATCTTTTGTTATGCAGTATGCCAAATTGAAGGGGATCTGTTAGAAAAGATTGTTGTAGATCCAGTGTCAATGAATATGATGGAAGATTGGCTTGTAGGGCCATTGGAGACTGCAATTAAAACTGTGACTAATGCATGCAGAAGGATAGTTTTAGACCAATCAACACTAATGGTGATCATTGCGTGAAGCATGGGGAAGGAATTTCAGAGGAAGACTCTTGTTTCTTTAATTACTTATCTTTGTCTGGAATTGATTTTTGGTTTGTATATATAAGGGATTGTTCTTCCTAGTACTTCAGGGGATGAGGTGAAAGTTATCTTATCTTATCTTATTGTATTTTATGGGGATTATAATGTTGTATTTTATTGGAGAATATTTTATGATATTATAGCACCAAGTTTTAATTTTGATTATTAAATAAGAATATTACAGTGCAGAGTTCTTATTTAGCTTTATTTCACGTTATTTCTTTTTGGAGTAGTTGTAGCAGAGTTGAAGGGTGCGGAGTCATAACACACAAAAAAAAAAGGGAAGTACAGAATAAGTCTTATAAGCATTGCAGGTTGTGGTTATTGTATTTGAAGATTCAGCACTTCTAGGCTAAACAAGGGTAGAATGGGTATTGAAAAAAAGGGAATTGAATGAATTCCAGAACAGAGTGGGATTTTTGGGGATAGAAGCAGGGGAAAAATTTCTTGCACCACAACAGGCAGGAACGTTTTAGGAGAAAATAAACTAATTTGAAGTCCCACCACCCCAGTCAGTTGTTGCCACCACAACCAGTCTGCTTGCAGAAGGGGGGGAGTGCAAAGATTGCTCACCTCATCCCCGCAACTCAATTGCTGCAAGGAAGGGGACCAACCAACCAGGCTGGTTGCATTGAATCAACTGGAAGTGGGGGGGAACTGATAACCCTCCCACCTACAGGGGCCATCTCCCCCTGCCCCCCCATTTCTCCCCTGTTACCAAGGGGGAAGAACATTGGGGCATTGGAAGGGCCCCTTGCTCTCCTGGAGCAGGCCTGTGCCTTTCAGGAGGCACCCTGAGCATGGGAGTTGGCCCAATTGGGATAACTCTCAAGGCCTGGGGGACTCCCGGGAAGCACCTGCCCCCTCCTGCAGAAGGAGGGGAACCTCTAAGGCCCTCTTGGCCTTAACAGTGGACCTGATTGGTAAAACTCTGAGGCATTGAAGAAACCAGCGGGGGGCACAAAGATTTCTCTCTCCATTGCTTCAAGGGAGGGGACAAACCAACCACACTGGTTGCATCAAAGAAACTGGTGGTGGGGGGGGATGTGACCACCCTCCCACCTAAAGGGAGAGTCTCCCCCCCCTGTAACCAAGGTGGAGGAAGGACCAGCAAGAATGCTTTATTTTTTTGAATCACACTTTAAAAATAAAAAAATAAATAAAGGGCAATGTAAAATTCACAAATCATTTGAGTTGTTTACACAACACAAATGGGCCATGCGGCATGCTAAATGACAAAAATTGAGTTTTTTAGCCTCTACAAAACTTGACTGTAGTTGTGTTACCCCCACAAAACAGTTTGGTTTTGTATGGCACTGCAAGAAATGAAAGGTTTTCTTCATTTCAGCACTTTTTTTAAAGGTAGTAACAGTAAAGAATAACTTATCTAGAAAGGAAAGAAAGAAAAAAAAAGACAAGACATAGTGAGTAAGAAAGCGTTTGGCAGGAGAAAAAACAAGCAGCAGAAGTTACCAAAGATTCTGTATCACAGGGCTTGGGCCTCAGACTGGAGTGTTGGCAAACGCAGACTAGGACCTTGATAAATCAGTCAACACGCAAAGTGTTGGTGAGCCAGATAGTGCAGGATAGAGAGGATGATGGACAACATGAAAGATTGAGAGATTTAGAAGTATGAAAGAGAAAACAACGGAGAGAGAGAGAGAGTGATCTGTACCTCCTACTTAGCCGCTTCTAGCTCCTCCTGAGTACTGAGGGGTTGGATTGGTCTTTTGTGGAGAGATTGGCTTTGGCAAGAGTGAGAGAGGGGGTTGTTGGGCAGTGGGACCAAAGGAGAGCAAGAAAAAGTTGAGCTGGAAGCTGAGAGGTTCAGAGGCCGTCACAGGAAAAGGAAGCAGTGATGAGTATTGGGGAGACCGCAAGAGGGGATCTGGTGTGAGAGAGGGAAACGCAATGGGGGCAGAGGAGCCCCTGCTGCGCAGGACAGCCGCTGCTTAACTGGCACAAGGGGTGAGGGTGGAGTCATCAACCAACAGGCACCACACACAAGTGTAAATTTGAGTTGTGCAGCGTTGTACACAACTTTAACGTAGTTGTGTTCCATGCCACACAACTCCAAGCATTGTGGGCCAAAAAAATAAACAAAATAAAAAAATAAAATAAACTAAATAAAAATACAAAAAAAAAAAAGACATCAACCAAAAGATCAAGAAATGTTGATTTTTTGGTTAAAAAAATAGAAATAAAAAATACAATAAATAAAAATAAATAAAAGACAAAAAAACTGACAAACAAAACATCAAAAAGCAGTTAATTGCTTGATCAAAATTGAAAAAAATTAAAAAAGAAAATGAATAAAAAAAAAACAAGTTCAACTTGACTAGCCCTAAAATAAAAACACCCCCCAAAAAAACAAGTTCAACTTGTGTTAAGCTGATCCCATCAAAAAAAGTAAAAATAATAATTATGATGGAATTGGCCCAACACAAGTTGAAATGACTTACCAATTAATTTTCATTTAAAACACTCCAAATAATGAGGTTAACTCAAAACACTCAGAATCATGATGTTCAAAAAGTGATAGCCATTTATATTAATAGAAGTGGAAGTTAGCTGCATTAAAATTGAAATTCATAAGGAAGCCCAATCATAGAAGGAATTCTATAATCAAAGTATATAATCTAGAGTACACCTGCACTTGATCTTTGAGATGATCCACCCAACCAGAAGCTTTATTTGAAATGAAAGCAGAGGGTTTTTCTAAAATGGGCGGGATTGGAATAATTTATCCCTCTAGTGCTAATAGAGCCAAGTGGTTATTGTTTACAAAGGAAATATAAATAGGCTCTGGTTGATCTGTATCAAAAATTTTCATTGGAATATAAGTACAATATGACTCCAATGAAATGAAACATATAGGTCTGGCATATGTGTCTGCAATTATTTGACCCTTATCTAACTTGAATAGCCATTTTGAAGAGGGGATCTTTTCTTTGGTGCTGTCAACATCAAGTTTTTTATACTTTTCTACATCTTTTGACCCACCAAGAATCTTAATGTAGCATGCTTCATGTCTCTCCAATGTTTCAATCATTTCCTTTTCACTTTAAACCAACAGTCTTCATCATACCCAAGCAATTTAGTAATGACTCTAAATCCATGATTCCCTTCACCAATTGGATCCTAAAACTCACCCAAGAACTTATTTAATTTCTCAGGTATTTGATTGAGGTATTTCACTTTGGGTTCCTCTAATAAAAATTCACTCAGCCAAAATTGCAATAACATTAATTAATCGCATCAATACTCACCAAAGATGAGCTTCTGGTTTACCCTTCCTGCATGTCTTCTTCCTCTGAAGGGGATTACAAATCAAAATGAAGTGAATTTAATTCAATTTCAGTCTTTTCCTCTGGACTATCAAATCCAGATTCTGATCCTTCAGACTTTTACTAACAATTATCATGATATTTTCATCAGTTTATTAAACCAAAAAAATGAACATTTCACAAAAGAAAAGATTTAAAATATTTTGTCTTTTCTTATTTGGTGCTTGTCTAATTTTCTTTTGCCACTTAATTTCCTTTTAAAAATTTTTGAATTTCAAAGGATATCTCCAGGTATCTGTCAATTTTGGCTGGCCTCTACTTGATTGCAAGACTTTTGGTTCAAGTCTTGGATTTGATTGATAATTTGTGGTCTTCCAAATTGGGTACTTCAACAGATTGCCTGGATCTGGTTCAGGATATCTCAAGATCATTGCATTGAGCTTCTCATGTAACTGAAAATTGGTGAGCATTTCATCAACATTGACCTTCAAAAATTCAAAAGTATCAAACATTGGTTAAGTAGGAATCATCAAAAAAAAGAATTAATCACAAAGCAATTTGAAAAATCCAACCATCCAACTTAAACCAACATACAGAACTAGAACTGCAAGGGTCATAATAAAACCTCCACTGAGGATTAACATCCTCAGACAAAACAGATCCTCTGAACGCTAGTAGGTCACCTATCTGGTGTGAACAGGGAAAACCCATAGTCTTGGAGTACGACTTGGTGCCTACTTGCCATCATGGTTCTTCTTTAGCCTCTCTAATTTTTCCTCAAAACGTTTAATTGCCTCTAAAAACAAGTTGTATCCAAACGTTAACATTTCAGTGGGAAGGAATATTCCTAAATTTATTGAATATTTTTAAAGGGACACCTGAACAGATTTAATTTTTTTCTTCTTAAAATTTTCCATCTAGGTTTTTCCAAGAATAGAACATTTTTCCCAAAGAATTTGAAAGGAATTGTTCCAGAGTAGAATGGACCCCTTCCACCAAAGACTTTGTTTTATTTCTTAATTCAGGGTCCTTGCAAGTCTAAGCCATTACAAAAGTCTCTTTGATACAGAAGATGTTATTTTCCATAAAATCAAGCAAATCATCATTGTCTTTCAAGAAACACTTTATACAAGTCATAAAATAAGCACCAAACACTAGGAAGATTAACAGAAGAAGAAGTGACTTGGTCCTTAATCTGAGTTCTGCATCATTGAACTCTGCCTCCTCCTTGGTTTTAGAGGCCCAATACTTCCCCCAAAGAGATATAAAGCTTTGGCATCATTCAAAGTCATTATTAAAGCAAACTTTACAGTTTGCTTGTATGTTTTTAGACAAGTGCCACAAACAACACTGTCTTGTTGGCTCTGGGAAACTGGATTCAATGGCACATATCAGAGCTTTTTCAGAGTCTCTTACAAAGAATTTGGGAAGTCTCTCAAGATCATAAGCCAGCGTGGTTTTACCAACCAACTGTAGAAATCAAAAATTTCTATTTTTATAAAAACAAGAGCTTAAGTGAAATTTTTTGGTTGGCTGTAATTCCTAAAACATGCAATAGGGGGATGTTGTACTTATTTTTTTTAAAAGTAAAATCCAACATAGGGATATGATGGAATTTTTTGCAAAGCTTTAATTAATCAGGGTGCCCCAAGAATAGGGCCTCCAAGTTTCCCTCTCCACTGAATTTCAATCAATGAAGCCAACCTGA
Source organism: Puccinia polysora (assembly GCA_025617555.3). Lineage (NCBI taxonomy): Eukaryota > Fungi > Basidiomycota > Pucciniomycetes > Pucciniales > Pucciniaceae > Puccinia > Puccinia polysora. The sequence continues at coordinate 39,326,166 of CM062623.1, read as the reverse complement.
ATCTTCAAGCTTTTCATAGAGGACCTCCATAACACTTTTTTCCTTGAGTTTGGCTAGCACTACCTTTTGGTTAGTTTTGTAGATTTTTTGGTCATCAACATACTTGCCGCCATCAATCTTGCTCAATTTTTTTTTTGATTTGCATTGTGTTGAGCCCATCATTCATGCCTTCTATTAAATTATCTTAGGCCACATCAGAGATTCTCCTGAGTTGAGGATTCACTGAGGGGTGTTCAGATAGTTGATGGTTATTTTGATCATAATTGTAGGAGATTTGCCACAAGGGGTCTGCCTTTGTGTGGATTGCATGGATTAGAAAATTTCACCCAAAATTCCTTGTGTGAGTTTGCCTTTACTTTTGGTGAGCAATGGTCCAGAGTAGAAACCATGTCTATCACAGGCTGAATCCACGTATTTTTTGAGCTTTGAGTTGAAAACTGTCAAAGCTTTTTGGTAAACCAAATGTGTCATTTAGCCATCAGACTCATTTCATTATAAATTATTATTCTTTTTATCAAATTAACCTCACAAATCAATTCAAAAAACCTCATAAACTATGCTCTAAACTCAAACCAACCTCAAATCCCAAATACGTCACCAGATAACCCCCTGCAACCTTATCAAACACTTGTCACAAACAACCCAAAACCTGGCACAGGCTGTATTATTTAACAAGGTGTAATAGATAAAAGATTACTGGAATATCTAATGGCAAAATATTCTTCTTAAAAAAAACACACAAAAAAACAACATACCCATACCAGCAGGAATTGAACCCTACCAGTAAAAATGTCACACTATAACCACTACTATGAAACCAAGTTAAAATACCTTCCTGGATCACTCAGTACATTTTTTAGACTCTGAAGCGTCCTCTCAAGCACTCTGATACTCAGTTTGCCAATGTTCCAACCATACAACAAACATATACACACCAACAAAAGAAGGGGCCCATGCAGCCAAGTACATCTCAATTCTCACCAACCAGCAATAATGGCTCAGTACACATTACCTTTCTGGGAATTTAAACACCAGAGAAGACTCTGAACCGTCCTCTGAAGAGCTCTGATACTCAGTTTGATACCATTCTAACAATACAACACACATACACACCAACAGAAGTAGGGGCTCATGCAGCCAAGTACATCTCAATTCTCACCAACCAGCAATAAAAACTAAGTAAAAATGACCTTTGCGGAACTTTAAACACCAGATAAGGCCTCTGAGCCTTCTTCTGAAGAACTCTGATACTCAATTTTCCACCATATCAACCACACAACACCTGCAAGCCACACCCTCAAGTCACCCAAGGGAGCATGTGGTAACACAGCATACCTCATATCTCTACATCTAATTCCATTGAAAAAGCATGCAGGTAGTTCCTGAATCATTTTATAAATGATATTATCTCAAGAGATTGCTCAGGAAAACCCAAAAAAGGAGTGTTCCACAACTTCAACCATACAAGTGATACAATGTCAGTTACCATTTTCAGCCTCCTGGATTCCAAGACCCTTGCTATCCTTTAGCTACCAGAGGTGATAGAATAAATAATAAATATATTATTTAATAAATGCAGCAAAAATCCGTAAAATATTTGGATAAAGCTTATTGCCAGTTTAACTAGTTTGGTTATGGTTTATTGTTTTAAATAAATATAAATAAATTGATTATTAAATATTTTTATAGAGGGGCCACAATTATATAGGGGATCTTTAACACCTCTCTTCAGGGATTTCAATATGAAAACACGTAGTCCTGGTTACTTTAGGCCCTTTAGTTTAAAGGATATTTTGCCCAAAGAAAATATGTATATAAAATACACGGCAGAGTGGAAGGGCTTTGTAACCAAGCTGCCACGACAGAGAAAGGATAATAAAACTCACTGGTATATTATTAAATCCTTAGGGTATCTGTTTGGGACGTGCACTGATGGGTTAAACCTGTATACTGGGGTCATAAGGTTTTTCAGCAGTTTAAATTGATAAAAAGAGGTTGAGGATGGATATTATTGATCAGACTAAGCCATAAATCACTTACTTATCTCTTATAAGTACTTGATCACCTTGGCAAGGTGTCTGGATATAAATATAACTGGGTTTCTGCCCATCAATATCCTCAAAAGAGCTCTTATTTATAGCTTTTGGAGTCCCAATATTGTCCTTCTGAGGGGTACAGGGGCTCAAAGGGACGGAAACTGAGGCTAGCAGGGTAACCAATGGTAGCCTGTCACGTGTTCTTGGTGCTGTAGCACGGGTAGCATCTAATTCCACAGGGTATGGGAATTATTCTACTTCATAATTGATATTTGGACGTGTGAATAACAGTAATCTTTCCTGTTTATGTATTATTTAATTAATTATCCTTAGTAAATGTTCCCAGTAAGTTAATAATTATTTTAATGGAAATTCCTACGGATATTCTGATGTCAGGTGAGTTCTCATTATGTATTAAATAATTGGAGTAAAGTCATGATATTGATTTTACTCCTTATTTTCAAATTTCAGTTGATTTAATAAAATAATTATTTAAAAATATAAGTCATGGGAATTCATGTAATATTTTTACATCATTAGTTTTCTTGGTATGTCAAAAAAATATTGATGTCTAGAAATTCTCATAATAGTATTTTAAAGTATTTGAATATATTTTTAGAAGTTGTCATTGTCTTATTTTCGACAATCTTGGTACTTTGAATTATATTTAATAAAAAATACGTATAAGGGTTATTTAAGTATTTTTATATAATTTTATGTACTGTTAGACTATCTACTATCCACAGGAACATTTATTACATATGTAGAATGTTCCCATGTGGGTTTTAGCATGTTTAAGCGGTACCTAAGTTTCTCAGGCTGCCTGTCAACCCGCAGTCCCGCGGCTGCGTACTTGTCAGAGGCCCGGGCTGCATACACAACCTTGACGGAGTGAAAGGGCTGTATCTCAGCCGTGTGCAGGTGCATTGGCTGCCGCGGCTGTGTGCGGGAATTATGACAGAACACATTTCCTTCTGTAACTCCTAAAATATACACAACACCTCAATTCTGACTGAATTTTAGGTGTGAAAACTATGCGTGAAAATATGTGTGAAATATTTAACTGGCCAAAATTTCAATAGTGGTGCCGTGGTATTTTGGTTTTCCTTTCCTTAATTATTTAAAAATATAAGGAGTTGGATTTCAAGGGTGGGGTCAGTGAGTGACCCTACCTAATTTTGGGTGGAAAATCCATTTCTGTAATAATATTTCTGGTTTTCCTACTTCTTCTTAGTTTAATAATATTATGATTATTTTTATGTTATTTCTGTTACTTTTGCAGTTTGCTCTGCAATAGTAGCAAGCTGACAACCATAAAGGGCTTTCAGCTGCCAAGCATGTTTCATGTTTTTCCCAAAAAGCAAAATTAACTCAAGCTGCAGGGAGCTTCTGCATAAAGTTTATAAACTATAAGATTCCAAAAGCGTCCATAATGCACCAATCTTATCCTGTTCCTCATATTTTTGCCTTTCTATCAAAATTTTTACTAAACAATACAGCTCTCTCTTTTCTTGTTTCACATGTTTCCTCACCAGAATTATTGAATCATGTAACTGTAACCTCCTGTGCTTCAACAGTGCAGAGAGAGGATCAGAAAATTCCTCAGGGGAGCCCTGAGCATGTGAGGATTAGGATTGGAAACCAAGACCAAGCTGTATTTCACCTAGTCACAAATAAGAATGAGAATGAGTTTAAGCAATGAAAATAAAAGGAAAGATAGGATAAAGATAATGACCAACAGAAGACAGTCTGAATGATGCAGACAAGTCTAATATGATAAGGTTAGAGAGATGAGACTTGATGAGAAGCAGTCAGATGAGGGAGTGCAAAGCCAATTCTAAATAGATAGTGAATAAGGAACTGAAAGGAGAAGAGTAAGTTCCTGCATTGATCAATGAGTTTTCAGGTGGATGTTTTACTGAATATGATTGGAATGGCTGCAAGTCTTGAAGGTACGATGATTTTGATGAAAAAGAGTTTGAGAGTTGAAATAAGGGGATCCTTGAATGGTTGATTGATTTGGTTGATTGATCTTGATGGATGGCGCGATTATCTCATTTGATTGATTGAGTTGCAGGATAATTGTTGGCATGAAATATTGTGGGTCTTGATGATGTTGAGCAATCCTCTAGCAATTAAGTATTAGAGGCTGCGAGGTAAGGACTGAAAGCGGTGCATAAGCATTGTGCGCCGCGGAGTTGAACACAAGTGTTGCGCACAAAGAAACCGACAGCGCTTTTACAAGTAATTGTGAGTGGAAAAAGACAGCAGAAAAGAAACAAAAGAAAGAAAAGAAAAGACAGAAATGTGTAAACAATAGAACTGAGGTGATAGGAAATTAGAGAAGGTCAGAACATCAACAGAGCATACCCTAAGGACTTATTTGTCTTTCTAAGGGGGGCTCTTTTGCCCTATCAAAGTTGTCTAGCATGGAATCTGCCCCTATGAACAATGGCCTATGCCCAACCTACCTAGAACCCAATTATCAGTGAACCAGAGTCAATTCAAAAGGAAATAAAGGATCAAACACTAAATTATTATTGACCCTTTGAACCAAACCCAGGTGTCTTTGAATAAGGGTTGTTGAGAAAAGACCTGGTATTCAGCAACTATTATTAAGAGGAAAAACAACTTTTGTTCAATCAGTAAAATTATAACAAAAAGAGGGGCACACAGAACACCCAAAGAAGCTTTTTATCCGCCCGTCTCCCTGTGGGAAAACCCATTTTTGGGTCCTCCTACTTTCCAAATGCCTTTTAGTCAACCCTTAAACCCTTTAATTGGGATTTGGAAAAATAGTCAGAAAAATTCAAAAATTCTTGATTATTACTTGGTGGAAGCTTGCCAATAATCCAATCCAAATTTGAATATTCTTCCAATTACTGATAATCTCTATTAATAATTAATCTAAGCCTGATTAGATATCTGACTTAAGTCTCAAAGAAAAACAGAAATTAATTAAGAAAAATTATTGTGCAGACTTATTATAGTTAAGAAGAGCAGCAACTAAATTCAAAACCCTCTTAGCTTACCTCTTTCTATTCAAGAATATTTTTAAAAGAAATTCCCCTTATAGTGACTTCCAGAAAGCTATTTTCTAAATAATACCATTATCCCTTGAAGTCTCTACAGCGTATCCATGCTTCATTGCCCATGTTTGACAATACTTTTGCGCCTCTTCCCTAGTAGGAAAGGCTCTCACAGGAGGTTTTTCAAGTGGATCTGGAACCAATTGAATGCTTATATCATATTGAAATAGTTACATAGTTACCAGCCACCAATCATTTTCCATAAAATAAAATCAGGCAAAGGCCAGAGTAACATGAAACATTACTCAGCACCAGAGGTCAAATCTGTTAAAATATGTAGGCACTTACATGTGTGACACATATAGGTGTAATCCAAATGAGATGCACATAAAGGCCTCTAAGGCCCATTGGAAAAACACACTGACCTCACGGGCCTGTGTGGATGTCACAGGTTTGGGGAAACTGGCATCAAAAAACACATGAAATGGGTCATTTGGTACATGGGCCACAATGTGCCCATTGGGATGGATGGGCCACCCCAGCCAAAAAGGCTTTTATGGGCATCATTGGACCCACAGTTCATTTTGGACATACTTTTCTAGCCGGGCGGGCCTGCTAAAATTGTCATTTTGTTGTTTTGGGCTGGGATGGCCCATTGGGGTCCTTTCCCATGTGGCGGCCCATTCAGGGCCACTTTTTATTGCATTTGGCCAGTTTAGGGGCCTAACAGCCCAGGCTGGGACATTTTAGGGGGTAGATGGACTCCAAATGGAGTCCCCCACCCCAGTTGTCTTTGCAAAACTGGTTGCAGCCAGAAAGGGAGGGCATGGCTGGCAAGCCAATGGAGACCAGGGGAAGGGGGGTGGCAAGCCAAGCAAGGAGGGGGGGCGGACCAGAGTGAGAGCAAGGGGGGCTAAGTGAGGAGGGGGGGGGCAGACCGGATTGAGAGCAAGGGGGGAAGGGCCAGGCCGGCAAGCCAAGAAAGGAGGGGGGGGCGGAAAGGATCAAGAGAAAGAGGGGTGGGGCCAGAAAGCCAAGCAAGACCAAGGGGGAGGGCAGGGCCAGCAAGCCAAACAAGGAGGCGGGGCGGACCAGAGCAAGGGAGCTGGGGCCAGCAAGCCAAGCAAGATGGGAGGGAGACCAAGCAAGGAGGGGGAGGGGGGTGTTGGTGAGTGAGTGGGAGGGGGTGAAAGGGGGTGAGAGGGGGTGAGAGGGAGGAAAAGGGGAATGAGTGGGAGGGAGGGGGAAGCTTACCTGGTGAATCAACCAAGGGGGTGGGGGGGCCCAAAGGGGGATGGAGTTGGATGAATCAAAGGATGAGCATTGGATGATTGGGAGGATGAGGAGGAGGATGAGGAGGAGGGGGGGAAGCTTACCAAGGGTCTCAACCAAAGGAGGAGGGGAGGTGGTGGGTGGGGTGGAGGTGATGGGTGGGGTGGAGGTGGTTGGTGAGGAGGAGGAAGGAGTGGACTGCCCAGTGGTTTGGTGGGGTGAGGTGGGTGGTTTGACTGGTGGTTTGGTGGGGTGAGGTGGGGTGAGGTGGGTGCTTTTCCCAGTGGTTTGGTGGGATGAGGTGGGGGGTTTGGAATTTTTGATTCTGTTTTGCCAAAGTACAACCCACCAAATGAGAAAAAAAATCAATCCAGCCTAGGAATCTTGGGTGAACAACCAAAACCAAAAAAATTTGGTGAAGGGATTTTGTTGAAGTACTGACCCATTTCTCTTTTCCCGCGCTCAAACTTCAGCTTACATAATCCGCGGCACCTCAGAGAGAGCCGCGGAGCTCATGCCCTACAACTCACAATCGGGGACCCGCTCTTCCTTTCTCATTGTCTTGACCTCAGCTTCAGTCTCTTGTTCTCTCCACTTCAGCTGGATCCTCTTCTTTTTTTTTGTCCTTTTCTATTTCTCACTCTAATTTCTCACTCCTCTCAAACCTTTCCGCCTCAAGCCTCAACTTTGATGGCCATCAAACCCACGCTTCTCAAATCAAGACCACCAACGACTCAACCTCAGTCAACTCATCCAGTCCCCTCCTCAATCTCAACTCTGACTGGTGAGAGCTGCTCCTTCATTGTCCTCACAACATCATTCTGATTTGTCCCTCAGCCTCTCAACCTCAACTCTCTCAGCCTTTCCCACAATCATCCCATCAAATAATACAACTTCAGCCAATTCTCTAGGCGTCTCTTCCGGTCCTGTTGGTCTCCTCTAATTTCTATCAACTCAATCATCCTCTTTCCTTTTTGTTTTATTTTCTTTCTTTGTCTCAAACTTGTTTCTGATCCAATTTCATTAGACCCTCTTTTTGTCGCAATTCAACTCAAGTTTCCCAAACATTTTATGGTTAAAAGCCGAAAGGCTCACCACGACGACCAACAGAGGCTCTCACGATGCAGGAATCTTCCAGAAACTTCTCCGGAGATAGATTCCAACAGGCAATGCTCAAAACTGCGCTGGAAACCATTCCCCTACTCTCAGAGGACAACTACGGAATCTGGCGCAATAAGATGAACGGGCTGCTCCAACTCAGAGGAGTACTGGCCACCCTTGAATCCAGCTCTGATCAACTCTCCTCACTGGAAAATGACAAAATTCAACTCCTTCTCATCTCCAAGGTTGACTTGGTGACTCACAACAACATTGTCACGGCCACCAACGTCAATTCAGCCAAAGCCATCTGGCAGGCAATCAAGGAAAGATACTCCTCGTCAGAAGCCTCCAATTGTGCTCAAATCTTCAACGACTTTCTCCACCTCTCATTCAAGGAAGAAGATATCTCACACTTTGTCACAAAAATCAAAAACTCAATCAAGAAAATGAATGACATTGGCATTGATCTTCCTCAAGAAATTCTGGCTTACCTCATTCTCTTCAAATTACCTGTCACTCTTCACGACCTCAAGCGGCAACTCATGCACTCCAACAAAAATATAGGAGTTGAATTTGTCTGCAATCATCTCATTCAGTACAACAACAAAGTGAAGGCAGAGTCCTCCAACAAAATCATCTCAGACCCCGAGACCGCTATTGTGTCCGGCAAGAACAGATTCAAATCCCAGTCAAACAGTCATTGTGTGGAAGGCTATCACAACCCCAAAAAAGATAAAAATCATCTAGAAAGTGAGTGCTTCCACCTTCATCCAGAGAAGGCCCCGGAATGGTGGAGGGATAATCAAGCCAAATGGAGAGAAAAGCAGAAGACTAAATCTGAGTCAGCTCACTAACACGCGTTTGTCACCGACTGGATTGAATCAAAAATAACGTTAAGCCAGAACATTTTAAGGACAGCGGCGCATTGGCGCATTTCTTCAACGACAAGAGATTCTTCTCTGAGCTAATCAAATCCAACAATGGAGAGAACATCTTGACGGGCAAAGACGGCCCAAACCTTCCCATAAAAGTCACAGGAACTGTCAAACTAATCTGGAAACACCAAACTATTGCCCTCAGTAATTGCCTCTTTGTCCCCGACTTGATGGTCAACCTAATAAGCCCCGGAAAACTGATCGCCAAAGGCTGCTCCCTGAAATCCTCCAAGGGACAGTTCCGACTAATCCGCATCAATCAGTGCCTTCTGGAAGGCAGAATCATCAAGAATCTGTTTGTGGTCAACAACCCCAAGAGCATTGGACAGAACAACTGTTACCTGTCCACCTCAAAACACTCCGCCACATCCACCTGGGACCTCCATCTCTCTCTAGGCTACGCTTCCATTGGGAGACTCAGAGAGATTCCAGATCTCAAGCTTAACAATGAAGATTTCTTCTGCAAGGACTGCGCCCTTGGCAAAATTACCAAGTCTCCGTTCAAGATACAGGCCACTCTTGCGACTAAACCCTTTGAACAATTGCATCTCAATCTTGTTGGAACCATCAAACCCGAGTCGCATTGACGAGAGAAATACATCCTAACAATTGTGGACAACTTCTTGGGCTACCTGAGTGGCATTCCTCTCTTCAGCAAAGAAGATACTCCAAATACTCTCATAGAAATCATCAAACAACAGAAATCTAAATTGGGATACTATCCCTGCAAAGTCTGCTCCAACAGAGGAACCAAATTTGTCAACAACAGACTCTCCAGCTTCCTCAAATAGATTTCTTGCAAGAAACTAGTTTCTGAACCCTATCATCCCAAACACAACGGCAGGGCTGAAAGAGCCAATAGTACAATTGTCAAAAGTGTGCGTACTTCCCTCAGCTCCTCCAACCTACCCAAGAGGTACTGGTTGGAGATACTCAAAGCATGCTGCCTTGCTCTGAATCAGATTCCCCGCAAGGGCTGTTGCCAATTGCCTTGGGAAATCATGCACGGAAGTTCACTTCCTCTCTACTACTTCAAACCTCTGGGAACCCCAGTTATCTACCTCAACCATCTCAGAATCAAGGGAAAGAAATTCCATCTTAAGGGTCTGGAAGGAAGACTCATTGGATACAATCCAGAATTTTGCTCCTACAGAATCCTCTTCCCCAACCAATCCATCATCTCAAGCAAACATGTGAAATTTGACAAATCTTCCAGAAATTGCCGTGAGTCAAGTCCAGACTTGGACTTCTCAGTTGATGGATTCAAAATCAACAACAATCCGGATGTCCCGAACAGTCACCTTTCAGCAGAAGAGGAAGAGGCCTCCTCCTCGGCGCCTCCTCCTGACAGGAACTTCACCCAGTACAGAGAGACGCCGGAAACTCAATCAGACTTGTCCCACTCAAATTCTCCAGAAACTAGTGACTCAGAGGCCTCAAATCATCAGTTTGAAGCTCAGTCAACACATCCCAGTCCTGTCCCAGGACCACCTCCAACCTATCCTGCTCCTCCTCAACTTCTGCAAAATTGCGTGAATCTCAAGCCCCCTCAACGCTATGGGTTTCACCATTATTTTTAACCCAAAACATATCTCAAAGCTATCACCTGTGAAGAGGCAGAGAAATGGAAACAGGCAATAGGTAAAGAGCTGGATCAATGCGAGGATCTGGAGGTGTGGGAAGAGTACGATGGACCCAAACCAATCAATCCGCTTGAAACCACTTGGGTCTTAAAAATCAAAGACAATTGCCACGAAGACGCCCTCATCTTCAAAGCCAGAGTGTGTGTGAAGGGCTACAATCAAATCCACAGGCTTGACTTTGAAGAAACATTTGCACCCACAGGAAAAATTTCATCTCTCAAAGTTATCCTCCAACTCGCTCTAAGAGACAACCTCAAAATCAAGCAATTTGACGTCAAGGCTGCCTTCCTTCACGCTCCCATCGATGAGGAAGTAATTATCAAGACTCCCAATGGTTTGTCTTGACAGAGTAAGTATCTGAAACTCAAGAAGAGTCTCTACGGACTGAAAAAAGCCCCAAATAACTGGTACCAAACCCTCACGAGTTGGATCAAGTCTATGGGATTTGTGGAATCCAACAGTGACCTGTGTCTCTACAAATCAACGGACAGGAAGTCTTTCATATTCTTCCACATTTAAAATATCATCCTGGTGGGAGACGGTTTTGACTTTGAAGGCAAATTCAATGACAAATTCAAAAACTCTCAGTGCCACGCTCCCAACACAATCCTGGGAATGAAATTTGATCAAACCAACGACTCAATCCTGTTCAGCCAACCAAAGCACATAGCTCATGGCTTGGAAGAACTTGGACTAGCAGACGCAAAAGGAGTCCAAACTCCTCTAACTCCTCACCTCCAACTCACAGAAGCTTTGGACAAGGATTTCAAAGACTTCAAACATCTCAACATCAACTACTTCTCAGGGGTGGGTCTCCTGAACTACATAGCTTCTTGGACTTGCCCGGACCTTAGCTTTTCGGTCTCAAGCCTTGCCAGGTTTCAGAATAAGCCCGGCCTAACTCACTGGAAGGAGCTCAAAAGAACCTGGCAATACCTGAAGGCCACCAGGGACGTACAACTCACCCTAACCTACGATGGATCTGCCAAACCTCTGATGTTCTACAGCAACTTGTCCTGGGGTGAGGATCCAACATCGAGGAAGTCCCAATCCGGGTACTTGGGATTCTCATTTGGATCAGTCATCTCCTGGGAAAGTTTCAAACAACACAACATAACCTACTCCTCAACAGAAGCTGAACTCAACCCCCTCCTGCATTCCTTCCTGGAAGGAAGATGGCTCAAGCACCTTCTGGGAGAGGTTTTCAATGTTTCCATCCCCTTCACGACTCACCTCATCAATAACAAGGGCCTCAAGGACAAACTCAAGCGATTTGGTTCCAACGCCAAGACGAGGCACATGGACCTCAAGACCAAAGGCTTGCCAGAGGAACTTGCACTGGGCAATCTGAAAGTCAAACTCATAACCACAGACCGCATGTTGGCCGACCCTCTGACCAAAGCAGTGGCAAAGCCCGCTATCAAGGCCTTTGTAAGGATCCTTTACCCCAAATTCAAACTCAACGATTTTCCCTAGTCGAACTCTCTCCAGTCATGGGGAGTGTTGAAGTACTGACCCTTTCCTGTGGTCCCATTCTATAGGTCTGCTCTGTTATTCTCTTTCCTTCTTTAGATACCTTATTTTCTTGTTGTAATCTCTTCATTTCTTGTCTTCATGATCATCTGTGCTTGTTGGAATCCAACACTCATCACTTCCATTTTCATCTCTCATACCTGAAGCTCAGGTATTCCCCCTCTGTTTCATGTTGCTCCCCTGGTCCCATAAACCATCTCACTCTCCTTGCCTGTTGTCCCATTCTATAGATATTCACTATATTTCTTGTGTCACTTCCCTGGTCCCATGAAATGTCTCACTCTCCTTGCCTGTGGTCCCATTCTATAGGTAGTGAGCCCAGAATAACCACTCCAGCTATGCAGAAGTTAGGACTAAGAACCTTCCCTCAAGAACAGAACAAATAAACTCAAGGGTGGCCAATCCAGATCCCAAATTAAGGAATCCCTACTGCTCCCCATCATCATCCATTTTCAAAAACAAAAACAATAAACTATCTCTCAACTCCACTTCCTCTTTTTCTGACTTCACCATTTGAGACCTACTCATTACAGAAGTCACCACCTCTCAAAGCATATCTCTTTATTCCCTCATCATGGGAGAAATCAATTCCCCAAAGGTACTTCAGTGCAAAAGACTCACCAGCTCCTCTTACTTTTCAAGTTGGAGAAACAGTGTTCTTACTGGCCTGGGATTTAAGGATCTCAACTCTGTAGTAATCAAACACCTAGATAAGGACTCACCAGAAATTGAGCTCACAATAAATTGGCCACCACATTTATTTGACTCCACCTTGATCAACAGAACTTCAAAAGTTTTGTCAATAATGCTACCACCTGTTAACAAAAAAACTTTGGGATGACATCTGCAATCATTATTCAACAAATTCACTAAAAAACTTTGAACCCTGGATGGAATGCCTATAAAATTTTCAATTCTCAGGAGAAAACCTTCAAGACTTGATAAATGAATTTTTTGAAAACTTTCAAATCCTAATTGAATTTTCTGATGGAAGCCTTGAATCTTCCACAATTGAGACTCTCTAGGATATAATCATGTTAAAACACCTACCTTCCTCATTCTTAGTCATGTGCACTCTCCAATTTGCACAATGCAAGGCTAAATAACCCAAAATAAATATGGATAACTTCCTCAGAAACCTTGAACAAGAACTACAGAGCCAAAATAAAAAAATAAGGCTCAGTTTACCTCCTCCTTTAATTTCTCAAAAAGACCAAATCAATCCCAAAACAAGAAACCTTGTCAATGCTTCTTCTGCAAAAATTGTACTCATAATCCAAATACTTCTCACTCCCCAGAATAGTACCATTGAACCCATCCAGAAATTGCCATAGCCTAACATCAAGCTGCCCTCAGTAAACTACAATTGTCCCAATCCAAGAATAACTCCAGTGAAGCTTTCCTAAGTCTAGATCAAATTCACCCTGATGCCATCATCCTTGACAGTGGCACATTTGGACATTTCCTGAAACATAAAAAATACTTTGTTTCCTTCACCAAGAAAAACTCTCACCTATTCATGGCCAATGGGGAAACCCTGAAAGTTGAAAGAATTGGAACTTCAATCCTTCCTTTGGAAAATTGGGTGCTGCAAGTAAACAATTTTCAATATTTCCCCAAAATTACCAACTCTCTCATTGCCATGTCACCATAAATGCTATCTGGTTGCTCAATTTTTCCTTCAAATTCTGATTTTCAGTGAATTAAGTAAAAAAAAATTATCATGTCCAGAAAGGTGGAAAACAACATTCTCATCCTTGAAAAATCTCAACCTTGGGCCCTCCTCACTCTGTCTGACTTAGATCTCCATTGTTCACTTGGAAACCTCAAAAATAAATATCTCAAGCATCTTTTTCCAAAACTCTGGTTTTATCCCATATCTTGTGATGACTGCCTTGTTTCAAAGATGAAAAAAATACCTTCTCTTGAAATTTCCCTACCCCCTCTTCTCCTCTCCAAACCATTGAAATGGATTTATGTGGACCAATCATCCCACCTTCTCAAGGTGGAAATTTATCCTTCCTAAACATTGTTAATAGTTTCAGCTGAAAGTCCTTTGTTTACCCTATTCAGAGTAAGTCTGATGCAAAATGAAATTTGGTCTCATTCTTAAATGAGTCACACAAGGCCTCTGGCCACAAAAATAAATTTGTAGTATTGGGAAATGGCAGTGGATTTCTAAATAAACACTTCCAAATTATGTTCTTTGACAAGGGAATAAAGAATCCCAAGACTGCTTCATACACCCAACAACAGAATGATTTTGATGAGAGGGGAAATTGAACAACCATTGAAAAATCTAAGGCATTGCTCTCAAACACTGGATCAACTGTTGAATGGTGGGGAAACACTTTCTGCACCTCCATTTATCTTGAAAATTGGAATCCTCACTCTTCAATTAATCTCAGGACTCCACAAAAACTTTGTTTCAGAAAGCAACCCAACCTTGTTCATCTTGCACTTTTTGGTTGAAACGTCATAGCTTACATGTCAAAGAAATGGTGAAACTCTAAATTTTCACCATCAGCTTCAGAAGGTGTGCTCCTGGATCCAGACTAATCTCACCATGCATATGGAGTATGGATTCCATAATCTGAAAAAATTGAAATGAGCCATCATATCAAACCAATCCAAAAAGTCTTTTACTTCAAAAAAAAACCACCATTCCACCCTCAAGCCCCAGGGCCAGCTGCTATTTCCCATGAACAACCTATCCAATCCCTTGCGTACTCCAACTACTTCAATAACTACAACATTGTATCCAAATTCTCTAGTGGAAGGAATGAGATCATTAATTCAACTCACTCTGGGCATTCTTGCTGCCCAAAAATCCCAAGTGCGCCTCAACCTCAGTTTTTTCCTCCATTTCCACCAATGCGGCTACCTCCTCCAGCCTTACCAACATTGACTCTGCACCACCACCCTCCAAAAAGAATTAAAACTATGTCCCCTGGTATGATATTGATCCTAAGGAGGTAGGTTTAGAAGTTGAACCACATTGCATCCTAAACTATAGCCAATGGCAAAGGGCTAAATTCACCTTGACCAAACCTAGTTCCCTCATAGATCCAAGTATTATCAAGGAAGCGCATAAGTCTGGTGAATGGGAAGGCTGGAAGGCTGCTCTGGATGTGGAGAAGGATAACTGTGTGCGGCACAAAGTTTGGGAGGTAGTACCCAAACCAATCCAAATTAAGGAACATAAAACTAAATGAGTACTAAAGACCAAGTTTGATGCCAATAGAAACTTCATCAAAAAGAAGGCTTGATTATGCGCTTGGGGTTTTGGAAAAATGGAAGGCATTGAATACAATATAACTTATACCCCCACTGGTCAACTAGCATATCTGTGGATAGTCCTCAGTCTTGTTTCCACATTTGAACTTTCCATTCATAAAATGGATGTCAATTCTTCTTTCATCAATGGGAAGACAAAAGAAGAAATATTCATTTGTTTTGAAATGGAAGATTTGGTCAAATGCAAATGGGTCCTTGGAATAAAATTTACCACTAGTTTCAAGAATAGGACCACCTGCCTCCACCAAGATAATTAAATCAGAGACATGCTTTGGGATTTTGGCATGAACAACTAAAAAATGGCCTCTACCCCCCTAGCTCAGCAAATGTAAATGATTCCAATCAGCACCTATCCTTTCAATCCAAACCTCAAATAATGCCAAGCTGTGGGAATCTTCAATTAAATTTTCCAATGTACCAGGCCAAACCTCTCCTTTTTCTGGAGTTAAATATCTCAATTCATCAACTCTCAAAATCTCAACCACCAGCAACAATTCCTTCATGTCTCAAAATAGCTTTCTTGGACCAGGAATCAAGGCATCACCCTGGGAGGGCCAGTTGATCTTCAATGAAAGTTATTGCCTACAGTGATGCCAACCACGCCTGCATGAGCAATTGTTTCTCCTTCACTGGTGGTTTAATGCTGATGAAAAGTACAATTGTGTGGTGCTGCAATCAGGATGTCACAGCTCTTTCCTCCACTGAGGCAGAGCATCAAGCATGTTCTAAAACTGGTCAAGAGATGTTTTGGTTCTCACAACTTCTTTCCCAGATCTCTAAAATTTGGGTTATGTTAAATTCACTGCTCATTGAGCTGTGGAAAAGGTTGAAAGTGGGCCGTGTGGAACCCCACACAGTCCAATCCAAGCCGTGTACAACCCCCCATGGGTAAAAGAGTTGGGCGGTCCACCCAGCCTGGTCCAACGGCTTGTTGGATTCCGCACAAATAAATTCAAGTTGTGTGGAGTTGTACACGGCTCAAATGTTGTCTTGTGGCACTGTGTACAACCCCCCATGGCTCAAAGAGTTGCGCAGCCTACCCAGCCTGGTCCAACGGCGTGTTGGATTCCACATGACTACATTCAAGTTGTGTGGAGTTTAACACGGCTCAAATTTAGTCGTAAGGCATCCAACACGCCACTGGACCGCGGTGAGCCAAAAAAAAAGGAATGAAAGGGCACTAAAATAACCTATTAATCAAATAAACCTTCCAAGAAATAGGAATAAACTAAAAAATCAAAGAAATCAAAAAATGTTTGATTTTTTGGTTAAAAAAATAAAAAAAATGAGAAAATAAATAAAAAAAAAAAAACTTGGACTATCCAATGAACTAGCCCTAAAGTAAAAAGAAACAAAAAAACAAAAGTAACTGGAATAGCACTAAGCTAAAAACACCAAAAAAAATCACAAGTAACTGGACTAGCCCTAAATTAAAAACACCAAAAACAAAGACAAGTAACTGTACTAGGCCTAAATTGAAAACACCAAAAAAAAAGACAAGTAACTGGAATATCCCTAAACTAAAACAAAAAGGGAAATGTTAAATTCACAGCTCATTGAGCCTTGCACATGGTAAAAATAGGGCCATGTGGCATGCCACACAGTCCCATCTGAGCTGTGTACAAACCCCCACGGCTCAAAGAGTTGCATGGCCAACCCAGCCTGATCCGCCAGCGTGTGGGATTCCACACACCACTGGAACGCAGTGAGCCAAAAAAACAAAAAAAAGGAATGAAAGGGTGCTAAAATAACCCATAAACTAAAAAAACCTTCCAAAAAAACAGAAATCAACCAAAAAATCAAAGAATGTTCATTTTTTGGTTAAAAAAAAAAAATAAATAAATGAAAAACAAAAAAAATGGTGCTATCCAATGGACTAGCCCTAAAGTAAAAAGACCCAAAAAACACAAGTAACTGGACTAGCCCTAAACTAAAAACACCAAAAAAAGAAAAGTAAATTGACAAGCCCTAAAGTAAAAAGACCAAAAAAAAAAGACAAGTAAATTGACAAGCCCCAAGGTAAAACCTCCCAAAAAACACAATTAACTTGAAAAGCCCTAAAGTAAGTTCAACTTGACTAGCCCTAAAGTAAAAGGGCTAAAAAATTAAAGAAGTCTTTTGACCAGCCCTAAAGTAAAAGTGCACAAAAAAATAAAAGTCTTTTGACCAGCCCTGAAGTAAAAACACCAAAAAACAACAAGTTCAACCTGTGTTAAGCTGATCCCATCCAAAGCTTAACAAAAGTTAAGCTTGTGATGGAATCAGCCCAACACAAGTTGAACTGAATTACCATTGAACTCTCACTAAAAAAACTCAATATAATGATGTTAACTCAAAAAACTCAACATAATAATTTTCAAAATGTGATAACCCTTTATATTAATAGAAATTGTTAGCTGCATCAGAATGACAATTTATATGAAACCCAATGAGGAAATTAAGGCCAAGTCTATTACAATATAGGATACGTTTGCAGTTGATATTTGAGATGATCAACCCAACCAGAGCCTTTTTTAGAAATCAAGGAACGTGGTTTTGCTACAATGGGAAGGATTGGAATCATTTCTCCCTCAATTACTAATAGAAACCAGTCATTATTATTTAAAAATGAAATGAAAGTTAGATCTGATTGATCAATAACAATATTTTTCATTGGAGTATAAGTATCAAATGACTCAAATGAAATGAAACATATAGGTCTGGAATATGTTTCTGCTATGATTTGACTCATATCTAATTTAGACAGCCATTTTGAGGAGGGAATCTTTTCATTGATGTCTTCAACATCAATTCTTTGTTTAATCTTTTCAACCTCCTTTTCACCACCAAGCATCTTAATGTAGCATGCTTTATGTTTCTCTAATGTTTCAATAATTTCCTTCCTAACTTTAAACCAACCATTTTCTTCATAACCAAAAGATTTAGCAATGTATCTAAATCCGCAATTACCATCTCCAATTAGATGCCAAACCTCACCCAAGAACTTATGCAATTTCTTGGGTATGCGATTAAGGTATTTCACATTTGGTTCCTATCATGAATACCAACTAAGTATTGATTTCTTTAATCAGAGAAATTGAATGAATACTCACCAAATATGAGCTTCTGGTTGATCTTTGCTGCACATTATCCTCCTCTGAAGAGGATTCTGATTCAAAATTAAGTGATATCAATTCAATTTCGGTCTCTTCCTCTGAACTATGAAATTCAGATTCAGATTCTGCCAAATTTTACTAACAATTCATCATTAGTTAGTAACTAAGTTCATTAAACCAAAAAAATGAACATATCCCAAAAGAAAAGTCTTACAATCTTTTGTCTTTTCTTGTTTGGAGCCCTTCTAGTCCTGTTTTCCCCCTTGAGTTGTTTTTCAACATGCTCAAACCAAGATGGCCCTTGCAGGCCATATCTGTCAGTTATGGCCTGCCCCTACTTTATTGTAAGACTTTAGGCTCAAGTCTTGGCTTTTATCAATATTTTTTAATCTTCTGAATGATATAATTCAATAGGCTGCTTTGCTCATGATCTGGAGATTCCATGATCATTGCATTCAATTTTTCACATAACTGAGGAATTCTTAGCATTTCATCAACATTTCACTGGAAAAATTCAAAAGGATCAACCATTAGTGAATTAGGATTCATTAATCAAAAAGCTTTAATCACATAGTGATTTGAACAATCCAAATTTAGCCAACTTTCAGAACCAGAACTGCAAGGGTCATAGTCCAACCTCCACTGAGGATGAACATCTCCGCGTACCACAGATCCTCTGAATGCTCAACAGTCACCTATTTGGGGAACAGGGAAAACCCATAGACTTGGAATATGACTTGGTGCACACTTTGCCATCATGATCACATTTGAATTTATCAAATTGTTCCCTAATAAGATGAATTTCCTCTAAATACAATTTGTAACCCAATTGTAACAGTTCAGGTGGAAGTGCTGTCCCTAACTTAATTCAAGATTTATAAAGTGACACATGAACCGATTTAATTTGATTCAAAAATTTTCCGTCAAGGCTTTTCCAAACATCCAATATGTTTCCCAAAGAGTTTGAAAGGAATTGTTTGAGAGGGGCATGGGCCCCTTCAACCCTAAATGTTGTTTTGTTTCCAAAATCTGGGTTTATACAAGTCCAGGCTTTTAAAAACGTCTCTTTTATAGGGAAAATGTTATTTTCCATATACTTGAGTACATCATCATATTCTTTCAAGAAACACTATACAAATGAAAAGGTCAGAATTCAAAACTAGGAAGAATAAGAAGCAGTGATTTGGACCTACTCTGAGTTCCGCATCATTGAACTCCGCCTCCTCCTTGGTCTTTGAGGCCCCATACTTTGCCCAAAGAGTCATGAAGCTTTTCCATCCTTAAACGTCATTAACAAAGCGCACTTTACAGTTTTCTTGTATGTTTTTAGACAAGTGCCAAGTGCAACATTGTCTTGATGACTCAGGGAAACTAGATTCAATAGCACAAATCAGAGATCTTTAACGGTCCATCACAAAGACTTTTGGAAGTCTCTCAGGATCATAAGCCCACTCCTTTAATGCATTTACAGACCAACTGTAGAACTCAAACATTTCTTTTGTTATAAAAACAAGAGCTTTTGTGAAAGTTTTCTGATTGGCTGCCATTCCTACAACATGCAATAGCGGGGTTTTGTACTTGTTTGTCTTATAAGTAAAATACAAAATAGAAATATGATGGAATTGTTTTGAAAGCTTTACTGCCTCAAGATTTGCTAAGTACAGGGCCTCCAAGTGACCGTCTCCACTGAGCTTTGACCGGTGAATTCAACTTGTTTCTTCAAGCTGTTCATAGAGTAACTCCATAAAACTGTTACCCTTTAGTTCTGCAAGAGTTACCATCCGCTTAGTGTTATAGATTGTTTGGTTGTCAAAATAAGCCCACCCATCAGTCTTGCTCAATTTTCTCTTAATTTGTAACGTATTGAGCCCATCATTCATGCCTTCCTTAAGTAAATCCAAGGCTTTCTCAGAGATTCTCCTCAGTTGAGGATGCACAGAGGGATTTTCAGATGGTTGATGGTTATGCTGCGTTTTTTATAGGAGATTTTCCACAAGGGGTCTGGCTTTGTGCAACTTGCATGGATTAAAAACTTTCACCCAACCTTCCTTGTGTGATTTTGTCTAGACTGTCCCATAAGAAGTTTTCCTGAATAGGAACCATGTCTATCACAGGCTAAATCCACATATTGGGAACGATTTGAGTTGGGGACTGTTAAAGCGTAATCATGCTTCATTGCACATGTTTGAAAATAGTTTTTTTCCTCTTCCCTAGTAGGAAAAGCTCTCACAGGAGGTGGGTCAAGTGGATCTTTCATAGTTACATAGTTATATTGATGGCATCCACTCCATCAGTTTCAATCAAATTAAATCTGGCAAAGACCAGTAACATAAAATTTGACTCACAACTAGAGGTCAAATCCCACTGTGAAAATTTTTTTTCCTCAATTTCCAACCTTGATGAGGATGCAATTGGGGCTTCCAATGTTTCATTACACAAATCCTTTGTTTCTTTTTCCAAAGCTTTGTTGATGGCAGTATCAATGTAGAACTTCCACGCAGCCATGTCAGAAGGTTGAGGGCTTGGCTCTGTTCCCATGCAAAAAAAATGCAATGGTATACTTCAGTATTCAATCAAACTTTCAATTGAAAAAACAAAGTTTTCTCACTTTTGAGTTGAGAAAGACTCTTTTGCAGAATTTTATAGAATTTCAATTTTCACTTCAATTTCACTTTGGTTTCCCTTTAAAGTCTTTTTGGGATTGCTAGGTTTGGAAAAACAGTCCCAAAAATTATGGGTTGGTCCCAAATTTGGCTTGACGGAACCCTAAGTGTGGTCCAGGGGGTTCCCAAAATTCTGGCACAGCTTTGGGGGGGTTGTGCACCCCCAAACACCGCGGTTTTGAGCCCTATATGGGGGTACACGGCTCAAATTAGCCGTGTTTGAGGGTTACATGGCTCCTAAAAGACCCCCCGGGGGTTGCGCGTGTTTGAAACGGCCCTTTGTAGTCGTCTATGGGCCCCCACGGCTCATTTGAGCCATGTAGGGCCCTAAACAACTACCACACGGTTGGAGCCATGAATTTAATATCACCCCCCAAAAAAACAGGTTCAACTTGTGTTAATCTGATACAATCATAAGGAGTAAAATAATCCTTATGATGGAATCAGCCCAACACAAGTTGAACTGAATTACCATTAAACTCTCATTCAAACAAAAAAAAAATAAATAAATAAAAAACAACAAAAACTGGGACTATCCAATGGACTAGCCCTAAAGTAAAAAGGCCCAAAAAAAACCAAGTAACTGGACTAGCCCTAAAATAAAAAAACCAAAACAAATCAAAAGTAACTGGACTAGCCTTGAATTAAAAACACCAAAAAAAAAGACAAGTAACTGGACTAGCCCTAAATTAAAAAAACAAAAAAAAAAAGACAAGTAAATGGACTAGCCCTAGACTAAAAACAAAAAAAAAAACAAGTTCAACTTGTGTTAAGCTGATACCATCTTAAGGAGTAAAATAATGCTTATGATGGAATCAGCCCAACAAAAATTGAACTGACATACCATTAATTTCTCATTCAAAGAAAAAAATAAAAAAATCAATAAAAAACAAAAAAAATGGGACTATCCAATGGACTAGACCTAAAGTAAAAAGACCCAAAAAACCACAAGTAACTGGACTAGCCCTAAACTAAAAACACCAAAACAAATCACAAGTAACTGGACTAGCCCTAAATTAAAAAAACCAAAAAAAAGACAAGTAACTGGACTAGCCCTAAATTAAAAACACCACAAAAAAAGACAAGTAAATTGCTTAGCCCTAAACTAAAAACACCAAAACAAAGACTAGTAACTTTAAAAGACCTGAATTAAAAAAACAAAAATGAAAAAAAACCAGTTCAACTTGTGTTAAGATGATCCAATTATAAGGAGTAAAATACTCCTTATGATGGAATCAGCCCAACACAAGTTGAACTGAATTACCATTAAACTCTCATTCAAAACACTCAATATAATGATGTTTACTAAAAACACTCAACATAATGATGTTCAAAATTTGATAACCCTTTATATTAATAGAACTCATGACCTGAATTAGAATTACAATTTATATGAAACCCAATGATGAAATGAAGTCAAAGTCTATTACAATCTAGAATACTTTTGCAGTTGATATTTGAGATGATCAACCCAACCACAGGCTTTTTAGAAATCAAGGAAGGCTTCTATGATGGGCAGGATTGGGATAATTCATCCCTCAAGTACTAAAAGAACCCAGTTGTTATTGTTTACAAAGGAAATTAACATTGTATCTGATCAATAAGTAACACCATTTTTCATTGGAGTATAAGTATCACATGACTCCAATGAAATGAAACATATAGTTCTGGAATATGTGTCTGCTATGATTTGACCCATATCTAACTTAGCCAGCCATTTTGAGGAGGTATTCTTTTCATTGATGCCTTCAACATCAAGGCTTTGTTTAATCTTTTCAACCTCCTTTGCACCACCAAGCATTATAATGTAGCATGCTTTATGTTTCTCTAATTTTTGAATCATTTCCTTCTTAACTTTAAACCAACCATTTTCTTCATAACCAAGAGATTTAGCAATGTATCTAAATCTGAAATTCCAATCTCCAATTGGATGCCAAACCTCACCCAAGCACGTATGGAATTTCTTGGGTATTTGATTGAGGTATTTCACGTTTGGTTCCTATCATGAATACTAACTTAGATTTGTTTTTTCAATCAGATCAATTGAATGAATACTCACCAAAGATGAGCTTCTGGTTGAGCTTTGCTGCACGTTATCTTCGTCTGAAGAGGATTTTGATTCCAAATAAAGTGATCCCAATTCAATTTCAGTCTCTTCCTCTGAAATATGAAATTCAGATTCAGATTCTGCCAACTTTTACTAACAATTCATCATTAGTTAGAAACAAAGTTCATTAAACCAAAAAAATGAACACATCCCATAAGAAAAGACTTAAAATCTTTCATCTTTTCTTGTTTGGAACCCTTCTAGTCCTTTTTTGCCCCTTGAGTTGTTTTTCAAAATGCTCAAACCAAGATGGTTCTTGCTGCATATCTGTCAATTTTGGCAGGACCCTACTAGATTGTAAGACTTTAGGTTCAAGTCTTGGCTTCAATTGATGTTTTGTAATCTTCTGAGTAATATACTTCAATAGGCTGCTTTGCTCATTATCTGGAGATTCCAAGATCATTGCATTCAAGTTTTCATGTAACTGAGGAACGCTTAGCATTTCATCAACATTGCACTTGAAAAATTCACAACAGTCAACCATTAGTGAATTAGGAATCATCAATCACATAGTGATTTGAACAATACAACTTAAGCCAACTTACATAACTACAGCTGCAAGGGTCATAGTACAACCTGCACTGAGGATGAATGTCTTTGGGTATCATGGATCCTCTGAATGCTAGATGGTCACCTATTTGGTGGGAATGGGGCAAACCCATAGTCTTTGGATATTACTTGGTGCAAACTTTGCCATCATGATCACGTTTGAACTTCTTGAATTGTTCTGTAATAAGCTGAATTGCCTCTAAATACAATCTTAAACCCAATGGTAAAAATTCAGGTGGAAGAACTGTCCCCAAATTAATTTGAGAGTTATAAAGTGAAGCATGAACCAATTTAATTTGATTTGAAAATGTTCCATCAAGGCTTTTCCAAACATCCAACATGTTTCCCAAAGAGTTTTCAAGGAATTTTTTGAGAGCTGCATGGGCACCTTCAACCCAAGATGTTGTTTTGTTTCCAAAATCTGAGTTTATACAAGCCCAAACTGTTAAAAACGTCTATTTGATAGGGAAAATTTTATCTTCCATATAATTGATTATATCCTCATAGTCTTTCAACAAACACCATACAAGTCAAAAGGTCAGAAACCAAAACTAGGAAGAATAAGAAGCAGTGACTTGGACCTGCTCTGAGTTCCACATCATGGACCTCCACCTCCTCCTTGGTCTTTGAGGACCCATACTTTTCCCACAGAGTCATAAAGCTTTTCCATCCTTCAAAGTCATTAACAAAGCGCACTTTACAGTTTGCTTGTATGTTATTAGACAAGTGCAAAGTGCAACATTGTCTTAATGACTCGGGAAAACTAGATTCAATAGCACAAATCAGAGATCTTTCATGGTCCATCACAAAGACTTTTGGAAGTCTCTCAGGATCATAAGCCCACTCCTTTAATGCATTTAAAGACCAACTGTAGAACTCAAACATTTCTTTTGTTATAAAAACAAGAGCTTTTGTGAAATTTTTCTGATTGGCTGTCAGCCCTACAACATGCAATAGCGGGGTTTTGTACTTATTTGTCTTATAAGTACAAACCAACATAGCAATATGATGGAATTGTTTTGAAAGCTTTACTGCCTCAGGATGTGCTAAGTACAGGGCTGCCAAGTGACCCTCTCCACTGAACTTTGACAGGTGAATCCAAGTTGTTTCTTCAAGCTTTTCATAGAGTAACTCCATAAAAATTTTCCCCTTCAGTTCTGCCAGCGTTACCTTCTGCTTAGGGTTGTAGATTGTTTGGTCATCAAGATAATCCCCTCCATCAATCTTGCTAAATTTCATCTTAAGCTGCAACATATTGAGCCCATGATTTATGCCTTCTATTAGATTGTCTAAGGCAACCCCTGAGATTCTCCTCAGTTGAGGATGCACAGAGGGATGTTCTAATGGTTGATGGTTATGTTGGGTTTCTTTGTAGGAGAGTTTCCACAAGGGGTCTTCCTTTGTGCAACTTTCATGGATTAAAAAATTGCACCCAACCTTCATTGTTTGAGTTTGCCTAGACCATTTGGTAAGTAGTTGACCCAAATAGGAACCATGGCAATCACAGGACAAATCCACATATTTATCTTTCTTCAAGTCAAATACTTTTGGAATTTAAACATGCTTCATATCCCATGTTTGACAATAGTTTTGGGCCTCTTCCCTAGTAGGAAAAGTTCTAACAGGAGGTTGGTCAAGTGGATCTAGTAAACATTTATTGGTTAAGTCATAGTTTCAGTTACATGCACCCCATTAGTTTCAATCAAATTATATCCAGAAAAGAACTCAGTAAAATAAAATTTTATTCACAACCAGAGGTTGCATCCCACTGCAAAAAATTTTGTTCCTCAATTCTGACCCTTGATGAGGATGCAATTGGTGCTTCAAATTTTTCATTAGACAAATCCTTTTTTTCTTTTTCCAAAGCTTTGTTGATGGCACTATCAATGTAGACCTTCCATGCAGTCATGTCAGAAGAAGGAGGGCTTGCCACTGTTCCCATGCAAAAAAATGTGATGGTATACTTTAGCATTAAATCCAACTTTCAATTGAACCAACAAAGTTTGCTCACTTTCAAGTTGAGAAAGAATTGATTTCAGGTTTTTATATGATTTCAATTTTCACTTTAATTTCACTTTTGCTTCAATTTAAAGTCACTTGGAAATCACTAGGTGTGGAAAAAAAGTCCCACAAAGTATGCGTTTATCCCAAATTTGGGTTGAGGGAACTAAAGTGTGGTCCAAGGGGTGCCCAAAATTCTGGCACGACTTCCAGGGGGTTGCACACCCCCAAAAACGGCGGTTTTGAGCCATTTATGGGGGTACACGGCTCCACATTGCTGTGTTTAGAGGGTAAATGTGTCCTATACAACCCCCCAGGGGTCGTGCGTGTTTGAAAGGGCCCTTTGTGGTCGTCTATGTTCCCCCAGGGCTTATTTGAGCTGTGTAGTTCCCTACAAAACTCCCACATGACTGGAGTCATGAATTTATCATCACACCTAACATTTTCAAGATCCCAGTCCCCAAAAATTACATTTTCTTCAACACCCAGGGTGCCATTGTGTTCTTGAAAAAAACTCTCTCTCTCTCTCCCCTTCTTTTGCTCTCTTCTTCTCTTGTTTTCATCTTTTCAGTTCTTGTCTTCATTATCATCTGTGCTTACTGGAATCCAACACTCTTCACTTTTGTTGTCATCAATCATACCTGCATCTCAGGTATTCCCCCTCTGTCTTTTGTTGCTCCCCTGGTCCCATGAACTGCATCAATCTTCTTTCTCATAGTTCCATTCTATACTGGGAAGTCCTGTTGGGACCATCAACCATTTTGCAGACCACTTGGGGCTACTTCGTTTTGTCTTTGGCCCACTTTGGGGCCCAAAGGCCCACTGTGGTGGTTATTTATAGAAATTGATACAAGAAGGCTCAGCAGCAACATTTGACCAGAAGGCTCAGCAGTGGGTGGCTGTGGGATCTGCAGCACAATAGAAAACTGAAGCTCAGCTAGACATATTTCCTACTCTGGAAGAGTAATAAAAGGGCTCAGCAGTTGTTCAGATGAGCCAGAGTTTTGAATTTTACAGTCAACTTGGTTTGGGTAAGATAATTAGCAGCATTCTTAAGCTATGGATTAAGGATTGTATTTGTATAAATATGGAAGAAAGTGATGGGAGCTATGTGGTAAGTTTCCAATAATAAAATATGTGGCATGTAGCAGGGGTTGCAAAAGGGTATGTAATTGTTTGGACAAAAGAGCAAAATATTGAATGGTACATCATATGGTTTACAGAAAACCTGCAAGGAATATCTTTGGGGATCTTTTGTTATGCAGTATGCCAAATTGAAGGGGATCTGTTAGAAAAGATTGTTGTAGATCCAGTGTCAATGAATATGATGGAAGATTGGCTTGTAGGGCCATTGGAGACTGCAATTAAAACTGTGACTAATGCATGCAGAAGGATAGTTTTAGACCAATCAACACTAATGGTGATCATTGCGTGAAGCATGGGGAAGGAATTTCAGAGGAAGACTCTTGTTTCTTTAATTACTTATCTTTGTCTGGAATTGATTTTTGGTTTGTATATATAAGGGATTGTTCTTCCTAGTACTTCAGGGGATGAGGTGAAAGTTATCTTATCTTATCTTATTGTATTTTATGGGGATTATAATGTTGTATTTTATTGGAGAATATTTTATGATATTATAGCACCAAGTTTTAATTTTGATTATTAAATAAGAATATTACAGTGCAGAGTTCTTATTTAGCTTTATTTCACGTTATTTCTTTTTGGAGTAGTTGTAGCAGAGTTGAAGGGTGCGGAGTCATAACACACAAAAAAAAAAGGGAAGTACAGAATAAGTCTTATAAGCATTGCAGGTTGTGGTTATTGTATTTGAAGATTCAGCACTTCTAGGCTAAACAAGGGTAGAATGGGTATTGAAAAAAAGGGAATTGAATGAATTCCAGAACAGAGTGGGATTTTTGGGGATAGAAGCAGGGGAAAAATTTCTTGCACCACAACAGGCAGGAACGTTTTAGGAGAAAATAAACTAATTTGAAGTCCCACCACCCCAGTCAGTTGTTGCCACCACAACCAGTCTGCTTGCAGAAGGGGGGGAGTGCAAAGATTGCTCACCTCATCCCCGCAACTCAATTGCTGCAAGGAAGGGGACCAACCAACCAGGCTGGTTGCATTGAATCAACTGGAAGTGGGGGGGAACTGATAACCCTCCCACCTACAGGGGCCATCTCCCCCTGCCCCCCCATTTCTCCCCTGTTACCAAGGGGGAAGAACATTGGGGCATTGGAAGGGCCCCTTGCTCTCCTGGAGCAGGCCTGTGCCTTTCAGGAGGCACCCTGAGCATGGGAGTTGGCCCAATTGGGATAACTCTCAAGGCCTGGGGGACTCCCGGGAAGCACCTGCCCCCTCCTGCAGAAGGAGGGGAACCTCTAAGGCCCTCTTGGCCTTAACAGTGGACCTGATTGGTAAAACTCTGAGGCATTGAAGAAACCAGCGGGGGGCACAAAGATTTCTCTCTCCATTGCTTCAAGGGAGGGGACAAACCAACCACACTGGTTGCATCAAAGAAACTGGTGGTGGGGGGGGATGTGACCACCCTCCCACCTAAAGGGAGAGTCTCCCCCCCCTGTAACCAAGGTGGAGGAAGGACCAGCAAGAATGCTTTATTTTTTTGAATCACACTTTAAAAATAAAAAAATAAATAAAGGGCAATGTAAAATTCACAAATCATTTGAGTTGTTTACACAACACAAATGGGCCATGCGGCATGCTAAATGACAAAAATTGAGTTTTTTAGCCTCTACAAAACTTGACTGTAGTTGTGTTACCCCCACAAAACAGTTTGGTTTTGTATGGCACTGCAAGAAATGAAAGGTTTTCTTCATTTCAGCACTTTTTTTAAAGGTAGTAACAGTAAAGAATAACTTATCTAGAAAGGAAAGAAAGAAAAAAAAAGACAAGACATAGTGAGTAAGAAAGCGTTTGGCAGGAGAAAAAACAAGCAGCAGAAGTTACCAAAGATTCTGTATCACAGGGCTTGGGCCTCAGACTGGAGTGTTGGCAAACGCAGACTAGGACCTTGATAAATCAGTCAACACGCAAAGTGTTGGTGAGCCAGATAGTGCAGGATAGAGAGGATGATGGACAACATGAAAGATTGAGAGATTTAGAAGTATGAAAGAGAAAACAACGGAGAGAGAGAGAGAGTGATCTGTACCTCCTACTTAGCCGCTTCTAGCTCCTCCTGAGTACTGAGGGGTTGGATTGGTCTTTTGTGGAGAGATTGGCTTTGGCAAGAGTGAGAGAGGGGGTTGTTGGGCAGTGGGACCAAAGGAGAGCAAGAAAAAGTTGAGCTGGAAGCTGAGAGGTTCAGAGGCCGTCACAGGAAAAGGAAGCAGTGATGAGTATTGGGGAGACCGCAAGAGGGGATCTGGTGTGAGAGAGGGAAACGCAATGGGGGCAGAGGAGCCCCTGCTGCGCAGGACAGCCGCTGCTTAACTGGCACAAGGGGTGAGGGTGGAGTCATCAACCAACAGGCACCACACACAAGTGTAAATTTGAGTTGTGCAGCGTTGTACACAACTTTAACGTAGTTGTGTTCCATGCCACACAACTCCAAGCATTGTGGGCCAAAAAAATAAACAAAATAAAAAAATAAAATAAACTAAATAAAAATACAAAAAAAAAAAAGACATCAACCAAAAGATCAAGAAATGTTGATTTTTTGGTTAAAAAAATAGAAATAAAAAATACAATAAATAAAAATAAATAAAAGACAAAAAAACTGACAAACAAAACATCAAAAAGCAGTTAATTGCTTGATCAAAATTGAAAAAAATTAAAAAAGAAAATGAATAAAAAAAAAACAAGTTCAACTTGACTAGCCCTAAAATAAAAACACCCCCCAAAAAAACAAGTTCAACTTGTGTTAAGCTGATCCCATCAAAAAAAGTAAAAATAATAATTATGATGGAATTGGCCCAACACAAGTTGAAATGACTTACCAATTAATTTTCATTTAAAACACTCCAAATAATGAGGTTAACTCAAAACACTCAGAATCATGATGTTCAAAAAGTGATAGCCATTTATATTAATAGAAGTGGAAGTTAGCTGCATTAAAATTGAAATTCATAAGGAAGCCCAATCATAGAAGGAATTCTATAATCAAAGTATATAATCTAGAGTACACCTGCACTTGATCTTTGAGATGATCCACCCAACCAGAAGCTTTATTTGAAATGAAAGCAGAGGGTTTTTCTAAAATGGGCGGGATTGGAATAATTTATCCCTCTAGTGCTAATAGAGCCAAGTGGTTATTGTTTACAAAGGAAATATAAATAGGCTCTGGTTGATCTGTATCAAAAATTTTCATTGGAATATAAGTACAATATGACTCCAATGAAATGAAACATATAGGTCTGGCATATGTGTCTGCAATTATTTGACCCTTATCTAACTTGAATAGCCATTTTGAAGAGGGGATCTTTTCTTTGGTGCTGTCAACATCAAGTTTTTTATACTTTTCTACATCTTTTGACCCACCAAGAATCTTAATGTAGCATGCTTCATGTCTCTCCAATGTTTCAATCATTTCCTTTTCACTTTAAACCAACAGTCTTCATCATACCCAAGCAATTTAGTAATGACTCTAAATCCATGATTCCCTTCACCAATTGGATCCTAAAACTCACCCAAGAACTTATTTAATTTCTCAGGTATTTGATTGAGGTATTTCACTTTGGGTTCCTCTAATAAAAATTCACTCAGCCAAAATTGCAATAACATTAATTAATCGCATCAATACTCACCAAAGATGAGCTTCTGGTTTACCCTTCCTGCATGTCTTCTTCCTCTGAAGGGGATTACAAATCAAAATGAAGTGAATTTAATTCAATTTCAGTCTTTTCCTCTGGACTATCAAATCCAGATTCTGATCCTTCAGACTTTTACTAACAATTATCATGATATTTTCATCAGTTTATTAAACCAAAAAAATGAACATTTCACAAAAGAAAAGATTTAAAATATTTTGTCTTTTCTTATTTGGTGCTTGTCTAATTTTCTTTTGCCACTTAATTTCCTTTTAAAAATTTTTGAATTTCAAAGGATATCTCCAGGTATCTGTCAATTTTGGCTGGCCTCTACTTGATTGCAAGACTTTTGGTTCAAGTCTTGGATTTGATTGATAATTTGTGGTCTTCCAAATTGGGTACTTCAACAGATTGCCTGGATCTGGTTCAGGATATCTCAAGATCATTGCATTGAGCTTCTCATGTAACTGAAAATTGGTGAGCATTTCATCAACATTGACCTTCAAAAATTCAAAAGTATCAAACATTGGTTAAGTAGGAATCATCAAAAAAAAGAATTAATCACAAAGCAATTTGAAAAATCCAACCATCCAACTTAAACCAACATACAGAACTAGAACTGCAAGGGTCATAATAAAACCTCCACTGAGGATTAACATCCTCAGACAAAACAGATCCTCTGAACGCTAGTAGGTCACCTATCTGGTGTGAACAGGGAAAACCCATAGTCTTGGAGTACGACTTGGTGCCTACTTGCCATCATGGTTCTTCTTTAGCCTCTCTAATTTTTCCTCAAAACGTTTAATTGCCTCTAAAAACAAGTTGTATCCAAACGTTAACATTTCAGTGGGAAGGAATATTCCTAAATTTATTGAATATTTTTAAAGGGACACCTGAACAGATTTAATTTTTTTCTTCTTAAAATTTTCCATCTAGGTTTTTCCAAGAATAGAACATTTTTCCCAAAGAATTTGAAAGGAATTGTTCCAGAGTAGAATGGACCCCTTCCACCAAAGACTTTGTTTTATTTCTTAATTCAGGGTCCTTGCAAGTCTAAGCCATTACAAAAGTCTCTTTGATACAGAAGATGTTATTTTCCATAAAATCAAGCAAATCATCATTGTCTTTCAAGAAACACTTTATACAAGTCATAAAATAAGCACCAAACACTAGGAAGATTAACAGAAGAAGAAGTGACTTGGTCCTTAATCTGAGTTCTGCATCATTGAACTCTGCCTCCTCCTTGGTTTTAGAGGCCCAATACTTCCCCCAAAGAGATATAAAGCTTTGGCATCATTCAAAGTCATTATTAAAGCAAACTTTACAGTTTGCTTGTATGTTTTTAGACAAGTGCCACAAACAACACTGTCTTGTTGGCTCTGGGAAACTGGATTCAATGGCACATATCAGAGCTTTTTCAGAGTCTCTTACAAAGAATTTGGGAAGTCTCTCAAGATCATAAGCCAGCGTGGTTTTACCAACCAACTGTAGAAATCAAAAATTTCTATTTTTATAAAAACAAGAGCTTAAGTGAAATTTTTTGGTTGGCTGTAATTCCTAAAACATGCAATAGGGGGATGTTGTACTTATTTTTTTTAAAAGTAAAATCCAACATAGGGATATGATGGAATTTTTTGCAAAGCTTTAATTAATCAGGGTGCCCCAAGAATAGGGCCTCCAAGTTTCCCTCTCCACTGAATTTCAATCAATGAAGCCAACCTGAATCTTCAAGCTTTTCATAGAGGACCTCCATAACACTTTTTTCCTTGAGTTTGGCTAGCACTACCTTTTGGTTAGTTTTGTAGATTTTTTGGTCATCAACATACTTGCCGCCATCAATCTTGCTCAATTTTTTTTTTGATTTGCATTGTGTTGAGCCCATCATTCATGCCTTCTATTAAATTATCTTAGGCCACATCAGAGATTCTCCTGAGTTGAGGATTCACTGAGGGGTGTTCAGATAGTTGATGGTTATTTTGATCATAATTGTAGGAGATTTGCCACAAGGGGTCTGCCTTTGTGTGGATTGCATGGATTAGAAAATTTCACCCAAAATTCCTTGTGTGAGTTTGCCTTTACTTTTGGTGAGCAATGGTCCAGAGTAGAAACCATGTCTATCACAGGCTGAATCCACGTATTTTTTGAGCTTTGAGTTGAAAACTGTCAAAGCTTTTTGGTAAACCAAATGTGTCATTTAGCCATCAGACTCATTTCATTATAAATTATTATTCTTTTTATCAAATTAACCTCACAAATCAATTCAAAAAACCTCATAAACTATGCTCTAAACTCAAACCAACCTCAAATCCCAAATACGTCACCAGATAACCCCCTGCAACCTTATCAAACACTTGTCACAAACAACCCAAAACCTGGCACAGGCTGTATTATTTAACAAGGTGTAATAGATAAAAGATTACTGGAATATCTAATGGCAAAATATTCTTCTTAAAAAAAACACACAAAAAAACAACATACCCATACCAGCAGGAATTGAACCCTACCAGTAAAAATGTCACACTATAACCACTACTATGAAACCAAGTTAAAATACCTTCCTGGATCACTCAGTACATTTTTTAGACTCTGAAGCGTCCTCTCAAGCACTCTGATACTCAGTTTGCCAATGTTCCAACCATACAACAAACATATACACACCAACAAAA
The DNA here is from genome assembly GCA_025617555.3 of Puccinia polysora. Lineage (NCBI taxonomy): Eukaryota > Fungi > Basidiomycota > Pucciniomycetes > Pucciniales > Pucciniaceae > Puccinia > Puccinia polysora. The sequence goes on along the minus strand of CM062623.1, from coordinate 39,293,470 downwards.
GAAGGGGCCCATGCAGCCAAGTACATCTCAATTCTCACCAACCAGCAATAATGGCTCAGTACACATTACCTTTCTGGGAATTTAAACACCAGAGAAGACTCTGAACCGTCCTCTGAAGAGCTCTGATACTCAGTTTGATACCATTCTAACAATACAACACACATACACACCAACAGAAGTAGGGGCTCATGCAGCCAAGTACATCTCAATTCTCACCAACCAGCAATAAAAACTAAGTAAAAATGACCTTTGCGGAACTTTAAACACCAGATAAGGCCTCTGAGCCTTCTTCTGAAGAACTCTGATACTCAATTTTCCACCATATCAACCACACAACACCTGCAAGCCACACCCTCAAGTCACCCAAGGGAGCATGTGGTAACACAGCATACCTCATATCTCTACATCTAATTCCATTGAAAAAGCATGCAGGTAGTTCCTGAATCATTTTATAAATGATATTATCTCAAGAGATTGCTCAGGAAAACCCAAAAAAGGAGTGTTCCACAACTTCAACCATACAAGTGATACAATGTCAGTTACCATTTTCAGCCTCCTGGATTCCAAGACCCTTGCTATCCTTTAGCTACCAGAGGTGATAGAATAAATAATAAATATATTATTTAATAAATGCAGCAAAAATCCGTAAAATATTTGGATAAAGCTTATTGCCAGTTTAACTAGTTTGGTTATGGTTTATTGTTTTAAATAAATATAAATAAATTGATTATTAAATATTTTTATAGAGGGGCCACAATTATATAGGGGATCTTTAACACCTCTCTTCAGGGATTTCAATATGAAAACACGTAGTCCTGGTTACTTTAGGCCCTTTAGTTTAAAGGATATTTTGCCCAAAGAAAATATGTATATAAAATACACGGCAGAGTGGAAGGGCTTTGTAACCAAGCTGCCACGACAGAGAAAGGATAATAAAACTCACTGGTATATTATTAAATCCTTAGGGTATCTGTTTGGGACGTGCACTGATGGGTTAAACCTGTATACTGGGGTCATAAGGTTTTTCAGCAGTTTAAATTGATAAAAAGAGGTTGAGGATGGATATTATTGATCAGACTAAGCCATAAATCACTTACTTATCTCTTATAAGTACTTGATCACCTTGGCAAGGTGTCTGGATATAAATATAACTGGGTTTCTGCCCATCAATATCCTCAAAAGAGCTCTTATTTATAGCTTTTGGAGTCCCAATATTGTCCTTCTGAGGGGTACAGGGGCTCAAAGGGACGGAAACTGAGGCTAGCAGGGTAACCAATGGTAGCCTGTCACGTGTTCTTGGTGCTGTAGCACGGGTAGCATCTAATTCCACAGGGTATGGGAATTATTCTACTTCATAATTGATATTTGGACGTGTGAATAACAGTAATCTTTCCTGTTTATGTATTATTTAATTAATTATCCTTAGTAAATGTTCCCAGTAAGTTAATAATTATTTTAATGGAAATTCCTACGGATATTCTGATGTCAGGTGAGTTCTCATTATGTATTAAATAATTGGAGTAAAGTCATGATATTGATTTTACTCCTTATTTTCAAATTTCAGTTGATTTAATAAAATAATTATTTAAAAATATAAGTCATGGGAATTCATGTAATATTTTTACATCATTAGTTTTCTTGGTATGTCAAAAAAATATTGATGTCTAGAAATTCTCATAATAGTATTTTAAAGTATTTGAATATATTTTTAGAAGTTGTCATTGTCTTATTTTCGACAATCTTGGTACTTTGAATTATATTTAATAAAAAATACGTATAAGGGTTATTTAAGTATTTTTATATAATTTTATGTACTGTTAGACTATCTACTATCCACAGGAACATTTATTACATATGTAGAATGTTCCCATGTGGGTTTTAGCATGTTTAAGCGGTACCTAAGTTTCTCAGGCTGCCTGTCAACCCGCAGTCCCGCGGCTGCGTACTTGTCAGAGGCCCGGGCTGCATACACAACCTTGACGGAGTGAAAGGGCTGTATCTCAGCCGTGTGCAGGTGCATTGGCTGCCGCGGCTGTGTGCGGGAATTATGACAGAACACATTTCCTTCTGTAACTCCTAAAATATACACAACACCTCAATTCTGACTGAATTTTAGGTGTGAAAACTATGCGTGAAAATATGTGTGAAATATTTAACTGGCCAAAATTTCAATAGTGGTGCCGTGGTATTTTGGTTTTCCTTTCCTTAATTATTTAAAAATATAAGGAGTTGGATTTCAAGGGTGGGGTCAGTGAGTGACCCTACCTAATTTTGGGTGGAAAATCCATTTCTGTAATAATATTTCTGGTTTTCCTACTTCTTCTTAGTTTAATAATATTATGATTATTTTTATGTTATTTCTGTTACTTTTGCAGTTTGCTCTGCAATAGTAGCAAGCTGACAACCATAAAGGGCTTTCAGCTGCCAAGCATGTTTCATGTTTTTCCCAAAAAGCAAAATTAACTCAAGCTGCAGGGAGCTTCTGCATAAAGTTTATAAACTATAAGATTCCAAAAGCGTCCATAATGCACCAATCTTATCCTGTTCCTCATATTTTTGCCTTTCTATCAAAATTTTTACTAAACAATACAGCTCTCTCTTTTCTTGTTTCACATGTTTCCTCACCAGAATTATTGAATCATGTAACTGTAACCTCCTGTGCTTCAACAGTGCAGAGAGAGGATCAGAAAATTCCTCAGGGGAGCCCTGAGCATGTGAGGATTAGGATTGGAAACCAAGACCAAGCTGTATTTCACCTAGTCACAAATAAGAATGAGAATGAGTTTAAGCAATGAAAATAAAAGGAAAGATAGGATAAAGATAATGACCAACAGAAGACAGTCTGAATGATGCAGACAAGTCTAATATGATAAGGTTAGAGAGATGAGACTTGATGAGAAGCAGTCAGATGAGGGAGTGCAAAGCCAATTCTAAATAGATAGTGAATAAGGAACTGAAAGGAGAAGAGTAAGTTCCTGCATTGATCAATGAGTTTTCAGGTGGATGTTTTACTGAATATGATTGGAATGGCTGCAAGTCTTGAAGGTACGATGATTTTGATGAAAAAGAGTTTGAGAGTTGAAATAAGGGGATCCTTGAATGGTTGATTGATTTGGTTGATTGATCTTGATGGATGGCGCGATTATCTCATTTGATTGATTGAGTTGCAGGATAATTGTTGGCATGAAATATTGTGGGTCTTGATGATGTTGAGCAATCCTCTAGCAATTAAGTATTAGAGGCTGCGAGGTAAGGACTGAAAGCGGTGCATAAGCATTGTGCGCCGCGGAGTTGAACACAAGTGTTGCGCACAAAGAAACCGACAGCGCTTTTACAAGTAATTGTGAGTGGAAAAAGACAGCAGAAAAGAAACAAAAGAAAGAAAAGAAAAGACAGAAATGTGTAAACAATAGAACTGAGGTGATAGGAAATTAGAGAAGGTCAGAACATCAACAGAGCATACCCTAAGGACTTATTTGTCTTTCTAAGGGGGGCTCTTTTGCCCTATCAAAGTTGTCTAGCATGGAATCTGCCCCTATGAACAATGGCCTATGCCCAACCTACCTAGAACCCAATTATCAGTGAACCAGAGTCAATTCAAAAGGAAATAAAGGATCAAACACTAAATTATTATTGACCCTTTGAACCAAACCCAGGTGTCTTTGAATAAGGGTTGTTGAGAAAAGACCTGGTATTCAGCAACTATTATTAAGAGGAAAAACAACTTTTGTTCAATCAGTAAAATTATAACAAAAAGAGGGGCACACAGAACACCCAAAGAAGCTTTTTATCCGCCCGTCTCCCTGTGGGAAAACCCATTTTTGGGTCCTCCTACTTTCCAAATGCCTTTTAGTCAACCCTTAAACCCTTTAATTGGGATTTGGAAAAATAGTCAGAAAAATTCAAAAATTCTTGATTATTACTTGGTGGAAGCTTGCCAATAATCCAATCCAAATTTGAATATTCTTCCAATTACTGATAATCTCTATTAATAATTAATCTAAGCCTGATTAGATATCTGACTTAAGTCTCAAAGAAAAACAGAAATTAATTAAGAAAAATTATTGTGCAGACTTATTATAGTTAAGAAGAGCAGCAACTAAATTCAAAACCCTCTTAGCTTACCTCTTTCTATTCAAGAATATTTTTAAAAGAAATTCCCCTTATAGTGACTTCCAGAAAGCTATTTTCTAAATAATACCATTATCCCTTGAAGTCTCTACAGCGTATCCATGCTTCATTGCCCATGTTTGACAATACTTTTGCGCCTCTTCCCTAGTAGGAAAGGCTCTCACAGGAGGTTTTTCAAGTGGATCTGGAACCAATTGAATGCTTATATCATATTGAAATAGTTACATAGTTACCAGCCACCAATCATTTTCCATAAAATAAAATCAGGCAAAGGCCAGAGTAACATGAAACATTACTCAGCACCAGAGGTCAAATCTGTTAAAATATGTAGGCACTTACATGTGTGACACATATAGGTGTAATCCAAATGGGATGCACATAAAGGCCTCTAAGGCCCATTGGAAAAACACACTGACCTCACGGGCCTGTGTGGATGTCACAGGTTTGGGGAAACTGGCATCAAAAAACACATGAAATGGGTCATTTGGTACATGGGCCACAATGTGCCCATTGGGATGGATGGGCCACCCCAGCCAAAAAGGCTTTTATGGGCATCATTGGACCCACAGTTCATTTTGGACATACTTTTCTAGCCGGGCGGGCCTGCTAAAATTGTCATTTTGTTGTTTTGGGCTGGGATGGCCCATTGGGGTCCTTTCCCATGTGGCGGCCCATTCAGGGCCACTTTTTATTGCATTTGGCCAGTTTAGGGGCCTAACAGCCCAGGCTGGGACATTTTAGGGGGTAGATGGACTCCAAATGGAGTCCCCCACCCCAGTTGTCTTTGCAAAACTGGTTGCAGCCAGAAAGGGAGGGCATGGCTGGCAAGCCAATGGAGACCAGGGGAAGGGGGTGGCAAGCCAAGCAAGGAGGGGGGGCGGACCAGAGTGAGAGCAAGGGGGGCTAAGTGAGGAGGGGGGGGGCAGACCGGATTGAGAGCAAGGGGGGAAGGGCCAGGCCGGCAAGCCAAGAAAGGAGGGGGGGGCGGAAAGGATCAAGAGAAAGAGGGGTGGGGCCAGAAAGCCAAGCAAGACCAAGGGGGAGGGCAGGGCCAGCAAGCCAAACAAGGAGGCGGGGCGGACCAGAGCAAGGGAGCTGGGGCCAGCAAGCCAAGCAAGATGGGAGGGAGACCAAGCAAGGAGGGGGAGGGGGGTGTTGGTGAGTGAGTGGGAGGGGGTGAAAGGGGGTGAGAGGGGGTGAGAGGGAGGAAAAGGGGAATGAGTGGGAGGGAGGGGGAAGCTTACCTGGTGAATCAACCAAGGGGGTGGGGGGGCCCAAAGGGGGATGGAGTTGGATGAATCAAAGGATGAGCATTGGATGATTGGGAGGATGAGGAGGAGGATGAGGAGGAGGGGGGGAAGCTTACCAAGGGTCTCAACCAAAGGAGGAGGGGAGGTGGTGGGTGGGGTGGAGGTGATGGGTGGGGTGGAGGTGGTTGGTGAGGAGGAGGAAGGAGTGGACTGCCCAGTGGTTTGGTGGGGTGAGGTGGGTGGTTTGACTGGTGGTTTGGTGGGGTGAGGTGGGGTGAGGTGGGTGCTTTTCCCAGTGGTTTGGTGGGATGAGGTGGGGGGTTTGGAATTTTTGATTCTGTTTTGCCAAAGTACAACCCACCAAATGAGAAAAAAAATCAATCCAGCCTAGGAATCTTGGGTGAACAACCAAAACCAAAAAAATTTGGTGAAGGGATTTTGTTGAAGTACTGACCCATTTCTCTTTTCCCGCGCTCAAACTTCAGCTTACATAATCCGCGGCACCTCAGAGAGAGCCGCGGAGCTCATGCCCTACAACTCACAATCGGGGACCCGCTCTTCCTTTCTCATTGTCTTGACCTCAGCTTCAGTCTCTTGTTCTCTCCACTTCAGCTGGATCCTCTTCTTTTTTTTTGTCCTTTTCTATTTCTCACTCTAATTTCTCACTCCTCTCAAACCTTTCCGCCTCAAGCCTCAACTTTGATGGCCATCAAACCCACGCTTCTCAAATCAAGACCACCAACGACTCAACCTCAGTCAACTCATCCAGTCCCCTCCTCAATCTCAACTCTGACTGGTGAGAGCTGCTCCTTCATTGTCCTCACAACATCATTCTGATTTGTCCCTCAGCCTCTCAACCTCAACTCTCTCAGCCTTTCCCACAATCATCCCATCAAATAATACAACTTCAGCCAATTCTCTAGGCGTCTCTTCCGGTCCTGTTGGTCTCCTCTAATTTCTATCAACTCAATCATCCTCTTTCCTTTTTGTTTTATTTTCTTTCTTTGTCTCAAACTTGTTTCTGATCCAATTTCATTAGACCCTCTTTTTGTCGCAATTCAACTCAAGTTTCCCAAACATTTTATGGTTAAAAGCCGAAAGGCTCACCACGACGACCAACAGAGGCTCTCACGATGCAGGAATCTTCCAGAAACTTCTCCGGAGATAGATTCCAACAGGCAATGCTCAAAACTGCGCTGGAAACCATTCCCCTACTCTCAGAGGACAACTACGGAATCTGGCGCAATAAGATGAACGGGCTGCTCCAACTCAGAGGAGTACTGGCCACCCTTGAATCCAGCTCTGATCAACTCTCCTCACTGGAAAATGACAAAATTCAACTCCTTCTCATCTCCAAGGTTGACTTGGTGACTCACAACAACATTGTCACGGCCACCAACGTCAATTCAGCCAAAGCCATCTGGCAGGCAATCAAGGAAAGATACTCCTCGTCAGAAGCCTCCAATTGTGCTCAAATCTTCAACGACTTTCTCCACCTCTCATTCAAGGAAGAAGATATCTCACACTTTGTCACAAAAATCAAAAACTCAATCAAGAAAATGAATGACATTGGCATTGATCTTCCTCAAGAAATTCTGGCTTACCTCATTCTCTTCAAATTACCTGTCACTCTTCACGACCTCAAGCGGCAACTCATGCACTCCAACAAAAATATAGGAGTTGAATTTGTCTGCAATCATCTCATTCAGTACAACAACAAAGTGAAGGCAGAGTCCTCCAACAAAATCATCTCAGACCCCGAGACCGCTATTGTGTCCGGCAAGAACAGATTCAAATCCCAGTCAAACAGTCATTGTGTGGAAGGCTATCACAACCCCAAAAAAGATAAAAATCATCTAGAAAGTGAGTGCTTCCACCTTCATCCAGAGAAGGCCCCGGAATGGTGGAGGGATAATCAAGCCAAATGGAGAGAAAAGCAGAAGACTAAATCTGAGTCAGCTCACTAACACGCGTTTGTCACCGACTGGATTGAATCAAAAATAACGTTAAGCCAGAACATTTTAAGGACAGCGGCGCATTGGCGCATTTCTTCAACGACAAGAGATTCTTCTCTGAGCTAATCAAATCCAACAATGGAGAGAACATCTTGACGGGCAAAGACGGCCCAAACCTTCCCATAAAAGTCACAGGAACTGTCAAACTAATCTGGAAACACCAAACTATTGCCCTCAGTAATTGCCTCTTTGTCCCCGACTTGATGGTCAACCTAATAAGCCCCGGAAAACTGATCGCCAAAGGCTGCTCCCTGAAATCCTCCAAGGGACAGTTCCGACTAATCCGCATCAATCAGTGCCTTCTGGAAGGCAGAATCATCAAGAATCTGTTTGTGGTCAACAACCCCAAGAGCATTGGACAGAACAACTGTTACCTGTCCACCTCAAAACACTCCGCCACATCCACCTGGGACCTCCATCTCTCTCTAGGCTACGCTTCCATTGGGAGACTCAGAGAGATTCCAGATCTCAAGCTTAACAATGAAGATTTCTTCTGCAAGGACTGCGCCCTTGGCAAAATTACCAAGTCTCCGTTCAAGATACAGGCCACTCTTGCGACTAAACCCTTTGAACAATTGCATCTCAATCTTGTTGGAACCATCAAACCCGAGTCGCATTGACGAGAGAAATACATCCTAACAATTGTGGACAACTTCTTGGGCTACCTGAGTGGCATTCCTCTCTTCAGCAAAGAAGATACTCCAAATACTCTCATAGAAATCATCAAACAACAGAAATCTAAATTGGGATACTATCCCTGCAAAGTCTGCTCCAACAGAGGAACCAAATTTGTCAACAACAGACTCTCCAGCTTCCTCAAATAGATTTCTTGCAAGAAACTAGTTTCTGAACCCTATCATCCCAAACACAACGGCAGGGCTGAAAGAGCCAATAGGACAATTGTCAAAAGTGTGCGTACTTCCCTCAGCTCCTCCAACCTACCCAAGAGGTACTGGTTGGAGATACTCAAAGCATGCTGCCTTGCTCTGAATCAGATTCCCCGCAAGGGCTGTTGCCAATTGCCTTGGGAAATCATGCACGGAAGTTCACTTCCTCTCTACTACTTCAAACCTCTGGGAACCCCAGTTATCTACCTCAACCATCTCAGAATCAAGGGAAAGAAATTCCATCTTAAGGGTCTGGAAGGAAGACTCATTGGATACAATCCAGAATTTTGCTCCTACAGAATCCTCTTCCCCAACCAATCCATCATCTCAAGCAAACATGTGAAATTTGACAAATCTTCCAGAAATTGCCGTGAGTCAAGTCCAGACTTGGACTTCTCAGTTGATGGATTCAAAATCAACAACAATCCGGATGTCCCGAACAGTCACCTTTCAGCAGAAGAGGAAGAGGCCTCCTCCTCGGCGCCTCCTCCTGACAGGAACTTCACCCAGTACAGAGAGACGCCGGAAACTCAATCAGACTTGTCCCACTCAAATTCTCCAGAAACTAGTGACTCAGAGGCCTCAAATCATCAGTTTGAAGCTCAGTCAACACATCCCAGTCCTGTCCCAGGACCACCTCCAACCTATCCTGCTCCTCCTCAACTTCTGCAAAATTGCGTGAATCTCAAGCCCCCTCAACGCTATGGGTTTCACCATTATTTTTAACCCAAAACATATCTCAAAGCTATCACCTGTGAAGAGGCAGAGAAATGGAAACAGGCAATAGGTAAAGAGCTGGATCAATGCGAGGATCTGGAGGTGTGGGAAGAGTACGATGGAACCAAACCAATCAATCCGCTTGAAACCACTTGGGTCTTAAAAATCAAAGACAATTGCCACGAAGACGCCCTCATCTTCAAAGCCAGAGTGTGTGTGAAGGGCTACAATCAAATCCACAGGCTTGACTTTGAAGAAACATTTGCACCCACAGGAAAAATTTCATCTCTCAAAGTTATCCTCCAACTCGCTCTAAGAGACAACCTCAAAATCAAGCAATTTGACGTCAAGGCTGCCTTCCTTCACGCTCCCATCGATGAGGAAGTAATTATCAAGACTCCCAATGGTTTGTCTTGACAGAGTAAGTATCTGAAACTCAAGAAGAGTCTCTACGGACTGAAAAAAGCCCCAAAGAACTGGTACCAAACCCTCACGAGTTGGATCAAGTCTATGGGATTTGTGGAATCCAACAGTGACCTGTGTCTCTACAAATCAACGGACAGGAAGTCTTTCATATTCTTCCACATTTAAAATATCATCCTGGTGGGAGACGGTTTTGACTTTGAAGGCAAATTCAATGACAAATTCAAAAACTCTCAGTGCCACGCTCCCAACACAATCCTGGGAATGAAATTTGATCAAACCAACGACTCAATCCTGTTCAGCCAACCAAAGCACATAGCTCATGGCTTGGAAGAACTTGGACTAGCAGACGCAAAAGGAGTCCAAACTCCTCTAACTCCTCACCTCCAACTCACAGAAGCTTTGGACAAGGATTTCAAAGACTTCAAACATCTCAACATCAACTACTTCTCAGGGGTGGGTCTCCTGAACTACATAGCTTCTTGGACTTGCCCGGACCTTAGCTTTTCGGTCTCAAGCCTTGCCAGGTTTCAGAATAAGCCCGGCCTAACTCACTGGAAGGAGCTCAAAAGAACCTGGCAATACCTGAAGGCCACCAGGGACGTACAACTCACCCTAACCTACGATGGATCTGCCAAACCTCTGATGTTCTACAGCAACTTGTCCTGGGGTGAGGATCCAACATCGAGGAAGTCCCAATCCGGGTACTTGGGATTCTCATTTGGATCAGTCATCTCCTGGGAAAGTTTCAAACAACACAACATAACCTACTCCTCAACAGAAGCTGAACTCAACCCCCTCCTGCATTCCTTCCTGGAAGGAAGATGGCTCAAGCACCTTCTGGGAGAGGTTTTCAATGTTTCCATCCCCTTCACGACTCACCTCATCAATAACAAGGGCCTCAAGGACAAACTCAAGCGATTTGGTTCCAACGCCAAGACGAGGCACATGGACCTCAAGACCAAAGGCTTGCCAGAGGAACTTGCACTGGGCAATCTGAAAGTCAAACTCATAACCACAGACCGCATGTTGGCCGACCCTCTGACCAAAGCAGTGGCAAAGCCCGCTATCAAGGCCTTTGTAAGGATCCTTTACCCCAAATTCAAACTCAACGATTTTCCCTAGTCGAACTCTCTCCAGTCATGGGGAGTGTTGAAGTACTGACCCAGTTCTCTTTTCCCGCGCTCAACCTTTATCTTACATAATCCGCGGCACCTCAGAGAGAGCCGCGGAGCTCATGCCCTACAACTCACAATTGGGGACCCGCTCTTCCTTCCTCATTGTCTTGACCTCAGCTTCAGTCTCTTTTTCTCTCCACTTCAGCTGGATCCTCTTCTTTTTTTTGTACTTTTCTATTTCTCACTCTCATTTCTCACTCCTCTCAAACATGTCCGCCTCAAGCCTCAACTTTGATGGCCATCAAACCCATGCTTCTCAAATCAAGACCACCAATGACTTGACCTCAGTCAACTCATCCAGTCCCCTCCCCAATCTCAACTCTGACTGGTGAGAGCTGCTCCTTCATTGTCCTCACAACATCATTCTGATTTGTCCCTCAGCCTCTCAACCTCAACTCTCTCAGCCTTTCCCACAATCATCCCATCAAATAATAAGACTTCAGCCAATTCTCTAGGCGTCTCTGCCGGTCCTGTTGGTCTCCTCTCATTTCTATCAACTCAATCATCCTCTTTCCTTTTTGTTGTATTTTCTTTCTTTGTCTCAAACTTTTTTCTGATCCAATTTCATTAGACCCTCTGTTGGTGGCAATTCAACTCAAGTTTCCCAAAAATTTCAGATTTTTTACCTAATTTTAAATCAAACATTACCCATCAAAGCAAGCAAGCGTGAGGGGAATAATCCATTCTCTCATAGAAGAAGATGAATTAAAAGATGAGACAGGGATGACTTGAGGCGGATCAGGAATATCATCTTCAAATATTTTGTCCCATTCATCTTTGATTTCAGCCAAAAGATTGTGAAGGATTATGCAAGTGATAATCCAGTTGATGAGAAACCTCATGTCTTTACGGTTTTGAAGCTGGTTTTTCATTTCCCTTAAGCTTTCCCATCTTCCTTTCAGGACTCCTATGGAATGCTCAATCTGAACTTGTGATTGGGCAAGAAGATAGTTGAAATTGTTTTTCCTTGATTGTTGGACAAATCATTTGGGTATGCTGGAACCACAAATTTCCCACTAGCATAAGCTGAATTGGCCAGAAGTTATTGATCTTTTTCAAAGTAGTCCTCTTGTTCTTGGGCAATCCATATCCAATTGAAAACATATGAATCATTGCAAGAACCCAGAAGGCCCGCGTGGAGTGATATGAACTTCTTGTTGTTACCACGAACAATTTATAGTGACACAGAGTATCTAAAAAAACAGATAAAACATATTTGGTCAGTATTTTATCAAAGTTTTTATCAAATTTTTTGGAAAATAAATGAATGAATTGCCTTTTTTTCCAATCAAAATAGTGGTTTCCATCTAGCTTGGGTATTTGACTCAAGGGTATGGTGCTTCCGTCAACAAACCAAATGCAACCAGGAAAGCCTTCAGTCTTCATTACTTGAGATATCTCCTTGCTTTCTTCTTTGGTTGGCGAAGAAAGGACTGAGCAATGGAAAGATAGGATAGCAATTATGACTCTTTTGGTGTATGAGTCAATGGTTCCATAACCAACTGAGAATAGATTTTCTAATCAATGAATTGCTGCACCATTTCCATTTGATCCCAATCTATAAATATCAAAAGACAGTTGGATAGCTCAATTTTGTTGAGGATTCCAATAATTGTTCTGGAAGATTTGGTGGTATTCAATGATCTCCAATAGTTTTATGAACAAAGGCAATATAGTTTGGAACAGTTTCTGGAAGATTTAATTGGGGAGGAGATGAATCTTTTTCCTTTCATACATAGGGTTGTGGAGAGTTTTTCTTCTTTAAACCATGTATTGCTTTTGTAATAGAGAATTCAAAGCCAACCAAGTTGATTCCAAATCCAAGTCTGAATTGGAGTCTGAATGGCAGTCAAATACTAACAAAAGTTTATTCAGATTTTTGGCATTTTCAACTTGCCGGCAAGTTTGATGGGAAATGTTGAGAAAGATGGTAATTTGATGTGGGTTGATGAGATGATGATGGGATTTGTGTGAAGATGGAGATGTGAAGCAATGGAGATGGTGAGAAATGGAGATGAGATGTGTTTTATGCGGTGGAGATGGGATTGGTATGGGTTTGCTGACCTGGATGGGTGTTTTGGATGTGATGGATGGTGGATGGATGATGATGCATAAATGGCGGGTTTAATGGCGGGTTTGATGTTTGAAATCTGCCATTTTCATTAAACCCTCCATTTTTAAATACACCAGTTAGGGGGTATGTGTATTTGGTCAAAAAAATGGCAGGTTTCTCATGGCAGGTTGGATAACTCTGATACACCCTATTATTTTCATTGTTGTTTATGATTTTTGGGGTACAAAATGTGACAAGCAGTCAGATTTTCTTATCAAAGTCTTTGTAGTCTATTCTAAAGTTTTTTCAAAAAATATTTGTGGATATCTTGATTTATGATGTAAAACAAAAACATTGCAATAGATGTGTTAATTTGAAGGGGCTTTACATTGGATTGTTCTTTTTGAGGCCCTAGATACATCCAAAAATTCTGAAAAAAAAATAAAAAACCTTCAATAGTTTTTTTAGATTTATAAAAGCTTGAAGCGCCAAAGAAAAATTATCAAAGAGGCAAAAAAAGCATCCAAAAGTCTTATGAGAAAATTGAATATTTCAAATTGTTTGCTTTTTTGAAGGAATCTTTTAAGGTAATAAAATACATCCAAAAAATCTGAGAGAAATATTTGAATTCTCTTCGACTGGTGATTTAGCCTTTCAATAGCTTTAATCACCAAAAAAATAAATAAAAAGGAAAATAACAGGATGCAAACATCCAATAAGAAATTTGAATTTTTTGGTTTTTTCATGGAATTTTTTAAGCTGAAAGGTTACATCCAAAAATTCTGGAAAAAAATATTTGAAAGATGTTTTAATGTTGCTTAGAATAATTGGTAGCTGAAATAATCAAAAAAAAAATGTTCAACAAGCCAAAATAAGGATTCAAAAACCTTTCAGCTTGCTACTATTGCAGAGCAAGCTGCAAAAGTAACTAAAATAACATAAAAATAATAATAATACAACTTACCTAAGAAGGAGTAGGAAAACCATGAATATTATTACCAAAATGGATTTTCCATCCAAAATTAGGTAGGGTCACTCACTGACCCCACCCTTGAAATCCAACTCCTTATATTTTTAAATAATTAAGGAAAAAAGAACCAAAATACTATGGCTCCAGTATTGAGCTTTTTGACAAATTAAATATTTCACACACATTGTCACGTAAAGGTTTCACACCTAAAAATCAGTCAGAATTGAGGTGTTGTGTATATTTTAGGAGTTACGGGCGGAAATGTGTTTTGTCACAATTCCCGCACGCAGCCGCGGCAGCCACAGCACCCGCGCGCAGCTGAGATACAGCTGTGTCAACCCGTCAAGGTCGTGTACGCAGCCCTGGGCCTCTGACAATTACGCAGCCGCGGGACTACGGGCTGACATAGTGACAGGCGGCCCGGGTACCGCATAAACAGGCTACAACATACACAGGAACTTGTTACATATGTAATAAAGGTTCCCGTGGATAAAAGACTATCTAAATATACATAATATTATATAAAAATTCCTAAATAATCTTTACACGTATTTTTTATATAATATAATGCAAAGAATCAAGAATGTCGAAAATAAGACAATGACAGCTTCAAAAAATGTATTAAAATACTTTAATATACTTTTATGAGAACTACTATACATTAACATCTTTGTGACATACTAAGGAAGATAATGATGTAATAATATTACATGAATTCTCATGACTTATATTTTTAAGTAATTATCTTAACAAATAAACTGGAACTTGTAGATAAAGAGTAAAAACAATATTATGACCTTTTACTCCAGTTATATGATACATAATGAGAACTTACCTGGCATCAAAATGTACGTAGAGATGTCTAATAATATAATTATTATATTACAGGGAACATATACTAAGGATAATTAATTAAATAATACATAAATAGGACAGATTAGTGTTATTCACACGTCCTAATGTCCATTATAAGGTAGAATAATTCCCATACCCTAAGGAATTAGATGCTACCCGGGCTATAGCACCAAGAACACATGACAGGCTACCCCTGGTTACCCTTCTAGCCTTAGTGTCCGTCCCTTTGAGCACCTACAACCCTCAGAAGGACTATATTGGGACTCCAAAAACTATAAATACAGAGCTCTTTTGAGGATGTTGTTGGGCAGAGACCCAGTAATATTCATATCCAGACGCCTTTCCAAGGTAATCAAATACTTATAATAGATAAGTAAGTGATTTATGGCAATGTCTGATCAGTAATATCCGTCTTCAAACCTCTTTTTATCAATTAAAACTGCTGAACAACCTTATAACCCCAGTATACAGGTTTAACCCATCAGTACATGTCCCAAACAGATACCCAAAGGATTTAATAATATACCAGTGAGTCTTATTATCCTTTCTCTGTCCTGGTAGCTTGGCTACAAGGCCCTACCACTCCATTGTGTATTTTATATACATATTATCTTTGGGTATAATAATCTTTAAACTAAAGAACCCAAAGTAACCAGGACTACTTGTTTTCATACTGGAATCCCTGAAGAGAGGTGTTAAAGAACCCCAATATAATTGTGGCCCCTCTATAAATATTTAATAATCAATTTTGATTCAAAAAAATAAACAATAACCAAACCATTTAACCTTGCAATAAGCTTAATCCAAGTATTCTACAGATTTTTGCTGCAATTATTAAATAATATACTTATTATTTACAATATCACCTCTGGTAGCTAAAGGATAGCAAGGGTCTTGGCATCCAGGAGGCTGACAAAACCCATGCAAAAATTGGCTTTTGCGGAATTGTTTAATTTTTTGATTCCATTTTTGGAGGGCTTCTAATGCCTCCAAAATTACCAATTTTTTTGGGAGGGGTTTAAAAAGCCCAGTTACAGGACTGCGGCATTAGAATTCCAAAAAAAAAATCCTTGAAAGTACCATAAAATAAAGAATTTATCCGTGTGGCAGCAGAGGTGCGCAACAGCGGGTAAACATAAAATTCCATGAAATAAAGGATTGGGGGCTTGAGAAAATTAATGCCTTTTGTTAAATTTAAATTTAATTTTAATTTCAATTTTTTTTTCTATTTCTATTTTTATTTTTATTTTTATTTTTATTTTTATTTTTATTTTTATTTTTATTTTTATTTTTATTTTTATTTTTATTTTTATTTTTATTTTTATTTTTATTTTTATTTTTATTTTTATTTTTATTTTTATTTTTATTTTTATTTTTATTTTTATTTTTATTTTTATTTTTATTTTTATTTTTATTTTTATTTTTATTTTTATTTTTATTTTTATTTTTATTTTTATTTTTATTTTTATTTTTATTTTTATTTTTATTTTTATTTTTATTTTTATTTTTATTTTTATTTTTATTTTTATTTTTATTTTTATTTTTATTTTTATTTTTATTTTTATTTTTATTTTTATTTTTATTTTTATTTTTATTTTTATTTTTATTTTTATTTTTATTTTTATTTTTATTTTTATTTTTATTTTTATTTTTATTTTTATTTTTATTTTTATTTTTATTTTTATTTTTATTTTTATTTTTATTTTTATTTTTATTTTTATTTTTATTTTTATTTTTATTTTTATTTTTATTTTTATTTTTATTTTTATTTTTATTTTTATTTTTATTTTTATTTTTATTTTTATTTTTATTTTTATTTTTATTTTTATTTTTATTTTTATTTTTATATTTATATTTATATTTATATTTATATTTATATTTATATTTATATTTATATTTATATTTATATTTATATTTATATTTATATTTATATTTATATTTATATTTATATTTATATTTATATTTATATTTATATTTATATTTATATTTATATTTATATTTATATTTATATTTATATTTATATTTATATTTATATTTATATTTATATTTATATTTATATTTATATTTATATTTATATTTATATTTATATTTATATTTATATTTATATTTATATTTATATTTATATTTATATTTATATTTATATTTATATTTATATTTATATTTATATTTATATTTATATTTATATTTATATTTATATTTATATTTATATTTATATTTATATTTATATTTATATTTATATTTATATTTATATTTATATTTATATTTATATTTATATTTATATTTATATTTATATTTATATTTATATTTATATTTATATTTATATTTTTATTTTTATTTTGCCCAATTAGTTCACGCCCATGGCCAGTAATTTTTATTTTATTTATTATATTTATTTTTATTTATTTTTATTTATTTTTATTTATTTTTATTTATTTTTATTTATTTTTATTTATTTTTATTTATTTTTTATTTTATTTTATTTATTTATTTATTTTTTTTTGTGATCAGGTGACTGACATGTTTTTTTTTAAACCCTTCTTTGACCCCTTTTCCTTCAATTCCATCCCTCCTCCCACCACACTCACAATGATATACTCCAAATTGAATCCCTCCTTGATCCTCACCCCAAGCGGAGAATTTGCCTGGAAGGGAACAAGATGGAAGGAGATGAGGTGAAAAACATAAAGAGAGTTGGCAAGCAGAGGGCTTTGAAGCAAAAGAGGGATCAAATGAGGGCATCAATGAAAAGGTTGTATGGTCTGGAAGGAAACTACAACCTTTGGATCTATATCCTGCCATCACTGCCAAAAAGAAAAAGAAAAATCAAAAACCCTCACTCACTGAGTGTGAACATGCCAAGCAGACAATCAAGCCATTCCATTTCTTCAGCCATGGCAAATTCATTGTTCTAAATAAATCTGATCACAATGGTCTTGTTGCAAAAATTGAATTTGTCCCATTGGAGAAACTTTCTGACCAAGAAAAGAAGAACATCAATTTTGTGACAACTTTCCTTCACCAGTGAAAACAATTTGTCAACACTGTTGGTCCCTCAACATCTTGGGGTGGAAAAATGTGGGCAATTGCATGGCAAAAATCAATGGGCCCCTTTGAGTTATTTTGACTCTATGTGAAGAAATCATCTATTCAATCTTCCCCTCAAGAGTATGCTTTTCTCAATCTTGAGGCAGACAAAGTCTCTCAAATTTTAGGAAAAATGTTTTTCAATTTGGCCAGACTTCCCTATGAATCAAATGGTGAAATGATGAAGGAAAATGGCATCCTCTCCTTCTCATCAATCAAATTTGGTTCTTGGCCTACTCCCTTTGACTGCTCTCTGCATGTCACTTTCATATCTGACTCTTTTTAAAACTCACCTCACATTGACAAAGATGAAATCTCTGAGTTTTCCTTTTTAATTGAAGTTCAAACCAAGAAATCAAATGGACAACTTATGGAAACTACAGATGAATATGAAGTATCAGACAGCCCATTTTTTTCCTTAACCTTGGCTTTGGAATTGATTTCAAGCAAAAAGGTATAGTGAAAATGGTTTTGGAAGCCAATAAGTAAAAGAACTGTCCTCTTCCTGCTGTGGAGACTGCCACTCATACAAGCATGGCACTGTTGATACAAATCAAAAGAAAAACTTGAAACACTTTCAGGGACTTGGGAAGTGAGAAAATATACTCCAGAAAAAAAATATAAATAAAAAGGAAAAATATTTTTTCATTGTTGGGGTTGGAAAAAGTCTTAAGAATTGTTGTAATCAAAAATATTTTTTTTTCTTTTTAAGTTTTACATCAAAGAAAATATATTTACAAGGCAAGCATTTGAGTAATCTGCTTTAATTCATCTACTGTTCTACTGCTAATGATGTATGCTGCAGCCATTGACCACTTATCCTTTTTTTCTGTTTCCAGTCATTCCCTCTCCATTTCCAGTTCTGCTTGCTGTAAATCCTTCTCCTTTTCCTCTTTTTGAAATTCTAGCTCAGCCTGTTTCAACTTCCACTCAGAATTGCATTTTTGTTGATGAGCCAAACTCTTGGCTTTCTGCTTTTGAAAATCAAAAACCAGTTGACAATCCCACTTCTCCTTTTCAAACTGAAGTTTTTCAGATTCAATTTGCAATTTCACTATTTTTCAGAGGGGAATAGGAATGAGCTTGATTTTGAAATCAAGGAGAATCAAATGGGCTTACTTGAATCTTGCTTCTACATGATCTCCTCAAAGCCCAAAAAATTTGAAGTGTTTCTCCTCTTTTGAATGCTATTGGGGTTGATGTTGGTGGAATTGGAGGCCTTTTGCTTTCCCTTTGCAGAGGAGGTTTGTGTTTGAACATCATTGCTCTCATTTGAAGGGGATGTGGGAGGCCCAATTGGCTTGAGGTTTTGGCCATTCAGGAATGTATGAGCCTGTTTCTTTCAAATATAAATCAGTCAGGATTAAACAGACAGAAGAGAAAAGAACTTTGTTCCTTACTTCAGCAGATGTTGATGGAAATGGTGATATGGGAATGTCATCCTCCTCATTGGCCAAGTTCTACAGCTCGTTCACCCCAGGAAGAGAGAAATCAAAAGAAGTAAGTGAGGGGTCCAATGTTGGGTTTGACTCATCAATCAATGCAGAATTAGATGTGATTGGAGCTGATTGTGTTTGAATATCCTCCTTGGCATTAGATGGGGGCCACTAAAAGGCAAAGGTTTCATGAATTTCCTCATTGCTAGGATGAGATTCCCCAGCCAAGTCCTTGGGCATCAACTGAATCAGATCTTTGGGAATCAAAAGCAGCTAGAGGAGTGATGCTGGCTTCCTTTCCAAAGATTTCATCCATTTGAATATAAAAAGGACAAATGGATTCCAACTTATCAACCAATGAGTTGATTCCTTTGGTTTTGTTGGAGTTGGTGATACCAAAGCCGGTGGAGATTTACATGGAGTGGACCTTTTTGTACTTGGCTTGATAATTCTTGAATTTCTCCCTCATCTGTTTGGATGATAGATCCAGCCTACCTTTTTTTTTATTCTTGACTTCATTGGCCATCAGGAGATAACCATTGACCTTAGAGGATGGAGGTTGGCCAATGCATGTTTCATTGTTAGACCCAAAGCAAGCATTGTAGTTGGACCAAATTTTGAACCAGTTTACCAGGATGATGTGATCAGCTCTCTTGAGCTGACTTGAGCCTTTGGAAGCTGATGGGGGAGGATTTTGGATGTTGAGTTCCTGGGGGATGTTTTCTTTGGTCCATTGGATTGTTTTGTGGACTTGCGGGGGGAGGATTGCTGAGAGGCCATTATGAGAGTGATGAAGCTAAGAGGATAAAAAGAGATGAGAGTGATGAAGTGACAAGAGGGATAAAGCAACAAGAGTTGGGATTTGATTAAAGAAATAAATCAATGAGGGTTAGGGAGTGATGAGGATAGTGATGCAATGAGAGTCAGCTGGATGTGATGAAATTGATAAAGGGATGAGAGTGATGAACTGATGAGGATAGTGATGCAATGAGATTTGGCTGGATGTGATGAAAGCAATAAAGTGATGAGAGTGATGAATTGATTAGGATAGTGATGACAAGATGAAGAGCAATGAATCAAATTTTATTCCAATGAGGTTGGAGGTAGAATTTTTCCCAGTTTGGAGGTGGAAAAGCAGGGGTTTATGAAGTGGACAGGTTGTGGAAGCCTTTATATACTTTACTTGAAAAAATCCACTTATTTCCAGGTAACTCTGACACTTCTGGTGTGAAATAAGTGGGTTTTTTTGATTTTTAATGGCGAGTTTGAAACCCGCCATTAAAAAATGGTAGGTTTGCTTAAATCTTATACACCTTCATACCAAAGGAAAGGGTGGTCTCTTTTTAATGATTCTTTTTTTATTTATTTTTCTTGAAATTAATGAAAAATATCTGATATCTTTTAATCTGCTGATTTAGAGGAATTTTCTGAAGCTTTCCCAAAATTTGATTTGAGAATTTTTGAGGCACTATCTATGTCTCAAAAACCAAACCAAAAAATAGTAATAATAGTAGACCCCTTTCGGGTTCTGGGAATCTTCTTTGAGCCCTTTCAGATTCATATATTCAATATGACTGAAATTTTTTTCCTGGGACGTCCACCCATCTTGGAGCGCTCCAATTTATTTATAAACCACCCCCTTGACCTCTTCCAACCTCCCATCACCCCCCACCACAACATCCCACTACCATACCATACCACAACACACCATACCATACACAACATACCACACCATACCATACCACACCACACAACACCACATCTCACCTCACCATCACCACACCACACCACACCACACCTCACCTCACCACACCACTCATCCCCACATCACACCACAACACACCACTCATCACCACACCACACCACTCATCACCACACCACACCACTCATCACCACACCACACCACCTATCACCAAACCACACCACTCATCAGCACACCACTCCAAAAACCACTCATCACCCTTCACCACTTCTCAACAAAAACATCTCAACACTCCTGATAATTTAAAAAAATGCTTTTCCCTCTTATATCAATTCTCTGAATAACTTTTTTAACTCAATTTCTTCTTTTAATCCCTATTACCACTTCATTTTTTAAAAAGAAAATCTCTTTTTTCAATGGCTCAAGAAAACATCTGTCCACTTTTCAGAACTGTTTCACCAGGCCCATTATCAATTATACCATCTAACCAAACTAGTGATTAAAATCCTCTTGCTCCTTCTTCATCTAATCAAACTGATGATTGCACCCCTCTAGACCCCCCTCCTGAGCTATCATATAATCAAAAGGAGGAGCTGGTTGAAGCTATCCAATAATGGGAAAAGTCCCATGGATAGGCCATATCTACCAGAGTCTGAAATTGCCAGAAACATACCTACAACTATCAATGTGATAAATTTGCGGAATATAAATGCAGAAAAGATACCACCAAAGTAAAAAAAAAAAAAAAAAAAAAAAAAAAAAAAAAAAAAAAAAAAAAAAAAAAAAAAAAAAAAAAAAAAAAAAAAAACAAGAAATACCAATCTACTTTCAGTTTATCAGGAAATTTTTCCAAAAGATAGGGTTTATGGGTGATGAAGTTTATATTTCCAGAGCACAAACATTCATGTAAAATTTATCCTTCCACTCATCCCATCCACAGAATAATCCAAGGGAAGCAAAAGGAGGTGGTTGAAAATTTATCAAAAGCTGGATTTCCCCCATTAAAAATTCTCAACTCTCTTATAAAAAATTCTCCATCACCTATTCATACAAATCTTCATACCCTTTACAACAAAAGATCACAAATAAAAAAAATACCCTTGATGGCAAAACTCCTGTTGAAGCACTCATACTGGAACTCTGGAATTCTGCCTTTTTCTAAAAAATTAACAACATGAATCCTCAAATCACTTCATTGTTCATTTCTCACCCTTATTCCATCAAACTTCTCAACCTTTTCCCAAATATCATAATTATGGACTGTACATATAAAACAAACAAGTTTGGGACACCCCTTCTTCCTATTCTTGGGGTAAACAATTGTTGCAGAAGTTTCTCAGTTTCCTTCTGTTTTTTATCTCAAGAGAAAAAACAGAACTATGAATGTGTCCTTGTTATAATTCACCATGAAAAAAATGGCTGCACCTGCCGGCAGGTGTAGCACCTGGAACTTGTTTTGTTTTGGTTTTTACTCTGTGAAAATTGAGTTTCTAACTTGAGTAGGAACCTGAGGAAAGTTGTTTGTACCAGTTCTTGAGTATTCCAAGTAATTCTAGTGCATGCATGGAATACAGAAGATTTGAAATTATGGGGAATTCAATTTTATGTATGCTAATCAGGGAGTTGTTCCATCAACTATAATATGTGAGATTCAACCACTTTGGCACAACACACCTAGAAATTTGGCAAAATTGCAAATAAAATACTTTGTCTTTTTCCTTTTTCAATTTTCTAAATGTTGTCTGTTTCTTGTTTTTTTTTTGACTGTGATTTAAGTTCAATCCTATTTATGAAAAATATCCAGCTTAGGTGTAGATTATTTTTTTAGTATTCATAGAAATTATCTCAATTAGAATTTGACCACTTGGATAAACTTCAAAATCCCAAGCTCTGCTCAAATTTCATAAAAAATTCAAGCTATTTTTTGATATATCATATGGTTTCCAAAATAGCTGAAAAACTCCATTTGAGAAGAAATTAAATCAGAACTAAAACCTCAATACAATTTTACTTTTTACAAAAATGATGAATCAAAACAGTTAAAAACAATATTTCAGAATCAATTCAATATTGCTAACATCTTCTTTCTTTCTCAAAACTAGAAATATATCATAGAGAATCTAAGACTAATGAGAGTATCTTCAACTTTTTTTTTATTATTTTACTGAATTTTTTGTAAAAATGGAGAGATCTTGTCAATTAAATTAGTATTTTGAAGAAAGTTTGTGTGATAAGGCTTTAGCAAATAAATAAATATTAATAAATAATTTCACTCAAACCAAAGTTCAGTTTCAAGTAAGCTAGCTAATCTCTCCAGTCTATCATCTACTGGCTTCATTTCCAAAACCAATTTCTCTGTCCAATTTAATCTTTAAAGGAGTATAGGACAGTAACAATTAGAAGGAAGGCCTTCACAAGTTTTCATCTCATAATTTGGAACTATTTCATTGTAAGTTCTTTCATATTCTATGTTTCTTTTAGCATGACGTTCACCCTTCATCTCTGAAATATAGTTTAGAGTGTTGTTATCAAGGTTGTGTAAAAGTTTTGAATATGTTTTGCTTCTCCAGTAGACTTGAACAGAATGATATTTTCCTTGATTGTCTTCCTCAGTATCAGAGCAACAATCCACCCTAGGAAGAAGATTTCTGGCCAAATCATTTTCTAAATGGTATTTTGAGGTTTCTAAGTGGTTTCTGTATATCTTTTTCATTCAATGTAGGAATATTCAGCTCACAGCAGTAGGAAATTAAGAGGAATTTTAGGCTCACTCTATGTTTAACTCTAGATCTGGGCTTCTTTTTACAAGTTCAAGGCTTCATGTATTGGTCCTTTTGCCCACGTAGCCATTGTTCAAGAATTCCAAAAAGTATTTCCTTTTTGCAAAATCCAACATCAAGTGCATAATTGGTAAATGCACCATTATTCTTAGCATGGAACCAATGCTTTATGATCACTTCTGACAGGAATTCATCCCACTTTGTAAAATTACGGCAGTCCCATTGGAAAGTTGGAGCCTTCATTCCAAAGCTTTCCAACTCTTTCTGACATTGCTCTTTGAACTTTCCAGGTATGCTTTTCTTTCCACCATAGAGGTTGGTGTCAGTTTTTTGCAGGGTGAAAAAAAGATTTTTTTCATAAATGGATCCAAGTTTTTTCAAATTCAACTCTTGTACTTGATCTTCAGAGGGTGGTGGTGGAACCATGTTGCCACAAGGTTTCATATTCAAAACAGTTTTGATGTATTCCTGTAGGCATAGACTGATGGGGTCATTAAATTTGGGCAAATTTTCAGATACTTCTTTATTTAGTGTTCTGGTTTTGATGAATTTTGAACTATGAGAAGCCCTCAAATCCATTTTGTGGTGGAAAAGATGTTAAATAAGGTTTTTGTTCAAGTTGGGGAGTTGTTGAGTGATTGATCTGTTAGCAAAAAGATAAAATACAGATGATTGGATCTGGGCACATTCAACAGTAAATCTGGTTACTTGTGGTATTTTATGAACAGTTCATATTCATAATGACTCATGAGAATTCATTATCAATATTATTCAAAATGAAAAATTCATTATATGAGACAGTGGATCCATCTTTTATTGAAAGAAAAAAAAATTGGGTCAGGAAGAAAATATTTTGAATGATCCTTAAAGTTAGACAATGGCCACATGTGACATTTGCATCTCCCTTGAAAGTGCATCTTTTTTGAGAATATTATATTTTTAATTTATTATGAATGGTATGAATCACACATTTTTAAATTCCCCCATAGGGTAAAATAATTCATCACCAAAACATATTTAAATTCTTAACCTGAGTTTGAGTGATGAAATGATGAAATGGCTTTTCTATGAACTTGAAATGAACATTGTTCCAAAATTCAATGTTCCCATTTTACATACATAAATACCCGTTGAAATATCCAACTTAAACTGGGTATTTCAAAAAATGACTGGGATGAGCAGAGAAATTAGTATAAAAAGCATCTTAAAATGTTCTACAAGTATATTGACATTAATATTGTTGTCAGCTTGCTACTATTGCAGAGCAAGCTGCAAAAGTAACAAAAATAACATAAACATAGTAATAATATAATTAAACTAAGAAGTAGTAGGAAAACCATAAATATTGTTACATAAATGGATTCTCCACCCAAAATTAGGTAGGGTCACTCACTGACCCCACCCTTGAAATCCAACTCCTTATATTTTTAAATAATTAAGGAAAGAAAGACCAAAATACTACGGCTTCACTATTGAGTTTTTGGTCAATTAAATATTTCACACACATTGTCACATATAGGTTTCACACCTAAAATTCAGTCAGAATTGAGGTGTTGTGTATATTTTAGGTGTTACGGACGTAAATGTGTTTTTTCACAATTGCCGCACGCAGCTGCGGCAGCCAATGCACCCGCGCGCGGCTTAGATACAGCCCTGTCACTCCGTCAAGGTCGTGTAAGCAGCCCCGGGCCTCTGACAAGTACGCAGCCGCGGGACTATGGGTTGAAAGAGTGAAAGGCGGCCTGAGAGGCTCAGGTACCACCTAAACATGCTACAACCCACACAGGAACATTCTACATATGTAATAAATGTTCCTGTGGATAGTTGATAGTCTAAAAGTACATAATATTATATAAAAATACTTCAATAATCCTTATACGTATTTTTATTAAATATAATTCAAAGTACCAAGAATTTCGAAAATAAGACAATGAGAACTTCTAAAAATATATTAAAATACTTTCATATAATTTTATGTGAATTTCTAGGCATCAATATCTTTGTGAAATACTAAGAAAACTAATGATGTAAAAATATTACATGAATACCCATGACTTATATTTTTAAGTAATTATCTTAGTAAATCAACTGGAACTCGAAAATAAGGAGTAAAATCAATATCATGACTTTTACTCCAGATATATAATACATAATGAGAACTCACCTGACATCAAGATGTCCGTAGAAATGTCAATTTGTGTAATTATTAAATTACTGGGAACATTTACTAAGGATAATCAATTAAATAATACATAAATGGGATTGATTAGTGTCATTCACACGTCCTAATATCTATTATGAAGTAGAATAATTCCCATACCCTGAGGAATTAAATGCTACCCGTCCTATAGCACCAAGAACACATGACATGCTACCCCTGGTTACCATTCTAGCCTTAGTGTCCTTCCCTTTGAGCACCTGCAACACTCAGAAGGACAATATGGGGACTCCAAAGGCTATAAATAAAGAGCTCTTTTGAGGATATTGATGGGCAGAGACCCAGTTATATTCATATCCAGACACCGTGCCATGGTAATCAAGTACTTATAAGAGATAAGTAAGTGATTTATGGCTACGTCTGATCAATAATATCTGTCCTCAACCTCTTTTTTTATCAATTAAAACTGCTGAACAACCCTATAACCCCAGTATACAGGTTTAACCCATCAGTTCATGTCTCAAACAGATACCCAAAGGATTTGATAATATACCAGTGATTTTTATTATCCTTTCTCTGTTGTGGCAGCTTGGCTACAAGGCCCTGCCACTCCACTGTGTATTTTATATACATATTATCTTTGGGTAAAATATCCTTTAAACTAAAGAGCCCAAAGTAAACAGGACTATGTGTTTTCATACTGAAATCCCTGAAGAGAGGTGTTAAAGATCCCCAATATAATTGTGGCCCCTCTATATAAAACTATTTAATAATCAATTTATTTGTATTGATTCAAAAAAATAAACCATAACCAAACCACTTAACCTTGCAATAAGCTTAATCCAAATATTCTACAGGTTTTTGCTGCATTTATTAAATAATATATTTATTATTTGTTCTATCACCTATGTTAGCTAAAGGATAGCAAGGGTCTTGGCATCCAGGAGGCTGAAAATTGTGCATAGAACTGAAGTTTGAGGATTGGTATGGATAAAATGTTGGACAATTTATTCAACTGCCCAGCTAGAAATGAATTTTGAATTTCTTTGGAAAACCCAGGAAACAAAGAATATATGTCTGCATGTATTACATGTGGTCATCATATCCAAATCACCTGGTCATCTGATGATTAATTTAGCACATATTCTTCTGTGGATGAACAAAATAGCACTAAGGGTAAAAATAACTGAAGGAATTGGACAATTATTGTAGGTTCCCTAATGAAGATTCATGTGAAACATTCTATGCTGAATTTCCTCCTCATTGTTTGCAGATGCATTTAAATATTCTTAACAAAATTCATGGTTTTCCTTCAATTTATGACAATATACCATTTTTCATGAATAATTATGAAATCAAAGCAACACGAAATGAAAATGGTTGTGGATTTTACCCTTTATTTGTGCTGAATTCTTCATTAAGGACTGTTCATTTCACTATAGTGGGAATCAATAATCAATTAGATTATATGAGTGGAATCTATTGAATGATAAAAATCAAGAATTTGCCAATTACTATTGATAAACCTTGTGATTTTCCTTAATGTTCCAGCTCTGGGGGTGAGGAGAGATTGGTGAGAAAATTAATCAAAATAGGAAAGGTTTACATTTCATTCACAAAACTTCAGATTTAATTAATATTTCAAACTTTCCAATTGGGTATTAGTCAGATGGATTTGAACTGAATTCAATGTTGGTTTGTTTCTCTTGATAACCTGGTTAATTTGGGGATAGATTGCACTAATTGATATTTTTGGCTTAGTTCAACACTTTATAGATTGGTCATGGAAAATAGAAATATGGTATATTTTTGGGTGTGAGATCTTTGTTGGCAAAAAATGAACAATGCTTTTTAATAATATGATTCAATTTCCCATGAGCAAAGCTAAAAATATTTTCACAATCACCTGTGATATACATTGAAATATAACTTAATTTTTCAATGAAAAAATGGTACACCAACCAACATCAGGACAATGAGGATATCTTTCTTGTTTTTATTTCCACTGATGGCAGGTAAATGAGGCTTCTTTTTCCAATTCTATGTATAAGGATTTTTTTGATAAAAATTTGGATCAATCATGAGGCATATTCAAACTCTTATCTTGAATAATTGAAAAATGATGTGAAATATTGGAGTATCACATAGCAGCCAAAACTGTTAGATGCATAATCTTGAATATGAATAATATCTATGCATCATAAATATTTAGTTATCAATGGAATTTTGAATTCAATCCATAACCAAAGGGTCAGCTGGTAGTTGAATGGACACATGTCAGATATGTAATACTGTGGTTTTGAAGAATATAGTAACTTACCCAGTCCAAGTGATGCACGCCTCTCCATCCATAAATTGTAGACATTTGGGATTATTTCCACTGGAATATTAAATTCTTCAGCTTCCTGGTTGAATATTTGCTGCAATCTGTGAACCATGACTTGTGAAGTGTGCTTATCATGCAACCATCTCTCTGTTTTTGTCCAGTTGTTTGGAAATGGCTCCAAATTATTTTTAAGCTCGCATTCAATTTCTTCATGTGTATTTTGCAGCCAAAGTTCTTGTTCTGGAGTCAATTTGGTCATTTTTCAAGAAATGGAATTTGAGCCGTACAAATTATGGTTATTTTGTTTTCTGTGATTGATGAGTTTACTTTCTAGACTCAGAGAGATCCCAATATTTTGTTTTTCTATTTATAGGTGAAGGAAGGTTGATTTCTTACTGAATAAGAACAAATTGAATATGCACGCTATAGGAATACTCTGAATAAAGAAAAGGGAAAGAAATATTTTGATTAAAAGCAAATACTTCATAGCAAATAATTTAGAATGACAAACCATTCTATGTCAAAGACTGTTTAAAATCAACAAATCAATGTTAAAAAAAGTTCATGGACATGTGATAATTAAGATTTGGATGTCTTTTTTTATCAAATATATAAATGTTATAAAAAGAGACCAATTTGTTTGTGGGATGTTACCGGTCATATCAAATGAATCAAATTTTATGAATCACATGTTATTCTGAAGTACCAAAATTGATTGCAAAAATCAGATAAAGGATGGCTTATAATGTGGAAGACTACGTTAAATTAGTTTTTCTTTTGCTCTTTTGATGATTGTACTTCATATTCTGTATCCTCAATACTTTGATGGACGTTAATTTTTACTTGGTTCTTCATGCTTCAACAAAGAAAAAAATAACAATGGATAATTTTTGAGACTTCCAGAAATTTTTTCTTGGGTGAGAGGCTGCTTGATTGAAAGTGATATTTCCTTACCTGAGAATAAATATTTTGTAAAAAAAAAAAACCAAACCAATCAACCTTTTGAAGTTTTTGATGCAAGTAGTTGGGGACACATATTCCAGGTTTTAAATTGATTCCGTTTGAAAATCACAGGAGTATTGGCTTTGAAAACGGAGTAATTTCTAAAAATGAAAGAAAAAAAAAATTATACAAACAGGCTTCCTTAGTTTTCAAAAAACTCTCACACTTCGATATTTTGAAATTTCTTTGGAGACAACTGATCATTGTTTCAGAATTGGAAGTATAAGGAAATTTACATCATTTTTCAATAAAACCTCTTTCAATTCAATTGTCAAAATTGTTGAATGTGTCATGGGTTTAAGTGGGCAATGGAGTACTCTTGACCTGGAAATTGACTATCTTACTAGACAAGAGAAGTTGTATATTAATTTTGGGTGTATCAATCTGAGCACATATCCTTTTAAAAAAAAAAATTTTTACAAGACCACACAAAAAATCATTTCATGAACCAAAAAAATGTGGAAAATCTAGCCATAATTTGCAATAACATCACACTATTAGCTCATGCAGCAGAATTGGTAGAAGAAACAGCTTCAGAGTTTATTTCAGTCAAATTATTTAATGTAGCCTTTTCTAAAGCCCAGGAAGTTTTGAAATTTCTGCCAAGATCATAGTCAGTAACCAGAACAATATCCTCCAGAAGAACTTCAGCTAGATTGGAATAAGTAAATATTTCAGTGAAAATATTTATCACACATCTCCAATCAATTTTCTTATCTTTACTCAAACCCATATCATGCAAGGACATGTGAATATATGCCCTTGTGTTACCCAGTTGACCCCAGAGGGGATCAGCAGGCAAGCCACCCTTCAACTTTGATTCAAGGACAAGAGTTCCAAACTCAAGCAGCATGCCATCCTTCCATCTGGGCATGACTTTTTGATTTCCAGGACATATCCATATTGCAGCAGGACCAAAAACCAACATGTGTGCAACACATGCTAGAGAATTGACCCCCCATCAATTCTTCTTTTCAGCTGAGTCCTTAGATATAAAAGGCTGTTGATTATCTTCCCTTTCATCAAGTTGTAAGTTGATGAGCCCAGTCACTAGAGAGACCACGTATTCAAACACCGTATTCAAACCACCTCTTCCACTTGTGACCTCAGAATTTTGGTTAGAACCCAACCTCTTGTTTTGAAGGAATGTTGGATCATAAATGACAGCTGCCTGCAGGTTGGCAAAGTAGCTTTGTGCTTTGAGTAGAGCTTCATTGGAAGTCCCATCAATCCCTTCCATAGATGAGAGCACATTTCTTGATATTTTGTGTGAGACCACACCTATGATTTCATTCAATGTATGCTTCAATTTCACACAGGCTCCACGTATTGGCTCTCTTGTGTATGTCAGGATCTCTGAAAGGGGATGCATGTGGTTTTTGGCTGCCTTCTTGGAGTAAGAGAGGGAGGAGGTATTGATGAAGGTATTTCCAACAAAGACATGATCATCCTTGCCAAGAAAAATCTTTTCTGAGAAGATAGAAAATAAGAATCAGTTTATTTGCAGAGGATTTGGGTATATTGTAATCAGAATTTACCATCTTTGCACCTGTTCAAACAAAGGTCCAACGATTTTAGGATTGTTGATGTCTCAGGGGGGTTTGCCAAGATCCTTGGGCCAAGAAGGTTAAGAGTGTTGGATATTAGAAACTGTGTGCTGGTTATCATTTTAGAATAGCTTGAAGGGGTTGCATTTTCCTTGATTTCTTCCCATTACAACAACCTTAAGAGGTGTTCCTTGGTTAAGTCAACAAATATTTCTGGGTAATGGAATAAAGTCAATTCCCATTCTTTTCATTTCATAACGTCTTTATTCAACTAACCGGGTGGATCTATTGGCCAATTAATTTTGGCCTGGGTTGTAATTTGGGTACTAGATTCACCTTCAGCCTGGCATGGTGGATTTCCTGATTGCTGCCCAATTCTTGGGCAGAAATTCCTTTGAGTTTCATCCTTAGTGATGATTCCAGCATTAGAAGCATTCCTTCTTTGGGGTATTATGGCTGATTCATTCTGATTCAGAAATGAAATTCAAATGTCAAGTCAGTTTCTGTAAAGGATCAAGAAAATTGTGGAGGAGAGGCAACTGACCTGCTCAGGGGATGTCAGAACTAGGGTGGGAGCTGGAGTGGGACTCCTGGGTGATGGTTCCAGTGCAATTAATTTGAGTTCCTCTGGTGGAACATTGTCTGAATCTGACAATTCAGAATCAGAATCATAGGATTCAGATGATGCTTGTGAGCTTGAGGGTGGCCGGTGTTCAGATCTTCTGGGTGCTTGCAAAGCAGCTTGTGCTGCCAGGCAAGCAGATGCCCAATTTTCAGAACCCATGGCTGGGCCTTGAGGTGAAACAACTGGGGGGTGCAATTGGGTATCCGGTGCCTTGACAGTAGGATAAGCAACAGAAACATGTTCCGGGGCTTCAATTGGATTTTCCTCTAGAGAAGTTTCATCTGGTATTTCAGATTCAACTACATATATTGGGAATGTATCAGTTATGCATATTTCAAATCATTCCAACAAAGTTTTTGTGAATCAAATGGTTTATTCAGCTCACTGGGTTGCTCCACTGGGTCATTTGCAGGCAATGGTGTAAGCTGGGTAAAAAATTGGTCTGCATTAGGAGTTTTTTTAGTGGGATTGACAGGTTTGTTGATTTTCAATGGGATATTTGAAGGATCCTTGGCTTTTGGCTCTTTGTCTGAGTCAGTTGAAGGTTTGGGTAGGCCAACAGCTTTTGCTGTTTGAAACCTCAAATGCTCCACCTTTGCATCATACTTGTGCTTATAGAACTCAAGCATTGACTGCAAAACTTTCTTATGTGATTGTTCAACATGGGCATCACCCAGTAGAGCATTAAGTTGATTAAGAGTGTGTCGTTCTACAAAATTCAATTGGGGATTCCCCATCATTATCAGAATACACACAACTCAGCAAATAAATATTCTTACCAGGAAAATCAGCCATGGTGTATTCAAGAAGGTTGGTCAGGTTTAGAAGGGAAAGATGTTTCTTCTGTAATATGATGGGATATTAGTTGGTTGAGATCAGAATGTGAAAGCACTTGTTGGCTATGGATTACCTGCCTAAATATTGGAAAAAACAGAAATCATCTAACAGGTGTGTGAAATATGATGGACAGATGTATGTACAGTGTGTTGGATTTACATGCTTATTTGTTGAAATAAGCTGGGGAATCAACATTTTTTACGAGTAAGTGCATAATGTAAACATGTGTGTCCTGTACCGGGACCATGGTTGCGTTATGATAAGTTGTCCATAATGCCAGGCCAAGGGGGCTTGGGTTACAAATGACCAGTAACAGTGATGTGACCAACCTGGGGGGCATGGATGACTTATGCTAAGTCGTCCACCGGTCCACCAAGGCTGTGGGTGCCTTTGTGAGGATTTTGAAGTTGAGTGTCTCTTCATTGTATTGTGGACAACTTAGCATAAGTTGTCCATTCCCCCCAGGTTTGTCACATCACTGTTACTGGTCATGTGTAACCCAAGTCCCCTTGGCCTGGCACCATGGACAACTTATCATAACGCAACCATGGTCCCCAAACCTGATACAACTTTTATTGAATTACTTTGATGTCTTGACTGCTGTGGGATGGTGGACGACTGGGCATAAGTTGTCAATCACTAAAATGAGATTGTGTCTGAAAATTCACTTATCACAAACTTTGTAAAATTCATGTGGATTTTCACATTGGGTTTGGAGGAAAACTGCAGGATATATTTCCAAAACAGCTATTCTTTGAATTGTATGGAAAAAAATTAATTCAATACCCATATCTAGCTTTTTTTCCATTTACTTTAGATACAATTTCATTAGGAGAAAAACTTTGGAGTTTCAGGGAGCAATGGGAAAGTTTTTTTTTATTTGGAATGAGCATCCAAAATGGGTATGATGTTCCATTGATTGGAGACTGGGTGGAGGGAAAGTAACATGATGTGGAAAAACGCAAGTTTGCCATAATATCTCAACAATACCCTCAACCTTTGCATAATCAACCATGAAACCAAGTGTTGGGAAGGAGAGAACATGGCCTGTTTCAATGGAGGGAGGTGGAATGGGGGTGCCTGTGGGTTTTTCAATATATGAGAACAAACCATAAGTATAACCATTCAAATCATCCTCATCAGTATGAACAACATTTGAAAAGTCATCACAAGTCACAATGACATTGGATGCATGAAGGAAAGATTTTCTTTGATCACCCCACTCTGGAGATGTCCAGTTTGGTATTTTGAACTCTTCAGATACTTTCTTGTGCTTCATATGGGCAGTGTTGGAGAGACCTTAAATACAATTGAAGACCAATTTGTTGTGAACTGGAAGCCTAGCCCGCAAGGCATCATCATTTGCAATTTTTTCTTCAGTCAAGTCTCTTCTTCTAGCATATATTCCTGATTTAAATACCATTTGTTGATTAATTCAATCGTTATTTGATAATGAAAATTTATAATTAAAATAAGAATACCTACAGAATATCCTTGATCAGTTCCCTGGCGAAAGCCAAGCCCATAAATGGAGCCAGATTTGGTATTTTGATTGGTTTTTTTAAGGTTTATTGGTTGATGGCCATGGTGTAGAGATCAGAGATCATTTCTGAGAATTGAGTGGCCAGTAAGGTACAAGGACGCTGGTTGAGGGTATGATACTTCAATACTAGGTATGGGTCATATTTACAATTACAAACAACATGAAGGGTGGTTGGTGGCCCTGTAAGAGGTACTATAACTTGGCAAGGTTGAAGATTTGGCCTAAGATCAACAAAGTAGGCTGGTCCAGAGGTTTTTTCCCGATTTCAGTGATCACGCCAAGCTTTCCAATGTTTTTTATGTGCTCTGGATTTGGCGGGTTCTGATTGAATGAAGTTGAGTGCTGGCTTTGTTTTATAAGTCAATTCTGGTGTTCAAAACTGATCCTGCTTCTGAGACACTATCTCATCTTTCCTACAAACTGTGTTTCAGAAGCGTTCACAGATGTCCAAGTCCCAAAAATCAACAAATAAAACAAGAAATAATCATTAGTGAGATGAAATGATCTTGATGGTTTTGAAAATACATACGTATGGCTACTTTGAGCACTTTGGAGGGTTGTAAACTCATTAATGAGGTTTTGTGGCAACAGTGTTGGATCTGAGGTTGGTTTTGGATTCATTTCAAGGTGATTCAGAGTGGACTTGTAGAGGAAAAATGTGATAAAATGGCTGGAATTTGGTTATGATGATCAGTCCAAACAAAGAACCATAATCAGCAGCAATAAGGTTTGGGGATGATGAGAAAAGGGCCATGGATTAAAAAGATATCCATGAGGAGGGGGGACCACATTATTGACGATTCAATCACAAGTAGAGAATGGGAAATCTTGAACCAATGGAAGAAAAAAGAGAAGATAGGCAAAGATTTTATAAGCGTCAGCTTCATGTTGTGGAGTTTGGTAAGAGACAATGGATGAAAGGTGGGAGGTGATTTGAATGGGAAGGAAAGGGTTGAAAGGTGATGATGATCAAGAGGGAAGGGGTGGGAGGAGTGCTTACCAGATAAAGAGAAACAGATGCCGGCCAAGAGGAACAAAGAGCAACACAAAACAGGCTTGCAATGAAGGGGTTCAAAACAGTTGAGTATATTGGCAAACAAAATCGGAGAAGAGATGCTTGTGGTGGGATGAGGCCTGGGAATGATTCAGGAAAGATAGAAGGAACAGTGTGATCAGTCCATCAGTGCGAAGAGATTGGAGAGGAAGGAAAGTGATAAGGACTCACCGCAGTATTGGGCTGGCACTTGTTGCAAGGTGTCCTGAAGGTGGAGACAGTTTGATCCCGGAATCAAGGTTTGTTGCAACAGCAAACTGTGATTTTGGTAGGTTCCGAGTTGTGCAAGCAGTAACAAGGCACAACTCCAAAGTTTGGGCAAGGATTGAGGTCCGTGCGCACCCACATGCAAGCAACACGATTTGGGACACCTCTCCCACACTCATCTTGCTTGCTTGCGTGGCCTTCAGAAAAGAAAAGCCGCACAGCCTCCCAAAATTTGAAATTGGATGGTTCGGGGGGCGCGAGGGGGTGGCCAGGATGTTTTGGAAGCCGCGCGGCCAGGGATCAAGGGATTTATTGCGGCCACAAGGAATCCCTGCATCATGATGGTGGGGGTGATTTGTTTGGGAGGTGTGGAGGCAACAATTTAAATTGGTTGTGCATCAGCACAATCTGGTTAAAAAAAAGAGATCCTAAAAACTTTTAATCAAAAATTGTGATTGCAAAAAAACAAGTGTGTACCATCCAAAAAGGGGGAACCCGGGATTTTTGAATAGTAAAACAATAGATGTTGAGTGTTTTTGAAGAAGTAACCAGAAAATAAAAGAAATGGGGCTTAGATACAAAAGAATATTTCTGAGTCCAAAGGTCTTGGTAAGTTTACACAAGAAATAGATGGAATTGATGTAATTATGCTAAAATTGACCATGTATAAAAAAGTGTTATGGGTGATATTGTGAAAATTTCACTATTTCAGGAATAATGACTGCACACTGTCTTTCAAAGATAAAGAAAAAACTTGAATAAAAGATTTTGATGTAGTAATCTCAAATGTGCAATTGTATCAAATGTTACTTTTGGCTTGCAGTAAGCTTCATTTCAAAAGTTTCATTGAAAAATTATTGTTACTGTGACCTATAACTTTCAGAAAAAGTATAATTCATTGAAATATTGGTTCATGTTATGGATTATGACTGAAATTAAGGAAATTTATTTTAAAACTTGTATGATTCTGGAGAAGAGACTTTAAAAAGGTTTGGCAGGATTTTATGGCTCCAAATCTTGACACCAAAAAATTTTCATGATTCTTGAAATTTGACTGCCATCAACAAAACTCATATGCTGATATTTGTTCAATTCAGAACACAAATTTAAAGAAATGTGAAAAAAGTATGTGCTGTGTCTTTTTGAGAAACTTTTTTATTAGCAGATTCAGAACTGATTATGGCATTTTATTATTAATGATTTGAACATTTATCTATAAATGAATTTCCTCAGGAGGGGATTAATTCATGGATTCATGATCCCAAATGGTTGAGAGTATGTTGGCCATGATGGTTCTGGATAACAAATTGTTGAAAAAAATTTGAGGCTGTGGTGTATACAAAGGGGTTCATCATAAGAACTGGGGTAATCAGACAATGCTGACTTAGGCTTGTACATTGTCAGCAGCATGGTGCACTTAGGCTAAGTGCACTTTTCTGCTGAAGAACAGTTGACCGTGGTTGTGGGACTAGGAAATCTGACATACATCATTTCCCATCTTTTGGAATTTATAAACCTATTCCAGAAAGCGCAGAATCACATAAAAGACATGGCCAAAATAAGAAAGACCTAAGTGGGAAACAATTAGAAAGAAATGAACAAGGTTAGTTTGAATTGTTGGCCACAAGAATCATTCCTTGCTCATGCATTCACGTAAGCCTAGACAAATTCTGGAATATCCAAAAATAATCCCGAATTACTATTATTGAAATATAACCAAAAATTTCCACTCTCCACAGAATCACAATTTGTGGTCCTAAATACTAAAAAAGCCACCCTGCCACCCCTAACATCACACCATAGTATTTTTCCTTGGAATAATGTTTGGGAGGATCACCATCAAAGTTTCTGTTTGATGTTCATCAGAGAAACAATTTTCACAAAATTATTCCACATTTCCTTGAATTGTAACCAGCAGTGTAATTGATTAAAGCTTTAAAAAAGGGTTGACTACCTTGTCTATTACAGTAGCCTTTTTTTAATACAGGGTGAGAAAGACAGGCTCCTTACCAAGGATTATTCAGCAACATCTTATCTTCAAACTATCTCGAGTGACTCTATAAAGATCTCAATATTTATACCCAAATTTGGACGCAGTCCAAATTCAAGTATGTTTGAATACCCAATTCATTTTCTTTCTGGCCAAAAAACTCACAAGAAATGCAATTAATTTTTCAAAATATTAATTGAGACCAAAATCACACCATTTGTTTGACCATTCAACCAAACACAATAGAGCTGAGTTTCCTTAAGGCCTCATAATTAATTCTTCCACTTTTTATAATCATTATAACAAAATTGGTGACCTGGTTAAATCTGAAAGATGTTCTTCAGTTTCTTCAAGTATTGGAGTTTTCTTACAAAATTAAAATTGAAGGGTGGTTGCAATCATTCAATAATTTGGATAATGAACTATCAGCTGCATGCAACACACAGCACAGCAGGCGACTCCATCATGGTGCCTTTGAATGTCATGCTGGCTTGGATTTATTCTTGTTTGTTTTTATTTGATGTCCAAAGGGTCAAATACACATCCAATTGTTACCAGAACAAAATTTCATAAAATATTCAAACCCCATTATACCTTCCCATGACATATTGAATTGGTTATATTGGCTCTTTTCCCCAAAGTTTCCAAGTAGATGTGGAGGGGTGGATGACTTGGCCTAAGTTTTCCACAACCCCCATCAAATGTTGGATAATCCATTTTCAGTTAAAAAATTATTTTTTGATTGATTCCAATAAGAAAACTTCCAAATGCTTTTGCAAAAATATTGAAATCCATGTAGCCTGATTCACTGATTATACTTACCTCCAATTTATTATTTTTTTCTTCAGAAAGAATGCATTCTTAGAAATAGAGCAAAACCTTCTTTCATGGATTGATCAAGATAGCCCCAATATTCATGATTTTCTCACCTTGCCCAGTGTATGATTGGCTTCTAACAATCAATAAACTATGCCTAAAATAATGTTGATTTTGGAGACACCATGTTGTTTGAACATGGTTTTCAAGGAAAATCCTCCAAAACTTCACTTCATCTCATATGTAGACATTCAATTTGAACTTGAAAACCTAATGTGCAAGGACAGTAAATCCCTTTCTGTTCAGAATTCATGGTTCAAGATATGACATCCTCTTCAAAATCCACTTGTGCAATCAAGGGATCTTGTATATGCTCCTGCCTAAATCCTTTTCAAAGACAATTCACCTGGTCTTCCTGCACTTTTTGTTGAGGCATCTTAAATTTTTCTCAGACTATATCTACCAGCTGTTAGAAATTTGGAATTGTGTGTTCCAACCAACAGCTGCTTCCACTCATTTATTGTGGATTGAAATGCTTTTTCATCAGAAAATAGTCAAAACCAAATGAAACTTTTCCAACAACAGAAAAAATGAGGAGGCTTTATAAAAATTGTTTTATATTCCCCATACACTATTTCAGTGAATTGTTGTGTCATGATTCTACCATCACCAAAAAACTATGAACCTAAGCCTATTGCATTATTTGATGCTCAACCACCTGGGTAATCCGTGGGGGCAGTCACAATTTCTGCAAATGGAAAACTTGCCAGAAAATTTGGTTACAAATCACCAGCTGTCATCCATATTAATGCATGAGTTAGCTTTTGCAAGCCTGAATTGCAATTTCTTTTCTTTTCTAAGTTATGTTTATGGTTACAAAAGATTTTATGAAATTTTGTGCTAATTGAAAGAATGATGGGGTTTAATAATATTTACTATTTAATGATTCATTATCAAAAATAAATCTGCCTCAATACATACACCAAATAATTTACTATAATGCATTTGAAATTAGAAATGCTGCAAAGAAAACATAAAAACTACCAAAAAGCAAGATATTTACAATGGTATGCAATTAATTTAATTTCATCTATTCTTCTTTCAAAAATGCATTCAAATTCCATGCTTCTCAAGATTTCCATCAGAATGAAATGATATCAAAAACTATCAATAAATTTCATTTTCAGTTGGGAGTTAGGAAACGCCATCTCCTGAACTTTTTTGTGCTTTCAATCAATCCATCTAAAAATAGATTTGGTTTACATACACCTCCTTCCTTCAGTGAATTAGCATCTTACAATGCACAAACCAAAAACCTGAATTAATATATAATTCAATGTTTCTTTTTTGTTGCCTTGTAAATGCTTCTTCCATCAACCCACAATATTCCTGTTCTGAAGTGCCATGAATACACAACCATAACTGATGAATTCTTTTAAAAATTTGCCGTGAGGTTTTGTTGCATTTCAACATTGAGGGCTTGAAATTCATCCAAGAAAAATTTCCAGAACTTCATCACACTCCTGCAACAGCAAAAGGGTTTCCAGAATTCAGATTGCATTCTTTGGGATCAAAAATGGTTTAGGATGAAAACAAAATAACACATTTGTTTCAAAAAGTAGAAATATCAATAAAAAGTATTTTTGTGAGTTGTCAAAAATACCAAAAGTTTGTGGGAGAAGTGTGCATTTAGCCTAAGTGCACCATCCTCCCAAAAAATTCTCCATCATGCCTGAGGGCATTGGTCCTTACCAATACAAATTGCATGGAATAATTCAGAGTTACAGTCTGCCATGATTATTTAAAGTTACCAGTAATTACCTACAATCATTACAGCAGTTGAACAACAAT
Source organism: Puccinia polysora (assembly GCA_025617555.3). Classification (NCBI taxonomy): domain Eukaryota; kingdom Fungi; phylum Basidiomycota; class Pucciniomycetes; order Pucciniales; family Pucciniaceae; genus Puccinia; species Puccinia polysora. The sequence continues at coordinate 39,254,033 of CM062623.1, read as the reverse complement.
GTTGGAACCAATTCCAGAACCATGGTGCACTTAGCCTAAGTGAACCATGGTGTTGAGAAGCACAGACCAACAATACCAGAACAAATAGCTCATGACCACCCCCAATTTTCATTAGTGTTATTTCTTTTTGGATAGATGGCTCAAAATTGTTAGGAAAGCAACCCATCTGTTGCATCATTATGCATCCCAAAATGATTCACTTCAGAATTCATTTGATATCAAGCTGTGTCATTTCTTGGATAAAATGAAATTTTTTAGATGGATGTAAAAACTAATTTTCTTCTCAAAAACTAATTTTTATTTATTTATTTTCAAGATGAATAACACATGGGTATCCTGCATTATGCAGATCAAATAAAACAGCTCTAGATAACAAAAAACAATGCAGATTAAGGTAAAATGCATCACAAGCTGCATGATCCTTACACACCAATACTCTTTGTCTCACTGAATGATGAGTTTCTTTTTCTTGGATTGAAAACAACTAGTGATTGTAATTGCATGGTTTTTTCAAGAATTCACACTGAAAAAAAACAGAAACTTGTCTGTATGATACAGAACTTTAATTCCTCATACTTTATTCCATCAAATCCAAACATAGATTTTGGATTTTTTCTTGATGTTAAAGTTGTGCACATTTATCAGGCAGAAAATTCTTTAAAATTTGAGATTCTTCAACTGAATGCTTGTATACTTCTATTATTGGTTTGAAAATCTTACCCTTTGGTAAATAGGAAATGGCAAGTTTCATTTGGAATTAAATATTGATCTCTTATCAAGTAATAGAAGAATAGAATATCTATCCTTTATTGATTTCTTGATGTGATTTTCATTTGGAAATTTTCACTTTGGTTGCTTAATCTGGTTCATCAAAAATTTTTTATTCAGTGTTTTTACACAAATCTTCTAATTTTTATGCATTTCCCACTTTTTTTTGTAATGGCTTGAAGTAGTCACAATTTTTCATGCTGGCTATTTTTAGTTTAACTTGAAAAAGATCCCTACATTTCAGTTTTTTTTTTATATTTTCTTGATTAGCAGACAATCAAATGTCTTCAGTCATCAGTTTTATTTTAAGGAATGGGTTGTGACCAACCAGAAATAAGGAAGTTTTGGAACCACTGCCCCATGAATTACACTTCCAAACTCACTTTAGAATGCACTATAGATCCAGGGATGATCTTCCAAAGCGCATATCTGCTTATATAATGAGATAAAATAGATTTTTTTTTTCTAAAAAATTGGAAGATGAAAGTCCTAATTCCAATTTCCGTGCAGGAAATTGGGCACAAATCAATATAATGAAGTCAATCAGAATATTTTTTTTATACTTCCAAGTTCTTCAAAATCAACCTTTCAAAAAGTGAACCTCCATGCATGCCAATTTTCCTTGTCAAGCTTGCTCCATTGGCTTTTCACAACCAATTTTTCTGGATTTTGATGCTAAAATCCTTCACCAAAAAATAAAGACATCTATAAATGAACTGATTTGAGCTGTGCCTTTAATTTCCATCTCTACTTATGATACTAATTCAATTTTTTGTTTAACCAAATTAATTAGTTTGGAAAGCACCCATCTACAATATATAATATGGTTCATTTGATTTTTGAACAAAATTTCCACTCAAATGTTTTCCATATTTAATTATACACTTGATTTGATATTCCCATTCAATCATAATAGGTGTATACCATGTATGTATAAATTAAAATATTCCCTCACCCAAATCATGTTCAAAGATCTTTGTCATGGCAGAAGATGTTCTGGATTCAAATTGTTCAATTGTAAAGTAATTTTATTTCTACATAATTCCAAAAATAAAAAATTTAAATGTTGCAGATTCTATCTTTCCACCGCAGATTCTTTGGGATTCTGCACTGCCTTGACAAAACATAATCACCAAAACTTTGGTGGAGGGTGAGGAAAATACCACCTCTTTTCACCTTGATGATGATATTATCTTCCACAATACTTTACTTTGATGAAATTAATCCCTTACTGTTATTATGGAATTATACTTATATACATACCATTTGGCCACTTGGAAGACAAATTTGGGAACAAAGGGAAATCATAATATATAATCTCTTGGTTTCTGAAATTTTTCAGATTTCCAACAAGAGACAATCTTACTTCCTATTTATCATTTTGCAGGAAATCAAGACCTAACCATCAAATCAGGAACATTATCATCTGGTTATCAAATTGGGAATTAAGAAATGCAAGCCGGTAAGATCTAATTCCCCTAGCACAAAGCCTCCATAACCATGATACAATCCCAAATCTAAATTCTTGTTTTCATTCATTTTATGTTACTAAACTACAGAAAGCTCAGTTAACCCAGCACCACCAACCATTGAACCATCAAATTTCCCCCTTCCAGATGACCAAGTCAATATGGAAGGTTTTGAGCAAGCTGATGAATTTGATAACTCTGCAGTCCCATAATACTTTATGATTTCCCAACAAATTTCCCAATCCCACCAACACCAGAAGCAGAAGAAATGTATGGCCCAGGAACAATATTTGATCTCTTGTCATGCACGTAATCTTTGGATCCCGCCTTCTTCTAGTGGTATTTCCAAATCCTTACTTGATTGGACTAAAGCAATTCTTGGAATTGATTCCAACAACAACAAGCTCCCTGATTATGAAGCATACATTCAACTAGGAAAAAACCCATGCATCAAGCAGGAAAGACAAGTGAAAATTAGCAGTCTTTCCCAACCAAACAATTTGACAGGTGTTGATGACCCACCTTCACTTCCTACCTCAATACCCCAAAACTGGATAAGCAAAGAAACACTGCAGGATATAACTCCTGTTGAACAAAGAGCCTTGAGTTTACTTCCAGAAGTTGATCTCACAGATGCAGTTTCCTTTCTCAGAGCTCAAGTCTCCAAGCCATCAAGCTTAATGGAAACCACTCAAAAATTTTAGGAATATTGGGAATAGTGTATTTTTTCTATTCTTCCTCTAAAGAATAGGGCAAAATGTGTTTGGATGAAACATTGGATATTGTGAAAGTTTTATCCAGTATTCCATGTATCTCAATTGGGCTTCCACTCATGCTTTTTCAACTGGAAACTTGTAATCATATGTAAAGCTAGATTAAGTCAATTTAGGAAACTAAATTATGTGGGTTCTGCCTGATTAAATTGAGTTATAACAAAATTAGGTCAACCTCCTGAAATTGTCAAATGAATGAATTTATAAATTTATCTCAAAAAACCACACAAAAATTAAACTAAGATTGGGAAAACCCCAAATTCAAGTGTTTACAGAATTAAATATCCCATTGAAAAACACTGAGTAATTTCATTTTGTGTGCCCCATCTTTTTTTCAGATACTCCAACATTTCTTTGCAAGCTCACAACACCCAAAAAGCCTTTTCCTCAATTTAAAAAAGCAATTTTGAGATCAATAATATTTTGAACATCCCCAAAATTATTTTTAGGAAAAATACATATGGAATATACATAACACTAGATGAGAATTCAGTACTTTGAGAAAAGGAGTCTGACTCCAGGAATGGCCAATTTATTTTTGGAAAAAATGCCTACTAAAATTTTTCAATGCCAAAATGTAAATTACTATAATGGGTTTTTATTGAGATAATTCATTTTGAGACTGGATACAGGATTTTTGATCAAGGAATTTGTATTGAAATTTAAATCAAAATATCTTTGGATTGCTTACGTATTTTACATGCACTACACATGACCAATTATTCTATGATCTATCAATTAGGAATCTTTTTAAAGATAGAAGATCTACTGTGCAATCCCTTGGCCACTGGCCCAAATATGAATATTCAAAATGGAAGCAATAAATTATTTAGAACATTTGATTACTTAAACTCACCAGGAGATACAAAAACAACCTGAATATTTATAATGATTCTTATCTATTTCCGCTTGAATCAATAAATATTAGACAACCTCCAACAATCTGACTTACCACAAAATACAAATCAATCAGAACAATGGAGCACACTACAAGAGTTGGAAACATTTGGATATGCCAATGTGCCAAATGTTCTGAAAGAACATTTGAACATGGAAGAAAAATATACACTGGTGTTGGAAGGTCCAAAAAAGCACATCAAACCCATTTATTGCAGTCAAATGATTCTACAAGTGTATGTGATGGGAATATTGCTGGTTATGATCAATATTTGAAAAATAACTGATGAAAAATTCATGGTGCACAAATTAAACAAAAAAGATGCCAAAAATTTCCCATCCCATAACCAGAATAAACCCCGTCAGTGAAACACAACAAGAAAACATCATCACTCTGAGTGAACATCTTCTTCAAATGTATACTTCTTGATTTGTGCTTGAAGTGAGGTGCCTTTTCTTATTTTTCCTCTCTTTCATCACATTCAAGCCAAGAATTGAGGATTCAAATGCACCAAACAACCCTGAAAGGGTTCCTTCCTATAATGAAATACTACAGCCCCCACCAAAAAACATGGAAATTTATGATACATCTGGGATGAAACCTCTTCAATTTCTCTATCACAATCCAAGTGCCCTAATCTCATCACTTCAAATCCTTCACAAAAGTATTGAGGAAAATTTTGGTGACCATGTTTGTCAGCAATACATCAAGATAGAACATGAAAAAATCGGAATTAATTCAATGTTAACTGGCCAGCCCAACTATTCAGCAGAAATCCCTAAAAGTCTTGCAAAATTAAAAAAAAAAATTTAATTACAAATGATCAAGTTGAAAATATCTGTTGTGAAATTTTTTACAAAATCTATCCCTTGGATCAAGCACTTCCTTTTTCAGAAACCCAGTCTGGTGAAGACAATCAAGAAACCAGGCACTATCCCAAATGCAATAATATTGTTCATTCAACAACTGGAGAGCCCATTACATGTGGGTCAAAACTTTGGATTCAAGACAAGAAAAAATCCAAATTGTATCCTCTGAAGCAGTTTGGACACCAATTACTCAAGAAGTGGATTGCAAGAAAATTACTTCTCCCTTTTTTTGAAGAATTACTCAGTGCACCTCAACGGCATCAAGCCAGTAATCCTAATAGACTTTGTAATATTTGGAATGGAAATATGTGGAAGGAATTCAAGGATGAAACCAATCAAGTTTACACAGCAGAACCCGGGATCCTTGTTTTTGGAATTTACATTGATTGGATGAATCCCCATGGAATAAAGACCAGTGGAAAAAGCATCTCTCTTGGTGTGATATTCTTAATATGTTTCAACCTCCCACCCAATTTCTGTTACAAGCCGCACAATCTTTTTGTGTATGGATTCACACCAACACCCAAGGAATGTACCTCATTACAACTGAACAATCTGCTCAAGCCACTTTTCTCTGAGCTACTGGACCTTTTTAAAGGAATATACTTCACAAAAAACAACAAATACCTCAATGGAAGAGTAATACATGCTGTAATATTGCCTCTGATTGGTGATACACCTGCCTTGAATAAAATGGGTGGATTTGCATCTCACTCTGCCACAATATTCTGTTCCCACTGCAACCTCAAGCTCAATGAAATCTGAAACACCAAAAAAGAGACTTGGCCAGTAAAAAATAATCAAGATCACATTAAATGGGCAGAAATTTGTAATAAAACTTCATCATTGTTTGGGAAAGCCAACCTTGTCAAGCTACATGGTTCCCGGTACACAATTTTCCAAACTCTGCCATACTGGGAACCAACAAATATGAAATAAATTGATGCAATGCATAAATTTATCTTGGGAATGCTACAAGATTATAGTGTCACCTACCTTGAAATAATAAAGGCTGGTCAAAATCTTCAAAATTTGGAGAGAAGGCAAAACACTTACCCAAAAAGTGTCACAATTAGTCAAGTTAGCAGCCTTAGATCTGGATCCAAACAAAAGCGCTATTTGTCACCAGAGAGCTCCCAAAGAGTAACCCGGAGGAGAGTTCAACAATTTCTAGAAAGCTCCCAAAAAAACCTTGAGGAATCAGCTCCCAATCCAATTGAAAATGTGAAAATTCGGGCAAATCAACAGCAACAAGGACCATCCAATATTCAACAGAGAACTTCAGTACCAATTTTTGTAGTTCAAAAAATTCCAGGGCTTCATCCTCCCAGCTCCTCAAAAAGTTGTGAATATTCTGAATCTCAACTCCTCCAACCTTCTGTCCAGCGTTCTCCAAGGCTTCTTGAGAACACATCAACAAACAGCTCACCCAAATCCTTACCTAAATCAAATGAGAAAGGAAAGAAAGAAGCTGACTCACAAGGAATAAATCCAATTAGATCTATTTTAATTAAATCAGGAATCCAAAATCAAACTGGGAAGAGCGCTCAAAGTTTTATGGAAGAAAGCTCACATCTCTCTGTTGAATATTCCAATTATCCACTTCATTCAGCTTCATCAATAGAAGAGGGAAGTTTTGCATCAATTAGAATTACTCCTCAAGAACTCAAAATTCTTCAAGAGGGTAGCAATTTGATTGAATTTCCATCTTGGATTACTAGACTTCCCAGAAATATAGGTTTGCCTTCTGCTGGTACTCCTAAGGCTGCTGAATGGTTGGTTTTGTACACCATTCATGTAGTTCTTGTTTTGCTTCCAAGGTGGAAGTGGAACTCATCAAGCAACTCAAGGGAGGAAAAGCTTGTATCAACTACCTCTAAACTTGTTGGTATTATCAACTTAGTCATGTCTCATCAACTTACCAATTACCAGGTGACCAAATTGGATGAATTGATCTTGGCTTATTGGGAGCAATTATTCCTACATTGGTGAAATTAAATTAAACCAAAGCCAACAATTCACTTCTCTCAGCATATGACTAAGATGATCATTCTCTATGGTCCTCCCTCAATATTTTCATGTTGGTCAGGAGAAAGGCTGAATCACATATTGACCTTGATCAAAAAAAATAAAAATACACGTAGGTGACACAGATTTCTGAAAAAAAAATTTTGATTGTGAGAAGTGAGCTGATTGGTTTGTTAAATTTCAGGTTTCCTTGATAAGTCTCTCTTGAATGGATTCCTTGAAAGAGCAAAACTTCAAGGTGTTGTTGAACAAATTGGATCCAACTGGAATGCTTTTGGCATCAATTATAATCAACTACCAGATCTTCAAAGTTTATTCTATTCTTCTCAGTCAGATGATATTTCAAAGTCTAAAAAAGAAATGAATGGTTTGGAAGAAGGTCTATTAAAAGAATTTATTCAAAATCAGTCAACATACAAGCTGTTGCCATGGGACCAGCTTGAGTGGTTGCCTTGCAAATCAATGCTCTTCCATGGTAATAGCATAACACCTCATTGCTACAATAAAAGTAATTCTCACATTTCATTTTCATCTATATCAAATAAAGGCGCTTGTGACATGGGAAAGGTATTGTCCATGTTTTATGAAAAAAACTGTGGGAAATATGTCCTCATTGTGGAAACCTTTCCACTTTTAGAACCAATTGATAGTTCAAGAAATCCATACCTTGGACTCACTCATCTCAATGCTCAAATGGTTCATCAAGAAGGTGGATCAATATCTGTTGTACATCAAGATAGCATATCAGGTTTTGTGGCAAGCATGGCTTATGATTCAAAAATTGCAAAAACTTCCAAGAATGTTTATTGTGCTGTGGCAATTAACCAATTGGTAAGCTATTATCAATAACATTAGTTTATGAAGAATGGTATGTGTTGAACTAGCTGACTGGTATCTCCTTGGATAACAGGAGATAATATAAGAAAACACAAGGAAACCATTTTTATTGTACCAGATATTGGTATAAAACAAAATTAGAGGATGCATCTTTTGCATTATTTTTATAACTTAAACCCATGTATAAGGTATAAAATTTGCACATAGAAAAAATATTTAATCTCAAAAAGCTGAAGCATCCATGCTGGGAGAAAATTGCTAGTCTTTTTTTCACAACAATACTTTGAATTGATCATGAGCTACCAATTGAATTTTCCTCATTTTCAAATTCTATATTGGTGGCAATCACAGCCCATATCACCCGGTTCTCATTGGAACTCATTGGAATTCCTTGTATTAAAGTATGGTTTTACAATTAAATAAAGAATTCTCAATCATTCCATTTATGTAATTATTTCCAATTCAATTCATGCATTACATAAATATGGTGCATGAATCTTCTGGGACCATCCCAAAATCAATTTGATGTTTGACTCCAAAACCAAAACAAAGTCAAAACAGGTTTCACTCACTATCCCAGGTGCTACACCTGCCAGTAGGTGCAGCCATTTTTTTCATGGTGATTATGGCCACCAATTAGCTTAGGAAAATGAGCAGTATTTAAAGCAAAAGAAATGCTGGACACCTTATTTCAATAATTGCTTGATGGGCTCTCACAATGGGGCAACACATTGGATGATATAATTGATGAATTTGATTGGATGATGAATTGATGGATGGAAAACAGCAGGGAGAAGAGCTCCTCAAGTACAAAAGATTGGCCTCTTGTGAGCCCATGATACAACAAGCCAAAAGGCAAATTTTCCGCCCCAAAAGAGCTCTACAGGCTTGAAAGGCCTTGTTACTTGGTTTGGGCTACATCAGCCCACATGGCATCAGTCCCTGAACCTTTGCAACCAGCCCATTCCGGTCCATTCTGGTGTTTCCACCCTTATGGGGCTGAACCAGCCCCTGTGCTGTTCAATCCCTGGGCCGGTTGTCTTTTACAACCAGTCCTATTGCCTCACACACTGGCTGGTTTCCCCATGCAACCAGCCCCTGGCCATATAAATGGCCAGGAGGGACCCAGGACACACCTGGGTCCGGTCTCAGACTCACATGAGGGGGGGGTGAACAGTGGACATGCTGTCCCCCCCCCCCTCTTTCTCCCAGATCCCTGGAGGGGGTGGTCAATTCCCCCTACCAGGGGCCCTGGGGGTTGATACCCCCAGGGCATCATCAATGGAAGTGGGCTGGGGGGTGGTCAAATCCCCTCAGCCCCATTGCTCCTCCCCCTTGTTAAAGGGGGGGGAGAGCGCCCCTGGTCTCTGCTTTGCTTTGATGATGGAGGGGTGATCAGATCCCCCCCGCCGCTGGTTGCTCTCCTTGTGGCCGGCCTTGTCATCCTTTGGCCAAGGGGTGAGGAAATCCCCCCTTCCCTGACCAACCGCCTCATTGCGGTTGGTTGCTGGCTGGTTCAACACAGCCAGCCACCCCCTCCCCCTCGTGATGGAAAGCAAGGGGAGGGGGAGGGAGCAGGGGCCGCTGGACCTTGCTCCCGCGGCGGTGGCCGTTGTTTGCAACCAGCCGGGCCCGTGCGGCATTGCACCATGCGGGATCCCTCAGCCGCCGCAACAGCCCCGCGTGGGCTGTTGGGCCCCAGGTGGGCCAAACTGAGGGATACAAGCGGCCCCGAGAAGGCCGCGGCATGGGCAGCAGCCCCAAGCCGGCTGCAACATGGGTGGCGGCCCCAATGGGCCGCCCCAAGCCCAAAACCTGAGACAAACACACTTTTGCGGGCCAGCCCGTCTGGCCAAGTATGTCCAAAATAAACCTTGGGCCCAATTATGCCCATCAAAGCCCATCTGGCTGTATTTGCCCATATCCCCCACCAGGCCCGTGTACCAATGAGCCTGTTTCACGCGTTTTGAGGCCAGTTTCCCCAAATCAGTGACATCCACACAGGCCCGTATGGTCCGTGTGAGTGTCCAATGGGCTGGAGAGACCCATATGTGCATCCCATTTGGATTACACTTATACATAGCACACGCGTCAGTGCATACCTATTTTAACAGTCCTGACTCAACTTCAGGAAATTTTAGAAGATAAACAACCTAGTGTAATTGTTACAGAAAAGGAACAAGGACTTATCAGTTCAATAAAAAAAGTTTTTCCTTTATCTAATCACCTTCTGTGGTCTGGCACATTTTCAAGAATATTCAAACTCATTGCAGGAAACTCTTTAAATCTGAAGATGAATGGAAGCTATTTGTGAAACAATGGAATCTGTTGGTCCATTCCAACTCTGAATCAAGCTATCAGGAAAAATTCACAAAAATTGGGGAAGGGCACCATTTTTATTTTGGACTGATTTTAGGTGGTAGGTTGGTAGATGGAAGCTGAAAGTTTGGGAGGGGTGAAATATAGTCAATGATGAGGTGATTTTTCACAACAAGCTGAGTTTCAACAATGAAGCTGAGTTTTGATACCAAGGTTCAATGATGGAGGGACCTACAAAAAATCAATCCAAAATAAGAAAACTTTCTAGAAGATAAACTAACCTAACGGCAACATTTGAAGTCTCAACAGACCAACCTAATGGCGCCACTCAAGACATGCATTTTTACAATCTAGCGAATAAACAGAAAGACATTATTTGAGTTCTAATTCCGGAATAAAGTGAGTGTCGATTATAACAACATATCCATGGAAAATTGACGATCGAATCAAGTAATAATCCTGAATAAAGATATTTTTTGCATCAAAGTTCAACATTCAAAGTACGACGATCAATATTATTGTGCTATCGATAACAAATGAGAACGCCGAATAACCCAACATACGCCGAATAACCCAACACACGCCGAATAACCCAACATACGCCGAATAACCCAACATGTATTGGGAGGATGTAACCGATATAGATATGTGAACACCGACAACGAGAAAATAGGGAAAAAAAGACGAAGCGGCGACCCAAAATGCTCAGGTAGAAGATGGTCTTCAGCCTATAAAACGGGGGTGAAAGGCCATAGACATTCATTTTGCACCGACGGTCTCTGATAAGCCACTTACCCGCATGAGACACCGTCGGAGGAAAGTACAGAAGCCATACCAAATTATACGAGGATCGTGACAATTAGTATTTCAGGGGTATTACTTCAACACCATCAACATCTTCGTTCTCATTGAGATGCATTCATGGAGCAAAGCGCAACAAATCGGGAAGCATAGATTGACGTCAAATAAGGAGTGCATAAAAATTTGATCGACATCCAAGAGGTACTAGCAGGACTAAAAGGAAAACAATCAGAGTGCTTGAGAAATATTGACGTAGCAAATAAAAGAGATCTACATCCTGTAAACCACTCATGCAGCTGAAAGAAATGCCAGATGAGCGGTCAACAGCGCGGCAAATTAAGGGTGTAAAATGGCTGTGAGTTGAATAAAAATGATGTGTTATTGTTGTAAAAGGCGATGGACAATAACTGAAATGCTGGCGGAAGACCCCTTATTGTGAACTAGGTAAGCCTTTTCCATAGTGCAAACTCTGAGGAGGTTGCAGCTCCAAGTTGGGGATTTCCTGCTTGACCGCATGCCGGCCACTGGGAAAATTGATCGTTTTCTGGATACTATCTTGAAGTCCGGTAGACTTGAAGGAACTAATAATAAAGTTATTCCCCCCAAATTGTGGCTTAATTGTTATTTCTCTCGAGTTTTGATCTTGTACTGGCCTTTTCATGCTTACTTCAATCACCTCTTCAAGGTCTTTGTTCAACAAAGGATCAGTCAGGACTAAAAGGGTCTGATCAAGCGGACAATATTCAAGGAAATTCGGATTTATCTTGGAAAGCTTCAGCATCCTCCGACCCAGCGGTAGTTTCGAATCTTTTTCCTGCTGGATTTCCAACAATGCAGCTTTCAACTGATGCCTCACAGCTTGCTGCTTTAGTAGAATTTCTTCTTGTTCCTTGGGGTTTGGGGAGGGCTCTTGTTTTTGATTTTCTTCCAGTTTTAGTGGCACCTGGTGCGTTCCCCTAACTTCCTTTAACCGGGCCTCCAGCCTCATCATTTCGGCCGCGGCATTGCTCTCAACTGTTTTTTCTTTCTCTTTCAGTCGCGCCTTCTCTTGACGATAATCTTCAATCAACTTTTCCTTCATTTTTCTCGCAAGGTGGGTGATATAAAACCAAAATAGGTTAGTTTCCTTATCCTTGGGTACGTCCATCAGGTTTTCGAACCCTTCGAAACTGGAAGACGTTTTGACGAAACTTTTGTACCAGCCCAGAAGCCTTTGATCTACAATTGAGTTCATATCTGTATTGTCAAGTAGATTACTCATAATGATTGTTGGGGCTTTGAGTTTTAGGAGCTCGTCTGCCTCCTTTGGGGCTCGGTAATAGTTGTATCTAACTTCATACAGGCCACTCTCACGTATTTCCCGGACCGGACCTGCCCAAAGAATGGCAAATTTGTGCTCGTAGTTTTTTAGAATATTTGCTAATCCAGCGGGCGGAGCTGACTTCAGCAAGAGAACAGTAAAATCGTTTTCTTTAAGCATTTTCTCCAGCTCCTCTTTGGCTTCTTGCGTGCTTTGCAAGTATTCCTTATCTATCGGGTTAAGACTTTCGGCTTGCAACCGACTAATTTCACTGCTTTCCAGTAATTCAGCACCTTCGGCTTTGTCGAAAGCAGAATGGCCTTCCATGGTACCAGCCATTGTCATTATGTGGGGAATTTCTACGTCATTTCTTTTGCAAATGTCCTGCCAGTATTGTACGGCGCAAGCACGCCGAACCTTGTGATAACCTCCCACCAAAAACACCTTGGGAGGAGTTACTCCCGTCCGGGCTTCAATTTCGTTGTGCCAAATGTCATCTGACTCGCCGTCTTCTATGTGAAGGAAACGCCTATCGGCAATCGCTCGCTGCACTTTTGTTTGGAGTTCAATGAAACGGTTTCTGGAGGACTCCATATGAGCGCTGAAGTCCACATCGTTTGGACTAAGAAGCCCTGTTCGTTCTGAGTTAGAATCTTCCAGCCCAGGAAAGAGGTTTTTAGCCGTATGCGAAGGAGTTTGTCTTCGTTTGTTGGGGCAATGGACGCGGAAGAGGGGACAGGGGACAAACGAGATCAACACCGAACATCATTTGGGCACTATAAGGACATGAAAAACAACATATTCCCCCAAAAAAATCACATTTTTGTATTGATGCCGCTCAGGCCTAGATCGTCCACGGACGTTACTAGATAAAATTATGATGGTTTTTCTCAATTAGTGGTCCTCGAAATTTCTCGAGAGCTAAAAAAATGGCGTAAAAAATAAAATTGAAGTGATAGATGCGTACTTATCGGGAGATTTTTAGAGAGGACAACTTTGACTGGTTGCCGGAGAAATACCATCTCCAAAGACAAAGCCCGCAAGAGACTTGGTAGAAGACCCTCCACCTTCATGGTCTCTGCGCAAGTAAAGAACTTGTAAATCTAAGGCCTTTCGAATCTAATTTAAGCAGAGCTACCTTGATATTGTAAATGTTTTGTCAAGCGAATGTAATTTCGTTGTTGTTTTTTCAAGCGAATGTAATGTCGTTGTTGTTTTTTCAAGCGAATGTAATTTCGTTGCAAGTGGGAAATCAAACCCAAAAAGCCCGAGCCTAAACGGAGCTAAGGTCTCGGATGACTGGTAAAAGTCACTCGGTGGGTGCTTCGAAGCGGTTGAAAGCTCGGATGACCCAGTGTACCTACCCCTTGCTGGCTATTTGAGGCCTAGCAGATTGTATCTCAGAATACTTCAGCTCGGTTCTTACAACGACCTATAAACTGACTTTGATGGGGCGCCATTCGAAACCTGACGACCGCTTTCGTTTCAAGAAGCAGAATTCGGTACCAATCTCATATCCCGAGAAGATGCCCCCTTGAACTTTGGGGCCGTCATGAGATCATGAACTCAAAGCTTTCGTAATGCGCACGGTGTAGCCAGCCGTAGCTAGGAACCCCCTACGCAATTACGGCTGTGTGAGGATGAGACCTGTTTTGGAATGGTCTACCCGAACTTCGAGGTGGTTCTTCTGGCGGGTCAATCGGCAAAATTCTCGGAACCACCTCCCGGGAAAATCTTTTCCGCCGGGCCAACCCCGGCTTGAATACTTGCAAGGCAAGCCACGGGAGATCACTGTAAAGCATACACGCAGCGAGGCTTCTGTGATGCATCCGCAGTAAAGCGAAATTACACTTCAAAAAAAAAAGTTTCAGCGCCCAAGTTGTTCCCAAGTGTTGCATCAGGGGCGACACATGGCAGTTTTCGTAAATAGGTGGGTTGACATCTGGCCGGTCGGAGAGGACCGATGCCGTTTGAACGGGTCGCTTATCGGGTCAAGCTCACTCCCTAGCTACCAGCCATAAACCGGCCTAGTAGGTAGTAAGGTTGGCGGCGACAGGTTCGGGAAAATGGCGCCACCATCATCCCTCCCTGGCGCGCCATTTGCAGGTGGCGACAGTGGCGCGCCATTCTTTTTTTCCAGGGCCGAATTTCTCCCCTAGGGCATTATAGTCCATCAAATCGTCCTTTTGTCAACGTTGTTTGGGGTTGTAACTTAGACAACTGGCAGGAAAACTGCAATCCGAGCGGCTTGAGGTTGAGACATGAGAAAAGAGGACCAGCAAGTGCCATGACCTTCGGAGGGTTTGGCCCATCTTGGGGTGGTGGGCTGAGGTGCGATCAGCTGACATGGTGGGCAAGCTGTTGGTCACTGGTAAAACTGGTGACCTTGCTTTTCTTCCATTGTTACTTTGCTTGCCCATCTGCAATCCTCAATCCACAAATCTGCAACGGTTGGGATAGCTTCCCCACCTGAGCATCACACCCAGGCCACTCAGGTCAACTCTTGTTTTCCCTTACTAACCCAAACCATTGCTCCTGTGAATCCTCCTCTCCAGTCAAATTTGGTACTTACCCCCACACTCATTTTTACACATCAGTTGACCCTTGGGCCCATTCCTCCTTGATGCAACCCCCTAAAGTTTGTTATAGACAGATTTGGTGCGCCATGGGGGGTTTTGAGACATAGTTGGCGCGCCAATTTTGGTGCACCAAAATTGTTGTGCTGCCAACCTGAGTAGGCAGGTGATTTTGGCCAAGTTGGTTTTGATTCAGTGTTTGTGTGGCCCAAGGCTGGCCGAATCAAATGTTATTGGGCTTGAAACAAGTTTAGGATAGTTTCTGGGCCCCCATGGACATTGTGATTTACTCTTTTTTCCATAAAAAAGTGTAAGCTCCCTCAGGAATTGACCCATATGAATCTGAGAAGCACTGCTGCTCCTCAAAAAGCAGACAGAATGGTCAGCAATCCCATGTCTTAGATAGGCCAAATTTGTTCCCTGTCCAGTGTTGTGATTATTTATAGAAGCAAATGGAAGTAGGCTCAGAAGGAACAAGCGCACCTGAAGGATAAGCAGTGGGCTGATGTGGGGTCCACAGAAAAATTGGAAAGGACTCTGAGCCTGGCTTATTGCCTACTCTGAGGGAAGCAAACAAGGGCTCAGAAGTGGGTCAATGCAGCATCCGCAGCACAATAGGGATGCCAAGCCCAAATCTTACCTTTTGCTGCAAAGAAGGATTGTGTTTCAGAGTAATAGAATAAGAATATTGATTGCACTAGAAACTGGAAAATAAGGCTACGATGATCTTGACATTGGTGGACATGAGGACTATAGGAGCATTGAGAGTATAGGATGAGATGAGACTGAGAAGGGAAGAGCATCAATAGGGCGTATCAAAGTTAGCAAACCCGCCATTAGAAACCCGCCATTTTTTTTGACAAAACCAGCCATTTTTAATGGCGGGTTTCTGAAATACACATACCCCCTAACTGGTGTATTTCAAAATGGCATGTTTCATGAAAATGGCAGATTTCAATCATCAAACATGCCATTAAACCCGCCATTTATGCATCATCATCCATCCACCATCCATCACATCAAAAACACCCATCCACATCAGCAAATCCATACCGGTCCCATCTCCATTGCATCACACACATCTCTATTGTTTTTCACATACCTTCACATACCCATCTTCACACAAATCCCATCATCATCTCATCACCCCACATCACTCACCCCCTGCGCGTATTCCCTACGGCCCCTTGATGACCACCAACAACCATCATTGATTCTTGAAAGGAAAGGAAAGGCTTCCAAGGGCTATCATCAATCAATTCTGAACGTCATCAAGATTGTTACACCTACGTAGTACAGACATCTGATCTGCCGTTCTTGTAAGCTCTCATCCCCTCTTGCTCTAGAAATACGCAATACAATTGTGTCATAATATTGCCTCGATCTGATGACTAACTGTAACCTGCGATTAATATGTTGGCGATGGATGGTTACATTTGTACTTAGATAAGGAATCACTCATTG
Source organism: Puccinia polysora (assembly GCA_025617555.3). NCBI lineage: Eukaryota > Fungi > Basidiomycota > Pucciniomycetes > Pucciniales > Pucciniaceae > Puccinia > Puccinia polysora. The sequence continues at coordinate 39,237,931 of CM062623.1, read as the reverse complement.
ATTCAAACTAGGTCTCTGAGCTTAACAATCGAGATCCTCCTCTCAATATTCCATCTGAACTCAAACTCGGCTTCTCGAGAGAGTCAATCCCATTGGACCCGAGTCGCCGCCCCGCTGTGGAAACTTTAGAGGTTGATCCTCACGAAGTTGTCCCTAGTTACGGGATCGATGGTTCTAGCGTCTGTAAGACCGAGAATGCTTCCTTTCCTTTACTCCGAGAGAGAGAGAGAGAGAATGAGATGTAGAGATGGATGGGAGAATGATAGAATGATCGGAGGATCCCCCCTACAACCCGGAGTCGAGGGGAAGGGTGTTTGAACCCTCCCCCTCAACCCTAACCTAAGCACAAGCACAAAGACAGACTGACAACCATGAAGAAGGAAACCTAGACCCAGAACCCTAACCCATCCTTTAACCCATACCCATACCCTACCCCCGCCAGCTCGCCTGTCATTACGCGCATCCGGTTCGTCTTTTCGTGGCGCGGCCCTCCGCCGCGCGATACCCAAGATCCACCGCGCTTGCGCGCATCCACCCGACGCGCCGTCGCGAATTTCCCGTCCCGTGGCCGGCCCGCGCTTGCGCGCGGCTGCCACGCATATAGCCCCGCTGTCGCCCCGCTTCTTCCTTCCCCGACTAGCCGCTCCGAGAACCCGATCGGCCCGGCTCCATCCATGAGTCGGACATCCAAGCAGGTCGCGGCCCGCCTCCCTTAGTCAGGCCCGGCCCGCAGTCGCGTGCTCGATCCCGCCGCGCCTACTGCTGAGCCCGCAGCGGCTGCTGCTGAACCCGCAGCGGCTGCTGCTGAACCCGCAGCGGCTGCTGCTGAGAACCGGCGCACCCCAACTGCTGAGCCTAACCTACCAGATGCTGAGCGCGCAGGCCGCGACGCAGTCCCCGACCCGAGGCTATATAATGACACCACATCCCCCCCCAACTTGAGTTCTGTCCCCAGAGGTCCCTTCCCATCGCCACCTCGACTACCCGCACCCCGCTCCTCCCCACCCACTTCTCTTTCCACACTCCACCACACTCCACCAACTCCCCTTCCACACTCATCGCCGTCATGCTCCCCTGCGAATTCTGCGCCCGGACCGGGCAGGCGTGCTCGATCGCTCCTGGTCGACGCGCCTGTGTCGCTTGCCGTCGCGGCCATCGCCGTTGCTCACTTAGCGATCGAATGCCCCGAGCTCCACCCAACTTCGGCTCCCGCCCCAGGCTGCGCAAAAGGGCTCGTCCGGACCTGTTCGTGGTTTCGGACGACAACACCATCTCGGAGGACTCGTGGACTCCGCCGGGCTCCCCGTCCCGTCGCCCTCCGCCGAGCGAGGATCGCGACTCGGCTTCCCCCTTTCGCCGCGCGGGACCGCCGCGGAAGGAGGATTTCACGTCCGTTGACGACTATCGGCGGGCCGTACGATTCTGGTCGGACCGTGTTCGGATGAGGGAAGGCGCGAGGGACCCACGACTTGATGAGATTCTCCGACGTCGCGCTGCCGCAGCCCCGGTTCCCCCTCCGGCCCCTACACCAGCTCCTTCCTCCCCGGCTCCGCAAGGTACTCCACCGCCGCCCGCGTCACCAGTGGTCTCGGACGGGAGGCCTACTACTCCCGAGGTCCCTCCTCCGCCGTCCCCGATCGTTGTTCCGTCGTCGCCCCCAGATGGACCGAGCCCTCCGCGCGATGCCCCAGGGACCCCCTCATCACCTCCTCGCCCGCTCGGATCAAGCCCCGTACCAGCACCGGCACCGCCTTCCTCCAACTCCCCCGAGATCCCGGAGATCCCGGTCGTGATGGCACTCCCGGCGGCTGGCTTCGAGGCTTTCGCGGAAAGGTCAACCGCGATGCTCCGCAACTTCCTGGCGACCCCCGGAGCCCAATCCTCCGAATCCCGGCGCGAATTCTTGGCGGCTTACCGGGCCCTTCTAGCATCATCGAGGGCGGACATGGAGGAGATGATGCGAATGGCTTAGACGCCCTCACCCCCTTCCTTTTCTCCTTTCTCGTGTACTCTCTTGTCCCATTGTTGTACCGCGTTCGTAGGAGAAATATATATTGCTGGGCGAGGAAACGAAAGGGCCGCGTCCGCGCGTCCGGGTGAAAAGTGAGTGTGAGTGCCGAGATCCGCGTCCGCGTGAGAAGTGAGCGTGAGAGACCGTAAGTGACCAGTTATCCCGACAAAAGAGGTACCTGGACCGCCCCAGACGGACTGCCACACAGTTCCCCGTACCCGTTCTACAAAACAAAACAAGCACCGCGCCGACAGCGCGCGCTCACCACCGGGAGTATAAGGGAGAGGCAATGGGAACGAACATTCTGGGGTGTCTAGTCGTTCCGGCTGTGAACCGGCTAGAGCACCCCCTTACCAAGCTAAGCTTAAATCCGCGTCCATACCGTCCCCGACCGTCGCGCGCAACCAATGAAGAGAGAAACAGGAGAGAAATAGACAAAAAAAGAAAGGAAACAGCCCGAATCCAAAGAAGAGAAACAAAATATCCTATATTTATTATTCCATTCATTCCATTTTTTTTTTTTTTTTTTTTTTTTTTTTTTTTTTTTTTGCAGTTAGTTAGCTCTTCGTCCCGCCATCCGTGAGCGGGGCTTGTCCTCGCGTTTGCGGGCCCGACACCACGCCGCGCCCGCGTTCCTGCAATAAATAACCCATAGCCAGTACCAATCCAAAGCCAAGCCCAAACCAAAACATAAGGAAACGAACATTCTGGGGTGTCTAGTTGTCCCGGCTGTGAACCGGCTAGAACACCCCCTTACCAAGCCATTCTTTAACCACCTAGCGCCCCCCCCCCAGCTTGACAGCTGTCCCCAGCCGTCTGCAACCTCCTACTTCTCCGGGGTCGCGCGTCGCGCGCCGCTACTTCGCTGTCCGAACGATCCGCGCCGTTGTCCGACTCCGAGACCGCCTCGTCCCCGGGCCCCGAATCATCGCTCGCCGTTTCGTCGAAGGAAGTGGAACCGCGCGCGAAGAAGCGTTTTACGTGCGAAGCCGCGGCCTTCCGTTTAAGCGGCGTCCCGTCCAATTCCTCAAGCCCGTAGCTGCCGCCCAAAAACTTAGAGGCCACGCGGTACGGCCCGTTCCACCGGTTGGCGAAAAGCCGGCCCCACTGGGATTCCAGACTCCGATTATACAACAGGACCAGGTCCCCCTTCCGCAGCAGATCCCGGAGCCAATGGGAACAACGCTCGTCCCAATAGCGGACTGACGCCGTCCGGGTTTTCTTCAACCGCTCCGCGGCTTTTTCCAAGGTCTCCTCACGCCTAAGGAGCTGTTCCGCCCGCGCCTCGATCAGATCTGCGGACGTCTTAACCTTCCACCAATCCACGCCCAAAAACGTGTTCATCTCGATGTCCATGGGAAGCACGGGCCGCTGCCCGTAGAGTAACTCGTAAGGCGAATACCCCGTCGAGCGCTTCACGGAGATCCGATCGGCGAAAAGGACCGCGGGAAGTGCCATCTGCCACCTTTTGCCGTCCTCGCCGCACATTTTCACCAGGGCATCCTTGATTGGTTGATGTCCCCGCTCGATCATCCCCGCGCCCTCCGGGTAGTATTCCGTCACGCGGCCGAACTTCGCTCCACAATTCTGCACCAGCGTCATCAAGCGTCCCCGAAACTCCGCCCCTCCGTCGACGGTGACCAAGCGAAGCGACCCGTAGCGCGCGAACCAGTCCTCTTCCAGAAACTGAGCCACCTTTTCCGCCGATAGTTTCGCCAGGGGCCTCGCTTCCACCCACCCAGACAGATCGTCGCGCGCAACCAGCAAATACGCAAACTTACCCGCCTTGATGTGGACCACGTCCAGCGAAACGCGCCCGAACAGCGCGTCCTTGCCCGTGGGGTGGCCGACCTCCTTGGGCAGCCTCGAGCTTCGCCGTTGGCAGGCCTCGCACGACTTTACCCAGTCGCGCACCGCGCGAACGACCCCCGGCCACCAAAACCTCGCTTTCACCCTCCTCCGCGTCTCGACCTCACCCCGATGACCAAGGTCATCGTGCAGACTTCCTAGAATCACCTCCTGGTCGGCCCTAGAAGTCGCGACAACAAGAGGCACGGAGCCGCTCCGCCGCCATAGCTGACCGTCCTGTAAGAAGAAGTTTGGAACGTTTCGCCTCACCCATCGGGTGACCGTTTCCGTCGTGCCCTTGGGGAACCTGAGATCCTGCAAATAAGAGCACAAGACCGCGTAACGTCCCGACTGGCGCAACGGAAGACAAACCGACGCCTCCGTCTTTGCTACCCGAACGACCGGAGCTTCCACGTCCAGAGGTTCCGCCCCCTCGTATGGGTCGTCCCGCGGGTAACGCGACAGCGCGTCCGGCATCGTGAACGCCTTTCCCGGGATGTGCACCACGTCAAAGGAGAATAACTGGAGGAACGCTACCCACCTGGTCATGGGCGCGTTTGGCAGCGTCGGTGAGTTGATCATTCGCGCCAAGGCCTCCGCGTCAACCAAGAGCTCGAAGTGCACGCCCCACAAAAGGTGCTGCAACCGCCGTACGATCTTGGTGACACCGCACAGTTCCAGCTTCGGCTGCGAATACCGACTCTCTGTCGCGGTAAACGTGACCGATTCGTAGAGCACCGGCCTATCTTTTCCGTCCTCCTCCTGTGTCAAGACCCCCCCCGCGCCGAGCTCGCTAGAGTCGACCGCCAGGCGTATCCCTCCGGCGTCGTAATCGAGGTTCTGAAGGACGATGTCGCGCCCCACGATTTCCTTGAGCTTCGCAAAAGCGGCATTGCATCCCTCGGTCCACTTCCACTCCGCCCCCTTACGCGTCAATGCCCGCATTGGGCTCGCTACTTCCGCGAACCGCTCGATGAACATGCGGACGTAGCTGCACAACCCCAGAAACTGCAGGACGTGCGACACTGTCCGAGGGGTCGGCCATTCAAGAACCTTATTCCGCTTCTTCTCCGCTATTCGCCTCCCGTCGTAGGCCACGACATGCCCCAGTACTTCGAGCGCCGGAACGCAGACCGCCAACTTTTTCCCGGACACAGTAAGGCCTGCCTCCTTGATTCGGAAGAGGACTCGTTCCAGAGTTTCCGCATATTCCCAAATGAATCGCCGGATCGCGGGTGCATCCTCTAAGACCGCGCCCTCGTAGTCCGTCCTGGGGCCTTTAATGCCAGCGTCGTCGATGAAGATCTGCACGCCTTCCGGAAGGTCGTCGCGTAGTATCCAGGTCATTTGGGCTTGGTATACCGCCACTGAGTTGGTCGCACCTTGCGGTAGCCGCGTCAGCTGCATCCTTCCTAGCCCGGTTTCAAACGCCGTCAGTGGCCGCGAGTCAGGGTGGAGTTCTCGCTGGTCATATCCCCCCATCACGTCCACCAGCCCGTAGCAAGCGCGCCCGGCCATCGATTCCAGAAATTCTTCAACACGCGGGGGAAGCCCCGCGTCGCGAATAGTGAACAAATTTAGCCTCTGAAGGTCGTGAACAATCCTTAGCGACTTCCCGTCCTGCTTAACGACCGCGAAGATAGGACTCGAGTAGCTTGACGCGGATTGCTTGTAAAGCCCCGTCCTCATGCGCTCCCGTACCAGCTCCAGAAAGGGCCCCCGAACGGTACGGGGGATTGGAATCGGCTTGATTTGCCACGGTTCGTGAGGGACAGTGGGAATAACGTAAGGGTCCCTGATCTCACTTCTCAACAACCCGCGCTCGTCCGGTCCAAAAGCAAGTGCCTTCTCCCTTATTACCAATACCGACACCAGCAGATCCATCTCCTCCGCACTCAGCCATCCCGTCGGCCCGAAGTTAAGGGCGTCCACCCGCTCGTCCGTGATTTGCGCCGACCGCGTTACCCATCCATTCTTCCTAAGGGGCGTCTCCCACGGGTCGCGGGACCACGCGATCGGTCGTAAGGGTCCGTTGAGCCCCTGAGGCATTGGCTCGTTCCGCGGCCGGACTTTTCGCGCTACCGGTTTGTACTTGCCCGCATTGCACCGCGCCATCCAGACCCGATCGTCGCCGTCGTAAGTCCTAGTAATAACCAGACCGGGGCTTTCGCCTTTGCTCACAACTGTGGCACGATGATAGGGTTTTCGAAGCGTAGAGCCTTCCGGCGATGCATACTGAGGAATGGGACTTACTTCCGGCACCTGCGCCACACGCGCGTCCTCCCCCGCCTGCTCCTCATCTGTCGGCCGCCCGTGCAGAGCCGGAGCTTGCTCCGCACGGTTCCCGTGGCCGACTAGGAAAAATCCTCCGCAGGGTAACCCTTACGGTCAACCCCCGTGCCGGACTCTTCGTTGCCGCCAGACATTGGGCCCTGTACCCATTTCCCTCTCCCGTGATCGCAGATCGTCGTCTCGAACCGTGCTCCGAGCGAGTCTTCGACGGTCAGCGCCTCCGTTCCTTCCTCTGCGTTGAAGGCCATTTGGGCTTGGAACCCAAACATGAATGGCCGTCCTAGAATCACGTCTCCGCATTCCACTGAGAGAAATGACAGAGGCTTACAGACCTTGGCGACTTCCACCTCCTCCGCCTCTACTACCCCGTCCACGCGACATTCCCCGCCATTTAACGCCCGAAGACCCATCGCACACTTCCTCCGCACCAGACCGAGCTCGTCCACTAACCTTGATGGGAGCAGGTTGACCATCGACCCGCTATCCACCATTGCCCACACCTTCCGCCCGGCGATGGTCATCGCGACATAAGCGAGCGGGACGGATACCAACTTCGACCGGCACGGCTCGGGATCCATTTCCTCCTCCGCCACGTTAACCCGCTGAACCGTCGTCGGCACCCGACCCTGACCGCAATCTTTCAAGGCCTGGACCATCTTGTCGACGACCGCGGGGGACACCGCCGCTAGCTCTCGTAGGGTCAGAGGTATTGGTGAGTCGTTCCCCATTACCCTCCGGACGATGTCCGCGGCCTTCTTCTTTCCCACGGGATTAGAGGACGGCCCGTCCGAAATTGGCACTCGCGCGACTGGCTTCGACGCCGTTGATCGCTCGTCGACATCCATCGCAATGCGCTCATTCGCCGCCAACGCCCTGACTTCGGCCTCCACTCTCGGAGCTACCCATGTTCCGGGCGCGGTGACAATCCCGAGCGAGACCTGAGCAGTCTCGGTCCTAGCCTTCGCTCTTTCCCGCACTTGCACCATTGGTGGCGGCTTGTCCTTAGTCAGATCCACCGATTCACCCGTTGGGAATATGTACGTCATCCCGGATGCGCAAACAAGTCCTTCGTCCATGTCCCGAGTGAGATCCTCACAAACTGACTTCCAGTGCCCTCTCACCCCGCAGTATGAACATCGCGGCGACCCGTACGATCCGGATGATCCGCTAGGAGGCTGGAACCCTTCCGTCATGTGAGGCGGCACCGCGCGCGGTTGAGAAGGAGCCGCCGGAATCGGTGCGGCTGCCGGAGCTGTAGGAGCCGGTGTCCGGTTGAGGAAAACCCTTATATCCCGCAGAATCTCCGTTATCTCCCCGACAGATGGTCCCGGAGGCTGCTGGGGGAGTCCGACATGAGAGGGCGTCGGCGGCCGCGCGGCCGAAGTTTGGTCGGGGGCCGGCGCCGAGATCGTGACCGATTTCTTGGAGGAAGGCGGGTACGTTCGTGCCGTATCCGCGATGAGCTCGTCCAAATCGATTTCGCTTTCCGCGGCTTGACGGATAACCAAAAGATCGGGGAGAATCGCGACGCTCCCATCCAACGACCTCTTAACCAGGCCGTGGTCGTACAGGTATCGTTGCACCCTGGAACGAAGCTGGGGCGCGAGACCCCCCAGGAAAGCCCGCTTCATGGCACCCGTCTGACCTGAGACGACCTCGTTCTTTGCAAGGTACCCGTAGATTCGCTCGAACCTTGACATGTATTCCACTAATCCTTTGCGCGATCGCACCCCGCCCTTCTCGATCGCCTCCTCCGCAGCTCGATCGAAGTCGCTTTCCCGAAACCAAGGTTCACGCCTTCCCCACCTCGCCAACATCTTGCTTTTCAACTTCCCCCAGTCTTGCCTCTCGTATCCAACCATTTCTTCCACGTCCCGCAGCTTCTCCTCTTCAGTAATGAACAGCACGATAGTCCGAACCTTATCTGCGCCCGACGCGCCCTCCGAGTCCGCGATCCCTTCGAACCTAGAAAGGAACCGCTCGACATCCGAAGTACTGAACCGAAGATGGGGGAAATCCCTCGGCCTCAACCAAACGCGGCGAGGGGCCTCTACCGCCATCTCCGACGACCCTTCCGAGGGAGGAGCGAACCCGCTGACTCTAGGAGCATGAGCGGACGGTGGCGGAGGGGGTTGAACAGCAGAGACGGGAGTCGGGCGTGGAGGGTAGGGAAGGGGAGCATTGGATCCCGGAGTGGTTGTCGGTAGCATTCTGCGTAATCTTCAAGAGACTGAGAACGGATTGAGAGTTCCCGGCCAGACCCCCAGATGTGGAAACTTTAGAGGTTGATCCTCACGAAGTTGTCCCTAGTTACGGGATCGATGGTTCTAGCGTCTGTAAGACCGAGAATGCTTCCTTTCCTTTACTCCGAGAGAGAGAGAGAGAGAATGAGATGTAGAGATGGATGGGAGAATGATAGAATGATCGGAGGATCCCCCCTACAACCCGGAGTCGAGGGGAAGGGTGTTTGAACCCTCCCCCTCAACCCTAACCTAAGCACAAGCACAAAGACAGACTGACAACCATGAAGAAGGAAACCTAGACCCAGAACCCTAACCCATCCTTTAACCCATACCCATACCCTACCCCCGCCAGCTCGCCTGTCATTACGCGCATCCGGTTCGTCTTTTCGTGGCGCGGCCCTCCGCCGCGCGATACCCAAGATCCACCGCGCTTGCGCGCATCCACCCGACGCGCCGTCGCGAATTTCCCGTCCCGTGGCCGGCCCGCGCTTGCGCGCGGCTGCCACGCATATAGCCCCGCTGTCGCCCCGCTTCTTCCTTCCCCGACTAGCCGCTCCGAGAACCCGATCGGCCCGGCTCCATCCATGAGTCGGACATCCAAGCAGGTCGCGGCCCGCCTCCCTTAGTCAGGCCCGGCCCGCAGTCGCGTGCTCGATCCCGCCGCGCCTACTGCTGAGCCCGCAGCGGCTGCTGCTGAACCCGCAGCGGCTGCTGCTGAACCCGCAGCGGCTGCTGCTGAGAACCGGCGCACCCCAACTGCTGAGCCTAACCTACCAGATGCTGAGCGCGCAGGCCGCGACGCAGTCCCCGACCCGAGGCTATATAATGACACCACACCGCTTCGGCCCGACATGTCTGGTTCATTGTTGTAAGACCCCCCCCCTAACCGAGCAATGCTCAATCCAATCCCCGTTTGAATCCTAGGCTCCAAGAGAGATCAAGATGAGCTCAAAAAAGTATGATCCTCCTCTATCCCTTTGCGGATCATTTGACCTATCCCCTCAATTGCACCCTTACCCAAGCTCAGTGAGCAGCCGACGAGCGTCAAACCGGTTGAGGATTGTCAAGACCCGGCCACCAAGGGTCCATCGACCAATATGGAATCCATTGAGGCTCAACTGGCCGCCGGCGCTCGTGCCTTTGCTCTCAAACACTACGCCACGGCCACCAAATGCTTCTCAAGAGCTTGCGAGTCCCTGACCGCTCATCATCCCAAGAACCATCCGGCGATCATCAACGCTCATCTGTTCTACGGCAAGGCCTTACTCCGGAACGCCATCTCTGACCTATCCCCTCAATCGCACCCCCACCCAACCTCAGTGAGCAGCCAACAAGCGTCGAACCAGTCAAGGATCGTCGAGACCCGGCCGCCAAGGGTCCATTGACCAATATGGAATCCATCGAGGCTCAACTGGCCGCCGGCGCTCGTGCCTTTGCTCTCAAACACTACGCCACGGCCACCAAATGCTTCTCGAGAGCTTGCGAGTCCCTGACCGCTCATCATCCCGAGAACCATCCGGCAATCATTGACGCTCCTCTGTTCTACGGCAAGGCCTTACTTTGGAACGCCATCTCCCTGGGTAGTCTCATTGGTCCTCTCAATGGCCAAAAGTCTCATCACAATCATCCATCCCACAATCAGGCTGGTCGTCATGGCCAAGCTACTACCCCTCAAGCTACCAGCTCGAGTAGGTCTTTCTAGCCAAACGGTCAACCCTCTCAATTGATAGGGACTCTAATCCTTTATCTTGACCAGAACCTTGACTCAATGGTGTTGACAGCTTGAGCGGGAGCCTTGAGTTCCTCGAAAGGATCATCATCACTACCCGCCTCAAAAGCCCTCAACAAGACGCCTCAGATACATTTCTTGGGTGATTCTTTGGATGGTGAGCATGCAGAGGAGGAGGAGGCAACGGATGAGGATGAGGCGGTAGAAGGACCGGTGACGGTCAAAGAAGAACTCAAGAGCGCCTTTCACACCCTCAAGTTTGCTTGTCAAGCCATTCAGTCTCAGATCAATACCCATCTCATCAATCAAAAACCTTGGGATGAGACCAAACGTCTACAGAATAAACTCATTGATGTTTATGACTTGATCACACAAGTCCATCAGGAAGGTTGTGCGGTCTTTGTCTCTCTCTCTCCCCCCCCCTCCAATTTTAATTGATGCAAAGATTGAACCATCTGACTCTGGCTCGATTCTTAACTTGATTTCAATCAACTTGATTACAATTAGAACAATTTGAGATGGCCGTAAAAGCCTACAAGAATTCTCTAGAGATCAAAAAGTCACAAACGGATGTTAAAGCGGGAACGGTAGCCAAGACGCATCTGATGATTGCACTGGCTCTTGAGTTGATTCTTGATAAAGGAGAATCACTGAAGCAAGCCATTGAGCACGTGGATCGAGCAATCGAGCTGATGAGAGGGCACCTCTCACACCTCAACAACCAATTCGGCGCGCTTTGGTCCGAGCACTCCACCAAACCAAGCCAGGCGGCCAAGGGGGGAACAAACAGAGAGCAATTGATTGCTTTTTGGAGGGTACAGGGAACTGACTTTCCCTTTTTTTTTTCTTTGTTTTTGTTTCTTCTTTTTTTAGGTTTTCTAGCTCTGCCAGGTTTTGATTTTCATCTCTTTTTTATTTTTTTAATCCCACAATTTGTTGCCAATAATGAGAACATTGCTGACGTTTTTTTTTTTATTTGTTTGACCGGTCTTTTCATTTTTCCAACCCCTTTTTTGATATCAATTCCTTCACTGCCTACCGAACTCAAAATGTTATACAACCATTCAAATTTCACCTTGATCCTCACCTCGGGTGCAGCAAGTGCCTGGGAGGGAGAAAGATGGAAGGAGATGGTATGAAAAACATAAAGCAAGGTGGCAAGCAGAGGAATTGTAGAAAAAGGAGGGCTCAAATAAGGGATTCAGAAATTTCTTTTGAAGTGACTGAAGACTGGATCAAGGAACTTTTTTGATATTGATTCCTTCACTGCCTACCAAACTCAAAATGTTATACAACCATTCAAATTTCACCTTGATCCTCACCTTGGGTGCAGCAAGTGCCTGGGAGGGAGAAAGATGGAAGGAGATGGTATGAAAAACATAAAGCAAGGTGGCAAGCAGAGGAATTGTAGAAAAAGGAGGGCTCAAATAAGGGATTCAGAAATTTCTTTTGAAGTGACTGACGACTGGATCAAGGAACTTTTTTGATATTGATTCCTTCACTGCCTACCAAACTCAAAATGTTATACAACCCTTTGAATTTCACCTTGATCCTCACCTCGGGTGCAGCAAGTGCCTGGGAGGGAGAAAGATGGAAGGAGATGGTATGAAAAACATAAAGAGAGGTGGAAAGCAGAGGGATCGTAGAAAAAGGAGGGCTCAAATGAGGGATTCGGAAATTTCTTTGGAAGTGACTGACGACTGGATCAAGGAAAAGTTTGCCTGGTCTAGAAAAAAGCTATGCCCTTGGGATCTGTGCCCTGCTATCACGGCTGAAAAGAAAAAGAACCCTCAAAAACCCACCCAGGAAGAATTTAAGCAAGCAAAACAGACAATTGGGGCTTTCCACTTCTTCCACCATGGAAAAGTTATTGTTCTCAACCAATCTGATCACCATGCTCTGGTTGCCATCATTGAATTTGTGCCTTTGGATCAACTATCTGAGCAAGATAAGAAAGATATCAACTTTGTGACAACATTCCTTCACTTTTTGAAAAAATTTGTCAACCCGGTTGGTCCCTCAAGATCTTGGGGTGGAAAAATGTGGGCAATTGGTTGGTGAAAATCGATGAACCCTTTGGAGTTATTTGGACGTTATGTGAAGAAATCATCCATTAGATCTTCTCCTCTAGAGTACGCTGTCCTCAACCTGAAGGCCGACAAAGTATCCCAAATTTTAGGACAAATGTTTTGTAATTTGGCCAAACTTGCCTTTGAATCAAACCGTGATACCATGAAGGACAGCAACATCCCCTCTTTCTCTTTGTTGGAATTTGGTTCCAAGCCTACACCTTTTGATTGCTCCCCACACCTCACTTTCACCTTGGATTCTTTTTACAATTCTCCTCATATTGACAAAGGCAACATCTCTGGCTATTCCTTTTTACTTGTGGTCCCAACCAAAAAATCAAATGGTCAACTTATTGAAGATATGCATGAATATCAAGTTTTGGACGGTCAATTTGTTTTTCCTGACCTTGGCTTTGGAATTGATTTCAAGCAAAAAGGTATAGTCAAAATGGTTTGGGCGGCTAACAAGTACAAGCACTGTACCTTTCCAGCTGTGGACACAGCAACCCATACCAGAATGGCCATGTCACTCCAAATTAATAAAAAAACTCAGAGCACTTGTAGGGACATGAAAAACAGCCAAATTTACTCTAGAGAAAAAAATATCAATAAAAACAAAAAAGATCTGTATATTGGTGGGGTTAAGAATGCTCTGAAACATTTTTGTAGTAAAAAATAATTTGTTTTTCTTTCATCCATGCAAATATATTTACAAGCCCAGAATTTGAGTAATCTGCTGTATTTCTTCTACCAATCTACCACTGCCAATGCAAGCCAAAGCTACTGATACCTTATCCTTTTTTTTTGTTTGCCCGTTGTTCCCTCTCCTTTTCCAGTTGCACTTGCTTCCGATCCTTCTCCTTTTACTCTTTTTGAAACTCTAGCTCAGCTTGTTTCAACCTCCACTCAGCATCCAATTTTTGTTGATTAGCCAAAGTCTTGGCTTGCTGCTTTTGACCATCCATGGCCAGTTGACAATCCCACTTTTGCTTTTCAAACTGAAGTTTATCTGATTCAATTTGTGATTTCACTGTTTTTTGGAGGGGAATGGAAATGAGAATGATTTTGAAATCAAGGATATTGAATCAATCAACTTACATTAATCTCGCTTCTCCATGATTTCTTCAAAGCCCAAAAAACTGGAAGTTTTTCTCCTCTTTTGATGTCTTTTGGGGTTGACATTGATGGAATTGGAGGCCTTTTGCTTACCCTTGGCAGAGGAGGTTTGAGTCTGAAAGTCCTCACTAGTATTTGAAGGCAATGTGGGAGGCCCCATTGGCTTGAGTTTTTGGCCAATCAAAAATGGATGAGCCTGTTTTTTTACAATGTAAATCAGTCAGGAGCAACCAGACAGAATCACAAACAATTTATTTCCTTACTTGAGCAGATTTTGATGGCAACGGTGATCCAGGAATAACATCCTCCTCATTGGGCAAGTTCTCTGGTTGTTCTGCCCCAGGAAGAGAGCAATCAAAAGAAGGAAGTGAGGGGTCCAAGGTTGGGATTGACTGATCAATCAATACCAAAGTAGAAGTGATTGGAGCCAATTTTGTTTGAATATCCACCTCGTCATCAGATGGGGGCCACTCCAAGGCCAAGGCTTCTTCAAGGTCCCCGTTGGTAGGCTGAGCATCCCCAGCCAAGTCCTCGGCATCAACGGAATCGGATTGTTGGGCATTGAAAGCAGCTAGGGGGGTGATGTTGGCCTTCTTTCCGAAGATTTCATCCATTTTAATATAAAAAGGACAAATGGAGTCCAACTTATCAACCACCAAGTTGATTCCTTTGGCTTTGTCCAAGTCGGTGATACCAAATCCAGTGGAGATAGACATGGAGTGGGCCTTTTTGTACTTGGCTTGATAGTTTTTGAACCGCTCCCTCATCTGTTTGGATGACAGATCCCGCCTACCTTTTGTTTTGTTCTTGAGTTCATTGGCCATCAGGAGATAACCATTGACCTTAGAGGATTGAGGTCGGCCAACACATGTTTTGTTGTCGGATCCAAAGCGGGCATCGTAGTTGGAGGAAATTTTCAGCCAGTTTACCAGGATGATGTGATCAGCTCTCTTGAGCTGACTTGAGCCCTTGGAAGCTGATGGGGGAGGATTGTTTGTTGTGGAGTTCCTTGGCAATGTTCTCTTGGGTGTGTTGGACTTGCGGGGGGAGGTTTGCTGAGGGGCCATTTGAAAGAGTAAGGGCTACGCAAGTGATGAGAGCAATAAAGTGATGAGAGTGGTGAAGTTTTGAGAGCAATAAAGTGGATGAGAGTGATCAAGTGATGAGAGCAGTTAAGTGATGAGAGTGATGAAGTTTTGAGAGCGATGAAGTGGATGAGAGTGATCAAGTGATGAGAGCGATAAAGTGATGAGAGTGGTCAATCAATTTTATGATGAGGGTGGGGGTAAAAAATTTTCCAAGGAGGTCAGAGGTAGAAGGAGGTGGGAAGACAGGGGTGTATGATGCGGACAGGTGGTGGAAGCATTTAAATACTTTATTTGAAAAAACCCACTTATTTCAGGTTAACTTTGACACGTCTGATCTGAAATAAGTGGGTTTTTTTGATTTTTAATGGAGGGTTTGAAATGGCGGATTTGGGTTGAAACCCGCCATTAAAAAATGGCGGGTTTGGTTAACTTTGATACCCCCTAATAAGTCAAGGTTGCAATCAATGAGTGAAAAGAAAGAAAGTTAGGTTGAGATCTCACCGGGCACACGGATCATGAATGAGGGATAAGAGACAATGGTGATGAGGGGAAGAAGAGAGTTGAAGAAAGAAAGAGAAACAAGAGAGCATGAGTGGTTGAGGTGAGAAAGATTAAGAGGAGGGAGGATACTCCAGAGGTGAGTGTTGAGATAGTTGACTGAGAGGTGTGGTTGATGGATGAAGGTTGAGGTTGTATCAATAGTGGTTGAGGTTATGAGATTAGAGGTTCATCAAATCTTGCTTCAAGAGTGAGACTCAGGAGAAAGATACTACTTGTGAGACATAGTCGTACTCTTCAATTAGAGTGTCTGCATCCTCATGGATTTAATCTCTGAGCAGACTCCATAATTACTCCATCTGCGCGGACTTCATAACTACTCCACCATTAAATGCTTAACACTCCTCCATGCCTGGTGAGATGAAAGAAATAAAAGAAATATGCAAGAAATATCTATTACAATTATGGAAAGATAAAGAAACGGGATAATAAGGCAATACTTTGTGCTGAAGCAGCCTTGGTTAATGAGTCTGCAATCATCGTTGAGGATTTCACAAGCATCAATTTTATATTGTTGGCCTTGAGCTCATATCTCATTCCTTTTGTTTTTAGATCTAAGTGTCTAGTCTTTGAGTTCAAGCCAAATTTCCTGATTTTGTCATCTAAACCGCTGTTGTCTATATTAATTGAGATGTTTTCAATGGATTGCGTAAAGATGTTGAGTAGGAGAGCTTTGATCCACGTGGCTTTGTGGTATGAATCAACTAGAGCATTGAGCTCCGCGTTGGTGGATGACCAGTTTATATTCTGTTGCTTGCAACTTGAGACAAGGCTACCAAATACCATGCATAGATATCCCGTTTGAGATTTGCGTGTATTTGGATCATCTGCCCACAATGCATCTTAGTATACTTGCAAGGGATCAGATTCAGGTTGACAGGTGAGCTGTAGACATTGATTTCTGGTTGTCTTCAAATACTTCCATGTTTTCTTCAACTTGTTCCAATGAGTAAGTCCTGGTTTAGTTTTGAACCTTGCAAGACTCAATACCGCAAGGCTGATATCTGGTTGGGTGTAACAGGCAATGTGATTTAGCATCCCAATTGCCAAACGGTAGTTTATGTTGAGCTCCTTAAATGCTTCATGTTCTTTGTCTGTCGCAGGTTTGAGCTGTAGATTCTGTGTGAGGGGTGTGATTGTATCTCTACAGTTGCATAGCCCCAATTCTTCTAGACTGTGTTGAATGTGATTGGGTTGGCTTAGTAGTATTTGATCCTGTTACACTTGTATTCTCATTCCCAGTAGTGTATCTGGATTTCTGCTTTCAGACCCGTCAAATTTTCTGAGGAATTTTTGTTCAAAGTCCTGTCCATCTCCAACCAGGATCAAGTCATCCACATGAAAGAAGAGTCTCGATCGTCTGTCTTTAGATAAATATAAGCATAGATCACATACTGATTCCAGGAATCCAATTTCTTTGAACCATGATGTAAGAGTTTTGTACCAATTTTTAGGAGCTTGTTTCAAGCCATAAAGTGATTTCTTGAGCTTGAGGAATTGAGATTTTTGATTTGAACCCTTTGGAGTCCAAATAATTACCTCCTCGTCTATTTTTGAGTGCAAGAATGCGCTCTTAACATTGAATTGTCAAACTTTTTGCTTTGACTTTAGTGCATATACAAGTAGCATTCGAAGAGATGATGGTTTTCCCGTTGGGGCAAAAGTCTCAAAATAGTATAATCCTTCTATTTGGTTGAATCCTTGAACACACAGCCTGGCCTTGTACTTGATAGGGTCGCCATGGCAGTGTTCTTTGAATTTATATGTCCAGACTGTCCGTAGGGGATTCGTTGGGTCAGGTCCATCATAGTCTTCCCAGACTTCCAATGATTCTATCAAGCCTAGTTCCGTATCCATGGCTTTGATCCATCTTTCTCCTTCCTTGCATGTTGTAGCTTCCTCATAGCCTTTTGGTTCATAATAGTGGAAAAATTTGTATCTTTGTGGAGGTCGTAATGACGAGCGTTCCCTGAGGCTCCTAGGAGGTTGAGTCGGTTGTGCTGTTTCCGTTTGAGGGTTTGGATTGTTTGATCTTTCTGATCTATGGCTTGTAGATGAGGGATTTGGCTGGATGCAGGGATTGATTTCCTCCGACAGTGCCAAGTTTGAGTTTGAATTATGCTCTGATTCTGTAGAGGAGGATTCTTTGACTGACTCTCTGTATTCTGTGTACGCAGGGTTGTTTGTGATGGGAACGGGATTGTGAGGTTGATTGCCGTGCAAGTACTTGTCTTCCTCTTCACTGTTGTTGTTGAATACTTCGTCCTCTGAGAGAAGAAGATTTGACTGTTGAGGGTTTGCCATCTTGAGGAACTTGAAGTGCTTGGTGTGGATGATGGAATTGAATTTGGTCAGAACACAATAAGAACAAAGAGTGGGATTGAAGCCTATAAGGGTTCCTTCTTATCCTTTTTCCTTAAACTTTTGAACTTTCTCCCTCCTCAACACGAGAAAGACGCACTGATTCCCAATTGGTTTCAGGAAGCTCAAGGGTAGTTTGTACCCATGAATTCTTGCCCACGGTGATTTGTCATGTCTGTCCCTACAGATCTGATTTAGCATAAGAGAGCTTGCCTTGATCACCTTGTGCCATAGGTTTGCAGGTAGTTGAGCGTCCTTGAGCATAGTTCTAGTTGATTCTATTATGGTCCTGTTGGCTTGTTCTGCTTTTCCGTTATGTTCTGGGTGATAGGGTTCTGATATGATTTGACGTATGTGTCTGTTTTCATAGAAAATCTTGAGTTTTTGGTTGAAAAATTCTGAACCTCCGTCTGAACATACTTCCGTCGGATAATATCCTCTTTTCCTATATTCTTTTTCTATCAAATCTATTAGGATATCTGGCGTCTTGTCTTTTAATCCCATTCAAAAGGCTCCAATATATCTGGAAGCGTTGTTGACCAGAGTTAGGATGTATTGGTTCCAACCCTTTGATTGCGGCTTGAGAGGTCCCATGAGATCTAGGTGGATTCTTTCAAAAACTTTGCTCACTGGTTTTGAAGTTTCCTTGAAGGAGGTTTTTGTGATTTTGCTTTTGATGCAGTGTATACATTCAAATTTCTTCTTGATCTCCGCTGGGATATGCTTGGTGATTCTCTCAAGCCTAGTGATTGAAGCGTATCCATGGTTCCAATGAATCTCCATTAGTTCATCCTCTAGTGTGTAGGTCAGGTTTGCTAATTTTGGATTAGGTCAATTGAACTTGGGTGTTTCTAGCATGTATAGATTACCAACTATTTTTCCACCAAAAATTCATTGATCTTCCCTTGTGACATAAAACTTATCCTTCTCTCCCTTTAGTGTGCATCCAGCTTGGTTGAGAGCACCGGCACTCAGTAGATTTATAGTTGACTTGGTACGTAGTATACGTTCAACAGTTCCAGCGTGAAGTTGTCCCAGTTGAAGACAGCTGTGCCTTTCCCTTTGATTTCTAGTTCAGCTCCTTTCTTTCCGGTTTTGATATTGTCTTCTACGCAGGGAGACATGTCTTTGAAGTATTGGCTATTGTTGAACATGTGCAGGGATGCTCCGCTGTCAAGTATGAATTTAGATTTTGGATCTCCATAGTCAATCCATGTTGTGAGTAGTGCAAGATAGTGTGCCAAGGCGGTCTTCTTATTCTTCTGTGCTTTCCATTTTGTTTTATCCTCTCTCCACCACTCTGGGGCCAGTATGGGGTGTAAATTCCAGCATTTTTCGGCTGTGTGCACCTTATACTGTTTAGGGTTATGCCACCCTTCAGTGCATCTTTGTCTCTTGCCATTAGTAGAGGTTCCAGTTGAAGATTTAGTGTTTGTCAGCGCAATCTTGGATCAATCGGTTGGATTGTCTTGTGGGCCTTGGGCTTTTGATTCATTGTTCAATTGCGTGAGGTGGTTGAGTACATATTTGACCAAGAGTTCCTTGTCCGTGTGCATGATTTGTCTCTTGAAGTCCTTCATATTATTGGGAAATTCGAAAAGAATAAGATAGGCAAGGATGTTGTTTGGCAGTGTGATTCCTACTTCTAGCATTTTCTTTAGACACACCTTGACCCTAGTTATGAATTCTTCAATTTCATCCGGTTTAAATCTTATGTAAAGGAAGTTGTTAAATTTCCTTGCCCTATTCAATGCTTGAGATGACGCATATTTTTCTATAATTGCCTTCCATAGTAGTTTGGCGGAATTTTTATTGGATGGTGTTACAATGTTGTTGTGCGTTGATGGTTCCAGTTGTGAGATGATAAGGAGTTTGATCTCATCATTCACGTCACCTTCTAGAGTTAAGACTTCATTGTTTAGGTTCTTTGCACATCCTTGTACGTCCAGTATAGCGTCCATTTTATCTTTCCAGACGCCGTAATTATCCTTGCTTAGCCTCGGAATTTTATCCAGAGCGGTTTTAAGCATGGCTTGACGGAATCCTTCTGAGGCTGCCATTTTCCAGTTCCTTTCGCAGAGTTGAGAGAGCCTTTCCTTTCTGCTTTTGACAGTAATAGAATAAGAATATTGATTGCACTAGAAACTGGAAAATAAGGCTACAATGATCTTGACATTGGTGGACATGAGGACTATAGGAGCATTGAGATTATAGGATGAGATGAGACTGAGAAGGGAAGAGCATTGATAAGTCAAGGTTGCAATCAATGAGTGAAAAGAAAGAAAGTTAGGTTGAGATCTCACTGGGCACACGGATCATGAATGAGGGATAAGAGACAATGGTGATGAGGGGAAGAAGAGAGTTGAAGAAAGAAAGAGACACAAGAGAGCACAAGTGGTCAAGGTGAGAAAGATTAAGAGGAGGGAGGATACTCCAGAGGTGAGTGTTGAGGTAGTTGACTGACAGGTGTGGTTGATGGATGAAGGTTGAGGTCGTATCAATAGTGGTTGAGGTTATGAGATTAGAGGTTCATCAAATCTTGCTTTGAGAGTGAGACTCAGGAGAAAGAGACTACTCGTGAGACGTAGTTGTACTCTTCAATTAGAGTGTCTGCATCCTCTTGGATTTAATCTCTGAGCGGACTCCATAATTACTCCATCTGCGCGGACTTCATAACTACTCCACCATTAAATGCTTAACACTGAGTCAGCCACATTCCACAGCTATGGATTTTGGGACAGTGTATCCTAGGATTGTGTATGTATAATTGCAGAGGATTTGTGGCCAGGGAAAACAATTGGAGAACTATCAAGTATGTATCCAAGGACAACCAAGGGGTATGCAGTAGGAGTTGCGGAATGGTATGTAATTGTTGGGAGAATAGGAGGTGAAAATTGTGGAAACAAGAGGTGAATACCCTAAAATTGTCATTGGATTTGGAAGTTAATGGTCCCTTTCTTCTGTAAGTAGTTGAACACACTGTTCAGCATGCAACCAGAGAGAAAGAGAAGTGAGAAATAGAGAGAAAAAGAGTCTTCCTTCCTTCCAAGAGTCCTGGAGCTGGTCTCCAATATGCTATGATGCTCTATCTATAACTCAGAGTTGAGAGCAAAGTATAAGGTCCTCACTCTCAACCCTAACCTTGGTACACAAAAAAATGAGAAGAACCCTAAGCCTCCACCATCTTCAACCCCAGCCATCTGCCTGCCATTACACCCATCTGGGGTTGTCCTTCTGATGGCACAAACTTGCGCACGCCCTACTTGGAGCCCTCCCATGCCTGTCCATATCTGCATGATGGGCCCTTCCTTGGGTTTTCCTCCCTGATTAGCCCAGTACAACCATCCTGCACCTGCTTTCCCCAAACTAGGAATATCTGCAAACTCAACTGGATACACTTTGTTTCTTGGTCTGTTTCCTTGGAGAGGATTTCAGATCTGCAGCAGCCAATGCTGAGACCACAGCAGCTATTTCTGAGCCATCTGTGAACCCCATGCTCAGCCAGCTTTGCACCTGAAGCTGAGCACACAGACTGTTACACAGTTCCTGACCCCATGGCTATATAATGCTACTGAAAGAATGTGAAAATGACATGTGTCCTCTGGGAATTGAACCCAGGTCTCTCATGTGCATGGCAAGTGTACTACCAACTGTACTGTGGACACTTGCTTCCCAGTGGTCAAGATATGCTTTTAGAGTTTTATTTTAATATCACTTTGTGAGGATACAATGATGAATGAGTACCAACTACAAGCATGCAGGGACTATGGTCCTGAAGACTGCATGAAAGCATTTATCATATCCCAACAGCCACCACATCCCCCCAGCTTGAGTTCTGTCCCCAGGAGTCTTTCCTGCAACCATCACACCACAACTTCCCACACTACTGTCTAACCACACCTGCCCATGCTACCGTCTCACCATACCTTCCCACACTACCATCTCACCATACCTTCCCACACTACCATCTCAACACACCTTCCCACATGCCTTCCAGTCTCCCCTATATCAAGTGACCCATCAGCCATGAAACCTCCCTGCAGCAACTGCCTTTGCCATTGCTTTGTCTACATCCTTCCCCTGGTAGCCCCGCTTGAAATCTCTGCCACGCCCACCATTGACATTTTTTGTTCAGCAAGGGTATGCCTTGCAACCAACCCCATCCCTGCTCCCAATCTTTCACGGGCAAAAGGGCTCATAATGACCCATTTGTGGTTTTTAGTGACAAATCAATGTTGGAATTCTAGTCTTGTGATATGTGTTGCCTAATACTTGAGCGCAATCATTCTTCAAGCTTTATATTCTGTTTCCTATCATCACCTCTTGAGTGTTTAAGTTCAGTGTGTTCTTTATTCTATACTGGCTTTTTATAGATCTAGTGACATCTTTATCTTAAATCTAAGTGGATATCTCTCATCTTGCTCATGAGTATTCTTGTCTAGTAACCTCTTTATATTGTGCTAGGTAGTCACAGTTCCAGTGGGTTCTTTATCTTGAATCCTTCATGCTATTCCCTGTCTCAATCCAGCCTGAAGTGGTCCTCCAAGTTGTTTGGACTCTAGTGGTTTGGTATTGAATATCTTCTATTCAATGTTGTCTCTTCCTTTCTAATACTTGTCAGCCTTGCTGTACTTAGTCTATTTATAGTGCTGCCTGATTAAGTGAAATTCATCATCCGTTCATACTCATCCTTGAACCAGAGTGCCCCCTGCAACTCCCTGATCCGCTCCTCTTGGTTTCACAAGCCCTTTCCTCCTCATCTCTTAAAAACTTTTGACCGGAGCCTTCAACTCAAACTTCCACACGGTTAAAAGCCAAAGTGCTCCCCTGACCAATTTAGTCCAATTCATAATCTTAACACTTGTTCAAACTTCCTCTCAAAGCGTATCATCTTGCAATTCCTTGTTCTCTTTCCATCTTGCTTGCTATGATCACTTTGATCACCCTAGAATGACTGTTGTCTTCAAATTGGGCTTGACCTGATCTTCCTGCAATCTTGATTGTTGATTTTTCTGCGTATCTCTGCGTTGCAATACAATTTATATGGCTGTGGCAAATTTACCTTGGAACAACTTCAAGTATTACCAGGAAATAATCTTTTTACAATTTTGATTGTCCTTGCTTGATCGCACCTTTGCACCTGCTATTTGGGACGGCAATTTGTCAAGCTTCCATCTGGAGCAATTATCCTCACATCTTCAGCCATCTTGCTTGCCATCTATTATCAACTCAGATGGCTGATCCAGCTATGACGCTGATCCTGTGCCACCATGTTGTTCAAATCTCTCAGTCCTCCAATTTTGATTGTTTTTGGTCAACCCACCAGAATTTGATCTTGCCTGATTTAGTGTTCCCAATCTTGTTGTCATTTATTGGCTTGGTCAAATCATCAACCACAACCTTGCAACCATAAACCTTCACTCTTCAAATTTGGATTGGCCTTGCTTGATTGGTCTCACTCAATCATCCCAGCTAACTTGATCCATTGCGCCCTCATAGTCATTGTTATCATCTGCTCGCTTGGTTGGAGCCTCTCAAAATAGCTGTCCCTCCATTCAAATTCATCTGGTTGCTCTCCACCTCAAGTCCCCCAATTGACCAACAGTTCCCCTTCCATTTGATCAATCGCGCCCGCTCCGCCATCATCATCAACTGTTCGCTTGGCCTCCTCTCCAAGTATTTCTCTTGCCCTTTTTCAATCCGCCAAGACATCTTTGCTCAGTTAATCACCAATCTTGTGCAATTGTCTTCTCTTCCTCCCGGTTTTCTTGCTACCTCAAGTTGAGCAGTTAGGATGCTACTAGTGTCATCTGGTTCATTGCTACCTCAATTCATAAATTAACTTCCTCTTAAAACAGTTTTCATTGCCCCCAAGAATTAGGCAAGGGGGTGTGTTGGAATTCTAGTCTTGTGATATGTGTTTCCTAATACTTGAGCGCAATCATTCTTCAAGCTTTATATTCTTTTTACTATCATCACCTCTTGAGTGTTTAAGTTCAGTGTGTTCTTTATTCTATACTGGCTTGTTATAGATCTAGTGACATCTTTATCTTAAATCTAAGTGGGTCTCTCTCATCTTGCTCATGAGTATTCTTGTCTAGTAACCTCTTTATATTGTGCTAGGTAGTCACAGTTCTAGTGAGTTCTTTATCTTGAATCCTTGATGATATTCCCTGTCTCAATTCACCCTGAAGTGGTCCTCCAAGTTTTTTGGACTCTAGCGGTTTGGTATTGAATATCTTCTATTCAATGTTGTCTCTTCCTTTCTACCACTTGTCAGCCTTGCTGTACTTAGTATATTTATAGTGCTGCCTGAACAAGTGAAATTCATCATCCGTTCATACTCATCCTTGAACCGGAGTGCCCCCTGCGACTCCCTGATCCGCTCCTCTTGGTATCACAAGCCCTTTCCTCCTCATCTCTTAAAACCTTTTGACTGGAGCCTTCAACTCAAACTTCCGCAATCAATCCCTGAGGAATTGTGGAATTGACCAAGCCAGATCCCGCTCCGCCCCCACCTCCATCCCACAAGAGCCACAACTTGGCCTCACCACTCTGCTAGCCTGGACTACCATGCAAGGAGGAATTTTCAACCACCAAGGAATTGCATGCAACCCTTTGGTACTGGACAGGTTGCCTCCACGTGAACCAGGGTGCAATGGACCCTTGCATCAAGTAACTCTTTGGGCAACAGACTGCTCCTCCCCCCCTTCCACCTCTGCCTTGTCTGGCCCTGGAACCTGCTCCCATCACCTTTGCCTTCCCCAAGGTTGTCATTGGAACTGGAGGACTGTGTTTCATCTCTGCAAGTGGATAATGCAGGCCTGCCATCCTCCAAGCCCATCATTATCATTTCATTGTTGCCACCAGCCAAAAACACCCCTGCAAGGGCCTTGCCTGAAATCCAGAAGATTGCAACCCATTTGGCCCTTCCAGTGATGCGCTGTGAAAATTTTCCAACTGGTTATTTGTCTTACTCCAAGGGTTCCTTTCTATCCCTTGCGCCCACAACACTGCTTCCCAATGCAAACTTGTGGCGGCCTTTTGTAACCTATTCAAGGCAGCATGTACAGAAATTGTGGAGGTGATGGATACAACCTAGGTGCATTGCCCCCCCTTTTCCCTCCTTTGTCTTCTTCACCTTGTCCTAGTTTTATTTCCCCTTCTTAACTTTGAAAGGAAATAGAGTTTTGCTTTGCCCCTGAGTTTGGATGAGTTATAATCATGAGAGTGGCCTCCATTCTGCATGAGAGATAGAGAGCAATTTGAGAGAGAAATCCAGTTTTCACTTTACAAATTTGGCAAGATTTGTGCATCCATCAGTCCTTTGTTTGAGAGAATACCCTGTGTCCGCCTTTGGCATCTTAAGTTTCCTGAGCAGTACCTGGACTGCCACAGAAGAACTACTACAAATTTCCCTGCACCCCTTCTAAAAAAAACAGATGGACAGCATGCGCACAAAGAAAACATGAGAGAGAAAAGAAATAAGGGAACATAAATTATGGGGTTTCTAGCTGTTTGGGATATAACACTCCCTCACCAATTCAGACTTAATCCTCATCCAAACGCTATTAGCCATCCCAACTTAATCCAATCCTTTATACACACATCTATTCAATTATTTTATTATTATTATTATTACTATTATTATTTTTCAATAAGTTGGTTGCCTTCTGCCTTGCCTTCCAATTTCTCTTTTTACTGTGTCCTCTGTATGGGGATTTATCTTGCGTGTAAAGAACAGGCGTTGTTCTGCACCTGCTTTTCTGCAAAAATCCATAACCAAAGCCAGCAAAATCCAAGGAGCCAATCCAATCAGAAAAATAAGGAAAAAAAATTCTAGGGTGTCCAGTTGTTCCTGCTCTAGATTAACCCCTTACCAAATCAGGCTTCCACATCCAGCACTAGCTTCCCCCCCAGCTTGGAAGCTTCCCATAGCAGTTTTCAATCTCTTACTCCACCGGAATTGAATTTTGGGCGCATCCCTGTTGGAAGACAAAGAACCCGCATCCTCCCAATTGGCCTGTCATTAAAATGCACTTTCATCAACCAAGCTGTCATCCTCTCCTGCTTTCTTTTCAAACAAGGTGAATCCATGCGCATAGAAGCACTTGATATACAAATCCGCAGGCTTGTACTTGGAATGAGTTCTGTCCAACTCCTCAAGCTGATAACTTCCGCCCTTGAAATTCAATGCCATGCGGAAGGTTTTGTTCCATAGGTTTGCAAAAAGCTTTCCCCAATGAGACTCAATGCTCCAGCATTACAACAAAACCAAGTCAACCTTCCACAATGGCTCCCAGAGCGGGTGAGAGCAGCATTCATCCCAGTAGCAGTGTGTTGCTTTGTGGTTCTTCTTCATCTTTTCTGCAGCCTTAAGCAGCATCTCATTGCACCTCAAAAAGTTTGGCAGAGGTCTTAAACTTTCCCCAATCCACACCCAGGAAATTTTCCAGCTCAATATCCACCAAGATCATGGGACACTGACTGAAGAGTATCTTTTCTGGCAAGAAGCCCCTCAAACACTTCACCAAGATCCAATCCCCAGAGAGGACCAAAAAAAGAGTCTCTTGCCAATTCCTGCTGTCTTCCCTTCCAATCTTTATCAGGGCTTACGCCATTGGTTGATTCCCTTGCTCAATCATCCCACTCCTTCTGGAAATTACTCTATCACACACCCAAACTTTCCCTGGAAACTCTGAATCAGTGCCATCAGACAACCCCAGAGCTCCATGCCTCTGTCTACAGTGACCAAGTGGAGTGACCCATATTGCGCAAAAAAATCTTCCTCCAAGAAATGAGAAACCTTTTTGGCCAAAAGTTTCACCAGAGGGTTCACTTCAATCCATCCCCAAAATTCATCCAGGGAAAAAAGCAGATACACAAACTTCCCTGCCTTGTTGTGGACCACATCAAGAGAAACCTTCCCAAACAGCGCCTCTTCCCCAGTAAGTTTACCAACCTCACTGGGCAACCATGAGCTCTGCCTTTGAGAGGCTTTGCAAAATTTCACCCATTCCCACACTGCACACACAACCCCTGACCACCAGAACGTTGCCTTCACCCTCCTCTGTGTCTCAATCTTTCCCTGTTGGCCAGGTTAATCATGAAGACATTTCAAGATCACTTTCTGATCCTTCCTTGACGTACCTACCACAAGAGGCACCGGAGCGCTAAGCGGCCACAACTGACCCACCCAATGCTTTGACAACCACACAAGCAGGCTTGCATTGCCGCCCAGAAACCAAAGATCCCACAGATAGTCACAAAGAACGGCATAACACCTGGACTACGGAGCGGGAGCTGACCCTCCACCTCCACAACTCCTACCCAAATGACTAGGGCTTCAATGTTGAGAGGCTTTGCGCCCTAAAATGAATGCTCCCAAGGTTACCTCAACACCATTTTGAGCATTTTTAACACCTTTCCTTGAACATGCAGAATGAAAAAAGAGTATAGTTGAAGGAATGCTACCCACCTGGTCATAGGGGCTTTTGGAAGCAACAGCAAGTTGATCATCCTTGCCCCAGCCTCTGCATCCACCAGACCTTCAAAGTGAACTCCCTATTGGAGGTTTTTGAGCCTCCACACAATCTTTTTAACCCCGCATGCTTCCAACTTTGGCTGAGAATAGCAGATTTCTTTTTCAGTAAGAGTAATGGACTTGTAGAGAATTGACCAATCCTTCCATTGTCCTACAGTTTCAGAACCCCCACACCATGCTAAACACCCTTTATTCAACTTCCAAATGTATCCCCCCAGCATTGTTGTTGAGGTCCCAGAGCACAATGTTGTGCCCTACAATCTCCTTGAGCTTCTGAAACACACCTTTGCAACTAGGAGTCCAGTTGCATTGTTCCCCCTTCCACGTCAGCATTGTGGTGTTGTATTTATAACCTTGGATTGGAAGCTGCGTTTTGGGCTGCGCGCTCAGCAGTTGGGTAGGTTGGGCTCAGCATTTGGGGTGCGCACGCTCTCAGCAGTGCCTGCTGCGGGCTCAGCAGCAGCGGATGAGGGCTCAGTGGCAGGGATTGCGGGGCTCAGCACCAGGTGAGGGTCGGGCCTACTTTGGGGGGCGCCGGGCCGCAACCCGCCCAGGGAACGCGGACCAAGTGATGGAGCCGGCCCGACAAAGCTTGCGGGTGGCTAGTCCAGAAGGGGAGGGCGGGGTGATCAGGGTTTATACGCGCTGGGGAGGTTCGCGCAGGCATAAGCGTGGGCCAACTCATGGATTGCGGGATCAGAGGTTTGCGCGGGCATAAGCATGGGCTGACTCACAGATTGCAAGATCTGCGGACGCGCACAGACAGATAAAACCCAGGGGGCTCCAAGTAGGGCACAGCAGAGGGCTGCGCCATTAGAAGGACAAACCGGACGTATGTGATATTGAAGGGGAGGGTTTTGGACGGGGTGGGTGGTACGGGGTAGGGTTAGGGTGGAGCTAGGGTTCTGTACTTGGGGTCATATTTCATCTATCTTGTTGCTTGTGGTTTTACCTAGGTTAGGGTTGAGAGGGAGGACTCAAAAAAACCTCACTCTCAACTCGGGGTTTGATCATATCATATATCATCATCACCCTCTCTATTCTTAAACTCATTGCATCCAATCCCCTTACAGATGCTTAGACCAATAACTTCTGGAACCTGAGGACAACTTTGAGGGGTATCACTTCTCTTGTTTCCACAGCGTCTGTAGCTGAATTTTGACCTTCACAAATCTTTCATTGAACATGCAGGAATAGCTACACAAACCCAAAAACTGGAGGATGTGAAACAGTGTTTGTGGGGTCGGCCATTTTTTCCCACTTCTTCTTGAAAAGCGCAACCTGTCAAAGGCCAACACATGCTTCAGGACCTCCAACATGGGAAAAAAACCTGCCAAATTTTTCCCTAACACTGTAAGCCCTCCTCCCTGGATCCATAAAAAGATCCACTCCAGCATTTGCACATAATTCCCAGAAAAACCAACCAATAGCAAGGGCTTTGGCCAAAGCCACACTCTCATAATCCGTCTTGGGGCCTTTGATGCCCACTTTGTCAATGAAAATCTGGACCCCTTCCCAAATATTGTAGCTCAAGATCCAAGGTATCTGAGCCTGATACACCACCACCAATTTGATTGCACCTTAGGGGAGCCTCCTCAACTGCATCCTTCCAATCCCGTTATGGTGTTGTTATATAGCCTTGGGTTGGGAACTGCGCTGTGGTAGGCACGCTCAGCATTTTGTAGGTCAGGATCAGCATTAGGGATGCGCGCGGTCTCAGCAGTTGCCGCTGCCAGCTCAGCATCAGCCGCAGCGGGCTCAGCAGTAGGAACCGCGGGGCTCACAATGCCAGGCACGGGTTGGGCTTAATTGGATGTGGCGGGCTGTGGCTGGCTTGAACATTACAGACCCAAGAATGGAGCTGGACCAACCAGGTTTGTGGGTGGCTAGTTTGGGAAGATAGAGCGGGGCAGGAAATCACGTGGTGCACCAGGTGGATACAAACAACGCCAGGGGCTCCAAGTAGGGTGCGGCAGAGGGCCGTGGCATGAGAAGGAAAAAACAGGTGCCTGTAAGGGTAGGCTGGCTTGAGGGTGGTTGCCGCATGGGAAAGGGTTAGGGTTAGGTTAGGGTTCTAGTTTTTAGGGTTTCTTTTCTATTTGTTCTAGTGTCGTCATTTCACGTGTGCTTAGGTTAGTGTTAAGAGTGTGGGAATAAAGTCTGCGCTCTCAACCGCAGCTTGGAGGTCTTGGAGGGACATATATATATGTATGATATGGAGGAGATCACAGCTTACTGTACAGAAAGGAAAGGAAAGGAAGGAATTTCATCTCTCTCCACCTTGTTGAAAATTGCACGCTCTTGAAACATGTCACCAATCTGCAACATCCATCTTCCTTCCTGCCTCCTCAATCTCTTCAGCTCACTCCTCTTCCTCCTCTTTTCTTTTCTTCTCTCATCAATCTTTCACCCCTTGATCAACTCAACCTTACCTAACCTGACCGTCAGACCAAAACTTCTCCTCATCATCCTTCCCCTTCAATTCCTCAAGAACTTCACTTTCATATACTCCCTCTTGTGAATGAACATGCACATCTTTTTTTTATTTTGTATGAAGTCAAATCCTTTTTATTTTTTGATCCTGCCATTGTTCATTTCTTTCCTTTTTCTCCTTTAATTTTCTCATTGAATGAATTTGCCCTTTGTTCTCCACAGGAGATAACCTTTGATGTCATCCTAATCTTGTATCCTTCTGGTATAACTCACTAATCATACCTTATTGTCCCTGATCTTAAGACTGTCATACCATCTTGGTTTTACCTCTAAAGAAATCTTAAATTTTTCATCATGATTAACAGTCAAAATACCAATTGGATCAAACTATTGGACCTACGCCAAAAAACATGAACCAAGATGATTTCCAGTCAAATGATCCCCTTCTCCAAACAATTCTAAAAACTGCCATAGAATCCATTCCCATGCTTACCATGGAAAACCTTTCAATGTGGAGAAATTGGGTCACAAATATGCTAGAAATTCAAGGAACTCATGCAACTCTCTGCTCAGAAAACCTTCCTCTCTCCTTCAAAGATGGGATTTAAATTTGATCTATCCTCACCTGCAAACTTGATCCATCAGTTCATACTAATGTTATCACCTTTGAAAACAAGAAAAATGCAAAGCTCATCTGGAAGGCCATCATTCAACACTTTGCTTCATCAGAGACCTCCAATGGAGCTTGTGTCTTTTATAACCTCCAAGACCTCAATTTTGATCTCAAAAAAATTCCAAAATTCATTACCTTGGCCAAGATTTCCATCAGAAGGCTCCACAAAGTTGGTATCGTTCTGCCCAGAGACATAATTGCCAATATGCTTCTTCACAAACTTCCCAGTTCTCTCAAGGTTGTTAAGCAACAAATCACTCATGGGGGATAGACATCACCCCTGAATTGGTACTTGACCACCTACCAATATTTGCCAACAACCTTAGAAAAAAGGAAGAGAATAAGGTCACTCTTACAGATCTCCAAACTCAAAGCAAAAGGATGCCTGTCCCCAAGTGCACCGGACGTAAACACGACCAAAATCTCTACCATTCCCCATCAAACTTTTGGGAACTCCATCCCAAGCTTTGCAAATAATACGTTAAAAGAAAGAAAACAGACAATAAGGTTGTTGCTGTCAGTCTTTTCTTCTCAAAAATCAACTCCCTTCACAAGACCAATATTTTTCTCAACTTTGGATCATCTTCTCACACGTTCTGTGATCCAAAAGCCTTTGTGAACATTGATTATAAAGAAATAGGCATTGTCAAAACCGGGTCATCCAACAAAACCCTGGATATCACTGGAACCCAAATGGTCAACATTGAAGGAAAGGAAGAATGTCTCACTCTTAAAAATGCATTTCTTGTTCCAAATATTTCTGCCAATCTCCTGTCTGTCAGATGTCTCCTATTAGATGGCTACAATGTCTCCTTTGAGAAGAACTCTTTCCAAATACTTAAAGATAATCTTATTTTTCTAGAAGGGAGGTACCTAAACAACATCCCCATCATTCAACTCCCAAAACTAAAACTCAAATGCCATCTTTCCAATAGCAAGTACATACACAAAGCTCTTGTTCATTCCAGCTATAGTTGAATTAGAAATAAACTCAATATTCCTATCAAACTAGACTCCAAATTTAAATCTTGTGCCCTTAGAAAAGTTAACAGAGGATCCTTCAGCAATAAAAAATCAGCCGCTGACCTACCCTTCCAAGAGCTCCATCTTGACCTGATGGGACCTATTCATCCCCCCTCTACTCAAGGTCACAGATACATTCTTACCATTGTGGATAGCAACACAAGGTACTGCGCTGCCATCCCCTGCATCTCCAAGAGCAACATTCCCAATATCCTAAAAAGTTCTGTTGAGCTCAAAAGTAAATTCTTTGGAAACTTCCCTTCCATCCTACACTCCAATAGAGGAACTGAATTCTTCAATAATAATCTCAGAATATTCTGTGAGAACAATGTCATCAGAACAAGAACCTCAGATTCATACACGCCAGAACAAAATGGGCTAGCAGAACATTTTAACAGAACCATCATGGAGTGTCTTCAAACCATTCTCATTGACTCCAGAATCAAAAGATCCCTCTGGAATGAAGTCTTAAAGGGTGAAACCCTTATTCTTAACCAGTTTCCCTCACATAAAAGCAAGAAATCACCCTTTGAAAACTTCAAAAATTGGAGTCTACCTTTGAACTTCTTCAAACCCCTAGGCATTAACTTTGTTTTTCTCTCATCCCCTTCTTCTTCTCTAACTAAATTTGATACCAAAGGTATCTCAGGAATACTTATTGGCTAAAACAACAAACTCCACTTGTGTAAAATCCTCACTGAAGACAATTTTGTTATCTCTTCCAAACATGTCAAATTTCTTGATTGTTCTTCTCATACCAAATCAAAACAGGATGTTCCAGACTGGACTCCTATCCTTTCCAATATGATCAAAGAAAAAAATTCTCCCAAAGACAACTGCAATCTGAATAGGGAACTTCTCCCAAGTTCCTCTTACTCCATTTCTGCAGACACTACTGACAATCCCCTTGTATCTTTTGATGACTCTCAAGACATGGAATTAGAACCACCTGCTCCCAAAAATATTCCTCCAGCAGAAAATACATCCACATACAACCTAAGAGAAAGAACAAACAAAATCAAGCCAAACAAATACTCATACCTCTGGAAATCAGATAATGAATACAAGGATGCAATCAATGCTGAATTTGACTCCATTGAAGAAAAGGAAGTTTGGGAAGATTATAACAAGACTCCCAACAGATACCTGGAAAAAAATTTTCTTCTCAAAAACAAACCAGCCACCAACTCCTCCCCTGAAAGAAAGAAGGCCCATCTCTGTATTTGAGGATTCCAAAAGGAAGAAGGAATTGATTACTTTGAAATGTTTTCTCCCACAAGCAAATTCCCATTGCTGCTGGCTTTACTAACACTAGAAGTAGACAAAAAGCTCCCCATCAGGTTCTCAACGCCAAAGCTGCCTTCCTATATGCACCTCTGTCCAAAGACATATTCATTAAAACTCCTGTCCAATCCAAACGCAAATCACCCTCCCTTAAACTGAAGAAATCCCTCTACTGTCTTAAACAGGCTCCTGAAAACTGGTATGAAACTCTTTTAAAGTGGCTCAAACTCATCAAATTTTGCCCCTCTGAATCCAATCCCTGTCTTTTCATCAAAGAAGATAAATCCTCTTTTCTGTTATTTCATGTTGATGATCTAATAGTTGTTGGTGAAATAGTCAAATTTGAAAATCAATTCCTTGAAAGATTTCCTAGATCATCTGCTCATTCCCCAGATACTTCCCTTGGCATGATAGTCTCCATAAAGTCCAATTGCATTATTCTTAACCAAAAGAAATTGATATAAAAAGGATTATCTCTTCTCAACCTTGAAAATTGCAAATCTGTGTCAACTCCTCTCTCTCCCAATGTTAAGCTTCTACCTGCCTTCCCTGAAGAAATTTAATAATTCCAGAGACTTAATGTCAATTACAGATCATTCACAGGAATCCTTAATTTCCTCACCTGCAGGACTAGACCAGACCTTGCCCCTGCTGTATCCATACTTTGGAAATTCAATAACAATCCCGGCATCAACCACTGGACACAGGTTATTCATGTCTTCAAGTATCTCAAATGGTCAATTCATCTTGGATTCATCTTGAAACCAAACCATCTTATCCCTGACCATATCCTTAAAAGACAAAAGGAAAGCTCTCTCAACAAAACCAAAATACAAACAAACATCTATGAAACTGGGAAATGGCGGCTTCCAAAGGATTCAGACAAGCCATGCTGAAGTCAGCCCTGGACACCATTCCAAGGCTCAGCAAAGACAACTATGGAGTCTGGAAGGATAAAATGGATGTGATACTTGACGTTTGTTGATGCGCCAAAGACATAAATGACAATACCTTGGTGCTGGAAAACAATGTCAACAACAAAATCAAGCTCTTAATCATATTGAGGCTGGAAACATCCACCCATGAGAATATAGTTATGGAATCCAATAAAAACTCAGCAAAATCATTGTGGAAGGCTATTATTTAATAATATGCTTCATCTCAAGCAGCTAATAGGGAAAGAATCTTTAATGACTTTCTATACTTAAGATTCAAATACAATGAGATTGAAGATTTCATAAAAAGGGCCAAGGTGTGTCTGAAGAAAATTTTGGAAGTGGGAATTGTTCTAGCAAATGACATCCTTGCATATCTCATTCTCTTCAAGTTTCCCAAAAACATGAAATATTTTAAATGGCAAATTATGAAAACCAACAAAGAACTCTCAGTTGAATACGTCCTCAACCACCTGACCCAATTGAACAATGAATCTAAGGCACAAGGCACACAAGATCAACAGAACTATCAAACAGGATTGCACTGGAAAATACAAAACCTGTACCCCCAGACTCTCAGAATGGAGAAAATCAAAGATGCACTGACGGATGGCACAATCCCAAGCGAGACCAACTACACTCAGAAGACAAATGCTGGCATCCTCATCCAGAATTGGCTCCAGATGGGTGGAAGGAAGACAAGAAAATATGGCAGACTAAGAAAAACAACTCCAACCCCTCAGCTCACTACCTAGCATCACTCACTGTGTGGATAGATCATGGCAACCCAAAATCAAAATTCATCCTAGATAGCAGCGCCTCTCTGCATATGATCAATGACAGTTGATACTTCAAAGAGATGGCTCCCTGAAAAGTAGAACACATCAAGACTGGGAAAGAAGGTGGTGAGTTACCAATAATGGAAAGGGAACCGCGGTCTTTGTTTGGGGAAAATTCACCTTAGAACTGTCAAACATATTTTAAATACCAACTTTAACCATTAACCTACTGAGTGCAGGAGCTTTAAACCAGTCGGGATGCATTCTGAGAGGCAAAAAAGATTGGTTTGAGGTATTGAAAGACGGAAGCTTTCAGTTTGGGGGAACAATAGTTGGAAATTTATATATGCTAGAAACCCCAATATTCATTCAACACAACTCTGCAAACATAGCAATTTCATACAAGGATGACCTTATGTAAATCCATTGCAATCACAGTCATGCCTCAATCTTGCAACTATAGAAATTTGTTAAGCACATTCTGCCAGAATTCAAGAAGAACTTTTAATGCATACATTGTGTTAAGAAAAAGATGACCAAGACATCTTTTAAAGAAACCTCCAAACCAGAAAATAAAGTCTTTGAACAAATCCATCTTGATCTAATGGGACCTCTCAAACCCCAATCAAAGAGTGGACATTGATTCATCCTGACTCTGGTTGACAGCGCCTCTGGGTACATAGGAGCTTTTCCAATGGTATCAAAAGACAAGACTCCCAACATCCTGATGGACTTGATCAAGAAGGAGCACAGACGGAGAGGATATTAGCCAATTGAATTCTGTTCAGATGGAGGCTTGGAGTTTGTCAACAATAAAATTAAGACATTCTACAACTCAAATCATATTTGTCAAATTGTATCAGAACCCTACCATCCAGAACACAACAGAAAGGCAGAATGGTAAAACAGAACAATTACAGAATCAACATGAACCATCCTAAAGATTCTTAACTCCTGGCTGATCTGTGGCACAAGGTGATCAAAGCAAGCGCACTCATTCTAAATCAAATATGCAGGGACAGTTGCAAAGATTAACCTTGGGTCAAGGTCCATGGGTATGCACTACCATCAAATTATCTGAAACCAGTAGGCAATCCATGCGTATACCTTGTTTCTTGCAGGGAGAAGGGTCTAAAATTCAAGAAAAAATGGGAGGAGGGTAATCTTGTAGGCTTCAATCCTCTACTCTGTTCTTATTGAGTTCTGACCAAAATTCAATCTATTGTCCTCACTAAGCACATAAAATTCCTAAAGATGGCCAATCCTCCACTATCAAAATTTATCATATTGCAAGATTATTCATGGGAAGATAACTGTGAATTAAGGGGGGAAGATGGCCAAGTGAATCAACCCAAAAATTCTTCTCAATACAGGGACACTCCAGCCTATAAAGAATACCGCCATACCATTGACAAGCTATCCTAAGAAGAATCCAAAGAGGATTCATCAAGTGACTCAATCTCCTTGGACAAAGGAAAGGCTATTCTGAGACTTATTGAATCACAATCTCCATTGCAAGCATAAACAATCAGCCAGCAGACACGTCACATAGAACCTACTCAAACAAATCAAACTGCAAGAACACTTTGAGACTGTTCATCTCTGAGACCCCCCCAGAGATACAGGTTCTTCCACCACTACAAGCCAAAGTGTTAAGACAACGCTGTAACCTGCCTAGAAAGAGTCAAATGGGTCACTGCCATAGATGTAGAGATAGGGTCAATTGAGCCTCTGGAGGTCTGGGAGGACTAAAACATACCAGAACCACTGAATATGCTACGGATGGTGTGGATATAAAAACTCAAAGAGAACTGTAACGGCGATCCACTCAATTAAAAGGCTTGGCTCTGTTTGCAGGGATTCAATCAAATAGAAGGAATGAATTATTTTGAAACATTCTCTCCAACAGGCAAACCCTCCACTCTACGTATGCTGCTTGTATATGCGTTAAAATCATCCCATACAATTAGGCAATTTGACATGAAGAGCACCTTTTTCATTCAAAGATAAAAAAGGAAGTGATCATTAGAACTCCAAAAGGCTCAAATTGCAAATCTTGATTTCTAAAACTGAGGAAGTCACTGTATGGACTAAAGCAATCTCCAAAAAATTGGTATGAAAAATTAACAACATGGTTCAAGGAGATTGGATTTCATGAATCCACTTGTGATCCATGTCTCTACTTGTTGGGAGATGGGAAGTCATGTCTGTTCTTCCATTTAGATGACTTTATCTTGGTGGGTGAAGGTCAGGGCTTTGAAAATAAATTTCTGGACAAGCTCAATGGTTCAATGAGTAGACAACCAGATACTCTCCTAGGCATGAAAATACAAGTAGAAAGCTACAAAATACTCTTAAGTCAACCAAACAATATCCAGCATGGTATAGAGGAGCTTGGTCTGTGTGCCTGAAGAGCTGAATAACTTGAATTTCCTGAACCAACAGATTGATTCTAGCTGAGAGGAGGAGGTGACGCTAGGAACAAAAAGGAACTGAGAGATATGACAGAAGATGAGGAGGCAATGGAGGAGACAGAGACTGGGTCTAATCATGATTTTAAAGAAAGAGAGGCATAAGCAGTTGATAGATTCAGATGGCAGTTTGCGGACAACC
This sequence comes from Puccinia polysora, assembly GCA_025617555.3. NCBI lineage: Eukaryota > Fungi > Basidiomycota > Pucciniomycetes > Pucciniales > Pucciniaceae > Puccinia > Puccinia polysora. Next base: position 39,201,332 of record CM062623.1, on the reverse strand, counting down.
TCACATTTGAACAACAATGAAAGGAAATCAAATGTTATGGGCAGCCGGAAGTTTTGAGGTTGAGATGATTGGAACGGAGAAGTTGACGTAGTACGTAGGTGGGGTTAAGGTTGAGTTGAGGGAGAGAGTGGGAGAGAGCAGGTTGAGTTGAGGGAAGTGGATGATGGAAGCAATTGTTGGAGGTGAGTCGAGTTGAGGGAGAGAGTGGGAGAGAGCAGGTCGAGTTGAGGGAAGTGGATGATGGAAGCAATGGTGGTGAGTCAAGGGAAGCGTTGGAGGTGATTGCAAGCGGAGGGGTGATTTGAAGCGGGTGGAGATGAGGAGACAAAGGAGAGGAGGATGATCGATGAGGGATGGAGCCGGAGTGGATGGAGGAAGGGGATGGGGATGATCTTTGTGTGGCAGCTGTCTGTGACACAGTTGTAACAGGTGGAAGCCTGCAAGGTGGTTGAGTGTGTCAGGCTGCGTTGAAGGGGAGGTGATCAGTGATTTCCTTTCAACACACCGCCGTGTTCAGATGAGAGGTTGCAGTATGACGGATGTGAGATTCTTTGCGGAGGGTTTTATAGCAGGATTGGTCAGTGGATTGGCTAACATTGACTCAGAGGGGACAAGGTTTGTTATGAGATGTTTGGCTTCCTTTTGTTCTTGGAGCCATTTGATTTGAGTGTCCACGTGCTTGAGAGCGCTGTGGTGAGATTCTGAGTTTATGAGGTTGTTTAGCGCCTTGTTATTGATGTGAGAGCAGTGAGTGAGGGAGATTGAAGGGTTTAGTTCTTTTATTAAGTTTGATATACAGATTTTCTCTTGACTTGCAAGACCTAGTGATTTGAGTTCTCCTTCTGTCAAAGACAGTGAGACGGTAGGTTGAAGCTTACTGTGCCAGGAGACAGCACAGCAGTAAAGGAGGACAAGGTAGCCGGTGTGACTTCTACGTGAGACGGGCTTGTTTCCACCGTTGGAGTCACTCCAAGTTTCAAGATCAAAGTTGAAGGAGTTGTTCTTAAGACGTAGAGCTAAATCACGGGTAGTTTTGATGTATTGCCGAGCATGCTTGGCCTCCATCCAGTGCAAGATTCCAGGTTTGGCGTTGAAGCGGGATAGGGAGGAGACAGTGTAGGAAAGATCTGGTTGGGTTTGGGTTGCAATGAAGTTGAGAAAACCTGTTGAGGAGCAGTAATTGATGTTTAGGTCAGAAAAGGCCAAGGCGTTGACTTTGGTGGCAGGCTTGAGAGCAATTCCGGGAGTCATAGGCGTATTGATGGGTTTTGATTCTGAGAGTCCAAGTTTGGACAAAGCTGTGTTGATGTGATTGGGTTGGTGAAGAAATGGCCCTTCTGACGACTCTGCAATATAGTTGCCAAGGATCTTGAATAGGGGACCTTCATGTGAGATGCAAAACTTTGTCTTCAGTTGAGTTTGAAGTTCCTGTGAGTTGCCGATAATTACCAGATCATTGATGTAACAGAAAATGAAAGTTTGAGAGAGTTGATTGATGAACAGACAGGGATCAGCCGAGGACGTCATGAAACCCTGATCAAGGATCCAGCATTTCACTGTCTCAAACCAGCTCTTTGGCGCTTGTTTCAGACCCTACAATGCCTTGTTCAGTTTGAAGTAGGGAAAGGAGTTATTGTAACCAGAAGGAGTCTTGATGAAAATGTCTTTGTCCAAGGTGGCATGCAAGAATGCAGATTTTATGTCCATTTGAGTGATTTGCAGATTGTGATGAAAGGCGTAGATAAGAAGTGTTCTAAGCGTAGTTATTTGACCGGTAGGTGCGTAGGTTTCTCCGTAATCTATGAATTCCAGCTCTCGAAAACCTTGAAAACATAAGCGGGCCTTAAAGATGACTCCATCGTTGTCAGGATTGGATTTGAGTCAATAGACCCATACAGTCAACAGGGCCTTTTTGCCTTCTGGAAGTGAGTGGCAGCTGGTCCAGACGCCCATGGTTTCTATCCCATTGAGTTTGGTCTTCATGCCCTGGAGCCAATTTTTGAAATCGGGGGAGCGTTTAGCTTCATCGTAGTTTTGGGGAACGGTTCTGGACAGAAAACTGTACCGCTGGGGACTTTGGATGTTTGAGCGGTCTCTTAGAATCATGGAAGAAGGGGTAGGCTGGTTGATAGTATTTTCATTGTTGGTGGATTCTACGGGAGACTGATTGGAGTTGGAGGATTTGGGAGGTGAGTCTGGAGTAAGGGAGACTTCTGGCGCCTGAGATGGTTCAGTCGGAGTTGTATTAATGGGGAGGTCGGAGGAGCAGTGGTTGGAAGGATCATGGTTAATGGAAGAGAGAGTGTTGATGAGGTCGGAATTGGATTGGATGAGAGTTTCAAAGGGGTTTTTGGAAGGAGGCAGAGATTCAGTTAGTTTTACGTTTTCAAAGACTTTAACGTGTTTTGAACGAATTGTTTCGCCAAGCTCTGGAACGTATATCAGGTAGGAGTTAAATTGCAGGTCGTGACCTACTAGGATTCCCTCCCAACCTTTCTTTTCAAATTTTCCTAGGTGATGGCAAAGATTCAGAACTACTGCTTTGGATCCCAGGGTTCTGATCAAGCTGAATTTGGGTTTGATGCCGTTCCACAGTTTGGAGGGACTCGCTTTTGATTTTTTAGAGGGTAGGAGGTTGAGGATGTTGCAGCATCCAACAAGGATTTGATCCCACAGGTCAGCCGGGATTGACATATCAATGATCCAGGTTCTAGCTGACTCGACTATTGTACAATTTCCTTGTTTGGCAATGGGATTATGTTGGGGAGTGTAAGGTTCCAAGGTCGTGTGTACAATACTGGAGTCTGAGAGAAAGCTTGACAGTTTTGAGTTCACAAATTCTCCACCATTGTCAGAATGGAGAGATTTCAGTTGGTATCCAAACTGGTTGGAGTGAATTTTGATGAACTTGATGATTTCGTTGGCTACATCCGACTTCAGTCTAATTGGGAGGCAAGTTTTGAAGCAAGAGAACTCGTTGGTGAGTAGTAGAAAGTAGCGGTTGCCTGTCTTTGAGACCAGATTTATTGGACCACATACGTTGGCATGGAGACAAGAAAAGGGTTTGGAGCAGATAGGGATATGACTTTGGAAAGGTGTGCAATGGATTTTTCCCAGGACACATGATTTGCAGGTGAGGTCCTTCCATTGTATTTTGGGAAATTCTCTTGATAGTAGCTTGGTTTGATCTTGATGAGGATGACCAAATTGCTTATGAAGAGTTGTGAGTGTAACAAAAGCATGCAATGATTTGGATTGCGGAAGTGCAAAATCCTTAATTACCAGGAGGTTTTCTTCAATGATGCCAGTAAGGACAGTGTTGCCTTTGAAGTCAACGGCAAAGCTTTTGGGACCGGAAAGGTGCAATGAGCAGCCTTGATTAAGGAGTTGTCCCAATGACACAAGATTTATGGCTATCTGAGGGACGTATAAGGATTGGCTGAGGTGGACGTTACAGAATTGGGACAAGAGCTTCGCGGTACCAATCCCTTTGGCTTTGAGGGAGATGTTCTCTTTTCCAGTTTGAATTTTGGTGTGGTCCTCTGAGAGATCTTCTTTGAAGAAGTCGAGAGAATTGAACATGGATTGAGACGCTCCAGAGTCCAAGATGATGGAGTGTTTGGTTAGAATTCAAGAGTTGGTCATTGCAAAGTTGTATGAGGTGCAGGTGAAGTTCGCCAAGGCTGATTTGTTCTCATTGTTGTTCTGATTTGGTCGGAGATGAGGGTAGAGCCACCAGCAGGAGTTTTTGGGATGGGATGATTGGGTATTGTGCCATGTAGCCCTTCACTTGATAACTTCTTGTTTCCCACTCTTGTTCATCATGGCCAATGCCAAGCTTCCAGCAGCAATCTCATTTTTTACTTGATTCAGGTGTCAAAGAACAAGATCACCATTGATTTTGGATTTGCCTAACGAGTGGGTGATGGTGGTCTTGAGATGCTCTAGTTGAGGGGGAAACTTGTAGAGTATCAAGTATGCCACTATATCGTCGTCCATTTGAATACCGATCTTGGAGATTTGGATCAAGCATGACTTCACTTCAGTTATAAATTTATCCACATGTTTGGGGTCAAATTGCAAGTTGAGGAAGCTGAAGAAAACGTGTGAACAATTCGCAGTTTGAGAGGAGGCATAGAATTTGTTTATCAATTTCCACAATTTGATTCTGTTGGAGAGATGATGATCTTTGACGCAGTTTATGTAGGTTCTGTTGTCCAGTTTGGCTAGGATATATCCGACTAATTCAAGGTGAACTTCCAGAGGACACTTCTCGGGTTTGGGTGACAGGAGCCATTGGCCTATTCCCTTCAGTGCAAATATGGTTGTTAGTTTGGAGCGCCAAAGTGAGAAGTTTGATTCAGTTAGCATGGGGATTGAGTCCGTGAGGGTCTTGAGAAGGGATCCATTGAGTTCTGCTGGTCCAGGAGAAAGTGACATTGTATTGCTCGAGCCGTTGTGGGTGATTTGCGATTTCGGCTTTGAACCGTGAAGAGCTGAATAACTTGAATTTCCTGAACCAACAGATTGATGCTAGCTGAGAGGAGGAGGTGACGCTAGGAACAAAAAGGAACTGAGAGATATGACAGAAGATGAGGAGGCAATGGAGGAGACAGAGACTGGGTCTAATCATGATTTTAAAGAAAGAGCGGCATAAGCAGTTGATAGATTCAGATGGCAGTTTGCGGACAACCTCACATTTGAACAACAATGAAAGGAAATCAAATGTTATGGGCAGCCGGAAGGTTTGAGGTTGAGGTGATTGGAAAGGAGAAGTTGACGTAGTACGTAGGTGAGGTTAAGGTTGAGTTGAGGGAGTGAGTGGGAGAGAGCAGGTTGAGTTGAGGGAAGTGGATGATGGAAGCGATTGTTGGAGGTTAGTTGAGTTGAGGGAGAGAGTGGGAGAGAGCAGGTTGAGTTGAGGGAAGTGGATGATGGAAGCAATGGTGGTGAGTCAAGGGAAGCGTTGGAGGTGATTGCAAGCGGAGGGGTGATTTGAAGTGGGTGGAGATGAGGAGACAAAGGAGAGGAGGATGGAGCGGGAGTGGATGGAGGAAGCGGATGGGGATGATCTTTGTGTGGCAGCTGTCTGTGAAACAGTTGTAACAGGTGGAAGCGCGCGAGGTGGTTGAGTGTGTCAGGCTGCGTTGAAGGGGAGGTGATCAGTGATTTCCTTTCAACAGTGACTGTAAAGAATTGAAAATGCCTCTCACTCAAAATCTGCAACTCAAACCAGCCTCAGACAACCAAAAAAAGGCCTTCAAAGCATTTAATATGAATTATCAATTGGAAATTGGAATGCTTAATCACATTTCCTGCTATACCAGACTGGAAATAAGCTTTGCTGTGTCCAGTCTAGCAAGATTTTCCGTTAAACTGGGAATCACTCACTGGAAAAAGCTCCAGAAAACATGGAATTATCTTAAACACACAAGGGATTGTTTTCTTCAACTCTCATATCAGTCAGAATCAGATTTGCTACAAGTTTACTTGGATGCATCATGGGCAGATGATCCAGACACATGCAAATTGCAAACAGGTTATCTATCCATAGTGTTTGGCAGCCTTGTCTCATGGCATAGTTGCAAAAAACAAAACATAACCTGGTCCTCAACTGACACTGAACTCAATGCTTTGGTAGAATTATATCACAAAGCAACATGGATCAAGGCACTATTGAACAAAATCTTTACACTTGCGGTGACAAATATTCCTTTAAATGTTGATAACAGCGGATTAGAGGATAAGATCAAAACATTTGTTTTCAATTCAAAAACAAGAAAACTTGAATTGAAAACAAAGGGAATGAGAGATGAGCTTAAGGGAAAAAAGATAGAATTAAAACTGGTTAAATCAGCCTGTATGATTGATGACCTGTTAACCAAGGCGGCCTCTGTACAAAGTATCTCACTTTTATCTCCCTTCTTTGCAACAGACCCAGAAAACTCTGATATCTCATTGGGCATGGGGGGTGTTAATTATACTGCATTAGAGCACGAATCTGCCTGCTCTAGCTATGGATAGAGAGCTTAGAAGATGTAGAAACTCCAAGTCTGGAATGCCTAGGATCTGTCAAGTTGTTTAAAATCATAAGTTGAGTCAGGAGAGAGGGAGGCCAAGGAATCTCAATTGGACTCCCATCACTCTCTCTACTCAGCTACTCAACCTCAAACTAGAACCTCAAAAAACCGACTGTTACCGCACTACAGCTTCATTTCTCATCTACATATATTTCTCCTTCTTATATTTGTTTTTCCTTCTATCTCTTTAGTCTTCACCTCAAAGCTACAGTCAACCTCTCAAGTCTCTCTTTCGTGTGCCTGGTGAGATCTCAGCTTCTTCTGATTAACAATATGAATACAGTCATATCTTACCTGCAAGCACAGCCTCAATCTTAGTCTCATAGCCATCTCATCAGCCTCATCCACATATAGTCATAAAAGCCTTCCAATGTTATTGTCATCCTGGCCTGATGTTGGTAGAATCTACTTCACTGTGATCTTGTGTTCTTGTTGTTGATCCTGTTCTATTCCTCAGTTCCCAGTTTCAAGAAATATCAAGCCTGTTTTCTCTAATATAATTAACATTAAGGATAAAATCTCACTTTAATGCAAATTCTCAGATTCCTCCCGGGCTGATGATCCTCACACCAGAAGATTTCAAACAAGGTACCTATGCAAAATTCTTGGGTGTGCAGTGTTGTGGAACAGTTGCAAATAAAAAAATGTCACCTACTCCTCAACCAATACCAATATAAATGCCATGGTTGATGGTTTCCACAAGGCTACTTGGATCAGGGCTATTGGGTCCAAAATATTTGCTGTGGAAACTTCTTCAATCATCATTAAAATTTACAAAAGAAGACTCAATGAAAAGATTTTCCAATTTGTATCAAACTCAATAAAGTAACAATAAAATTTCAAGAAGAAAGGAATGTGGGAAGAACTGAAAGCGGGAAAAATTTTTGTCAAGCTGATCAAATTGGGTGAGATGCCTGCCAATTCTCTCACCAAGAGCTGCGGTCTCCCCAGCATTAATCTCCTTTGGCCTCTCTTCTCAAACTTTCAAGTCCAAACAGCTCATAGCTCTTCCTCTCACCAGGCATGGGGTGTGTTGAGATTATCAAGCCAGAGAAAGACCCCTCCTTTTTCACAGGCTTTCCTAACTGAATCATGTCACATGAAATCAGGATTTCCCACACAACCTTCACAAATTCAACAGACAGCCCTGTTGGATCATGGATCCTCTGAGAACAAATGGTCCTTTGGAAGTTCCAGCAGGGACCCAAGTTTCTTTCCTTCCAAATTTCTGTTTCCTTCTTTCATCTGCTGTTCTGTTGTTCCCTCAAATCTTCACCTCTTTCTTTTTTCCTTTGTTCTTTTCTAATGGTCATCACCAGCCTTCACTTGTGCCTGGTGAGGTTCAGCTTCTCTGTCTTTCTTTTTTTTAATCTCAAAATACTAATTGCCATTGTACCTCAGCCTCCAGAATTCAACCTCAACAATCTCAACCCAACCTGCCTCACAAACAGCCTTTCCAGGTCCTCAAAACAACATTCTGCAACTTCAAACTCTTGCACCTCACTCTCAGAATGCTTTCAGTTTCTGTTTCTCATCTCTATCTCTTGTTTCTCAGTCCTATCTGAAAATACCATTGTCCCTGTTTTGTTCTCATTCCTCTTTTTTTTTCAATCAATCTGAGTTATTTTATCAATACCCAAACTGGAAGGATTTTGGATTCTTTAAGTAATTGCTTCTGGCAGGCAATGCTCAAATTTGCACTGGAAACAATTCCAAAACTCACAAAAGAGAACTACTCTGTATGGAAAGACAACATGGATGGCATCTTAGACGGATGTGGATTTTCCTAGGAAATGAAAAATATTTCAAGACTTCTCTCATCAGAATTAAACAATAAGATGAAGCTCCCAATCATTTTGGGTTTGACACCCTAAATCATGAGGCAATATTCACTTCCAAAAACAAGAACTCTGCACAGGTGCTGTGACATTCAATCAAAGAGAAATATGCCTCAAGCCAAGAATCCGATTGAGCAAGAGTGTTGAATCAATTCCTATACATAAAATTCAAATCAGACAGCATTGAAGGATTCATCACGGCAGCTAAAGTCTTGATTAAACAAATTATTGATGTAGGGATTTTGTTGCCTCCCAAAATAAATAAATACCTTCTACTATTCTAATTCACTGAAAAATTGGCCAACATCAAGAGAAAAACAATGCATGCAGAAAAGACACTCTTGGTGGAATACATATTCAACCACCTGAACCAGATGAATAAAAAATGAAAGGAAAGGATAGAGCAACAACTTTGGAAACAAGACTGGAAACCACACTAGTGAACACCAGATCAAAATCCAAAAACCCCCAACCAGGTGCCGCAAGGGCTGGCACAAAGCAGCTCAAAATTCAAACCACTGGGCTGAAAAATATTTCCACCTGCACCCAGAGACAGCACCTGAATTTTGGAAGGAAGGGCAGGAAAGATGGAAAGAATCAAGAAATCAAGCCAAGATGTTGGTGGCTCACTACCTTACACTTACTTAAGCTTCATACTTGACAGCAGAGCCTTGCTCCACATGATCAAAAACAAGCAATTTTTCAAGAACATCAAGAGCTACTTTAAGGAATTCATCAAAACTGGCAAGGATGGTGCAAGACTGCTATGGAAGTAAAGGGAATGGTTCTCTTCTCCTGGGGAAACTTTTTAGAGACTCCTTTGGGATTATATAAATAATTTAACCAATAGCTTTCTGGCAGTCCTTGAAGGGGAATTCAGTATTACTCCTACTCCTTTAGAGTATGAGTAAGACTAAGGTGGCTTTGAATTTTCTGCCCTTCTAGTACTATAGTAAGTCTGCACAATAATTTCTTTAAATCAATGGCTGGTTTCTTTGAGACTTGAAATAGGTCTCAGATCAGACCTAAATTAATTATTAACTGTTCTTGGTAGGATTTGTTGAAAAATGGACCAGATGTATTGGGTTATTGGTTATTGTTTTATCAGATATATTTTATCTTAACCAATATCCCAATATTTAAATGGTTCAAGGTTTTTTCAAAGGGATGGTTCAGGAGAGGAACCAAGGATGGGTTTACCCACAGGGAGATGGGGAGAGGAAAGGTTGGTGGTTGCTTTTTGTTGTGCTCTCTTTCTTTACAAGGGTTATTTATTTATTGAAGGGTGTTTCTTCTTTAATTTGGTGCTAATAATTAGGTCACAAAAGAACCCTTATTCAAGCACCTGTTGGATGTTTTAGTTGGTTAAAGGTGTGTTATAACTTGGTCTCTGATTTCTTGTTCCTTTATAATTGGTTCACTAATAATATTTATCTGGGTAGGTAGCACAGATGGATGGGCCAAGAGGGCCTGATAGGTGGCTTGATATGTGAGGAGAGGTGGGTGATGATAAAAGTTGGATAGGTCAGAGAGGACCTCCTTAAACAGAAAAATTCTTCCCAGGGGATGCTCAAGGCTTCCCCTGAGGGTTCTCCCTGTTCTGGCAAGGAACAGAAAGATACAGTTACATGAGGTATTTCTGCTGGTTGGAAAAAGCTTGTTCAGTTACATGAGGCATTTATACTGGTTTGAAAAAGCTTTTGCAGGGGTTCCATGCATGCACAGCCTTTCATAAATTGCTGTTTAGTGCAGATAAGATATATTTCTGTGCTGTACTGGTATTTTTTTCACTGCTACTTGATTCTCCCTAAATGTATTTATTCCTCCTGTATACTTCTGCACAGCCTACTCTATGTATATTTTCATTTTTGTTTGGTTCTGCTTGAGACTTGTTTGACTTGCTCCTGCATATATTGTTCCTTTATTACTTCTGCACAGCCTCTTGTATGTGTATTTTATGCATGTTTTTTTGTTCTTCTTGAGACTTGTTTGAATTTCTCCTATATGTATTGTTCCTGTATTACTTCTACACAGCCTCTTGTATGTGTACATGTATGATTGTTTGGCTCAGGTGACCCAATCTGACATGCTGTACTGCCTCTTGTATCTGTATTGCTGTATTCTGGCTGAGGTGAGAGGATCTGACTGATTGCACTGCCTCTTTCATCTGTATTTCTGTATGCTGATGAGGTGATGTCACACAACCGCCCCACCTACTGGAGGGGGTCTTTGAGAAATGCGCAAGGGAGAAAGCTAAGTGCAAGGACAAGTGAAATGTAGCAAGGTGCTAACTGCAAGATATGGTCAACAGAAAGCAGCAAGAGGGATGTAGTTTTTCCGTAGGGATGAAACTAAGGCAAGGACAGATGTGATTGTCTTCCCTTAGAAAAGTGTAAAACGCAAGAAATTAACCAACTGAGGAAACAATCTGCAGGCAAGGAGAGAGTCCTTATAAGTTAATCCAGAGTGACTAAATACAACCTGATGGAAATTCTTCTACAGCTAGAGAGCGTGATGCAATGGATGACAGGAACGGAATGGGAAGATGAAATTAAACAATAAAACATATCCAGATTCATAGCGTGGGTGCAAGAAAAGGAAACTGTGCACGTATGTATCCTAGTAAATGTGATTCATGAACAAATGACATGAGATGACACTGCAAATGAACAAAAGTAGTAACAGAGGTGAAAATGCATGGAAGGGTGTTTTTCCAAAGATGGAACTATAAAATCTGATGTGGCTTTATGATCATGCAAGCTAGAAGAGTAGAATAACCAAGAATGGAATTCCAAGGGCTGAGATACCCAGGGAGAGGTGGAGCAATGTCCAAATGGATGGTTTACCAACTGCAAGATGTTGCCGGTATAGACTGAGTGGCCAATCTTGAAATTTTATTTCACAAGCTGGAGGTAGTAAGCGGATTCCACTATTGATGGTGTGCATTACTGTTTGTCAGGCTTAAGACTGAGGTAGATGGTACTGATGAGAGGGGTATATCAAAAAGTGAGGGAAAAATAACCCTTAACTCTGTAGCATGTCAGGTGACAGGATCTGATGGGTTTCACTGCCTCCTAGATTTTTATGCTGTATTCTGGATGAGGTGACAGGATCTGGACTGGTTGGAGTGCCTCCTGGATCTGTATTTCCGTATTCTGGCTGAGGTGACAGGGTTGGTGTATGGTCCTGGTGTTGAGGGTAAGCTTCCACTGGTATGTACTTGAAGGTTTTCAAGGTATGCCTTATGTCTTCCACAGAGATGTGACACCTGGTTGGGTATGAGTTTTCCACAGTTGAAGGTTTCTTGAGATGTATCTTCTAATCCAGGAGAGATAGGGGTTTGCTTTGGCTGAGTGACTATAGGTTATTTGTGATGTAGAATCCATTTCTCAGGCTACGTTTAGGTTTTGAGCTGTTTTTATACTAGAAAGGTGAGTCTGATGGCTATAGGAAAGTTTTGGTCTACCACAACATAGTAGTTGAACTCAAAGATCTCTACTAGGTTCCCAATGTCAAAATCAACCTTATCAGTGCCAGTTCCCTGAACAGCAGCAGATGCAACCTCATGGCCACCAAAGAAAATTGTGGGTCAAAAATGGGTTGGTCAGGGTCATGGAAGGCCCAATTAGCAATGACCTGTACTCCCTGAAGGACTCAACTCCAGTGAATCCCAAAAATGACCCACTTAACAATCAGGTGTCCTTCTTGGCTGAGCTGGAAAATCAATAATTGTTAAAATTAAACCAAAAATACTGCCACACCAGCCTGACTCAACTCAAACCTATGCTCAAGGATTTCCCATTGGATACTATCAAATTGTTCTCCTGGGAAAGCTGTCTGAAAAGCAAAGTTGCAAAAATCAGTTTCAAGAATGAATCAAGACTGGTAGAAAACATTTTGCAACAAATTCATCTGGACATCATCAGGCTGATCAGACCAGAATCCAAAGTTAGATCCAGGAAATTTTGACCCTAGTCAATAATTGCACCAGCTACCTTTCAGCCTTCCCGTTGAGAACCCAAGATGAGACCTCAGAATTCCTGATTGAAATAATCAAAAAGGAAAATTTGAACAGAGGATATTACCCATTGGAGGTATTCTCAGATGGAAGAACAGAATTTAAATCAGATTTCCTAGTCAAATTCTTCCAGAAGAATTATATCACTCAGATCATCTCAGAAGCCTATCACCCCAAACATAATGGCAGGGCTGAAAGTGCAAAAAAAACCATTGTTGAAGCAACCAGAGCAATTCTATCATTCTTGAAAATAACTTCTAAACTCTTGAACCAATTTCTGAAGAGTGCTTGCACCACAGTGAAACAAATTCCCAGAACAGATTCAACCAAATTGCCTTGGTTTAATTTCCAGGGATATTCACCCACCCAAAATTTCCTTCACCCAATCAGAAATCCTTGCATAGCTCCTGAATTGTAGAGAGAAGGTAATGAAATTTAAAGAAAAAGGAGCTCATGGATTGCTTTTAGGCTGCAATCCGCTCCTCCACTTCTAAAGAATACTTACAAAGAATCATTTGATTATTCAGAAAAAAACTTCAAATTTTGAAAAATGGAACCTCTGACTGAAAATGACTTCCATCTTTTTGATGATGGAATGGAAGGCAGGCAGGATCCCAAATTCCAAGAAACTGAAGACAATCTACTGCCAGACTACCTTACAAGAACATTACGTTTAACAGAGTCTCAATGGAAATAGGAAAACAATCAGCCTGAGTGCACTTTTGAAAAAGAAGACAAAGGCCCAGAAAATCAAAGAGAAACTGTTGAATTTGAAAGCAGTTTGGAAGAACCAAAATCATCTGACAAAACCAAAATCATCTGACAGCTGATCCTCTGGAAAATTAAATCCTGCCAAAAAAGAACTATCTTCCAGGCCTAGTACTCAAAATCTTAGAACTTTAAAAGCTCCTCAACAATCCCTTCAAGACAGATCCAAGCTAGGTCTTCTGCAAAGATATGGCTTCCACCATTGATACAAACCAAAGACATATGAAGCAGCTCTGAGGTCACCAGGAGTGATTCAATGGCTCCAGGAAATTCAAATAGAACTTGAAAAAATTGAGAAACCTGGCATTCAGAAAATCTGTCACAATTCAAATCCAAAAAACATCCTCAAGACCACCTGGGTTTTCAAGATTGAGGAAAACTGCCATGGAGACCCCCCCCCCCCAAGTTCAAGGCCAGGTTATGTTTCCAAGGCTTTAAATTGAACAAGTTCACAACATCAACTATGAAGAGACTTTTTCCCCAACAGGAAAGAACTCCTCCAACTGAAATTTATTCCTGTATGCTCTCAAAAAAATTTTTCCCATCAAAAAATTTGATTTGAAAGGGGCCTTCCTCCACTCTCCTGTCTGTGAAATCAAAGATGTGTTGATTAACCTGGACCAGGCTGTTTTTATTTCAAGGATCTGATGAGCTGACTACAAACAACCAGTAAGGAAAAACAACCAAAGAGGAAGGCAAATAACAAACAGAAGTGCTACCTCTACAGGCTGGGTGATGGCCTTGAGCAGACTAAGTATAGAGGGTAAGACACGTTGATAGACAGACCAATCCTTCCAGGATAGCTTGAAGACTACAGGGTTGCAAGATATTCAGCTCCTGATGTTGAGTTGACAACTTAGTTGGAACCTACCTCAGGTTGGAAAGATCGTGATCCAATTGTTGAGTTCAAGACGTGTTTGAGTTGAGAAGCAATAAGCTGATTAACTTGATGATCCAAATGTGATGTCAAAGTAGCTGGTGGAGGTTGAGAGTCTGAGAGCAATGAACAAACATGCGATGAGCAACAATGAGACAAATTGGGATGAGGAAAAAAGAAATTAAAGAGACCGGACAGGAATGGAAGACATGACTGGGAGGAGTTATTGACCGAGGGAAGTTGTTCCCACGGTTCAGTCAGGAGCTGGTTGGACAGTCAACAGTGATGTGGCAGGTGAATGTATTGGAAACTTCCCATCCTCATGCGCGATTGTGGAGGTAGCCACTACTTGAGAAATGGAAGATTTGAAGAAATGATGAGTGGGATGAGAACAAACATTTCTGACAAATATCCTCAACACTGTCAACAAAAAGGTCTACATCAAAGGACCAAAATGGTTGGACACTGAATGAAAAATCCCAAAATTCAACAAATCTCTGTATGGCTTGAAGCAGGCTCCAATTATTTGGTACAAAACACTCACTGACTGGTTCAAAATTTTAGGATTCCAAGAGTCCTTGTGTGATCTCTGTCTCAATCTTCTGCCTGTGTCAACCTCCATTCTTTTCTTTTGCATAGATGATCTTATCCTGGTTGGAAATGGGGAGGGCTTTGAAGCAAAGTTTCTCCACAAATTCAAAGGCTCCAAGTCAAGGGATCCCAACACTTCCTTGGTACAAAGATTGAGGTTCTCAAAAACAAAATCTTACTCAGACAACCAAACCACATGGAAAATTTCCTTTTCTCTCTTAGCCTTACTGAATGTACTGGCACCAGAACTCCACTGACCCCAAATCTCCAGTTGATTGAAGCCACCAACAAAGACCACAGGAGCTTCCTGAAATTGAATTTAAACTGCCAATCTGCTGTTGGCATCCTCAATTACATTTCCTGTAACACAAGAACGGATATCTCCTTTGCTGTATACAGCCTGTCTTGCTTCATGTTCAAAACCAGATTAACTTACTGGAGTGAAGTAAAAATGTTCTGGAAGTTTCTCAAATCAACCAGGGATATCAAATACTCTCTCTTGGTAGATCTCTCAGCACCAATACTAGCCACCTACATCAATGCCTCATGGGCCAACAACCCAGGGACCAGAAAATCCCAATCTGTATAAATGTGTCTTGTCTTTGGCCCTCCTGTTGCTTGGAACAGCTTCAAGCAGAAGAATATCTGCTGGTCCTCAACTGAAGCAGAGCTCAATGCACTAGTTGACTCTTACCACAAATTCACCTGGATTTCTGCGCTACAACTGGATGTATTCAATTTCAATCTCAAAACCCCCCTCCACTACATCAACAACAGCTGCCTTGTGGAAAAGCTACTCAGATTTGGATCTAAGTTCAAGACAAGGCACCTAGATGTGAAAACTAAAGGGATGCAAGAACTGTTCAAAACCAACAAAGTGACGATCCAATGAATTGCCTATGAAAACATGATTTCCAACTGTCTCACCAAACCTGCCAACAAGGCATCCTTTAACCTCCTGCTGAAAAATCTTGCCAACACTAACAGAACCACCACTGCCTCATGATCTCAACAGGCAAGCAAGGGTGTTGGAATTTCTCATCCCACTCCATTTCACACGCACAGCTCTCCACCAACTCCCCACTGTCAACACTCCAATGTGGGTTTACAAAACCAGTGAGCCTTTGGATAGAGGAAAAACAGACATTTGCTGTGGTTTGATTGAATTCAAGTTACAAAGGGACCAACAAAAAAACCAACTCAAACCTTGTCCAATAACCATCAACCACTTCAACTCTCTTTCATAACTTTGTTTTCCTTTTCTTTCTATTCTTCTTCATTTTACTTTTCACTTCTCATCTTCTTATCAATAACATCTTCTGCCCTTGAATCCAATTACCTCTTTCCTGTGCCTGGTGAGATCATTCTGATATTTTCCAAAAACCTCTGTCTCCACCTGACTTTTAATTTTTCATAAGTCCTCAGCCTCTATTAATGCCTTGTCAGCCTCAAATTCAACCTCACTCTTGCCTCTGAATCAGCTTATTGGCTTCTCATGTTTGTCTCTCTCTTTTACTTTCCTATCTTTTCCATCTCTCTGGTTGTTGATCTCTCAATTCCTGTCCTCAGATTTTCAGGTTGGGAATACTAGCTCTTTAATTTTTCTTGGGGGGCTAAAAAAGTGCCAATTGCATTCCAAACAACTCTCATAGCTCAAAAGGGTGAATATCCTGATTGGCTTTTTTCATTTTCTCCTTTAAAATGATCATCATCCTCAATTAAACCCTTGTACAAATCTTTCTCTCTGAAATTAGGCTAAGAATTTTTATCAACTTGCCTTAGGTTTTCAAATGCAGTAGCACCAACAGAATTATTCAAAAAAAAATTCTAAGAAACCACCTTTCTCAATCTGAACAATTAACAGTGTGAATTATCCCAATTGAATTTCCACTCTGAAAGTGCCTGCCTGTATTCTTTTCTGATTAGGAGGAATTTGAAGTATTGTGGAAAGTCAGAAAGTTTGATTCTACTTATAAAACCATCCATTGGATTATTTTTTAAATTTTATGTGAGCATAGTTTCTACTTGGGTTAATCTTTTGTGAACTTCATCCAGGGTTTCATCTGGCTCAAAGAAACCTGTTGATTTCCAGGAAGATGAATATGAAACCTATCCCTAGACATATCATAAGGTTCATGTGACATTTTTTCTTTTTTCAAACGGTAAGGATTGTATGGGAATCCCCCAGGAATTACCAATGAGGAGTTTGTATGGGATAACTGCTCTCACAAAAAAAAATTTTTAAATAACTTCTTAGAAAATTTGGGGACCATAAAGTAAGGGGACAAGGACCTTCTCCTATTTGATGAATTTGGGAAGTGGCAAAGCCTGATGAGATTTATAAGTGAAAGAAAGAAAAACTGAAGAGTGGTGATTTTTGGGTTGAGGGGGAAGTACATCAAATCACAGTGGGATGAAAGGGGGTTTATATAAATGTTCAAATTCAAAAAAAAGAAAGCTTGAACCCAATTGGGAATTAGTGTTCATTTCATGTGTGGTCAATGTCCTCTGTCACATTTCTTGTTTTATCTGTTGTCCTTGTTCTTGTTACATGTGTTGCTATTATTAGATTGTTGGCCTTCTTACATGTGTTTTCCTTGTTAAATTTGTTGGTTCTGTTAAATTTTTTTGGGCCTGTTAAAGTTGTTGGGCCTGTAAGATTTTTTGCTCCTGTTACATGTGTTGGCCCTGTATATATGTGAGATTACAAAAGAAACCTTAATTATACATACAAAGAGCTAGTTGAAAATTGATAAAAAGAAATCCATACCAACCTTTGATATGTAGATACATCACACAAACCATATATAAATACCAAGATTTTGTTGAAAGTTATGACACCTTAAAATATATGTGCATACACACAACAGTATGTGTGTGACAGTTTTTTAAAAGAAAAAATAGATAAACTGCAGACTGGGAAAAAAAAGTGTACTGGAAACAGAAAGGGGGGGGAAGACTGAAAATAAACAGCAGCTTAAAGGGGGGGGGAAGCAGACTGAAGAAAAAAAAAATGAAAGTGGACTGAAAAGAATAAAAATCAAAGCAGACTGAGTTGGATGCAAGAGGTGAGCATCCAACAATATTGGTCAATGAATATGAACCCAAGGACATCAATCCCAGGTGAGGGAAGCCTTCTGCCTGGTGTGTAAGCTTGAGTGAGGTAGATAGATGGCCAGCATGCAACTTGTCTGGCTAAGGTTGCCAAGGACAAGACTGGTTCCAGACACCCCAACACTAACTTATATGGAGTATTGGGTTTCCCAAGTAGGCCAGATTTGGTGCTTTTCGAGCCTTGAAAGAGCAATCTGTTGGTATTTAGAGATGATCAAAAACTATTCATGATCATCAAACTAGCCATCAAGACCATCCAGAATCAAATCTGAAACTCCACCTCCTACCTGAACCCCCGCCCCTCAAGGTACCAACATCACCACCAAATCCAAACCCAAATCTAAAAAAATAAAAAAATAAAAAATAAAAAAAAACGCTTGAGACAAAAAAAAATTGAAACCCTTTCAAGTCCTCCTTGACAGAATCCAATCCTTTGTTATATACGTACATAGAACCACACTTTTTTTTTGTTTTCTTTTTTTTTCAAACAAAAATAATCATCATCATTGTACAGACATAACTCCCTTAAAGGTTTCAAGATCAATCTCAAGTTGTTCTTTTTCTTCAAAACAGAAGGGGGGGAACTAAGGTGGGGGGTGGTGGGGTGGGCTGTGACCCAGGACTTCTTGTGATCCAAGTCATAATAATAATAATAATAATAATAATAATAATAATAATAATAATAATAATAATAATAATAATAATAATAATAATAATAATAATAATAATAATAATAATAATAATAATAATAATAATAATAATAATAATAATAATAATAATAATAATAATAATAATAATAATAATAATAATAATAATAATAATAATAATAATAATAATAATAATAATAATAATAATAATAATAATAATAATAATAATAATAATAATAATAATAATAATAATAATAATAATAATAATAATAATAATAATAATAATAATAATAATAATAATAATAATAATAATAATAATAATAATAATAATAATAATAATAATAATAATAATAATAATAATAATAATAATAATAATAATAATAATAATAATAATAATAATAATAATAATAATAATAATAATAATAATAATAATAATAATAATAATAATAATAATAATAATAATAATAATAATAATAATAATAATAATAATAATAATAATAATAATAATAATAATAATAATAATAATAATAATAATAATAATAATAATAATAATAATAATAATAATAATAATAATAATAATAATAATAATAATAATAATAATAATAATAATAATAATAATAATAATAATAATAATAATAATAATAATAATAATAATAATAATAATAATAATAATAATAATAATAATAATAATAATAATAATAATAATAATAATAATAATAATAACAATAATAATATATATCATATACATATACATATATATATATTTCCAGACTTTTGATCACTCTTCCTAATCTATCATCTTCCGATCTCTGAACACCCTCCCCCCTGCGCGGGTGCCGTACAGATTTAAAAAGCCCTTCTTCATTTCCTTCTTTCGCAGATAAGATCCATTGGTGCTGTGTGAGAGTATTAGAGACTCATACGTCAAGCAGCCTCCTTCTTCTGATTCTCCTGATCTCACTCAATCACCTCAACTCCTCAACTTGAATCAGATCAAAACGTCAAGAGCTTCTACCCGATGAGAAGGTGGAGGAGTTCGTAAGTTGTCAATTCGAGTCCCAGAACCCCATCGAGCCTATCGGCGGTTGGAGGTTTCTTGATACATGTATATCTACCCCAAGTGACAACCTTAGATTTTTTTTCTCTTTATGGCAGACACCTGCAATGGATCTCTCTCTCTCTTTTTTTTTTTTTTTTTTTTTTGCAGATGGGATGGGTCCTGATCGCTCTAACTCGTGGGCTTCGCTCACAAAAAAAAAAGGTGCCTTGTTGGATTGGGGCCATGATGATGCTCACCATAGGTTGAAACGTTGGTTGGAATGGCGTCGTGGGCTCACATCGACGGGCTCGGGGATGGTCCAAGAGGCACTTCAGTCACGGTCATGATACATCTCGTATCTTCCTCTGCCACACGATACTGATCACTGACTGACTCATGAGACAAGCTTGAGATAAAAGGCCGATCGGCCAGGTCTTGCTGCACCTCAACTCACCATGGGATGTTGCTCGGACCAAAATTGAGGGGATCACATCGGTATTGATGAGGATGAGAGAATGAGAGGTGAAGGTTGGGATGATCGAAAAAAAGGTAAATGAATACATCAATCTCAATCAGAGCATATTCCGGATCAATCTAGTTAAGAACTTGATCAAGATTCCAACTTTTCTGGGATTCGTCTCGTGAGGCTCTACATGAGCTCTGAGATGGTTCAGTTCGGCCACCAGGTCGGTCGAAAGTTGCTTTTGAGGCTCATCATCACCAAGCTTCATCTTCGGTTTCGATGGTCGCTCGTTCAAGATCATCAACAAGTTACACTCCAAATCTCGTTCTGCGGACCTTCTTCCATAGTTGGACGACCCGATAGTCGTTAAGATACATTCCTCTTGCGTCAGCTCGTGTTCCTTGGAGCCTGTCTCGAGAACTTGAGTTAACCAAACACCTGTTTAATCGGTCATTTTTGGTTTGTTTGTTTGTTGAGTCAGTTGCTTTTCTACCTTTATGATTCTTCACCATGATCCTTGATCGACGAAAAAATGATCGAGTGAAGTGAGGGGAAAAAGTAGGGGGGCACCTTTCGCGTGATAAGTCCAACCTGCGCGTCTCCATTGACCGATCGTGATTTGGTCTCTTTTGTTGGATTTCCTTACATCTTTCATAAACATGTTTTCCAAATAACTATAGGCAGAGGGGATGTGTTGCGAAACTCCTTTGGATTGAAAGAATCCATTGGCCTTGAGGATGAGTTTTTAAGGAGGTGTGTTAGGTAAGACGTATGATGACCCAAAAATAATCAGACTTCCTTTTTGAAAAGTTTTGATTGCAAGAGAAAGAACCACCTACTTCAGGTGATGCAGTGATGATTTCAATTCGGGTATCGGACAAGAGCATCTGCCTCTTGTATTCTCTTAAGAGACTAAAGTAACCACTTGTCCAATTTAAAACGACCCTTGTCCTTGCCTCGGCTGATAGACGAGTTGTGGATGACATTTCATGGGCCAATTGGACCAATCGGGGAATCATCAAACAAGTTTCGTGGTTGATCTTGAAAGGATTCATTTGTAGGATCGGAAAGATCGTGACTTGCGATTGAAGATCATCGACCAGATGGGGTTGACGAGTTTGGGCGATCGACCTTTGTCGCCAACGGTCGGTGAATTGTTGATAGAGTTGATGAGAGGTCGATTTGAACTGATCGGATGATTTCCTTGAGCCATCAGGGGGACAACTCGCGTTCGTCTTGGGCCAGACGATCTGGAACATGTCTCGATCGTGGTGGGCTTCAGATAATTGGTATGAAACCGAACAAGTCACTTTGATGAGTTCGAACAGATAGTCGCTTAGCTCCGGTTGATCGGATAGTCGAACATAACGATCTTGACGATTTGTGAAATAATCATGACTCAAGTTAGCGCTGTTGATGGGGCCATTCCAAGTTCACGCCATCAGGAGGAAACAGAGTCGGTCGTCAGGGATGAGAGGTTGAGGTAACAAAAAGAAAGAAAAAAAAAAAAAAAAAAAGAGATGGTGGTGAGTGAGATTGCCGAGTATCGAGACCTGAAGCTTTAGGATATGATCAAGTTTGAGCCTACCCACTGATGATGATATCGTGATCTGCACCATAGATTTTCATGTGTTGTAAACCGAATGCTTCATCAAACCTTCGAGGGACGATTTTTTTTAGAAAGCCATAAAGTTCGGGAGTATGAAATAATCTAAGGTCGACTCGATCGGGAAACTGATTCTTGAGTTTGATCAAAAGTGCGGCGGAACAATCGTTGGATCTAGGATACTCTCGCGTCGAACGTAGATAGTCGACGAGGATGAGGAGCTGGAGTTGAGGATTGATTTGGAGCGAATTGGATAAGATTCGAATCTGAGAAGAGAGGAATGAGTTTGAGTTGGATCAGTTGGGATGGAAAGGAAGAAGGAACTGGATTGAAATCATTTGAGTCACTAGATCCAGTTCTTGTTTTCCGATGTAGAGACTAGCGATGAAGATCCTCCGTTTTGCACTAGTGAAGACGTCCTAAATGTTGGAGAGGGAGCTAAGGTTAGTTTAATCTTAAGTCAGTCTGATTGGGATCGAATAGGAACTGAACTATTGAAGACGAGGAGGGGTAGACTACACCAATAATTGCCGATAGAAATCGAATGGATGATTGATGAGTTTGATTCGATTTGGATTGGATCTAAACCGAGGTAGATGAAACGAGAGATGGTCGATGAGATGGCTGGGTGAGTTAGGATTAAAAGTCGAAGTCGAAGTCGAAGTAGGAGGAGGAGGAGAGTAGGAGTGGATGGTCTGCTGGATCGATGGTCTGGCGGCGATCGGAGGAAGGAAAGAAGCGACTCTCGAACTCGATCGAAGCTGAGGAAGACTGGAATAGTTCATGATGATGATGATGAGTGAAGTGAAAGGGTGAGATGGGTTGGAATGACTGATCGAGTGCTGCTGGTCTTAGTGGTCTAGATGCTCATTCAGCTTGGGGTTCATCCGATGAACATGGGCTAGAAGAACTCAAGAATTCGATCAGATCGAACGAAAGCATCAAGACACTACTCACACCTGTTCATGATCGAGAATAGTCAGCCATGAGGCCTGCTTGAAAGTAATCATCTCTCAGATGGGAGGGAGTCTCATCGACAAATTTCATTCTCAAAGTTCCCCAACAGTTCAATCCTTCCAGTCAGTCAGTCAGTATGCAAGATCTTCTTGGGCTTCAGACTTACTTTTCTTTGAGTTCAAGCACAACCCGATCAATCCATATTTCTTCAGCCATCCACGAAATCTTAGAAATTAAAAGATAGTATCTGATCTCAGTGATGGATGATGGCCAACGGTGGTGGGGAGAGTCAAAGCTGGTTGTGGTCAGATGAAACCAGCTTGGATTGGGATCCAGCCAGACAAGCTTGTTCATGAGTTAATTAGGTTAACGATGACCCAATCAAGCACCCTGGGTACACCATCAAACTCCCTGGGAGCCTATCCAAGTCCTGCTTGTTGTTTGCAAACTGGGCCTTTGACCGGTGATCAGATCGGCTTCATGATAGACCATAACGAGAGTTGCTCACTTGATCACAAGAGTGGTGTCAGAGTTACCCAAAATTTAAGTGGGATTTTTCAAAGATATCTATCTATAAATATAATGAGATTGAAAAAGTTCTCACACCTCACCCAGAATTCATGTCCTTGGCTTCATATTCATTTACCAATGGTGTCTTATATAAACCTCTTGCATTCAGTTCAGTCCACTTTTATTTTTATTTTTTTTATTATGTGTTTTGGTCTGCTTTAATTTTTATTTTGTTCAATCTAAATTTTTTTTTTTTTCAGTCCTGGCATGTCCCACATCCAAATCTTGGTAAATTGCATGTGGAAAATGTGCTTATCTAAGAGCATCCACAATTGTTGTTGATAATGTTTCAATAGCTAAGCCCTCATTAGCCAAAAAAAAAAAAAAAAAAAAGATAGTAAGCAAGGCCCTTTACAGAGCACACCCTCCAATTGTGCCCTGCAAAGCATCTTGCCACCTACCTAAAGAGTTGGGTCATCCAGCCATGCACCATCAAACAACCTCCATATCACCAAACTCAAAACTTGAACTCCAGGACAAAAAGAAACAATCCACAAGGTTAAAATTTGATTGACAAGCACCAACCACCTTCAACCAACCAAGCAAGACCATGATAACCCCAAGCCCCCAAAAGTATTTCCTCATCCACATCCAACCATCTTGAGACCATCAAAAAAGGATGCTTGATGTTGGGATCAAGCTCCACAAAGCCAACAGATGGAGGTTGGGAGATGAGAGGGGGGATGGGGATAGGGATTGGGGAGGAGTGTGGGAGGGGGGATGGGCAGGGTAGAACATGGTAGATGGGAAGTGGTTGTACAAAGTGGAAGGGGAAGGAAGAAACAAAGAGGAACAGATATCCCATATCCTACATAACTATCTATCCCATGTAAATCCCACCAAAGGTCCCACTTAGCAAGCTCCATAACTTTTGCTAACTTTGTCAATTTGGAGTTGGAGTTATGGAGCTTGCTTTTAAGCAAGGGTCTGTTTTTGCCACAACTGGGGACCCCACTTGGTCTATTTACCTATCGAGTGGGGTTACCAAGCACAATTGCAGATGCTTCAACCATCTATCCAAGTCAACCTTAACACCAGTGACCAGTGTGTCCCAAATCCAAATCTTGGTGAAGAAGAGAAATGGATTCAGGGATGGAAGATGGTTTGGCTTATAGACTATGTATGTACATACAAACTGTAGCTGACATCTATGATCTGTCAACTCCAACAGACATCCCTGCTTATATAATGGTGTCTGTACCACCATATTCCCACATCCCCTCCCACGATTATATCTTGGTGACCTAAGACACCCCTAACCTATACCTCCCTAACAGAGGTTTGTTTGCCCCCAGCAGCTTGGTCATTACGTCTGAAATTTGATCAACAGAGGCTGTCCTTGTCAGCCTCCTGGATGCCAAGACCCTTGCTATCCTTTAGCTACCATAGGTGATAGAATAAATAATAATTATATTATTCAATAAATGCAACAAAAATCCATAAAATATTTGGATAAAGCTATTGCAAGGTTGATTGGTTTGGTTATGAATTAATATAATTAATCAATATGAATAAATTGATCATTAAATAATTTATATAGAGGGGCCACAATAATATTGGGGATCTTTAACACCTCTCTTCAGGGAATTCACTTTGAAAACATCTATACCTGGTTACTTTGAAACCTTTAATTTATATTCTTAAAGGAGATATTGCCCAAAGATAATATTTATATAAAATATATGGTGGAGTGGCAGGGCCTTGTAGCCAAGCTGCCACAACAGAAAAAGGATAATAAGACTCACTGGTATATTATTCAATCCTTTAGGTACCTGTTTGGGATGTGCACTGATGGGTTAAACCTATTACTGGGGTTAAAAAGGTTGTTCAGCAGTTTAAATTGATAAGAATGGTTGGGGACGGATATTATTAATCAGACTAAAGCCATAAATCACTAACTTATCTATTATAAGTATTTGATTACCTTGGCACGGTGTCTGGATGTAAATATAACTGGGTCTCTGGGTATCAATATCCTCAAAAGAGCTCTATATTTATAGCTTTTTGAGTCCCAATTCTGTCCTTCTGAGGGTTACAGGGGCTCAAAGGGACAGACACTGAGGCTAGATTGGTAACCAGTGGTAGCCTGTCACGTGTTCTTGGTGCTCTAGCATGAGTAACATCTAATTCCACAGGTTATGGGAATTATTCTACCTTTTGATTGATGTTTAGACATGTCAATAACACTAATTTATCCACATGATTATTATTTAATTAATTATCCTTAGTAAATATTCCCAGGATATTAATCAGTTTTCTTAGTAGAAATTCCTACGGGTAATTTGATGTCAAGTGGGTTCTCATTATGTATTAACGGATGGGAGTAAAATCATGATATTGATTTTACTCCTTATTTTCAAAAACCTGTTGATTTACTCAAAATAATTAATTAAAAATATAAGCTATAAGAATTCCTGTAATATTCTTACATAATCCATTTCCTTAGTATGTCACAGAAATAATAATGTCTTAAAATTTGCACAATTGTACATTTAAGGTATTTTAAGATATTTTACAAGTAGTAGTTATCTTATTCTCAACATATTAGGGCATATCAGAGTTAGCAAACCTGCCATTAGAAACCTGCCATTTTTTTTTTACCAAACCTGCCATTTTGAATGCCAGGTTTCTGAAATACACATACCTCCTAACTGGTGTATTTCAAAATGACGGGTTTCATGAAAATGGCAGATTTCAAAAATCAAACCCACCATTAAACCCACCATTTATGCATCATCATCCATCCACCATCCATCACATCTAAAACACCCATCCACATCAGCAAATCCATACTGGTCCCATCTCCATCACATCACACACATCTCATCTCCATTGCTTCACATCTCCATCACTTCACATCTCTATTGCTTCACATCTCTATTGCTTCACATCTCTATCACTTCACATCTCCATCTTCACACAAATCCCCATCATCATCTCATCACCCCACATCAAATCACCATCTTTCTCAACATGTCCCATCAAACTTCTGGGCAGAAAGTTAAAAATGCAAAAAAGCTGACTGAACTTTTGTTAGTATTTGACTGCCCTTCAGACTCTGATTCAGACTCTGATTTGAAATCAACTTGGTTGGGTTTGAATGCTCTATTAAAAAAGCAATACATGGTTTCAAGAAGACAAATTCTCCACAACCCTATGTATGAAAGGAAAAAGCTTCATCTCCTCCCCAACCTAAGCTTCCAGCAACTGTTCCAAACTCTATTTACTTCATTCATAAAACTTTTGGAGATGATTGAAGACCACCACATCTTCCAGAACAATTCTTGGAATACTCAATGCAATCCAGCTATCCAAATGGATGTTGATCTTTGTAGATTGGTATCAAATGGAAAGGGAGCAGAAATTCATGAATTAGAAAATCTATTCTCAGTTGGATATGGAACCATTGACTCATACACCAAAAGAGTCTTGGTTTCTATCCTATCTTTCCGTTGCTCAGTCCTTTCTTGGCCAACAAAAGAAGAAAGCAAGGAGATATCTCAAGTAATGGAAACCAAAGGATTTCCTGGTTGCATTGGTTTTGTTGATGGAACCACCATCCCCTTGAGTTGAAAAACCAAGCTAGATGGCAACCACTATTTTGATTGAATAAAAAGGCAATCGATTCATATCTTTTCAAATTGCTTTGATAACACCGTTGATCACACACTGACCAAATATGTTTTTTCTGTTTGTTTAGATAATCTGTGGCACTACAACTTGTTTGTGATAACAACAAGAATTTCATATCCCTCCATGCTGGCCTTCCAGGTTCTTGTCATGATCCATACATGTTCAATTGGATGTGGATTGCCCAACAATCATAGAACTACTTTGACAAAAATCAATACCTTCTGGCTGATTCAGCTTATGCTAGTGGGAAATATGTGGTTCAAGCATACCTGAATGTTTTGTCCAATGATCAAGGAAAAACCAATTTAATCTATCATCTTTCCCAATCACAAGTTTGGATTGAGCATGCCATAGGAGTCCTGAAAGTAAGATGGGCCAGATTAAGGGAAATGCAAAACCAGCTTCAAAACCCCAAAGACATGAAGTTCCTCATAAACTGGATTATCACTTGTGTAATCCTTCACAATCTTTTGGCTGACATCAAAGATGAATGGGACAAAATTTTTGAAGATGATATTCTTGATCCAACTCAAGTCATCCCTGTTTCATCTTTTACCTCATCTTCTTCTATGAGAGAACAGATTCTTCCTCTCACCCTTGCTAGCTTTCATGACTAATGTTTGATTTCAAGTTAGGTAAAAAATCCCTTCACCAAATTTTTTTGATTTTGGTTGTTCACCCAAGATTCCTAGGCTGAGTCTGTTTTTTTTTTTTCTCTTTTGGTGGACTTGGAAAAAAAAACACCCTCCACCTCACCCCATCAAACCACCAGTCCCTCCACCTCACCCCTCCTCCTCATCCTGGTCCCTCCACCTCACCCCTCCTCCTCAGCCTCACCCACCACCTCCACCTCACCGCTTCTCCTCACCCACCACCTTCCCTCCTCCTTTGGTTGTAATCCCTGGTAAGCACCCCCCTCCTTCTCATCCTCCCCATCATCTGAGTCTGATCATTTGATCCATCCACCTTCAGGACCCACCCACCTCCTTGGTTGATCTCCCAGGTAAGCCCCCCCCCCATCCTCCTCATCCTGCTTTTCCATCCCTCCCACCCATCCTTGCTAACCTCACCTTTGCATCCCCCCCTCTCCTCCCTCTTGCTTCCCCCCCCCCCCCTCCCTTGCCCCCCCCTCACAATTACCCCTCCGCCCCCTCTCCCTTGCTCCCCATCACTCACCCGGCCCTGCCCCTTGCCTGGGTTTCCCCCCCTCCCTTTTGCTTGGTCGGCAGCCCCACCCTCCCCCTCCTTTGCTTGGCCAACCCTACTGCCCCGCTCCCCTCCTTTGGCCAACCAACAAGGTCCCCTCCTTCTTTGGCGAACCCCGCTGGCCCCTTGCTTGGTAAACCCTGCCCTCCCCCTCCTTTGATTGGCCAACCCTGCCTCCCCGCTCCCCTCCTTTGGCTGACTGACAAGGCCCCCCCCGCCAGCCCCTTGCTCAGCCAACCCTGCCTCCCTTCTCCCCTCCTTTGGACAACCAACAAGGACCCCTTCTTCTTTGGCCAACCCTGCCAGCCCCTTTCTCAGCCAACCCCCCCTCCCCCCTCCCCTCCTTGGGCTGACCGATGAGGCCCCCCCCCTTCTTTGGCCAACCCCGCCAGCCCCTCGCTTGGTTGACCCCTCCAGCCCCTTGCTCAGCCAACCCCGCCAACCCCGCCAGCCCCTTGCTTGGCCATGCCCGCCAGCCCCTTGCTCATCCCTCCCTGCCAGCCCCTTGGTCAGCCAAACCTGCCACCAGGCCCCCCCCATCCATTGGACAACCAACGCCCAGCCCCCCCCTCCTTTGATTGCTTAGCCAACCCCCACACCCCCCCTCCTTCTGTTGCTTGGCCCAACCCAAAACCCAACCCAAAGGCCCGGCCCAATTCCCTCACACCCCGGTAACAGTAATTTTTTTTGGTTTTGTTGTTTTGTTTTGTTTTTTTTTATTTTTTGGGTGCTGATCTGATGTATTTTTTTTTTTGGTACAGTTTTTTTTTTTGGTGATCCCGTTTCTGGTGAAATTTTTTCTTTGATCCAATCTTGTTTCACTGATGATGTCCATTTGACTGACTGTATTTTTTTTGGTTTTTTTTTTCAATCCCTCAACCACTATTGGTGAATGTCCAATTCTTCTCCCACCTGCCTCAAAATGTTTGAAAAAAATAAAATCCCATCTTTTTCCTCACCCCAATAATGGTATATGGATGGGAGGGATCAAGATGGAAGGAGATGGATTGACCAACATTATGAAAGGTGGGAAGAATAGGGCCCATCACCAAAAGAGGGTTCAAATGAGAGATTCCAAAATATCTTTGGAGGTTTCTGAGGAAGGAATTAATGAAAAGGTGGTCTGTTCTGGTTGGAAAACGTGTCCATTGGATCTGTACCCTTCAATTGTTTCCAAAAAGAAAAAGAATACTCAAAAACCCTCCCAGGAAGAGTTTGAGCAAGCAAAAAAAACAATCAAACTGTTCCATTTCTTCCACTGTTGAAAATTAATTGTCCTCAATGAATCTGATCACCAAGCCCTGGTTGCAATAATTTAATTTGTGCCCTTGGATAAAATCTCAGAACAAGATAAGAAGGAAATCAACTTTGTCACCACTTTCCTTCATTGTTCAAAAAAATTTTTCAACCCAGTTGGTCCTTCAAGATCTTGGGGTCAAAAAATGTGTGCAGTTGGATGGCAAAAATTGATGCACCCTTCAGAGTTATTTGGATGTTATGTGAAGAAATCATGCATTAGACCTTCTCCTCAAGAGTATGCTTTCCTCAACCTTAAGGTGGACAAATTATCCCAAATTCTTGGACAAATGTTTCACAATTTTTCCAAACTTTCCTTTGAATGAAACCATGATACCATGAAGGACAACAACATCCCCTCTTTCTCTTTGTTGGAATTTGGTTCCAAGCCTACACCATTTGATTGCTAACCACACATCAATTTCACCTTGGATTCTTTTTACAACTATCCTCATATTGAAAAAGGCAACATCTCTGGCCAATCCTTTTTACTTGTGGTTTCAACCAAGAAATCAAATGGTTCACTTATTTAAAATACAGAGGAATATCAAGTATTAGATGGCCGATTTTTTTTCCTGACCTTGGCTTTGGAATTGATTTCAAGAAAAAAGGTATAGTCAAAAATGGTTTGGGCAGCTAATAAGTACAAGCACTGTACCTTTCCTGCTGTGGGAACAGCAACCCATAACAGAATGTCCATGTCACTTCAAATTAATAAAAAAACTAGAAAAACTTTTAGGGACCTGAATAATGGCCAAATTTACTCTAGAAAAAAAAATACAAATAAAAACAAAAAAATATCTGTATGTTGGTGGGGTTAAGAATACTCTCAAACTTTGTAATCAAAATTAATTTTTTTGTTTTTCTTTCACCCATGCAAATATATTTAAAAGCCCAGCATTTGAGTTATCTGCTGTATTTCATCCACTGTTCTACTGCTACAAATGCAAGCCAAGGCTGCTGACACCTTATCCTTTTTTTTGGTTGCAAGTTGTTCCCTCTCCTTTTCCAGTTGTGCTTGCTTTCAATACTTCTCCTTTTCCTCTTTTTGAAACTCTAGCTCATCCTGTTTCAACTTCCACTCAGCATCCCTTTTTTTTTGATGAGCCAAACTCTTGGCTTTCTGCTTTTGAGAATCCATGGCCAGTTAACAATCCCACTTTTGTTTTTCAAACTAAATTTTTTTGGATTCAATTTCTGATTTGACTGTTTTTTGCAGGGGAAAAGAAATAAGAATGATTTTGAAATCAAGGTCAACCAATGGACTTACATGAATCTTGCTTCTCCATGATTGATTCAAAGCCTGAAAAACCAGAAGTGTTTCTCCTCTTTTGATGACTTTTGGGGTTGATATTGATGGAATTGGAGGCCTTTTGCTTACCCTTGGCAGAGGGGGTTTGAGTCTGAAGGTTGTCACTAGTGTTCAAAGGAAATGTGAGAGGCCCCATTGGCTTGACTTTTTGGCTATTCTGGAATGGACGAGCCTGTTTTTTTACAATCTAAATCAGTCAGGATTAACCAGACTGAAGAGAAAAGAGCTTTGTTCCTTACTTGAACCAATTTTGAGGGTAATGGAGACTGATGAGTATCTTGTTCCGCATCAGCAAGGTTGATGAGATCTGCTAACCCAGGAAGAGAGCAATCCAAAGAAGGAGGGGAGGGGTACAAGGCATGGTTTGACTCCTCAATCAATGCAGAAGTAGACGTGATTGGAGCTGATTGAGTTTGATTATCCTCCTTGGCATTGGATGGGGGCCACTCATAGGTTTCTTTGGGATCACCATTGCTAGGCTGAGCATCCCCAGCCAAGTACTAAGATTCAACTGAATTGGATTTTTGGGCATCAAAAGCAGCTAGGGGGGTGATGTTGGCCTTCTTTCCAAATATTTCATCCATTTGAATATAAAAAGGACAAATGGAGTCCAACTTATCAACCACCAAGTTGATTCCCTTGGCTTTGTCAGAGTTGGTGATACCAAAGCCATTGGAGATTGAAATGGAGTGGGCCTTATTGTAATTGGCTCAATAATTCTTGAATAGCTCCCTCATCTGTTTGGATGAAAGATCCAGCCTACCTTTTGTTTTTTTCTTGAGTTTATTGGCCTTCAGGAGATAACCATTGATCTTAGAGGATGGAGGTTTGCCAATGCATGTTTCATTGTCCAATCCAAAGAAGGCATCATAGTTGGAGGGAATTTTGAGCCAGTTGACCAGGATGATGTGATCAGCTCTCTTGAGCTGACTTGAGCCCTTGGAAGCTGATGGGGGAGGATTGTTTTTTGTGGAGTTCCTCGGCAATGTTTGCTTTGGTGTGTTGGACTTTTGTGTGGACTCGCAGGGGGAGGTTTTCTGAGGGGAAATTTTGAAAGAGTTAGGGAAATAAGATGATGAGAGGGATAAAGTGACAAGCAAGATAAAGTGATGAGAGATATGAAGTGATGAGAGCAATAAAGTGACAAGAGCAATAAAACAATGATTGGATTCTTTGGATGAGGTTGGAGGTAAAAGTTCTTGTTTGAGGTAGAGTGATGAGAGTGATGAAGAAATGAGACAGATGAAGCAATGAGAGCAATGAAGTGATGAGAGCAATAAAGTGGTGATTGATCAAGTGATGAGGGTGATAAATTGATGAGAGTGATGATGAGAGTGATAAAGTGATGAGAGTGGTGAATCTTCTTATGAGGAGGCTGGAGGTAAAAAAATTTTCAATGAGGTTGGAGGTAGAAGGAGGTGGGAAGCCAGTGGTGGATGACGTGGACAGGTGGTGGAAGCCTTTAAATACTTCATTTGAAAAAACCAACTTATTTCTGGGTAACTCTGACATGTCTGATGTGAAATAAGTGTTGTTTTTTTATTTTTAATAGCAGGTTTGAAATTTCAGATTTGGTTTGAAACCCGCCATTAAAAAATGGCAGGTTTGCTTAACTCTGATACACCCTATTTGGTATTTTCTATTATATTTTATAAAAAATACATAGAAAGTTTATTTAAGTATTTTTAAATAACTTTAAGTATTTTTAGATTATCTATTATCCACAGGGGCATTTATTACATATGTAGTATGTCCCTGTCTAGGTTGTAGCACCTTTACGTGGTACCTGGGCTTCTCAAGCCCCTTGTCACTCTGTCAGCCTGTAGTCCCGCGGCTGCATACTTGTCAGATGCCCGGGGCTGCCTACACAGCTTTTCAGGGTACGCTGACAGGGAGGCAGTGCTTCTGCTCAGCCACAGGGAGATGTGTTGGTTGCCGCAGCTGCGTGCGTGAATTGTGACAAATCACATTTCTGCCCGTAAATCCTCCAAATCACAGAATTCTTGGATTCTGTCACAAAATTTACTGTGAAACCTAAATTTGGGGTTTCATGTGAAATATTAAAATGGCCAAATTCCCAAGGCCATGTCTCTTTCCAAAACTTCATAATTCATTTAAAAATATAAGCAGTATGATTTTGAGGTAGGTGTCAGTGAGTGACCCTACCATAATTTTTATGTAGATTTAGAATTCAAAATAATATCTCTAATAATATTTTTCCTTTAATAAGATTTTTATTTATTTGTTTCATTTATGTTATTTTGTTACTTTTGCAGCTTGCTCTGCAATAGTAGAAGCTGACATTCCTTTCCCAGTTGATGGTCCCACACCAAACAAGGTTGTTTATGAAGTAGAACAACTAAATGAGGTATTTGTTCCACTTATGCAAGGTTTTGGATGTTGAAATCATAATTTCTGCCTGATTATTGCAGTAGGTGTTTCATCTGCATTGAAAATACATACCTCTCATTTTCAAGATTAGGTGAGCTGGTATTTGGGACCCCTTGCACATGGAAACATATTTCCCCATGCAGGTAGACATACCCACAACATTCTGCTGCTTAGCAATCCATGCCACTGTTCACCCCATATACTGAATGACATGGCCACTGATTGAGCACTCATGTTTGCCTCCAAATCCAGAATCCAACTGTAACCACAACCCATCCTTCCTGCCCCTGCAATACAAGAGAAGTTTTTTGATAGTGTCTTTGATGTATCCAATCAGGTTGTCCAGCCCCTTCCAGTGCCTCAAGGAAGGATTAGAGTTGAAATGGGCCAGAAGATTAATGGCCTGTGTGATATCTGAGCAGGTCCCGCAGGACAGGTGCATCAAGGGCCCCAGGACCAATTTGTCTTTGGAGGTGCCAGCCAGATACGCAGAGTTGGTTTCTAGACACAAACCCAGAAGAGGTGTGGGATTTGGCATGTATGACCTTTTATAATCCCCAACAATCTCCTTTGAAAACAATTCCTGATGCATCTTCATTATCCCCATTCTGGTCTACACCCATATACCAAAAAGCTTATCCACTCTATCTTTCCATTTGATCTTCAGGTACTGTCAAAAGCCCTATTGGAATTGAGAGAGCATTTCAGGAAATGAGGCCAACACAAGAAAATTGTCAAAATGGAGCCATAAAATTAAAAAACCATGGTTGTTTCCCCAGAAATATAGCAAGTCTTCCAGCTTACTGGCTTTCAAACCAGTTTTCTCAATAGCTTCCTTGAAGTGAAGCCATCAGAACTTTGCATATTTCTGTGTCTAATAAAGGGCTTTATACAGATTCATGAGCATCCCCTTCCACTCTGCCCTCAAGAGAACTGGTGGTTAAACATATAGCTCCTCCATGATTTGCCTGTAGAGGTAAGCAAAGCTTACATCAAAGCTAGCAAGAGGATATTCCCCCACATTTGCAATTACCAGTCATAGTTGTAGGGTGTTTGGGGACACTGTAGGTGTGTCAATTGTGAAATCTTTGAGAGATTCACCATGGGTGAGTTTCTGGAACGGCGCAACCAGAGTTAAGATGAGGAAAGAAGACAAGACAAGGAGCAGAGAAGTGACAGGATCACCTGAGGGTGATGAGCAAGGATAGTGGAAATGACCAAGGATTTCTGGACAAGCCAGACATGAAGGGATGAAGAAAAAAAGGGGCTGAAGAAGTTTGAAACCATGAACAAAGAATTATTCACCTTTGAGAGAGTCACCATGGGTGAGTTTCTGGAACTGTGCAACCAGAGTTAAGATTAGGAAAGGAGACAAGGCAAGGAGCAGATACCTGACAGGATCACCTGAGGTTTATGAGCAAGGAGAGTGGAAATGAAAAGGAAAGAAAGAAGAGGATGCAACAGAGAGAAAACAGGTTGTTATTTATGTACAAGCGCTACTGTCCCTTTATGCATATGCATGACGCTTTTTCATCTTGCCCTTCCATTTCCCCCCTTGGCTCCTGTGGGTCTGAATTGTTACACCCCCCCTGCTTGTTCAGGAATCATTGTGTGTGGTGAGCTTGAAGTGGCTTAGAAATTTGCGGATCTTCTTGGGCAACACAAGTTTGGTGAGAGGGTTGGCTAGGTTGACAGCAGTGGAGATTTAGCCAAGGGAGAAGTTGTTCTCGTGGACGTGTTAGCCCAGAAAATGAAGCCAAACATCAATGTGTCAAGTTTGGTGTTGGTAAAGCGGGTTCAGGATCAGGTCAATGGTGGGTTGATTGTTGCAGTAAAGAGTTGCAGGTGGAAGGGGTAGGTAGAAGACAGGAAAAATTTGGGAGATGAGCTGCTTGCACCAAAGCAGGTCCTAAGCCATTTTGGTGCAGGATTGATGCTTGGCTTTGGTTGTTGAGAGTCCAATGACTGACTGCTTTGTGGATCTCCAGCCTAGCAGACTGTTGAGGTTGATCGCAGACCCTGAGAAGCTCTGTCTGTCTGATGAGGAGCCACAGTCTTTGTTGGCATAGCCTTGCAGCATCAAAAATTTGATGGCGGCTCCCCCAAGGGTCAGCCTGAGAGTGACCAAGTGTTGGAGGTAGCACAGTAGGTGAAGAAAGCAGGCCTGATGGTGACCCCTTGGGTTATTGAGGTATTGGGAGAAGTATCTGTGTGCATGGGCCAGGTCTGGTTGGGTTTTCTGAACAAGATAGCCCAACAGCCCAACCCCCTGCCGGTAGTTAAAGCTAGCAGATTGGGAAGTGACTGGTACCGGATTGTGGAGGTAGTTCAATTGCAGGTCTGCAGTTGAGCATTCTTTGCTCCTCAGGCATTTTTGGATGTACTGGTCCTGCTTGAGGGTGACCGTTTGCACATCTTGATTCCTAGTGACTTGCATACCCAGGACCCATTTGCATGGCCCAAGATTGTGCTTTTCAAACTTGGATTGTAAGGCTTCCTTCATGGTTCCAATGTCTCTTATGGTGATCACTTGGTATTCAACATGCACAAAAACAAGGACTGGGTTGGATGGATTAGATGAGATGAAGAGACAGGGATCAGATTGAGTGGGGTAGATATTTATATCAGAGAAAAATTTTTACAGGGCCTTGTACCAGCATTGTGGACTTTGTTTGAGTCCTTTGTGGTGCTTTTATATAGTCTTGAATTGGGAACTGTGCCGCAGTTGGCCCGCTCATTGCAGCCTGCTCAAACATTGGAGACCCAAGAATGGAGATGGCCCAACCAGGTATGCAGGCAGCTAGTTTGGGAGGATAGAGTGGGGCAGGAAATCATGCGGCGCACCAGGTGGATGCAGACAACGCAGGGGGCTCCAAGTAGGGCGCAGCAGAGGGCCACGTCATGAGAAGGACAAACAGTGTGTGTGTAAGGGTAGGCGGGCTGGAGGGTGTTTGCGGCATGGGAAAGGGTTAAGGTTAGGCTAGGGTTCTGGTTTTTAGGGTTTCTTTTCTATTTTTTGTTGTTCTTGTACTAAGGATATGGTTGAGGGGGTGGGTATAAAGTCTGTGCTCTCAACCCCAGCTTTTAGTATATGAATTGACTTATGCATGGATGGATGGAGGGAAAAGGATATGGCAAAGCAAAGGAAATTGATCTCTCCATCTCTTTCTCTATCTCTTTACTGGAGCATCCTTATCCTTAAAGATGCTAGGACCATTGATTCCAGAACTTGAGGACAAATAGGAGAGTATTGCTCTCTTACTTTCCACATCTGGGAATATTTCCAGGAATTTTTTTTGTCTCAAGTCTCTTTAAGGTACTCAAGATGCTACCATCAGTTGCTCCTCCTTTTTCTTCCTCCTCCCACAATCTCCGCATTGACCCAAAGGATTACCCTTATCTTTGACTCAACACCGTGGATGTTGAGAAATTCATCTCACAATATGAAGTGATTGCAGACTCCAAAGCACATTAGATTCTTACAAGGCACACCATGTTGTCCTGTTTATCATGGAAACAGAAGAGCTTTGCAACATTGAAGAGATGGAAGGCTACCAAAATCTTCATTGGCCAAACCTGAAGGGCAATATTCTGGCAAGATGGGGGAAGAGCAAGACTTGTTTCCAGGAAGACAATTTCAAACAATCCACAGCAGAGGCAGGCACGCGCAGCCGGGTCCCGTTGCAAGTGGAATTGGATTACATGGATCAATCATTTGAATTCTTCTTCAACCAGCAAGGCTACTGGTTGGTGATAAAGATCAAAGATCAGGATTTGAGTATGGAGGCTCAAGGATCAAGGGGCAATCATGGATATACCCAGAATTCAGTCTCAGATAAAGGGGAATGAGACCCCACAGATGATTTACTTCAAGATGATAGTGATGATGATTCTCTGATAAGATACCATAAGATACCCCCCCCCATGCCAAAAGGCAGGGGAGAGACCCTCCTTATATGGGCAGGAGGCTCTGTTAGACTATGTACAAGTGATTCTACAAATAGATTGGATTTTTTTTTTTTTTTTTTTTTTTTTTTTTTTTTTTTTTTTTGATTGCAGATGCTCAGAAAAATAGATCACGCGGGCCAGTGGAAATCTGGCCTCCCTGACTGGGGTGGGATCTTTTCTCATCCCTTCACCTCTCTTGCGTCTGTCCGTGGACGGGCGGGGGCAACAACACAAAGATCACCCACCCCTCACCCAAAGGCAGAAAGGGTGGAAAAAAATTGAACCAGACCGCCCACGGATGTTTGCAGGTGGTAGACAACACTTTTCCACCCCCACCCAAATATGGAAGGGGGGTGCAAGTGGCAGTTGGCCGGATAGGAGCCGGGGGAGGATACCGTCAAGGATATACCAACGGAGATGAGAGAGAGGATGGTTGGATTGGTTTGATGGAGTAGACGGTAGATTTGCCAAGGGCATCTAGAGATTTGATTGATGGGATAGGATCTTGGATCTCAATTGGGGTTGTCATTGTTGTTGTCATTGTTGTTGTCGGATTGCTTGGCTTGAAGCCAGGTTCAATGGAGCAAGTCAAGCGCCCTAGTTGGGATGGTCTTGAGGAAGTAGTAGGTCAATGAGATCCAATTGTTTTGGATGATGGACCAATAATCTATCAGATCCTTGATTGAGTAGGATCAAAGGCAGAGTAGTTGGAACAGGTTGGAGTAGGAGCGTAGGATGATTTGAACAAGTAGGATTGACCAAATCTGGTGATCTTGGGTTGAGTGAGGATGATGATTGAGGATGGGCAGGGAGGCAATGAGGGTTTGAAGAGTGAGGAGGAGGTAGTCAGTGGAGAGGGACTTGGGATTGAAGGAGTTGCTGAGATTGAGGGACTCAAGCAATGATCTCAAGCTAGCCCTGAGTTCTTGGGGAGAGCTGGGGTGGTTTTGGTGGTGGGAGGATGAGAGCAAAGCAGATGAAGATGGATGGGAAAGAATGATGGGGGCGCAGAGGGAGAGATGAGTCCAAGTGGAGGAAGTTTGGGCCAAGCGTGTCTTGGCCCGTGCGTTTGGCCAAAAGGAAGGGGGGAACAAAGAGAGAAGGAATCAAACACAATGCCTAGGTGATGAGACCAAGAGAGGCCTGTCCTAGACCACTGGGACAGAGGAATGCTTGGCAGGATGAGGAAATTGGAGGAGTGATACTGATACATAAAAATTCCAATTTTTTTTTCAGAATGACACCTAAATAAAAGAATTGTAAAGAAAAATTTTGAATTTTCCGCATCTGGTCCAGGGTGTCCAAATTTGGTCACCACAGCGTAAGGTTTCAAACCACTGGGGGCAGCTGCCAGGTGTGTGAGGGGGACAAACAGGAGGGGAAGTATTGCAGGAACGCAGGCGAAACGCAATGCTGGGTCTGTAGATGCAATGAAAATCCCCACAAAGAATGGCAGAATACAAGGCGGGACAAGGAGCAGAGCACTGCAAAAAAAAACTTTATTTTCCTCTTTCCTTCTCTGGTCTGGGTTTGCTTCTCTTTATTATCTGTTTTCTCCTTGACGGACGGGTGTAATGGTGGGTGCAATGGGTAAGGGCTGGTATGGTTGAGGTAACAGTGGGAAGATCTCTGGGGACAGAACTCAAGTATGGGGGGATGTGGTGTCATTATATATTCTTGAATTTGGAACCATGCCGCGGTTGGCACGCTCATTGCGGCCTGCTTGAACATCAGAGACCCAAGAATGAAGCCAATCCAACCAGGTTTGCAGGAACCTAGTTTAGGAGGATAGAGCAGGCAATCAGGGCTATAGGAGCGGGGAAGGAAATCATGTGGCGCCCTGGGCGGATACAGACAACACAGCAGGCTCCAAGTAGGGCGCACAAGAGGGCCGCGTCATGAGAAGGACAAACTGGGTGTGTTTAATGGTAGGCGGGCTTGAGGGTGGTTGTGGTATGGGAAAGGCTATAGGAGAAGGCCAGGTGCGGGCAAGTGCGGGCCAACCCGCAGGGTAGGAAATAAAGCGGCGCACCAGGAAGATATGGACAAAGCAGGGGGCTCCAAGTAGGGGGTGGCCCAGGATCGCATCATGCAAAGGAAAAACTTGGTGGGTGTAAGGGTAGGCGGGCTGGAGGGTGGTTGCGGCATGGGAAGGGGTTAAGGTTAGGCTAGGGTTCTGATTTTTAGGGTTTCTTTTCTATTTGTTTTTGCAATTGTACTTAGGATAGGGTTGAGAGGGTGGGTATAAAGTCCGCGCTCTCAACCCCAGCTTGTAGGACATGGATAAACTTCTGGATGGATGGATGTAGGGCAAAGGATATGGCAAAGGAAAGGAAATTCCTCTCTCCATCTATCTTTCTATTTACTGGAGCATCCTTATCCTTACAGAAACTAGGAAAATTGATTCTGGAAGTTGAGGACAATTAGGAGAGTATTGCTCTCTTACTTTCCACACTTTATAGCCATTCCTTGAGGAGGAGACCCTTGTTTGGTTTCAAGTTGATTCTCAGCCCCTTTGGGGGTTTGATGAACTTGTGCATGTTGGTTAGGCCATTTAGGAATTCACAGAAAAAATCCATTTGATACAGCTCATAGTTTTCTGATGCAGCAATCATTAAAAGCAGTCTGAGTGAGGTGTTGCTACCAGTTGGTGCAAAGGTTTCATTTTAGTTGATTCTTTCACTTTGGTGATGGCCTAGTACGCACGGCCATGATTTCTTCTTCACTACTACGCCGTTGGCATCCTTCTTACTTTGGTAGATGTTTATGGTGTCAAGTGCATGTTTTTTTGGTTTCATTTCAGCTACTTCCCAGACTCCATGTTGGACAATGTCAGTAAGTTCAGCTTCCTCAGTGGCTAACAAGTCAGCTGCATCAGGCCATCTTTGGACATATTTGTATGAGGTGGGGTTGGTGAGGGAGGTTGGCTCTTCAAGAATGAGATTTGCCCATTGCCTTCAAGGATGCTCAAGGATGTGCTGAGGTTGTAGGCTTAGGTTGATTTCACTTGGTGCACACTCCAATTGGGGTATGTACATGTATCCTTTAGGAGCTGGATTGATGGAGAGGGGTTTTGCTTTGCTGGGAGTGGCCGTGGTGTTGGCCGGGGTGTGTGTTTCTTCAGAGGAGTGTGCAGGCTTGTTGAGAGTGATGGTAGGGAAATCCGCTGAGGATTGATTTGAGGGAGTGGTGAAGGAAGGACCAGAGAAAGCCAGAGGGGGTGATGAAGAAGGAGAGTAGACAGAAAGCGGAGGATTGATGGCAGACACAGAAGGAGAGGAAACAGAAAGAGGTGGGCTAATGACACGCACAAGGGAATAGGAAGAAGGAGAGAACACAGAAAGTGGAGAAGAAGAGAAGAAGATTGAATCTGGGAGAGGAGTCTGACTAGGGGACTTGAAATTTAAATAAGGAAATAAATGAGGCTTGAGCAAAACATGATGCAAGATGTGGATTTGGTCTGAGACTGGATCCCACACTCAGTAGGAAAAATGCCCTTTGTTATACCTGAGGAAGATGCATTCCACCACAGAAGGGGAGAATTTTGACCATTGCTCCCCTTTCTTGGTGAAAAGAATGGCTCTACAACCAAAGGTTTTCAAATGAGAAGGGTCAGTGGTTTTTCAAACCATAATTGATAAGGAGTTTTCATTCTAATGGAGCTATCAGGAGAGCAGTCTTCTAGGTAAACCGGGGTACTTACTTCTTCACCCAACCAATGTAAAGGTATTCCACAGTTAAGTAGCATGGTGCTCTCCTTTTCAATTGTGATTTGATTTCCTCCCTTGGCAAACGGGTTTTTCTGTGGAGTGTATGGTGCAGCTCTGAGGTGTGTGATCCCTTTGGTCTCCAGTAGATTGGAGAACAGTTGGTTGAAAAATTCACCGCTGTTGTCTGAAATGATGAGTTTTACTGTCTCTGCGTATTGGGGCTTGGCTAGTTTTAGAAATTTCTGGAAAAATTCAAAGGTTTGTGAATTTTGTTCCATGGTGAAAAGAAATTGATACTTAGAGTATCCATCAACTCTTTTGAGGAAGTATTTGTTCCTGCCTCTGGAGGTTGGGGTTGATTGGCCTGCACAGGTCCATATGAATAAATTCAAGTTTTCTGGAGGGCCAAGGAAAACTCCCTCAGAAATTTTGCCAATGCATCTTGGATAGATTGCATGACTTGCAGAGTTTGCAGTCAAGATGCTGGGATGGGAAAAAGCCTTCAAGGTATTTTTGACTAGGATGTCAAAGTGCCTGATGCATCCGGACTGCAGTCAATGTAGAGGTAAGGGATTGATTGGTTTGAAAATAGAGGATGAGTAAGTTTTCAACAATGCTGCCGTTAAAGATGGTTTTGTGGTTGTTGCTGCATCTGAAACCACCCTGTTTGGGATGAATTGAGTACCCTTGTAGGAGGTAGGTTGATGATGGCACAAGAGAATGTGAGAGAGAGGGAGCGTGGTATGCATTTTGTATGTCAAGGTCTTGGTTGTGGTGTTGTTACATAGCCTTGGGTTGGGAACCGCGCTGCGGTTGGCGTGCTCAGCATTTGGTAGGTCAGGCTCAGCATTCAGGATGCGCGTGGTCTCAGCATTGAGGATGCACATGGTC
Organism: Puccinia polysora; assembly: GCA_025617555.3. Classification (NCBI taxonomy): domain Eukaryota; kingdom Fungi; phylum Basidiomycota; class Pucciniomycetes; order Pucciniales; family Pucciniaceae; genus Puccinia; species Puccinia polysora. The sequence continues at coordinate 39,160,377 of CM062623.1, read as the reverse complement.
TCAGCAGTGGCCGCTGCGTGCTCAGCAGCAGCTGCAGTGGGCTCAGCAGTAGGCACCACGGGGCTCAGCATACTGGGTGTGGGTTGGGCTTGATTGGATGTGGCAGGCCGTGGCCCGTTTGGAAATTACGGACCCAAGAATGGAGCCGGCCCAACTGGGTTTGCAGGTGGCTAGTTTGGAGAGGTAGAGTGGGGCAATCAGGACTATAGGAGCGGGAAAGGGGCATGCAAGCGTGGGCCAACCCGTGGGGCAGAAAATCACGCAGAGCACCAAGCTGATACATGTAAATTTGAAGATTTGAAATAATAAAAATTGCACTTTATTTCAAAATAAGACCAATGGAACTGAGAATAACAACGAAAATCAACATGTGTGATATGTGAGAGCAGACAATTGGTGAAGCAAAGTTGTAACAGAGGTTTTTACCCAGGAATTTCTCTGACAGAAGAATAAAAGTGAGATGTAAGATAAACAAAAGGAGACTGAATGAATTGAAAGAACTGTTGAGGATAAGACAAAATAAGCATAGGAATTGAAATGAAAGAAATATTGATAGCTTGGATGTTTCTCACATCTGATCAAATGAATGTTGAGAAATTGGTTAATCAATATTAAGGAGCTTGAGATATTGTTTTTGATAAAATTTAGATGTGATTCCTCAGAACTGAAAACCAGCAGACTATGGAAAAAAGTTAGAATCATGAGAGATCAGACAAAAAATAAGAAGAAGGAAAAATGAGAAGACCAACAGCTTTGAGTTATTTAGCAAGTAAGAAGGAGGTCAGACGGCATAAGATGATGAGAGCGTGGAATTTGATAGAGTTCAGACAATGGAGATGGAGGACTACAAGATTGAGTTAGGCTGTATGAGCGATCATGCAAAAGTGATCTTGAGGATTAGATTCTTACCAGGCATAGGTTAATTGACAGAGAGACAAGTCAGACCAGAGTAGGAGTGTTGAGTTGGGGAGAATCCAGGTTGAGGAGAGTCATCAAGCGGAAAGATGGGAGCAAGGTTATAGAAGGGATCAAGAGGAAAGAAAAGTAAGGAGACATTCAAAGAGACAGATAAAGAGAAGAGAATCAAAAAGAGGAAAGAATAAAGAGAGAAAGAGCGGCCGCCAGAAGTTCACCTGGGTCATCTCATGAAGTAAGAAGACCCGGGTGGTACAGGCATGTCACAAGGACTCATCTTAGTTCATTCACAGAGCTACTGGGGCCGGGACAGAGTGAGAGTCAAAACACAGGATAAGATAACAATAATCTTAACAACCCACATGACTGGTGAGAGGGTAATCAAAAACATCACTTGTTGTTTGCATCAAATATTGTATTCTGGGAAATTTGCAAGGAGGTTGCTGAAGAAGCCTTTGCAAGAGAATCCGCGATCATGGAGTGACTTTGAATCAGACTGAGTGTAAACTCGTCGCTTGCATAATATTCACGCAATCCTTTGGTTTTGATATCTATGTGTCTGGACTTGGAGTGTGATCCAAACTTCTTGATCTTGTCGTCCAAACCCTTATTGTCATTGTGTAGAGTAGGCTTGGGTTTGGCAATTTGATGGATCTTGCTGATGAGGTGTTTGATCCATTTGATTTTGAGGTATCAGTCAAGTAATGCGTTTAGCTCAGATTTGGTGGAAGAGTAAGTGATATTTCTCTTTTGAGTAGAGTTCCAGATGACTGGACTGCTCTAGTGAAGGATCATGTATACAGTTTGAGATTTGCAAAAGGTTGGATTGTCTCCCCAGGTAGCATTGCTGAAACCTGAGAGAATTTCTGGCTCCAAATTGTACTTAATTACAAGTTTAAGATTTTTAGTTGTTTTGAAATACTTCAATACTTTCTTGGCTTCTCTCCGGTGAGTCATGCCCATTTGGGCATTAAACCTAGACAGACTAGACACAGAGAATGAGATGTCAGGTTGAGAGTGATGAGCCAAGTGATTCAGAAGTCCAATTGCAGATCTATAGTTGATATTAAGTTGACAAAATTTGGCATGATCAACGTTGGAGGCAGGTTCAAGATTTAAGTTTTGAGTCAATGGGATATGGGTATCCTTACAAGAGGTCAAGCCAAGATCTTCCAGACCTCTTGCAATGTGATTGGGTTGGCTCAAGAGGATTCTATTTTTTTCAATTTCCATGAACATGCCAAGTATGGTGTTGGGGGGATGGCACAAGGAGTTCTTGAATTGTTTGAGAAAGTTGACTTTGAAGAGGTTAGAGTTGCCTACATGGATGAGATCATCCACATGGAAGTAAAGGATTTCACTGGTTTTAGTGTTGAGATATAGACAGGGATCACTAGTCAATTTGTGACATCCTTGAGACTTGATCCATGATGTCAGAGTTTTGTACCAATTCTTGGGGGATTTTTTCAAACGTTAAAGGGATTTCTTTAGCTTTAAGTAAGGAGATTTCCTGGCTGATCCTTCTGGAGTCCTTATAATTACAGTTTCATCAATAGGAGCATGAAGGAATGCACCTTTTATGTCAAATTGAGTCAGTTTCATTTTATTCATCAAGCCATAGATAAGAGCTACTCGGAGTGACCCAAGTTTGCCAGTTGGTGCCCAAGTCTCATTATAGTCTATCCCTAGAAATTGGTTGAATCCTTGAACACAGAGTCAAGCTTTATATTTGACAGGGTCACCATGACAATTTTCTTTCACCTTGAAAACCCACGTTGTATTTAAAATGTTGTCTGGGCTGCCATGGTACTCCTCCCAGACGTCTTGTAATTCTATTGAATTTAATTCATCTTCAGAGGCTCTCTTCCACTTTGGCCATTTGGGACATTTGCGTTCTGCCTTGTAGGAAGGAGGCTTGTAGTAGTGGTGAAAACCGTATTGTTGGGGTTTTCTTACTTCCCTTCTGGGTCTTTGAGAAGTAGCTTGAATAGGAGCATCAGGGACTGGAGAAGGTAGAGGAGAATGATTGGAGGGTGGAGAAACTACAGATGCAGAATCATCTTTATCTGAGTCTGATTTGGAGATATTGTCTTGAGATTCTCAAAAGGTGCATTTTTTTCAAATGATGAGAAATTGGGTCCTTTTGACTTGGAATTGATTTGAGTAAAGAGATCAATCCCCGGTGATTCAAGGAGGGGAAAGTCATGAAGGGGGTTTTTAAGGAACTGTACATGTTTGGTTTCAACAATAGCACCAGATGAGCTGAGGATCAGGTAAGAATGAAAAACGGGATTGAACCCAACTAAGATCCCTTCTAATCATTTCTCATCAAATTTACTTCCTTTTTGTAGTCTGTTTGCCAGGTAAATGACAGAGGATCCTACAGGTTTGAGATAATTAGTAGAAAGCTTCTTGCTAAACATAAGTTCCCAAGGGGATTGGTCATTACCTTCCCTAGTTACTTGATTAAGCATGAAGCAACAGCTCCAAACCATGATATGCCAGTAGCATTTATTCAGTCTAGATGAGGATAAAGTTGCACAAGCCAATTCTATGATTTTCTGGTTGGCTTGTTCAGCTCAACCGTTGTTTTGTGAATGATACGGTTCTGAAGTTGGGAGTTTAATATGTTTGGATCTGGCAAATTCTTTCAAGGTAATGTTAGTGAATTCCGTTCCTTTGTCTGAAAAGATTTTGGTGGGGTAATAGTTTAGCCGTTTGTATTCTGTCTTGAGAATGTTGATGATGACATTGGGAGTTTCTTCTTTAGATTGGAGAGGAAAAGCCACCAGATAACCCATAAAGTTTTCCACAAGAGTCAGGATGTTTCAATGGCCAGCTTTGGACTGGTGAGTGATCTTTCCAATCAGGTCTAGGTGAATTTGTTTGAGTGGTTTAGATGGAGGAAACAAGGTGCCTAAGAATGGAGCCCGTGTGATTTTACTCCTTACACAGCCATCACATTGAAATTTTTCTAATTTGTCTTTAGAGTATTGGTCTTTAAGAATCAATTTAAGCGTAGAGATTGAAGCATGTCCATACGTCTTGTGAAGATCGGATAACAACTGAGTTTGGTTAAATGGAGTAGTAGATGATTGATTGGAAAGATTGACCAAAACGTTATTTCTGGCACTTTGGGGCTTCTCAATTAGAAATAGATTGTCCCAAATTAAACCTCTAAGAACCATCTCATTGCCTTGGGTGATGTGAAATTGATCTTGTTTTTGGAAGAGACTGCATCCCTTTTTTTCCATGAGACCGGGACTGATCAAATTAACAACAATATCTGGAACATACATACATTCTTCAAGCTTAATAATAGAGTCTTTCCACTTGAGTCAAACGGTACCTGTTCCTTGTATCTTGAGATTTGCTTCCAACTTGCCTTTTTTGATTTCCTCTGATTCATCCTGTAGATCAATAGAAATGAAATATTTAGATCATTAAATATGTGTATATTTGCGCTAGAATAAAGAAGAAGGTTGGGCGTGCTGTCTGCATTAATCCAGAGAGTAAGTAGGGCATGGTAATTGATAGTAGTTGTCTTCTTTGTTCTATTCTTACACTCATTTTGCTGTTTGACCCACCATACAGGAGCAATTTGGGGATGAAGATGAAAGCAGGAGGATTTGGGATGGGGGGCATTTGGATCATGAAAACATTCATTGCATATAATGCGGGGCTTCCTATCTTCTTTATTGGGTTTTCTCTTGAAGGTTACTAATGAGACGTCAGTGGTAGATTTACTAGTCTTGAGTTTTGCCTTACGCTTGTTGTTGTATTGGGTTAGGTGATGGAATACAACTTCTACAGTTATCAACTTCTTTCTGTGCATGATTTGCTGTTTCAGATTCTCTAAAGTTGGTGGAAATTGAATAGTATTAGATACGCCAGTATGTCATTTGGTAGATCTATTCCTACATCTGCCATATGAGTGAGGGATTTTTGGATGTCTGTTATGAATCCTTCAATAGCATGTTCCTTAAATGAAGCGTGATGAAATTGGTTGAAGATGCGTGCTCTATTGGCTGTTTTGGATGAGGCAAATCTGTGGGTGATCTTAGTCCAGAGTAGCTTGGAAGATGTGATGTTTGAGGCGTTAACTACATTGGCATGGGTGGTGCTGTTGAGTTTGGATAGGATGATTGCTTGGATTTATTGGTCTTGTCTTACAGGAAGTTTTCCTATGTCTTTAATCATGATGTCTTTAATATCCTTGAGATCAAATAGCATCAACATCTTATCAAGCCAGATGGAATAGTTATCCTGGTTGAGTGGGGGAATAGCATTGACGGAAGCCTTGAGAGCAACCTGGTGGAAATAATTGTTTGCTCCAGCTGGTTCTTTCATTTTTGATAACGCAGAGTTGTCCTTGGGCTTTTAACCGTTATAAAATTTAGATGTAATTCTTCAGAACTGAAAACCAGAAGACTATGGACAAAAGTTAGAATCATGACAGATCAGAAAAAACTAAGAAGAAGGAAAAATGAGAAGACCAACAGCTTTGAGTTATTTAGCAAGTAAGAAGGAGTTCAGAGGGCATAAGATGTTGATAGCGTGGAATTTGATAGAGTTGAGACGATGGAGATGGAGGACTACAAGATTGAGTTAGGTTTTCAGAGCAATCATGCAAAAGTGATCTTGAGGATTAGATTCTTACCAGGAATAGGTTAATTGACAGAGAGACAAGTCAGACCTGAGTAGGAGTGTTGAGTTGGGGAGAATCTGGGTTGAGGAGAGTCATCAAGCAGAAAGATGGGAGCAAGGTTATAGAAGGGATCAAGAGGAAAGAAAAGTAAGGAGACATTCAAAGAGACAGATAAAGAGAAGAGAATAGAAAAGAGGAAAGAATGAAGAGAGAAAGAGTGGCCGCCAGAAGTTCACCTGGGTTGTCTCATGAAGTAAGAAGACCCAGGTGGTACAGACATGTCACAAGGACTCATCTTAGTTCATTCACAGAGCTACTGGGACGGGGACAGAGTGAGAGCCAGAACACAGGATATCATAACAATAATCTTAACAGGTTTGAGTAGTGATTTAGCGTATGGGTGATGATGGATTAGCGGTCAAGGAGAGGATGATTTGAGATAGTTTAATTTGCAGTGGTTTGACGATGGATGGATGATGATGGGTTGAAAGCTGAGGAAGAAGAGTTGTGATGAATGGACAATAAGGGGAGAGTTTGAATGGTGAGATTATTGAGGACTAGCCAAAAGTTGGTTGTATGATGAATGGGCAGATTGAAATGTATAGGAGAGGATGAATCAGGAATGGATGTGGGTTATTGAGGAATGACAAATGAGAGTGTAGCGGGGATGGATGAGTATGTTGGAAGGTTGAAATCAATCAGTCAAGATGGTTTTTGGGAGGTAGATTGAAGTGAGAAAAATGGAGAGATCTAATGTTGAAATTAGAGTATTTGCAGCATCACAGACACAGGTGTGCCAGGCGACAATGACACACTGCCGTGATCAGATGTGAGAGGACATTATGGAGGAGGTTAGATTTGCAACGGCACTTCTCAGGGCCGGCTTGGTTAGAGCGTCCGCCAGCATTGTGTTGGAAGGGATGAGTTGAGTTATGAGCTGGTGATTTGCCTTTTGTTCTCTGAGCCACTTTATTTGTGTGTCAACATGTTTAAGTCCTCCATGATGTGATTCTTGATTGACCAAGTCATCCAGTGCTTTATTGTTGATGAACAAGGCATGAGTGAGGTTGAGGGAAGGATTCATTTCACTCAGTAGTTTCCTTACCCAGATCTTCTCCTGTGTTGCAAGCACCAGCGCTTTGAGTTCACCTTTATTAGAGGATAGAGAGACCGTGGTTTGAAACTTGCTGTTTGAAGAAACTGGAAATCTGTACAGTAGAACCAGGTATCCAATGTGGCTTTGCCTTTTTTCTGGATCATTTCCACCATTGGAGTTTCTATAGACTTCAATGTTGTATTGAAATTTAGAGTTTTGGAGTTGCAGTGCCAGGTTCTTTGAGGTTTTAAGATATTGCCCAACATGTTTGGCCTCAGCCCAGTGGGAAAGGCTGGGTTTAAAATTGAAGCGGGATAGATTCAACACCACATAGGAGATTTCAGGATGGTGTAAGACTCCAAACAGTGCTAGGCGGTGTGGTGCCCCATCCGGGCCACCCTGGGCGCCTTAAGACCTCAACCCATAAACTGTTCCTCAGGCTCATCCAAACCGTCCTTCATCCGCGCGCGTCGCGCGCCACGCTGCGCGCTCTGCGCTTCCTTTATCCGCGTCGCGAGAGCTGCGCTTCCTTTATCCGCGCGCGTCGCGTGTCCTTTATCCGCGTTGCTCATCATCCTTGCCGTTGCGTGTTGCTCATCATCTCCGCCGTTGTCATAGCACTTCCCCATATTTGTTGTTGCGCATCTTCATCTTTGTTGTTGCACGTCCCAATCTCCTCATTGCTACCGTCGCGCGGCGCTCATCCATGATTTACCGGATCCATCCTGACTCCACCTCCAAGCATTTGGCAAATCCTCTGATCCGTCAAATCTCCCATCTCACTTGATCTCTTAGTCGTGAATCTCAAGCCTGTTGGGATTTACTCAACTGTTTCAAGCCAATCTCCTATCCGCCCATCCGCGCTCTCACAGACTTCATCCGTCACCTTTCCTGGGGCTCTCCCACCCACTTCCGCCTTTGGAGGAGGGGTGAAGAGTGCCAACTACCGCCCCCGGACATCCGCGGAGGTTTGGTTCATTTCTCTTTCCCACCCCGTCCGCCTTTGGACAAGGGGTGGGTGACTCTGGTATTGTTGCGCGTGCCCATCCACAGACGGACGCGAGTGACCACATGGTTGTCTTCCCTTTTCCGCTCTATTTTTAGAATCCGTTGTACATAGTCTAACAGGGCCTCCTTCCCATATAAGGAGGGGCTCTCCCCGGCCTTTTTTGATAATCATTGGAAAATCATCAGAGCATGAAATAATTGGAGCATGGAATAATCCAGCATGAAATCAGCACACCCTTGATCCTTGAGCCTCCATACTCAAACCCTTGATCCCTGATCCTTATCACCAACCAATAGCCTTGCTGGTTGAAGAAAAATTCTGTCTGTTGGAATTTTTTTTGAGTGTGTTAGACCACTCCTTGATCCCTTTCTCTGACCATACTGGTCCTGATCCCTGATAACCTTTCTGGAGCCAATCAAAATTGATTGAAGAGGTCTTATTAAGCTTAAGACCTGGATTTTTATAACTCCCCTTAGTTTCTTTGGAATTGCATTCTGCCAGCCTACTCTTGAGTCCCTTGAGAAGTTTTGAGGTTATCCTTGCTTCAAATCAGTTACTGTTTGTTTTAGAGCTTCTCAAACATTTTGCTTTGTCTTGTACAGCCACCCTCAGTTATCTGGTACCCTTCAAGCGCTTGATTGCGGAGAGTTGGGCAGGTTCCTTGAGAACATGGAGGTTGCTTGGGTTTGAGTTGATCATCCCCAATCTTCTGCTGACGACCAGAGTTATTAGCATGTGGGCGTTGTTTACATTCAACAGCTTTTGTTATTTGAACTCTAAGGGGACTTTAACTTCTTTTGTTCAAGTTTTTCCCTGCATAAATCTTGTCTCAGATAGTGCTGTTCCATTGCTACCAAACTATTATCATCTTTATCCTCAACTCCTTGATTCCTCATTTACCAGGTTCTGGACCTTGATCTCGGTTAAATTTAAATATTTTTGTAACACTCAGGAGGGCAGCCTAAACAGCACCTTTCCCCTCCACAGAACTGCCATGGCCTAGCACCGTTTGGAGTCTTACAGCGGTGGCAGTTCTGTGGAGGGGAAAGGTTCTGTTTAGGCTGCCCTCCTGAGTGTTAAAAAAATATTTAAATGTAACCAAGATCAAAGTCCAGAAAATGGTAAACAAGGGACCAAATGTAAGAGGATAAGGATGATAGTAGTCGGTAGCTGGGGAAACAACACTATTTGAGGCAAGATGATGCCAGGGAAAACTTGAATAGAAGAAGTCAAGTATTGTTCAGAGTTCAACAAGAAAAGGCAATTGTAAGTGACAACACCCACAAGCTAATAGCTCTGGTTGTCAGCAGAAGCTTAGGAAAGATCAACTCAATCCCAGAAAACCTCCAGGTTCTCAATGAACCTTCCCAACTCTCCGCAATCAAGTGCTTGAAGGGTACCAGATAACTGTGGGTGGCTGTGTTGAGCTGAGGTATACCAGAGTGAGACGTGAAGTGGAAGGATGAGGAAAGGAATCATAAGTGAAGGAAACATAGAGAGTAGAATGGAAAAGAAAGGAAAAGACATTTCTTACCTGAGGTATACCAGAGTGAGACGTGAAGTGGAAGGATGAGGAAAGGAATCCTTCCACTTGTCTCAGGCTCTGTCCTCAGGTAGAGACACTGTATTCAGATGTCACATGGAGTTTGACATGAGGATATTACAACAAATATTCAGTATGAGTAGATGAAACAGCGTGGGTTCAGTGATTGAGCAGGGATGAGTGTGTAACAGTTGAGTAGGAATAGAATGGAAATGATAGAGACATAGAGTAATAGAATATAGAGGATAAAGGATAATATGGAGAAGTTGAGTTATGAGAAAGATAAAGAAATAAAGAAATGTGGAATAAAGAGATAGAGAGAGATGGAGATATGGATATACTCCAACACCCCCCCTTGCTAACCATTACCGGTGAGACCAAAAATTATTTGATGTGACCTGAGTAGAACACGGTTCAATGGTTTGATTAGCATATCCGCAACCATATCCTTTGTCCCAACATGATGAACTGTGAAGACGCCTCTAGAGACACACTCCCTGATGAAGTGATGACAAGCGTCAATGTGCTTCGTCCAGGAGTGGTGCTCGGGATTCTTCACCAGAGATTCAGCTCCTTTGTTATCCACGTAGATGGGTACCGGAGACAAATCGCGTAGTTGGAGCTCGCACAGGACATTTTTGAGCCACAGGCCTTCTTTGCAAGAGTCTGATAGGGCCTTGTATTCGGCTTCGGAGCTTGATAGAGATACCATCGGCTGCTTCCTTGATTGCCAGGAGATGGCTCCCAAACCTAAACGGAAGGTGTAACCCGAGATGGAGCGGCGGTCATCTTTGTCTTTGGCCCAGTCGGAGTCAGAGTACCCTGAGAGTACAAGGGATGGACCTCCCAGAGTGAGGCGGAGATCCCTGGTGGAGTTCAGGTAGCAAAGGACCCAAGTCGCACTATTCCAGTGGTCGATAGACAGGTCCTGGAGGAACTGTGACAGCTTGTGAACCGCAAAAGCCACATCAGGCCTGGTGCATTGAGCAATCCACAGGATGGATCCGACCAGCTGATTGTACTGTGGTGGAGAGGGGGCCTTGGATGACGTCCGTCTTTGCATGGACTTGAAGGAAACACCCGTTGGGGAACGAGTGGGGAAAGAGTCGGAAGGAAGAAACTTTGAAGCAACAGAAGAGATGTAGTGCGCCTGACCAAGGGAGACGGTCTTGTCCACTAGGTTTCGACGGACGGAGATTGACAGAAACAGATTTAGTTCCTCGTCGGAACCTACCTTGAAAAGCTGGCTGATGGAAGAGATGAAGGAAGAGACAAATTCAGGGGTACCAACAATTGCCAGGTCGTCGATGTGCGCTGTCAGAGCTCCTAGGAGTTTCCCATCGACCACCTTAAAGTACAGCGATGGGTCGTAGGAGGATTGCAAGAGACCTAAGGAGATGAGGGCAGCATTCAGCTCGATATTCCACTGGCGGGGGGACTGCTTCAGTCCGTAGATTGACTTGGATACCTTGCAGACCCAGCCGGGGTGGAGTGGGTCTTCGAAACCAGGGGGTTGGGACATGTAAACTGGTTTGTCCAGGCGACCGTTCAGGAAGGCGGTCTTGAAGTCGAGTTGACGACCAACCCAATCTTTCTTTCCCATTAGACTCAGGATAAGGCGCAGAGTTTCCAGGCGCAGGGTGGGAGCAAATACCTCTGAGAAGTCCAAGCCGTGAACCTGGGTGAAGCCCATGGCAACCAAACGCGCCTTGAGTTTGAGGATTGAACCGTCCGGACAACGCTTGACTTTGAAGACCCACTTCAAGCGGATGATCTTTTGACCTTTCGGGGGAGGAACGAGCGTCCAGGTTTTCATGCCTTGAAGGGAGGAGAGCTCTTCATGTGCTGAGGAAATCCAGCGGCGTCGATGAGGGGAATTCAGAAGTTGTTTCCACGTCGTTGGCGCGCGGATGTCGTCCTTGATGGAGGTAGAGCGGGAGTACGTCCCAAAGCGGGACGGAGGACGCCTTGGTCTTGTGGAGCGGCGTGGAGCAGGTAGAGGGGGGGAAGGACTGGACGGGGGAGAGGCGTTGGGAAAAACTACGGGAGGGAGAGGGGGGGAAGAGAGGGAAGGGGAAGAGGGTACTGGCGACACGGAGAGAGGAGGTAGAATTTCCGAGTCATCAGACGTGGCCGGACTAGTTGAGCGCGGCTGTAGATGAGGACCAGCGATCGGAGGTAGGCTGGGGGGTACGGGAAGCTCAATGACTTCCATACCGGAAGGAAGGGATGGGGAGACAGAGACGGGAAGGGGGGTGGGGTTAGAGGACGGAACAGGAAGAGCGGAAGAGATATTAGATGAGGAAGGGGAGGAAACATGGGAGTTAGGGGGAGACGCAGGTTGGTTGGATGGAGAGAGAACATGCGGCCAGTCAAGAGTGACGAGGATGGGGATCGACTTGGTGGTAGTGTCGTGTAGGGAGCTACCGTATGGGGAGGTTGTGTCATCAAAGATGCAGTCCCTTGACTTTACAACTTTCTTGTCGGACAAATCAAGAAGGCAATACCCGTTTCCTTGAGACAGATAGGATAGAAGAACAGAAGGCCGGCCTTTGGGAGAGAGTTTAGTCCTGTTGGCTTCTGGGACTTTGTACCAGGTCAGACAACCAAACGGATGGAGAGAGGAGAGGGGAACATTGCTTGCTTCAAGAATGGAGTTAGGGGAGGTAAAGCCTTGGGGCGTTTTGCACGGGTACGAGTTAAAGGCAAAAAGGGAGTGCCAGAGGGCATCGGCCCAGAAAGATTTAGGAAGCTTAGAGCTAGATAGAGAACAGCGGATCATGTTGAGGATTGTTCTGTTTGAACGTTTGGCGACGCCATTAAGTTGTGGGGAGTGGGGGGGTCCAGGTTTGTGTTGGATCCCTTTCTTGGCGAAGAAAGCAGACATTTGTTCGTTCACATATTCACCGCCGTTGTCTGTCCTAAGTGCTTTGACGGGGTGATTGAACTGGGTTTCAAAGAAAGATATGAACTGTTTGACTGATTCAAAGGCGTCCGATTTTTTGCGTAAGGGGTAGGAAAACAGGGCCTTTGAACAGTTGTTGATGAAAGTGATAAAATAATTATAGCCTTCTCTGGATGTGGTATCAAAACTACACAGGTCAGAATGAACAATCTTGCCTGGTCTCTTTGATATGTAACTAAGCCGCGAGTGGAAAGGTGTTCTTGTCATCTTTGATTCAATACACGTGGGGCAACGTTGGACTTCGGACTCATTGTTGGTGAGTGGACTGACGTCTTTGGACTTGAGTAATTTCCGGAGGGATTTCAGGTTGAGGTGAGATAATCTACAATGATACCCAAGGAGACTGTTGTCAGATGTTTGTGTGATGGCAGAAAGGACTGACTACTTGTAGCTTACACTTTCTTGAGGAAGGTAATAGAGACTTCCTCTCCTGTATCCACTGGTGATAGGTGGAGTATTTATGTTGGAAGTTGACCGGTCAAAGATTTTGCAGGTATTAGCTGAAAAGGTGACCAGGAATCCCGCTTCGCAAAGGCTTGAGATAGAGAGCAGTGGTTTGTGAAGGCCTGGGACTACCAGAGATCGGATAGATCCGAATGGAAGTGATAGGAGACCTTCTTTGTTCAACGATATAGTCAATCCGTCTGCAAGTTGGATGGAGGTGGTGTTCGGCTTCTTGTTGTTCACTTGCCAGTCATGAGGGGTCATAGATAAGGAGCAACCAGAATCCAAGTTGAAATTGGAGCAGTAGATTTGGTCTGATTTGGTAAGGTTGCAGGAGGCGTATCCTGCGTGAATGATAACTTTGGAATTGGTGAAGTCGTCATTGTCTTTGTCATCTTTTGCTATTGCAAGATTTGCTTTAGCTTGTCTTGACTTCGAAGACTGGTTTTTCTGAGATTTTCTGTTTCTCTTAGAGTATTTGAGTTCTTTGAGAACTTCCAGGCATCTTGAAAATGAGTGACCCTCCGTCTTGCAATTTGTGCAGAAATATGTTTTAGAGAATCCTTGTGTTTCTACCTCGCGTCAACCTGAGCTTCTGGGATAGGTTGTTAAGGTCTTAGCAGAGTTTATAGTGAAGTTATCCTTGCTTCTGGTTTGTCTTCACAGATGTTCTTGCTTTAGGGCGTTGATCAGTTTTGATGAGGGAACTGATTCATCATTCATCATTCCTGAGACGCATCCAAGCCAGTCATTGGGAAGGGACAGAAGGATAGCGGTAGATTGCAGATCGTCCGCTGTGAGTGGGTTTTTGGTGGTAATCAGTGAGGATAGTTTCTCTCCGTAGGAAACTATCTCGGAGAGGTGAGCGTCATATCCTTATTGTTGAGTTTGGTGAGGAGGAGCTTGCGGAGCCAGTACATTCTGCCCCCAGAGGAATTTTCTTGGTGGGCTTCTTGAAGGGCTTTCCACATTCCAATAGCACTCTCTTCATTTTTTCTTATGAACTGAAAGTTTGAAGGTCCAATCGACCTTGATATAACTGAGCAGACTGCCAGATTATCCCTTGACCATGTCTCGACATTTGATTTCAGGGAGTCTTCCGTAAGGAGGTGACCAACCCCGGAGGCTTGGAAGTGTATTCTTAGGATCATTGCCCAGTCGAGGTAATTAGAATCTGATCCGGGAGAGTTCAATGGGATGATCAATGGCGTCTTGAGGACTGGATGTGAATTCTGAGTTTCATCCATGGTGGTTGTATAATGGCTAAGACAGTTTGCCGGATCCTTCTACCTGATTTGGTTTAATTGATTGAGCGCTCTGGGCTCATAACCTGTTGAGCTGAGGTATACCAGAGTGAGACGTGAAGTGGAAGGATGAGGAAAGGAATCATAAGTTAAGGAAACATAGAGAGTAGAATGGAAAAGAAAGGAAAAGTCATTTCTTACCTGAGGTATACCAGAGTGAGACGTGAAGTGGAAGGATGAGGAAAGGAATCCTTCCACTTTTCTCAGGCTCTGTCCTCAGGTAGAGACACTGTATTCAGATGTCACATGGAGTGTGACATGAGGATATTACAACAAATATTCAGTATGCAACAACACCAGGATCACCCACCCCTCACCCAAAGGCGGAAGGGGTGGGAAAAAAATAAATGAACCAGACCGCCCGCGGATGTCTTCAGGCGGTAGACAACGCTTTCCACCCCACCTAAAGATGGAAGGGGGAGGGAAAGATGAATTGATGATGTGCACGTCTGAACTCAAGAAGGGTTGCTCGACAGATGTGGCAGCTGAGGATGCCAAGGTGGGAGGATGAATGGATGAGAAGTGGGTAGGTGGGACGTTGGATGAGGTTGACTTGGGATGGCTTGATAGGACAATGGAGGAGGATTTGATGGTACTGCATGATGATGAATGGGCCAACAGGGAAAGGGAAAAGGAGACACCGGGGGCAGCAATGAGATGATTGGCTAGTCGGACTTGGACAGGTGACAGACAGGTGGGAGGATGCCAAGTTGATGGTGGGACTGTATTGGAAAGAGTTCTGGGTGATGACATGAGGGTTGTTGTAGTGAATGAGGTTGGATGATGATTAGCTTGGGAGAGGCTTACCGGCTTTGGCTGTCATCAGAGTGGATGAGGAAGAGGATGACAAAGAATTTGGGACTGGAGGAGGAGGAGGAGGCAGGCTTGTCAGGGGGTGGGACAGTGTTTGGTCCAGTCAAGCGTCCGCCGCCGCTGCTGCCACCTTGGCGGTTGTAGACACGGATGTCTGGTCTGATGGGAGAATAGGCCGTAGGTTCTTGGGATTATGTGGAAGGAGGAAATTGGATGAGACAACCAGATGGGACTCTGATGTATGGGAGTGTAGACTAGGATGGATGGATGATGATGTCTGTGGGTATATCTTGTGATGGAAGCTTGGGCCAAGCAGGTCTCGGCCTGCGCATTTGGTCAAAAGGAAGGGGGGAACAAAGAGAGAAGGAATTTAATGCAATGCCTAGGTGATGAGACCAAGAGAGCCCTGTCCTAGACCACTGGAACAGAGGAATGCTTGGAAGTATGAGGAAATTGGAGGAGTGATACTGAACATAAAAATTCCATTTTTTTTTTTTGAATGACACCTAAATAAAAGAATTGAAAAATTTGTTTTTTGAATTTTCTGCATCTGGTCCAGGGTGTCAAGATTTTGTCACCACAAAGGGTCCTACTGGCTATGAAGTTCAGGAAACCCGTTGAGGACTGTTAATTGATGTTGAGGCAAAGGAAAGCTTGGTGATTGGCATCAGTAGCAGGGACAAGTTTAATGTTTGGGGTGATTGGAGTGCTGATGGGTTTGAATTTGGTGAGGCCCAGCTCAGAGAGACCAGTTTCAATGTGATTTGGTTGAAGTAGTCCTAGGCCATCTTTTGTTTGAACAAGTTGATTGCCAAGAATCTTGCACAAGGGAGCATTGTCAGAGATTTTGAATTTTGATTTGATGCTATCTCTAAATTGTTCTGAGTTGCCAATGATCAGGAGGTTGTTGACGTAAACAAATACATACAATAAATTAGTACTATCAATGTACAGACAGGAATCTGCACTTGAGGTTTTAAAGCCTTGATCTAGTAGCCAAACCTTTAAAGTTTTGTACCAACTTTTTGGAGCTTGCTTCAGTACATAGATTGCTTTTTTAATATTCAGGTAGGGAAAGTGAGAGTCATAGCCAGGAGGAGTTTTAATGTAGATGTCCTCATTGAGAGGAGAGTGAAGAAAGGCAGATTTAATGTCCATTTGTTGAATAGTGAGATTATGGTAGAGAGCAAAGACAATGAGGGTACAGAGGGTGTTGATTGAACCTGTGGGGACATAGGTTTTACCGTAGTCAAAAAATTCTACTTGTCAAAATCCTTGGACACAAAGATATGATTTGAAACGGACAACAGAGCCTTCCGGTTTGTCCTTGATGCAGTACACCCAGACAGTGGTGAGGGCTTTCTTGCCGTTTGGTGGTGATCTACAGCCTTCCCAAACTTTCATGAGATTGATCCCACCAAGTTCTTTGTTCATGGACTTGATCCAGTTGTCTTTGTCTTCAGAACAAATGGCTTTGTCATAAGTTTTTGGAACTGATTGAGCAATGAAGCCATATCTTTGAGGCTGACAAAGGGTAGATCAATCCCGGAGTGAATGAGTGGGCGCAACTGTCAAAGAATGGGGTTCCGAGGAATCTTCAGACGGGGTTGAAACGGTTTGAGAGGATTCATCATTGGACTGGTGAGTCAAAGTGGACTCAAGAGCGGATTTGGTGGTATCAATGATGGTGTTGAGTGGAAGAAGAGAATGGTTGGATGATTCAGGCAATATAGGGGTGACATTTATGGGAGGATTGGAGGATCCTGTTGGGAGCAGATCAGAATTAAGTATGTCAGTGAGCGTTTCATCAACGTGTAGAAGAGAATCAAATGGGGAATCTAAGCAGGAGGTTATATCAAGGCAGGAATTGGAAGAGGAGATATTTTCAAAGGTTCTAACATGTTTGGAACAAACAATTTTACGAGAAGCGGGACAGTAGAATTTATAAGAATTCAATTTGGTGTCAAAGCCAACAAGAATTCCTTCCAACCCTTTTTCATTGAGTTTGCTGAAGTGAGATGATTGATTGAGGACAACAGTCTTTGATCCAATAATTCTTATTAGGTGGAGTTTTGGGGGTTTTCAAGTCCATATTTCATGAGCGGAGGCCTTTCCCTGTGTTGGGGAAATCATATTGAGGACTTGGCAGGAACTGATGAGTATCTTGTCCCAAAGGAACAAAGGGATCTTCATGTCAATCATTGCTGTTTGGGTTGCCTTGAGGATTGACCAATTTCCCCTTTCAGCAACTGGATTGTGTTGGGGAGTAAATGGTTCAGAGGTGGTGTTTTTAACACCTTTATTGATAAAGAACGTATTTAAACAATGATTTAAAAATTCACCCCCATTGTTGGAGTGAAAGTTCTTCAAAATTCTTCCTGTATGGTTTGCATGAAATTTGAAAAATTTAACAGTCTTTCAGCCTTGTGGATGCCAAGACCCTTGCTATCCTTTAGCTACCAGAGGTGATAGAATAAATAATAAATATATTATTTAATAAATGCAGCAAAAATACATAAAATATTTGGATTAAGCTTATTGCAAGGTTAAGTGTTTTGGTTATGTTATATTGTTTTAAATCAATATGAATAAATTGATTATTATATATTTTTAGAGAGGCGCCACAATTATATTGGGGATCTTTAACAACTCTCTTCAGGGATTTCAGTATGAAAACACGTAGTCCTGGTTACTTTGGGATCTTTAGTTTAAAGGATATTTTACCCAAAGATAATATGTATATAAAATACATGGTGGAGTGGCAGGGGCTTGTAACCAAGCTGCCACGACAGAGAAAGGATAATAAAACTCACTGGTATATTATTAAATTCTTTGGGTATCTGTTTGAGACGTAAACTGATGGGTTAAACCTGTATACTGGGGTTATAAGGTTTTTCAGAAGTTTAATTGATATAAAAGAGGTTGAGGACGGATATTATTGATCAGACTTAGCCATAAATAACTTAATTATCTCTTATAAGTAATTGATTACCTTGGCACGGTTTTTGGATATAAATATAACTGGGTCTCTGCCCATCAATATCCTCAAAAGAGCTCTTAGAGGCCCAGGGCTGCGTAAACAACCTTGATGGAGTGACAGGGCTGTATCTCAGCCGTGCGCGGGTGCATTGGCTTCCGCGGCTGCGTGCGGGAAGTATGACAAAACACATTTCTGTCCGTAAATCCTAAAATATACACAACACCTCAATTCTGACTGAATTTTAGGTGTGAAACCTATAGGTGACAATGTGTGTGAAATATTTAATTGACCAAAAGCTCAATAGTGGAGCCGTAGTATTTTGGTCTTTCTTTCCTTAATTATTTAAAAATATAAGGAGTTGGATTTCAAGGGTGGGGTCAGCGAGTGAACCTACCTAATTTTGGGTGGAGAATCCATTTATGTAACAATATTGATGGTTTTCCTACTCCTTCTTAGGTTAATTATATTATTATTATTTTTATGTTATTTTTGTTACTTTTGCAGCTTGCTTTGCAATAGTAGCAAGCTGTCACAATCTCCTTGTTGACATCAGACTTTTTTCAAATTGGAATGCAGGTCTTGAACTTAGAAAAGTTTTCCATCAAGAGGAGAAAGTATTGAGAACCAGAAAGAGAAGGAGGATTAATTGGTCCACAAACTTCTGCATGGATCTGTTCAAAAATGTTCTCACTGGAGGGCAGATGATTAGTGAAGGGTAGTCAATGAATCTTGCCCTTTGCGCAGGAGACACAGTTGATTTGATCCCACTTGATATTGGGAAACTACTTAGATAGGAGTTTGGTCCTTTCAAGGTGGGGATGATAGAACCTTTTTTTGATGGTGGAGAGGGAGACAAAAGAAAACAAGATAGAAGGGAGAAAGGAAGGATATCCTTCAATGAAGAGGAGATTATCTTTGATTGAAATGAGGAGAATATTCTTGCCATTAAAGGTGACAACAAAGTTGTGTGGAGAGCAAAGGAAGAGTGAGCAGCCTTTCTGAATTAATTGGCCTAGTGATAAAACATTGAACGCAAGATCTGGAATGTAGAGTGACTTTTGAAGATTTAGAGTTTCAAGCCTGGTCTTAGCTTAGCTGTACCAGTTCCAAGAGACAAGATTGGGGCATTGGGATTTCCAGTTTGGATTTCAGTGTTTTCAGGTAGAATCTGAGAGAAAAAATCTGAGCAATTAAACATGCTGTTGGAGGCACTGGAATCAAGGAGGATACAATTTTGGTCAAGTGAGCGGGAGTTGACCATTGCAAAAGTGTAGGCAAGGTGTGTCAAGGAGCCCTTTGTAGTCTGCAAGGAGGATGAATTTGATATGGACCCTGGTCCAATTCTGTTACTCTGTCCTGCGTTGGGTCGGAGATGGGGGTAGAGCCACCAGAATTTGCTGCAATTGTGGTTAGCTTGCGGGTTGTGCAGGTAGATTTACATTTGATCACTTTGGTTCTGTTGAGCCTGGCGGATGCATAGGAATTTTCTACAACCTTGTTCATGACTTGGTTAAGGTGTTGAAGTACAAGATCTCCATCAATTTTGGTGTCTCCAAGGGAGTGAGTGATGGTAGTCTTGAGGTGATTGAGTTGAGGAGGGAACTTTTAGAGAAGAAGGTAGGCCACTATGTTGTCATCCATCTGTATTCCCATTTCAGTGATTTGAAGTAAACATGCTCTTGCATCAGTGATGAACTTCTCAACTTTCTTGGGGACAAATTGAAGGTTCAGGAAGTTAAAGAAAACACGTGATTGATTTTCCATTTGCAATGAAGCATAATATTCATTGATGGATCTCCATAATTCAATAACATTGGTGAGAAAGTGCTCTTTTACACAATTTATATACGTCCAATTTTCCAGTTTTGCTAGAATATATCCAACAATTTCAAGATTGACTTTGGGGGGGCATTTTTCCGGTTCATTTGAGTTGAGACAGTGGGAAATGCCCTTCAGAGAGAGAATTTTGTAAATTTTTGATTGCCAAAAAAAAAATTTGGAGTTGGAGAGACTGGGAATTGAATCAGTGAGTTTCTTGAGAAGAGTTTGAGGGGATTCCATTGGTCTGTGGTTTTTGAGTTGTTTGCTTGGCTTGGTTGAGGCCGGAGTGAGACTCTTTGGCTTTTAACCGTGTAAAGATGAACATTTGAAATAATAATGATTGGACTTTATTTCAAACTAAGACCAATGGAACTGAGAATAACAAGGAACATCAACATGTGTGATACGTGAGAGCAGACAGTTGGTGAAGCAAAGTTGTAACAGAGGTTCTTACCCAGGAATTTCTCGGACAGAAGAATAAAAGTGAGATGTAAGATAAGCAAAAGGAGACTGAATGAATTGAAAGAACTGTTGAGGATAAGACAAAATAAGCATAGGAATTGAAATGAAAGAAAAATTTATAGCTTGGATGTTTCTCACATCTGATAAAATGAATGTTGAGCAATTGGTTAATCAATATTGAGGAGCTTGGGATATTGGTTTGAGTAGTGATGTAGCAGATGGGTCATGATGGATTAGCTGTCGAGGAGAGGATGATTTGAGATAGTTTAACTTGCAGTGGTTTGAGGATGGATGGATGATGATGGGTTGACAGCTGAGGAAGAAGAGTTGTGGTGAATGGACAAGAAGGGGAGAGTTTGAATGGTGAGATTATTTAGGACTAGCAAATGAGTTGGTTGTATGATGAATGGGAAGATTGGGATGTATAGGAGAGGATGAATCAGGAATGGATGAGCGTTATCAAGGAATGAAAAAAGAGAGTGTAGCGGGGATGGATGAGTGTGTTGGAAGGTTGAAATAAATCAGTCAAGATTGTTTTTGGGATGGTAGATTGAAGTGAGAAAAATGGAGAGATCCAATGTTGAAATTAGAGTATTCGCAGCATCACGGACGCAGGTGTGCCAGGCAACAATGACAATACAGACAATGCGAGGGGCTCCAAGTAGGGCGCAGAGGAGGGCCCCGTGATGAGAAGGAAGAACCGGGTGTGTGTAACAGTAGGCAGGCTTGAGGGTGCTTGCGGCACAGAAAGGGTCATGGTTAGGCTAGGTTTATGGTTTTTAGGGTTTCTTTTCTATTGTTGTTGGGCTGTCATTGCACTGCTACTTAGGTTAGGGTTGAGAGTGTGGGCCACTGCTACTTAGGTTAGGGTTGAGAGTGTGGGCATAAAGTCTGCGCTCTCAGCCCCAGCTTGTAGATGGGGGGGGGCCTTTTGGGATCATCTCTCTCTCTCTCTCTCTCTCTCTCTCTCTCTCTCTCTCTCTCTCTCTCTCTCTCTCTCTCTCTCTCTCTCTCTCTCTCTCCTCTCTCTCTCTCTCCTCTCTCTCTCTCTCTCTCTCTCTCTCTCTCTATAAAAATGAATACTTATCCTTACAGATGCTAGGACCATTGATTCCAAAACTTAGGAACAACTAGGAGAGTACCTCTCTCTTACTTTCCACACCGTTCTTCAGTTTTATGAAAGCCTTTCCACACCCTATCACGGGAATATGTGATCCATTGGCAGTGAAGATAAAATCTGAGCACATTGAGTATGTTGTGAAGTTTTCTTGATCCTTCAGATAGTGCCCTAATGCGCCAATTTCCAGTATTACTGAATCTGTAAACGGCTTCAATGACAGGCAATGACCTCAATGGATTTCATTCTTTCCCTGAGAGCGTCTATCCACTCACCCCTGGTAGTAAGCAATGGGGCGCTTGGGGTGCAGCTGATGGCATTGGTCCTCTGAATGCGTGGTGAGTGGGTTGAGCTTTACATCTGAAAAGAACTGGTTCTCATTGTATTTTGTCTGTATTCTTTGCCTGAAGCTGAGCTGGTTCCCACAAACACTTTCAAAAGCAATTCTGCACTAGAGGCAGATGATTTTTCCTGCCTTCTGAGCTTGGTTTTAAGATTGGTGAGGAGGCTTCAGAGTTCAATTTTTTTGGTGTCTTTGAAACAGGAGTATCAAAGAGACTTGAAGAAATGGAATGATTTGGGAAGTTTTTCAAGGATGTGATAGGACCACATTGCTTCAAGGGTGTGTCTGTCAAATTTCCCAACAAACACTTCATGTAGGAGTCAAAACAGTTCCTTAAATTCACTGATTGCTGCAGATAGACTTCCAGAAGATAAGTTCACGTTGTGAATCTCTCAAATTGTGTTCAAGATTTTCTCAATTGATTATGTGGCATAGTGAGAGCAGATAACCTCCCAAGAGCTTTTTGGTAGGTACTTTTATAGATCATCCACAAACATTGTGTAGTTTTGATGATCAAGATGCATTTGGATAAAGGTGGTGGCTTGTTTGAGCTTGAGTTGTTCTTGCCCTGTAGGATTTTCAGGTGGGTCATTTTTGATCCGGTTGTCTAGATCCTTGAACCCTAGTTGGGTGATGATGGCGTTTCTCCAGCTTGAGAAGTTGGTTCCCATAAGTTCTGGGATGTTGGTTTGTAATAGATCTTCCCCAATATTTCTTGGTGATTGAAGCGGAAGATTAGAAAAGGTGGTCAATTGGGTTAGGATTGTCTTGGTGGAGTGAGATAGATTTGACAAGAGTTACTTGTTGTGGTTATATGAGGTAGTTGGAGAGGGAGAGAAAGAACTGGAGGAGGAGCGCTGGAAGTGATCCAGGATGTTGATTGATTTGAACTAGAGTCAAGATGTGTTTGGCTACGCTGGGATCATAAACTGTGGACTATTTGAGAGAGTCACCATGGGTGAGTTTCTGGAATGGTGTAAACAGAGTTAAGATGAGGAAAGAAGAGAAGAAAAGGAGCAGATACATGACAGGATCACCTGAGGGTGATGAGCAAGGAGATTGGAAATGACCAGGGATTTCTGGAAAAGCAAGACACGAAGGGATTGAGAATAACAGGAGCTGAAGAAGTTTGAAACCAAGAATGAAGAAGTATTCACCTTTGAAAGAGTCACCACGGGTGAGTTTTGAGAATGGCTCAACCATAGTTAAGATGAGGAAAGGAGACAAGAAAAGGACCAGAGACATGACAGGATCACCTGGGGATGATGAGCAAGGAGAGTGGAAATAACAAGGAAAGAAAGAAGAGGATGCAATGGAGAGACCAAAGGTTGTTATTTATGTATACGTTCTACCTTCCCTTTATGCTTATGCATGATGATTTTTCATCTTGCCCTTCTGTTTTCCCCCTTGGCTCCTGTGGGTCTGAATTTTTACATCAATTTCATAGAAATCAATTCCTAACCATTGAACAGATCCTTTATCAACATATCATGATTGATGCTAGACAAGCCTTCCATCAGCATCTCCATTGCCGCAAGGACAAAATTGCCACCCAGCACCTTGATGCAAGCATGTGGCTTGACCAGGGACCAAATGCATAGAAAATCAAATTGATTGATCTCTGCCTTCCCAGACTCCCTCCATTCCAGTGCTCAATACCCTTTTAAAACCTTGTCCATTGAAATATGAACTGTAAACTTGATTCTCTTCAGTAGAGCCTCAATGCTCCATTCTTCTGCCTCTGAGGTTCTGTCAGTGTCAAAATCTCCAAGCAAAACACCAGGGCCAAATAGGAGTGTTGGGCTGGCCAGTGACTTCATGCCACCATCCAGTCCCAATTTCTGGCCCTTTGAATGCCTTTACAGCAAACTTCTATTACCCAATGAATTTTCTTGACTTCACCTCAGTTTAAATCAATAAAACAATAGAATTCAAATTTTATTCACCATGGTAGAACATGAATTCAATTCTTTAAAATTGTGGAGGAGGAACTCCAAAGAGAAGTTGAGCAAGAATACAAATCCTTTAAAGGAGGAAAAAGATAAACTTCTTTCTAAAATCTCAGCCTTGGAATCTATGGTTGACCATTGAAATTCTTTTAAAATCAAGAATTACACCAAGGGTTTTCACCACTCCCATTCATCTATGGCTGTAATCCTTATGGAATTGGACTTGGAAACCTCCTTGCAGGATTTCATGAGGTTAAATTTGGAAGCAGAAGAAAATTTAGACCAGTTTAGCTCCTTTACAGAGACAGATTCCAAGAAACAATATTATATATCCTCTTCATTCCTAGAACCTAAACTTAATTCCATGGATATTGATTCCATCTCCTTCCAACAAAAAACCCACTTCCTAGTTTTAAATCTAATAAACATGTTTTCTGATGTTTATCTTCTATTTTATGTGTAGTTTTCACACAAGTTCACAAAAGATCCTTGTTTTAAATGTTCTTCCTATGTTTTAATTTGTCATTTTTCTTATTCTTTTATATTTTTATACTCTCTCTTGTCTTATCTTTTGTTTAATTTTTTTGTTTTGCTGTGATGCACTCTACTCAGAGATATTCTATCTCAAGACAAGGTGAAAACTCATCCATGTTTGACAAGGTCACAACATTTCAGTGGATAAATACTCTTGTCTGAGCTCTCTTGATAATCTTTCAATCCGCAATTTCATTCTCTTGCTTCTATCATCTTCAATACTCATCTGCTCAGGCTTTGCCTCAAAATAATAATCTGAGTAATGGCATCCAGCTCAACCTTTGTAAGAATCATCTGTCAAATATTTTGCAGTATCCTTACTAACTCATCTTGAAAAGCTTTCCAAGGGCTCTTTTTCTCTGGTTCTTATATTTTGGGCTTGTGGCTTCAAGATCAGATCTCCCATCAAGTGAATCCCAATTCATACCTATTATTGTTTCCAGATATTTGTGAAAATAAGATTTCAACTATTTGTTTAGTATTTGAAATCTTATCCCCAATCTCTTGTCAATTTCTCTGTCTACCTAAAATTAGCAGACTTCTCCTGTTTTTTGAATCTTCTTTTATTTATTGTTTATTGTTTATTGTTTATTGTTTTATTTATTGTTTTATTTATTGTTTATTTTTTTATTTATTGTTTATTGTTTTATTTATTGTTTATTTTTTTTATTTATTTTTTATTGTTTTATTCATTTTGTATTATTTTTTTATTGTTTATTCTTTTATTTATTGTTTATTCTTTTGTTTATTTTTTATCTTATCATTTCTTTTGAATGAAATGAACTCTAGTCTTGGCTTTCCAGTAAGTTTTCTCACACCCAGAAAAAAACCTCCTTCCCATAATCAATTTTTAGGAAGACCTGTTTCAAGAGGGTGATGTGTTGTTACTGCCTTCAAAACTTCCCGAGCACCCATTTCAAGGATTTTTTTAGATTAAAAATTGTACTGGTAAGATAAAATCTAAATTGGCTCTGAATCATCTTGTCCCAATGAAAGAAAGAAATCTCCTCTATTGAATCAGAAATACCTTCCCAAGCTTTCCAAATCCCACTCCCAACCATCCATCCCTCTCAAAATTACTCCCCTGTAGATTCCAGTATCTCTGCAATTTCACCCACCCCAGAAACCTCTTATCTTTGTACTCTAAAATATTCCTTGTACAATTCCTGATTTCCTCAAAGGCTGGGACCTATGCAGGAACTGCTCTGGTATATATGGGAGCATTAAATAGCTTTTTGAAAAAAATCTTGTTTGTTCCTTGAGACTTCCCACTTATGTGGCTTAAAAAACTCTTACCTGTGTTGGTTTCAATGGGGAAACATCAGAAGTCTCCAGAAAGTGGAGCCGAACTGTGACAATTGAAGAGAAAGTATCCAGTCTCTAGTTTAAAACAATCTCAATTTCACTACTTTAGGGGGCTAAAATTTTATCCAAGGAAAAAACTGGAAAAAGGGGCAAGGTAGTATGATTTCCTTTGGATTGGAGGTAGGAATGCTCCTGAATCTTGGTAAATATTTGGAAATAAGTATGCTTTCTTAGCCACTCTAACCAATCTCCTCAGTTTCTCATGATTTCATACCTAGCATAACTGCAAACCAACTGAGAGGCAAGGCCTTACCAAAAGGCTATTAAACTGGCTGAAAGACCAGTTCATTTCACAGTTTTTATAGTTTCACATACCACCATGTGACAGCACCCCTGGGGTTAAGGGAAAGTTGTACCAAAGTGTGTATGGCTTGTGGGACTAAACCATCCTTTCTACATGGTTCCATATTCAGACACTCCAGAAGGCCATAAGAAGCCTCCAAGACTTGGGAATCTTGCTGTTGAAATTTGGAAAACACAACAATTGTCACAGAACAAGCCCTCTTCAAAATTTGTCCTGATTGTTAATTGAACCCTCAACAGGGCCAGCCAGTTCACTTTCATAAATCTCACAACTATAAAAAAACTGAGAGGCAAGGCATTACAAAAACGCTATGCAACTGGCTGAAAGGCCAGTTCATTTCACAGTTTTTATGGCTTCACATACCACCATGTGAAAAATGAGCATCTGAGTTTCCTTTCTGATTTCTCTCACATCTTTTAACCCAATATTTCAAAATTTCTACCCCCACATAAGGATACTGATCTATCCATTAACTTAAAAAAACTGTGCTTCTCAATTTAGGAGAATCTACTGAATAACTTCCGGAAATCGAGGACAACTTAAGGGGTGTAGCACACCTCTTGTTTCCACACCGCTTTTGCCTTCCAAGATTCATGAACTCTGCACCTATTTCAGTGATTTCTTGAGTAAGGTCTTCATTTGGCCATCTTCCTCCCTAGCAGGAGATCCCATTTTATTTTTTGAACAGCCCATTGAAAATAAAAGACCTTCCTTAGATTAAAGGGAGTTAAATAAGGTCACCATTTGAGATTCATATCCCCTTCCATTGTTTTCTAATCTGCTCAGCAAGTTGAAAGGTTGCAAATAAATCTCTAAAATCAATTTGAAATCTGCATTTAACCTAATCCACATCAAGGAGGTATACAAGTTCAATATGGAATTCCAAACTTAATTTTGCTTTTTTGAATAACTATTTATGCCTTTTGGCTTAGATAATGCCACAGAAGCTTTGCAGCAATTTTTTCAATGGTTTTTTCGCAAATTTTCAGATCTCTTCTTCTATGTTTATAATAAAATTATTTTAGTTTTTTTGAAGAATGAAGAAGATCATCTCTCCCACATTTCCTTAATACTCAACCAGCTGGACAAACAACATCAATACACTTCCTTGGAGAAGTGCATCTTCCTTGGGTGCAAGGTCCCTTTCCTGGGATTCATCATCAGATAAAAGGGTATTTGGATAGAGCCTTCCAAAATCAAGACAATATCCAACTGGGAAATGCCCTTGTATTTGGGAGGAGTCCAAAATTTCCTTGGGTTTTCAAAAATTTCTACTTTTGCTTTATAGATGAGTATGCAACCCTAGCCCTTGCACTATATAAATTCACAAAGAATGGTCTGAAAGTTCATAAATTCCTGCATTTCCCTGCCACAATAAATGCCTCTTATGCCCTAAAAAAATTATTTCTTTGGAGGTCCTCCTCAACAACTTTGAATTTGGAAAAGAGAGTTTATTTTTACAGATTCATCTAGAACTTCTCTGTATGCCATCCTCTGCCAGAAGTATGAAAAGGGCTTCCTCTGTCCAGCAAGATTCAATTAACACACCCTCAGAAATTTGCAGAGGATATTAAAAATAAAAAAGCTGGAACTGGGTGCCATTATTTTTGGCTTGATTAAATGGAAACTTTGGTTGATTGAATCCCAGAATTCTGTTACTATTTACACCAAGGGCAATATTAAATTCACGGCTCATTGAGCCCTGCGCACAGTTTAAAAGGGGCTGTGTGGCATACCACAGGGTCCAATTTGGGCCATGTAAAAACCTCCATGGCTCTAAGAGTTGTGCAGCCCACCCAGCCAGCTCCGCCGCTGTGTGAAACTCCGCACAACTACAATCAAGCCGTGTGGAGTTGTACATGGCTCAAGTGTAGTCTGGTGAACTCCCACACAGCACCAGACCGTGGTGAGCAAAAAAAATGGAAAAGGAAAAGGAATGAAAGGGTACTAAAAAAACCATAAACTATATAAACCTCCCAAAAAAACAGAAATCAACTAAAAAATCAAAGAATGTTCATTTTATGGTTTAAAAAAAACAAAAAAATAAATCAATAAATCAATAAACTAAAATAAAAAAAACTGATACTATCCAATGGACTAGCCCTAAAGTAAAAAGACCCAAAAAAAAATTAACTGGACTAGCCCTAAAGTAAAAACACACAAAAAAAAAAGATAAGTAACCTGACAAGCCCTAAAGTAAAAACATGAAAAGAATACAACTAACTTGACAAGCCCTAAAGTAATTTCAACTTGACTAGCCCTAAAGTAAAAGGGCCCAAAAATTAAAAAATTCTTTTGACCAGCCCTAAATTAAAAGTGCCCAAAAAAATACAAGTCTTTTGACCAGCCCTAAAGTAAAAACACCAAAAAAACAAGTTCAACTTGTGTTAAGCTGATCCCATCCCAAGCTTAACATAAGTTAAGTTTTTGATGGAATCAGCCCAACACAAGTTGAACTGACATACCATTAAACTCTCATTCAAAACACTCAATATAATGATATTGTTGACTCAAAATACTCAACATAATGATGTTCAAAATGTGATAACCCTTTATATTAATAGAGCTTGTTAGCTGAATTAGAAAACACAAGTTGAACTGAATTACCATTAAACTCTCATTCAAAACACTCAATATAATGATGTTAACTCAAAACACTCAACATAATGATGTTCAAAATGTGATAACCCTTTATATTAATAGAACTTGTTAGCTGCATTAGAATTACAATTTATATGAAACCCAATGATGAAATGAAGTAAAAGTCTATTAAAATCTAGAATACATTTTCAGTTGATCTTTGAGATGATAAAACCAACCAGAGGCTTTTTTAGAAATCAAGGAATGTGGTTTTGCTACAATTGGCGGGATTGGAATAATTTCTCCCCCAATTACTAATAGAAACCAGTGGTTATTGTTTATAAAGGAAATGAAAATTGGATCTGATTGAAAAGTAACACCATTTTTCATTGGAGTATAAGAATCAAATGACTCCAATGAAATGAAACATATAGGTTTGGAATATGTGTCTCCTATAATTTGACCCATGTCTAATTTAGCCAGTCATTTTGAGGAGGGAATCTTTTCATTTATTTCTTAAACATCAACTCTTTTTTTAATCTTTTCAACCTCCTTTGCACCACCAAGCATCTTAATGTAGCATGCTTTATTTTTCTATAATGTTTCAATCATTTCCTTCCTAACTTTAAACCAACCATGTTCTTCATAACCAAGAGATGTATCAATGACTCTAAATCCGCCATTCCCATCTCCAATTGGACCCCAAAACCTCATCCAAGAACTTATCAAATTTCTTGGGTATTTGATTGAGGTATTTCATGTTTGTTTTCTATCATTAAAACTAAATTAGTATTCATTTCTTTAATTGGATCAATGAAATGAATACACACCAAAGATGAGCTTCTGGTTGAGCTTTGCTGCATTTTCTCTTACTCTGAAGAGGATTATGATTCCAAATTAAGTAATCCTGATTCACTTTCAGTCTCTTCCTCTGAACTATAAAATTCAGATTCAGATTCTGCCAAATTTGACTAACAATTCATCATTAGTTAGTAACTAAGTTCATTAAAACAAAAAAATGAACATATCCCAAAAAGAAAAGACTTACAATCTTTTGTCTTTTCTTGTTTGGAGCCCTTGTAGTTCTTTTTTCCCCCTTGAGTTGTTATTCAAAAAGCTCAAACTGAGATGGTTCTTGCCGTTTATCTTTAACTTTTAGCCTGCCCCTACTTGATTTTAAGACTTTAGGTTCAAGTCTTGGCTTCAATTGATATTTTGTAATCTTCTGAATGATATAATTCAATAGGCCGCTTTGCTCATGATCTGGAGACTCCAAGATCATTGCATTCAATTTTTCACGTAACTGAGGAATGCTTAGCATTTCATCAAAATTGCACTGGAAAAATTCAAAAGGATCAACCATTAGTGAATTAGGATTCATTAATCAAAAATCATTAATCACATAGTGATTTGAACAATCCAACTTAAGCCAACTTACAGAACTAGAACTGCGAGGGTCATAGTCCAACCTCCACTGAGGATGAACATCTTTGGGTACCAAGGATCCTCTAAATTCTAGATGGTAACCTATTTGGTGGAAACAGGGCAAACCCATAGTCTTGGAATATGACTTGGTGCACACTTTGCCATCATGATCATGTTTGAACTTCTCAAATTGTTCCCTAATAAAATGAATTGCCTCTAAAGACAATTTTAAACCCAATGGTAACAGTTCAGGAGGAAGAACTGTCCCTAACTTAATTCAAGAGTTATAAAGTGATGCATGAACTGATTTAATTTGATTCAAAAATTTTCTGTCAAGGCTTTTCCAAAAATCCAACAGGTTTTGCAAAGAGTTTTCAAGGGATTTTTTGAGAGTTGCATGGGCCCCTTAAACCCTAGATGTTTTATTTTGTTTCCAAAATATTGGTTTATACAAGTCCACACTGTCACAAATGTCTCTTTGATAGGGAAAATGTTATTTTACATATACTCAAGTACATCCTCATAGTCTTTCAAGAAACACTATACAAGTCAAAAGGTCAGAACCCAAAACTAGGAAGAATAAGAAGCAGTGATTTGGACCTACTCTGAGTTCTGCATCATTGACCTCTCCCTCCTCCTTGGTCTTTGAGGCCCC
Source organism: Puccinia polysora (assembly GCA_025617555.3). Classification (NCBI taxonomy): domain Eukaryota; kingdom Fungi; phylum Basidiomycota; class Pucciniomycetes; order Pucciniales; family Pucciniaceae; genus Puccinia; species Puccinia polysora. The sequence goes on along the minus strand of CM062623.1, from coordinate 39,130,105 downwards.
ATACTTTGCCCACAGAGTAATAAAGCTTTTCCATCCTTCAATGTCATTAAAAAAGCGCAATTCAAGGTTTGCTTGCATATTTTTAGACAATTTCCAACTGCAACATTGTCTTGATGACTCACGGAAACTAGATTCAATAGCACAAATCAGAGAATTTTCATGGTCCATCACAAAGACTTTTGGAAGTCTCCCAGGATCATAAGCAAACTCCTTTAATGCATTTAAAGAACAACTGTAGAACTCAAACATTTATTTTGTTATAAAAACAAGAGCTTTTGTGAAATTATTGCAATTGGCTGTCATTCCTACAACATTCAATAGTGGGGTTTGTACTTATTTTTCTTATAAGTACAATCCAACATAGAAATATGATGGAATTGTTTTGAAAGCTTTACTGCCTATGGATGTGCTAAGTACAAGGCCTCCAAGTGACCCTCTCCACTGAAATTTGACCGGTGAATCCAACTTGTTTCTTCAAGCTGTTCATATAGTACCTCCATAACACTTTTTCCCTTTGGTTCTGCAAGCATGGCCTTCTGCTTAGTGTTATAGATTTTTTGGTTGTCAACATGATCTTGCCAATCAATCTTGCTCAATTTTCTTTTCAGTTGTAAAGTATTGAGCCCATCATTCATTCCTTCTACTAGATTGTCTAAGGCCACCCCCAAGATTCTCCTCACTTGAGGATGCACAGAGGGATGTTCAGATGGTTGATGGTTATGTTGTGTTTCTTTGTAGGAGAGGCCCCAAAAGGGGTCTGCCTTTGTGAAACTTGCATGGATTAAAGAATTGCATCCAAACTTCCTTGTGTGAGTTTGTCTAGACCTTTTGGTAAGAAGATTGCCTTAATAGGAACCATGTCTATCTCAGGCTAAATGCACATATTGGTCACGCTTTGAGTTAAAAACTGTTAAAGCGTAACCATCCTTCATTGCCAACGTTTGAAAATATTTTTGTGCCTCTTCCCTAGTAGGAAAAGCTCTCAAGGGAGGTGGGTCAAGTGGATCTTCCATAGTTACATATTTATATTGATGGCATGCACTCCATCAGTTTCAAACAAATAAAATACGGCAAATAACATTAACATAAAATTTTACTCACCACCAGCTTTCATGTCCATTTGTGAATGATTTTGTTCCTCAATTGTCTAACTTGATGAGGATGAAATTTGGGCTTCCAATGTTTCATTACCCAAATCCTTTGGTTCTTTTTACAAAGCTTTGTTGATGGCACTATCAATGTAGACCTTCCACAAAGCCATCTCAGAAGAAGGGGGGCTTGCCACTGTTCCCATGCAAAAGAATGCAATGGTATACTCAGTATTCAATTCAACATTCAATTGATCAAACAAAATTTGCTCACTTTTGAGTTGAGAAAGAATTGTTTGCAGAATTTTATATGATTTATGATTTCAGTTTTCACTTTAATTTCCCTTTGTTTTCACTTTAATTTCTCTTTGGGATTGCTAGGTGTGGAACAACAGTCCTAAAATGTATTCTTTGATCCCAAATTTGGTTTGAAAGAACCCAAGTGTGGTCCAGGGGGTTCCCAAAATTCTGGCACAACTTCAGGGGGGTTGTGAACCCGTGAACAGGGCTAATTTGAGCCGTTTACGGGGGTACACGGCTCAAATGAGCCCTGTTTGGGGGTTAAATGGCTCCTACACAACCCCCGGGGGTCACGCGTGTTTGAAAAAGCCCTTTTTAATTGTCTTTGGGCCCCCACGGCTCATTTGAGCCATGAAGGGCCCTACAAAACTACCACATGGTTGGAGCCATGAATTTATCATCACCCTTACACCAAATATAATAAGATGAGCTATTTTATGAGTTCCACTTGTGTTAAACTACCAAAAAACCAATGGGAATCCTATATATTTAGTTTTAATATAATTATGAATCATGTTAAAAGCTGAATTGACCCAGATGACCCCCTAAGCACACTTTTTCAAAAGGATCAATATTCTTCTGGTATACCAATTCTTTGACTCATCATGGGACCTCAAGATGACTCCAGAATTGTCTGAACTCTTGAGGGATCCAACCCAATAAAAACCTCTTCCACTGAAAATAACTGAAACAGCTCTATACAAATTTAAAGTTGTATTCTAAACCCATTATCAATTGAAAATTTCCAGCTCAACACTTTCTGCTACCCCACCAAACAAACCCTTTCACTCCTGCAGGAAAAATTCTCCAAATATACCCAGGAAACCTTGTCCTCCCAGGATGTCTCCATGCAGGAAGGTATCATTTGGATAAATAATAAAATATATGTAACCTCCTCCCTTTGACACAAAATCTCTTCCTCTTACCACAGTCACCCACTAAGCAGTCACAGGGAGACTCAAAAGAATCTAGGAAGCATTCATTGTTCCTTCTTTTGGCCATTTTTTTTGGCCAAAATTTCTACCTTCATCCAAAAATTTTCATCTTGTGCAAACAGCACAAACATTCCAAATCAAAAAATTACCCCTTATTACCTACCCAAAACCCAGACAACCTTGGTTGACTAAAGGTATAGATTTGATTGTAAAATTTCCCAAAAGAGGTGGATTTGACTTAATTTTTGTCATGGTAGACCATATGACAAAATGAGGTCACTTTCCCCAGCTTGCAAGTGCTGGTCTGCCATGGACGTATCCATTTGTTTTCTCAAATTTTTTTGGAAGGTGCCACAGCCTTCCCAATAAACTAATTTCAGACAGAGGAGCTAACTTTGTACCTAGGTTCTGGAAGTTGATCCCAGAAAGAATTCCCATCTCACCAGCCTATTTGATATCATTTCAACCTCAAAATAACAGCAAAACAGAATGACTTAATCACTTTATCAAAAAATATCTACACCAATTTTTTAAAAAACAAAAAAATGAGTGGTCAATTTGGACAGCTTGTGGTTAGATATCATGGTACAACTCCCCTTCTACCTCCACCAGTTTTTCACCTTACTTTTTAGAAAATGTTGATCACACGCAATTAAGGGATTTTAATTACCCATCTACTGTAAAAAGAAGAGACCTGTTTCTTTCTGAACCTTTTCAAATTCAGGAAACTGCTTTGGATATTATTGAAAAGTCTCAAAAAATAAATTCTCTTTATCAAAACTAGCTCTCATGAGATATCCACAAATTCAAGTTAGTTCAATGGGCATGGATTTCTTTGAAAAGGATTACTTCCCACCAAGCCTCAAACAAGCTCAACTATAAAGCCATATTTGGTCATTTCAAAATCATTGAATTGAAAGGAAATAATTCAACTTGATTGAAACTAATACAACCACAGAATAAACTCCACCCAGTATTTAAAAACAATCTTTTGTCTCCTTATCACAAATTACCCCAGAGTTGGGTGGATCATTAAATTCAAATTACGCCCAGCTTGATTGCTGGGAGGAAAAATTTCTGTGGAATTCCTAAGATTTCCTGAAAGCGCAATCTATACAGCTCCTTCTCCACAATTATCTTTTACATTAATCATCAGAAGGCCTTTCTACTGTCTTTACATCTATTTTCCTTCCTCATCTTTTTTTCTGTTTTATTTTCCCATATAAAAATTTGTATCTCTCTCTCCTTGCTAATTCCCCATGGGATTGATTTTTTCAAATAAAGACTGAAATCTTTAATAAATTGATTAAACCCAAAATTCATGACACATGGGACCCATGAATTTCAAAGCTTTCCTTTTTTAGTTAAATTAAATGGCTGGCTGATTAAGTTGCAGCAAATCATTCTGAGGATGGCAGGAAAGCCTGTTTTATTTAAAAAGAAAAGATAACAATGCATAGTTAAGCAGTCAGTATTTCAGGAAATGGAAGAAATGTGAAAGATGGACCCAGAAATGGTGACTTGAGGCACAGAGGTGGATAAATTTCTACATGGAGTGGTCATAAAGGTGAAAATACAAACAAGGGAAAAACGGTTCATAAATTCAACTAATTAATTGAAAAGCATTCAATTTTTTTTGGAAGATAAAGACTAAGAGCTCAAAAATATAATTGTACCAAAAGAAATGCAATAAAACAGCTAAAAAGGAAAGAGGCTGTGTTATGAAAAATGTATGAATGAAACAAAGCTAAAATTATTCAGTTTATGAATACATAAGTTTGAATGACCAACCAAAAATTTGTGCAAAAAACCCAAGTGTTTATTGAAGATAGAAAGGCTCTGATCCTTTGTTCAAAAAGAAATCAGACTGAGGGAAAATCTTGAAAAAATAAAAAAAACCAACAAGTATTCTTTGTAAATAAAACTAATTACACAATTTAAAACTTATTGGTCTCCTAATGTGGGATAGATCAAAGACTATGTCCTTGTTCATTATCCCATTGTGCAACAATTTTTCCTTTTTTCTTTTCCCACAATTTTCCTTCCCTGTCATAATTTTACTTTCAATATTCAATAGGAAAGAAGACCAATAGAATGAATACTGGGAACAACATTGGTAGCCAAGAGAATTATTGAGGTAAGGAAACCATAAGCCAGATTCCCAGGAGCTATAGGAAAACCCACATTGATTCCAAAAAATTAAATGCCTCAGAAAAGGTTGAGCAACACCAGAACAAGCAGGGTTAAGAAAAATTAGACTAGAAACAATGAGAAAAGACTCATAGGTGAGAAAAAAACTACCTAAAAGACAGAAGCTCAAAATAATCATTGCCATGAGTACTGATAAAATGTTTGCTGTGTGCACCAACAGAAACAAAAAGACTGAATTATTTATAAAAGAAGATTTTTTTAAAATAACATTCTGCTCTCATTTCAATTCTTAATCATTATGATCCATGATCATTGTTATCAAAATTTTGTAATCAATTTTCAAAGGATTCAGGTTTTGAATGGAATCAATTATTTGGAAACCATTAATAATATTTTCTCCAAAGAGGAACTTCATTTTCTACAAAAGAGCTTAATCAGATATACAATCAAAGGTGATAACCACCATAGCCTTTCTAAGAAATATCATATTTTTAGTGCTTAGAAATACTCAGATTCTTTCAGATTAGCATTTGAAAGGAAGATGTGCCATCCATAAAATCAATCATTCAACCTGATAAGGCAAAAACTAATGATTGAATCAAGCAGATTATGCTAGAAGAGGACAACTATGCATGCTGTATCAACAGAATTCAAGGTTTCATAAATTTTCAAGGCCTTCTTAATGTGACCAAGAGGCTACTCTCAGATCTTCCAATTTCCACAGAGGGCCAAATCACAGAAGAAGCCGCCATCACACTAAATTTCAAACTCAGCCCAAAAATAATTCCCAGAATTTTCAGCCCAGAAACTGAATTAAAAGCATATTCCATATCAAGTAAGATCAAAGAGGTATTCACAACTGGAAATTTCTATTCCATCTATAGTGTATGGAAGCAATCAAAGTGGTTAATTACCATGAAGACATCCCAACCTTTATTTACAATATTAAACCTGCTTTGGAAAAATTCTGTTTTAAGAGGAATGACCATTAATCCTCAAATACTAGTAATTTTAATAATATTGAGAATTACCAAAAGATGGCCTGGCCTTATGCAGACACTAATCTGCAACAATTTTCTCCTAGAAAACCCCCCAAAAATATTTACAAGGCTAACTAACATTTCCAATTGAAATGAAGCCTCAGGAACTTACATCCCTCCTTTTAGAAAACCAAATATTTTAATCAGCACCAAGGGAAAGAACCACAGCAGAGGGACACCAGGTGAAAAGGTGGCAGAAAAATACAACATCTGCTCACACAGAGGATCAGTCCTAACCTTTTAACCCTGGACTAAGTTAAAAGTGAACCCAAGGGGAATGGTGATGGAAATGAATTCAGAAAAACCTGAGAATGAGCCAATGAGATTTGGCACTGGATTTATGAATGTAAAAAACACTGATGCTAAATCCATTGTGCTATATTCAGGCGCAAGCAACCACCCTCTCAAAAAAAAGATGATTCACAAGGATGTGGCCAATTAGCATCAACATCTCAACAGCAAATATAGGGGACTAACTCAGAGCAACCCATAAATTTGATGCAATCATGCATCTAGAGAAAAGAAATATGTGTGTCAAAAATTTCCTTTATGGAAAAAATCTGAGAATTAATTTAATCTCCCTATTCACACTCTTCAGCAACAAGGAACCAATTTTAGTGAAGGGCAGCTTGGCAAAAGTGCATTTGGTGTTGAAAGGAAATCTCTGACTACTTTCCGTTACACATCCCACCATCCAATCAGACGTGTCACTTACCTTTCATTGATTCACCCCTCAGCGCGCCCAACTCTCCCAATTACTTCCTCACTCTTGATCTTGCACCTCAACCATGCTTCTTCCCCGCTTCTTTCATTGCTCTCACTCCAGACCATCCACACCTCCCATCATCTATACCTTCCACCTGCTCCGCATCTCACATCCTCTCCCGCTCCTCCCAATCATTGCTCCTCCTATCATCTTCCTCCCATCCAACCGTAAACTATCCATCAACCCGCTCCAGATCCACCCATTAAGCTATCTACTCCTCCTTTCTAATCACCTCAAAACCTCTCAAGCCACCTCAAAAGCAAGCCTCCCATCTCCGAGCAACCCGCTCCAACAACATCAAACTACTCACCTTCCTCACCTCACCATTTGTTCACCTCTCAAACGTCAGAGGGGATTTCCTTTCTTATTTGTTCATATGTGAGGTTGCCCTCAATCTGATGTCTTGACCAACAGATAACTTATCCCCTGTTGATCCTACCATTTTTATGTGTTAAGACCTAGTCTAGTCTCTCCTGCTGCCCACCTATTCTTCATTGTCTGTAGCCTTTTTTTTTTACTATTCTTGAGCGTCTTTCACTCCCTTCAGTCAGCACAGATTTCTTGGTTCAGGGAATGCAAATTATTCAACTCTTCACGGTTAAAAGCCAAAAACGCAACACATTCACCACTGAAGAAGAACCATGTCCCTCTCCCCTGGACCAACAGATCTGAACGGATCTCTCCTCAAGACCCTTACGGACTCAATTCCTACGCTGACTGAATCCAACTTCTCGCTGTGGCGCTCAAAGCTAACCACCATATTTGCCCTGAAAGGAATAGGTCAATGGCTTCTATTGTCCAAACCCAAGAAATTCCCTCCCAAAGTCCATCTCGAACTAGTGGGATACATTCTTGCAAAGCTCAACAACAGAATGCATATCAACTGCGTCAAGGATCATCACCTCACCAACGGGATCAAACTTTGGAAATCCATCAATGAATTTTACGCTTCCTCTCAAACAGAAAATCGCTCTTGAGTTTTCTTCAACTTTCTGAATCTTCAATTCGACACCAAGAACCTGGATAAGTTCATAACCGAAGTGAAATCTTGTCTCATTCAGATCTCTGAAATTGGCATTCAAATGGACAACAACATAGTTGCCTACCTAATACTCTACAAGTTCCCACTGCAACTGGAACATCTGAAGACGACCATTACTCACTCGCTGGTCGAATCTAAAATTGATGGCAATCTTGTCCTTTGAAATTTAAATCAAATTAAGAAATAGATTGCAGGAGGAACCTATGAATTGGCTATGTTGAATAAGAGTGTCAACCAAGAAGTCATTAAGTGCAAATCCACCTGGCACAACCCACAATCTTCTCATCCCAAAAGCTCTTGCTGGTGGCTCTACCCCCATCTTTGACCAAACCGTAACAACACCAACAGCAATCCAAAACCCAATGACAACAAAACCACTTCCGCTAACTTCACCTGCACGTCTTACAGCTTTGCCATGACAAACTCCCGGCTTCTTACCAGGCACTCCATCATCCTGGACTCCTGTGCGTCTCAATCAATGTTCAACTCACTCAACTTCTTTGAGAACCTTTTGGAAGATCATACCAAAATTTAGATAGGAAAAGAAAACACCTCTCTTAGCGCCAAAGGAGTTGGTGTTGCAATAATCCTTTCCCAACAATGCAACATCAATCTCAGTCAATCGCTATACGTACCTCAAATAGCCGTGAACCTTGTATCTTTGGGACAATTGCTCAACCAAGGCTGCTTTCTGCACCTCTCCAGTCAAGGGAAATTTGACGTCAAATTCAAAGACAAGACCATACTCACTGGGTCAATCAAGGACAATCTCCTAATAATCAAGGACTTTGCACTCCCTCAATCTGAATCATCTCATGCATTCTTCACCCAAACCACCCTCCACAAACGTTTTGGCCACGCTGTAAGACTCCAAACGGTGCTAGGCCGTGGCAGTTCTGTGGAGGGGAAAGGTGCGGTTTAGGCTGCCCTCCTGAGTGTTACAAAAATATTTAAATGTAACCAAGATCAAGGTCCAGAACCTGGTAAATGAGGAATCAAGGAGTTGAGGATAAAGATGATAATAGTTTGGTAGCAATGGAACAACACTATCTGAGACAAGATTATGCAAGGAAAAACTTGAACAAAAGAAGTTAAAGTCTGCTTAGAGTTCAAGGAACAAAAGCTGTTGAATGTAAACAACTCCCACAAGCTAATAACTCTGGTTGTCAGCAGAAGATTTGGGATAATCAACTCAAACCCAAGCAACCTCCAGGTTCTCAATGAACCTGCCCAACTCTCCGCAATAAAGCGCTTGAAGGGTACCAGATAACTGTGGGTGGCTGTACAGGACAAAGCACAATGTTTAAAAAGCTCTAAAGCAAACAGTAACTGATTTGAAGCAAGGATAACCTCAACACTTCTCAAGTGACTCAAGAGTAGGCTGGCAGAATGCAACTCCAAGAAGCTAAGGGGAGGTATAACACTCCAGGTCTTAAGCTTAATAAGACCTCTTCAATCAATTGTGATTGGCTCCAGAAAGGTGATCAGGGATCAGGACCAGTATGGTCAGAGAAAAGGATCAAGGAGTGGTATAACACACTCAAAAATTCCAAAAGACAGAATTTTCCTTCAACCAGCAAGGCTATTGATTGGTGATAAGGATCAAGAATCAAGGGTTTGAGTATGGAGGCTCAAGGATCAAGGGTGTGCTGATTTCATGCTGGATGATTCCATGCTCCAATGATGGATCCAAAAGGCAGGGGAGAGCCCCTCCTTATATGGGAAGGAGGCCCTGTTAGACTATGTAAAATGGATTCTACAAATAGAGCAAAAAAAAGAAAGGAAATCATGTGGTCACTCGCGTCCGTCCGTGGATGGGCACACGCAACAATACCAGAATAACCCACCCCTCGTCCAAAGGTGGACGGGGTGGGAAAGGGAAATGAACCAAACGGCCGCGGATGTCTGCGGGTGGTAGTTGACACTCTTCACCCCTTGTCCGAAGGCAGAAGTGGGTGGGAGAGCCCCAGGAAAGGTGACGGATGAAGTCCGTGAGAGCGTGGATGGGCGGATAGGAGATCGGCTTGAGACGGTTGAGTAAATCCTGACAGGCTTGAGATTCACGACTGATAGATCAAGTGAGATGGGAGATTTGAAGGATCCAAGGATTTGCCAAATGCTTGGGGGTGCGGTCGGGATGGATTTGTTAAATCATGGATGAGCGCCGTGCAACGGAAGCAATGAGGAGATTGGGACGTGGGACAACAAAGATGAGGATGCGCAACAACAAAGATGAGGATGCGCGACAACAAAGATGAGGACGGGCAATGACAACGGCAGAGATGACGAGCAATGTGCAACGGCAAGGATGATGAGCAACACAGATGAAGGACGCGCAATGATGACGGATTGGATAAGTCTGAGGATAAGTTGGTTTTTTTTTTTTTTTTTTTGATTCCAGACGGTACGTTTCCGCAACAGTTTATGGTTTGAGGTCTTAAAGAGGCCAGGGTGTCCAGGATGGGGCACCACAACGCTCACCTCAATCAAACCAAACTGCTCTCAAAAGACTTTACCAAAATGCAATGGAAGGAACTTTCTTGTGAATCCTGTGTCCTTGGAAAAATTCATTGATCATCATTCAAAAATCACATTCCCACCTGCTCTAAACCTTTCAGTCGCCTTCATGCTGACGTATGTGGTCCTATAAATCTCGTGTCAAAATTGGGCAATCAATACTTCCTTCTAATCACCAACGAATTCTCTCGCTTCAAAACCTGTATCCCCATGAAACTGAAATCAGAATTCACCGACAAAATCATCAAATTTATCAAACTCCACTCGAATCAGTTTGGGTATCAACTCAAATCGCTCCATTCCAACAGCGGAGGAGAATTTTTGAATTCCAAACTTTCCAGCTTCCTATCCAACTCCGGCATTGTGAATACCACCTCTGAACCCTACACCCCACAACACAACCCCATTGCCGAACATGGAAACCGTACAATCGTCAAATCCGCTAGAACCATGATCATTGATATGTCCGTTCCAATAGAACTGTGGGACCAGATTCTGGTTGGATGTTGCAAGACTCTCAATCTTCTGCCCTCCAAACACTCCAATTGCAGTCCCTCTTAATTTCGGGACGGTATCAAGCCAAAACTCAGCTTAGTTAGAACCCTAGGATCAAAGGCCATTGTTCTCAACCTTTGTCACCATCTGGGAAAATTTGAAAAGAAAGGTTGGGAAGGAATTCTTGTAGGTCATGACCTGCAATTCAATTCCTACCTTGTCTACGTCCCAGAACTTGGAGGAACAATCCTTTCAAAGCATGTTAAAATCCTTGAAAACCTTAAACTAACTGATTCTCTTCCCTTGCTCAAAAACCCATTTGAACACCTCCTTCAATCCAATCTCATTCTCCTTGATACGCTTTCCTCCCTAAACCACAAAGTGCCTATTCCTTCCTCCACCACTCCCATTGATGCAACCATTGCCGAACCATCCCAGCCATCAGAAGCTCCGCCTAACTCCCTCCCATCAAATGAATCACTTCCCTCCAATCAATCTTCCACAGAATCCTCCGACGACAAAAACTTCATCAACAAGCTTACCACTCCATCTATGACCCTGAGAGATCGCTCAAGCATTCAACAACGTCAACGCTACAGCTTCCTTTCCAGGAACGTCCCCCAAAACTACAATGAAGCAAAACGCTCACCTGATCACGAAAACTGGTTCAAGGGTATGAAAACCAAACTTAACGGGATAGAAACCTTGGGAGTATGGACCGGCTGCCATTCACTCCCTGAGGGCAAGAAAGCTTTGTTGACCGTATGGGTTAATCAACTCAAATCCAACCCCAAGAACGACCGGGTCATCTTTAAGGCACGTTTGTGCGTTCAAGGATTTCGGCAGGTAGAATTCATTGACTATGGCAAAACATATGCACCCACGGGACAAATCACCACTCTTTAAACACTGCTAGTCTATGCGTTTCATCACAATTTTCCCATTGTGCAAATGGACATCAAATCCGCCTTCTTAAATGCCCCTCTAGACAAAGATATCTTCATCAAAACACCTCCCAGCTACAACTCTCCATTTCCCTACCTCAAATTGAACAAGGCGCTGTATGGCTTAAAACAGGCGCCAAAAAGCTGGTTTGACACACTGAAACGGTGGATTCTTGATCAAGGCTTCATTATTTCCTCAGCCAACCCATGCCTGTTCATCAACCAGTCCTCCCACATCTTCATCTTTTGCTATGTTGACAACCTGGTCATCATAGGTAATTCAGAAGAACTCTGAATGAAACTAAAAAGGAAGTACTCAATATTGCATGAAGGCCCACTCACCAAAATCCTTGGCAACTACGTCACCAAGTCATCACAAGGATCGTGTCTTCATCAGCCTGATCATATCAAAACTGCTCTGAGGGAACTTGGATTGTTGGAATCCAAGCACATCAATACACCCTTGACCCCAGGAACTATCCTTAAACCTGCTACCGAAATCAAAGCCTCCGCATTCTCCAACTTAAACATCAATTACCGCTCATCAACCGTCTTCCTCAACTTCATTGCAACTCAAACTTGGCCAGATCTTGCCTACGCCGTATCATCCTTGTCACGCTTCAAAGCAAAGCCTGGAATCCCACACTGGTTGGAAGCAAAGCATGCCTGGCGGTAAATCAAAACCACGAGCAACCTAGCCCTCCGCCTGAAGAACAACTCCTTCAATTTCAATCTCAAAACCTGGAGTAATTCAGATGGCGGCAATGAGCCCTCCTCATGGAGAACCCACACTGGCTACTTAGTGCTGCTCTATGGCTGCGCTGTTTCATGGCACAGCAAGCTTCAAACTACAGTTTGACTTTCCTCAAGGGAAGGAGAACTCAAATTGCTAGTCCTGGCTACTCAAGAGAAGATTTGGATCCTGAATTTGATAAAAGAACTAAACCCCACCATCTTGCTCACTCACACCTTCACATCGACAAAAAGGCCCTAAACAATCTTATCAATTCCAAATCCCATCACAGCGCCCTCAAGCACGTGGACACTCAGATCAAATGGCTCAGAGAGCAAAAGGACGCCAACTACCTCATCACCAATCTTGTCTCCTCCAAATCAATGTTTGACAACCCGTTGACCAAGCCAGCCATTAAGCCCTCCATCAAAAGCCTAACGACTGCCATCCTCCAACCTCTCATTTGAATACGGCGGTGTGTTCAAAGGAAATCTCCGACTACTTTCTGTACCACATCCCACCATCCAATCAGAAATGTCACTTACCTTTCATTGATTCACCCCTCAGTGCGCGCAACTCTCCCAATTACTTCCTCACTCTTGATCTTGCACCTCAACCATGCTTCTTCCCCGCTTCTTTCATTGCTCTCACTCCAGACCATCCACACCTCCCATCATCTATACCTTCCACCCGCTCCGCATCTCACATCCTCTCCCGCTCCTCCCAATCATTGCTCCTCCTATCATCTTCCTCCCATCCAACAGTAAACTATCCATCAACCTGCTCCAGATCCCCCCATTAAGCTATCTACTCCTCCTTTCAAATATCCTCAAAACCTCTCAAGCCAGCTCAAAAACAAGCCTCCCATCTCCAAGCAACCCGCTCCAACAACGTCAAACTACTCACCTTCCTCACCTCACCGTTTGTTCACCTCTCAAACTTCAGAGGGGATTTCCTTTCTTATTTGTTCATATGTGAGGTTGCCCTCAATCTGATGTCTCCACCAACAGATAAATTATCCCCTGTTGATCCTCCCATTGTTATGTGTTAAGACCTAGTCTAGTCTCTCCTGCTTCCCACCTATTCTTCATTGTCTGTTGCCTTTTTTTTTTTTACTATTCTTGATTGTCTTTCACTCCCTTCAGTCAGCACAGATTTGTTGGTTCAGGGAATACAAATTATTCAACTCTTCATTTGGACCATGGAAAAGCCCTCCAATGTATTTTGAATCATGACCTCTTTGCTCTGCAATGAAACAATGACACAATTCATGCATTTGCAAGAATTCTACAACAAAATCCTTTCATTTCATGCCTCAATAGGCTTGGTCATTCCAATAAAGCAAGGATTTGAGTTCTGATTCCAGATGTATCATTGAAATCGGCATCACCAAGAAGAACCTGTATGGAGGGAAATATGGTAAGAAAAACCTTCAATCATAAAATCCATGATGTAAAATTTCCCCTAGAAATAATCTATGGGAAATGTGTGGTCCCATTCTTCCCACTATGAATGCGGGAATGAAATATTTTATTATTCTAGTTGCCCAGTTTTCAGGCTATATCAGAATCTATCTACTGAAAAGCAAGTATCAAGCTGTTGAAGCATTTCTGAACTTCAAGTTTCTTTTTGAGAAGCAAACTGGATATAAAATCAAGAGTTTAATTTTGGATGGGGGAGGAAACATTTGCAGTTGTAGACTCTAAAACTTCTTGGGCAGTGAGGGAATCATTCATAAAATATATCCACCCCACACAGCAAAAAAAATGGCTTTGCCTAACAAGCTAACAGAAATTTAATTGAAATGAATTGATGAATGTTTTCCCAATCCAATTTCAGACCAGAATGGTGGGGAGAAGCAATCATTGCAGCCACAAACATCACTAGGGTCCTGCCATCCTTTTCTAGGAGTGGGGCCTCTCCAATGAGAATACTGCTCAAAGAAAACCCAAACATACAGCCATTCAGACCTTATGGATCCATGGAATGGATTTTGAAGCCCAACCAGAAAAAAGGTCTGGAATTTGAAGAGATCTTCTTTGGGAAAAGGTATCTGTGGGCCATGCAAATGACCTCCAAAGTTGCAAAATTGTTAGGCAGAAAGACCTCCAAGCTTTCATTATGAATTGTGAGGTTTTTGAAAAGGCCAGATTCCCTCTTCTCCAAGCTTCCAAAGGAAGCATTGATTTCTGATTTTACTATCAGTATCCCTTCTTGGTTTAAGACTGCCCACTTCTTTTCAGAAAGGAGGACCTGGTCCCAAATGAGGACCTCATGCCCTCCAGTTTTTCATCCCCACAACTATCAGAGATCCTCAAAGAGGAAGAGCAAAGGCATTGTCAGCTTGCTACTATTGCAGAGAAAGCTTCAAAAGTAACAAAATAAAATAAATAAACAAATATCTTGTCAAAGGAACAATAATATTAAAGATATTATTTCTGAAGAGTAAACCGACAATTTCTTTATGAAAAAAACACCAAGACAGGATCTTGAAATAGGTAATAGACCAAGACAGGTTTAAATAACTAGGAAATGGTTTGAACTAGATTGGCAGAAGAGTATCTTGAAGAATAGTATGGGACCGTGTTCCCCTTGTAATGTGCATCAAAAGAAGTCAAGGTAAGTGAATAAAATCAAAGGAAAGATAAGGAAAGACACGATAGATGACCAAATAAAAAGGAGGGACAATAGTGGTCAAGCAGTTAATCATACCAAACTAGATACGGTTCAACCTTGAGGTATTGAGCAGAGAGAGAGAGGAAGCGGTGTGAGGTTGGTCAGTTGGTCTTGAGGTATTGAGATGGGAGAGAGGTCGCAATAGGAGGTTGGTCAGCTGATGGGGGTCAAAGAGAGTGCAGGTGAGTTTGGAGCGACAAGAGAATGGAGTTGTTGGAGAGAGGTTGAGATCAGGAGGTGGGAAGAGGATCTTGATTGCGCTGCTCGTTGCAGGAGACCAACAGAGAAAGGTTTGGATGAGGGGCGCAAGGGATGGTGTGACAGGTGGATGTGAGGTGACAGTCTATGTGAAGCCCTGCGGCCGTACACAGTACACCAACAAAGAGAAACTCAACACCCCCCGGAGTTTGATGGGATTAACTGAAACAGGCCTTCAGGAGTAGATCCAGGGATTTCCAATCACTTGCTTTGGACAAAAAATCCGCAGTCATGTTGGTCAAGGGAATGAGGATAACTTTGATCTCCTGTGTTTTCAGGCTTTGATGGAGGACTTTTGCTTTGATGTCGAGATGTTTGGTCTTGGAGTGAGATCCAAAATTTTTTAATTTGTAAAGAAGGCCGGAATTGTCTATATTAAATATTGAGGCATCAAGTTGTATTTCTTGGAAGGACCTTTTGGCTTTTTTGTGGGAGTGTTTGAAGCTTTCTTGAGTGATTTTGCTGGTTGCACACAATTTACACGGTGATTATGTTTTCATGGGCAGATTCAGTTTGTTGCGCAGTTGGCTGTAGCTCACGTGTCCAAACAATTTTTGAAGGAATTCTGAGTACAATAGCAAAGAAGATTTTTCCATTTCAAGAGCGTTTACAACGGGTAAATTGTTTTGGTAGAATCCAAAGTACAAGATTTCCTGGTTGTCACTTATTTGAAAGTTGTTCTTGTTAAAGTTAAGAGATAGTCCTTCTAACATCAGACATCTGGCGGAGAGTAGATTGGTGGAGAGATCCGGAACAAAGAGGGCATTGTGAAGAGTCAGCTTTCCATTTCTAAGTCTGATCACAGCAGTTCAGATTCCTTCTATCTTCAGCCTTTTTTCTTTTGAGCCAGTTCTTATGTTTCCTATTTCTTCAGTGGTAAGAGAAGTGAAGTACGAAGGGTTGGACAGCATGTGAGCAGAGGAGCCAGTGTCTAAGACAAATGAGATGTAGGAGTAGTCTGAGGCTTGGTGATAGAAACAACTGACGGTAGTTGACACGCCGTTTTTCTTTTTGTGATATTCTTCTCTCAACTCTGGGTGGAGAGCCCAACAGTTGGCCAGGGAATGGAAAGAGTTGGGGTTGTGTTTGCGGTTCTTGCATCTGGGAATGGGGTTACTGTCTGGAATTATCCCAGTGGTGACAAGCGCGGAAGGAAGAGAGTTGTATTCCTCTATCTTGGGTTTCTGGTTGTTAAGATGTATTCTGACGCGGTATAGAACTCTCTTGGGGCTAATGGAGTCCCTATTGTGGTTGATTTGGTCTTTAATGTTACTCATGTTTGGAGGAAGTTTGTGGAGGAGCATGTATGCCAAGATGTCTTGAGGAAGATCTATACCAACTTTGTGCGGTCTCCTTATGGCAATTTTGGCAGCAGTAATATACCAAAGTCCGTCCTTTGGGTTGAAGGAAAGTTTCTGAAGGTTTTCAAACACTCGCAATCTGTTGGAAGCTTCAGAGGACGCGAAGAAGTTAAAGATGGCTTTCCAGATGTTTTTTGCATCTTTTTTGTTTTCGACGGTGATAATATTGGCCTGTACTGAGGCATCTAGTTTGGAGGTGATGATGGATTGAAGGTAGATATTGTTCATTTCGGAAAGGGTTCCTTTCTCTGAGATAAATTTTTTTCTGAGGCCTTGAATATCAAGCATGTTTTCTATTCTTGTTCTCCATAATGAGAAGTTGTCGTGGGTCAACAAAGGGATTGATTTTATGGCGGTTTTTAGGATGGTTTGTTGCAATTGATCTGTCATGGTGTGGGGATAAGGTAGGGATGAATTGTTGTCCGGCTTTGACTGTTAATTGTGAAGAGTAAACAGATAATTTCTTTATGAAAAAACACCAAGACAGGATCTTAAAATAGATAATAGACCCAGATAGGTTTAAATAACTAGGAAATGGTTTGAACTAGATTGCCAGAAGAGTATCTTGAAGAATAGTATGGGACCGTGTTCCCCTTGGGATTTGCATCAAAAGAAGTCAAGGTAAGTGAATAAAATCAAAGGAAAGATAAGGAAAGACACAATAGATGACCAAAGAAAAAGGAGGGACAATAGTGGTCAAGCAGTTTATCATACCAAACTAGATACAGTTCAAACTTGAGGTATTGAGCGGAGAGAGAGAGGTCGCAGTGCGAGGTTGGTCATTTGGTCTTGAGGTATTGAGATGGGGGAGAGGTTGCAATAGGAGGTTGGTCAGTTGGTGGGGGTCAAAGAGAGAGCAGGCAAGTTTGGAGGAAGAAGAGAATGGAGTCATTGGAGAGAGGTTGAGATCAGGAGGTGGGAAGAGGATCTTGATTCCGCTGCCCGTCACAGGAGACTGACAGAGAAAGGTTTGGATGAGGGGAGCAAGGGATGGTGTGACAGGTGGATGTGAGGTGACAGGCTATGTGAAGCCCTGCCGTGGTACACAGTACACCAACAAAGAGAAACTCAACAATTTCAAATTATGATTCTACATAAAATTGAAGATAGGGTCACTCACTGACACCCACCTCATATTCCTACTGCTTATGTTTTTGAATAATTTATGAAAATTTAGGAAGAAACACAGCCTTGGAATTTTGGCCATTGTAATATTTCACATGAAAACCCATGTATATGTTTCACAGTGAATTTTGTGTCAGAATCCAAGAATTCTGTGATTTAGAGGAGTTACGGGCAGAAATGTGATTTTTCACAATTCCTGCATGCAGCTGCGGCAACCAACACATCCGGGCGCGGCTGAGAAGCAGAACTTCCACCCTTTTGGCATACGCTGACAAGCTGTGTACACATCTCTGGGCATCTGACAGGTAAGCAGCCGCAGGACTATGGCTTAAGAAGCCCAGGTACCATGTAAATGTGCTAAAAATAAGACAGGGACGTACTACATATGTAATAAATGTCCCCATGGACATTAGATATTCTCAAAATACATTAAATTATTCAAAAATACTTAAATAAGCTTTCGACATATTTTTTGTAAGATATGATAAAAATACCAAATATTTCAAAAAATAAGATAACTACAGTTTGTAAAATATCTTAAAATACTTTAAATATACAATTGTGAGAACTTCAAGACATCTGTATGTCTGTAACATACTAAGGAAACTTATTATGTAAAAATATTACATATATTCCCATAGCTTATATTTTTAATTAATTATTTCAAGTAAATCAACAGAATTTCATAAATAAGGACCAAAATAAATATTATGATTTTACTCCCATCAGCTAATACATAATGAGAACCCATATTTGTTGTTGAATTACTTCTTGCCTTCATTATCTTTCAGTTTCTCCATTCTTACCTCCCTTTGTCATGTCACTGGGCGCTCCAGTGCCAATACTCCACATTGGATTGGCACTTGGAGACCATTTGAACCCTGAATTGTGCGCTCCTCTATCCTGTTCCTCATGCAAAAAAAACGGTTGTGTCACTAGATTTAGGTTGCTTTGAGTCAGGTAATACTCATCCTCCAACTCTTCATTTTATCTCATTATGATTTCCATCTGGTTTTCTTTCTATCTATCTTCTAAACTATTATTCAAACCCAAACCAGTACTATTCAGGTTTATGCTCAAGGTTGTCTATTTTACAACATAGCTTCTACCAAGGGTCTTCCTCAACCTCATTGTTTCACCTCTCAATGTTGAAGCCTGGTTTTAGGTTATTATCCTTTCTTTCTTCTTTTGTTATTCCTTCCTCCTTTCTGATGAAATGAATTCTGTTTTTAGTTGCCTCTTCAGTTTAAAGATTTACAGTCCAAAGGCTCATCAACTTAACCAGTCTTGAAACCAACTGGTTCACCATATCAAACAACAAAAAACCCAGCCCAAAACACTGTAATTTACCCCTCCTATATTAAACCAATTTTTCCTCCTGGGTAATGAGGATTAGAAGCCATCTCCAAAGAAAAGGAATTCTTGAATACATTGAAAGTACGGAATTTGAATCCCTCATCATCCCTGCTACAATACCTCAAAGGAAGAAAAGCTACAAAGCTTCTGATCTCTTCATCCAGCATCTAGGAGATACAGCCTTTGATGGAGTCATCAACCGTGAAAACCAATCAAAACCCTCCCTCATCTTGCAAGCCATCCTTGATTTTTATGCATCTCAGTAAACCAACAACAGAGGTTGCATCTGGTTGAACTTCATCTGCTACAACTTCAATGGAAATCTTCATACCTACCTACGCAATTTCACAAAACTCATGAATGAGCTTGCCATGGTCAGACTTGAAGTTCCCCAAGACATTCTCAGCTACACTATCCTTGAAAAACTCACTGCCAATTTTTACCACCTGGTTGGCAGCATCCTTCTCAACAATGACTTCCTTCAAAGTCATACTCAAGTACTCAATAAGTTGTGCAAAGTAAATCATCCAGAGTATGTCTGGGTCCTTCCTAACCCCACTGCTTCAGCAAAAAAATCTTCTGATCAAACGGGGTCCATCCCTCTGCTGAGAGCCAAGGCCTGTAAACGTCCAAAGCATACCTGCTCCAAAGGCCATCACAATCCCCTAGCAGAAAATCCTGAGTCTTGCTGCTGGCATCTTCATCCCCACCTAAGACCCCAGAAAAATGCACCCCAAGCTCACAATGCCCAAATGGTCAAATCAAAGGCATGAGCTTCTGATGAATCTGCAGAACCAGCCAATGCCTTTTAAAATGATCAGTTGTATCACCATATGGAAAAACCCCCTGATTCCAAAACATCTCCAGCCCTACTGCCTTTCCTGGAATCAGGGGCCATCCATCATATTGTGAACAATCCTGAATATCTTCTCACTTCCAAACCAATCAAAATCCTTGTGGTTTCCAGCTCAAATTCCACTGCTCACCAAGCTACAGCTATTGGAACCACCAAATTGATCTATCATGAGTGTTCCAAAATCATTCTGAAGGATGTCCTGATGATTCCAGATCTTAACAGATGCCTCATATCACTGGACAGACTCCTGGTCAAGAAATCAAACATCTCTTGATTTTCCAAAAATGGAGTATCTATCACCATTGACAATTTCCGTCTTGTTGGCTCAACTGTTAACCACCTCCTGGAGCTATATGGAACCCCATTTTCAACAGTCACTATTCAACCACAACCACTTATGCACCACCTGTCATCCACCTGGCCTGACTTCCAATGGCACCATTGCCTAGGTCATCCAGGAATCTACACCCAGAGAATCCTCGTTCCAACTTCTGGTTTGACCAGCCCCAATTGTGATGTGTGCCAGACTTGCAAGATGACCACCACTGCATTTAAATGCCACTTCAAAACAGAACAACCAGCCATTGAAAATTGTGCACATAGACCTTGTGGGTCTGATATCTGTTGAATCAGCAAGTGGATGCAAATACTTCCTGACTATTGTGGATTAATCATGCTTCAAAACCATCATTTTGTAAAGAATAAAATCAAGGCTCTATCTGCCTTCAAAATTTTTGTATATTCTTCCAAAAGACATCTAAACAAAAAATTGATCACCTTAGTGTCACACAATCACCCCACGTACTATAGGGCAATTTTTATATGATCGTGAGTGCAAAGGAATGCTGAGTGCAAGGGCAAGTGCAAGTAGCAAGACTCAGTTGCAAAGTGCGAACTTTGTTATGCCACTCAACAAACCGCAAGAGGAATGGAGTGTGTTCGGAGCAAGGAAACTCAACCCAAGTCCGATGTGATAACTAGGTTGTAGCAAAATGCGAGAACGTATGAAATTGACTAACTGGGGAGACAATCATCAGGCAAGGAGATAGCCCTTATAAGGTAATCCAAAGTGACTAGATACAACCTGATGGTGAGCTAACTACAGTTGAAGCGGTGAGGCAATGAATGACAGGAATGGGATAGGAAATGAAGCAGTAGTACAACCATATCCGAGGTCATGGCATAAGTGCAAGACAATAGAATCTGAGCGTATAATTTTATGATGAATTGGGACAGGAGTGAGTGACATTGAAGGTTATGCAAATGAGAAGTAATAGTGTATGCAGGGTAGGGAATAGTCCAATTGCAAACTGTACAGTAATGATGGCTTAGTTAGACGTAGATGCGAACTAATGAAAAGTGCGTGACCAAAGATGGAAGTCCAAGGCTGTTGATTGGCCAGGGAAGGAGATTGGATCTCATAATGGATGGTTGACCAGTATGGAGTTAACCGCAAAGTTTGCAATTATATACTGAGTTGGTTGCCAAGATTGGAAGTTCAACGCGAGACAGAGGAAGTAGCAGATTGCACCATTGATGTTGTGCTTTATTTGTGTCATGCTTTTAGACTGAGGTAGATGGTACTGAGGAGAGGACATGTCAAAGTGATGAAGACAATAATTCCTAAGTGCAAGGCGTGACAGTTGCCCGGGTATAAAGACGCAAGCTCCTGCAAGCGCTCAGATAAATTTTCCCATCAATTTCAAGTTGTTAATAATTACTGTATACCCTTTACACATTATTTAATTCATTACTTGATAGATTTATACTTTATATAAAATGTTGTCATTGTTTTCCCGCCGTTGCAAAAACTGTATTTGTCAAAACAAGCGGTGTGTCCCTAGTACTGCCGTCTGAGGCCTTTGAGGCAAGTGCGAGCAATGTTGCCTTTGCAAAGTAGCCTGCAATTTCCCTATAAATTTTGAGTCAACTGCCAAGGGTCCCGCAGAGTCATCAAGGGAGATGCGGAGTTGTAAGTCCGCAACAAGGGTTAACTACAAGATACCACCGTTTCCAGAGATTGAATACTTGGGGACTTGAGTTCCTGGTGAGTACTAATCTGGACTGACTAATGATCATAAAGATAGTAACTAAATATTGCTTGTCTCGCTAGTGTTGCCCCATTTCCAAAGATACACTAAAAACACACCACCACCACCACCACCTTACTGGGGACCACCAACTGAACTCCCAGGGGCCCAGATGAATGCCGAGGCGCAAGGCAAAGTGCCTGGTGTGGAACCAGTTGGGGTCATAGCTGAGAAAGCAAGGGAGGAAGAAAGGAACAAAGTGGAAAGAGGATCAGGAGAGGGAGGAGACAGAAATGGAGGGAGAGAAGGAACGGAAGAATTAGGAGAAGTGAATGGAGGAGATGGAAGGGGTAGAGTAGATGGAATGGAAGAAATGGAGGGCCAAGGCAAAGCGGATCCGGTGCGAGTCGTAGGGCCGGTCAAAACGGATGCAAGGTGGCTGACAGGCAACATTGGAGAAGGCTTGTTGGGAGGCCAAAGGAAGAGAGCGTACAAAGGGCTCTTGGAGGAAGGTGGATTGCATGCTTGGTCAAAGCAAGCTTGGATTGCAAGGTGCGAGGAAATCTTTGAGAGAAATATTGTAACAGAAGTGCTAGTTCTCCAAAGGATTTCCGCACTAATCAATGATGAAGACCTGGATACTTTTCAATCCATGGTTGCAGAATTTACTGCAAATTGGGAGGATGCGGAGAAGAAAGTAAAGTAAACTTTGTAATAATTTATTATAAATATATATTTTCTATTTTTTTTTAATAAGGAATAGAGTTTTAATTAGTAGAAATGAAAGGAAAATGAGAAAAAGGAATAACACGGTGAGATGGAGGAATTGACTGATGGACTGATGGTGTGAAATAAAATGAGGTTAGATGAGATGGAATGTGGAATGAAATGGTATTGGATGAGATAGAATGTGAAATGAAATGAGATTGGATGAGATAGAATGTGGAATTAGATGGGATTGGATTGGATTGAATCATGATTGTCGAGGTTTGCAAGGGTAGCTTGCATGGAAGTCTCAAATCAGATTGGGATAATTGCAAAGGTGATGGGCTGGTTCCCACAAGGTTTGATCTTTGTCGGACTGGAAGCCAGACCATTTGATGAGGTATTGAAGTTTTCCTTTGCGTAACCTGGAATCTAGAATAAGGCTTACTTCCCACTCTTGATGATCAAGGACAGTAACTGGTTCAGGAGGGGGATGAGTCTTGCCCAGGTATAAAACTTGAGCTGGCTCTAGGAGAGACACATGAAAGACCGGGTGGATACCTTTCCATTTCGCAGGTAAAGTAAGTTTAAAGACGTTAGGGGAGATGACTGATTCTACTTTAAAGGGGCCAAGCTTTCTTTTGGAGAGTTAGCAAGTTGGGCGGGGGCTGCAAATGTTGCAAGCATCAAGCCATACTTGATCTCCTACTGCAACGGTTGGAGCTGTAGTACAAGATTGGTCTGCTTTCTCCTTATAGTGCTGGGTTGCTTCTTTGAGGTTGGTTTGAAGTTGCCATTGAAGGGATTGAATTTTTTCAAGGTAATGGGTAGAAGTTTGAGAAGGTGCTACGTGGAGGGAAGAGCAAGTTGGGTTTCTCCCATAAAGAGTTTGGAAGGGCAACTGTTTGGTGGAGGAATGAGTGGAGTTGTTGTAGGCAAATTTGGCTAGTGGGAGCCATTGCAACCAGTTGTCTTGTTGATAGGCTACATACATTCAAAGATATTGTTGTCACGCTTCGCATATAAGGATTATTGTCTTCTCCAATTCGACATGTCCTCTCCTCAGTACCATCCACCTCAGTCTAAAAGCGTGAAACAAATAAAAGCACAACATAAATGGTGCAATTGGCTATTTCCTCTGTCTTGTGCTGAACTTCCAATCTCGGCGACCAACTCAGTATGTACTTGCAAACTTTGCAGTTAACTCCATACCAGTCAACCATCCATTATGAGATCCAATCTCCTTCCCTGGCCAATCAACAGCCTTGGACTTCCATCTTTGGTCATGCATTGTTTGTTAGTTTGCATCTATGTCTAACCAAGCCATCACTACTGTATAGTTTGCAATTGGACTAGTCCCTACCCTGCATTCACTATTACCTCTCATTTGCATTACCTTCAACGTCACTCGCTCCTATCCCAATTCGTCATGCAATTGTAAGCTCAGATTCTATTGTCTTGCACTTACGCTAAGACCTTGGATCTATACCACTGCTTCATTTCCTATTCCGTTCCTGTTATTCATTGCCTCACCGCTTCACCTGTAGTTAGCTCATCACCAGGTTGTATCAAGTCACTTTGGATTAACTTATAAGGGCTATCCCCTTGCCTGATGATTGTCTCCTCAGTTAGTTAATTTCATACGTTCTCGCATTTTGCTGCAACCTAGTTATCACATTGAACTCAGGTTGAGTTTCCGTCTTTGGAACACCTTCCATTCATCTCGCCGTTTGTTGAGTGGCATAGCCAAGTTCGCACTTTGCAACTGGGTCTTGCTATTTGCACTTGCCCTCGCACTTGGTATTCCTTTGCGCTCACAATCATCTAAGAATTGCCCTATAGTACATGGGGTGGTCGTGTGACAATTGTTTGAGAATCTGATTAACTCGCTTGGTTTTCCCATCCGTTTCCGGGTGGTAAGCCATTGATAAATTGCGAGTGATCTTCAAATGTTGGCATAGCAAGGTCCAGAAGCTTGAGACAAACAGAGATCCACGATCACTAAGTATATTATCAGGGAGAACATGTTTCAAAAATACATATTCTATGAACAAGTTAGCTAAGTCATCTGAAGAGGCTGTCACATTACTGCGCAGAAATAAAGCCATCTTTGAAAAGCGATCTAATACTACTAGAATAGCATCATATCCACTTGAAGAAGGTAATTGAGAGATTAAATCCATAGAAAGCAAGTGCCAAGGACAAGGCGGAATTGGAAGTGGCTGAAGCAGCCCATACTTCCGGTGTTTCAAGGACTTGTTACAATTGCAATCATAGCACGCGCTAACATAGTCTTTTACTTCTTTGGTCATACCAGGCCAGTAGAAGTCTTGTGCAATCAATTGGTAGGTTTTATCCTGCCCATGATGAACAGCAAGCGGAGAATTGTGCCGTGACTCAAAGATATCTAACTTAATGCAAGAATTATCTGGTACTACTATATGATTATCATAGACTAAAAAGTCATTATCATCAATAATGTTACTACTCTCTAATAATTTTGCACTTTTGCAAAGTTTGATGCACTTGGGGTTGTCACGTTGAGCTTTTTGGAGTTTGGAAGCCAAATCTTGTAAGTGAGCAATGATTGAACTGAGTTGGGCAGATTGGGTTGAGAAGAGTGTCCTAACGTTTTCAGGGTTGTTTTTGGCGAAGGTGCTCCCCCCCTGGGTGAACGTTGTCCCTACATGATAAAGCATCAGGAACTACCGCTTGTTTCCCAGGATGGTAGGTGATCATAAATTGGAACTTGAAGAGGTATTTGGCCCATCATGCCTGTCTACATGTGAGGACTTTTGAGCTCATGAAATACTTTAAAGAGTTATGATCAGTTAAAACCTCAAAGGATTCCCTAAGGCTCAAAAGGTATGAACGCCATTTATTTAAGCAATAAAGGATTGCAAGAAGTTCCTTTTCATGAATCTCATAGTTAAGCTCTGCAGCAAGCAACTTGCAATGGGATGAAAAAAAGAAGTGGAGGAAGAGAACTGCAAGATTAGTCCTGCGATTGCATAGTCCCTTGCGTCTGTTTTGAAAATAGTGCGAGCTAGCTTGTTGAAGTGAGCAAGTATCAGAGCAGTGGTGAACGCTTTTTTAAGAGCTTCAAACTCCAAAGCAGCTTGTTTGGTAAAAACAAAATGAGTGTCTTTTTGAAGAAGTTTAGTAACATTGATGGTTTTCTTGGCGTAAGGCTCAATAAACCTTCCATAAAAATTACTGAAACCAAGGAAAACTTGAAGGGATTCAACAGAAGAAGGTGGGGGCCAGTCCAATATGCGTTTGATTTTGGCTGGGTCCATCAATAGTCCTTGCTGCAAGACTACGACACCTAGAAACCAAAGAGAAGAGGAATGGAATTGGCACTTAGAGGCTTTTGCAAAAAGGTCATTCTTGCGAAGTTGCTGCAGCACCTCTCGCACATGTGCAATGTGATCTTTGAGGTTCCTCGAGTAGACTAGTATATCATCAAGATATACCATGAGGTATTTACCTACTAGATTGGAGAAAATGTTGTTGACAAAATGTTGAAAAGTGGAAGGAGGGTTACAGAGGCCAAAAGGCATGATGGTATACTCATAACTTCCAAACCGGGTTCTCATTGCGGTCAAATACTCATGACCTTCCCTAATGCAAATTAGGTTATAGGCACCTCAAAGGTCTAACTTTGAGAAGTTAGCAGCTCCATGGAAGAGGGTGAGGAGATGTGACATAGGGGGTACTGGATAGGCATTCTTCCAGGTTACCTGGTTCAGTTTCCTGTAGTCAACACAAAGGCAAAGTCCGCCATCCTTTTTTGGAACAAATAGGACAGGTGAACTGGTATTCAAATCGCTTGGTTGAAGAAATCCTTTTGCTACATTTTCTGCAATGTAGTCTTGAAGTGCAATTGATTCTTGCATTGAGAGAGAGTAAACTGGTCCTGGTGCCGGAGGTGGGCCAGTAAGTTTGATCTTGTGATTGTAAGGACAGGATGGAGGCATTTTATCTGCTCTTGCAGCTGAGAAGACGTCAGCGAAGTCATGATAAACTGAAGGTAAAGACTCTCGAATGATTTCTCAATCTTCAATCTTGTCATCTTTCAGCACGGGGTTTGAGGTGCTTACATGGTGCAAGAGGATTAGGGAGCTTAAAATACACTGTTTGATTGGTGTCTGTTTCTCTCCGAAGGAACAGGAAAGAGGTAATCTGGATAGGTAAGCAATAACTCCTAAATCTGAAGAGGGAATTTGGGAATGAAGGTCAGGATATTGCAAATCTCCTTGCGGAAAAGTGTCATCCAACTCAATGACAGTATCAGGTAGGCTGTTTAATTCCTGATTGACGGAAAGATTAGCGTTCTGGGGGTGTGAGGTTCAAATGTTAATTACTCCTTCTTGCCAATTCACATCTAGATTCCAGTAAACTAGGAAATCATTGCCTAGAATGGTATCATCCATGCTGGGTATAGCCAAGACAAAGAAATCCCATTCAAAGCTGGGTAAATTGTAGAATTCAAAGGTCCATTTTGCCTTTTGGGAAACCCAATAAGATGGTTCAGTTGCACTACTTACTAAACAGATAGGAAATTTATCTATCTTGGAACGCGTAAGATTTTTGGAAGTGGCAAAAGATTCACTGATGAAGGAAACATTAGCGCCGGAGTCAAGTAATACTTGATAAGGAGTGTTGTTGGAATGGAATAGGATAAATCTTGAACTAGGAGCACTTAGTGACTCGCAAGTGCAAAGATTTACTCACGGTGATTGAGATAATGTGTAGTTTTCCTTGCAAGTATCAGAAAAACTACAAGCTAATTTTTTGACTGCTTAGCTGCTTCACGCGCTAACCGCTTTGCACAACTGTTGACATCATGTTTTCCTCCACATTAAATAAACAGCCCATTCTTTTCCCTTTGTAGGTGTTCCTCGTTCCGTAGCATCCCGGTTTCTTTGTCCAAGAACTTCAGAGTTTTGGTGACAGTTTTCCCTTTTGAGTTGGAGTTCAAAGTTTGGATGGTTTTGGGTTCCTTGTGTTCTGCTTCAAGGAGTTGTCCACCCTCCAAGCCAAGGTGGACTTTCCATGGTCGTTTTGTCAAGAGCAATTCTTGTTGTGATAGCCATTATCAAGCTCAATCACTTGATTGATTAGCTGCTGAAGCAAGGTTGTCTTATTACCCCCAACTGCAAGCTGTTTGATTAAGTGTGCCGGTAGACCCTTTTGGAAATGGAATAGAAGAGCGGCCTTGTTCCACTGGATGCAAGACTGCAAGGTTTGAAAATGAGAGATATAAACAGAAGCTCTACTATTTTCCTTCATAACTAAACTATTAAGTTCGTATTTGGCGTTTCGAACTTCATTGAGGTTGCCAAACAGGGTGAACAGTTGTTGCTTGAACCTGTCCCAGTTGTTTAGAATACAAGTGGGACTGTCGTTGGACAAAAGTTTGAGGTACGGTTCAAACCACTGCGAGGCTCTACCTCCTAACAAGGACAAAGAATACATAACTTTATGCCTATTGGAACGGAAATTGTTGGAGTCATTTGAAAAGATGACTTTGCAAGACTGTAGGTAGGATCTAAGGTTATGAGGATGTTCTCCCGTAAAGTAATTGGTTTGTTTCATGCCCGGAGTGCGAAAGCTAGGAGTACTCGGACTAGATTGCTGGGCACCATGAGTGAGGGCCTGGATCAATGTCAAAAGCAGGGGTGGAGCATCAGGCTTGGGAGCAGTAGTGCAAACCCCTGGTCTACCACGAGTCAAGGTTTCATTGGAAGAATGGTCAGAATCTACAAATTCCGCAAGAGGGTCCGTTTGAACATCCCGTGAGGATTCCGAGGATCATCAAGGGGTTCAACAGATGGGGATTTAGAAGGAGGAACGGGATCTAAGGGTTGTTGGGCCTGAGGAGCCCTGGCTCTCCCTACCCAATGGATCTCATCATTGTAAGGGGCGAGGGAAGCGTTCCCGGTTGAGCAAGTACGTGACATTGAGAAAAAGAAGTCTACTATAGGTTGGCAAGCTACAATAGATGAGTTGAGTTAGGTAATTTACTGTCACACAACCACCCCACGTACTATAGGGCAATTCTTAGATGATTGTGAGCGCAAAGGAATGCTGAGTGCAAGGGAAAGTGCGAGTAGCAAGACTCAGTTGCAAAGTGCAAACTTGGTTATGCCACTCAAAAAACGGCAAGAGGAATGGAATGTGTTCCAAAGAAGGAAACTCAACCTGAGTCCGATGTGATAACTAGGTTGCAGCAAAATGCCAGAAAGTATGAAATTAACTAACTGAGGAGACAATCATCAGGCAAGGAGATAGCCGTTATAAGGTAATCCAAAGTGACTAGTTACAACCTGATGGTGAGCTAACTACAGTTGAAGCGGTGAGGCAATGAATGACAGGAATGGGATAGGAAATGAA
The DNA here is from genome assembly GCA_025617555.3 of Puccinia polysora. NCBI lineage: Eukaryota > Fungi > Basidiomycota > Pucciniomycetes > Pucciniales > Pucciniaceae > Puccinia > Puccinia polysora. The sequence goes on along the minus strand of CM062623.1, from coordinate 39,101,328 downwards.
GCAGTAGTGCAACCATATCCAAGGTCATGGCGTAAGTGCAAGACAATAGAATCTGAGCGTATAATTGTATGATGAATTGGGACAGGAGCGAGTGACGTTGAAGGTTATGCAAATGAGAAGTAATAGTGTATGCAGGGTAGGGACTAGTCCAATTGCAAACTGTACAGTAATGATGGCTTAGTTAGACGTAGACGCGAACTAACAAACAGTGCGTGACCAAAGATGGAAGTCCAAGGCTGTTGATTGGCCAGGGAAGGAGATTGGATCTCATAATGGATGGTTGGCTGGTATGGAGTTAACCGCAAAGTTTGCAATTATATACTGAGTTGGTTGCCAAGATTGGAAGATCAACGCGAGCCAGAGGAAGTAGCGGATTGCACCATTGATGTTGTGCTTTATTTGTGTCACGCTTTTAGACTGAGGTAAATGGTACTGAGGAGAGGACATGTCAAAGTGATGAAGAAAATAATTCCTAAGTGCAAGGCGTGACACTTAGTCTCAGAAAATGGTGGTGAGTTCACCAGCTCAGAATTCAAAAACTACTGTCAAGAAGCCGGGATTACTGACCATTTCTCACCTCCTTATACTCCTCAACAAAATGGCTTGGTAGAATGCACAAACAGGTCCATTATCAAAAAGGCCCAATGCCTGTTCAACCACAGCAAACTTACTCCTAGGTGCTGGGCTGAAGCTGTCAAAAAAGCTATTGATCTTCATAACCTTCTGTCAGTGATATCCAACCAAAAACTAATACCCTATGCCTCTTGGTTCAAGACCAAATTTGACTACAAAACACTTTTTCCCTTTGGTTGCCTGGTGTTTTTCCATATCTTAAAGACAAACCGCAACTTCAAACAGAGCAAATCTGGTTTCAAGGCAGTTATTCTGGGATTTAGAAACCAATTTTTATCTTAAAGAGTGCCCAATCCCATCAATGGAGAGGTCTACACCACGGCAAATGCCCAAATCAATGAAACCAATTTTAGAAAGTGTTGTTCTCAGTCTACCTACATCAACTTGCTGGTAAGAACATACATTCTTCCGGACCACAAAGAACATTCAACTTCCTTCAAGCCAAATGGCAAGTTACTTGCATCCACCTCAGAAGAGCACAATCAATTCCTCAAGACCGGCCGCCACAATAGGAAGATAATTGGTGAACTACTGTACCTCAGTTGTAATAAACAACTGGACATCACCTTTGCAACAAATTAACTGTCAAAATTTCTCACCAAGACTCACTCCACCCACTACAATGCTTCTCTGAAGATTTTCAACTATCTCAAATACACCAAGTCAAAAGGAATGAAATTTGACAAAAGACAGATGGTTGATGATCTTCTTGCATTTGTGGATTCTGACTTGGCCACATGCCCCCAAACTCATTGTTCAGTCTTGGGGCTTGTAATCATGTGGAAGGGAAATCTCAGAACTTGGAAGTCAAAAACGCAACCAACCATTTTCCTCTCAACCACTGAATCCAAGTACAAATCTGTTGGTGACGGAGTGAAAGAAGTTCTTTGGCTGACTACGCTTCTGGCTGAGGTCTTCCATTCCGCAACTCTGAAGCCTGCTCATATCTTTGAAGACAACAAAGTGTGAATCAAGCTGGCTCTTCAGCAAGCCAATCAATTGTCCTTCAGGACTAAGAACATTGACATCTGTCACTCCTTCATCAGAGAAAAACTGGAAAAAGGCACTATCAGCCTGCAAAAGGTTTCATCCAAGAGAAAATATGCCAACTTCCTGACTAAACCAGTTTCAAGACACATTCTCCAAACCTGCTTGAGCGCAATCAATGTCTTCTAAGTATGAACCTGGGAGATGGGGTGGCTGTTTAATTCCTTTTCTCCTTCATTACCTCTCAGCTTCTCCATTCTTACCTCCCTTCTTCATCTCACATGGAGCTCCAATGCCAATAGTCCATAATGGATTGGCACTTGGAGACCATTTGAACCCTGAGTTGCACGCTCCTCTATCCTGTTCCTCATGCAACCACAATGGTTGTGTTGCTGGATTGAGGGTGCTTCAAGTCAGGTAAGCCTCATCCTCCACTTCTTCATTTTGTCACATTATTATTTCCATGTGATGTTCTTTCTGTCTATCTTCTCAACTATTATTCAAACCCAAACCGGTGTTATTCAGGTTTATGCTCAAGTTTGTCTATTTGACTATGTAGCTCCCACCAAGGGTCTTCCTAAACCTCATTGTTTTAACTCTCAACGTTGAAGCCTGGTTTTAGGTTATTATCCTTTCTTTCTTCTTTTGTTATTCTTTCCTCCTTTCTGATGAAATCAATTCTGGTTTTAGTTGCCTCTCAAGTTTACACATCTGACATGAGATTACCTGTAGGAATTTCTACTAAGAAAACTTATTAACATCCTGAGAGCATTTACTAAGGATGATTAATGAAATTATCATCATTTGGATAGATTAGTGTTATTCACACGTCAAAAAATCAATCAAAAGGTAGAATAATTCCCATACCCAATGGAATTAGATGTTACCCATGCTACAGAACCAAGACCAGGTGACAGGCTACCACAGGTTACCCTGATAGCATTAGCACCCGTCCCTTCAAGCCACTGTATCCCTCAGAAGGACAGAATTGGGACACAAAAAGCTATAAATATGGAGCTCTTTTGGGGTTATTGATACCCAGAAACCCAGTTATATTGATATCCAGACACTGTGCCAAGGTAAAAAAATAATTATAAGAGACAATTAATTGATTTATGGCTTAGTCTGAATAATAATATCTGTCCCAAAACTCTTTTTATAAAATTAAACTGCTGAACAACCTCTTAAACCCCAGTAAAAGGTTTAACCCATCAGTACACATCCCAAAAAGGTACCTAAAGGATCCAATAATATACCAGTGAGTTTTATTATCCTTTTTCTGTTGTGGAAGTCTGGGTAAAAGGCCCTGCTACTCCATCATATATTTTATATATACATTATCTTTGGGAAATATCTGCTTCAAGAATATAAATTAAAGCTTCCACATTAACCAGGTATATGTGTTTTCAAAGTGAATTCCCTGAAGAGAGCTTTTAAAGATCTTTCAGCTAGATATTCTGCGGCCGCCACAGCTCTTATGCGCAGCCTCTCCCCAACTTCTACTTGAAATCACTCGTGTTAAGCGCCTTGTCCTACCCCCAAGGCTTCCTCTCTGTCTGCTTTTGTTGTCTCTCTATCTTTCTTCTTCCTATCTTTCTTTTCCTGGTTTCTCCCTCCTTTTTTTGTGCTACTCCGTCCATGCTCTCCTCAACCAGACCAGTCAACCCTTGAACCGTCTACCGGAATAAAATCACCAATTGCAACTATAGACTTGGCACTGTATTCCCATCAAGGAGGAGTAAAACCAGTTCATCCACTCCTTCAAGGTTAAATTGCAGAGCCCACGTTACTAGTTCAAGACCAAGGTTATCTTTTGACATCAATCTCATTCTTTCATTATCATATCTTATCCTTGCTTCTTCCTCTAATTGATTCCCTTCTCAATCTCACTCAAAGTCATGTCCTGACTAATATTATGCTCTAAAACCAACCCTCTCATACATATAGTTATACTATTACAGGGGCTGCTTGGTTGAATCAAAATAAAGAGAATTTTTTGTGACTAGTAAATCTTCTCATGTTAGCAAGAGTTGACTCTTGATTCAAATCAGCTCTTGAATAGATACGCAGGTTGAACTTATTTGATTATCTCTCCCAATGGCTGACAGCAAAGGAAACCCCATAAATATGCCAATCTTGGAAGACTCAGACAACAATTACTTGACTAGATCAAAGATAGTCAAGCTCAACCGCCACAACTGGCAAGACTGGAAGAGCGCTTTTGAGGACATCCTTGTTGGGAAAGGACACAAAGAAATCCTCAACAACGAGTGGATCAAAGTGAAATCTCAAACTAAAACCTATTGCTGGAAGAATGCATTTGCCCTTAGTCTCCTATGGAATTTGGTCAACAAAGATCTGTTGCCCTGCGTCAAATTGAGCAAGTCCGACTTCAAAAGAGCTTACGGTGTGGTAAACCAAACCTGTCCTATAGCCATCAGACTCATTCTGTATTATTAATTATTATTCTTATATCAAATTAAAGTCAAGAAAATACTAAATAAATTCCAACAACCCTCATAAACTATACTCTAAAATCAAACCAACCTGAAAATGTTAAGAATGTCACGATTCACAAAGCTGTTTCTTGTTTCTATCCTAAGTCTAAGTGTGCGCACACTTCAATGATGAGTGTGTATACTCTACTATGAGAGATAATAAGCCCTGGAGACACTCTCTGATTTGGGGCCACTGGGGGGATTACAACCGGTACTTAGTTCTCTCCTCATCAGCAGGAGACTCGGCTTTGTTTTATTTTCGTGATGCTTCCTTCTTTCTTCTTCTTTACTTTTTTCTTCTTTGGTTATTTTAATTCTTTATCTATTGTTGTTATTCCTGTTCACTTACGCCTTGTCAAGCTCATCCACGCCTAATCAACTCAACCTTTGTACGATCATCAACCTATCCAGTTCTTGATCTCTACTCTATCTCAATCACTCGATAAGGTCGTCTCAATCAGAATATCTCTTTCAAGCTTTCTGCCTGGTAAGAATTCACTTCCCAAATATTCATAAGCTTGGCAAACTCTGACAAGATAGCATGGTGTATTATAGCCTTTGTCCTGCCTCCACATGCCTCATCTACTCTTTCTGCGCTCATCTCTTCTTCTCAACTTAACATAGTCCAACCTGTTGGTGTTTCTTTTACTCTTGCCTTCTTTTTCTATTATCTTTGACCTAAGCCTTCATGTCTCTAACCTCTACTTAAAGTCTGCTGGTTTTTAGTCATAAGAAATTGAATTCTCAACTTAACAGAAAACCCAAATCAATCACCAGATAAACCCCTTCAACCATATCAACACCTGTCACAAAAACAACCCAACACCTGGCACGGACTGGATTATGTCACATTGATTAATGAAAAGTCTTCATTGAATATATGATCAAAAGATTATGCTCAAAATAACCACACAACAAAACAACATACCCCATACCAGCAGGACTTAAACCACATCAGTACCAATGTTACACTACAACCAGTACTATGAAAGCAAGTTACACTACTCTTCTGGACTTTTAACCACCAGATAAGCCCTCAAAAGCGTCCTCTCAAGCAATCTGATACCCAGCTTGCCACCATTACAACCATACATCACACATACATGCACCAACAGAAGTAGGGGCTCATGCAGCCAAGTATATCTCAATTCTCACCAACCAGCAATAACAACCCAGTACACATGACTTTTCTGGAACTTTCACCACCAGATAAGCCCTCTGAAGCGTCCTTTAAAGCACTCTGATACTCAGTTTGCCACCATTCCAACCATACAACACACACACATGCACCAATAGAAGTAGGGGCTCATGCAGCCAAGTATCTCTTAATTCTCACCAACCAGCAATAACAACTCAGTACACATGACTTTTCTGGAACTTTCACCACCAGATAAGAGCTCTGAAGCGTCCTCTCAAGCGCTATGATACTTAGTTTGCCACCATATCAATAGTACAACACCTGCAAGCCACACTCTCAAGCTACCCAAGGGGACATGCGGTAAAACAGCATACCTCTTATCTCCACAACTAATTACATTGAAACAGCATGCAGGTAGTTCCTGAAACATTTTATACATGAAAGGTGCTCAGAAGCGTCCTAAGAAACACCCAGAACATGACTTTTCACCACCAAACCCATGCAGGTCACACCATTCAAGCCACCAAACAGGGCTTGCAGCTGCCAAGCATGTTTCATGCTTTTCCCAACCAGAAAAATTAACTCAAGCTGCAGGCAACTTCTGAATAATTTTTTATACAAGATAAGCACTCAGAAGCGTCCAGATCACACCATTCTCATATTTTATCTCATATCTTATCCTGACTCTCAAAGATTGAACTAAAAATACAGTTATCTCTCAGCCTGATTTACACATTTTATCACCAGAATGATCTGTCTCATGTAACTGTACCCTCCTGTGCTTCAACAGTGCAGAGAGAGGCTCAGATCCGCACTCAGGGGAGCCCTGGGCATCCCCTGAGGAAGTATTTTTCTATTTAAGGGGCCTCTTTTTCCCTATCCAAGTTGTCTAGGATGGCATTAGCCCCAGAGTATGGCTTCTGCCCAGTGTGTGAAATATGGCATCTGCCTGACCAGTTACTTACCTAGTAACCAGTTATAAGTGAACCAGAATCAAGTGAAAAGGAAAAAAAGGATCAAACACTAAATTATCATTGACCATTTGACCCAAATCCTGGTGTTCTTGAAGAAGGGTTCTTTAGAAAAGGCCTGTTCTTCAGCACCTATTTTCAAGAGGGAAAACCCCTTATTTTTGATTAGTAAATTCATAAAAGAGAAAGGGCACAACAGAAGAACCAACCAAGCTTTTTTCCGCCCAGCTCCCTGTGGGCAAGCCCATCTTTGGGTCCTCCTACTGGTTAAACACTTTTCAGTCAACCCTCAAATCCCTTAATTGGAATTGGAAAAATAGTCAGAAAAAGTCGAAAATTCTTGATTATTAATTGGTGGAAGCTTGCCAATAATCCAATCCAACCTGGAATAGTCTTGCAATTCTTAAAAATCTCTATTAATAAACAATCTAGGTCTGATAAGAGACCTATTTTAAGTCTCAAAGGAACCAGCCACTAATTAAAAAAATTATTGTGAAGACTTATTATGGTTCAGAAGGGCAGGCAATTCAAAACCACCTTAGCTTACCTCTATCTATTCAAGACTAGTAGTAAACTGAATTCCCCTTCTAGTGACTGCCAGCAAGCTATTTGTCAAATAATCCAATTATCCCTTGGAGTCTCTACAACGGTCTACTTGCTAGCAAATGCGGAGAAAACTCCTTGATAGTCATAGGAGATGCTCTGATTTGAATGGTCAATCTAACCTACAAGCCGGGTAAAAGCCTCTGAGAGCATACCTCCACATTTAGGGACGCGTATGTAAACCTAATTGATATGATCAACAGTCAACCCCCCGAGAAGCCAATCATGCAGGTTTCCGCTGGTCTGGCCGCTGTGTTCCTTATCAAAAGCCTATGACAGGATGACTTAATCTCAAGTATCACATCCACTCTATACGATATTCAACCATTTACTCTAGAGGCGGTGTCAACAAGAGTGTTGCTAGAAGACTCCAGACAAGAATTGAACTCTGTTGAAACAAGTTACTACGCTTCTAGTACCAAGTCATGTTTTAGTTGAGGCAAAGAGAAGAACCCAGCCAGATTACCAGAAAAACTGTCCCATTCCGTTTCTTTCCGTCCCAGGTCAATAGCTCCAACGCGGAAGAATCCTCAGCTTGGTTCCAAACCACCTTCACTTGTCAAACACATAGAAAGATTGGATCGGGAGCTAAAACAGCTTTTGTCTCAACACTCTATAAATGCTACCAAGGAGTGTTCCGAGGAATCAGGTGTCTAGGACAAAACTGACAATGGGCACCTAGTGGCGGACCAATCCACCAACCCAGATGATTGCGGCTTCCTTTTCAGCAAGGAGGTTATGTATCATACCTCCACCCCTCAGGACCAGAGGATTGAGCTGGTATACAACTCTGGCGTGTCAAGATCCACGTTCTGAGACATTGCATTGCTTCAAGACCCAAATCCTGTTGCAAAACGGCTAAACACCTACGGAGGATGTGTTGAGGTTACTCACATTGGTAAGCTGAACATAGGGGGCACAATGATTTTTCCCGTATTCTATGTTCTGGGCGTTCCCAGAAACTTAATATCAGCCACGCAGTTAGAAGATCATGGTCTGTGGGTTGTTCATAAACACCAAAAAGTCCTTGTAAAACTCGCAGACCGGATTTTTAATTTCTTCCCATGCATTGGCAACCTATACATCTTGTACTACTCTCCCCCTCTGGATATCTACCTGACCAACATGGGCGGTGAACCAATAGACTGGCACATAACCCTTGGTCATCCGTTGGACGCTTACCTGAAGAAGTTCCTCCATCTTCACAAAATACCGGTTCCGCTTCCCTTCCCGTTGTCAAACCAATGCAACGTTTCCTTGGAATGCAAGATCAAGCGCAGTTTGAACTCAAATCCTCTACCCACTTTGACCAAACCGTTTCAGCGACTTCACATGAACGTCCTTCATATTACTCCCCCATGCAAACAGTTGGCATTCTACATTTTGGCAATCATCAATGACTATTTGAGGTTCAACCAAATTTACCTCATGAAAAACAAGTTGGATGCTGAGGAGAGAATAGTAAGTTACATCCATGAAATAAAAAATCAGCTGGAAGTGACCCCTGCTTTTATACACTGCAACCAAGGAGGCAAATTTGGATTAACAAAGCTGCGGGAATTTCTGTCAAATTTTGGGATTGTTCTCAAACAAGGTCCGGCCAATTCACCACAATCCAATGGACTTGCGAAACGTTCTAATCAAAAAATTCTCACAAAGATGCGCTGTCTTCTGGCCCAATTGGACGTACCAATAAACTATTGGGACAAAACGGCCAGGTATTCCTCTATGCTGATAAACATTCTCCCTTCTGCATTGCTTGGATGGGCATCGCCTGTTAGCACGCTACTTGCCGTAAATGCAACCATAGAGCCTGTTGTAAGACTGCAAACGGTGCTAGGCCGTGGCAGTTCTGTGGAGGGGAAAGGTGCTGTTTAGGCTGCCCTCCTGAGTTTTAAAAAAATATTTAAATGTAACCAAGATCAAGGTCCAGAACCTGGGAAATGAGGAATCAAGGAGCAGAGGATAAAGATGATAATAGTTTGGTAGCGATGGAACAGCACTATCTGAGCCAAGATTATGCAGGGAAAAACATGAAGAAAGAAGTTAAAGTCCTCTTAGAGTTCAAAGAACAAAAGCTGTTGTATGTAGCAATGCCCACAAGCTAATGACTCTGGTCATCAGCAGAAGATTGGGAATGATCAACTCAAACCCAAGCAACCTCCAGGTTCTGAATGAACCTGCCCAACTCTCCACAATAAAGCTCTTGAAGGGTACCAGATAACTGAGGGTGGCTGTACAAGACAAAGCACAATGTTTAAGAAGCTCCAAAGCAAACAGTAACTGATTTGAAGCAAGGATAACCTCAACACTTCTCAAGGGACTCAAGAATAGGCTGGCAGAATGCAAATACAAAGAAAATAAAGGGAGGTATAACACTCCAAGTCTTAAGCTGAATAAGACCTCTTCAATCAATTGTGATTGGCTCCAGAAAGGTGATCAGGGATCAGGACCACTATGGTCAGAGAAAGGGATCAAGGAGTGGTATAACACACTCAAAAACTCCAACAGACAGAATTTTTCTTCAACTAGCAAGGCTATTGGTTGGTGATAAGGATCAGGTCACAGAGGGGAAAAGACTCAGGGTCAAAAATGGATCAGGGGGAAATCAAAGATATACCCAGGATAAGGATCAGGATTGAATTTATTGATAATGGGGGGACACAAGCACACACCCCTATGGATGATTCTATTAACTGATGATCTGATGTATGATGATATGATATGATGATTCTCCCCAAAAAAGCAGGGGAGAGCCCCTCCTTTTATAGACCAGAGGCCTATAGGCTATTTACAAGAAAGATTTACAAGTGAGAGCGGAATTTTTTTTATTTTTTCAAAGATCAAGATCATGAGAAAACAAAAGAAGAAAAAAAGAAACAAACAGGTACTCAGAGACAAAGAAATCCGGAGGGGGGACGCCCGCGGGCATCTTGATGGGCCCAGGAGACTGCCGAGGCCACGGATGACCGCCGGAAGGTGTCCAATGGGCATGGGCGACTGCTGAGCCTGCGGACGACCGCTGGCAGGTGTCCAACGGGCACCGGCAACGTAAGAGACCCACGGACAACCGCGAGCTAGGAGGGGAGGAAGAGGTTTGAAGGTGAGATGGTGATGGGAATGAGATCGGAAGCTGGTCGGTAGATAGTTGCACGAGGAGGCTCAATGAAGCAGGGATTGGATCCGAGTGAAGGCAAGGTTGAGGAGGTTAGTGGGGATGGATGGGATTGGAGATTGGGGATAAACTTGATGGTCTCAAGGGTGCTCCAAGGGAAGGTATGGATTGTAATAACCAACAATCCTTGATGATTGCCTCAATTGTGGTGGTCATCAATTGAGTTGTTTCAAATCAATGGCTCATCATCATCTTGCCCAGGTACAATCAAGCATGATGGTAACTCAGCCTCTTGGGGTACTTCCAACTAGGATCATGAGTCTCAGTCAATCTATGAGGGAGTGTGGGTAGGTGCGACAATCAAGATGATGATTGAGTTGAGGGTACCTAGTTGCTAGATGGCAAGTAATTTTTTTAAATCAATCATTGACTGGTTCGGATTGCTCCAGTTCTTCAAAGCTGAGGAAGCTTCTGCTGGGTGGTTGGTGCAAGATGTTGATTTGAGAGTCAAACAGGGTGCTATTGGAGCGTATGTGTGGATGGTGGATGGCAATGTATCTTTTTTTTTATTTTTTTTTTTATTTTTTTATTTTTTTTATTTTTTTTTATTTTTTTATTTTTATTTTTATTTTATTTTTATTTTATTTTGTTTTTGATAATGATACCTATGAATGATGATAAGGAAAAAATTAAAATCTCTGCACTGGCCAGGGTTTCCAGGATGGGGAACCACACTGTTGGGAACGTACTGACCCTAATTCCATTTTGTCTCAAGGTGCATGTGCACAGCTCCCCGCCCTCAAGGCTGGAAGTACAGTCAAAGCCGCTTCTCTTCCTTGGATATGAGCAGTATTTGGATGCTGGCCGGTTCTTGGACCCAAACAAACGGAAGGTGATGGTGAGCTGTGACTTCAAACCAACCCACGTTGTGTTTCCCTACCACTCCACAGAGTCTCTGAAGAAGTCCCCCTCATTGCTTCTGCAGATTGTATCACTCGGCTTGCCATCCCCTTAAAAACTTAAATTCATGAATTTCAAATCTAAGACCAACAGAAACAAAGAAGGAAGGAGCTAAAGCAAAGGAGAGACAATCAAGATTAAGCATGAGTCCGAGAAATTGATGAAAATGACACAAAGGATCAAGCATGAATGTTGGGTTGGTGTTGTGAGAATCAGAGCAATGAAGTCGCCTCACAGCTGGACAGAATCAGGAAGTTGACAGATGGTTTTAGAAAGAGAAGGTAGATTGATGCTGGTTGTTGTGTTGAACGTGGCAGGTGGTGGCGGAGGTAAAGATTGATGGTGACTGTGACAATTGGATGGCAAGGATTTGATGGGGAGGATTGATGGAAGTGAGTGGAGGAGTGATGATAGGGTGACAAACAGAGAAGGAAGGGGAGTGAGGAGCAGAGACAGATAAGAATGGTAAGGCTGAGATCAAGATGGAGGGAGGATTGGTCAAAGGGCAGAACGCAGTGAGGAATTGAAGAATTGAGGATTTGATGGCGGGAGGAAGGGATGGAGAAATTGGTTGATGGAGTCAGGGGAGAATGGAGAGGTCGGAGAGAGAATGTGATGGAGGCAGGAGAGTATGGAGAGGTCGGAGAAGGGGTCATGGAATTGAGCCGGAAAGGGAAAGTTGGATGATGGAGGGAGGAGATGATGGAATGAAGATGGGAGAGGAATAGCTGAATTTGAAGTGTTGACACTGGGAGTGCCACGCACAGGAGGTGCTGGCCACTTTTTATTCTGTCAACTTGAAACACCGCCCTTTTCAGTTGTGAGGTGCTAGTACAACGGAGGTGAGAGCTTGAACCAAGGGTCTGATTGCTGGCTTGGTTAATGGGTTGGCAATCATCTCATGAGACAGAATGAGATTGGTAATCAGATTTTTGGCCTGGCGATGCTCTTGGAGCCACTTGATCTGAGTGTCCATGTGTTTTAAGGCACTATGATGCAATTTGAAGCAGACAAGGTCGTTCACCGCCTTGTTGTCAATGTTGAAGCCATGAGATAGCTGAATATGAGGGTTGAGATTGTGAAGTAGGTTGTCAAGCCTCAATTTTTCTTGGGCAACGGATACCAAGGCTTTTAATTCACCTTCAGTCAAAGAGAGGGATACCAATGGTTGGAGTTTGCTATTCCAGGATACTGGACAGCCGTATAACAGGGTGATGAAACCGGTGTGACTTCTACGTGTCAGAGTTTCATTGACGCCGTTGGAGTCGCTGAAGCATTTGATGTTGTATTTGAAGTGTGTTGACTTGAGTCTGAGTGCCAGGTTTTTGGTATGGTTCAGATATTGCCAAGCATGTTTGGCCTCTAGCCAGTTCTGAAGGCCGGGTTTGCTATTGAATCAAGAGAGAGTGGATACTGCGTAGGAAAAGTTGGGACAAGTTCTACTGGAAATGAAGTGAAGAAAGCCTGAGGACAATCAAAAGTTGATGTTGAGTTTGAGGAAGTCGTTGAATTCTTCATCGGCTGCCAGAGAGAGGTGAACATTGGGAGTCATGGGTGTGGTGATTGGTTTGGATTCAAACAAGCCTAACTCCTTTAGGGCGTACTCAATGTGCTTGGGTTGCAGAAGAGCGGGTCCCTGAGGAGTGTTGACAAGTTTATTTCCAAGGATCTTTTGAAGCGGTCCATTGTGAGAGATGGAAAATTTGGATTTGAGCCGATTGAAAAATTTAGTTGATTGGCCAATTACAATCAAGTCATCCACGTAGACAAAGAAAAAGGTGGAAAGTTTGCTGTTAATGTAGAGACAGGGATCCGCGCTTGAGGCAATGAATTCTTTGGATAGGATCCACGCCCTTAATGTGTTGAACCAGCTCTTTGGAGCCTGCTTAAGGCCGTATAGGGCCTTGTTAAGTTTGAAGTAAGGAAAGTTTGAAGAGTATCCTTCAGGTCGTTTCATGTAAACGTCCTTGTCGAGTGGGGCGTGTAAGAAGGCGGACAAAATGTCCATTTGGCGGATTTTAACGGAATGATGAAAGGAGTAGATCAGGAAAGCGCAGAGAGTGGTGATTGAGCCAGTGGGAGCCTATGTTTCTCTGTAATTGCAGAATTCCGTTTGCTTGAAGCCTTGGACGCACAACCTTGAATTGAAAAGAGATTTGGAACCGTCGGGCTGTTCCTTGAGTTGATAGACCCAGATGGTGGTCAGAGCTTGTTTCCCGTCAGGTAGAGTGTGGCAACCCTCCCAGACTTTAAGTAGATCTATGCCATCCAGTTCCACCTTCATTGATTCTAACCATCTAATTTGGTCAGGGCTCTTCTCCACGTCTTTATAGGATTTAGGAATGGATCACATAAGGAAACCAAAGCGTTGAGGGCGCTGAATGGTTGAGCGGTTGCGGAAGTTGTAAACTTTGTGAGGAGTTAGAAGATTGGAAATTTTCTCGCCATCTGATGCGTCAGAGTCCGACTTGGGGTTTGAATTGCTCTCTGATGTTGGAGATGTGGAAGTTGGTGGATTGGGGGGAGATAGGTGAGGATCGGGTGTGGATGAGACAGAGCTCTGAGAGACAGGATTTGGAGATTGAGTCATTTGGGGAATAGAGGGAGTGAGAGTGTCAGTTAAGGGATCAGGAAGAAGGGAGTCAAAAGGGGAGTTGGAGGAGGAAGAGGAAATATTGTCAAATTTCATGTTTTCAAAGATTTGAACATGTTTGCTATGGACAATTGAACCATATTTGGGGCAATATACCCTGTATGAGTTTAGGGCAAGATTGAATCCCACCAAGATTCCTTTGACACCCTTTCTTTCAAACTTCAAGAGTTTCAAGTTGTTGTTTAGGACAACGGTCTTGGAGCCTAGGGTTTGAAATAGCTTAAGCTTTGGAGTCTTATTGTGCCACAGTTCAAACGGGGAAACTTTAAGGTGTACTGATGGAACTGAGTTGAGGATCTTGCACACGCCAACCATGATCTCCTCCCACAAGTCAAGCGGAATGGACATATCTATCATTGATGTTCTGGCAGCCTTGACGAGTGTTCTGTTCCCTCGTTCGGCAACTGGGTTGTGTTGAGGGGTGTGAGGTTTGGAGGTGGTGTGAAGAATACCGTTTTCCTTCAAGAAGGATGTCAGACGGGAATTGATGAATTCACCGCCGTTATTGGAGTGAAAAATTGTTAGCATTTGATCGAAACAATTTGAGTTTAGTTTTATGAAGTTGATGATTTCATTGGTCACGTCCGATTTGAGCTTGAGGGGCACACAGGTCTTATATTTTGAGAAATTGTCGGTGAGAAGTAAGAAGTATCTATATCTGGATTTGGATATGGGATTTATTGGACCACAGACATCAGCATGGATAAATTCAAAAGGACAGGAACTTGGAGGAATATGGTTTCTGAAAGGCAATTGCTGGATTTTTCCTTTTGCACAAGAGGTACAGGCATAGTTGTCCCATTTCAGATTGGGAAAAGAGGTGGACAGGAGCTTGCCTTGTTCACAATGAATGTGGCCAAATTGCTTGTTAATTGTGGACATGGAGAGGAAGATGTGGCAATTCAATGGATTCAGGGTTGATTCTTCAACGTAGAGGAGATTGTTGTGTATGCAACCGGATATTATCAAATTTCCTTTGAAAAGCACACCAAACCCTTTAGAGTCGAGTCAAACCAATGAACATCCCTTTTGAATGAGCTGGCCAAGCAAGATCAGATTGACTGCCAGATTGGGTACCAGAAGCAAGTTGGTGAGAGTGAGAGATGCGGTGTTGGTGTGAATGATGGCATCGCCAGTCCCTTGAGACATGATAGATGCGTCGGGCTTTCCAGTGTTGACTTTGGTACTGTTTTCCTTGAGCCAATTGAAATAGTTAAGGCTATTAAACATGTTGTTGGTGGCGCCGGAGTCCAGAATCAGGGAGCCACAATCAATCTGGTGGAAGTTGGCGACGGCAAAGGTTTATGCTAGGTTTGCTGAGGCTTTAGGGTTGGAGGTTGATTGCAGTTGATTCTTGGAGGGAAGATTATCATTGGTACCATTGTAGTTGGGATGTAGGTGAGGATATAGGGCGAAACACTTGTTCTTTATATGAAACGCCTGAGGATTATTCCAGTTAGGTTTGCAGCGTAGGGGTTCTTGATTTGCTAGTAGATCCAAAGCGTAGGTTCCTGCCGCCACCTCATTTTTGATTTGGTTCAAATGCCTGAGAACTAAGTCGCCGTTGATCTTTGCTTTGTCAAGGGAATGAGTTATGGTGGTCTTTAAGTGCTCAAGCTGCGGCGGAAATTTGTACAGGATCAGGTAGGCGATTATGTCTTCATCCATTTTTATTCCAATTTCGGAGATTTGCAGGAGACATGATTGTACGTCGGTGATGAATTTCTCTACATTTTTGGGGTCAAATGCTAGGTTGAGGAAGTTGAAAAAAATCCGAGATCTGCTTGCGGTCTGAGAGGAGGCATAGAACTCATTGATCAACTTCCAGAGTGTGATTCCATTCAGGGCATTGGTATCCTTGACGCAGTTTATGTAATTTCAATTATCCAGCTTGGCTAAGATGTAGCCAGCAATTTCCAAATTTATTTCTGGAGGACATTCTTTGTTATTGTCGTGGTTGAGCCACTTTTCAATTCCTTTAAGAGAGAATATGGTGGTTAATGTTGATCTCCATAATGAGAAGTTGGATTCGTGAAGGTTGGGAATGGAGTCCGTTAAGGTGCGAAGGAGGGATGAGTTTGAGTCTGCTGGTCCAGTTGAGTCCATGGTTGCCGGATTGGCTTGGTGGTGGCTTTTGGCTTTTAACCGTAAAAACTTAAATTCATGAATTTCAAAACTAAGACTAACAGAAACAAAGAAGGAAGGAGCTAACACAAAGGAGAGACAATCAAGAATAAGCATGAGTCCAAGAAATAAATGACACAAAGGATTGAGAATGAATGTTGGATTGGTGTCGTGAGAATCAGAGCAATGAAGTCGCCTCACAGCTGGACAGAATCGGGAAGTTGACAGATGGTTTTAGAAAGAGACGGGAGATTGATGCTGGTTGTTGTGTCAAAAACAGCAGGTGGTGGCGGAGGTAAAGATTGATGGTGACTGTGACGATTGGATGGCAAGAATTTGATGGGGAGGATTGATGGTTGAAGTGAGTGGAGGAGTGATGATATGGTGACAAACAGAGAAGGAAGGGGAGTGAGGAGCAGAGACAGATAAGAATGGTAAGGGTGAGATCAAGATGGAGGGAGGATTGGTCAAAGGGCAGAACACAATGAGGAATCAAAGAATTGAGGATTTGATGGCGGGAGGAAGGGGTGGAGAAATTGGTTGATGGAGTCAGGGGAGAATGGAGAGGTCGGAGAGAGAATGTGATGGAGGCAGGAGAGTATGGAGAGGTCGGAGAAGGGGTCATGGAATCAAGCAGAAAGGGAAATTTGGCTGATGGAGGGAGGAGATGATGGAATGAAGATGGGAGAGGAATAGCTGAATTTGAAGTGTTGACACTGGGAGTGCCGCGCACAGGAGGTGCTGGCTTCTTTTGATTCTGTCAACTTGACACCCCTAACTTCGCGGACAAGCCCACCCATGTTCTCCTGCCCACCTCCAGGTGCCGGAATCTCAAATGCCCCGGGGTCTCACAACCGTTGGGTATGACTAACTCTCCTCAAACTTTGATGGAGGTCACAACCAAACCAGTGGAATCCTCACCTATGGATCTGCAACCCAAGGAAGCTCTGCCAGACCCATTGACAACTTTGAAATCTGCTATGAAGGGGTATGCATATGTGCCGTACTACAACAAGGCACCAAGGAACATCTCCTCCAACATTGACGTTACAGAAATCATCCCACACAGTCAATGCCCACAAAATGTGAATGTAAAAGATGATGACACCAAGGAGGCTCTGATCAGCGAGGTTTTGTTGGTGGAGAAGGCCATGGCGGATCCAGACAAATGGCAAAAGTGGATAGAATCCATGATGGGAGGAAATCAGTCCCTGCTGATGCACAAGACGGGTACCCTAGTGCCACAACCAGACGACAACAAGGTCATCGGAGGCATGTGGCGTTTGGTCAGGAAGAAAAAGGAGTTTGGTGAGATTATAAGAAGCAAGTCACAATGGGTGTGCTTTGGTAATCACCAAGAATATCCTCAACACTACCTCGATATGTATTTGTTGGTTGGTCGGAGCGAATCCTTACAAGCCCTACTCTTGGCGTCTGTGCAACACGGCTGGCAAGTGTATCAATTTGACGTTGAAACAGCATTTCTCTATGGCCAAATTGACACAGTGGTCCATGTGGCACAGGTGGTGGGGTTTGAGGTACCGGGAAAGGAGGATTGGGTGTGGCACCTAAACAAGTTGTTATACGGAACCAAGCAGGCTCCAAGATGCTGGCGATTGCACCTGGCAAAGACGCTTGACTCTCTTGGCATGACTCTGTAAAATGGGGAAAAATCAATCTTTGTGATCGAATCCAAGTTGTTATGTCTGCACCTAAATGTGGATGATGGGCTGATCTTCGGGAGTTATTGGGGGGAGATAGTGCGTTTTCTGAAACTCCTGGGGGGACACTACAAAATCAAGCTTCAGGAATGCCCTACTCAACATCTAGGCTATACCCTTGAGTGGAATCAAGATGGATTGCTAAAAATGCATCAGCGCGACTTCACCAAGAAGGCCCTACAAGATTTTGGATTTGAGCATCTCAACGCTGTCAAGGCGCCTGCACCTATGAACATTCACAATGTAGTGGGACAAGAATCACCATACTTTGACGTAAACACAATGCAGAGGGCGCTGGGTACATTGATTCATCTGGTAATCCACACAAGACCGGACATACAGTTTACAGTCAATCTTCTGTCTCAATTTGCAAATAGACCAACACAGGCTCATTGGAAGATGGTCAAGCATCTGTTTCAATATCTGAAGGGGACAAAATCCACGGGCATATTGTTCACAAAGTCCATCAACCCTGAGGACCAACTGTGCGGGTGGGCGGATGCAGACTACGGTCGATCCATCATAACCCAAAAGTCAACTTCCGGTTACGTGGTCACTCTGTAAAGAAACCCCATCAGCTGGACAACCAAAAAGCAGTCCATAGTTGCTCAGTCAACAACGCAGGCGGAATTTGTGGCCATAAACCTATGCGCAAAGCAACAATGGCTGTCCACTCCCATTATTGGTCTTGGCATACCCATCTTGAAGCCAAAGATGAAGAACAACAATCAAGGGGCCAACTTCATCAGCAAGGAATCCCAGCTGAACCCCAACTCACGACACATCAAGATTGGCTTCCAATACGTGCGGTACCTGGTGTCAAAGTCCCTCATCTACCTCAAACACATCCCTACCAACAAAATGATCATGGACATACTCACAAAACCCCTTGGATACATCAAGGTGATTCAGACTAGAGTCCAGTTGCATCTCACTGCTGCAGAATCTAGGAGGAGTGTCAGCTAGAGATTCCGCAGCCACCGCAGCTCTTATGGGCAGCCTCTCCCCAACTTCTACTTGAACTCACTTGCGTTGAGCGCCTTCTTCTACCCCCGAGGTTTCCTCTCTGTCTCCTTTTGTTGTCTCTCTATCTTTCTTCTTCCTATCTTTATTTTTCTTGTTTCTCCCTCCTTTTTTCGTGCTACTCCGTCCATGCTCTCCTCAACCAGACCAGTCAAACCTTGAACCGTCCACCGGAATACAATCACCAATTGCAACTATAGACTTGGCACTGTTTTCCCATCAAGGAGGAGTAAAACCAGTTCATCCATTCCTTCAAGGTTAAATTGCCAAGCCCACGTCACTAGTTCAAGACCAAGGTGATCTTTTGACATCAGTCTCATTCTTTCATTATCATATCTTATCCTTGCTTCTTCCTCTCATTGATTCCCTTCTCAATCTCACTCAAATTCATGTCCTGACAAATATTATGCTCTACAGCCAACCCTCTCATACATATAGTTATACTATTACAAGAGCTGCTTGATTGAATCAAAATAAAGAGATTTTTTTGTGACTTGTAAATCTTCACAAGATCCCCAATATCATTTTGGACCCTCTATGAATGTATCTAATAATCAATTTATTAATATTGATTAATAATATTAAATCATAACCAAACCAATCAACCTTGCAATAGCTTTATAAAAATAGTTTATGGATTTTTTCTTCATTTATTGAATGATATATTTATTATTTATTCCATCACCTCTGGTAGCTATAGGATAGCAAGGGTCCTGGCATCCAGGAGGCTGACAGGCATGCTGAAAATCCTGTTGTTTCTGAGGAGAATTCTCACAACCATCCATTCAGAATCAATGGGAGGAGAGTAGTGGTCAAGGGGAAGTGCCATCCAAATTTGATTTCCAGAGACCTGCTTTTAAGTAAAATTTGGAAATTCAAGAGACCTGGAAAGCTGGAAAAATATCTCATAAAAATCTGTTAGGCCCCAAATTTCACAGGAAAGCCATGGAAAAAGCTTAGGCAGGGCACTAGATTGAAGCAGAGAAAAAGGAGCTATTGAACATGAAGAAACATTTGGTCTGGATTGAAAGGGAAAGGAGGCATGATGGTCACCCAATTTCCTCCATGTGGGCATACAGAATGAAATTGAATGCAAAAAATGATTTGATTGATTACAAGGCCAGAATATCTGCTTGAGGATTCATACAAATTTAAAGCTTGAATTTAAAATCAAAGTATGCTCCAAAGCGTTAAACATCTTCCTTGCAACTTCTTGGGGCACATGCAGCAATGCATGGTATGAAGATACACCAGCTTGATATTTGAAGTGCTTTTCTAACCTGTGAGCTGGGTGGGGAAGTGAACCTCCTTCCTCACCAAGGATACAAGGCCTTTCTCAAGACATTTTTTGAACAAAAGTGAGCCATTTATGGGCTAAGGCAGTCATCAAGGGTATGGAACCTACATGTCAGCAGATTCCTCAATTCAAGAGGTTTTTTTTTAGATCCATTTGAACCCTTTGTGTTCTGGAGGCTTGGGAAGCATGCAATATTGATTTTGATCCATGTTTGAAACTTATCCATTTTAAGTCACAAGAAGGAGCCATTCAGAGATGAAATAAAGCAATAATTTGATGTTAAGTACCTATTGGCTGCAGATTTTCTTCTAGGAATTAAAATAAAGCAATAATACAACAATATCACAGTCAAACAGAAAAAATATCTTGACAGGAATTTGGATGAGTTCAACCTGCAAGACCTTTATCCATGAAGCTCCCCAATGCTGGAAAGAGGCCAAAAATGAAGATCATGAGGAATATCTTGCGCGTGGGGAAAATTAAAGGGCCCTTGTAGGATCCCTAAGCTTCCAGTAAGTTTTTAAGCGCCTAGAAATATCCTTTGTATTCATTCACCTTTCCAATTTTCTATAAAAACCAGCTATGAGGCACTGCATGGAAGCAGAAAGGTTATTTCAGTACTTGTCAAGCACCAAGGCAATGAGTCTCAGCTTTAGCCATGGTAGCTACAATCTATTGAATCACATGGATGCTGATTACAACAATTTTCCAACAACTTAGAGGTTGATGATGGGGTTTTTAATTAAAATGGGCCCCAGACTAATCTCTTGGAAGACCAAAAAACATACTAATGTCTCTCTTTCAACAACAGCAGCTGAGTATAAAGCTCTTCCAGATGCTGTGGTAAACCAAACCTTTCCTATAGATATAAGACTCATCTTTTTATTAATCATTGCTTTTAACATTAGATTAGCCTCATAAATGAATTCCAAACCCCTCAGAGACCATACTCATAAACTCATACCAACCTCAAAGCCCAAATCCATCACCAGACATTGCCCTCCAACCATATCAAACATCTATCACCAACAACCAAATACCTATAAAATAATGAATTATTTCACAGAAAATAATTTATGAAAGCATTTTTGAATATCCAATAACAGAAAATATGCTTAAAAAAATCACTCAAAAAAAGCACCATACTCCATATCATCATTCCACTGCAGGAGTAAGACCATATCAGTCCAAATGTTACACTACAAACAGTAATATTATATTGATTTAAAGTACCTTCATGGGTCGGTCAGTGCAAGATAAGGCCTTTGAACCGCCCTCTGAAGCACTCTGTTACTCATTTTTCCACCATTTAAACCATGAAAAATTCATATATGCACCAACAAAAATAGGGGTTCATGCAGCCAAGTGTGTCTCAATTCTCACCAACCAGCAATATCAACTCAGTACAAATGAATTTTCCAGAAATATAACCACCCAATAAGGCCTCTGAAAAGTCCTCTGAAGCACTCTGAAACTCAGTTTTCCACCATACCAAAAATACAACACATACAAGCCATACTCTCTAGTCACCCAAGGGTGCATGTGGCAACACAGCATACCTTATGTCTCTATCTACACATATTCAAATGAAAAAAAATCAGGTTGCTCCTCCAGCCTTCTAAACAGGATAAGGGCCCAGAAGTTTCCTCAGAACCACCCAAGCAAGCAATTTTCCACCAGTACAAACACCCAAGGCATACAGATTTAGTTTCCAAACAATGCATGCACCTGCCAAGAATTTCGCATGTCTCTATCTACACATACTCAACTGAAACAGCATGCAGGTAGCTCCTGCAAGAATTTTATGCAAGATAAGTGCTCAGAAGCGTCCCCAGAAACACCCCAAAAGCAAAATTTTGACCACTTCAACCATAAAAATTATGCAATTTTATCTACCAAAGAGGGCTTGCAGCTTCCAAGCATGTTTCATGCTTTTCCCAACCATAAAAATTAACTCCAGCTTCAGGGACCTTCTGCAACATTTTATAAAAGATAATCAACCAGAAGTGTCCATAGATCACCAGTCTAAGCCTGTTCCTGATATTTTTGCCTTTCTACCAAAGTTTACACCAAAAAATAAAGCTATCTCTTGGCTTGTTGCCCACATTTTCTCATCAGCATTATTGCCTCATGTAGCTCTACCCTCCTGTGCTTCAACAGTGCATAGAGCTGCTCAGAAAATTCCTCTGGGGAGCCCTGATCATCCCCTGAGAAATTATTTTTTCTATTTAAGGGGGGCTTGTTTTGCCTATCCAAGTTGTAGAGCATGGCACATAGCATGGTATCTTCCCATGGTATCTGCCCATGACTTGTGCCCAACCTACCTAGTACTATATTATCAGTGAACCAGAATAAATTTGAAATTAAATAAAAAGTCAAACAAAAAACTATTATTGACCATTTTAACCAACCCCAGGTCTGTTTGAATGAGGTTTCTTGAGAAAGACCTTTTATTCAACACCTAATATTCACAAAGGAAAAAACCCCTATTTTGTTATCATTAAATTTATATAAAAGGAGGATCACAAAAAAACCAAAAAACAAACTTTTTTTGTGCCCAGCTCCCTGTGGGCAAATACATCCTTGGGTCCTCTAACTGTTTACATACCTCTAGTGAACCCTTAATCCTTTAATTTGAATAGGAAAAATAGTCAGAAAAAGTCAAAAATTCTTGATAATTTATTGGTGAACCCTTACTGATAATCCAATCCAACTGGGAATAGCCCTCTCAATCCTAAAAAATCTCTATTAATAATTAATCTAGGTCTGATGAAACAGCTACTTTAAGTCTCAAAGAAACTGGCCACTAATTGAAAATAAATTATTGTGCAGAATTATTATATTTCTGAAGGGCAGACAAATCAAAACCACCTTAGTTTACCTCTATTTTCTCAAGAGTATTAGTAATACTCAATTCCCCTTCAATTGACTGCTAACAAGCTATTTTCTGAAAATTATCCCTTATCCCTTGTAGTCTCTACACCGCATGTAAAGAGATGATGGGGATCAGGCAAGGAATCAAGGATGTTCTTAATCCAAATTACAATCTGCCAAGTATCATTCATGAATATAACAAGGGAGCAATCAATCTGGCAAACAGTGAAATCAACCAGAATGGGTTCTGCACCAAGGACATCAAGGTCAAGCTGCCCTACATTTGCAAACTAATAGCAGCAGGCAAAATAACAATACACAACATTGCAAGCCACCTTAACAACGCAGACATTCTCACAAAGGCATTTTCAAAAGCCACTATAACAAGGGCTAGGATTAAGAGATTCTGCTCATGGCATACCTGCCAAGAGCACAGGGGCATCTCAAGAATAGGCAAGAAGACCAAGAGGCAGAAGGCAGCCATGGGAACAACATTGGTAGCCAAGAGCAATGCTCCAAGTAAGGCAACCATAAACCATATGCCCAGGCGCTAAAGTGAAAAACGCACTGACACCACCAAAATCAATGCCTCAGAACAGGTTGAGCAACACCAAACCAACCAGGGTTAAGACAAATTAGAATAGACCCAATGAGAACAGACTCAGAGGTGAGAAAAAAACCACTGAGCAGGAAACAGGTAAAAAGAGTCGTAGGCATGGGCACTAATATAATTGTTACCGTGCGCACCAATAGAAACAACGAGACTGAATAATTTATGAACCAGTATTGTTGTACAATACCGTTCTCCTCTCATTTTTGTTCTTGATCATCATTATCCATGATCATTTTCATCAAACTGTTGTAATCACTTTTCACCGAACTCAAGTCGTTAATAGCATCGTTCATTTGAAAACCATAAATAATATTTTCTCCAAAGAGGAACTTCATTCGCTCCAAAAGAGCTTAATCAGAGATTCAATCAGAGGGGCTACCCGCCATAGCCTGTCTAAGCAATCTCATATCTTCAACGCTTAGCTCACGGCTCGGATTCTTTCATGTTCCTGTACCCGTCTTCATCAGGTACATACTATCGTCTACTCATTTTTTGCGCGCCTCCTTTGGTTCCAAGACCTGAGCGTTCACTCATCCCGCTCGCTGGTACTATCGTTCAGTAAGGCCTGGCTAGTTAGAAATTAAAGGGGGACCTTCTTGATTCATTTAAATTTTCAAGGAATAAAAATAAAATTGGCGTTATGATTGAGTGACCCTTTTGATGGCTTGAAGATTCCCATTGTCACCAAAACAAGCCTCCGGCACGCTTGAGTATGGTCAAAAAACAAAAAATACAACTCGGAAATTTGTAAATATAAAGCTTCCATAATTGACCACAGTTTTGTGTTTTGGCAGGAAATATTCTGCCTGCCGAATCATACTTTTTGGTTGATTTTTTATGGTGTTATACCATTATGGGGTTCGCAACTTGCGCCATATGATCTCTCTAAGCTTGCGCATTGCAGTTCGCAAACCAGAACTCATTCGTGCCATCATCTCTGCCATGTTGATTTTGAACCGAAGAAGAAGGGCTCGGGTCGCATTGAGTCTGAATGCTTTCCTGAATCTGTCCTTCGAACCAACTTGAGCAGCTTTTGTCCACAGTTCGCTGTCTTCGGGGATTACCGTCAGCCTCGAGTCGAACGTGACTCTTTTTTTAGCCGTCGAGCTGTCCAGATTGTTTAAGTGTGAGCCACGGCCAGTTTGAAGCTTCCCGGTCGATGAGGCGCTCGCGAGGTCTGTGGCTCCCGATATCGCACCTTGATCCTTGATCGACGGGTCTTTGATTACAGATCCAGAAATACCTCTAAAGTCAGGGATCTTAGAGGCCTCAGAGGCTACAGAGAGTCCAACCTTCGCATCTTTGACCGGGTTGACAGCTATCTTGCCCGTTTGTGCGAGAAGGACCAAATCATCAGCTTTAGGGGCGATTTGAGACATAGTACCGATTGCGGGACAGTTGATGCCCCGAATGAAAAATAAAACCATGGAAAGACTTTCTACAATAAGGATGCGCATCTCGATTGTGAGTCCATGCGGATATTTGAAGTGATATTTTCGAGGTGCTGCTAAAAGAATGATACAAAATGACTGGATGCTTGGTGTTTACCGACAAGTTGATGCGGAGACTAAAACGATAGACTTGAAGTTATGCTGGATGGTGCATAACCCTTAGGCGAGCAAATTATCAATATCTACGGGTTTATTCCTCTCTGGCGCAGAAAGAACCCTAATAAGAACCACGGCGATTCAAACGATCTTGAGACTTCTTTGGATTCAAAGGATTCCAACGAAGTCGATCTGGCAGTTTGATCGGCGCTAAGGCTTAGAGAGGTCCCGGGGGCAAGCCGACCGATAGCTGGCAATCCCGAGAATGATAAGTGTGATGTATTGAGTCAAGTCACCAAAAGTGTCGTGATGAGTCATGACGCTCCGGCTGCGTCTTCGAAATCAGATCAAGGTCGTCTCATCGGCGCACGTACTTCCTCGGAACTTGGGATTACAGTCGGGCATGCTGGACATATATAGATAGGTACTTTACGTTAGCAAAATTAGGGTCCCGGTGCCTGCGATTCGATAGCTGACAAATTTAACTCTGGCTGAGGGCCGAAAGCCAGTGGCAGTGAATGCGCGCTCACTGGATCCGTTGCGGCTAGAATGAAAACAGCGGGTGCTAATCGCTTCGCTACTTACCTCTTCGATACCGTCCAGTGTGCCATTTTCCTCGAGTCGATCAACACATCCGAATCTCTTCGTATTACTCTGGTATCTAGGTTGCACACAGCCTAGTGGAAGACATGCATTCGACGTCGAGCCATAAAAAAAGGCAACGACTCTCTCCACGACGCCACAACTGGGTCTCACCGGGTGGTGAGGTGATGATCAGTGGCGTCTGATCAGGAATATTTGGGAAACCTGTCCACCGGGCCCGATTTTTTTCGAGTAGGTTTCATGGGAAGGGTGGCTCAGCGGGGAGGGAACTTGGATTGTTTTCTCGACGTTTGGCCGTTCCTGGTGCGGGAAACCTGTCGGGTTTCCTGAAAATGCGACAGGTGGGGCGCGGGGTTGATTGCGAGTCAACACGGCTTCGACCCATCGCTCAATTCTTCATCCAACCCCAACAGTGTGATATATTAATTGTCTTGAATCTTCACATCTTCAAAGGTATGTTTATGGCTGTGTTGTTGTGGTCTTATTTTGTTTTGTTTTTGATTTCTTCTTGTTTTTTAATCATCTTACCGACAGTCAAATAAATATCATTTTATTAATATTATCATTATTTTTTTTTGGAAATGATTGTCCTCTTTTGGGGAAAGGGAACGGACAACCCAGGCAGAGTAACCGAAAATTGAGGGTGGCCTGTGTGTAGATCTTCTAGCTGCATGCCTAGCTGCTTGCACTGCCAGAAGTGCAGGTGCCCTAGTTTTCAAGAGATTGGTTGGGTCTTTGTCACACTCAAAGGTTAAGGGTCACTGTCTTCACCATTTTGACATATCCTTTTCCTCAGTAGCATCTACCTCAGTCCATAAGTGTGACACAAATAAAGCACAAAATCAATAGTGCCTTCTGCTAACTACCTCTGGCTTGCATTGTGGAAAGAAGTTATGTGCTACACTTAACGCTGGCACTAATCCCGCTCTGGTACCAGATACCTCTCTAGCCCTATAGTTACAATACCCACTCCACACCAGAATAGACGCCTACGCTGCCACTCCACATCCTACAGAAAGTCCCTTAAGTAGCTTGCAATGAAATAACAGTAATAAACTAGCATGGTCTCCCCAACAAGCTCCTCACCTGAACTATTCCCTGAAATAACTCCTAGCTAACTTAAAGAGATGGTTCTTTGGACCTGTACGCACAGAAGACACTCTGATGGTAAAAGAATACTCCAATATATGATGAAGACAATAAAACTCCATCACAGTATGATAAGACTCTGTCCACAATAAAATACCCCCCTCTAATCCCCTAAAAAGACAACTGCTTTTATTTATAACCCCAAAATTAAAACTCCAGAAACAAAAGGAAATAACAAAATAATGACTTCCTACACTACTTCTCTAACATGCTCTGCAATGACCTGGCCCACTATTACTCCTGATCCTAATAGCCAATCTGTCTGCATACATGAGATCCATTGACTTCCTGCAATCTTTGTTGACCTCATCAATTAATTCATGCTGATGCATTTCCAAGGACAGATCTCCATCAACCTTCCTCAGCAGATCCCCATCAATCCTGCATATGGCATAACAGAAGACCCCTGTCAATCTTCCTTACGGATCCTTGTCAATCTGCATTCTGCCTCCTCAATTGTAGTGTTTGATTTCCCCAAAGATTACAAATTTTCCCAAATCCCAAAGCATACTGCATAGTCAGATTTTCAGACACACACTACATAGTTCCAATTGCCTGCTTTTGCATTCTTACTCCAAAATCCGTAAGTGCAGAGGAGGATATTTACCAATCACAAGTATCATTCCGCAAAAGGGAAAGCTCTGGCTATTGTTTCTGCAAAATACAAAACTTGAGCCATTGCTTCCACAAAAGGCAAAGCTCCAGCTATTGAATCTGCAAAAGGCAAAACCTGAGCAATAGCTTCCGCAAAAGGCAAAAACGCAGACTCAGCTCACCTTTTGTGCTGCAGAACACACATTGGCACAACTGCTGAGCCCCCTTTTGCTCCACTGGAGTGAGCAACTAGCTATATTTTTACTTTTCAAACCTATTGTGCTGCAGAACCCATGTCTGCCTACGGCTGAGCCCTCTAGGTGAAAGACTGTGTTGAATATTTCATTGCCCTCTGCTCTTTATCTTTTGTTCTTTATCTCTTCTTTTTCTTTGTTCATTTTGTTCTTCTTCTTTGCTGCTTCATGTTTTCTTTTCCTTACTATTTGTGCATTCTTTCTTTTTCTCTGAATTTTTGCTCTTCACCTCCATCCTTCCTCTGTCACCTGGCTGTCACAACATCCTCTCACGCGCACACTCTCAACACAGCGACTTAACCTAAGTTCACTACCCGGTAGGTAGACTTTCCAGGGGGGAATCAGCTCAAGGAACAGGAGGGAACTCTTCCAAATCTGTACTCGATTAATCCGCTAACTAAAAACACCTTGAACCTGAAATTCTCAACGCTCTCTATTGATTCCTCTCTTTGGCGTCTTTCTATCTCCTCACTTTCTTTCCTCTATCTATATCTCTTCTACTCTTTTTCTCTTCGTCACTCAATCTACAACTCAAATCCAACTCTCTGGCTTCTTCAACATTGAGTATGTCTGCCATGGCTGGTTTCTTTCAAGCCTTCAATCTCTCAATCTGATGTTCTATTGTCTTTATATCAGCCCGCTTGCTCCTCAACCATCAAATCTTTTTGTCTCTTAGCTTCAAATAATTTCTTTCCTCTATTTCTATAGTCTATCCGCTTGATGTTGGTCTTACAAGTGTCTTTTTATCTCTTTTCAAAATTCTTTCTTCTCTTGTTTCATTCTTTTACTAATGAACTGCCCTGTGCAGCCCTTTTTGGTTATTACCTCTTTGAAATAAACTCCAGAAATTCATCAGATTGTTTGTCCTACTTGTGCCTGTGTCTATAAATAACAACCACAGCATAACAACCTCCAATCTTGGAAAATCAGTATATACTTGCAAATCTTTTCAACTCAGTATATACTTGCAAATCTTTTCAACTCAGTATATACTTGCAAATCTTTGCAACTCAGTATATAATTGCAAATCTTGCGGGATTTAGGGATAGATAAGAAACAGGACCACTATTGATTTTGATGATGTGAAAGGAACATGTGAGACCAGGACAACAACAGCTGGGAACCAGATGATTCAAGACAAGGCCAACAGGTGAGAAGTGATTCTTTAAGCTACTTACTTTTCAGCACATTGGTAGAGTTGGATTGCATGTTGAAAGCTTGAATCTGGTTGACAGCAGTTATTAGATTATGTGAACTGGAAAAGAAATGAAAGAGACATTAGTGAATTGGTACCAATAAGGTATGTATTCATGGTTGAGGAGGACCCTTGAGACCTTTGGGATGGGTACAGCTCTTTACCTGATAAAAGAGGAAGATTAAAATAGTTTCTTGGATTGAGCGCATTGAGTTATATATTTACCAGCTTTGAGGGATCTCCCAGGTGAGTCTTGATGGTTGTATTTGTGGATGAGTGAAGCGGTGAGTCTTCATTGGAGTAGGTGGATGAGAAGCAATGAGTGGTGGTTGAGAGGTTTTTTGTAGGGTCAGGTCAGGAGACTGGAGAAGAGGTTGGGAACCAGTGCCAGTGCATGCAGGAGTGATCATCTCAAGTACACAGCCAGCTGTTGAATTGGAGTGTTGGCACTGCATCAGTTGCGCAATCTGGAGAATCCCTTGAGATCTAACACCCGTCCTTAACTAAATGGGAAAAGAGTCATTTGCTAATGTGGTTGATCAGGCAATTGAGAGAAAACTTGTTGGTGGCCTTGGTGAGAATTTTGGCTACAATTTGAGCTGAGGTTATAATTTTGAGTTTGATCTCTCCATTATTTAGGTCTGCACTGAGTTGTTTTGTTTTTAATTTGATGAAATTGGTTTTTGAGCTGAAGCCAAAGTTTTTTACTTTGTCATCAAGGCCTTTGTTGGAAATGAAATGGATTTTTGATGACCTGTTGGAGCCATAAAAATCTTGAATGATTTGGCTTAACCACCTGGCCTCTAATTGGCCTTCATTCAGGGCTTTGCACTTGGCTTTGTTTGAGGAATAGGTTATATTTTGCTGCCTTTGAATTTTTGAGTACAGCAGAGAGCCTTGAAAGAAGTAAATGATTTCAGATTGGGATTTTCTTTTCTTCAGGTTGTGCTCCCACGTGGAATTTCTGTAGCAGACCAGGTTTGGGGTGGAATTCTTCTCTGTCAGAATCAATGGCTGGTTGATGGTGCCAGCCATGTACTTCCCCACTTTTAAAACTTTGTTCCAGTGGTAAATGCCTGGTTTTTTGGAGAATCTTGTTGGAGAAGAGATGGAAAAACTGATGTCAGGCCAAGCCAGGGTGGCAATGAAATTGAGACATCCAACGGGGGATTTTGATTTTACATTCAAGAGTTGAAATTCTTCTAAATCTTCTTGCAATGCTTGGAGAAGCTAGATTCCTGGGGCCCAGGGAGTATTGGTTGACCTGCAGTTTTCAAGACCTAGTTCTATAAGCCCCTTTTGGATGTGCATTGGAAGAGAGAGATGAATTGATTTGTTTTTTTGTTCCAGTTTCATCCCAAGAAGTGTGTTTGGCGGGTGTGCAGAGGAGTTTGGGAACTTGGAGAGGAACCTTTCCTTGAGACTATTGAAATTCCCAACTTCCATTATGTTGTTTATGTGAATGAAAAGTCTGGAAATTTTGTTGTTTCCAATGTACAAGCAGGGATTGGCCTTAGAAGGGGAGTATCCTTGTTTGATTATCCATGAACTTAGAATTTCATACCAGTTTTTTGGTGCTTGTTTGAGCCCATAGAACAATTTAGTCAACTTGATGATACCTGATTGTTGATTTGAGCCAACTGGTTGCTTGATGAAAATTTACTCTTCTATTGGAGAATGAAGGAATGCTAAGTTCACGTCAAATTGAAGCATTTCAAAGTTGTTTTCTATTGAAAAAAGCAGCAGAGCTCATAGAGAAGCTGGCTTATTGGTGGGGGCATACATTTCAAAGACATAAATTCTATATTTCTGATCAAATCCTTGCATGAATACCCTAGATCTAAAGGTAGGAGGTTCACCATGTGTCTTTTGATTTACTCTAAAGGTATAGGTGGTTTCTAGTACGTTCTCCGGTTCTTGTCCGTTACTGTTGAGAGGAAATCTGCTTCTTACACCGCTCCTGCTCCCCGCTCAAGTTTAGCTTCTTACACCGCTCCCGCTCCCGTCTTTGTCACCAATGCTCCTCATTCATCATCCACTCACCTGCTCCTCCTCATTCATCATCCCATCATCCGCTCCTCCATCATCCACTCATCTGCTCTTCCATCATCCACTCACATCCACTCCTCCATCATCCACTCAAATCCCCGCTCCTCATCATTCTGTCCTACTGTCCCCTTCTATCTCTCCTCCTCTTTTCCTTCATCATCATCCCTCAACTCTCATATAAGATCCTCAAGCTTCATCAGCTCCCATCCAACACTCAACCTACTCTCCTCAACAATCAACTCTTACCTCAACCGTTGACACGCTCCTCAATCAATCCTTTTGCCAATTTCCTTTCATGTTCATATGTGAGGTTTATTTACTTCAGATCCCATGACAACTGCTGACCAATCTCAAAACATTTCTATTCAGCCCCATCTGTTATCTTTCTTCATTCCTCCTGTTGTCATTGTCATTGGAGCGCCTTAATTTTGTTCATGTCTGCACTGAGTGAGAACCTTCAGCTTTCTTCAACGTTCTTCTTTACTCTACTCTCCCAATGTTTGTTAATTTTCATTTCTTAGTCTGTTGGTTCAGGTAATCAAACATCTTTTAGCTCTTTAGTTACAGTCTTCCCACACCCTGAATTCTTCACATGTTTGTAGTTTGGTTTGAAGTGATTTACTCCAAACAGCACATTTCAGCACTTCTTTGGCTGACTTAGGAGCCTCCATGGAAACAAACCCAAATCCTTCCAGTGGTTTCAGGGTTGAAAAATTTCTGATAGTTCAGGTTCTGGAAATTGGTTGTCCAGAGACTTCTTCAAAATTTTTATTTGAGTTGGATTGATCATCCATGTTGGAATCATTTTCTCATTCTTTTTTTATGCTTGGAATTGGGGATTTGATTTGGGTACCTCGGGCTGGTCCTTGAAAGCAAGGTTCATTTGGCTCAGTTTGTGTGTCTTGGTTGAACAGTTGATTTCAAATTTTATCCATCCAATCATTGTTGAATTGTTTTGGGATTGGTTGGAATCAATTTTTTTTTATGACTCCTCCATTTTCTGTGAGTATTCTGTATGACAGCAGACAAGGATGAAATCCTATCAGCTGTCCAATTTTTCCTTTTTTGTGAAATTTTTTGAGGGAGGAGTTGTTGAGGTTCAGGTAGATCACTTCTGGCCCAATTGGTTTGAGATATTCAGTGGGGAGTGTGGTCCCAGGGAGGAGATCCCAAGTTGATCACCCATTTTGGTTTGGTAGTTGGTTGAGAGCAATGTCACAGCTCTTGATGGTTTTGTGCCAGTAAGATTTGGGAATCTTTGATAAGGAGTTCTTTTAAAAAACTGATTTGGAGATTTTTCACTTTAAACGCTCAGCTCAACAATTGTGTTGTGGGTGTTGAATAAATCAGATCCAACTGTTTTCTCTTTTCTTATTATTTCTTTGCTTCCTCTTCTTTTTCTTATTTGTTCTTATGTCTATTATTGCTCTTCTCTCTGTCACATCAGGATTCCTCAAGTAATCTCTGTCACTCCCGCGCGCCATTGAATACTGTCACGAATCCTAGTTCATTTCACACACATGTCTATCACACTCGTTGTCTTCACCAATTAAGTCTTGATAGTCAAATCTGAGTGATAGAGGGGGAGGGAACCAAATCAACCTCATCACCTGCAAAATCTTCATAGAACCTCATCACCTGCAAAATCTTGATCACTCAAAACTCAACCTCACTCAATCAATCCTTTTCTTCTTTCTTCTGCTCTTTCTTCTTATTTTCATTCTTTCTTTTGCTTTTATTCTTTCTCTTCTCAAATCTACAACACGACAACTATCTCAAATAAACACAAACTCAAATTCTCAAGCTTATCTTTTTAGCAAGAACTGACTAGTAAGATCAGAACTTGCCGCTGTCTAACCCAAAATTTTCAATGCCTGACCTTTTATTCAAATCTCTCCTAAAGCTATTTATTGCTGCTCACCTGTGACTCCTCTAGACCTAAGACCTGATAAATAGTGTTCTTGTTAAATGTCTTAACACATTTAGCTGCCAGATGTTTGTTTTTCTCTTTTCCTTTCTGATTCATGTTTTCTTAACTAAATATTTTCTCAGCTGATTTCCTGCTTGTCTCAGCCCTCTTTGTTTATCATCTCTTAAGTAATTCACAGAATTTCAACAGTGGGTGATAGGGTTCTGAAACCAATCATCTGATTCCATTTTCTTTGAGATAGTGGGTCAGTTCCTTGTTGAAAAATTCTCTGAAACCATCACTGCAGAGCTTGACAGGGTATTTTCCCAGGAAATTGCAATCTCTTTATATCACAAATTTGCTGGAAGGACCCGCGTCACTTTTACGTTTAAGAGGGAAGCAGCCAATGTACCCAATAAAGTCTTCCACAAGAGGAAGGATGAATCAATCTCCACCTCTTGCCGTGGGGCTGATGGGTCCAATTAGGTCAATGTGAAGTCTTTCCAATACCTTTTTTGTTTTGGTGGAGGTATGGTTAGACCAGGCATGTGTGATTTTGCATTTTTTGCAGATTGAGAAATGGAAGTTGTTTTTGATTTTAGGGTAAATGGTTTGATTTGTGTATTTTTTGATTCTAGACACAGAAGTATTTCTGAGCTTTAGATGAAGGTTTTTTAGTTGCGTTGAATTGGTCATAGCTACAAAAATTGTCAATTCAAACCCTAAAAGTAATAGATTGTCCTGAATTTTCCCCTTTAGAACAGTCAGTTTGTGCTTTTTTAAGGTAAAGTTTGGTGGCTTGGTGAGGGGATCCAATACCAAATGCTCTCCTTGAGCCAGGAAAGCACCCATTTATAACAGATTGAAAGTTGACTCAGGAGTCAAGGCAGAATTCCGGATGGATATGTCAGATTTTTTAATTCAAAGAAAAGCTGTGCCTCTTGCCATTATCAATAGCGCCACACTGTTTTTTCTGGTTCTGATATTTTCAGTTCCATCTTCTGTTACCAGATTGGTGAAAATTTTCATGTCATTGATCATGTGGATCAAAAATCCTGGTTCCAGTATTAATGTGTCTGATGAGATTTTTACAAAGTTGGCAAATGAATGGAAGTAATAAAAGAAGTGAACTACTTCATCCTTCTTTTTCTTGTCATTCCGTTGTGGTCAAAATCCCTTGGGCTGAAGTTCAGGGAACTCAATCCAGAATTTTTCTTGAGTGTGGTTTTGAACAAGAGGATTGTGAGTACCATTCTCACACCACAGATAATTGTTTTGAAGTTTCATATCGAACCTAGAAGATGATTGGTCTCTTCCTTTAAAGCTGATTTTATTTTTGTGCTGGGTGAGATGATCTAAGACCCAATTGACGGTGATTTCTTTATTGCTGTGCATGATTTGAGTCTCCATGGTTTTCAAATTTGATGGAAACTTGGAGAGAATGAGTTATGCTAGAATGTTGGATGGCAGTTTGATTCCAACTTCCTTCAATTTTTTAATGTGGTTTCTGAGGCTTGTGAAAAATTTGTTGATTCCATCTTTGCTTAAGGGAAGATACAGGAAGGCATTGAAAATTCTTGCTTTTTTAGTTGATTGGGACAAGGCAAATTAGTTTTTGGTGGCCAATCAGATGCTCTTGGCGTTTTGAGCATTACCTGGTTTGATTATTTTGGTGTGGGTGGATGGTTCAAGCTTGGCCAGGATGAAAGGTGCAATATCTCTGTTAATTTTTTAATCTAGCTGGGCATATTTGCTTGGATTATTCATGATTTCAAAAATATCTCTTAGGTAAAACAAGCTTCCAATTATAATTTCCCAGATTTAGTAGTTATCTTCATTTAGCAGGGGAGTGGATTCAATAAGAGTGCAGATTTTCATTGTCCTCATTTTTCTGTCCCCCCCTGGTCCTGGTGTTCACGTTGACTTGGCCATGGTGAGTTTTGGCTTTTGACCATGTGGGATTTAGTGATGGATGAGAAACAGGACCACTATTGATTTTGATGATGTGCAATAAAAATGTGAGACCAGGACAAAAAAAACAGGAAAAAATATGATTCAAGACAACACCAACGTGTGAGAAGTGATTCTTTGAGCTACTTAGTATTCAGCATGTTGGTAGAGTTGGATCATGTAATTTATTGACGCATGATTTGAATAAAAGACCAGCAGCTAGGAAACAAAAGTGATAACATGAGAATCTGGAGTTGTCCTAACAGCAGAGTGTGAAGAATATATGAAGTGACACCAAAACAGAGTGATAGATAGCCAGTGCTCAACTATGGCTGAAGGAGGAAGTAGCAAGGAAACAGGAGAGGTTGAGAAGGAAGAAGATGAAACGGATTGAGTCCCACGCGACTTGGAATGACTTGGACTGATCTCACCAGTTATGAACAGGTAGGCTGAGGATTCACTCGGAGTCAACTTGCAATATGTTAAGGGTTGAGTCAAGATTGAGAGTTCCAGATCAAGAGTTGAGTTGAGATTTAGATAAGAATTGATCTTGAGGGTTGAGTTGAGGTTGAGTTGAGAGTGGTTGAGTAGAAAGGACAAAAGGAAAACTAAGATAAAGAAAGAGAACGAGAAACTTAACAGAATGAAAGATTGCAGAAGACTTTGTTTTCTTGGAAAGGACCCAAGATCATCTTGCCCCCCCCACCTTTGGTAAGTGGTCGCGGGAGGTTGATAGTCTGGGTTGTCCATGTGGGCTGTCACCCCATGACCCGGATTAGCCACATGGGCCATTGAGCTTCAGCTTACAGCTTACAGATCACATGTTAAAAGCTTGAATCTGGTTGAAAGCAGTCATTAGATTATGTGAAATGGAAAAGATGTCAGCCCTCTGATGCCAGGAAGCTTGCAGTCCTTTAGCTACAGAGAGTGATAAAAATACTGGAATAATAATTATTATTATTATTCCAAAAATAAACACTAATTAGAGGCTCAAATAAATAATATAACAGGAGAAGTTTCAAGGTTTAATTGGTTTGGCAATAATAATTTTGCAATATATATATAAAAGAGGGGCCACATTATTATACTACTGGGGGTCTTTACATACAAAGAAACCTCTCTTCAAGGGGCCTCCTTAGGAAGTTTAAGAACCTTGGATTCAAGATGGGTGCCTTAGAAAGGGCTTATCCACTAATATGGCCGGGCTAAACAGCACAAGGGCCAAGACAGGAAGGGAAACACTCACTCTGAGCACTTTAACACGAAAATCCTGCAATAATAAGAAGGGTTTCAGAGAAGTTGTGGAGGATTTCTTGATTTAAATCCAATTGGTTGATTGGTTTAAGAAATAATGATAATACTACAGACTAAGCCAAAAATCACTTTCTTAGAATCTTCATAAGCACTTGACTAACAATGACACGGGGTCTGATTGATAATAATAATTCCTGGTAAACTGATAATCTTTTGAATAATGGATCCAAAGAGGTCTGTATAAATAAATTTTTGGGGTGATTTTGAGCTTCTCAGGGCACGCTGAGATTTTTCAGCTCATGGTCTGAGGCTGAAAAGCCAGTCAGGGAAAGATTAGCACGTCCAATTGGTGCTGTTAATCAGCTGAATTTTGATCTGCTAGATTTCTGTACTATTTTCGCCACAGGATCTGTTAATCTATTATGGCTTAAATTTGATCATTCTGCACTCGTCCTTCATATGTACTATTAGTATTGCTTTAAAGTGAACAGATGTGAATGTTTACTGATTTTCCATCATTCTCTGATCATGTAGATAATTTTTAATAATTTTTAATAATTTTTATGAACACTCCTTGTAGTGTTTCATGGTCTTCAAAGATCAGAGTCAATGATTTACGTGGTAATCCTTGATCTTTGATTTATTATTAAAAAAATCTTCAAAATTAATTTTTATTAATTTTATTTAGGTCTTGATCTTTTTAGACTATTACTAATGTATATTTCAACTTGTTACATATTCCAGGCAACCCTAATTAGGTTGTAGCTCTTCTGAGTGGTACCTGGTTGTCAGATTAGTCACAACAGATCCATATGGGGGGATCAGTCAGTACAGATGTGCGGGGGGTAGGATCTGCTGCATGTGTGGAAGATTTAGCTGCGCGCGTATCTCTAGTACGCGGGAATTTGCTAGTACGAGTATGTATGGATATGTAAGGATGTGGGGCTGCGCGTGTGAATTTTGACATAACACATTTCCGCGTGTAACTCCTAAAATATACAAAAAACCTCAATTCTGAGCAAATTTTAGGTGTAAACCCTATACGTGATAACACATGTGAAATTTAAGAATGGCCAAAAGGTTCCATAATGGTGTTGTAATTTTTAGTAATTTTATTTTTAATTATTTTAAAAATGTAAGGACTTGGATTTCAAGGGGGGGGGGTCAGTGAGTGACCCTACCTAATTTTTGGTGAGGAATCCATTTATTTAATAATATTTTTGGATTTCTCACTCCTTCTTTTTTCAATTTAGATATTCTTGTTTAATTTTTTTTATAGTTTGGTGTTGCTATGACAGATTGCTCTGTACATAGTAGCACGCTGGCATTCCCCCACTCCAAGATATGTCTATAACTGAAAAACGTTCCTGGGCCTAATGCCTTCTGCTGGCTCTGTATTTCCTTAGGTGTATGGGTCCATCAGGGATATTATGTTCAGGAAAACATTAATCTTCATCAGATTATTCTCCCTTGTATCTAAATAGGTAGAGTCTGGCATCTTTTCCTTTGATCCTGTCTTTTTGATCTTTCAGAATCTTGCTAACTTTTCCTTTGTCTTTTTCAGGCTCTTCTGCAACAGGTATTTCAGGTGAAGGAGTGTGTTCTCCTTTACTTGGGTGGAAGTGTTTGATGAGACTTACTGGGATGACTGGGTGTTTTCTAGAAAGCTCATCACTAAGGATTACTTCCACAGCATTCTAACCATGAAGTTTATTAATGTTGAAAGGTCCAAAAAAAGCTGGTCTAAGCTTTCTATTTCCAGCTAATTTGGTGAAGTTGGTGGTAGAGATCAAGACTTGATCACCAATCTTGAAATCCGGCTCCTTATGGGTTCTATCCCACATTTGTTGGTTATACTCCACAGCATCCTGGACACACTTAACAGCATGTTTATTAGCTACATCTATCATGTTTTTGAAATCAAATGATGTAGGGTGAATATTTTTTAGCTTGTGGTTAAGGTTATCCTTGGGTAATTTAGGAATCCATCCTCTTTCCAGTATGTAGGGTGCTTCCTTAGTGGTAAAGTGCTTGCTACTGTTGTAGTCCATCTCCAGTGCATGTAAAAGACTAACCCAATCATGGAAATAACCATCAGAATTCTTGTATTCTAGACCAAAGCAACAGAACCTCCTGAGCATGTCTTCCAGAGTCTGAATCATTCTTTCAGCAAAACCATCCGTCTGAGGGTGATAAGACATAAAGAAAGCCAAGGTAGTTCCCAGAATGTCATGAAGATTTCTCCAGAACTCAGAAGTGAACTTAGGATCTCTGTCACTGATAATGATCTTGGGAACTCCAACATCATCAATGAGTCTATTCCAAAATAACAGGGCAACTTCCATAGCAGTGTCTTCCTTGTGATTAGGTAGAAACTTTCCTTTCTTGGAGAACCTATCCACTTTGACTAGGACTGAGTTGTAGGAATAGGCTCCTCCTGGTGTTAATCCAGTTACAAAGTCCATGTTGATGATCTCCCACCTTTTCTTGGGTTCATCAATCTTTTGAAGTATACCAAACCTTTCCCAGTGGTCCTGTTGGACTTCTGACAAGTTTCACAACTTGTAACATACTGGATAGTGGAGTCTCTCCAATTTATCAAGCAATTAGTTTGTTTAACCTTATCTGAGTTCAGTTTTATTCTGAGGCATTGGCCTATTCATTACTGCTGCTATCTTGTTTTTCTCAGCATCTAAGGTTAGTCCAGAGAAAATGTGCCCTAAGGCTTTCAGTTCTCCATAACCAAAGTTACCCTTTTTTATTTATACTTTAAATCCCACAGCAGAGATAGCTGTTAAAATAAGTATGCACTTACGCGTGTGCTACATATAAGTGTAATCCAAATGGGATGCACATATGGACCTCTCTGACCCATTGGACACTCACACAGACCAGTCAGGCCTATGTGGATGTCACTTATTTGGGTAAACTGGCCTCAAAATGTGTGAAACGGGCTCATTTGTACACAGGACCAAACGTGCCCAGTGGGGGATATGGGCAAATACAGCCAGATGGGCATGTATGGGCATAATTGGGCCCAAGTTTTATTTTGGACATACTTGGCCAAACAGGCTGGCCCACCAAAGTGTGTTTGTCTCAGGTTTCAGGCTTGGGGCCGCCGCCCGTGTTGCAGCCTGCTTGGGGCTGCTTCCCGTGCCGCAGCCCGCTGGGGGCCGCTTTTATCCCTTGGTTTGGACCACGCAGGGAACAACAGCTGGCACGGGGCTGTTGCAGTGGCCAAGGGATCCCGCGCGGTGCAACCCCACGCGGGCCCGGCTGGTTGCAAATGGTGGCCACTGCCACATGAGCAAGGGCCAGCGGCCCTGGCTCCCTCCCCCTCCCCTTGCTTGCCATTGTGAGGGGGAGGGGGTGGCTGGCTGGGTTGAACCAGCCAGCGACCAACTGCAACAAGGCGGTTGGTCAGAGCAGGGGGGATTTCATCACCCCCTTGCCCATTGGATGACAAGGCTGGTTGCAACAAAGCAACAAGAAGTGGGGGCGACCTGAACACCCCTCCACCATCAAAGCTACGCAGAGACCAGGGGTGCTCTCCCCCCCCTTTACCAAGGGGGAGGAGGGACGGGGCTGCAGGGATTTGACCACCCCCCAGCCCACTTCCATTGACAACACCCTGGGGGTATAAAACCCCAGGGCCCCTGGTAGGGGGAATTGACTGCCCCCTCCAGGGATCCAAGAGAAAGGGGGGGGGGGAAAAGCATGTCCACTGGTCACACCCCCCCCATGTGAGTCTGAGACCGGACCCAGGTGCATCAAGGGTCCCACCTGGCCATTTGTATGGCCAGGGGCTGGTTGCATGAGGAAACCAGCCAGTGTGTGAGGCAATAGGACCAGTTTCAGCAGACAGCAGGCCCAGGGATTGAAAAGCACAGGGGCTGGTTCAGCCCCGTAAGGGTGGAAACACCAGAATGGACCGGAATGGGCTGGTTGTAAAGGTTCAGGGACTGATGCCATGTGGGCTGATGTAGTCCAAACCAAGTAACAAGGCCTGTAGAACCTGTAGAGCTCTTTTGGGGCGGAAAATTTGCCTTTTGGCTTGTTGTATCATGGGCTCACATAAGGCAAATCTTTTGTACTTAAGGAGCTCTTCTCCCTGATGTTTTCCATCCATCCATTCATCATCCAATCAAATTCATCAACAATATCATCCAAAATGTTGCCCCATTTGTGAGAGCCCATCAAGCAATTATTGACACAAGGTGTTAAGAATTTCTTTTGCTTTAAATGATGCTCATTGGCCTAAGCTAATTGCTTGCCATAATTATAACCATATTTTTGAGGACTAATCTTACTTTATCCAGGTGGGTATCCCAATAATCAGAGTAAATGATAGCATCATCAATGTAAACCATCATTCATCCTTGTCTGATGAACAGTCCCAGAACTGTGTCCATCATCCTTTGAAAATGAGAAGGAGCACTTTTTATAACAAAAGGCATCCTTAGATACTCATAAATTCCCAAATGAGAGTTAATTATCATGAATTTCCAGCTATCAGGGCTGATAGGTATCTGGTGAAAACCTTTCAGCATGTCCATGGTAGTGATGTGTTAGAATTACAAATGAATTCTTTTGTCTTTGAATTTCTCTCTCTTGTTCTTCCTATGTTCTCATTCTCCTTCTCCTCAAATGAGTCCTTTTATTTCATTTCATATTTGTGACACGCACCTGAGTGAAATTGTGTGCCCATCTTCACACCTGACATACTCCATACAGTGTAGACACTTCAGATCTGCCTCAGTTCTTCCACTATTTGTATTGCTCAACAAGGATCCTGTGTTTGCCCTTAGGGCTCTCAGGTCCTCCTCGTTGAGTAAGTTGTTTCAAACCTCCTTGACTGTTTTTGTTTCCTATCTTTCTCATCTTTCTTTTTAGCCTCTAACTTTTCAGATTTACAGTCCCAAGGCTCCTCCGATCCATCCCCAAAGAACCAAAAGTTCACGTCATGTCAGACGATGAAGACAATTTGAAGCGGAGTAATCTTCCCATCCTGAATGAAACAAACTAATCTTCCTGGGCATTACAAATTTGAAGCTATTTGCGTCAAAAAGTAATTCTTGAGTATACTGAAGGAGTAGAAGACAAAGATCCTGTTGTTCCAATTACCCCTGCCCAAAAACAAAAATGCTACAAAGCAGCCAATATATTAATACAACACTTAGGAGACACGGCCTTTGATGCAGTCATTAATCCCTCTAATCAATCTGATCCTTTGGAAAGCAATCTTGGAAAGATAAACTTCAC
This sequence comes from Puccinia polysora, assembly GCA_025617555.3. NCBI lineage: Eukaryota > Fungi > Basidiomycota > Pucciniomycetes > Pucciniales > Pucciniaceae > Puccinia > Puccinia polysora. The sequence goes on along the minus strand of CM062623.1, from coordinate 39,060,352 downwards.
TCTCCACCACAAATCAAGGTAGAATCTGGCTCTCTTTCATACGCTATCAGTTCACAGGAGATCTGACTGCTTACATTCAATAATGTCGCAAACTCATGAACAAACTTGCTACGGTCCAACTTGAAGTACCCAACAACATTCTAAGTTACACCATTCTAGCCAAACTCCCTTTGCAATTTTACCATGTGGTTGATTCCATTCTACTGAACAACAATCTTCTTAAATTCCCTACCAAAGTTCTGAACAAACTTTGAGAAGTGACCCATCTTGAGTCCACACAATTGGCCAAAGCATCGACAAACAAAGACTCCTCATCCTCAACTGCTCTCTACAAGTCCTCCAACAACAAGTCAAAGAGGCGTCCCAAACATCCCTGTTCAAAAGGCAAACACAACCCACTTGCCTTTCATCCAGAAAATTGCTGTTGGATGGTTTATCCTCATCTCAGACCTGCTTGTAATTCCCAAGGAAATGCTCACCTCACCAACACAGCTGCGCCATCTTGACCAGCCGATGAAGCTACTCAAGAACCATCTGCCTATTTCAGTGCGCAAATCTATCTGCAGAACAATTCGTCTCCTTCTCTTCCATTACTTCCTGTGTTGGATTCTGGAGCCTCGCACTACATCATCAATGACCCCCAATGGCTTCACAACCCCAAAAAGACTTCCATTAGGATTGGTACGGGTAATGATGTCAATGCACTTAAAACAATCGCAATAGGTGAAGCTTCTCTGATCAACCACAATGGAGCTTGAATAAAACTGGAGAATGTTCTGTTGGTCCCAAAAATCAGTAGATGCCTAATCTCCTTATCCCAAATTAAGTCAAAGAAAGTCTTCATCAAGAAGGTGGGATACTCTGGATCCTCCATCTCCCTGGATGATTTTGAATTGATCGGCTCTACTTTGAACAATCTACTTGAACTGTGCGGGATTGGCTTTCAACGGAAGAAGGTTGAAGCACTTTATTCGTCTCCTTCCCCTTCCAACCTGCACATCAAACTCAGACATGCCAGTGACGCCAAGCTCAAGTTTCTTTTTCCAAACTCAAACTTACCGGACTCTTCAAATTGCAAAACCTGTCATTTGGGGAAGATGATTTCAACTCCTTTTAACAGCAGCTTCAAACCAGTCTCTCAAGTCCTGGAAGCTGTCCACATGGACATGGTTGGACCTTTTTCGGTTCCTTCTTTTGGAGGGAGCAAGTTCTTTCTCACTATTGTCAATCAGTTTTCCAGATTCAAGTCTATAGCTCTCCTAAAAACAAAAGACAAGACTCTAGATGCCTTTAAAACTTATGTAAAAAAGGCCAAATGACTGCACAACTCCAAAATCGTAAAAATCCTGACTGAAAATGGAGGTGAGTTCATCAGTCAGGATTTCAATCTCTTCTTCAAGGAAGCTGGAATTAACCATCTCCTCTCACCACCATACACCCCTCAACAAAATGGTCTTGCAGAACGTGCCAATTGATCAATTCTCAAAAAGACTTGATCTCTTATGCTGCAAGCCAAAGTGACAAGCAGGCTTTGGGGTGAAGCTGCCAACACTTCTGCCAACCTTCTCAATCTTCTTCCTGTCTCCTCCAACAACAACCTAATTCCCTATGAGGTATGGTACAAACAATCAGTCAACTATCAGTTTTTGAAGCCATTCGGTTGTACCTCTATTGTCTTGATTCCCAAACACCTCAGAAGATCAAAACTTGCCCAAACTGGTTTCAAAGGGATTCTTGTTGGTTTTTCCAACAACTTTTCCAACTATTGGGTGTTCAATCCCCTGACCAACAAAATTGTCATCTCAGCCAACATTTTTTTTCTAGAAAACGTTTTTGACGGCTTGGAGCTTTCTAATCCCAACTCAGATCCGCTTCCTGAAATTGAGTCCTCCCCCGTATATAACGAAATTGATTGTGAAGACAAGACCTTACCTGTCCAGAAACCCAAAACTAATTATGCAATTCCCTTGAATCATCCGCCGGATCCATCCATCACATCACCTGCTACTGATAAAGAAAGTTCTGATTTCGAAATCTCAACTAGCAACATTCTGGATCATCCCAGGAGACTTAACTCCCAACACTACCTAGTCAATACTAATTACAAAGACACTAAGACTCTAAAGCAGGCGTTAAACAGTAAATACAAACTTGAATGGATAAATGCAATGGAAAAAGAAGTGGGCAACATTAACAGCTATGAGGTATGGGAGGAGGTGGATGATGTAGGTAATGTAACTAAAATTAAATGCATTTGGGTATTCAGAACAAAACAAAACAAACAAAATGAGATTGTCAAATTCAAGGCAAGGCTCTGTGCTCAAGGTTTTAATCAAGCGGAGGGTGTGGACTTTGTCAACACCTTTGCACCGACTGGCAACAAAAGCAACCTTTGACTTCTTATATCTCTTGCTCTTTGCAACAATCTAAAGTTCCATTGACTGGATGTCAAGGCTGCTTTCCTGAATGCTCCATTGGCCAAACCGATCCATATTTCAACTCCTCCAAACGTGAATTTCCAACAAGGAAAAACTCTGCGTCTCAAAAAGGCCCTGTACGGACTTAAACAGGCTCCTCAGGCCTGGCACTCTATGCTGAGTCATTGGCTCCTGGACTCAGGTTTCAAGAGATGCAGTAGCAACCATTTTTTATTTTTCTCTAGAAATAACTGGCTCTACATACATTTTGATGATATTGAAATTTTCAGCAAGCATCCCGAGGAGTTTGTCACCCTCATCAGTAGCAGATTCAACGTGAAGTATCTGCACAAATCTAAACTCCTTCTTGGGATCAACGTTCATCAAGCTCCTGGTGTAGTCAAGCTCTCACAAGAATCTTACATTCTCTCCACTGCGGCAGAATATCCCCTCCCTAAACACAAAGAACACTCAGTACCATTTTCTCCCTATAGCAAGTTGTTTCCTGCCACTGACAAGGAATTGGTCCAATTTTTCAAGTCAGGCCTCAACTATTGCAAACTTATTGGTGAGCTCCACTACATCAGTGTCAACACCAGACCAGATATTACCTTCGCGGCCAATTACTTGGCTCAATTTCTTAATGCTCCAGGTCTGGTTCACTACAATGCTGCTCTAAAAGTACTCAACTATCTGGCTCACACTGCAAACAAGGGAATTGAGTACTCTACAAAATCTACTGCTCCTCTCACTGCTTACGTTGACGCTGACTGGGTAACTTGCTCCTCAACTCAACTTTCTATCTCAGGGATAATTTTGACCTGGAACGGGAATCTGATCACCTGGAAGTCTAGAAAACAGGCCACTGTTTCTATTTCAACTACCAAAGCGGAATACAAGGCCGTGGGTGATGGTGTGAAAGAGGTCCTATGGATGCAAACCTTTCTAGGCGAAGTCGTAGGATGCAGTTTTGACACTCCTACTGCAATTTACAAAGACAATGAAGGCTGTATCAAGCTAGCCCTGCAGCAAGCAAATCAAACAAGTTTCAGATCAAAACATCTCGACTTGCGGCATCATTTCATTTGGGAAGAACTGGAAAAAGGAACCATCCAATTAAAAAAGACCTTGTCAAAAGAGAACTGTTCTGATTTCCTCACCAAGGCTCTTTTGAGAATTCCGCTTATGAACTGTCTAAACTTTTTGAACGTACGATAAATTCAAAGCCAGGGAGGGTGTTAGAATTACAATGTTAGAATTACAAATGAATTATTTTGTCTTTGAATTTCTCTCTCTTATTCTTCCTCTGTTCTCATTCTCCTTCTCCTCAAATGAGTCCTTTTATTTCATTTCATATTTGTGACACGCACCTGAGTGACCTTGTGCGCGCATCTTCACACCTGACATACTCCATACAGTGTAGACACTTCAGATCTGCCTCAGTTCTTCCACTATTTGTATTGCTCGACAAGGATCCTGTGTTTGCCCTTAGGGCTCTAAGGTCCTCCTTGTTGAGTAAGTTGTTTCAAACCTCCTTGACTTTTTTGGTTTCCTATCTTTCTCATCTTTCTTTTTAGCCTCTAACTTTTCATGATGTACTTAGCTTTTGACAGGTTATGCAGAGCATGGTCAATCCTTTGAATTGGATAATAATCAGCTTGGGTGTAGTTGTTTAGCATTCTAAAATCTCCAACCCTCCTTGAATTATTATTATTCCAAGCTATAATTACCGGGGTAGTCATATGCACTTGTTCATTGTGTACTACTTTCCTTAAGACTTGTAAGTCAACCAAATCTTGAACATGAGTTTCCAGAGCAGCTCGAGATTTTGGACTACAAGGGTAAGCAGGTCTCCTGAGGTTAAGTGGGTAAGGAGGCTTAATGGTAAGAGTCAGAATCATATCATGTCCTTTGATGTTACCAATGGGGTGATCCTTGGTACAGAAAGCATTCTGATTTTCAAAGAATACTTGTAGGATTTCCCATTTTTGTTCTTCATTGAGCGGGGAATTCAAAGCTGCTTGAGAGAAGTATCCCTGATTGAAACTCTCTAAGTTTTTTTCATAAGTTGAATCAGAAGTTTGAGCATTGACATGGCATATTTGAAATTCTTGTTCCATTCTCCCCCTATAGTAAAGTATCTACCCTTGCTTTGGAATAAATCTTTACCATACAAGCAAAGAGAATAATTTCCATGAATAAAGTAATCACATACTCCATTTTGGAGCACTAAAAATTCAATGTTCAGCTTTAGTGATCCTTTAGAGTGAGGGAGTATGATATTCAAAGACCATACTCCAAAAGCATTGAGATAAGAATTACAACTTTTAAACTTAGCCTGAGGTACTGGTAATAATTTCAGTTTCCAGTTTGGGTCTTGTTTCTCCAAATAAGTTGAACCAACACAAGAGAAAAAGGCTCCACTGTCCAAGAGTAACTTAACAGGGGAACCTTGGATCAAACCAGTGGCCTAGCATGTTTTGCCAGAAGTGTAACTTTTACCAGCAGAAGGTTTCAGAGTCAAGGACTTAGCCTCAGAGATGTGGCAAATCTTCAGGTTGGGATTCCATTTTTGAGGTAAGTTACAATCCTTATTAACAGAATTTATGTCCAGAGAAGACTCAATACTTCCTTTAATAAAATTTATGGGGTTATTGATCATTAAATCACACTCAGAAAGTGTTCCATCAGTATCATCAAGGTGAGGGTCAGGATTATCATAATCTTCTCCTTCAATAGGATTAATCCTTTTCCTAGATAGAGGACAATCAGGTTTTACATGTCCTGTTTGGTGGAAGTTCCAACATACTTTTTCCTTTGACTCTGGAGTCTTTTTGACCTCCAAAATGGTTTGATTAGTGGCCAGGCACTCCTTAGTTTTGGCAGTATACTCTTCCCTGTCCCTAGTATTTTGTTCCCTGGGGAGTCTGTTGACTCTCTTATCAAGCCCATTCATATCAATAGTCTCTTCCAACACACCTATCAAGGTAGAAAGATCTGAATCCATAGGCATCCTGCACCTTACACTGTGGTTGATTTGTCCAGGACATAAGTTGAGAAGTCTTCCATTGACTTCTTCTTTATCAGCATTAGGGTAAAAACAGTCTAGCCTCCTTTTCTGGTCTAAACACCACTTGCGAGGTTTGTCCTTGGATAGATCAAACTGGGAGGTTTCAAAAGTTTTCATCATCTTTCTTTTCCAAATCCTGGTACCAAATTGTACTTTGATCAATTCTTTCCAAGAAATCCAGGATAAAGCTCCAAATTCTTCCCTTTTATTGATAAAACAATCAAGAGGCACTCCTTCAAAAATTCTGGGAAATATTACCACAGCTAGTGCATCAGGGAGTTCATAAGAAGCAAGGTTATAATCAATAAATTTAATGAAACTGACATGATTTTATTCTCCTTCTCCAGAGAATTTAGGCCATTCAGTAATGGGAGGAAGTAACTTCCAAGCCTGTTCCAATTCAGGAGTAGGACTGGGCCTAAAAGATTCATTCCTAGTTGTCCTGGTTCTGGGAGGAACACTAGGAGTACTGATGAACCTAGCAGGTCTAGTTTCTCCCAGGTCAATGACTGAAGAGTTAGTAGAATTGACTTTCAGATCTCTGCGATCATTCTTAATCATACCTAACTCCAAATTGAGTTTGTTGTTTAATACATCAATTTTGTTAATCAGATGAGCTGTAGGAGTAGGACTAGTTTTCTTAAATTCTTCCTTAAGCTGGTCCATGGTTGCAAGAATATCTTCTTGAAGAATTGATTAGTTATCATAAATATGCTTCATCAGGTCCAAATTACTAGATTTTATACTATCCTTGATTTGTTGTATTTCCAACTCATCAATTCTGATAGTCTGAGACTGGGTATCAATCACTCTGAAAATACTCAGACTCAATTTTTCCAATTGTTGATAGAATTTGTCAAATCACTTGCTGATAATAGTAAATTTGTGAGACACGTTTAGAGAAAATCTGTTAAGAGCTTCTACATCTAATTGTGTACACCTTTTTCCACTTCTGAGCTAGGGATAATATGCTGTCCCAATCCTTTGGGTGTCTTAACCTCTGATGGGCTGAGGACCTCTTCTTTTTGGGGTCCTTTCCCTTTTAGGAAGCTAACTGATCCCAAGGTTTCCAGCTCTGCAAGTAGCCTTCTACTTCTTTCTTTGGGATCAACTTTTGCAGAGAAATCTGAGATTTCTTTTCCAGAGAGATAGCTTTTCTCATACCTGGCTGATACTCCTGGGTCTGAGCAAACTTGAATTGTTCCCAATAGCTCACTTGCTCTTTCAATAACACTTTGACTCTTTCCTCCTTGGTTGAGTCCAGCTGGGTTGGCATAGGAGGACCGGTATCCTCCTGGGATAACACGTTGGGCAAAGGGTGGTTCTCCAACGGTCTGTTGGTCAAATTGGCTGCTGCGGTTTTCACCGTTGTTTTCTTGTGTGACGCTATGGTCATGCGTTTGAGCCCTCTCATTGCGCTCGTGACTGGAGTCCTTGCGCGTAGGGGTTCCTCAGGGCAGAGATCCATATGATGGGGCTCTACCGGTTGCGCGGTTGTTGCGCCTGTTTTGATCCATAGCACCAAAAAAATGTGTAAGTCTTCTGTCAAAAATTTTGAAAAAGACTTAAAAATACAGAAAAATAATATTTTTTGAGTATTTATATTTTTAATAATTTTTTTATATATGTTTTAACTTACTTAAAGTCAAATTTAAGGGTACCAACACTTGGTTGGGATCACAACTGTCCTTGGGGGGTATTCCAATGGGATCTGAGTGTGTTCCAATCAGATCTTGCAATAAATACAAGGGTAAGTTCAAGGGTAAACTTTGGGGGACGTTCTCTAGGAGGTCCTGGTCAATGAGATCACCAAAAACAAAATCCACTGAGATGAATAAAAACAAAAACATGAGTTTAATATTTTTTTGTATTTTTATGTGGTAAGATGATGTTTTTACAGGAAAATAATCACTTTTATTAATTTTGGATTTGTCTTTATCTTCAGGATTATTTACCTCATAAATATAAAGCTTCCTTTGATAAATTTTCAACTCCTTATAATGCCTTAATAAAGAATTTAAATTGATAATTCTTTCAAGCTCAAGTTGCTTGTGCTTTATAGCTTGCTGTTTACAATAAAGCAATTTCTCCTGTTGTTGCTCAGGATTTATAATAACAGGGAAAAAGTTACAGAGTTTTTCTTCTTTTTTTTGTTTAAGAAGGTTCAAATAATAATTGATCAATTCTATGTTGGTCTTAAAATTCACTAGAGAAACAAAGGATCAAAAATATATGTTATAAGTATGTTAACTTATTTTAAAAAAAATAATTAGACTTGTCCAAGGAATAAATAATTAAAAATTAATTATTTAAGGACATTTGCCGGCCAGACCCCTAGTTTTCAGCCCTCTGATACAAAGGTACCCTGCAGTCCTTTAGCTACAGAGAGTGATAAAAATACTGGAATAATAATAATTATTATTCCAAGAATAAACACTTAGAGGCTCAAATAAATAAAATAGTAAGAGCAGTTGCAAGGTTTAATTGGTTTGGAAATAAAAGTTTTTCACTATATATTTTAAAGAGGGGCCACAGTATTATACTACTGGGGGTCTTTACAGAAAAAACAACCTCTCTTCAAGGGGCCTCCTTAGGCAGTTTAAGAACCTTGGATTCAAGATGGGTGCCTTAGAAAGCGTTTATCCACTAATATGGCTGGGCTAAACAGCACAACGGCCAAGAAAGGAAGGGAAACACTGACTCTGAGCACTTTACCACGAAAATCCTGCAATAATAAGAAGGTTTTCAGAGCAGTTGTGGATGATTTCTTGATTTAAATTCAATTGGTTGATTGGTTTAAGAAATAATGATAATAATACAGACTAAGTCATAAATCACTTTCTTAGAATCTTCATAAGCACTTGACAAACAATGACAGGGAGTCTGATTGATAATAATAATTCCTGGTAAACTGATAATCTTTTGAGTAATGGATCCAAAGAGGTCTGTATAAATACCTTTTTGGGGTGATTTTGAGCTTTTCAGGGCACGCAGAGAGGGTTCTTCTCATGGGCTGAGGCTGAAAAGCCAGTCAGGGAAAGATTGGCACGTCCAATTAAATCTGTTAATCATCTGACTTTAGATCTGCTGGATTTCTGTACTATTTTAGCCACAGGATCTGTTAATCTATTAAGGCGTAAATTTTATCATTCTGAACTCATCCTTCATTTGTACTATTAGTATTGCTTTAAAGTGAACAGATGTGGATGTTTACTGCTTTTTCATCATCTGCTAATTACGTAGATAATTATTAATAATTTTTAATAATTTTTAATAATTTTTATGAACACTCCTTGTAGTGTTTCATGGTCTTCAAACATCAGAGTCAATGATTTACGTGGTAATCCTTGATGTTTGATTTATCATTAAAAATGTTTTTAACTTAATTTTTATTAATTTTATTTAGGTCTTGATCTTTTTAGACAATTACTAATGCATATGTCAACTTGTTACATATGCCAGGCAACCCTAATTAGGTTGTAGCTCTTCTGAGTGGTACCTGGTTGTCAGATTAGTCACAACAGATCCAGACGCGGGGATCAGTCAGTACAGATGCGCGCGGGGTAGGATCCCCTGCATGCATTGAAGATTTAGCTGCGCGCGGATCTCTAGTACGCGGGAATTTGCTACTACAAGTATGTAGGGATATGTAAGGATGTGGGGCTGCGCGTGGGAATTTTGACATAACACATTTCCCCTTGTAAATCCTAAAATATAAACAACACCTCAATTCTGAGTGAATTTTAGGTGTAAACCCTATACGTGACAACACATGTGAGATGTTTGAATGGCCAAAATGTGCCATACTGGTTTCATAATTTTTAGTACTTCTCTTTTTAATCATTTTAAAAATGCAAGGAATTGGATTTCAAGGGTGGGGTCAGTGAGTGACCCTACCTAATTTTTGGTGGGAAATCCATTTCTTAAATAGTATTTATGGATTTCTCACTCTTTCTTTTATTAATTTAGATATTCTTGTTTAATTCTTTTTTTATATTTTTTTGTTGCTATGACAGGTTGCTCTGTACATAGTAGCAAGGTGACAAAAGATGTGAAAGAGATGTTGGTAAATTTGTACCAATAAGGTAGGTCTTCATGGTTGAGGAGGAACCTTGAGACCTTTTAGATTGTTAAAGCTCTTTACCCCATGAGAGAGGAAGATTAGAATATTTTCTTCGATTAAGCGCGTTGCGTTATATATTTACCAGCTTTGAGGGATCTTCCAGGTGAGTCTTCATGGTTGTATTTGTGGATGAGTGAAGCAGTGAGTCTCAATTGGAGTAGGTGGATGAGAAGAGATGATTGGTGTTTGAGAGGTTTGTTGTAGGTTCAGGTCAGGAGGTTGGAGAAGAGGTCGGGACCCAGTGCCAGTGCACGCAGGAGTGATAATCTCAAGTACACAGACAGCTGTTGACTTGGAATGTTGCCACCAAAGACAGCCCTTGAATTGGAATGTTGGCACTGAACTGGTTGAGAAATCTGGCGAATCCCTTGAGATCTAAAAAATATTTTCAGTCAAATTGAATCCATTCAAAAATACACTCAAGCTTTGGTCTTCTACCCCTGGGTATCTCTAGTCCTTGGACTTCAATTCTTGGTCATAAAATTAAACTAGTTTTCACCCATGGTTAGAATAGCCACATTAAATGTATATTTTTCCAATTGAATATCTCCCTTCCCTGCATAACCATATCTATTCATTTTAATTAACTTAAAATGTCATTCCTTCCATGCCTCACCCATTAAAATTGTGTACACTCATATTCTATTCTCTTGCACCCATGCTATGCCCTTGAAAAAAATTGTATAGTTTATTTCATTTCCCATTCAATCCTGTCATTCTTTGTTCCATTGTTCTATAACTGTAGATAACCATCCATCATTTTGTATCTAGTCAAAATTGGATTGCATTATAAAGGCTATGCTGCTTTCCTGAAGATTTTTTCCTATGTTAGTTAATTTCATAAATTGTTGCATCTTCCTAAGACTGGTCATCACATTTGGATTTGTCTTGGTTCTCTTCAATTGAAACACTTCATTCCTCTTGCTTTTTGTTGAGACATTGAGCCAACATTTTGTACTTTTCAGTTAGCCTTGCTATCTTGCATTCCTCCCTTGCACTCAGCCTTTAAAATTTTTGCTCACAATCATCTAGGATTGAACTATATTTTGTGGGGTGGTTGTGTGGAAGTAAATGAAATAACTCAAATTATGTATTGTAACTGTGCCCTATAGTAGATTTCCTTTTTCCAATGTCTCAAACTTGCTTGAAACAGAATGCTGCCCCCACCTTAATGATGATATTCATTGGGTAGGGAGATCCAGCACTTCACAGGCCTAACAACCCCTAGACCCAGTTCTGTCTTCTAAATCTCCTTTTTTTGAAACACTCAAAGACCACTTGCCTCTTACAGTCAGCCCAAAGCTCCAGTTTATCCTCTAAAGGAAATTGAAAATTCCAACAATTCTTCCAATGAAAAATTGACTTGCAGTAGATCAAGGTTCCACACAAGTGCTCCTGGGGTACAAAATTCAACTATTCTCTCTGCTCTGATCCAGGCTCTTCATCAAAAACCCTTGCAACCTAGCACAAGTAGTCCTAGTTTGTGAACTCCGGGAATGAAGCAGCCTGACAAATTTGTGGGAAAACATACCCATTAGCTTAGATTTTACTTTTGGTCCTGTAAAATCATTTTTGCAAAACATCCCAATAACTTCTCCTCCAATGGACATAAGGGCATGTATGTGTCTTCCTTGTTTAAATTTATAGCCTTGAAGTGGTTAAAACCTTACCTCAAACTGTTAACCAATACAAGTCCCACTTTTATTATTAAAATTTGAAGAAGTTTGAGAAACAACTATGCACCCTGTTTGCAAACCAAAACAAAGTGCAAAAATCCAAATAAAAACTTCACAGCCTAGTTATGAAGGAGAATAGTAGGGTTTTAGTTTAGATCTCTCATTTTAAAACTCTGAATTCTTGCATCCAATGGAACAAGGCAGAACTTATATTTCAATTTCAAAAGGGTTTACCAGAACAACTAATCAAAAAGCTTGCAGTTGGGGGACATAAGACAAACTCCCTTCAGTAGTTGATAGATTGGGCGATTGAGCTTGCTAATTGCTATCATTACAAGAATTTCTCTCAAGAAAAAAAATCATTGATTTTCAGACTTGGCCCCAAAGGCAGATAACCCTTTGAAGCAAAACTTGAAGCAGCCAAAAAAAAACTCCAAACCAAACACAATTTGAACCCCAACCCAAAGGGTAAATCTTATTGCCAAAACTCTGAAGTTCCTGGAAAAAGAAAATATCATTCTCCGGAAATAGGAATGGAAAAGAAGGGAGAAAGAAGATTTATGTATGTATTGTGGGGGAAAAAATAATGTTAATAGTTGTGAAAAGCAGCTAAGCAGTCAAAAAATTGGCTTGTAGTTTTTATCATACTTGCAAGGAAAAGTACACATTATCTTAACTCCAGCAAGTCAATCTTTGCACTTGCAAGTCAATTGGTGCTCCAATTTAAAGATTTGTCCTTTTCCATTCCAACAGGAACCCTTATTGTGTTTTACTTGATTCTGGGGCTAATTGTTCTTTCATAAGTTCATATTTTGCCACTTCCAAAAATCTTACCAATCCAAGATAGAAAAATTTCCTGTCTATTTAGTAAGGAGTGCAACCAAGCCATTTCATTGGTTTACCCATAAGGCAAAATGGACCCTTTCATTCTCCAATTTACCCAGCTTCAAATCTGACTTAGTTGTCTTGGATATCCCTGGAATTGATGACACCACCCTAGGAAACAAATTCTAGTTTATTGGAATCCAGATACAAATTTGCAAGAAGGAGTAATTAAACTTTGAACCTTGAAACACCAGGAAACTAGCCCTTGGTCAAACAGGAATTAAACATCCCAACTGACACTTTCATTTAATTGGATGAAAACTTTCTTCCAGGATAATTGCAATATCCTGAACTTCAAAAAAAACACCCTCTTCAGATTTAGTATTTTTTGCTTATTTTTCCAACTTGCCTATTCTTTGTTTCTTCAAAGAGAAAGAGGTACCTACTGATAGGTATATTTTGATCTCCCCAATCCTCTTGCATTGTGCAAGCACTTCAAATCTGGTTCTCAAAGATGAAACAATTGAAGATTTAGAATCATTTTAGTCTTGAAATTAGGTTTAACATGACTTTGCTGACATCTTTTCAGCTTTTAAGGCAGATAAACTACTTCCTTCCCATTCTTTTTACCACAGGATGAAACTCTCTGGCCCACCTCCAACACCCAGACTAGTTAATTCTCTCCCAAAGCAAGAAGAAAAAAAATTCAAGAATACATTGCACAAAGTTTATTGAAAGGATTTCTTCAAACAAGCAATTCAAACAAGGATTTTCCGTCCTATTTCTTCCAAGCAAAGATGGAAGCCTTTGAATTTGTGTTGATTAAAGGAAACTGAACCAGTTAACTGGGAAGAATGCCTAACCAGTACTGCCTATGTTGCACCTCCTCACTCTCTTCCATGGAGCTGCTTATTTCCCAAATTTAGACCTTTGAGGCGCCTATAACCTAATTTTCATTTCAAAATTCCAGGAGTATTTGAATGCAATGAGAAAACCATTCAGCAGTTATGAGTGTACCATTATGACTTTTGGCCTCTGCAATGCTCCTTCCACTTTTGAAAATTTTTTCAAAGAAATTTTTTCTGGCCTTTTAGAGAAATACCTTGTTGAATATCTTGATGATATACTTGTCTACTCAAAAACTCTTGGGGATCACATTGAACATGTGAAAAAGGTGCTTCAGTGTCCGCCAGAAGACAGTTAGAGTTTTCAAAATGTCTTCACAACTCATATGTGTTGTTGGTAAAGTGGTTAAGTACTAGGCTTTTTTTCCGTTATCTGACACCAACGTCACTGGCTCAACAAACAACAGAGCAAATAATGAATAATGATAATGCGTTTTATAATTATACAATGAATTTTGATAATATTTGATAATATTTTATAAGTATTTTTTTATAGTTTATGATTATGGAATTAAAACTCTGATAATATATATTCTCAAGAAGGGGATCCAATGTAACTTTGAGTTAAGTTATGAGGACTCAGATGCGTCCCAGCTATTTATATAGAACTTACCAATATGCTCAATTCTTTTCAGGACAAGTTATAGTAATCAATTCAAGCCATACTCTCTACTCAGTATAAACAAATTGCATAATTTTAATCTTATCCTTCTTTGGGATGTAATTATACTACAATGTACTTCACTGAGCCTTGAGAGCTTCCACTAAGAGAGCCCTGTGCTCAGCTTTTAAGGATAAACCATGTAATATCATTTCCAAGAATATACATAACTTATCTGTGCAATATTTGACAAGATACTAGTAATTAAGAGATAATTACATCCCAAGGATATCACTTCATGGGTATGTAATCTTTCTGGGGTTTTCTAGGACTTCTGCAACGTCCTTTGGACTGATTTTAAGTCGTATGATTATTTGACTAACCTTTGGGGTATGTAATTAGAACCTTTTTCATCAAAAATCCCCCCCAATGAGTACTAGTACCCTATCTTTCATTGGGTATGATGTAATGGGGTTCTGAGTCCTTCAGGAAAAAAAAAGTGGGAGCCTTGCACTCCCCTCAGTGATCCTGTTGCCTTAACAGGAGAGGTTCTTCACCATATAGCCCCTTCCTCAGTCATTTATTATATATTATCGATTGAAGACTATGGAAAGAGTTAAAAAGCCCATTAAACTTAATCTCAAGAAGAAGATTGACTTGGGCCTTAAAATTGAGTATTAAAATCAGTCAATAATCAATTTCTCAACTACAAGTTTGTGTGTAAAATCCTTTGGAGTTTTAAAATTTATTGTTAATTTAAAGGGTGTGAGTTTACTTTGTATGCAAGGCTCCTTTTGCCTTATTCAATAAGAGACAGGTCCCTTGTCTCTTTATAGAAATAAACGTGTGGCCTTTTGCTCACAATACTCCAGTATTGTTTGACTTGTTTTTTTCTGTAACAGTATTACTGTTTTAATAAGTCAATAACTAATTATAAATTGGTTTTGTCTTGAATTTTTCAGGTTTAACCACAGAACAAGTGTAGAATTAGAGGTCAAATTGCTGAAATGAAGCAAATTAAAAAGGATAAACTTTTTGAAAAAGCCTCCAAGTGCAAATTTCATACTGATTCTCTTCAATTTTCAGGTGCTATAGTTTGGAAACAAGGAATTTTAATTGACCCACCCAAGAGCCAACCAATATTGGACTGGCTTGAAACTTCTTCAGTAAAATCCCTTCAAGTTTTCCTCCAATTCAGTAATTTTTACAGGAGGTTTATTCAGCATTACAACAAGAAAACCATTAATCTTACTAAACTTCTTCAAAAAGACACTCATTTTGTTTTTACTGAACAATCTGCTTTGGATGTTAAATCTCTGAAAAAACCTTTTAACACTGCTCAAATACTCACTTGATTAAAAAAGCTACATTTGACTATTTTGTAATCAGAAGCAAGCAGCTATGCAATTGAAGGAGTAATTTCACAGTTTTCTTCTTCCTCATCTCTTTTTCATTCCATGTCCTTTGAATCTTACAAAATTCTCACTGCAGAGCTTAACTATGAGATTAATGAAAAGAAACTTCTTGCAATTTTTTATTTCTCAAAAAAATTGTGTTCACACCTTTTCATGAGTCTTATGGAACCCTTTGAGGTCTTAATTGACCATAATTCTCTTAGGTATTTTTTGAGCTCAAAATTCCTTACATGCAGACAGGAACGTTGGGAAAAGTAACTCTCCAAGTTCAAATTTAAAATCACATACCACCCTTGGAAACAAGCAGTAGTCCCTGATGCTTTATTATGTTGGGACAAAGATTATCCAGGAGGGGGAACCTTTTCAAAAAACAACCCTGAAAGCATTAGGAAAATCTTCTCCAATCAGTCTGCCCTACTCAGTTTGATCATCACCCAAATTCAAGACAAAGCTTCAAAACTTTGAAAAGCCCAGCTCAACAACCCCAAGTGTAACAAACTTTAAAAGAGTAAAAATTATGAACCAGAAATTGCGGTATTGAAAAAAGTGGTTATTTTTAGAGTTACTAACCTGCAAACCATTGTTGTAGCTTAGTGGTCAAGTGGGCAGCTAGAGCAAGCCCAACTCAGATTCAACTCCTAGGAATGGCATTCCATCTTTTAAAAGATTAAAATTCAAAGCACTACAGCGCAAGGCCTGTGCTGTCAATATGCAAGACATTTCAGCCCAAGACTAACAACCAAAAATGTAAAGATCACAGGGGTTTGTTAGAGTTACTAACCTGCACACTGTTGTTGTAGCTTATTGGTCAAGTAGGTAGCTAGAGCAAGCCCAAACCAGGTTTGACTTCTGGCAATGGAATTCTGTCTTTTAACAGTTATTTAATTTATAAAGATCATATGGTAGTACCTGATAATCCTTGTATTAAGTTAGATATCATTTAGTCTTGGCATGACTCTTTTCTTGCTGGTGGTCATGTTCAGGATAAAACCTACCATTAGATTGTGCAAGACTTCTACTGGCCTGTGTTAAAATACAGATGCACTCAGGTAATGTGTATATTAGTGTGTAATCCAAATGGGATGCACAAATGGGCCTCCATGGACCATTGCACACCATGTGGGCCACATGGGTCTATGTGGATGTTATTTTTTTGGGCATTTGGGTCCCAAAACATGTTTTCCAAGTCAATTGGGAAACGGGCCTTGAAAGGCCCATCAGGGTGGATGAGCCACCTTAAACAGAAAGACTAATCTGGTAATTAATGAGCCCAAGGATTATTATGGACATACTTGGCCAGACATGCTGGCCAACCAAAGTATATTTTTCAGGGTCTTTGGGCCTCAGTGGCCTATTGGGGCCGCTTCTGGTGTTGCCGCCCACTTGGGGCCCCTTGTTTCTCACCTGGGGCTTGTTGCGGGGCCCAAAGGCCTGTGCAGGGCCTTTGTAGAGGGCAGGGGACTCTGCTTGGGGTCCCCCCACCCACTGTGTGCGGGGCTGCAGCCCTGGTCGCGGCCACAACCATGGGGGTGTGTTACTGTTGCAGGGGCTGGCGGCCCCTGCCTGCCTCCCTACCCTTGCTTGGTCACAGGGGGGAGGGAGGATTGCTGGTCCCTCCTTGACCAGACCAGCCAGCATGTTGCAACAAGGGTGACCGGCAATGTGGGAGGGGACTTGATCACCCCCCCCTCAAGATCAATGGGGACATCTCCCCCCCCTCCCCCCCCCATTACCAAGGGGGAGGCAACCAATGGGGCTGGATGGGCGTGACCACCACCCAGCCCACCTTAAGTGTAACAATACCTGGGGTTATTGACCCCCAGGGCCCCTGAAGGGAGATTTGATCACCTCCCCAGGGGATTTGAGCAAAGGAGGGGGGAGCACACGCCCACTGGTTACATCCCCCCCTCATGAGTTCTGGGCCAGACCCACAGTGATTCTGGGTCAACCCTGGCCATTTTGAGGGCCAGGGGCCTGATTGAAGGAGGCAACCAAGCCTGTGGGTGTATATAAAGGGCCAGTATGGTTAGAAGAGAGATGTCACCAGGTAACGGGCTGGTTGTAATAGAAAACCAGCCAGGGTCTGAACAGAAAGGGGATGGTTCAGACCTGTGAGGGTGGAAAAACTAAATTTTACCAGTACAGGATGGTTGAAAGGGTTCAAAACTAATTCCAAGTGGGCTGAGTAAGCCCAAACCAAGTAACAGGGCTTGTAGAGCCTGTAGAGCTCATTTGGAGCGGAATGTGTGCCTTTTGCTTGTCCTCATATGAGCTCCACATGAGCACCATCTTTTGTATTTAAGGAGCTCTTCTCCCTGCTGTTTTCCACCCATTCATTAATCAATTAATTCAAATTCAAAAGTGTGCGTTTGCCTCTGCCTCAGATTAAGGATCAATCATAAGACATCATTGTCTCAGGCTTCTTTTGCTTTAAATAATGCTCTTTGACTGAGCTTGTGGGAAAATAATTCTCATAGCCTGGTGTTACCAAGGAATTCAAAGACTATGTTAACACGTGCTAGGATTGAAAATTTAAAAATTCCTCAAAATACCAGAGGTGTGGGCTGCTCCAGTCACTTCCAACTCTTCCTATTCCTTTGAACATGTTGTTGATGGATTTAATTTCTCACTTACCCATTGTTAAAATGCGGATGCACTCAGGTAATGTGCATAGGAGTGTGTAATCCAAATGGGATGCAAGAATGGGCCTCCATGGCCCATTGGACATCACGTGGGCCACGTGGGCCTATGTGGGTGTTATTGGTTTTGGGAATTTGGGCACCAAAAGACGTTTTTAATGTCTTTTGGGACACAGGCCCCCACAGGCCCGCCAGGATGGATGGGCCACCCAAGCCAGATGGGATTATTTGGGAATAAAAGGGCCCAAGCTTTATTATGGACATACTTGGCCAGACGGGCTGGCCTGCCAAAGTATTTAATTCTCAGAATTTGGGCTTGGAGCGGCCCATTGGGGCCACGGCCCCTGTTGTGGCCCACTAGTGGCCGCCGCCTGCTCGGGGCCACTGCCCGCGTCTCGGCCCGTTTGGGGCCGCCTGTGTTCCTTGGTACGGCCCACGCAGGGCTGTTGCGCGCACGAGGGATCCCGCGCGGTGGGATGTCGCGCGCACGAGGGATCCCGCGCGGTGGGATGTCGCGCGCACGAGGGATCCCGCGCGGTGGGATGTCGCGCGCACAAGGGATCCCGCGCGGTGGGATGTCGCGCGCACGAGGGATCCCGCGCGGTGGGATGCCGCGCGGTCCCGGCTGGTTGCGCTTGGCAACCAGCTCCACGGAGCTGGGGCTTGCGGCCCCTGCTCAATCCCCCTCCCCTTGCTCTCCATCGCGAGGGGGATGGGGGCAAGCTGGCTGGGTTGAACCAGCCAGCAACCGACCGCAACAGTGTGGTTGGTCAGGGCAGGGGGGACCTGACCACCCCCTTGCCCAAGGAGGTGGCAGCGCCGGTTGCAAGCTTAGCAACCGGCAGGTGGGGGGGAATTCATCAGCCCCCCACCATTTATTGTTTGAAGCAACCAACCAAAGGGGTGCTCCCCCCCCCCCCTTTACCAAGGGGGAGGAGCAATGGGCCTGGGGGGACCTGATCACCTCCCAGGCCAACATTCTTGACAAAGCCCTGGGGGTATCAACCCCCAGGGCCCCTGGTGAGGGGATTTGACCACCCCCACCAGGGATTTGAGAGAAAGAGGGGGAGGACAGCATGTCTGCTGGTCACACCCCCCAATGTGAGTCTGAGACCGGACCCAGGTGTGCCCTGGGTCCCACCTGGCCCATTTGAGGGGCCAGGGGCTGGCTGCATGAGGCAACCAGCCCGTAAAGAAGGAAATGATGTCATCATGGCTGGTTGTAAGGGACAACCAGCCAAGGGGATTGAAAAGTTAAGGCGCTGGTTCAGCCCCATTGAGGTGGAAACACCAGAAATAAACGGAATAGGCTGGTTGTAAGGGTACAGGGACTGTTTCCATGTGGGCTGATGTAGTCCAAACCAAGTAACAAGGCCAGTAGAGCCTGTAGAGCTATTTTGGGGCGGAAAATTTGCCTTTTTGCTTGTTGTATCATGGGCTCACAAGAGGCCAATCTTTTGTACTTAAGGAGCTCTTCTCCCTGCTGTTTCCCATCCATTCATTCATCATTCCAATCAAATTCATCCAACATATTGCCCCATTGTGAGAGCCCCATTAGCCAATATTGACACCCAGTGTCCAGCATTTCTTTTGCTTTAAATACTGCTCATTTGCCTAAGCTAATTGCTGGCCATAATCCTAACACATTATCAGTACCATCATCATCATTATTTCCAAGCAAGATAGACCCTTATACCTTACTTTGGACAACCTCAAGGACCTCAAAGTTTTCCAAGAAGATGTCTTTTATCCCAGAGTCCAGCTCCACCAAGATAGTTTTGAATAGTCAGAACTTTAATGCTTGGTCTGTCCTTATGGACAGTGAGTTGGATAACATCTGTTGTGGGGATATTATGAAAGGAGATGATACTTTGATCAGTTCAGAGGTGGAGAAGAAGGCCTATCATCTTATTCTTAGACACTTGGATGAGCATCATGTAACATGGGTTGCTGATACTCTGTTGGACAAACAGAAGAGGAAGGGGAGTGTTTTATGAAAAATTCTCAAGTCAAATTATGCTGGTGACTCTGTTCATCAAAAGGGGATTGCTTTAAATAGATTGTTTAACTTGAAATTTGGAAACTGTAAAGAATTTGTGGGGGAAGCCAGATCTAGTATTGCTAAGTTCAAGTCATCTGGGCTGAACATGGATACTGAGTGTTTGTCACTCTTAATTCTTCAAAAGCTGCCAAAAGAATATGAGTCCTTGGTCAGGATCATATTTCAGTTGGATCCCCTTCCAGGAGAAGAGGATGTGCTTAGAAGGATTGAAAAGGATGATCTTCAATTCAAGATGAAGGCAAGCACAGGAACTTCTCTGGTGGGAAAGACAGGAAAATCTGGGAAGAAGGCAAAGGCCAAAAATGATTTATCAAAGGTCTTGTGTTATAATTGTCAGAAGAAGGGGCACTATGCAAAGGATTGCAAGAAGGCCAAGAAGAGGAAGAAATCCAAGGAAAGTGAAAAGGAAGACAAAGAGGTCAAACTTTCCATGGAAAATGTTGCTATGGTGGCAATGGATGTTTCAATGGAAAAAGCTGTTGTGGAACAAGTCCCCAACAAGAAGGCTAAAATCAAAGAGGATCAAGAGATGGACTTGATTGATTATGAAGTATGTAATCTTAACCTTGAAAATGAGAACCTATCAGTGGCTGATAATTCTTCATTCCTTACAGGAGGATTGTTGAAGGAGGATGTTCTTGTTTTGATTGATTCTGGTTGTACAGACCACATGTTTTTTGAGCCAAATTTGTTTTCAAATATTAGAGATTTTGATGGTGTTGTTAATATTGGCAAAAAAGGAAGAACAATCCAGATTAAGGGGATTGGAAAAGTGTTGGAATCCAAGCACTGGACTAACGCGCACCTGCACTTTTCTCTGTCTGAATATTGGAATTTCAGCTCTCCAAACTAGGCGACCTACTCATGTTCATCAGGTTGATCATTTTCCGCATCTTTTGTGCTTTCAACTCAATCATTCTTCTCCTTCACCTTTCTCTTTTCCTTCTCACCTCTCACTCACTCTCATCACTCTGACCACAAATCCTACCACATCAAGAAGTCATACAGCTGGGTAAATGTAATTCAACACTCCTCAAGTTACGCAATGCTGATCCGATCATTTAAAAGAATTTTCAGTAACCCAATCCATCCATCAAAGACCATCTTGACCATCATTCAAGACCAACTTCAACTGTATGCAGTCCAATCCTGAGTGCTAAGCTGACTTAATCAAAGCTCCTGTTCTGATCATTTCCTTTAGTCCTCATGCCTACAGTTTGACTGATTGTCCTTTAAACTGATTGCGGGCTGGTTCATTCAAAGCAGCCATTGCCTTTGTAGGTCTCTTTTCATTGATTCCTTGTTTATTAACTTGATCTGAACTGTCTAACCGACTTTTTCTTTTCTCATGTTTATGAAATCAATTGGTTCTGTTTTTATACCTCCAATTCTTTCACTGTTAAAAGCCAAAGTTCTCCAAAATGACCAAAAAATTCACACCAGGACCAGGAGGCAACAACGCAATGAGGACCATCAGGCTTAAAACGTTGGTTGAATCTACACCATTGCTCAACAAAGACAACCATTCAATCTGGAAAAGAAAAATGGAAAGCCTTTTTGACCTCCCAGGAATTCTTGAAATCATGGAGTATCCCCACTCAAGCAAACAACTTGATCCAGAGATGAACAGAGATATTGCCCCATTTCTCTTGGCAAAACTCAAACCCGCAACACACACAAACATCATTAAACCAGGAAATGTTTGAAACGCTAAAGAAATCTGGATGGCCACAAAGAACTACTTTGCATCATTTCAATCAGCAAACAGATCCAGAGTATTCAATGGATTTCTATATCTTCCCTTCAGCAAAGATAATATTGAAAGATTTGTTACGAATGTCAGGCTGCATCTCAATAAGCTCTTGGAAGTCGGAATAGAGCTTCTGTCTGATATCCTGGTGTATTTAATTCTTTTCAAATTTTCAACAAGTCTCAAGAACATGGCTTCTCAGATCATGCACAGAGACAAAGAAATCTCCATTGAAAGGGTCCTTGATCACTTGACTCAATAAAAAAACAAGAATGAAGCCAAGATCAAGGAAATCTCTCCCAGTTCAAAAGTTGACATCAATTTATACTCCAATTATCCTTGATGCAAAAATGGTGTTCATAACCCAGAAGTGAGAAATCATCCCCGAGACAAATGCTGGATCAAATTTCCTGAGTTGAAGCCAAAGAATTTCAAACCTTGTAAATCAGAAAAGAAAAAACCAGAAGAGGCTGCCAATTTTTTTTCTTTTCTTCATTGCTTCTCACATATTTCTCAGAAAGCTCCCTCCAATTTCATACTTGACTCGGGGGCTCAATTCATATGATACGGGACAGAAACGTCTTTGACACTATCACTCCCAAAGATGGATCCAATGTTATCAAAACCGGAAAACCAGGAGCTTTGCTGTCCATCATGGGAAGAGGAACAGCTCGTCTCACCTTGCCAATTGGAACCATTCTCCTCCAAGACGCAGCCTGGACCCCGGATGTGTGGATCAATCTTCTGTCGATGGGGGTATTTCTGAGCAAGGGAGCAAGACTTGTAATCAACCACTCAAGCTCGCCACCCTCATTTGAGATGTGCCTCAAAGAAAAACCTTTCTTACAAGGAAAAATTTTCAATAACCTGTTATACGTTATCATCCCCAACAATCAGAGCTTCAACGCAACTCTGACGGACGTGAATGATCTTCATCTCAAATTTGGCCATGCCAGTCTTCCTAGAATCAAAAAGTATCTCAAAAAATACGTCCCAAAGTCCATAAAACAGTCCTTCAATTGCAAGAACTGCGACCAAAGTAAAATCACAAAGAGCCAATTCAAAGAAACCTCCACCAGAGTCGATAAAATAATGCAGAGGATTCATGCAGATCTAATTGGTCCAATTTCTCCAACAGCAAAAGGCGGATACAGTTACTCTCTCACACTGGTTGACAACCACAGTGGTTATATCAGCTGCATCCCCATGAAAAACAAGAGCAATGCTCCTGACATCATCAAATTTATCCTTCTCAACAAATTTAACCGCCTCGATTACTTTCCTACAGAATTCCGCAGTGACGGAGGAGGCGAATTTTTCAATGAAGATTTAACCAAGTTCTTCAAGGAGAAGGGTATTTGATGGGTAGTCTCTGAGCCATACCATCCACAACACAACGGTAAGGCATAATGGGCTAATAGAACTATAGCCGAATCAGTCAGAGCAACCCACTCATCCTGGAAGATCCCCAAGGATTACTGGCACGAGACAATCCAAAGCTGCGCACTAGCTCTTAATCAAATTCCAAACAAGGATGGTTTAGTTCCTTGGGAAACCATGCATGGGACTTCTCTGCCAACCGGATACCTCAAACCCATTGGAACCAAACTCACCTATCTTGATCTTGGTAACCATTTGCGACAATAATTTGAGAGCTACTGGCAAACTTCTAGGGTATGCGTCCAAACTCCTCTCATATCAAGTACTTACTCCCAGTTGTAAAGTGGTAGAAACCAAGAACGTCGAATTCTCGCAATCTATCAGTTCCATTCTGGACGACCATCCAGACCAATCTCAAACCATACAATCCAAATTTCAACCGCCAATGAATCCTTCCGAATCCTCTCCCGCTACTGACGAGCCTGGTACCACAAGGACAATCAAAACTTAAAGCTCCTTGGATGAATCTGAAGCCAACAGCAGCAAAGAAAATCTCATCCAAGCTGAACTGAATCCCGTAAGAAAGCTGAGAGATTGATCCACCATCCAACCTCCTGATTGATATGGGTATCATTGCGACTATATTCCTTCATCACCCAAGGAAGCCCTTAAGGATCCAACTTGGTCAAAATCTCTAGAGAAGGAGTTAACCACCTGTGAAGACTTTAAAGTCTGGGAGGACTACAAAGGGCCCAAACCAAGGAACGTCCTCAACGTAATGTATGACTTCAGGATCAAACAGAACACACACGGAGGCGAACCAATCCACAAATCACAAGTGTGTGTTCAGGGTTTCAGTCAAAGGTATGGGATTGATTACTTCAACACATAGGACCCAACTGGTAAAGCTGCATCACTTTGAGCCATCCTCCTTCTTGCCGTCAAAAGAAATCCTCCCATGCTTCAATTCGATGTCAAGGGTGCATTTTTACATG
The DNA here is from genome assembly GCA_025617555.3 of Puccinia polysora. Classification (NCBI taxonomy): domain Eukaryota; kingdom Fungi; phylum Basidiomycota; class Pucciniomycetes; order Pucciniales; family Pucciniaceae; genus Puccinia; species Puccinia polysora. Next base: position 39,036,494 of record CM062623.1, on the reverse strand, counting down.
CTCCACTCGATGAGGAAGGCTTCATCCGTCATCCGGTTGGCTCAAAAAGGAAAAAACCAATCCTCAAGATAAACAAATCACTCTATGGGCTAAAACAAGCGCCAAAAAACTGGTATGAGATGCTCCAAAATTGGATCCAGCTTCAAGGGTTTAACCCATTGGACGCGGATCCATGTCTATACATAGTCAAGGATGGTCAATCAGCATTATTTGTGCATGTTGATGATCTTCTGGTGATTGGAGATGTGAAAAAATTCAAAGAAGCCTTCCTCAGCAAGTTCAAGAACTTTTCATGTCACAAACCTCACACGCTACTCATAATGAAAGTTGAACGCACTGAAAACGCAGTCAGACTATCCCTTCCTCTCCACATTGAAAAAGGACTGTTGGAATTGAATCTCCTGGGGTCCAACGCAATCTCCAGCACACCTTGCACTCCGGGCATTCATCTCTTACCAGCAACTGAAGAAGAACAAGAAGAGTTCAAGAAACTAAATTTTAACTACCAATCTCCAATTGGAAGACTCAATTTCATTGCCGGATTAGCTTGGCCAGACATCAGCTTTGCCGTGTCTTCACTTGCTTGGTTCTCAGAAAAGCCCGGTATCAATCACTGGGGCAATATACTTAAGGTCTGGGCATATCTTGCCAAGACAAAGGATCAATCTCTTCTAATTTCCAAGAAAAATGATTCTCCCAACTTAGTATGCTACAGCGGCTCTACCTGGGCAGATCACCCTATCACTAGAAGATCTCAATACGGATTCATCTGTTTCTTCTGAGGCACACCGCTATATTGGACAAGTCAAAGACAACGCAATGTTACCTATTTGTCAACAGAAGCCAAATGCAATGCCTTAAACAACGGACAACTCCAATGCAGATGGATCAATTACTTGATCAAGGAACTCTGGCAAAAACCAATCACTCCAAGCATCCATCTAATTGACAACAAGGGCCTCAAAGACAAGATTAAAAATTTTGGATGCAACTCTAAAACAAAATTCATCAATCTTAAAACCAAAGGCTTGAGAGAAGACATTGAAGCAGCAGCAATCAAAATTAAACTCATCAGATCAGAAGAAATGGTTGCCAATTCCTTAAACAAAGCCGCAAACAAGAACTCAGTGGTTAGACTGGTACATCACGTCAGTTAATAGTCATTGGAGTATTGAATTAAGGGAGGATGTTGGAATCCAAGCACTGGAATAACACGGACCTGAACTTTTCTCTGTCTGCTTAGTGGAATGTCAGCTATTGCAGTGTCAATACTTTGAACATAAAGTCTCACTCCAAACTAGGCAACCTACTCACGTTCATCAGGTTGATCATTTGCCGCATCTTTTGTGCTTTCAACTCAATCATTCTTCTCCTTCACCTTTCTCTTTTCCTTCTCACCTCTCACTCACTCTCATAACTCCAACCACAAATCCTACCGCATTGAGAAGTCATACAGCTGGGTAAATGTAATTCAACACTCCTCAAGTTACGCAACGCTGATCCAATTATTTAACAGAATTGGCAGTAACCCAATCCATCCATCAAAGACCATCTCGACCGTCATTCAAGACCAACTTCAACTGTATGCAGTCCAATCCTGAGTGCTAAGCTGACTTAATCAAAGCTCCTGTTCTGATCATTTACTTTAGTCCTCATGCGTACAGTTTGACTGATTTTCCTTTAAACTGATTGCGGGCTGGTTCATTCAAATCAGCCATTGCATTTGTTTGTCTCTTTTCATTGATTCCTTTTTTATTAACTTGATCTGAACTGTCTAACCGACTTTTTCTTTTCTCATGTTTATGAAATCAAGTGGTTCTGGTTTTATACCTCAAATTCTTTCAAAAAGTTATTCTTGCAAATCACATGGGTTTCAAAATAATTTTTGAGAAAGTGTTCTATGTACCAGATTTGCCTTATAACCTTGTGTCTCTTGGAGTGCTCTGGAAAAAGGGTTTCAAGATTTGTTATCTTAAATAAGATAAGTTTGTTATTGATTTGAATGGGAGAACTATCCTGAGTGGAAAAGTTTGGAATAAGTTGCTCTGTGCTGACTTGTTCAAGATTTCAGCTCTGAGAACTGTTGCTCACAATAAAAGTGGCCATAAGGTAAAGGAAAGCAATTGTGAGATTTGTACCTTAGGGGCCAAGACCAGGAATGTGTTCTCCAAGAGTAGAGACAACACCAAAGTTCCTAGAGAGGAATTCTCCATTGATTTGGCAGGTCCATTTTCACCAGTGTCTCTTGGAGGGGCAAGATACTTCATCAATTTTGTTGATACAGCAACTAATTTTGTTTGGGTAAAAGCAATAATATCAAAGGATCAAACCACAGAGGAGGTTTAAGTAATCTTAAAAGTCTGAAAACAGAATGGTTTGATGAGGGAGATCAAGAGGGTTATTATTGATGGAGGGGGTGAGTTTGTGAGTAAAGATTTTGAGAAACTATTGAATGATTATGTTATCACTCATATAGTTACTACTGCTAGTACTCCACAAAACAATGGAATAGTTGAGAAGATGAATAGGACTTTATTGGACAAAGTCAGAACTATTATGGCTCAATCTGGTCTACCAAATTTTTTATGGGCTGAGTTGGTGTGCACAGTGTGTCTGTTGCACAATATTGTAAGTGTTAATGGGAAGTGTCCTCATGATCAGTTTTCGAAGTTTTACCCCAAAACATCACACCTAAGAACAATTGGTTTCTTGGTGTATTATAGTGTCCACCATAATGAGATGGTTGGAAAGTTAGATCCTAGATCCAGAACAGGAGCAATTTTGGGATATGACTTAATAAGTAAGTCATACAGGATTTATTGTCCAGGGACAAGAAAGGTTATCCGTAGTAGGGATGTAAAATTTGAAGACAGTACCTTTCCACTCAAAAGGGGTGAACCTAGTGCTGTTCAGGAATCACAGCAGGAAATAGCATTGGAGCTAATTTCCCCAGCAGAGTCTGGAGAGAATATCATTAGTGATGATATTGAGGTGGCAGACGTGCGAAAGGATGGTTCAGTACCCACTTCAGGGGAGTCTGTGGAATCAGAACCTGATGAGCCTCCACCTCCAGTCAGAAGGAGTGGCAGGATGAGAATGCCTGTTGATAGGTATGGGGAATGGAAGTACCATTATGCTTCTGCGGAATATGAGGAAGATACACTTCAGGAACAGTTTATGCTTAATGAGATTCTACAGTTTAGTTCAGAAATGGGTAATAGAGTTAACCCAAATAGCTTTGGCCAAGCTATGAATTCTGATGAGAGAGCCAATTGGAAGACAGATATTTTTGAGGAATTTGATTCTGTAGAGAATAATAGTCTGTTTGAAGTGGTCAAGCGGGATTCAGTTCCAAAAGGAAAGACCATTGTTGGTTCTAGATTAGTGTTAAAAAAGAAGTTTGATACTAATATAGTTTTGAAGAGGTTCAAGGCTACATGCGTTGCACAGGGCTTCAAACAGGGAGAGGGTATTTATTACCAGGAGACTTTCTCCCCAACTGGAAGGCTGTCCACCTTCAGGTACATCATTGCTTTGGAAGTGGAGTTGGGTGAAGAAATCAGACAGGCTGATTTTGTGACTGCATACTTGAATGCTAAACTTGGAGAGGAAGAGACTGTTTATATGTCAATTCCTGATGGTTTCAAGGAATGGCTGGTCAAGACCAAGCCGGAAACTATGAAGAAAATCTGTTTGAGAAGTTTCCTCTCAGCATATAAAGGGGAGTATGTCCTCAAGCTGTGCAGATCCCTGTATGGATTGAAGCAAGCAGCTAGGTCATGGTATAATACTATGAGAATGAAACTGATAGAGATTGGTTTCAAAAAAAGTTCCGCTGACCCTTGTCTCTTTGTGAGAAAGGATGCAATTTTTTTTGTATGGGTCAATGACATTATCATTATTAGGAATGGTAAGGAGAGAGTCATGGAGACACTCAAAAAGGGGGTCAAGATAAAAGATCTTGGTCTGGCACAGCAGGTGCTGGGAATGAAAGTTAGTAAGAGCAATAATGGGATCAGTTTGGATCAGAACCATTATGTGTAAGCTCTACTTAAGCAGTATGGCTTAGAAGATGCAAAGGAGTTTGGTACTCCAATGCATTCTAACATTTGGTTAGAAAAGTCTACAGATGAAGAGCATCTAGAGTTTGTTCAATCTGGGAATGATTATAGATCAGCTATTGGATCTTTGAATTATTTGGGGCAGTTTACAAGGCCAGATATTACTTATGCAATTGGGATTTGGTCACAACACTTAGAGAAACCATGCATGAGGCATTGGTCAGCGTTTAAGAGAGTTATGAGGTATCTTAAAGGAACAAGCAGTCTGGGACTGCAGTTTTCAAAGTCATTGAACTTTGACTTGGTTGGTTATTCTGATGCAAGTTGGGCAGATGTTAACACTAGGGAATCAACAATTGGTTTTGTATTCTTCTTAGGAAAGAATTTAGTGTCTTGGATGTCTAAAAAGGTTTCAGCAATAAGTCTTTTGTCAACAGAAGCAGAGTACAGAGCGTACTTGTCAGATTCACAGGAAGCAAAATGGTTGAGAAAGGTCTCAGAGGATACTAATAAACCACAAGGGTTTGCATTGTTGTATTCTGATAACCAGAGTGCCTGCTTCTTGCATTGTTGTATTCTGATAACCAGAGTGCCATTGCGTTGGCAGAAAATCAAGTGTTCCATTCTAGAACAAAACATATTGATGTTCATTATAACTATATACGGGATGCAGTTAACTGCAAAGAGATAGTGTTAAGGTACATGCCTACTGGGGCAATGATTGCGGATATCTTAACTAAGGCATTAGATAGGCACAAACATGAAGGTTTTGTGTCTAGTATGCATATGGCATCCCTTTTGGATTAAGGGGGTGTGTTAAAATGCGGATGCACTCAGGTAATGTGCATAGGGTTGTGTAATCCAAATGGGATGCAAAAATGGGCCTCCACGGCCCATTGGACATCACGTGGGCAACGTGGGCCTATGTTGGTGTTATTGGTTTTGGGCATTTGGGCGCCAAATAGAGTTTTTATGGTCTTTTGGGACAAGGACCCCCACAGGCCTGCCAGGGTGGATGGGCCACCCAAGCCAGATGGGATTATTTGGGCATAAAAGGGCCCAAGCTTCATTATGGACATACATGGCCAGACGGCTGGCCCGCCAAAGTATGTAATTCTCAAAATTTGGGCTTGGGGCGGCCCATTGGGGCCGCCACCCGTGTCGCCGCCCGCTTGGGGCCGCTGCCCCCGTCCTGGCCTGTTTGAGGCCGCCTGTGTTCCTTGGTACGGCCCACGGGGGGCCCGACAGCGCTCACAGGGCTGTCGCGCCGTGTGGTGCTCTTTGATGGACGTGAGTCGGGAAAGGCTGCGCGCTGAAAAATTTTGCGGATTGGAAAGCTTGCGCAGATTGGAAGGCTTGCGCAGATTGGACGGATTGCAGGGATCGGAAAGCTTGCACGGATTGGAAGGCTTGCGCAGATTGGACGGATTGCGCGGATTGGAAGGCTGGCGCGGATCGGACGCCTTGCGCGGATTGGAAAGCTTGCGTGGATTGGAAGGCTCGCGCAGATCGGACGGCTTGCGCGGATCAAGCGGATCGTGCATTGCAAGACACGCGGATTGGATTACCCGCGTATGCCCCGGATACCTGGAACGGGTTGCCGGGCCAATGAATCATTAGAAGGAAAAACCAGCGGGCAACACGGACGGGGCATGGGGCAGGGGAGGTGGAGCATGGGTAACGGGACGGGGGACGGAGTGATAGGGTTGGGCTAGGGTTCTGTGGCTTAGGGGTTGTATTCCATCATTCTTGCAGACTTGCGGTTGTACTTAGGTTAGGGTTGAGGGGGAGGACTTAAATAATTCACTCTCAACTCTAGGTTGTAAGGGAGAGGGATTATCACTTGAATACGTGTGTCGGATTGAATTGGAAAGGAAGGAATTCATCTTATTATCACTCTCACTCTCTCTCTCTCTCTCTCTCTCTCTCTCTCTCTTGAATTTCTGCATCCAATCCCCTTATAGATGCTTCAATCAATAACTTCTGGAACTCAAGGACAACTTAAGGGGTGTAGCACTCCTTTCTTGTTTCCACATCTGGGGGTCTGGCCGGGAAAAATATTTTGTCAAAGTCTCTCAAAGGTACTCAATGCTACCAGCATTTGCCCCTCTCTCATCCTCCTCCTTCCGCGGTCTCCAAACCTCCCCAAAGGTTTACCCGCATATTTGATTCAACATTGCAGATGTGGAGCAATTCATCTCACAATATGAAACGGTGGCAGACTCCAATTGCGCTTTGCATTTTGAGAAGACGCGCCATGTTGTCATGTTCATTGAGGACGCAGAAGCACGTCGGGATGTAGAGGACATGGGAGGCTACCTGAACCTGGATTGGCCAGCACTGAAGGAGGAAATGCTGGCAAGATGGGGGAGGCGCGGCTCCCGCTTTCGGAAGGACGATCTCAAGCCATCCGCGGAATTGGATTACAAGGCAGGCGCGCGCGGCGGGATCCAGTTGCAAGTGGAATTGGATTATGCAGAGCTGTATTACAGGGCAGTGTGCATTCTGGCCCCACCGCCAGAAACCATCCCTTGGGCTAGCAAACTTGCGGAGGTGGCAAGGGGCCTTGAGGCCTACCTGGAGAGTATTCAGTGTCCCGGCGTGCCTGCGCCCTGTGTGTGGGCAAATGAGGACAACAACGGCCGTTGGCGGATGGGACACAGGCACCAGATGGCGGATTGGAACGCAGGATTGGTTTGGGGTATGTGTTGGGGAAGCGGGTCTTGGTGGAACCGGTTCAGCCTGCTGACAAGAAGCGGGCAAGGACAACAAAGGAAAAGGGAACGGATTCTCCGTGCCACCCAGAAACCGGTGAATGGCAGACAGGCCTTGGAAAGAAGGGAGACGCGGCGGCGGAAGAGACCAACCAAGCTTTGGAGGATCACAACCCAAGCCGGACCTCTTTGATGGCGGGGAGCGCGCGTTTGGAAAGGGTAGGGGAAGCGGCGGAAGGGACAAACCACGCACCAAAGGATGGCAACCAGAGCTGGACCCCTTTGACGGTGGGGAGAATGAGGATGGGGCAGAAGGATGTGGCAGCAACAGAAAGGACGGGCGTGGAATGGACGGACGGGGGGCCGGAGTGCGGGACGGATGGTCCCAGAACGGGCACGCAGCCATCACAGCTAGCAAGAGCCTTGGGATTTGTGCAGCAGACGCTTGCAGAAGGGCTTCAGGGGTGGAACAGGGAGGGATGGGATGCCAACGGCACGACTGGGGAAAAGGACAACAGATTGGCGGGGACACTGGCAACAGAAGGTGCTTTGGGACGGAAGGTTGAGAAATTGGCTTGCAAACAAGGCCCCTGCGGGATTGGTTGAGGCAATACGCCGCAGATCTGGTGATGAGTATAGGGGGCGCGGTTGTCTGAGGACAGCGGCAAAGTTGGGGGGGGGAAGCTGGCGCGGGGTGGAAGGTTGGAGTTGGGACGCAGGACGGGGGCTCAAAAAAAAAAGAAAAAAAAAAAACTTTTTTTTCTATTGTTCCTTCTTATCTATTCATTCTTGGAGGGGGTGAAACTACGGAAGGTGAGATGGTGGGTGATCTCTGGGGACAGAACTCAAGTTGGGGGGGGATGTGGTGCTCTTTCATGGACGCAAGTCAGGAAAGGCTGCGCGGTGCGGGCTTGCGCGGATTGGAAAGCTTGCGCATATTGGATGGATTGCGCGGATTGGGAGGCTTGTGCAGATTGGAAAGCTTGCGCGGATTGGAAGGCTTGCGCAGATTGGACGGATTGCGCGGATTGGAAGGCTTGTGCGGATCAGAAGGATCACACGGATTGGAAAGCTTGCGCGGATTGGAAGGCTCTTGCGGATCAGACGGCTTTCGCGGATCAAGCTGATTGCGCATCTTGCGATGCGCGGATTGGATCATGCAGGTACGCCCCAGATACCTGGAACGGGTTTCCAGGCGGACGCATCATGAGAAGGAAAAACCGGTGGGCAACACGGACGGGGCATGGGCCAGGGGAGGTGGGGCATGGGTTATGGGACGGGGGACGGAGGGATAGGTTTAAACTAGGGTTCTGTGGCTTAGGGGTTGTATTCCATCATTCTTGCTGACTTGCGGTTTTACTTAGGTTAGGGTTGAGGGGAAGGACTTAAATACTTCACTCTCAACTCTGGGTTGGAAGGGAGAGGGATTATCACTTTATCACATCAGATTGGATTGGATTGGAAAGAAGGAACCCATCTTATTATCACCCTATCACTCTCCCTCTCTTGACTGGCTGCATCCAATCTCCTTACAGAAGCTTTGATCAATAACTTCCGGAACTTGAGGACAACTTTAGGGGTATTGCCACCTTTGGTTTCCACAGCGGCCAAGGGATCCCGCGGGGTGGGATGCTGCGCGGGCCCGGCTAGTCGCGCTTGGAGACCAGCGCCACAGAGCCGGGGCTTTCTGCCCCGGCTCGCTCCCCCTCCACTTGCTTGCCGTCGCAAGGGGGATGGGGGTGAGCTGGCTGGCTTAAACCAGCCAGCGACCAACCGCAACAGTGCGGTTGGTCAGGGAAGGGGGGACCTGACCACCCCCTTGCCCAAGCAGGTGGCGGCTCCGGTTGCAAGATTAGCGACCGGCAGGTGGGGGGGAATTCATCACCCCCCCACAATTGATTGTTTGAAGCAACCGAGCAAAGGGGTGCTCTCCCCCCCCCTTTACCAAGGGGGAGGAGCAATGGGCCTGGGGGGACCTGATCACCTCCCAGGCCAACCTTCTTGAAAAAGCCCTGGTGGTATCAACCCCCAGGGCACCTGGTGAGGGGATTTAACCGCCCCCACCAGGGATTTGAGAGAAAGAGGGGGGGGGACAGCATGTCCACTGGTCACACCCTCCCATATGAGTCTGAGACTGGACCCAGGTGTGCCCTGGGTTCCACCTGGCCCATTTGAGGGGCCAGGGGCTGGCTGCATGAGGCAACCAGCCCGTAAAGAAGGAAATGAGGTCATCATGGCTGGTTGTAAGGGACAACCAGCCAAGGGGATTGAACAGTTAAGGCGCTGGTTCAGCCCCATTGAGGTGGAAACACCAGAAACAACCAGAATAGGCTGGTTGTAAGGGTACAGGGACTGATGCCATGTGGGCTGATGTAGTCCAAACCAAGTAACAAGGCCAGTAGAGACTGTAGAGCTCTTTTGCGGCGGAAAATTTGCCTTTTGGCTTGTTGTATCATGGGCTCACAAGAGGCCAATCTTTTGTACTTAAGGAGCTCTTCTCCCTGCTGTTTCCCATCCATTCATTCATCATTCCAATCAAATTCATCCACCATATTGCCCCATTGTGAGAGCCCCATTAGCCAATATTGAAACCCAGTGTCCAGCATTTCTTTTGCTTTCAATAATGCTCATTTGCCTAAGCTAATTGCTGGCCATAATTCTAACACCCATTTATAGTGGCTATCATGCTATTTTAGTAGTAGTAGATTTTTTCTCAAAGATGGCTTCATTTCTTTGCAGGACATTGAAAGCCTCTTCAGAAGACATAGCCAAATAATTCATATAATAAGTATTCTCAAAGGGTGATGTTAAATTCAGAACTCACAGTTGTGTGGGAGTCATGTAGGGACTAAACAGCCCAATGATCTTTTGGGGGCCCATACACGCATCCAAAATAATTTTGTGGGCAAAAACATCCATCTACAGGCGCCCAAGGGGTCTTCTCAAACACGCCTGGCTGTATACCACCCGTAAACAGCATATTTGGGTTGTTTACCCCAATACATGGCATTTTTGAGCCATGTTTGGGGGTTCACAGCTCCCTGGGGGTTTTTCCAAACTTTTTGGGTCCCCCTGGACCAAATTTGGGTTCCATCAACCCAAATTTGGGATCAAAGCTTACTACGTGGGACTTTTGTTCCACATCTAGAAATAAAACTGATATCAAAGAGAAATGAAACTGAAATAAAGTGAATCTGTAAACCAAATCATTTAAAGTAAAGGCAAATTGCAAACATAAATCCCAAAAAGTTAATCTTTCTCCACTTGAAAGTGAGGAAACTTGGTATTTGTTCAATTGAAATGTGGATTGAATACTGAAGTAGCATTGCATTTTTTTTTGAATTATGGGAACAGTGGCAAGCCCTTCTTTTAAAATGGCCGCGTTGAAGGACTACATTAGTGAAATGGACAAAACTGCGGAAAAGAAGTATTTGGGTAATGAAACATTGGAAGCGCCAATTGAATACTCATCAAGGGTGACAATTGAGGAATAAAATTTGTCACAAATGGACACTACCACTGATGTTGAGGAAAAATTTATGTTACTCTGGTCTTTGGCTGATTTAATTTGATTGAAACTGATGGAGTGCATTAAATCATAATAAACATGAAACTGTAACTATGACTATGTAACCATGAAAGATCCACTTTCACCACCTCCTGTGAGAGCTTTTCCTACCAGAGAAGAGGCAAAAACTTATTTTCAAACATGGGAAATGAAGCATGGTTACCCTTTTACAGTATTCAACTCAAAGTTTGATAAAGATCTTAATTGAGCCTGTCATAGACATGGTTTATACTCTGGGAAATTTCTCACCAAAATTTCATGGAAAACTCACAGAAGGAAGTTTGGATTCAAGTTTTTAAACCATGCTAGTCACAGAAAGGAATACCCCTTGTGGAAAATCTCCTACAAGAACAATCAACATAACCATGAACCATCTCCATACCCCTCAGTGCATCCTCACCTGAGGAGAATCTCTGGGGTAGCCTTAGAGAATCTAAAAGAAGGCTTGAATGATGGGTTCAATACAATTCAATATAAAAGAACATTGAGTGAAATCAATGGTGGAGAATATGTTGATGACTAAGAAATCTATAACACTAAGGGTAAGGTAGCACTAGCAGAACTAAAGGGGAAAAGTGTTATGGATGTCCTCTTTGGAAAACTTGGTAATTCAGGTTGGGTTCATCAAGCAAAATTCAGTGGAGAGGGTCACTTGGAGGCCCTATTCCTGGCTCAAACAGAGTCATTAAAGCTTTTCAAGCAATTCCATCATATAGCTATGATGGATTGTACTTATAAGACAAGTAAGTACAACATCCCCCTATTGCACCTCATAGGAATCACTTTCAACAAGAAAACTTTCAAAAAATCTTTTTCTTATGACAAGAGAAATGTTTGATTTCTACAGTTGGTCTGTAAATGTGCTAAAGGATTTGCCATATGATCCTGAGAGACTTACCAAAGTCCTTATGATGGACCATGAAAAAACTTGAATATTTCCTCTAGAACAAATATTCCCACAGTTAAAAAGACAGTGCCTTCAATGGGACTTGTCTAAAAACATACAAGCAAACTGTAAAGTACACTTTAATAATGAGATTGAAGGGTGGAAAAGCTTTATGTCTCTGTGGGCTATGTATGGGGCCTCAAAAACCAAGCTGGAGGCAGAGGTCAATCATTTCGAACTTATAGTAAGTGCCAAATCACTTCCTCTAATGTTAATCTTCCTAGTTTTGGGTTCCTTAAATTATGAATTGTATAAAGTGTTTTTTGGAAGACCATGAGGATTTACTCAAGTATAAGGATAATAATATCATTCATATGCAAGAGATGTTTTTAACGGCTTAGAATTGCGCAAACCCAGACTTTGGAAATAAAACTATGTCTTGGGTTGAAGGGGCCCATGCTGATCTATAACTATTCCTTGAAAACTTGTTGGGAAATATGGTGGATGTTTGGAAAAACCTAGAGGGCACAGTTTCCAATCAAATTAAATTGGTTCAGGCTTCCCTTTACAACTCTTGAATAAAAATTGGAATAGTTCTTCCTAATGGACTGTTATCATTGGGATACAAGGTTTATTTACAAGCAATCAAACTTTCTGGGGATCAATTAAAGAGTTTAAAGCATAACCATGATGGGGACGTGGGCACCAAGTCATACTCAGTGCCCATGGGTTTGACCTTTTCCCATCATATAGGTGACCTACTAGTGTCAAGAGGCTGCATTGTGCCTGAAGATGTTCATCCTCAGTGGAGGTTGGATTTTGAACCTTGCCTTTTTATTTCTGTAAGCTGGTTTAAGTTGGATTGTTCAAGTCACTTTGTGATTAATGATTTTTGATTAATGCTGTTTGATAAATGATTTTTGAATGAGGATTCCTAATTGACTAAAATAATGATTCCTACTTGACTAATTTTGATCCTTTTGAATTTTTAAAGTTTCATGTTGATGAAATGCTCAAAAATTCTCAGTTAAATGAGAAGCTCAATGAAATGATCTTGAATCATCCTGAAAAAGATTATTGCAGGCTGTTGAAGCACTTCATGAAGGAGACCACCAATTACTGATAAAAGCCAAGACTTGAACCTAAAGTCTTTCAATCAAGAAGAGGCTGTTTTAAGACTCCGCACGGCGCAGGGAGTTGGCAGTTCTGTGGAGGGGATAGGTGCTTTTTTAGGCTGCCCTCCTGAGTGTTACAAAAATATTTAAATGTAACCAGGATCAAGGTCCAGTAATCTTTGTTAATGAGGAATCAAATGGGATAGGAATAAGTTGATAGCAATGATAGCTGAGGGGAGAAGCAGCACTACCTGAACCAAGATGATGAGGAGAAAGACTTTGAACAAAATAAGTTAAAGTTTGCTCAGAGTCCAATAGAAAAAAGCAGTTGTAAGTAACGGCGCCCACACGCTAATAACTCTGGTCGTCAGAAGGTGATTGGGAGCAATCAACTCAAACCCAATCAACCTCCAGGTTCTCAATGAACCTGCCCAACTCTCCGCAATCAAGCGCTTGGGGGGTACCAGATAATGGTGGGTGGCTGCACAAGACAATGCAATGTGTTTATGGATCACTGAAACAAACAGGAACAATTTCGGACTAAGAGTAACCCAACACTTCTCAAGGATTCAAGAATAGTTTGGCAAAATGCAACTTGAATAATTAAAGGGAGGTTTAACACTCCAGGTTTAAACTTAATAAAACCTCTTAGTCAAACGTTACTGGTCCAGAAAGACAATCAAATGAATGATCAAGACCAAGTAATGGTCAGAAAAAGGGATTAAGAGTGGTATAACACACTCAAGAATTCAATTTAATGAATTATTCTTCAACCAGCAAGGCTATGGTTGATGATAAGGAACAGGGCCACAGAAGGGCAGATCAGAGTTTCAGACTTAAAAAAAGTCAAGGGTAAGGGATAAGGATCAAGGGATAATCAAAATATATATCTGGATAAGTGATCAATTTCACAAAGGAAGGAGCTCTTGTATCAGAAGCTCATAATTTTCATTAGTGGGAAGAATTAATGATGGAAAAAAGCAGGGGAGAGCCCATCCATTGATAGGCTAGAGAGCCCTGTAACTATTTAAAATTGGATAACACAAATGAAAGCGGAATTTTTTCTTTTTTTTTTCTTTTTTTTGTTTTTTTACAATGATGAGGCTCAAACTTGGGGAGGCCCGGTTCCCTTCTGCCAATCTTCCAGACTGGGGTGAGAGATTCTAACCCCAGCCTGTTGCTTGCAAACGTCTGTGCAGACGTTCTCACCCCTAGTAACGACGCAACACCCCTTCCCATCCAAATAAATGAAAAAAAAGGAGGACAGTTGCTGCCGATTGTCCAATCTAGGAGGAGAGTGTGATCCCGATGATGATGGAGTTGGTGAGCGCAATTATGATGATGCTCATCATGGCTGGATGGTTTTGATGATGAGCGATGGGGTTGATGTGATCAATGATCCTTGCTCACAAGCTGTGATGGTGGTGATGATGAGGAGGCCATGATGCATGAATCAATGATGAGAGGGAAGGCAATGATTTGCGCATGGCCAAGCAATGGGGAGGGTCATGATGAACGACTGATGTTCGCGATGAAAGTGAGGAAGCAATCAAGGATGCAAGCAATGAGGATGAGGAGCAACGCAGGCGATGAGGATGAGGAGCAAGCAATGAGGATGACGAGTGACGCGATGAGGATGAGGAGCGACGCAATGAGGATGAGGAGGGATGCAATGAGGATGAGGAGCGACGCAATGAGGATGAGGATGAGAAGGATGCAAGCAATGAGTATGAGGATGAGGGAAGCAATGAGGATGAGAAGGATGCAAGCAATGAAGATGAGGATGAGCGACGCAATGAGGATGAAAAGGATGCGACGCAAGGGAGAGGAGGAGCTACACCACTAGGACAGGAAGGGTTGGAGTGAAGAATCCAATTTTTTTTTTTAAAAAATTTTTGAATTCTTTTCCCAAGGTGTCCCAAATGGTTCACCACACCGTCCAAAATTGATAAATAACATGCAAGATCCTTCTTGATTAAATAACATTAAAAAGGAACTTAAGCGCGCAAGGAGAAGTAGAAGGGAAAAAAAGAAGAAAAGAAAAATGAATAAAAGTATTTTCTTTTGTGAAAGGTTCATTTCTTGGGTTTCATGAACTGATTGAGAAATTTTTATAGTCAAAGTCAGGCTCTTCATCTGAATTTCATAGTTCAGTGGAAGAGAATGATAGTTCATTGGTTTTGATGCCTTTGGAATCCAATTCCTTTTTGAAAGATGAAGCAGATGAAATGGATAATTCAAACAGAAGATCATCTTAGGTTAGTGGTGATTACTTTAATGAGATTAGAATTTCAGCTAACTACCTTCTTATATTAGGAATTAAATTACCTCAATCAAATACCTGAGAATTTACATAAGTTCTTTGGTGAGTTTTGGGACCCAGTTGGAGATGGGAATTGTGGTTTTAGATTCATTGATAAATCACTTTGGTATGAATAAAATGGATGGTTTAAATTTTGGAAGGGGATGCTGGAAACATTGAGGAAAAATAAGGGGTGCTATTCTAAGATTCTTGGCAGAATTAAAGGTTTTTAAAAGATAGAAAAAATACTTCATGTTAATGACATCAATGAAAAGATTTCCTCTTGAAAATGGCTTTCAAACCTTGAAATGGGTCAAATAATAGCTGATACTTAAGGGAGACCCATATTTTTAATTTAATTATATTCATGTTGTAATTGTACTCCTATGAAAATGGGTGTCAAAGAACAATCAGATCCTATGTTCATTTGATTTGTTAAAGATAACCATTGAATCCAGCTTGTAATTAAGGGAGATATTATTCCAATCCTGTCCATAGTTTCCAAGCAATTTTCCATGATTTATTAAAAAGCAACTTTTTGGGTTGATCACCTCAAAGATCAACTTGAGTTGTATTTATTAGATAATTGAGATTGAATTCAAGAACAAACCAGAGGGCTGACAAAGGAAGAGAACACATGAACTGGAGTGAGAAAAGGACTGAGAAATCATGAGTAGGAACCAAAATAAAGCAGACAGTTCTTTAAAGGCACTCAGTGAAAAAACTTTTGGGGTTTCAGTTTCAACATTTATTGGGTTGACAACAATTGAGTATACTGGTCTGGTGGTCATTGATTGAGTTGAGAGTTCAAGAGTTGGAAGCCTTGGGACATAGGTGAACTGACTCTTACCAGTTACAAGAATGACAGGGAAAGAGTCCCTAGAAGGTGTGAGATTGATAATTCAAGGTTTATCTTCAGAGGTGTGTCTCAATTTCAAGTGATTTGAGTGAAAACAAGTGAGAGATAAGGAAAAAGTAAAAGAGAATAAAAATGAAAAAGAAGACAAGAGTTTGAATGAAAAAAAAAGATGAATCTAGAGAAGAAAGTAAAAGTAATGCCTCAAAAAACATTGAGTAGTCCCAATAACCACCCAGCTAGGTCTTCTTATGCTTCCCTTGAGATTGTGTGTGCATTTCCATACCAGTGGTTACTGGTGACCCCAAATGGGGAACTGGGATCTTGAGGGATAATCCCTGTTGGGGTGCGCGTGGGCTTTGCAGTAGGAGATGAGTGAGTCAAGGAAATGGGAGAGAGAGACATGAAAGTCAACACACCCCATATCTGGAAAGAGTCCATTCCGTCAACAAGGGAGAGAAAAGTACGGTTGAATCACATGGATGAGATTTTCCAGTGAGGTTTTGGGAACCGCCTTGGTGAGTGGGTTGGCCAGCATTTTGTTGGATGATATGAGTTGAATAGAGATATTTCTGCGCTTGAGTTCTTCCCTGAGTCCTCTGGTTTTGAGATCAATGTGGCCTGTTTTAGAATTAGACCCAAATCTTTTCAGTTTTTCTTCAAGTCCTTTGTTATGAATGAGATTAGTGGAGATGGGAAATTTGATTGAGAATACTTTGCCAATTAGGTTTTTTAGCCAATTTCCTTCCAGGAATGAATCCAGGAGCCCATTGAGCTTGGCTTCCGTGGTGGATTAGATGATGTTCTGTTGTTTGAAACTTTCCCACAAAATCAGAGCTCCAAAGGCTAGCCCCAGGTAGCCCAATTGAGATTTGAGAATCACTGGGTCCTTGGCCAAGGATGCTTGACTTTAAAAAACCATTAGGTTGGCCTTAATGTTGTACTTGATGGTCAGTTTCAGATCCTTTGTGGCTCTCAGGTACTGCCAGGTTTTCTTGAGCTCCCTCCAGTGACTGACACCAGGTTTGTTTTGGAAGCGGGCCAAGCTTGACACAAAAAGGCTGAAGTTGGGTCTGGTTCTTCAGGAAAAGTAGTTGAGAACGCCTATTCCCCATTGGTAGTTGATTCTGAGCTGTTTGAAGGCCTTGAAATCCTTGTCAGTGGCCGCGCTGAGTAGAATATTTGGGGTGAGTGTAGTGGACACAGGTCTAAATTCCTGGAGTCCAATTTCCTCAAGACCATGATTGATGTTCTTGGGTTGACTGAGTTGGATGGAAGATCTGGACCTTTAAAACTTCATGCCTAAAATCATGTCTGGGTTGTGGAATTGGGAGTTTTGGAATCTCAGGTTGAATTTTTCTTCAAACCCGTTTGCTTTGCCAAAAAGGATTAAGTTTTCCATGTGGAAGAAGATGAAGGAACCTCTTTACTTTGATTTTTAGAGGCAGGGGTTGATTTCAGATTTGAAAAAGTCCAAAGATTTGATCCAGTTGGCAAGGGTGTTGTACCTGTTCTTCTGGGATTATTTCAGTCCATAAAGGCTTTTCTTGAGTTTGAAGTATTTTGAAGGTCTTTTGCTGCCTTCTGGAGTCTTGATGAAGACTTCTTTGCTTATGGGGGAATGGGAACAGGAAGATTTAGCATCAAAATGCCTAATTGGGAGTTTTTTTTAAGAGAAAGTTTCAGTATAGCATGGAGGGAGGCAATCTTTCCAGTCAGGGCAAAGGTTTCCTTGTAATCAAGACTGTAAATTTGGGAGTACGTGTAAATGCAGATTCTGGCCTTGTGAATGAGGGTATTTTTGTGACATTTGTCTTTGATTTTGAACACCCATGTGGTTTCAGGAGTGTTAGTGTCACGCTTCGCACTTACGGATTATTGTCTTCACCACTTCAACATATCCTCTCCTCAGTACCATCTACCTCAGTCTAAAAGCGTGACACAAATAAAAGCACAACATCAATGGTGTGATCCGCTATTTTGTCTGGCTCACGCTGACCTTCCAATCTTGGAGACCAACTCAGTATATACTTGCAAACCTTGTGGTTAACTCCATACCAGTTGGCCATCCATTATGAGATCCAATCTCCTTCCCTGGCTAATCAACAGCCTCGGACTTCCATCTTTGGTCATGCATTGTTTGTTAGTTTGCATCTACGTCTAACCAAGCCATCACTACTGTATAGTTTGCAATTGGACCAGTCCCTACCCTGCATACACTATTACCTCTCATTTGCATTACCTTCAACTTCACTCGCTCCTATCCCAATTCATCATGCAATTGTACGCTCAGATTCTATTTTCTCGCACTTACACTAAGACCTTGGATCTATACCACTGCTTCATTTCTTATTCCGTTCCTGTCATTCATTGCCTCACTGCTTCACCTGTAGTTATCTCATCACCAGATTGTATCTAGTCACTTCGGATTACCTTATAAGGGCTATCCCCTTGCCTGATGATTGTCTCCTCAGTTAGTTAATTTCATACATTCTTGCATTTTGCTGCAACCTAGTTATCACATTGGACTCAGGTTGAGTTTCCTTCTTCAGAATAACTTCCATTCATCTTGCCGATTGTTGAGTGGCATAACCAAGTTTGCACTTTGCAACTGGGTCTGGCTATTTGCACTTGCCCTTGCACTTGGTATTCCTTTGCGCTCACGATCATCTAAGAATTGCCCTATAGTACGTGGGGTGGTCATGTGACAGTAAATTAACTAACTCAACTCATCTATTGTAGCCTGCCAACCTAAAGTAGACTTCTTCTTTTTCGATGTCACGTACTTGCTCAACCGGCAACGCTTCCCTAGCCCCTTACAATGATGAGATCCATTGGGTGGGGAGAACCAGAGCTCCTTGGGCCCAACTACCCTTAGATCCAGTTCCTCCTTCTAAATGGCCATCTGTGGAACCTCTTGATGATCCTCAGGCTCCTCCACGGGATGCTCCGACGGACCCTCCTGCGGAATTCGCAGACTCCGACCATTCTTCTGATGAAACCTTGACTTGTGGTAGACCAGGGGTTTGCACTACTGCTCTCTGCTCCAACCCTGCTTTTGACATTGATCCAGGCCCTCACTCATGGTGCCCAGCGATCTAGTCCAAGCAATCCTAGTTTTCGCACTCCGGGAATGAAATAACCTGATCACTTTACAGGAGAACACCCTCATAAGCTTAGATCCTACCTAAAGTCTTGTAAAATCATCTTTTCAAACAACTCCAACAATTTCCCTTCTGATAGACTTAAATTTATGTATGCTTTGTCCTTCTTAGGAGGTAGAGCCTTGCAGTGGTTCAAACCGTACCTTGAACGTTTATCCAACAACAGTCCCACTTGTATTCTCAACAACTGGGACAAGCTTGAGCAACAATTGTTCACCCTGTTCGCCAATCCCAATGAAGTTTGAAATGCCAAATACTAACTTAATAGTTTAGTTA
Organism: Puccinia polysora; assembly: GCA_025617555.3. Classification (NCBI taxonomy): domain Eukaryota; kingdom Fungi; phylum Basidiomycota; class Pucciniomycetes; order Pucciniales; family Pucciniaceae; genus Puccinia; species Puccinia polysora. The sequence goes on along the minus strand of CM062623.1, from coordinate 39,017,552 downwards.
TGAAGGAGAATAGTAGAGCTTCTGTTTATACTTCTCATTTTTGAAACTTGCAGTCTTGCATCCAGTGGAACAAGGCCGCTCTTCTATTCCATTTCAAAAAGGGTTTACCAGCATGCCTAATCAAACAGCTTGCAGTTGGGGGTCATAAGACAACCTTGCTTCAGAAGCTTATTGATCAAGTGATTGAGCTTGATAATGGCTATCATGACAAGAATCTCTCTTGGCAAAACAACCATGGACCATCCACCTTGGCTCCAAGGGTGGACGACTCCTCAAAGCAAGACACAAGGAACCCAAAACCATCCAAACCAACCCCGACTTTGAACTCCAACTTGAAAGGGAAAGCCATCTCTGAAACTCCAAAGTTCTTGGAGAAGGAAACCGGGATGCTTTGAAGTGAGGAACAACTGCGAAGGGAAAAGAACGGGCTGTGTATGTATTGTGGAGGTAAACATGATGTTGACAGCTGTGCAAAGCAGTTAGCACGTGAAGCAGCTAAGCAGTCAAAAAATTAGCTTGAAGTTTTTCTGATACTTGCAAGGAAAACTAAACATTATCTAAATCACCGCGAGGAAATCTTTGCACTTGCGAGTCACTAGGTGCTCCAAGTTTGAGATTTATCCTATTCCATTCCGACAACACTCCTTATCAAGTATTACTTGATTCCGGCGCTAATGTTTCCTTCATCAGTGAATCTTTTGCGACTTCCAAAAATCTTACGCGTTCTGAGATAGATAAATTTCCCATCTATCTAGTAAGTAGTGCAACTGAACCGTCTTATTGGGTTTCCCAAAAGGCAAAATGGACCTTTGCATTCTCCAATTTCCCCAGCTTCAAATGGGATTTATTTGTCTTGGCTATACCCGGAATGGATGATACCATTCTAGGCCATGATTTCCTAGTTTACTGGAATCTGGATGTGAATTGGCAAGAAGGAGTAATGAACCTTTGAACCTTGCACTCCCAGAACACTAACCTTTCCGTCAATCAGGAATTAAAAAGCCTTCCTGACACTGTCATTGAGTTGGATGACAATTTTCCGCCAGGAAATTTGCAATATCCTGACCTTCATTCTCAAATTCCCTCTTCAGATTTAGGAGTTATTGCTTACCTATCCAGCTTACCTCTTTCCTGTTCCTTTGAAGAGAAACAGACACCAACCAAAAGGTGTATTTTGAGCTCCCTAATCATCTTGCACCATGCAAGCACCTCAAACCCAGTGCTCAAAGATGAAAAGATTGAAGATTTAGAAATCATTTGAGAGTCTTTACCTTTGGTTTATCATGAATTTGCTGACGTCTTTTCAGCTGCAAAAGCAGATAAACTACCTCCATCCCGTCCTTAGGATCACAAGATCAAACTTACTGGCCCACCTCCGGAACCAGGACCAGTTTACTCGCTGTCAACGCAAGAATCAATTGCATTTCAAGACTACATTGCGGAAAATGTAGCGAAAGGATTTCTCTGTCCAAGCAATTTGAACACCGGTTCCCCTGTCCTATTTGTTCCGAAAAAGGACTGCGGACTTTGCCTTTGTGTTGACTACAGGAAACTGAACCAGGTAAACCGGAAGAATGCCTATCCAGTACTGCCTATGTCACATCTTCTTACCCTCCTCCATGGAGCTACTTATTTCTTGAAGTTAGACCTTGGAGGTCCCTATAACCTAATTCGCATTAAGGAAGGTCATGAGTATTTGACTGCGATGAGAACCCGGTTCCGCAGCTATGAGTGTACTGTCATGCCTTTTGGCCTCTGCAATGCTCCTTCCACTTTTAAACATTTTGTCTACAACATTTTCTCCAATCTCGTAGGTAAATACCTTGTGGTATATCTCGATAATATACTAGTCTACTTGAGAAACCTCAAAGATCAAATTGCACATGTGCGAGAGGTGCTACAGCAACTTTGCAAGAATGACCTGTTTGCAAAAGCCTCTAAGTGCAAATTCCACTCCTCTTCTCTTCATTTTTTAGGTGTTGTAGTCTCGCAGCAAGGACTATCAATGGACCCAGCCAAGAGCAAACGCATATTGGACTGGCCCCCACCTTCTTTGGTTAAATCTCTTCAAGTTTTCCTTGGTTTCAGTAATTTCTATAGAAGGTTTATTGCGCGTTAGGCCAAAAAAACCGTGAAACCTACTAACCTTCTTCAAAAAGACACTCCTTTTATCTTTACCAAGCAAGCTGCTTCGGAGTTCAAATCTCTGAAGAAAGCTTTCACCACTTCTCCAATACTCGCTCACTTCAACGACCTAGCTCGCACTATTTTCAAAACAGACGCAAGCAACTATGCTATTGCAGGAGTCATCTTGCAGTTTTCTTCTTCCACTTCTCTCTTTCACCCCGTAGCTTTCGAGTCTTGCAAGTTGCTCGCTGCAGAGCTTAACTATGAGATTCATGACAAGGAACTTCTTGCAATTTTTTAATGCTTAAAGAAATGGCGTCCATACCTTTTGAGTCTTAGGGAAACCTTCGAGGTTTTAAATGATCATAATTCTTTGAAGTATTTCATGAGTTCAAAAGTCCTCACACATAGACAGGCACATTGGGCCAAATACCTCTCCGAGTTTTACTTTACAATCACGTACCGTCCTGGAAAACAAGCGGTAGTTCCTGAAGCTTTATCACGTCGGGACAACGTTTACCCAGGGGGGGGAGCACCTTTGCCAAAAACAAACCTGAAAACATTAGGACACTCTTCTCAACCCAATCTGCCCAACTCAGTTCGATCATTGCTTGCTTACAAGATTTGGCTTTCAAACTCCGACAAGCTCAACGCAAAAACCCCAATTGCATCAAACTTTGCAAAAGTGCGAACTTATTAGATAGTAGTTAAAGTATAGATGATAATGACTTTGTAGTTTATGATAATTGTATAGTATTACCAGATAATTCTTGCATTAAGTTAGATATCTTCAAGTCACGGCATGATTCTCCGCTTGCTGGTCATTATGGGCAGGATAAAACCTACCAATTGATTGCACAAGACTTCTACTGGCCTGGTATGACCAAAGAAGTAAAAGACTACGTTAGCGCGTGCTATGATTGCAATCGTAACAATTCCTTGAAACACCGGAAGTATGGGCTTCTCCAGCCACTTCCAATTCCGCCTTGTCCTTGGCACTTGCTGTCTATGGATTTCATCTCTCAATTACCTCCTTCTAGTGGATATGATGCTATTCTAGTAATAGTAGATCGCTTCTGAAAGATGGCTTTTTTTTAAGCAGTAATGTGACGGCCTCTTCAGAAGACTTGGATAACTTGTTCATAGAATATGTATTTTTGAAACATGGCCTCCCTGATAATATAGTTAGTAATCGTGGATCTCTGTTTATCTCAAGCTTCTGGACCTTGCTATGCCAACATTTGAAGATCACTTGCAATTTATCAACGGCTTACCACCCGGAAACAGATGGGCAAACAAAGCGAGTTAATCAGATCCTTGAACAATATCTTTGAATGTATGTTGCCTATCAACAAGACGACTGGTCGCAATGGCTCCCACTAGCCGAATTTGCCTAAAAAAATTCCACTCATTCCTCCACCAAACAGTCGCCCTTCCAAACTCTTTATGGTAGAAACCCAACTTTCTCTTCCCTTCACGTAGCACCTTATCAACCTGCTACCGATTACCTTGAACAAATTCAATCCCTTCAATTGCAACTTCGAACAAACCTTGAAGAAGCAAACCAGCGCTATAAGGAGCAAGCAGACCAATCTTGCACTTTGGCTCCAACCTTTGCAGTAGGAGATCAAGTATGGCTTGATGCTTGCAACATTTGCAGTACTCGCCCAACTCGCAAACTCTCCAAAAGAAAGCTTGGTCCCTTTAAAGTAGAATCAGTCATCTCCCCTAACGCCTTTAAACTTACTTTACCTGCGAAATGGCAAGGTATCCACCCATTCTTTCATGTGTCTCTCCTAGAGCCAGCTCAATTCCTATACCCGGGCAAGACTCATCCCCCTCCTGAACTGGTCACTGTCCTCAATCATCAAGAGTGGGAATTAAGCCGTATTCTGGATTCCAGGTTACGCAAAGGAAAACTTCAATAGCTTGTCAAATGGTCTGGCTTCCAGTCCAACAAAGATTGCACCTTGTGGGAACCAGCCCATCACCTTTGCAATTCACCCAATCTGATTTGAGAATTCCATGCAAGCTACCCTTGCAAAACTCGGCAATCATGATTCTTTCCCATCAAATCCCATCCAATTCCATTCCATTCCACTCCACATTCCATCCCATCCAATTCCATTCCATTCCACTCCACATTCCATCCCATCCAATCCCATTCCATTGCACTCCACATTTCATCCCATCCAATCCCATTTCATTCCATTTTACATTTATCTTACTTAATCACATTCCATCCCATATTCCATCCCATTAAAACTTATCTTATTTCACCATCATTTCATCATTTGATTCCTCCATCTCACTGTGTTATTCTTTTATCATTTTCCTTTCATTTCCACTTATTATTAAAAAAAAAATATAATAATAATAATATTTCTATTTTTAATAATAAATAAATATATATAAAAAAAAATACATTAAATTACAAAGTTTCTTTTATTTCTTTTTCCGCATCCTCCCAATTCGCCGTTGATTCCGCAACCATGGAACAAAAGGTATCAAGGTCTTCATCGTTGATCAATGCGGACATTCTTCTAAGTACGAGCATTTCCGTTGCAATGTGCCTCTCAAAAATCTCCTGGAATCTCACAACCCAAGCTTTCTTTGGCTGAGCATTCCATCCACCTTCCTCCAAGAGCTCTTCATACGCTCTCTTCCTTTGGCCACCCAATGTGCCTTCTCCAATATTTTCCGTCAGGCGCCTCGCATCCGATTCAACCGGCAATACGATTTGCACCGGATCCGCTTCGCCTTGGCCCTCCATTCCTTCCGTCCCAGCCAATTTCTCCCTTCCATCTCCTTCATTCCCTTATTCTAATTCACCTGCTTCCTCTTTGTTCTCTCCACTTCCATTTCCTCCATTTTCCTCTTCTCGTTCCTCTGCGTTTTCTTCTCCCTCCCTTGCTTCCTTGGTGATAAATCCTACCGGTTCTGCACCGGATACCTTGCCTCGCACCTCGGCATTCATCTGGGTGCCCGGGTTTTCAGTCGGTGATCCCCAGTAAGGTGGTGGTGGTGGTGTGTTGGTAGTATATCATTGAAAATGAGGCAAAACTAGCAAACAAGCAAACAATTAGTTACTATTTCAAGTTCATTAGTTAGTCCTGATTAGTACTCACCAGGAACTCGCGTCCCCGTGTATTTGATCTCCAGCAATTTTGGTATCTTGTAATTAACCCTAGGCGCGGACCTACAACTTCCCATCTCCCTCCATGATTCCAAAGGACCCTTGACAGTCAACTCGACATTAATAGGGAAGTTTCACGCCACCTTGCGAAGGCAACATTGCTTGCATTTGCCTGAAAGACCTTGGACGGCAGTACTGGGAATACATTGCTCATTGCGGAGAATACAGTTTTTGCAACGGCGGAAAATGATGAAAACATTCTTACAAAATTTATAAAAATCTATTGGGTAATGAATTAACTAATGTATAAGGGTATACAGTAATAATAAAACGACTTGAAATCAATGGGAAAATTTACCTGAACGCTTACAGGAGCTCGCGTCTTTTTACCCGGGCAACTGTAATGCTTCGCACTTATGGATTATTGTCTTCACCACTTTGACATATCCTCTCCTCAGTACCATCTACCTCAGTCTAAAAGCTTGACACAGATAAAAGCAAAACATCAATGGTGTGATCCGCTATTTCCTCTGGCTTGCGCTGACCTTCCAATCTTGGCAACCAACTCAGTATATACTTGCAAACCTTGCTGTTAACTCCATACCGGTTGGCCATCCATTATGAGATCCAATCTCCTTCCAGGGCTAATCAACAGCCTCAGAATTCCATCTTTGGTCATGCATTGTTTTTTATTTTGCATCTACGTCTAACCAAGCCATCACTACTTTATAGTTTGCAATCGGACTAGTCCCTACTCTGCATACACTATTACCTCTCATTTGCATTACCTTCAACGTCACTTGCTCCTATCCCAATGCATCATGCAATTGTATGCTCAGATTCTATTGTCTTGCACTTACACTAAGACCTCGGATCTATACCACTACTTCATTTCCTATTCTGTTCCTGTCATTCATTGCCTCACCGCTTCACCTGTAGTTAGCTCATCACCAGGTTGTATCTAGTCACTTTGGATTACCTTATAAGGGCTATCCCCTTGCCTGATGATTGTCTCCTCAGTTAGTTAATTTCATACTTTCTCGCATTTTGCTGCAACCTAGTTATCACATTGGACTCAGGTTAAGTTTCCTTCTTTGGAACACCTTCCATTCATCTGGCCAATTGTTGAGTGGCATAACCAAGTTTGCACTTTGCAACTGGGTCTGGCTATTTGCAATTGCCCTCGCACTTGGTATTACTTTGCGCTCACGATCATCTAAGAATTGCCCTATAGTACGTGGGGTGGTTGTGTGACAGTTAGCTGGGTTGGGTCTGTTGTATTCCTCCCAAAATACCAGGTCCTTGAATTGATTCAGTTTCTTTCTGATTGATTGTCTCCATTTCCAAGCTTCCTTGCAGGAAATTGCTTTCAATTATGTTTTAAGCTCATGGTAGTGGTGCAAGCCATACTATTGAGGTGGCTTTAAGTTTGACATGTTCCTCAGGGTGTAACCAGGTGGACCAGGTGGGTGAGATGTTTCCACCCTGGGAGGTTGCTGCCCTGATGTTGTTTGATTTTCTGGCAGGGCTGATGTATTCACAGTCTCATGGAGTGGTTGGTTGTCCTCCTAGAGACCCTGGAAATCATTTTTGGAAGAAGATTCAACCAATGAGAGTGATTCCAGTGTGCTTTTGCGGTAAAATTCTGTATTTCTTATTTGATTGTGGTTGTGATTGGAAAGTCTTGATGCCTTGGGATCAGAGTGATTGGAATTCATGCCTTTTACTGAAAAATTGCAGCTTGGGGGTTGTTGGCGTCTAGATTCCCAATTGTATTGAGTTCAAAATTCACATGTTTAAAGGATATGATGCCTCTGTTGGGCCTGAGGATTTGATAGCATCTGAAGTTGGGGTTGTACCATTTAAGCTTTCCCTCAAGGACTTTTGGATGGAATTAATTACCCTTGATCCTGTTGTTGTTGAGGTATACAACCATGATTCCAAGTGGTTTATAGTACAACAAAGGAATGGTGCTCTTTTGCATTAGTTCCCAGGGCAAGCTGTTGTTCCACTTCCTTGGTATTTGGTTGAGGCTGAGACAGAAAGCCTTCAGGATTTCAAGCCAGTGTTGAATGGATAATTTGGATGTTATTGATTTTGTGCCACTCTAGAACAGCAATGAGGACTTCTGGGGTTTGATCCTTGCCTTGGAGAGGTATCCCACTCAGGTAGCCGGTGAAGTTGTCCACCACTGTGAGGATAAATCTTTCCTGTTGGAGTTATGGAGGTTTGAGTGGACCAATTAGGTCCAGCTTTATTCTTTCAAATCGCTTGGAGGAGGCGGTTGACTGGAGTTTGAATGGAGCCATGGTGATTTTTCCAAGGGCGCAGTTGCTGCAATAGAAGGCATCAATGTTGTCTTTTTTATTTTGATTTCATTGATCTCACATACTTGGCTTGGCAAAGCTTGCCCAAGAGAGAGGTTCAGGTCTCTCAGGTTTCACCCAGGATGGTGGTTCATGGACAGGAAGAAGTTGTTTTGACCTATGCCCTTTGGATTTTGAGCACAAACAGGTTGTCTGAGATTGATCCTTTGATAATGGTTCACTTTGCATTTAAGATCTGGAACTTTCCCTTCTCTTACAACAAGCAAAAGGATTTTTCAATGAGTATTCCTGTACTGATGAGGTTGACTACTATCTCTGGGATGTAAATGAATCAATTGTCAGATTTCTACTATTGCAGAGCAAGCTGCAAAAGTAACAAAAATCACATAAAAAAGTAATAATAAAATTAACCTAAGAAGGAGTAGGAAAACCATAAATATTATTAAGGAAAAAATTCTCCACCCAAAATTACGTAGGTCACTCACTGACCCTAACTATGAAATCCAACTCCTTATATTTTTAAATAATTTACAAAAGAAAGACCAAAATACTACGGCTTCACTATTGAGCTTTTGGTCAATTAAATATTTCACACACATTTTCACGCATAGGTTTCACACCTAAAATTCAGTAAGAATTGAGGTGTTGTGTGTATTTTAGTAGTTACGGATGGAAATGTGTTTTGTCACAATTTCCGCACGCAGCCGGGGCAGCCAATGCACCCGCGCGCGGCTGAGATACAGCCCTGTCACTCCGTCAAGGTTGTGTACGCAGCCCCGGGCCTCTGACAAGTACGCAGCCACGGGACTATGGGTTGACAGAGTGACAGGCGGCCTGAGAGGCTCAGGTACCACGTAAACATGCTACAACCCACACGGGAACATTCTACATTTGTAATAAATGTTCCTGTAGATAGAAGACAGTCTAAAAGTACATAATATTATATAAAAATACTTAAATAATCCTTATACGTATTTTTTATTTAATATAATTCAAAGTACCAAGAATGTCAAAAATAAGACAATGACAACTTCTAAAAATATATTAAAATACTTGAATATACTTTTATGGGAATTTCTAGACATCAATATCTTTGTGACATACTAAGAAAACTAATGATATAAAAATATTACATGAATTCCAATGACTTATCTTTTGAAGTAATTATATTAGTAAATTAACTGGAGCTCGAAAATAAGGAGTAAAATCAATATCATGACTTTTACTCCAGTGATATAATACATAATGAGAACTCACCTGACATCAGGATGTCCGCAAAAATGTCTATTTATATAATTATTAAATTACTGGGAACATTTACTAAGGATAATTAATTAAATAATACATAAATAGGACTGATTAGTGTTATCCACATGTCCTAATATCTATTATGAAGTAGAATAATTCCCTAACCTGAGGAATTAGATGCTACCCGTGCTATAGCACCAAGAACACGTGAAAGGCTACCCCTGGTACCCTGCTAGCCTTAGTGTCCGTCCCTTTGAGCCCCTGAACCCCTCAGAAGGACAATGTTGGGACTCCGAAAGCTATAAATAAAGAGCTCTTTTGAGGATATTGATGGGCAGAGACCCAGTTATAGTTATATCCAGACACCTTGCCAAGGTAATCAAGTACTTATAAGAGATAGGTAAGTGATTTATGGCTAAGTCTGATCAATAATATCCATCCTAAACCTCTTTTTTATTAATTAAAACTGCTGAACAACCTAATAACCCCAGTATACAGGTTTAACCCATCAGTGCACGTCTCAAAAAGATACCCATAGGATTTAATAATATACCAGTGAGTTTGATTATCCTTTCTCTGTTGTGGCAGCTTGGCTACAAGGCCCTGCCACTCAACCATGTATTTTATATACATATTATCTTTGGGTAAAATATCCTTTAAACTAAAGAGCCCAAAGTAACCAGGACTACATGTTTTCATACTGAAATACCTGAAGAGAGGTGTTAAAGATCCCCAATAGAATTGTGGCCCCTCTATCAAAATATTTAATAATCAATTAATTGATATTGAATTAAAACAATAAACCATAACCAAACCACTAAACCTTGCAACAAGCTTAATTCAAATATTTTACAGATTTTTGCTGCATTTATTAAATAATGTATTTATTATTTATTCTATCAACTCTGGTAGCTAAAGGATAGAAAGGGTTTTGGCATCCAGGAGGCTGACAATTGGGGGTCTGGCCGGGAAATATTCCATTTTATATTTAGTACCTTGGACCAGACTTTCACAAAAAAATAAAGCAAAGATAAATTTATCTGACTTTATAACCGTGACTTATCATTAAATTCTTTCGCAGTGGATTTAAAAACCAATGCAAAATTAATAATCTATCATTTAAATCTTTTAAAGAAAAGAAAAGAAGAATATATTAAAAATTATAAACCTACTGGTTGGAAAGCTTTAACTCAAGCTGAGCAAATTAATATGTCTTCTGCACATAAACACTTAGATAAACTCCTTGAAAAAGAAGATCTTGAAAGAAGTATCAATGTTCAGGCCCTATTAAGGAAACATAAAGCTTGGAAGAAATTCTGTATAAATTACTTTTTTAAATATAAAAGTAAGTATAAAACTTGAATTATCATATTATTTTTTGAAAAAAATAATATTGATATATTTTATTAACCAATAAAATAAACTTTTTTATCAGTGAGCCCTCCTGTACCAGAAAACACCGCAACTGAAGTTGATTTATTGGATCAGGAAATCCCAGATATCTCTGGACACCCTGAAAATATTGATTGGGCAGGTGACGACCTCATTGGAACACACCAAGACCCCGTAGGATTACCTACTAAGGATCAATTAAACCCCAATAAGGTCTTGATACCTTTGAACATTGACTTAAGTTAGTTTTGAATAAAACTTATTTTTACAGATTTTTTCTGTGAAATAATTACAAAAATATTATTCTAAAATGAATAGACGTAACACAAGAGCCTCCAGAAGAATTACCTCCTATGGATCTTTGCCAAAAGCTCCCAGTAACCATGAGACCACAAATAAGGACAACCATGAAGGGACTGGAACCCTTGAATAAAATCTTGATGGACAAGGAGCATCACCAATTACTTCTGCCCTCTCCCAACCTAGAGCCGGAGAAGGTAGTAGAATCAATCCACCCTCATTTAAAAAAAAGATTCCCTGCAGCCACCCAAGCAGAATCTGGCCAAGGAAGCCAGGATCAAAGACTTAGTCAAAGAGCACGTAAAATATTGGGAAGAATTAAAAGAAGCCCAAGCCAAGGAGGACATGGTGTATATGAAGAATATAATCTCCCAGGCAAAAGCCAACCAGATAGCTATTCAGAAAATGATTCCAAGGAAAGAGGTAGAATCCTACGTAGAAAAGTGGAATCCTTGGGATCAATCGGCCCAACTGAAAGGCAAAGGATCAGGAAAGAAGAGATCCTCTTACATCCCAAACCAAAGGGAAAGAAAGCCTGGGATCAGATAATATCCCTAGCTCAAAAATGGAAAAAGGTTTACAACAATTAGATTCTAATTCTGAGCCCAAACAAACCTCTGATGTAATTAATTCCTATTCTAATGATATGCGTCATAATTTCAAAATTGTTTGTGAAAATTTGGAAGGTTTTTATACCCAAACGGATAAATTAACATCAGTAGTAGCCAAATTGATTAATAACCAAACAAAGATGGTACGAATGGAAGAAATTAAAGAACACACAGAACAGTCATTGGAGACAATTAATCAAGGTAGGATCAGATAGACTCAAACAATTGAGAATATGTTATCAGGAATCCAAGAAGATTTTATTGGGTCTTTCCACCCCTTAAAAGAGAAATTAGTAACCACTAATAACAGCTCTATTCTATCCCTTAGTGAAAAATTGGATTTGCTTAATAACAAAGTGGACCTGCAACTTAATCTGATCAAAAATGATCTTAGAGACTTGATATTCTGTCTGACCAACCCTTTGGGGAATACCACAGAGGAACCAAAACCTCCAAGACAAACCACTACTCCATATGCACCACCCTTATTAGGAATGCATAGGAGTGACACCTTTAGGTCTAGTCCTACCCCTGAGATGGAGCAAGCACTAAAACTCTTACCCCCTATTTCTGAATGGCCCAAGTTCCCCGGTGTGGTGCCCCATCCTGGACACCCTGGCAAGTGCGGAGACTTTAATTTTTTTATGAATTTTCCTTATCATCATTCATAGGCATCATGATCCTAAAAAAAAAAAAAAAAAAAAAAAAATTGATCTGGAATAGCCTTCCATTTGGTTCCCACCTTGCCTCTTCCCTCTTCCCTCTCCCTGCCTGCATTCACTCCTCAAGAATCAAGAGATACATCTTGGTCTCACTCCCTCATCCCCACCAAGCTCAGTCTTGAGTTCACAAGATTCATCCATCCATCCATCCATCCATCCAGAGCTCCCAATTCATCAAGAGTAGCAGGAAGTGTGGTCTGACTCAGTTAGAGTGGATCAAGAGTTGTTTTAGAGTGTCCTTGCGGGCTTTGGGGTTTGCCTCTCCAACTGCGACACTGCTCTTATTGTTTGCTCAAACGGAAAGATATCATGAACCTTGACCCAAAAACTTGGAAAGCCCGTTTGTTTTTGGAGTATTTCTTCTGGGCAAATCAATACTGTGAGGCCAAGAAAGTTTCCAAACAGAAAGAACTCCTTCACCACTATGGAGTTTGATATTCTGTCCTTCTCCAACTCAAATACTGGGACATAACTCGTTACCATGTCATAGATGCTATGCAAAATCTGCTATTGGGTCTTTTGGCATGGAATTGCCGTCAATTTTGGGCCATTTCTGATACAAACAATGAACCAGAACCCCCTGGAGTTCCCTCTTGAGAATTGATAGCCCTTTTACGTGATTCCCAAGGCCCTGTTCCAGCTTTCAACAATTGTGAACATTGGATTATTGATTTGGAAGACAACAACAATGTTAAAACTATTTTTGGAACTCACACTGCCGCCAGTGACACGGCTTATCCTCCATCTTTTTCAGGTTTGGAATGGCGCATACAATGAACTGCATCTACTGAAGGAAAATTTATCCTAGACTCTGATGCTTTGGGCTTCATTAACACAAATCTGCCTCTAATACACGTCCCTACTTGGATCAAGCGCGCTGTTACTGTGCTTGGAAAAGCATCTTTAGGGAGGCTTAAAGCAGATGAATGGCGCAATCTCTTCTCAATCCAACTGCCTCTTATTCTTCCCGCGTATTGGTGCATTCACGAAAATCAAGAGCAATCATTACTAAAAAACTTCTTTCATTTGGTTTGCGCAGTCAATTGTGCTCTCAAACAAACCATAACAGTCAAATCAATTGCCAGTTATCAACATCACATTCATGAGTATCTTCAAAGTTCTTCAATCTTATTTGAGGATTTCAAGTTAGAGCCCAACCATCACATGGCAATGCATCTTGCCAATTGTTTGGAAATGTTTGGCCCAGTGCAATCTTGGTGGTCTTTCCCCATGGAACGCCTAATGGGGACTATTCTTAAAGCTTGTCATAATAATTGTCTAGGTCAATTGGAAATGACATTCATGAACGCATTTAATCGTATTGGCAACTTGAGAGCATTATTATCAAGCCCAGATAAATTAACGGAAGCGCTGCAACCATTTCTCATCAGCTTGAAAGACCCTTCTTCCTCCAACTTGCTGCCTGAGACCCATGATCTTTCAAAAAATTCTCAGATGATTGATTCCGCATTGTACAAGCAGCTGGTTGGACAACTTAACGCCCAATGTTCTTCAGATGATGGCTGCAAGTGGATGGCTTCTTTGGAATGGTCTTGTAAAACCTTGGACCAACAAAACAGATTTGCAACGGTTTCAAATCGAATTGAACCATTGCACCACTTGACCAAAACTGAGCTTAACTTTGAGAGTCTGGATGCGCACGATCACAATCATCTCAACCATTGCTCCCATCGATCCAGTCGCTCCTCCTCCAAATCAACTCATTCATTGACCCCTCAAAGTTGTCCGGGTCAACCTCCTGCAATCCGTCTACTCCTGCAATCCTCCCAAGCCTCTCGGCCGCCATCACCATCTACCTCATTTGGCCGTCTTGAGCGCCCATCTACCTCATCCGGTCGTCTCAAGCGCCTTTCTACCTCATCCTTTCCACCTCCAGCTCACCGGTCTCCCGCGCGGCTTGTCCATTGCCTGCGCGGGTCTCAACTGTCTCCCGGGCCCATCAGTGGGTCCGCGGGCCCCTCAATAGCTACTCTCCTGCCTGTGCGCACCATTGGCAAGGGCCAGGGTCTTGATTCAACTCTTCTGTTTTTTTTTCTGAGTGTTTGTTTGTTTATTTTTTTTTCTTTTGTTTTCTCATGACAATCATCCTCAAAAAAAAAAAAAAATTCCGCTCTATTTGTAAACATCTCTTGTAAATAGTCTACAGGCCTCTGGTCTATAAAAGAAGGGGCTCTCCCCAGCCTTTTGATAGAGAATCAATCCAGGGGAGTGTGAGCTGATGTTCCCCCATTATTGTGAAATTGAATCCTGATCCTTATCCTGGGTATATCTCTGATTGCTCCTGATCCATTTTTGACCCTGAGTCTTTGCCCCTCTGTGTCCTGATCCTTATCACCAACCAATAGCCTTGCTGGTTGAAGAAAATTCTGTCTGTTGGAATTTTTGAGTGTGTTATACCACTCCTTGATCCCTTTCTCTGACCATACTGGTCCTTATCCCTGATCATCTTTCTGGAGCCAATCACAATTGATTGAAGAGGTCTTATTAAGCTTAAGACCTGGAGTGTTATACCTCCCTTTATTTTCTTTGGAGTTGAATTCTGCCAGCCTATTCTTGAGTCCCTTGAGAAGTGTTGAGGTTATCCTTGCTTCAAACCAGTTACTGTTTGCTTTTAGAGCTTCTTAACATTGTGCTTTGTCTTGTACAGCCACCCTCAGTTATCTGGTACCCTTCAAGCGCTTGATTGCGGAGAGTTTGGAAGGTTCATTGAGAACCTGGAGGTTGGTTTGGTTTGAGTTGATCATTCCCAATCTTCTGCTGACGACCAGAGTTATTAGCTCGTGGGCGTTGTTTACATGCAACAGCTTTTGTTCTTTGAACTCTAAGCAGACTTTAACTTCTTTTGTTCAAGTTTTTCCCTGAATAATCTTGTCTCAGATAGTGCTGTTCCATTGCTACCAAACTATTATCATTTTTATCCTCTAGTCCTTGATTCCTCATTTACCAGGTTCTGGACCTTGATCTTGGTTACATCTAAATATTTTTGTAAAACTCAGGAGGGAAGCCTAAACAGCACCTTTCCCCTCCACAGAACTGCCAGGGCCTAGCACCGTTTGGATTCTTACACTGGTGAAGGAGAATACAATCATATAAATTTTATTAAATTTATTGACTACACTATTAAATCTTATGACCTACCAGAAGCTATAGCTGTAGTCAGGCTTCCCAGGCTATTTGAAGGAGTAGCATTGGACTGGTTTATCACTAAGAGAGAAGAAGAAGGATCCTTACCATGGAATTCTCGGAAACTTCTGATTAAAGAACAATTTGGTTCTAGAATGTGGAAAAGAAAAATGATGAAAAATTTGGAAAATTCCTCATTTGACCCCTCCAATGATAAACCTCACAAATGGTTCTTGGAACAGAAGTAAAGGTTATATTGCTTCTATCCAGATGATGATAAAGAGGAAGTAAATGAAAGACTCCTTAACCTGTGTCCTGGCAATCTTAACCATAGTGTAAGATGTAGGATGAGTATGGATGCTGACTTGCCAACTCTAATCAATGTGCTAGAGGAAGTAATAGACATGAATGGGTTAGATAAGAAAGCCCCTTCTAGACCCAAAGAGAACTATAACATTAACAAAACCAGAGAACAACCTCCTCTGATTAATACCTCTGATAAAAAGAAACCTAATGAGAATAGGGATAAAGAGAGGATGCCTGCAACTTGTTGGAATTGTAACAAGACTGGGAATATGGGACAAGAATGCCCATTACCAAAAAGAAAGATAGCATTCTTGGAAGGAGAGCAGGAGGTTGAAGGGAATCAGAACTATGAAGATATAGCTGATACTGAAGGATCTCTTTCTGAATGTGAATTGATCCTGACCAACCCTGTTAATGTTATAGAAAAAGATATAGGCACTTCTGTAGAAATCAATAACATCCATGGGGATTCTAGCTTGCCCCAACAATGGGATCCTACCATAATTCCTAGAAATATTATGGATGTCAAAACATTAACAGTTAAACCTATGATTGGGAAAAGTCATACCACTGGTCAAACTTTTTATGCAACAGGAATGTATAAAAACAGACCTATAAGGTTATTACTGGATATTGGAGCCTTTTGCTCATGTGTCTGTGCTGAATTCTTTAACAAATGGGACCCCAATTGGAAAGAACACCTTTTTCCTTTCCCAAAAGCCAGGTTCAGCTCTTTCAACTCTACCATGAATGCTACTGGAGTATGGACTGCTCCTTTAACACTACCTCATACTAAAGGATCTTTGAGGATACAAGTGGAATTTGTAGTATTGCTCAACGGACTATGTGACTACCTGATACTGGGTAACGATGCCTTATGTCTATATGGTATAGATGTTTTCCAGAGTAAAGGGAGATAATTCACAGTAGGTGGTAATTGGGAAAAGAAGTTTAAGATATGCACCATTCAGTGTAACTTCCCCTCCTCTACTTATCAAAAAAATTTACAAGACTTTGACCAAGAATATTTCTCCCAAGCAGCTCTGAATATGAAACTCTCTGAGGAACAGAAGAGAGATATGTTGAAAGTCTGCTTTGAGAATCAGAATGCTTTTTGTACTAAAGATCACCCCATTGGTGATATTAAAGGACATGATATGGTATTGAAATTGCCCTTTAAGCCTCCCTATCCTCCAAACTTAAGAAGGCCAGCCTATCCTTCTAGTACTAAGTCTAGAAAAGCTCTTGAGGAACATATCCAAGAATTAATAGACTTACAAGTATTAAGGAAAGTAGGGCATAATGAACAGGTAGATGTGAACACACCTGTAATCATAGATTGGCATAATGACAAGTCAAAAATGGTAGGAGACTTCAGAATGATCAACAATTATACTCAAGCAGATTATTATCCTATACCCCGGATTGATCATGCTCTGCATAACTTGTCCAAGGCAAAGTACATCACTACTATGGATATGCTTAAAGTTTTCCACCAGATACCAATAAGCCCTGAAAGCAGGAATTTTATGAGAATAATCTGTCATTTGGGAATATATGAATATCTTAGGATGCCCTTTGGTATAAAGAATTCTCCATCACACTTCCAGAGAACAATGGATACAGTTCTGGGTACATACATCAGACAAGGATGGATGATGGTATATATAGATGATGTTATCATATACTCTGATGATTGGGATACTCATATTAACAAAGTAAGATTATCACTACAGACCATCTCCAGAGCAGGATTGAAGGTGTTCATGAAGAAATGCAACTTTGGCTACGGAGAATTGAAAGCCTTAGGACATATGGTCTCTGGTCTAACCCTAGCTGCTCATCAAAATAAGATAGCTGCTGTCATGAATAGACCTATGCCTCAAAACAAAACATAGTTACTGTCTTTCATTAGTTTTTGCAGTTATTACAGACAATACATACCAAAGTTTGTTATGCTAACTAAGAGTCTGTATGAAGTATGCAACAACAACACTCTATTTAAAATGACTCATGAGAGAGTGAAAAACTATGAGGAACTAAAAATAACTATGACCTTGACCCCTTTACCCATCCAACCAGATTACTCAAAGCCCTTCAAACTGTGCTTGACGCCTGAATGGAAGGGTTAGGAGCTGCTCTACATCAAGAAAGGATAGAAGAAGACAGACCAGTAGAGAAACCAGTACTCTTCATATCTAGACAGATCAAAGATACAGAAAAGAGATATGTATCCAGTCAGTTGGAATGTTTGGCACTATTATGGGCTTTAGAAAAGCTACACTCTTACTGAGAAGGCCTCACCTTACAATTAATCATGGACTGTAAAGCTTTAAGAACTCTTATGAACATGAAAACTCCCATCAGAAATATGCTCAGGTGGCAAATTGCTATACAACATTATAGAGGTCAGATGACTATAGTGCATAAAGCTGGAGCTAAAAATCAGAATGCTGATAGCATAAGTAGGAATGATTTTCTTAATGACTCTAACAATGCAGATTATGACCCTGAAGATCAAGATATTTTTCCTATCCTGAAAATCAATCTTTTTTCATTGAATGCTCTTATAATGGGGATCCATTTATGTGAATTAGATACTGCTTTCTTCAACCTAGTAAGGGACAACTACTCTCCTAAAATAAAGCTGCTGATTTCAATTATGGAATGTGAATCCCCAGAAGAAGCTCTGATAAATAGCCCACCTGCTTCATTACTTAAACCCTATAAAGCAGGAAGGTTTAACTTTTGGGATGGTCTTCTTTACTACAGACACCAACATTCCAGTGTATTAGTACTAAGTAACAAAGAAAATATACAACACTTACTCCAGGAATGCCATGACAACTGTTCATCAGGGCATCTATCCACAGAGAGAACTTTGGAAAAACTAAAACAAACTGCTTGGTGGATAGACTGGAAAGAAATCACTAATAAATATGTTACTAGCTGTGAAACCTGCCAGAAATCTAATAAAACTACTGTAAAAAGGTTTGGACTCTTACAGAAAATCTCTCAACCTACAACCAGATGGGAAATCATTAAAATGGATTTTGTCACCAGCCTCCCCCCTGGAGGTACTCATTCATATAACTCGGTCCTAGTTATAGTTGACAGATATTCTAAGAAGGAAAAATTCTTACCTAACCACAAAGAAGATAGTGCTATGGATGTAGCTTTACTAATCTGGAACAGGATCATAGCTGATGTGCGTATACCCAAGATTATAATCAGTGACAGAGACCCCAAATTCACCTTCGAGTTTTGGACAAATCTACATGATATACTGGGTACTACTCTGGCATTTTCTACAGCATTCCCCCCCCCAAACTGATGGATTAGCTGAAAGAATGATACAGACCCTAGAAGATATGTTAAGGTCCTGTAGCTTTGGTCTAGAATAAAAAAACACAGATGGTTATTGCCATGATTGGGTAAGCCTACTCCCAGCCCTAGAAATGGCTTATAACAGAAGTAAACATTCTACTACCAAAGAAGCTCCTTACATACTAGAAAGAGGATGGATTCCAAAACTCCCTAGGAATAACTTAAACTATAACTTAGCCACTATTCATACAAAATCTCTTGACTTTAAGAAGATGATAGATCTGGCAAATAATCATGCTCAAAAATGTGTAGAAGAAGCAGTAGAATACAAAAAACAAAGATGGGAAAAATCACATAAAGAACCTGACTTTTAAATAGGAGATCAGATCTTGATATCTACAACCAATTTCAACAATCCAGCAGGTAACAGAAAACTGAAACCAGCCTTTGTTGGACCATTTTTTATCAAGAAGATGCATGGCAAAAATGCTGTGGAAGTAATCTTGAGTGAAGTTTTATTAAGGAAACATCCAGTATTTCCTGTTAGCCTAGTAAAACACTTTCAACCAAGAGAAGGCAAAAACCTCCCTCCAGCAATAATCCCAATAGAACCTGACCCTGTGAAAAAAAGGGAAAGTCAGCAGGATATTGAGAGACAAGAAAGAGAGAGTACAAGGAAAAGATGTTAGACTATACTTATTAAGATACAAAGGAGAATCTGCAGACAAAGATGAATGGTTACCAGAAAATAACATACCTGATGGACCAATCCATCTCAGAAACTACAGGGCCAGAAAAAGGAACTGAAACACACATGAAGTTAATTCTCTCTTTAATTTTCCCCCAACATCCTCCAGATTTTTTTTCAGATATGGCCACATCTTGGAGTGGGGGAATGTTGGCTTGCTACTATTGCAGAGCAAGCTGCAAAAGTAACAAAAATAACATATAAAAATAATAATACAATTAACCTAAGAAGGATTAGGAAAACCATAAACAAACCAACATAATCACGCAGGATAATGAGAATTCAACCAAACTAATCTAGCTGGCTGCTGAAAACCACTTTGCTTCAAGTCAGGCAGCCAACCAAGCCAGGATGTTCTTCAATTTCCTGTACCTAGGTTTTGAGAAGAACAACATTGACGGGTTTGTCACCTCTGTGAAAGCCATCTGGGGAAGCTAGAAAAGGTTGGTGTTGATTTTCCAAAAGACATACTTAGCTATCTTATTCTCTTGAAGTTACCGGAGTCTCTCAAGTCAATTAGATCTAATATCATGCACTCTGGGAGAAACCTGTCAGTAATTCTAGTGCTGAATCACTGGGTCCAGCACAAGAATGAATTCCATTCCCAAGCCTTCGGAACCGCTGACACCAACACAACCATGTACCATGTCAACAATCAGAAAGAGGCTGATCTCCCAAAATGCAAAAACGGAAAAAATAATCCTTCCGTAAAATCCCATTCTCCTTTTTCTTTCTGGGCAGAATTTCCTGAGTTTAGACCAGATAAACCCCCAATAAAGCTAGAAGCAACATCAAGAAGAAGCACCAACCCAAATCACACTACTATTCCTTCATCTGTGCCTTCAATCACCTCAACAATGTCCACTCAGACCAATTTATCCTTGATAGTGGATGCTCCATCCATATGTTTCATAATGAGCAATCCTTTTTATCCCTAAACAAGGAAATTGGTAAGGCTTCTATCAAGACTGGAAAGAAGGGCAAGGAGCTAAGTAATGAAGGAACTGGGACCGCAGAGCTGCATTGCAATGGCAAGACAATATATTTTGAAAATGCAGCCTGGGTCCCTGAAGCCACAGTAAACCTTGTGTTGCTTGGAGCTCTCCTCTTGAAAGGAAGAAGCCTCAAGGTAAACTCTAAAATAGAAACTCTGTTCTTCTCTCTTTGTTGTTCTGGAGCACAAGTTTTGACAGGCATCTTTGAGAATAATGTTCTCATGATCCTTGCCAATAAATCAGCTGAATTGGATTCTTTACCTTTACCAACAAGGACTCATCCTGTTTTTTATCTAAAACTTAATTGCAAGATCTGCATCTCAAGCTAGGTCATGCTAGTTTAGAAAAAATGGAGAAGCATCTAGGATCCTCAATCAAGAAAGATGCGCAAAGGCTTTTTGAATTTCTTGCATGCAAAAAGAGTAAAATTGACAAAGCACTTTTCAATAAGAGTCAAGTACCAGCAGCTGAAGTTTTTGAACAACTGCACCTTCACCTGATGGGACCCCTGAATCCAACCAGCAAGGGAGGAATGAGGTATTTGCTTACAATAGTAGACAACAAATCTGGGTATCTCTCATCTTGTCCACTCCCTTCAAAGAATGCGGAAGCCAAAATGATCAATTTTGTAATTGAGAACAAAGAAAAGAAGCAAGTAATGTACCCCATCAAAATTGTTTCAGATGGAAGGAAAGAGTTTTTAAATGAATCTCTCAATTTCTTTTTCAGAGAGAAGTCCATACATCATTTGTAAGAAAACCTTATCACTCTCAGCACAACGGAAAGGCCAAGCAAGCAAATTGTAAAATCATGGATTCCCTAAAATCTGTCTTCAGTTTGACCAAAATAACTAAAGACTACTGGCATGTCATTATACAAAGCTGTTGCCTGGCGCTAAACCAAATACTGTCCAAAAATGCGGAAAAGACTCCCTGGGAGATGCTGCACAAGACTAAAATTCCTTTCAATTATCTTAAACCAATTGGGTCCAAGGTGGTATATTTACGGAAGGACAAAAAGATCAGGTCAAAGCTGGAGGAAAAAGGGAAAGAGGGACTTTTAATTGGATACACTCCTTGGTTTCACTCCTACAAGATTCTGTCAAAAACTGGAAAAATAGTCAAAACCAAGCATGTGACATTCCTCAAAAATCAAGATACTGACTTAGCCACTTGACTTGACAAGGACTTCACCATTGAAGCAGTCTCACCCATCACAGACCCTGAAGGAACTGCTCCTTGTGACGAGCCTATCACTGAAGATGTTGAAGATCAGAAACATCTTGTAGGAGACTCAGAAGACCCAAGTTCATCCAATTCTGATGTTTCAGACCTGAATGTTCTGAACTCTATAAAACCATAACTGAGGGATTGCTCCAAGCTCAAAGCACCAGAGCATTATGGGTCCTACTCTGAGTCATTACCAGAGAAAATATGCCAGGCTCTCAAGCAACCAAACTGGCTTCCTCCTATTGAGAAGGAGCTTGATACAATCAAGGACCTGGGGGTGTGGGAAGACGTGGGTGAATCTGAGGTAGTAAACCCTCTTAACACTACCTGGGCTTTTAGAAGTAAGCAATATCTTCACAAAAGAGAATCCACTCTGAAGGCCAGGGTGTGTGTTCAAGGCTTCAATGAGAGGTACAGAATTGACTATTTTGACACCTTTGCTCCAACAGGTAAATTTGCCTCCTTACGGGCTCTGCTCAGTTAATCAGTTGAAAAAATCTAAAAATCCTTCAATTTGATGTGAAGGGGGCGTTTCTGCATGCCCCCTGGGCTGAAGATGTGTTTATCAAAAATCCTGCTGGCTCAAAAAAAAACCTCCAAATACTTGAAATTGAAAAATTCATTGTACAGCCTCAAGCAGGCACACCTCAACTGGTGCAAAACTCTCAGCTTGTGGATCAAAGAAAAATTTTAGGAGAGTGACAGAAATCCTTTTCTCTATCTCCATTGTGAAAATGTCACGGCAATTCTCTTCCAAGTTTATGATTGAGTTGTGGTTGGAAATTCTAATGACTTCAAGGAAAAGTTCTTGAACCGCTTTAAAGGCTACTTTTCCCATGAAGTAGACACTCTTCTTGGGATGAAAGTTGAAAAAGAGAAGGACTTCATCAATTTTTCTCTACCAATTAAATTAAAAAGGGACTGGAAGACATGGACCTACTCAACACAAAACCCTTGAACAATCCATGCACTTCAGGCTTGCACCTCAAATCCACCTCTGAGTTGGAAATTGAAGATTCAAAGAAACTTGGAAAAAGTTATTGATTGCCAAATGGTTGGTTCAACTTCATTGCAAAATTGGCTTGGCCGGAAATAAGCTTTGCAGTCTCTAATCTCTCCCAATTCTGGGAAGAACCAGGTATCCAACATTGGAAAGAACTAGAACACATCTGGAGGTACCTTTTAAAAGTAATTGACCATCAACTAGTTTTTCAAGCAAAGACTACAGCTATGAAAGTGGTTGCCTACAGCAATGCTACCTGTGGAGATGATCCACTCACCAGATTATTTCAAACTGGCTTCATTGTCTCTCCAAGGGGTCACCAATCTACTGGAACAGCCAACGCCAGCGGAGCATAGCTCACTTGATGACCAAATCTGAATGCAATGCTTTATTTGCATGACATCTTGGAGGGCAATGGATACATCATCTTATCTGCAATATCTGGAGAAATCAGCTCCTACCGGCAGTCAATTTCATTGAAAAAAAAGGTCTAAACAATAAAATCAATAAATTTGGTTGTAAGTACATTGAAATCAAGTTAAAAAGCCTGAAAAATGATTGGAATTAGCAGTTAATTTATATTAAACTCATTTCTTTGCAAGACATGCTGGCAGAATCCCTTACCAAGGCGGCCAACACCACAGCAGAGGAAATACTTAGCAAATACATTGGATCTTAAAAGTATTCCTGATTTTTAGTTGAGGGGGCATTTTGATATTTTTTCTGACTATTTCCAAAATCATGAGCGGGCAGAAAAGATGTAGCAGCCTGTCACAAGCGCCTGTTACCTACTTAGCTAGCTGTTCTTGTCAGCTTCTGTTTATTTCCTTTTGTTTTCTTTTTTCTTTTGTATCACTGTTTGTTGCACCTTCTTTATACTTGTCTTGCTAAAATTGAAACAAAAAAACTGATGTCTGGTCAAGCCAGCCAGCAATGAAGCTCAGCAATCCAATGGTCAACCTATACCACACATTGAGTGAAAGGAATTCCTTGTGATAATTTTCATCAGATTTTCTGAGGTGTTGACCAGGGGTGAGAGGTGCTGATACAGGCCTATGAAAAGAAATTAAGATCCTAAACCAAGACCACTGTATTTCATGAACAACAAAAGTGCAAGGTTGGTGAGACTGTTCAGATGAAGTCAACAAAAGGGATCAAAGAAATGAAACCAACAAAGGCAATGGCTGATTTCAATCAATCATCCCGCAATCAATTCTGAAGACAAGCAGTCGAGCTGAATAACATGATGACTGATACAAATAGTAATAATCAGAACTGGATGATTTGATAAACGCATTGAGCACTCAAAGTTGAACTCCATACATGCAACATTGGTCTTGAAGGAAGGTCGAGACAGTCCTTGACCTTGGATGGATGCAATCTGTAGTTCTGTAAAGTAATTGAGTTAGTGTCTTGAAGTTTGAGGAGTGTTGAATTAGATTTACCAGCTGTGTGATGTCTTGGTGCAATGGGAACAGTATTCAAACTTGTGCGAGTGAGATGGATGATGAAAGGACGATCTTGAGAAATGAAGAGAGCAGGAGATGAATATGGGAAGATGATCCAAATTACCAGCCAGCTGCCAGCAGTTGATTCATCCCGGAAAACAAGGAGAAAGGCTAGCTTGTAGTCAAACTTCATATTTGAAGTATTGACACTGTAGCCGGCATCCCACTTCACAGTCTGAGAAAAGTATAGGTCCGCGTTAGTCCATGGCTGGGATTATTCCAACATCCTCTCTTAATTCGACTCTCCGATAACTATTCACTGACATGATGTACCAGTCGGGACACCAAGTTTTTATTAGCGGCTTTTGTTAAGCAATCCGCAACCATCTCTTCTGATCCGCTGAGTTGGATTTCAATTGATGCCGACTCAATGTCTTCCCTCAATCCTTTGGTCTTTAAATCAATGAATTTTGTTTTGGAATTGCATCCGAAATTTTTGATTTTATTGTCAAGACCCTTCTTATCGATGAGATGGATGCTGGGAGTAATTGGTTTTCGCCACAGTTCTTTGATCAGGTAGTTGATCCATCTGCATTAGAGTTGTCCATTGTTTAGAGCATTGAATTCAGCTTCAGTTGATGAATAGGTGACGTTGTGTTTTCTGCGGCTTGTCCAATATAAAGGTGAGCCTTGAAAGAAACAGATGAAACCAGATTGGGACCTTCTTGTGACTGGATCGTCTGCCCAGGTGGAGTCGCTATAACAAACCAGGCTGAGTGAGTCGTTTTTCTTGGTGATGAGGAGAGGTTGATCCTTTTTTTTTGCTAGATATCCCCAAAACTTGATTATTTCACGCCAGTGATTGATACCGGGCTTCTCTGAGAATCGCGCCAGTGAGGAAACTGCAAAACTGATGTCTGGCTGGGCTAGTCCGGCAATGAAGTTGAGCCTACCAATTGGAGATTGGTAGTTGAAGTTGAGTTTTCTAAATTCTTCTTGTTCTTCTTTGTTAGCTGGTAGGAGATGAATACCCGGGGTGCAAGATGTACTAGAGATTGACTTAGACCCCAGAAGATTCAGTTCCGTCAGCCCTTTTTCAATGTGAAGAGGAAGAGATAGTTTAACTGCATTTTTTGTTTGTTCAACTTTCATTCCAAGTAGCGTGTTGGGTTTGTGACATGATGAGTTCTTGAATTTTCTGAGGAAAGCTTCCTTGAATTTATTCACATCTCCGACCACCAGGAGATCATCGACATGCACAAAAAGTGCCGATTGGTCATCTTTACCAATGTAGAGACATGGGTCCCGGTCGCAAGGGGTGAACCCTTGGAGTTGGATCCAGTTTTGGAGCATCTCATACCAGTTTTTTGGTGCTTGCTTGAGTCCATAGAGTGACTTGTTTAGCTCAAGGATTGGCGTATTTCTTTTTGAACCAACTGGACAACGGATGAAAACCTCCTCGTCAAGTGGAGCATGTAAGAACGCACCCTTGACATCGAATTGCAACATCAGAAGATCTTTTTCAACAGCTAGTAGAAGAACGGCTTGGAGTGACGCGGCTTTACCAGTTGGGGCGTATGTGTTGAAGTAGTCAATCCCATACCTTTGATTGAAGCCCTGAACGCACACTCGTGATTTATGAACTGGTTCGCCTCCGTGTGTGTTCTGTTTGATCCTGAAGGCATAGGTGATGTTGAGGACGTTCTTTGGTTTGGTTCCTTCATAGTCCTCCCAGACTTTGAAGTCTTTGCAGGTACTTAGCTCTTTGTCTAATGATTTTGACCATATTGGATCTTTGAGTGCCTCCTCAGGCAATGATGGAGTGTAGTTGCAGTGGTACCCATACCAATCAGGAGGCCAGATTGTAGAGCGATCTCTCAGAGTTCTTGCTGGATTGAGTTCAGCTTGAATGAGCTCGTCTTTGTTGCAATTGACATCTGATTCTTCCGCGGAGCTTTCAGTTTTAATTGCTCGAGTGCCATCTGATTCATCAGCCGTGGGAGGAGATTCTGTAGGATTTGTTGACAAGGGGAGTTCCTGTGGTATGATTTGCAATTGGTCTGAGGGGTTGTCCAGAGCAGAATTGATCGAGGGCAAGAACTTGACGTTTTTTGTTTCTATCACTTTACCGCTGGGTGTGAGTACTTGATAAGAGAGAAGTTTAGGTGCATACCCAAGAAGTTTACCTGGGACTCCCTTCTCGTCCAATTTTTGTCGCAAGTGATTACCAAGGTCAAGGTAGGTAAGTTCTTTCCCGATTGGTTTGAGATATCCAGTCAGTAGAGAGGTCCAATGCATGGTTTCCCAAGGAGCTAAGCCATCTGCATTTGGAATTTGGTTGAGAGCAAGTGCACAGCTTTGGATCGTTTTGTGCCAATAGTCTTTGGGGATCCTGGAGGACAAATGTGTAGCTCTGACTGATTTGGCAATGGTTCTGTTTGCTTGTTCCGCCTTTCCGTTATTCTGTGGATGGTATGGCTCAGAGACTATCCTTCGAATTCCTTTCTCCTCAAAGAATTCGGTTAAGTCTTCATTAATGAATTAGCCTCCTCCGTTGCTGCAGAATTGAGTGGGAAAATAGTGGAGGAAATTGAATTTGTTGAGAAGGATGAACTTGATGATATCAGGGGCGTCGCTCTTGCTTTTCATAGGGATGCAGCTAATATAGCCACTGTGGCTGTTGACTAATGTGAGGGAGTATTGGTATCCGCCTTTTGCCATTGGAGAGATTGGTCCAATGAGGTCGGCATGGATCCTCTGCATTATCTTGTTGGCTTTGGTGGAGATTTCTTTGAATTGACTCTTGGTTATTTTACTTCTGTCGCAGTTCTTGCAATTTAATGACCGTTTCACGGAGCTCGGGACAGATTCTTTGAGGAATTTTTTGATCCTTGGTAGACTAGCGTGACCTAGTTTGAGATGAAGATCCTTTACGTCTTCCAGGGTTGCGCTGAAACTTTGGTTGTTGGGAATGATGGCGTAAAGTAGGTTGTTGAAGATCTGTCCTTGCAAAAACGGCTTTTTGTTGAGTTGCATTTCAAATGAGGGTGGCAAGCTTGTGTTGTTAATAACAAGGTTAGCTCCCTTGCTCAGAAATACTCCCATCAAAAGGAGGTTGATGCATACGTCTGGGGTCCAGGCAGCGCCTTGGAGGACAATAGTTCCGACTGGTGAGGTGAGACGAGCAGACCCTCTACCCATGATAGCCAGCAAAGCTCCTGGTTTTCCGGTTTTGATGATGTTCAATCCATCTTCAGGGGTGACGGTTTCAAAGACGCGCCTGTCGCAAATCATATGAATTGAGCATCCCAAGTCAAGGATGAAGTTGGAAGGAGCTTGCTGAGAGAAATGTGAGAAGCAGTGCAGAAAGGAGAAGAAGTTGGCAGATTCATTGTTTTTCTTCTTTTCTGGTTTTCAAGGTTTGAAATTTTTTGGTTTCAACTCAGGAAACTCAATCCAGCACTTGTCTCGGGGGTGGTTTTTCACTTCTGGATTGTGAACTCCATTTTCGCATCAAGGATAATTGGAGTACAGGTTGATATCAACCTTTGAGCTGGTAGAGATTTCTTTAATCTTGGCGTCGTTCTCGTTTTTGTATTGCGTCAAGTGGTCCAGAACTCTTTTGACGGAGACTTCTTTGTCACCGTGCATGATTTGGGAGGCCATGTTCTTGAGATTTGCGGGAAATTTGAATAGAATAAGGTACGCCAGGATATCTGAAGGAAGTTCTATGCCCACTTTGGAGAGTTTGTTGAGATGCAGCCTGACCGTCGTGACAAATCTTTTGATGTTATCTTTGCTGAAGGGAAGATAGAGAATTCCATTGAATACTCTGGCTCTATTTGCTGATTGTGATGAAGCAAAATAATTCTTGGTTGCCACCCAGATTTCTTTGGTGTTTTGAATGTTTCCTGGCTTGATGATATTTGTGTGTGTTGCAGGTTTGAGTTTTGCCAGAAGAAAAGGGGAGATGTCTTTGTTCATCTCTGGATCAAGTTGTTGGCTGGTGTCTGGGTCTTCCATGATTTGAAGAATTCCTTGGATGTCAAAGAGGCTTTCCATTTTACTTTTCGAGATCAAATAGTTGTCTTCATTGAGCAGAGGTTTGGACTCGACCAGGGTTTTAAGCGTAATGTCCCTCATTGCGTTGTCGCCTCCTGGTCCTGGTGTGAATCTTTCCGTCATTTTCGTGAGCTTTGGCTTTGAAATGTGAAAAGAAATTAAGATCCTAAACCAAGACCACTGTATTTCATGAAGGACAAAAGTGCAAGGTTGGTGAGACTGTTCAGATGAAGTCAACAAAAGGGATCAAAGAAATGAAACCAACAAAGGCAATGGCTGATTTCAATCAATCATCCTGCAATCAATTCTGAAGACAAGCAGTCAAGCTGAATAACATGATGACTGATACAAATAGAAATAATCAGAACTGGATCATTTGATAAACGCATTGAGCACTCAAAGTTGAACTCCATACATGTAACGTTGGTCTTGAAGGAAGGTTGAGACAGTCCTTGACCTTGGATGGATGCAATCTTTAGTTCTGTAAATTAATTGAGTTAGTGTCTTGAAGTTTGAGGAGTGTTGAATTAGATTTACCAGCTGTGTGATGTCTTGGCGCGATGGGAACAGTATTTGAACTTGTGCGAGTGAGATGGATGATGAAAGGACAATCTTGAGCAATAAAGAGAGCAGGAGATGAATATGGGAAGATGACCCAAATTACCAGCCAGCTGCCAGCGGTTGATTCATCCCGGAACACAAGGAGACAGGCTAGCTCGTAGTCAAACTTCATATTTGAAGTATTGACACTGTAGCCGTCATCCCACTTCACAGTCTGAGAAAAGTATAGGTCTGTGTTAGTCCGTGGCTGGGATTATTCCAACAGCCTACATTCAATGAGACCAAGTTCTCAGAGTCCCTTTTCTATGTGTTGTGGTAGAGACAAATGAATAAGACCATTCATATGCACTAATTTCATTCCCAGGAGTGTTTTTTGCAGATGAGCAGAGAAATTCAGGAACCTACTGAGGAGGGCATATTTGAACCTATTGACATCTCCTGTAACAACCAAGTCTTCAACATGAAAGAAGAAAATTGTGTTGATTGTCACTTTCATGACTCCTGAGCAGATTGTCTGAGACACCGTTGTGTCTTCCGTTTTCTTGTCCCTCAACTTGTCTGTTGTCTTTATTCTCCATTCTTGTCATCCTGCAAGTGTCACATCTCTCACAAACTCATTGTGTCCATGTACTGTCTCGAACTGCCAATGCAACTGTCATTTCTGTTACATGTCTACGACTGTCAATCTCGCAACTGTCTATTCATCCACAGAGATTCCTTCTTCTCAAGTCTTCATACTTTGTCTCTTCCTTACCGTGTCTCGTCCATAAATCTTGTGCTCTCTCTCCTTTCTTACAATGATTCCTTATCCGCTCTCAATGACTCGACTCAACTAGTTAATCTGAAGAATCCTGATCAGCACTCAACTTCAAACTCGCATATCTGATCACTCTTCTAACCCTTGACTGTCTGGTAGGCATCAGTATCTCAAGGTCATCTCAACCTCAGGATGGAAACTGACATTCTTTCAATTAGCACTTGTCCTTTGCGTGGCTCCATTAGTTTCTTATATCAGCGCCTCTTCTCTACAAAGTCCTTATTAGGTCCAGAATCCAGCCTGTAGAGACATTGATTCTGTTTGTTATTTCTTACCTTGGTCGTATGTTTGTTGTTTGCACTCTTCTAACCATTCTATTTGTTCTGATCTGAAATACATCAGCCTGGTTCAGGTTTACTACTTCAGCCTACCTTTCACAAATTGTAGTTTTGTCATTGCCTATTTAGAGACATGGGTTGCAGTCTGAATCTCTGAAGCCTTGTTACTTGATCCATTCACTGAAAATTTGGTACCAGTTTCAAGGTGCTTGTTTCAAGCTGTACAAAAACTTCTTCAGTCTGAGATACTTTGACGTTTTATTGAAACTGTGTGGAGTTTTGATGAAGAAATTTTTGTTGAGTTCTGAGTGAAGAAAGGCTCACTTGACGTAAAGCTAGAGAATCTCAAAATTTTTTCCTGCTGCAAAATTTAATAACCCCCTGAAAGAAGACATCTTGCCGGTAGGAGAATTAGTTTCAAAGTAATAAAGAATTTAGAGTTGGTTGAAGCCTTGCATGCAATAGGAAAGTTTTTAAGATTGGTGTCTCCCAATGAGTCTTGGTCTTGATTTTTAATACCACTACCGTGTCAAGAGGGTTTGTGACTAAACTTTTAACTGCTTCCTCCCACACTTTGTGTTCTTCAATTGTCTTTAATTCCTTCATCACCGACTTCTTCAACTCAGGAATTTTCATTGCATCTTCTAGATTTGTTGGCAATTTTTCAGCCACAAAGCCGCAACTTTTGGCTTTTGAGATGGTGTCCCGGTTTTGTAAGTTGTGTTGGAAGTTTTGTTCAGACCCTGAGTTGCTGTCAGAGTCCAAATTGGATTTGGTTTTGATTGCATGCAATGAATTTGTTTTTATCCAAAATCATGTTATCTACAGATGAACTAAAAGGCAATTTGGAAACAATAGCAGTAGGAGGAGTAGGTTGAACTTTGGTGTGAGCGGTGAGTTCTGGATAATCATCAAGAGATACTTCAATTGGCTTCTGAATGTTGAACATTACATGCTTTGTTTCAATCATTTTCCCTGTTGCCATCATTATTTTGTAGGACAAAAGAGCCAGATTAAATCCAATCAAATTTACAGATGCTCCTTTTTCATCCAGTTTTGACCTGATCTCCGTGCTTTTGAGCTGATAGGTGACTGCTGTACCAATAGGATTGAAATAGTCCTTTGGTAGTTCCTTTGAGTGTATCTTCTTCTAGGGAAATTCATTGCCTTTCTGTTTGGGGATTTGATTAAGCACGAGAGATGCTCCTCTTATAACCTTGTTCCAGCAAGATTTTGGCAATTTTGCATCAGAGATGATAGCCCTGGCGGATTCAATCACTGTTCTATTTGCTTTTTCAACTGTTCCGTTGTGCTGTGAGTGATATGGTACACTTATGATTTGGTTAATATGGCTGTCACACAACCACCACAGGTACTATAGGGCAACCTTAGATGATCGCAAGCACAAAAGGAAAGCTGAGTGCAAGGGAAATTACAAGGTAGCAAGAGATAACTGCAAAGTGAAAACTTATGGTGGAGTAACTTAACACACAGCAAGAGGGATGAATTTTCTAATGGAATGAAACCAAATCCAAGCCAAATTTGATGACTGGATTTAGCAAATGCGAGAACATATAAAATTAACTAACTGAGGAGAAAATCCTCAGGCAAACAGGGTAGCCTGTGAAAAGGGTGGAACCCAAATGGATGGTTGACAAAGGTAGAGTTGACTGCAAGGTTTGACAGTGGATGCTGAGTCAGTTTCCAAGCATGGAAGGTTTTTATGCAAGCCTGATTTGATAAGCAGAAGGCACCATTGAGGTTGTGCTTTTAGTTTTTCACGCTTATGGATTGAGGTAGATGGTAAATGAAGAAAAAGAGGATGTCAAAGTAGGAGGACAATAACCCTTAAGCTCAAACCCTGACAGTTGCCTGGCCCTAAAGAAGCAAGCTCCTGCAAGCATTCAGACAGTTTTCCCATTGATTCCAAAGTTGTTACAATTAATGTATACCCATTAATCATTAATTCTTTGCTTTATATAGATTCATAATTCATTATGTTGTCATCATCATTCCGCAGTTGCAAAAACTGCATTTAAAAAAAAAAGCAATGTGTCCCTAGTACAGGAACGCAAGGTATTTGAGACAAGTGCAAACAATGTTGCTTGCTCAAGGTTGCTTGTAAATTCCCTATAAGTAGAGAGCCAGTTGTAGATTTCCCAGAAGTGTCTGGAAGGGAGGTGAAAATTCAAAGGTCTGCGCCACAAGTTAATTATCATATACGCCAAGTGCCCAAGATTGAGTTCTTAGGTATTCAAAAACCTGGTAAGTCAAGGCTTATAGACTAAAAATAAGTACAAAAATAAAGAAGAGAGAAATGGAACTAATATAATGGTTATTGATTTATTACTTCCACAATTCTGATGATGCACCACCAATACGCCTCCGCCGCCACTGCCATATACTGGATTGATTGGGTTGGAAGTTTGAAGCAAGGTGCAAAGTGAAGTACAAGCCAAAGAAACACAGAAAATCTAAGAGGCAAGGGAAGAAGGAATGGCTGAAGGGGAGGTGGAACCGGAGAAAAGGGAGGAAAATGAGGAAGAAGGAAATGGAATAGAAGGAAGGAGTGGAATGGAACGGGAGGTGGAGCAATGGGGTGGAACAGAAAGAAATGAGATGGAAGGCCAATATGAGGGGAGCCGAGTGCAATTCAAAGTGCCAATTAAAACCAATTCAAGGCAATTTACTGGCAATGTTGAAGAAGGTTCTTCAAGGGGCCAAAGGAGGAAGGTGGATGGAATACCCAACCAAAAAGGGTTTGTACTTCAAAGTGCAAGGAAATCTTTGAGAGACATTTAGTGACACAAGTGATGATCTTTCAAAGATTGTGTTCTTTGGTGGATGATAAAGAATTGAAAGAATTTAGGTTGATGGTAGAGGAATTGAATGAAAATTGGGAGGAAGCAGAAAGAGAAATAAAGGATAATCTTTAGAAATTTATATTTTATTTTTATTATTTTATTACTTATATATTATTTATTTATTTCTTTATTTTTCATGAAAAAATAGGATTTTGACTTGAAATAAAACGTGAAAGGATAAAATTTGTGAAAAGAAAAGAAAAGGGGATGGATATGAGAAAGGGAAAGGAAATGAAATGAGGAAATGGGACAAGATTAATGGGAAGGAATGGGAGGGAAGTGTGGAATGGGATGGAATTAATGGAATGGAATAGGAGCTACAATTTGCAAGGTTTGCAAGGGTAACTTGAATGGAAATCTCAAACCAAATCAGGAGAGTTGCAAAGGTGAAGGGCAGGTTCCCAAGAGGTGCAATCTTCATTTTACTGGAAGCCAGTCCATTTAATGAGGTATTGAAGCTTTCCTTTGCATAACCTGCAATCCAGGATACAGCTTACTTCCAACTCAAGCTGATTGTGGAATTGGACCGGTTCAGGAGGGGGATGAATCTTGCCCCGGTATAGGACTCAAGCTGACTCTAGGAGAGACACGTGAATGACCGGGTGGATACCTTTCCATTTTTCAGGTAAGGTATGTTTAAAGGCATTAGGGGAGACTATTGATTTGACTTTGAAGGGGCCAAGCTTTCTTACAAAGATTTTATCAGTTGGGGGATTACTGCAAATATTGAAAACATCAAGCCATACCCAATCTCCTACTGAGAAGGTTGGGGCCAAAGTGAAAAGTCAATCTGCTTGTTCCTTGTAGCGCTGGTTTGCTGCTTTGAGGTTGGTTCAAAGTTTCAATTGAACGGATTGGATGTGGTTAAGATGATTGGTAGCAGGTTGAGAAGGTGCTACTTGAAGGGAAGAGAAAGTCAGATTTCTACCATAAAGAGTCTGGAAGGGCAACTGTTTGGTGAAGGAATGAGTGGAGTTGTTGTAGGCAAATTTGGCTAATGGGAGCCATTGTGACCAGTTATTCCGTTGGTAGGAGATGTACATTTGAAAATACTGTTCAAGGATCTGATTCATCAACTTTGTTTTCCCATCTATTTATGGGTGGTAGGACATTGATAGATTGCAAGTGATCTTCAAATATTGACACAGAGAGGTCCAGAAGCTAGAGACAAACAAAGATCCACAATCACTAATTATATTATCAGGGAAACCATGTTTCAAGAATACATATTCTATAAATAAATTAGCTAAGTCTTCAGAAGAGGGCGTCAAATTAATGCAAAGAAATAAAGAAATATTAGAGAAGCAATATAATACTACTGAAATAGCATCATAACCACTAGAAATAGGTAATTGCAAAATGAAATCCATAGAAAGCAAGTTCTAAGGAATTGGCAGAAATGGAAGTGGCTGAAGCAGCCCATACTTCCAGTGTTTCAAGAACTTGTTCCAATTGCAATCATAGTACGCGTTAACATAGTCTTTTACTTCATGGGTCATACCAGGCCAAGAGATCAATTTGTAGGTTTTATCCTGCCCATAATGACCAGCAAGCGGGGAATCATGCCTTGACTTGAAAATATCTAAATTAATGCAAGGATTATCTGGTACTACTATATGATTTTTATAAACTAAATAATCATTTTTGTCAATACTATAATCATTATCTAATAATTTTTCATTCTTGAAAAGTTTGCTACACCTGAGGTTGTTGAGTTGAGCTTGTTGTAGTTTGGAAGCCAGATCTCAAAGGTGAGTGATGGTTGAACTCAGTTTGGCAGACTGGGTTGAGAAAAGTGTCCTAATGTTTTCAGGATTGTTGTCAGCAAAGGTGCTCCCCCCTCCTGGGTAAACATTGTCCCAACGTGACAAAGCATTGGGGACTACCACTTGTTTCCCAGGATGGTACGTGATTGTAAAGATGAACTTAAAGAGGTATTCAGCCCAACCTGACTGTCTGTGTGTAAGGAATTTTGAGCTCATGAAATATTTCAAAGAATTGTGATAAGTTAAGACCTCAAAAGGTTCCATAAGGCTCAAAAGGTATGAACACCACTTTTTCAAGCAAAAAAAAATTCAAAGAAGTTCCTTGTCATGAATCTCATAATTAAGCTCTGCGGTGAGAAATTTGAAAGACTTAAAAGCTATGGGATGAAAAAGAGAAGAAGAGGAGGAAAACTACAAAATTCCTCCTGCAATCTCATATTTGCTTGCATCTGTTTTGACAATAGTGCAAGCTAGCTTTTTATACTACATGAAAGAATTTATATGCCCTTGGGGAAAGATGAGGGGTTGGTTACTTTTTTTTATTCAAGAATGGGATGCATCCAGGGAGGGGCTGAGGCTTGGGGGATTTATGGGCACACCTCCCAATGGCTGCTCAGCTTGCTGAGAATTTATTTTTCAAGGCAAGGGAAACGGTGGTGTTGATTTGCCAAGAAAAATGATTGTTCAGGCTACTACCCTGCTCAGAGTATCTCCCTCAGCAGAAAATCTATATTTACAACTGTTTTTTAGTGATTATTCTGATTCCCTGTTTATTTCAATTTTTTTCCATGGGTTTTGCAATCTTCAACACTAAAAAAACCTGATGAGATTTTTCTTAGGAATTTTGGCTCAGCACAGGAAATATTCTTGGAATTCTCTGGTTTTCTTTTTCTTTTATGTCTTCCTATCTCTTAACTTGTTTTTTTCTGATTATTCTGATTTTTTTTATTAAAATTTCTGAGATTTTCATTGCTATTTTTACTTGGTTTAACTGGAGTCAGGTTCAAATTTCTTTAAATTTTAACTTAATGCATTTTGTGGGAATGGGGGAAGCACTGAGCATTAATAGTCATGGTTCTCTTCCATTGAATGACCTCTCAGAAATTTGTTCCTTCTTTTAATATTTTATTTTTCTATAGGATTACAAAGAAATGTTCATGCTTTCTTCAAACAAAGTTGAAAATCTGCTTTTCCAAAAATTTTAATTCCCTTTCCTTCTTTATATTTAAATTTTCTTGATTTTTTTTTCTCTTTATTTAAAATATTTTTTGGTCAATTCTCAATTATTGGTTCAATTTTTTTGGGTTACTTTGTAAAAATAAATTGGTGAAGGGATCATTTCTAAGTGCACTCTGGCTTCTAACACTGGATGTGCATTATTATTTTTCATTCTTTCTGGATCATTTATCCTTGCCCTTTTTTGGGTGATACAATTAAATCAAGGCACTCTGCAGCATTTACAGTGGCATTTTAACAAACTGATAATTTTGTGTTTGTTTTTTGTCCTTCTGCTTTAGAACATCTCTCATTTGTAGCCAATTCCCCTCATTTATCTTACTTGAAGCGCATTTTGAACCAGATTCCATGAAGTCTTCAACATGCAGTAATTTTTTCATTTTTATTGTATTGATTTTACTCCAAATTATTCATTTTTTCCATTGAAGAAGCAACTAGCTTTTGTTTTATTTTTAAAAAACATTCTGTTGAATAATAATCAAAACATGTAGTAGTATTCCTATTCAACATGCAAGCAATACCAAAGAAAAACATGTGATTTTGATACTAGGAAATATATCCAAAGCTTCATATTTTATCCATGCGCAGTGTGCAAGAACCTCGCTTGTGTGAGTTACATAGAAGGCTTCATTTTTTACAGTCAGCTCCACCTGCAAGTCAAATTTTTGCAAACATTTAAACGGAATAGAAAAATTACATGGCACAAGTGGTTGGAAAACCAGCCAAGTGTCCATAAAGTTTGTTTTATTTCCTGAGGGTTTGATGGTGCCGAAATATCTTATGAATAATTCCATATTGAGGTGTGCAGTTAGATTTGAGGACAACAACGCTATTGCTTTGGTTCTCTTGAAAGGTTGAAAAGAAGATTTTGTTGATAAGGCAACCCAAAATATTTTCAATGCAAGAAGTCACTGAGAGAAATTTTTGAGACTCCACCTTGCTCTTCTTGACCCATTCATCAGAGGAAAACCACTGTTTGCCGCTTGAGGAAGGGAAAAGATTGTTGAGCCACACAATCCAATTTTTTAAGGTGTTTGAGTCAAGAAATGCCTGCTGGCTTTTGGGTACAATTTGTGGCTTGGCATGGGTTGGAGTATTAACGGCCCCCAATTGATCAATAAATGGTTTTAAGATAGGCAGAAAATTTTCAGGGATAGACAGCAATGCTTGCAAATTGGCAAGTTGACAGAAGTTTTTAAAAAAGGCAACTTCAAGTTGGCCTTATTGTTTGAAAGGAAACACATCAGATCTGTAAGAAGAATTTCAAGAACATGAAACAAGAACATACCAAGGCAATTGTTATAAGAAGCTGTCAATATCTTTCCCATCAGGCGTTCCATTGAGAACAACCACCAAGCTCTTGAAGGTCAGAACCTTTCCAAGAAATCGGCAAGATGGATGGACATGTGGTGATTGGGGGCTAGAGAAACATCTGGAAAGAGAACAAGGGAGCTACTGAGATATTCTATTATGTGATGTCAATACTTCCTGACAGTTTTGGCGTCCATTTTTCTCTTGAGGGCCAAGTTGACGGATGAAACTAGGTGAGAAAAGTTACAAAGGAGTGAGCGGGCCTGTGGTCCCCCAGATGCCCAGTAAACAGGGAGAATGAGTGGTAGTTGGATTGTAAATAAATTTTGCCATTAGTCGTCTTTGAGACGGCCAAAAGACGCTTTACCTAAGATAGGAAGCGCACGTTAAATCCAGGTTGGGATTTGTATTCTTGGCAAGAGCTTGTTGACAAATGACAGAGCTTTTGATCAAATATCACTCTCCCCTCACTCGGAAAAGTCCAAGGTCCTCCCCATTCTCCGACCTCTAGGTTGAGAGAAAAAGATTTGTTGGTTGAATCCCGGGAATCAAATTCAATTTGATGAAAAGGAATGCTGGTGCCTTCTGTGGTATTGTTGGAGGATTCACTTGGGTTGGGGGGGCAAAATGTGGAAAGGTTTGGGTTAGTGGCATCAGCTAGCAAGTCCATCAATTCAGAAGTGGGGACACTTTTGGGCTCTGCTTTGTCTTCAACATTGGACATGAGCCAAAAGCGCTGGCAATGCCACTTCAGTAGCCCCAAGAGAATGTTATGCATAGAGTCAACCACATGGTAGTTAATAATATTCCAATAGGGGAGTTCCAGCATTACAGAATATCTGACACCATGCTTGAGTAAAATCTTTTTCCGTTCTTTATTGTTCTTAGCATCTTGTGATTGAATGTCCCAAGTCTTGTGGTCACCAAGGTTTTGGGGAGGCCAAGTGTGCGGCTTAAGATTCGAAATTTCTGACTTTTTCAACAGGAAAAACAAGCAAATACGAGTTGCCGTTGGTGAAGGAAATCAGAGACCCTGTAAAAGAGCAGAAAGATCCGCAAAAAATGGAAGGATGGCAGAAATTATTTGATTTCTGTTAGGGTAGAGGTGAGTTTTAGAGAGTTTTAATCCCAGATTCCAAATTATTTTCAGCTGCTCAACAATAGGCCTTAGAATACAATTAATTTATTCTAATGATGGCTCCTTTGGGCCAAGTGCAATCCCTACAAAAAAAATATTTTGGGGTTTATATTGTAGCTCTAATAGGAGAGAATAGCGAATTAAGATTATGAACGTTATGCTGGTGTGTTTTCCGGCTTTCCGGTTCCCATAAGGATTGATACCATCCATGAAAAAGCCAAAGGTAAGGTTTTCAGCTTTAGATGTATACTGGGTTCCATTGGGACCAAGGACTTTTTTCCATGTAATTGATTCTTGGATGTCAGAAGCTTCCTGAGAAGGATCAAAGAGCTTCCTAGCCAGAGCGGCCGTAAAATCCAACACAGCTTCAATGCCGGGTTGCAAGATGTAGAGAGAGAGAGGTCTCATGCATTCAGAGCCCTGAAGAATTGACTCCCGCGAGTTCAATCAACCGTGCTAATGCTTCAAATGGGGAACACGGCAGCAACGCAGACTACAGTAGTTTTACTGTTAAATGCTTGTTGCATTCCAGCAATCCTGGTTGCATCTCTTTTATTTTTCTTTTCTTGATCTCATTCTCTTTTTCTTTTTGCGCTCTCTTTTCAATCTCATTTTTCCTAAGTCTCCCTCAACCCTTCCTTGATCTCAACCTCCCTGCAAACCCTCAAGATCAAATCTCAAGTTCAAGATACTCGACTGTCACCTCGTCAGTCATACCTCAAGACCTCACCTCTTTAACTGGTAAGATAAATCCGTCTCCATGATCATCTGAACATCAACCAGCCTAAGGCCGCTATTCCATCATTCATATCCGCCACACCATCTCCCTGTCTTCTCTCAATTCCATAGTCATTTCTACCCGGATTACTTCATCACAGTGGTGGTGTTCTACTCTTTTGTTTAAGGCTGGTTGTCATTCTATTTGTATGATTCTCATCAAATTCATCCTTGTTTCAGTCTTGCTGGTTTTAATTCAATAACCATTCTTCAAAGTTATTCAAGAATAATCTTTCCAGAAAATCATAGAGGCTTTGAAACACATAAGGCTTTATAGGACAAGGCTCTTTTTTTCCTGATTGAAAAAAAGCGGCTCCACAAACTACTCCGGGCTAATCTGAAGCATCAGATGTTGAGGAATCTTCTTTGCATGAGAATAGCTGATTAATGCAGGACTTGGGGGCGGTGGAGTTATTGGGGTAAATTGCAAAGCAGCTGGGGCAGCATGTGACTAAAACTAAGGAAGGATCAATCTGCATCCATTTAATGGCGGTCTGGATATCTGAGGGAAGAGATTCTAGGGCTTTTTTTTGTGAAAAACCCAAGGACCTATATTTATTTTTCCCAAGCCCACAATAAGCATGCTCAAGAAGGCCCTTCCCAGTTTTCAAAAACCACGACAAGGTAGAAAAGGAAGTTTGGTCAAAAACTGAGAGCATCACAGCCAGGAGTGACAAGTGTAGAGTGGCTGGGTCTTTATGCTTAAGAGTAAATCTATGGTATTGAGAGCAATTGTAGACTTTTGAATTATTGCAGACGTTTGGGTCTTGGCTAGGTCCCCAATAAGACAAAGTCATTCAATTAGGATCAAGGCTTGAGCTGACTTCAGACCGGTTGATCAAAGCTTCTTTTGAGCTGTCACTTTTGTCAGCATCAGGAATTGGTAAGAGCTGGCCAGCCTGATTGCTTTCAGATGAATCTTGAAGGGAAGACAAGGATAAGCTTTCAGTTCTTTGTAGCGTATCAACATGCAATACACACCATTGGCTTCTTCAAGTTGTGCAGAAATACGTGCATCAGCCAGAGTATGGTTTTCCCAAGTGCGCTGAGAAACATTCGCTCCTGACTTCCACACCCCACCTCTGTCCTGGAAGCGCTTTTGCTTGCATCCAAAACTTTGGCAATGGCAAACAATGGGTGCTTCGCCGGTTTCAGAAATGAAGAGTGGCGAGTTTTGGATTGCACAATACTGCTGGATCCACCCCTACTGGTGGACTAACAACAGAAAAAGTTGGTTTCTTGCAAGGAAACGAAAAGAAGAGGATGGGATTCTTGTTGGCTGGAAAGTACGGGACAGTTTGTGGGTAAATATCAAAAATACAAAAGAGTTGGTGTGTTGGCAGAAGAGTGGAAAGTGGAGAGGGCCAGGGTTGGGACAGGTCAATGTAGGATTTACACTTCACTAGCTAAAAATTGGAAGATTTAGGAGCTTTTTAGGGCTTAAGAAGGGCCATCTAGTAAGTAGCGGGTTCTAGTTGGGAGTAGGCAGTGGCAAAATCCTACACATGGAAACAAGTTGAGCCGTCTCAACAGTACAGTTCTGAATTATGTCCATGCGCCAAAGGGGAGGGAAACTTAGGAAGGGAATGCTTCTTCCATGGCAGCAAAATGGCACCTGTAATTGGTTCAAGAACACAATGACGCTTCTAAACTCACAACTTCACTCTGCTTTACTTAGGCCAAAGCCAAATCAAAAAGGCAATTTCCCAGAATCATGGGACATGTTTATTTACTAGGCTAACAAAGAGTCGCCAAAGAACAAGACTATGTACATGGTAAAAAAAAGGAAAAACAATAAGGCTATGCACGTGAAATAAGATTATAAATAGCAGAGGATAACATCTCAGATTCAAGTCTCTTTTAGCTTAGAGGAAAGACTTCAAGATCTGCTTCAAGGGGTGCAATGGTGGACCTGGTTGAATCTTCAAATTGTTC
The DNA here is from genome assembly GCA_025617555.3 of Puccinia polysora. NCBI lineage: Eukaryota > Fungi > Basidiomycota > Pucciniomycetes > Pucciniales > Pucciniaceae > Puccinia > Puccinia polysora. The sequence goes on along the minus strand of CM062623.1, from coordinate 38,976,744 downwards.
ATTGTTGATAGCCTTTGGGAGCTCATCCAATCACCATTTATGCAATCAGCAGGGAGGCTGGGCGCGCAAGGTTTTGAACTAACGTGTGGTGTATTAGGTCAAACTCATTTGTTGACTACATATTTACCATAGGATTTGAAACCAGATTTCCTCTCTGAATCAATCATTTGATCAATCATTTCAAAAATTGGGGTGACGCAAGGATGGAGCCAGGGTAAGTCTTGTATAATCAAGCGTTTTCCAGATGAGTTTTCTTCTTTTCTGCTTGATTCTTCCATCTTGTTATCCATTTTTGAATTGCTGGTACATTTAGTTATAATTGGAAGCAAAGCTGTGAGGAAAGGATGTTTCATGACCAATTTGCTTTGAATATTGCAAAGCTACAGAGAATACCATAGTGGTTATCCTTGATGCCTTTCAGAAGTTAGATGAAAGTCCTTATAACTTACATGATTGGTGCGCGCCCTTTGGTGTATTAAGACAGCTCTGTGGTTTACTGTTTCAGGATCACAGATGCCTTTGGGAAACCTATAATTACGTACTTTAAACTTTGAGCTCCAGATTTGATGAAGATAGCAGAGTTATGTTTTACTGACTGTCACCAGAGTGTCTTAGCGTGACTCAAAATTGCCTGATGAATTTTTTCCTCAGAGAAGGTATCAAGATCAATATTGGTGTATTCTCCTGCTTTGACCAACTTGATGAATATAAAATGCGCAAGATCCCATAAAAACAGGTTTTCGGACTGGCGGACAGCCTGGTTAAAATCTGGTCAAAATGATTGAACACGCGCACGTCGCATAGCACCCCACATGATAGCTAGGGTCTCCTTAGAAGCTTCTCTGTGGCCGGGACCACTGATGCCATAGGTAAAAGCAGGATCAACATCACGATTCAAAGGAGAAGCATCTGGACTGCTAAGATCGTCATCATCCAAAACTTTGTCATTGACAAATTCCCTATTCCACCGGTCTTTCTTGCGCCCATTTGCGGGTGGTGGTAAAACATTTTTTTGAGCACTGTCCCAAAAGCGTCTTGATGTTTTTGCACACTCAAGCCTGCAGGTGAATAATTTGGAAATCATTTTTTTGGTTTAATTTTGGTGTTAGAATCTGGTGGCCAGCATCCAGCGGACCTTCCCCAACTTACTAAAAGAGAGTGCTCCCGCAATTGTTGTTAAGGGTGACTTGAAGGGAGCCGCAAACGGTTGACACCTGCTGCTATCATCTCATGCTGGTGGAGAACTTGGGTGTTGAAGCCGCAACCACTACCACACTCACAGGCAGATCAACAGGTGTTGTTGGAATGACCAGGGCAGTGATGCTGGTGTTGTTGTGAGCGCCTGGGAGAGGTGATAAACCTGTTGGCTGGGGTGACCGAGGTCCTCCACCCCTCAACATTGCTTGAAAGAAGTTGCGTACTTACAGGTTTCTCCCTGATTTCAGCAGTCATCACCAGGTCGACTATTACATCATCATAGAAGGAGGGTATATTTAGACTGTTGTTCAGAACTCTTTTCTTCCTGTGTCTACATTTTTCCCTCCAAGGAAGCTGCAGAGATTCAGTGCTAAAATCACTTTCCACAGTCCTTCGCAATCAACATCTTGGTGTTTCAGGGATTGGAGAAGAAAAGTCTGGTTGGCTTTGTTTTTGATTGCAAGCCATAATCAATTTTTTTGGGGATATTGGAGCATTGACTGAGTGATGCATAGGATGGGTGCCTCCAGTGAAGTGCGGACCTGGATGTGAGGGTTGGGGATCTTCATGATAGGACGGGCAAACCACATCACTTTTTTTGGCCATTTCCGCTCTGTTGTTGGGCATGCCTCCTTCTTTCCTGATGATCTCTGAAAGGGTTCTGTGACTGTGGTCATGAGCGCCAAGTTTGTTTTGAAGACAACCGGCTGGGAGAACGGTCAGCGCATCTTTTTCCTTTGTCCCTTGAAGTGCCAAAAAGAGAGGCTGCAGGAGTGGCGGTCCTGCCATGGCTTTGACTGTCAAATCTTAAGTGATCAGGATCAGCTTGTGTTACATAACTTGGATCTCTGCCATAATTGAAAGGGACAACACTTCTACCACCCCCATGACGTTCATCACCAGAACTTGAGGGGGGGAGATTTGCCAAAGCAACATAGCTTGAATTTCCATTGGAACCATTGATACCATAAGGGGAAGCAATTGTTGGAAAGAAATTGTTGGGTGAGTAGGTAAGCAGTCTGAAACTTGGAGATCAATCACATCTTGCATGCGCCCCCCCCTTGGCTGGCCCTGTGGGATTGTGTCCTGGCTTTGGCATTATTTTTATGGCACTTTTGCCTAAATCCTTCAGCCATTGCTTCACCCTTTTGCCAAGCCGCTTGTGAACGTATTGATGTGTTGGAGATGAAAGCCAAAGATGGTTCAAAGTTGGATGATGACACCTGGCTTGGAAGAGAAGGGGCTGGAAGGATTGAATCAATGCTAGAAGAACCCACCAGCACAGAAGTGGCGCTGGTACCATAATTGTTTTCTTCATAACTGCAGGACCCTGTATCTTCTTGAGGTGCATAAGTTGCATCACCGGCATGGCTTTTGGAGTCATAACTTGAGGGCGGGGCATTTTCACAAGCTAGATTGTTTGTATGATCACTATCATGGCTGCTAAGGTCATAAACGGAAGAACTCACTGCACAGGAATTATGGGGCAAGCAGATATGTTTCCTAGCCCAATTGGAACAACAATTTCTTGTGCCAGGCCTTCCTTGTCTTGCCCTGGGGATTTGGGTTTCAATTTGGCCATTCTTTTTATGTCGCTTTTGCCTAGAGCCACCGGTGGGAAGGTTTGACTTTTGCTTGGTCAATCATGTATTGATCAACATTTGACAGGCCATAGCGGTAAATTGTGTCAAGTTGGATGATGACATTGTGGTGTTGTATTTATAACCTCAGGTCAAGAGCTGCGTTGTGGGCTGCGCGCTCAGCAGTTGGGTAGGTCGGGCTCAGCATTTGGGGTGCGCGTGGTCTCAGCAGTGCCTGCTGAGGGCTCAGCAGAAGCCTCTGCAGGCTCAGCAGTAGGGATTGCGGGGCTCAGAACCAGGTGCGGGTCGGGCCTACTCTGAGGGCGCCGGGCCCCAACCTTCCCAGGAAATGGGGACCGAGTGATGGAGCCGGCCCAACCAAGCTTGCGGGTGGCTAGTCCAGAAGGCAAGGGCGGGGCAATCGGGGGTTAGGCACGCGCGGGCCAACCTGCGGACCGCAAGGTCCGCAGACGCGCGTGGGTGGGCAAACTGGGGGGCTCCAAGTAGGGCGCTGCAGAGGGCCGCGCCATGAGCAGGAAAAACCGGGCGTACAATGATAGCGGGGGGGGCTTGGGTTATGGGGAAAGGGATGGAGGGGTAGGGTTGGGATAGGGTTCTGTGCTTAGGGGTTGTGTTTCATTGTTCTTTTGCGTTTGTGGTTTTACTTAGGTTAGGGTTGAAGGGGGGGATCCAAGTCCTCACCCTCAACTCTGGGTTGGGTTAAAATCATCTATCTATCTATTGATTGATCTATTGGAGAAGGAAAGGAAGAGGAAGGATTGGGGGAAGAAGAATACATCTCATTATCTCTCTTTTATCTCACTAACCTTAAGAACTCATTGCATCCAACCTCCTTACAGACGCCTAGATCAATAATTTCTGGAATTGCGGACAACTTCGGAGCGTAACTCTCCTTTGGTTTCCACAACGTCTGGCTTGGTAAAGATGTGGCTGGAGAGATGTGGGGGATGCTGGCGGATCTGAAGGAGAAAAAAACAAAGCCTTCATTGTCTGATTGAAGTTTGGCTGCTCTGGGAACTCTGGATTGATTTTGTCTGCGCGGGCGCCTAGTGGAGGGGGGCGGTTTACTTGTGCCTGGTCCAGGACTTCAACGGCATTTCAAGGGTGGCTCTAAATCAGCAGTATTTATGTTTTGTGCCCATAAGGTGTTGTAGAGAGCAATCAATCTGGCCGTGCAATTTGCGTGGCTGTAATCAAAGTTGTGATCATTCAGACATTTTTCAATCTCAGACCGGGAGAGGGTGGAGGGGTCTTTAGAGAAAAACAATTAGTCAAATACAGGATTTTCTTAGTGGAGACAAAAAAATATTACCTGGCCACTTATTAGGATCTTCCAGGTTGTGCTTAGTAATCCATTGCCGGGATAACTGCGCAGTTGAACTCTTCTGATTGTCACTGGATGTTCTTAGTCACAGTGATTGGCAAAGATAATTGGAAAACAATCCTTGGATAGAATTGTTTCTTAATTCTATTCCTGTATTTTTTGTAGTCAAGGTCCTGTAGAAGATGCACACTTGCTATCAGGTTAGTCCTGAGATTGGATGATGGGCTGAATTTCTGAGGTTTTTGAGTCTTCCAGAACGCCAGGAGAGGCCACATCACTATTGACATATTCTTGGGATTGGGGAGGGGCGCCAGGAGAGGCTGTCTTGCTATCAGTATCTTCTTGGGATTGGGAGGGAATGCCATGAGAGGCAGCCTTGCTATCAACATCTCCTGGAGATTGGGGAGGGACGGCAGGAGAGGCTGCCTTGCTATCAGAATCTTTTTGGGATTGGCAAGGAAGGCTGGGAGAGGGAGCCTTGCTACCAGAATTGTTTTGGGATTGGGATGGAACGCCGGGAGAGGCGGCTTTGCTATTGGCGTCTTCTTGGGATTGGAAAGGAACGCCAGGAGAGGCCGCCTTGCTATCCAAATCATTTTGGGATTGGGAAGGAACACTGGGAGAGGGCGCCTTGCTATCCAAATCATTTTAGGATTCGTAAGGAACGCCGGGAGAGGGCTCCTTGCTATCTGAATTGTTTTGGGATTGGGAAGGAATACCAGGAGAGGCTGCTTTGCTATTGGAATCTTCTTGGGATTGCAGAGGAACGCCAGGAGAGGCCGCGTCGCTATCAACATCTTCTTGGGATTGTGATTGGGAAGCAAGGTCAGGAGATGTTACCTCCCCATTGGGATACTCTTGGGATAGGGATGCAGATTTTAATTCTAAGGCTGCTTTTTTGGTTAGAAAACATTTTTCCCCAGGGGTAGCGGCTTCATTATTGGAACTTTGTTGACAGGAGGCATCAGTGTGAACTTCTGAGTTTTTTTTGTTGGCCAAGGCATGAATTTTGCAAGGCGCAGGGAAACTGTCAGATAGGGGATTTGATTGAAATTCTGAGCCATTTGTGTCAGTGATTTCTTGAGAGGGGGTATTGGATTGCACCTCAAAGCTGTTGATTGTGTTGACCGGAGAGTAACAGTTGCAAGGAGAAACTGCCTCGCGGCTGAGGAATTCTTGTGAGGGGGGGCACTTGAGCTAGGAGGAACAGTGTTGCTATCTTGAGAGGGAACATTAGATTGGGAATGATTTTTGCAAGTGGAAAAGGCCTTGTGATTGGCAAGATCTTGAGACAGGAAATCTGATTGGGCTTTGGTCTTGCTACTGGGTGGATCTTGAGGTGGCGCATTGGATTCAACTCCTGCTTTTCTATTAGGCTAATGTGGAAATACAGCGTTTGGGACTTCTGAATTGTTTGTCTTGGCCACCACAAGAGGAAAACCAGGCGCCAGTTGGATATTGGATTGGTCTCCTGGGCTGATTGTATTGTCAACAGGACTTGAGTCATTGTACTGTACACCTGGAATGAATACTACAAGGTACAATAGACTTACCAGAGCACTCTGGAAGTTGGAGGTGACAAACCATCCTGGTTGCCATTGAATTCTTTCAATCTTGGTGATTGACGATTCCTCAAAGAATCATTCACTTTCCGCTTGATTGCCTTGGTTCCCACTGGCTTCCGGGATTTTTGATCATAAGGACTGAATTTTGACCGTCTCCTGTTTCAAGGTTGGGGCGCGCTCTTTCCCACAGAACTCTGCAAAGGGTTCCGGTCAACCATCCTGCCGGCAGATTTTTCTACCGGATGGGGCGGTTGTAAAGGAATCTTTTGATTGGTTAATTCATGAGTTAAACACCTTGCTCCTTGTTGGTTTGCTTTTTTCCTCTTGTGATTATGATGAGTGCGTGGCAATTTGTCTACAACTTTGGGGGCGGGAAGGATCTGATTGACATTCTTAGTGCAAAGAGATTGGTAGAGTTTTTCCAAGTGACCTTGGTGAGCATACAAGGGAAAGTCCAATTTTTGGAGAGAAAGAAGGATTTTCAGGTGGGTGACACAAATACTATTGGCACCTTCAGCAAACAACCATAATTCCCAGGCCAAGTATGAGCCAAGTTTGTTCCTTACAAAAAAATGACCTGCTAAATCATTGACCAAACTGGCAGTGGATTACTTGATGATTGATGGTTGGTCCAGAATTCAAGAGATTTGGGGGATTTGATTTGAGAAAGCTTGAAGTAACTCCAGAATAACACTCCACAACTTTTGGTTTTATCATAAACAACTCTGTATTTGGTTAGCGCTTTTTGAAGATTGGGAATGTTGAGCTGGGTCGGATCTGTAATCAAAAATTGACACAGCTAAAATTGTCAACGTGGGACTACATTATAGCAAAATGCACTCAAAGTTAACTTGCCTTCCAAGATCTTGTCATTGTGGGTTCTTTTGCGGCGCTTCATGAGGTAGCATTGAACAGGGCGTGGTAGAAGAAAAAAATAATGAGTAAAAATGAACTGTTTTTTTTTGATAACGGAGGGGGAGTACTAATTAGCAAAAAACGTTTATGAAACTTCCAATCTGAAAAAGTGGACCAAGCTCTAGAAAATAAGGAAGTTTGACCTACTTAGACCAGGAAGCCATGATGGCGGAAAAATCAACCAAGTACCACCTCCAAAGGACAACTTTCTTTGCCTTCCGTAGGTTTAACAGTTTGTTACGCTTCATTGGTAGGCTTCCAAATAAAAAATCATAAAGGATTGGAGGGTTCCGGAACAACTTTTAGAGGAAGGAAGGAAACATTGTGACAGGAGGGTGGCAAACTGTAAAGACCAAGTTCTCCAAGAGGGCAAGGTTTGTGGTAGTATGATGTAAAATTGTGTTGGTTTGTTAAATCAATTAATCACAAAAACAAACAGATAGAGTATACCTGAACCTTTCCCGCAGCAACCCACACAATCATATCTGGTTGTGCTTTTAAATATCAACTAGTAGATATTATGATGAGTGTCAGGTTGGCCAGTGTTGGGTTGAATTTCCGGAGTTATACTTACACTTTTTTTTTTGGTACGGACCCCTTTCTCATTGGCTGGTGTGTTCCTGAAAATTATTATTTGTTTATTTGTCTACCTAAATATTTATACATGTTTTTCAAAGCAAAAAAAAGGTTACACAGAAACTTTTTGAGTGGCCATATAGCCCCCAAAGTAAATCAATATGTAGAATTCCAAGCTTTGAATTTTTGCGCAAGACTGTCAAGTTGAATTTCCGGACTTCATACTTACACATTTTTTTTTGGCACGGACCCCTTTCTCATTGGCTGGTGTGTTCATGAAAATTAATATTTATTTATCTAACTATTTACATGTTTGTCAAAACAAAAAATTAATTATACGGAAACTTCCCAGTTGGAATTACAGTGGTTGGTTGGCCAGATCACATATCTACCTGAAAATGTGGAGCACATCATTTAAAAATAAAGTCTGAAAAGTCATTTTGAGTGGCCAGATAGCCCTAAAAGTAAATATGTAGAATTCCAAGATTTGAATTTTTGTGCAAGATTAACAGTAATTAGTATATCTCATCAGTGGCCAGGCACCACCAAGAGTAATTATACCATAGGTATGTATTTTCAGGAACCTGTGGTATTTGCATGAACACATGGTACATATATTTTTCATGAAGGTACTGATGGACCAATAATTGGGAGAACTCCATAAACTGTGCCTTCAATGCGGTTTGCAAAGGTGATCTGTGGTTATTCCTTTCCAAATTCCTTCATGCCTCTGAGTGGTCCTAACCTCTCCAGGTCTTTTATTCCTTTCCATCCTTTCCAACCACTTTTGAGTTTGACCAACCTTTGACTTCTTCTCAGGCATTCATGGATTTCCTTTGCCGGCCCTGGTGTGGTACACGAGTCAAAATGCCTCCCAAATTCCCAAAGCTATGATTGGTTTGTGGCGGATGCTTTGTCCCCCCACCTCCCTGGTTTGCTAGATGATTTTTTGCGACAAGCCCTACTATCAATATTGTTACATTTGAACACCCTCCACCCGCTCAAAATCCAATTTCATTGGCTAGCCATCATGAGTAGATCCACAAGATCATCAGGTGCCGACATTGAGTTTGATCCAGATGGACCAGGTGTCTATAAAACTCAGCTTCTTGATTTCATTTACCGCATTGATCCTCACGCCCTGATAAACCCAAAACAGAGATTCTCCAAAATATGCCACATTGCAAAAGATTACGTTGCCCAACTAAAGGCTACTTCTCAATCCTCAAAAACTTCCACTCAGAAAGTCCCTACTGATCCAGTATCATCTTGAGCTTGATCACCATCAAGCACCTCAAACCAGGATGTGTCCAGCAAATTATCTGTTTCCTCTCCAAACTTAGCTCCTCAAGGTCAATCACAAACAATTCCTCAAATCCACGGGACCAATCACCATCAACATCCTCCCATCCTTAAGGCCTCTCACCACTAAGAGCTTCAATGGAAAATATCCCCAAAAAAAATTCCACCTGTTTCACCTAGCCGAGCCCAGTCTGAACACCAGTAACTAAAAGAAACAACAAGCTCTGCTCCTTCCCCCAAACAAGCCCCTCCTCCACAAGAAACATCTACCAAAGATGAAAAAAATTCTGGAGTTAAACAAGGCAGAGCGCACTCTATTAGCCAAGGCTCTTCCAGGCACAAGAATCAACACTCACAACTTCCTCTAGCCCCTCCCGCTGCATGGCGAGTCTCTTTTGCTCCTTTGCAAGTGGGAAGATACTCAAAGCTTGATGCTTCAAGGTCCAATTCAGTGTCTAAATCTAGTTGTGAAAATAGCAATAATAGTTTAGGTGATAGTGAAGAAAGCGCACTTACTGGGATATCAGAAGCCTCCTTTGAGTCCACCAAAATTCTTATAGCAAGCCACAATAGACGTTTCACACCCTCAGTTGCTGGTTGCTATGAAAATATCCATCACAAGACCAAAGAACGGGACCAGGTAAGAAGCACCACAACTTTGACCCACTTGGCTTGTGATGATTAAGATGACCCAGAGTACTATTAGAACGCAATGGATCAAACTCATTTGCGTCAACATTCAACAACACAACAACGCGACATTCATCCAGCCTCCAAACCAACACCACCAGTTTCTCCTTGGCTTCGTCAACCAACCAGAAAAGAATCCAATTAACTTCTTGCATCAGATAATCCAATTTTGAGTTCCGCTGTAGGCTATCCACAAATTTTTTTCATTTCAGGTTGAATTTCTTTTCCCTCTGATGTAGATGAAAAAGTTAACGGCAATCAAACTTGTCTCTAGCTCAGAAAAGTCGGAAGATGACGCTCATTGCAAGCGTGCACATGGCTATGGTAATGGTTTCCAAATGAAGGATTCACCATCATTCAATACTCCTCTACCGCACCAATCAGTGATTAGAAACAATAAATAGCAGTGATGTTCTCACCCCAATTGAGCTGACCTCCATCTTGTAATTTCTATCATGCAAAGCCACTGCCTGCTAGCCTAGAGTTTGAGGTCTGTAGCTTAAAGCATGCAGAAGAAGGATATAATATATCCAAACTCAACAAACTCTCTCCGCTATCCACATAACTGTATGACAAGCCTCCTGAAAACAAACAAAAAGAGTTAAACGTCCATCTGAAGCCTTGTTGTCGGAGTGTTATGAGGAGTTATTGTCACACCAAACTTGGGGACCATGTATTTGCCGCTCCTGGTGTTATTTATCAACCTTAGGACAAATCTTCAGACAGTGTTGGTTGAAGATTTTTCTTCCCTCTTGGCTACCTGATTTCATTGATAATTTCTACCATTGCATCCTCAACAGCGCTTCACTACTGCCACCATTCCTTTCTGCGCACCTCAGACAGAGGCTCAATATTACCATGGTCATTCCCACGCTTGGCACCAGATTCCGCAGACCTTGTCTTCTTACATTCCTGCAGCCTTCACCCAGCAGTCAAACATGAATTTCAACACTGTTTGCCGCACGTGCCAGCCCAAAATTGCTCCCACCTACCAACAATGTTACCCCTTGTCAATGCTTGAAGCTGCATCTTACGGACCATACGCCCCATCTTCCCAGAATCAGCCACAACAAGGCCCACACCCAACATTTGATTATGCGCCAAAACCCCACCTGCCAGTATTTGGGACTTCCCAACATTTTCAAACAACTCAACCCCTGTCGCCATATTTGCCACGTGGCTCTTTTGAACTCGCAAACAAACAGTGCCCATCCACATTCTGACCATTCACCACACTCCTGACTGAATCAACGGCCTGGGGGGTTTGCAAATCAAGGGGCCCCAGCTTCCACCTATCATGCACAATCTACCTTGAACTTGCACGTGCAGTATTTGGAGCACCTCCCAGCTGTGAGTACGACGCAATCATATTCAAGTTATTCACTGGCAGCCCCTAACAACCTTGATGGATTCCAAGCAGCTGAGCGCTTTGATGAATATGTGAGTAGGGTTTTTAAATCTCAACATGAACTCCCCTAACTTGTCCCATAAACAATGCATAGAATCCTCCAAGTTCCCAGCCCTACTGGCATCCTAGCACCTATGAGAAGCAGCTCCCCTTTCACGCTAAAGCCTCTCTGTTGATGTTTTATCTGCTTTCATCCTCATTGGACTACTGTACTCCAGCAACTACAAAACTCACTTAAGAGATGAGCAACCATCTCACGACCAATGTCAGATCACTCAGAATTGACCACTTGGCCAACTCCTTGTACACAACTTCAATCACCAAACAATCAAGACCTGAAGACTGAACTAAAGGACTCAACTCAACAGTCCTCCGAACCAATCTACCACCAGTCTCAGAATTATTCTTTGGTCCGATCAGTCTATGTCAAATCCTCAATAACTGCTCTGTTCTGCTCAATCTCATTAGAGGTCATCATCCGGCCTGTAGAAGAATCAGTTACTGTTTGTGTTCCTTGCATTCTCTTTCTTTATTTCTTTACTCAACTTATGTTCAAAGTTTCGGACCTCTTTCTGTGATCTGAAATGAATTAGCCTGGTCTAGGTTTTCTAATTCACTAGATCTTTTACACGGTTAAAAGCCAAAGATGGATCACCCCAGCCCAACCAGCAGGAATTGAATTACAGAAACACCTGGACCAGGAGGAGGAGGAGAAGGAAACTTTAAGGCACTGGCACTGAAGTCCCTCATGGAATCCACCCCACTACTCACAGAAACAAACTACTCAATCTGGAAAAAGAATATGGAACCCCTATTCAAAATGCAAGGAATCCTTGACCTCATCAACTCAAGCAATCCCTATACAGAAATCCCCAACAACAATGATATGGCGGGATACATCATGTCAAAACTGGATCCTGTAACCCACACCAACATCATAAGCTCTGAAAATCAAGACTCAACAAAGCTGATCTGGCTGGCCAATAAAAATCACTTCGCCTCCAGTCAAGCTTCCAATCGGGCTCAAACATTCTTTAACTTCCTATACCTAGCATTTGACCAAAACAACATCAAAAGCTTTGTAACCTCCGTAAGATTCCTTCTTGGAAAATTTGATGAAGTTGGAATCAAACTACCGGCCGAAATCCTTAGATACCTAATCCTATTCAAGCTACCCAAGTCACTCAAGGCCATTTGGTCCCAAATCATGCATTCAGGTCTTCAACTCTCATTTTACATGGTACTTGAACATGTGTTCCAAAACAAGAATGAATTCCAGGCCAAACTCCCTGAGACAACAGACACCAACTTGGCGCTGTATCACTCCAACTATCAAAGAGACTTGAACTACCCAAGATGCCAGGACGGGAAAAACAATCCTGCGGTTAAGTCTCATTCTCAGTCCTCCTGCTGGGTTGAGTTTCCTGAACTAAAACCTGAAAACCCACCTAACAAAGCAAGACAGGGAAAAAGAAGAAATTGCAGGAAAAGTCTCATTTCTATAGCTTCTACTGCGCTGATGACAAAGTAAAGTCAGACCCCAAAGATAAATAAATTCTTCATAGCGGATGCTCAATCCACATGTTATGAAGCAAGGAATTTTTTACCTCTCTAGCTGAACAGACTGGTGATGACACCATCAAATTTGGAAAAAGAGGAGAAGGCCTGATTATCAAAGGCCTTGGCACAATAGAAATCTCAGACCAAGTCAAATGTATACGTTTTGACAACACAGCCTGGGTTCCTGAATCTACGGTCAATCTCATTTCCCTAGGAACTCTTCTGAATAAAGGATGCATACTACAAGTTAATCTCAAGACCAAACCCTCCTCTTTTTCACTCTGCTTCAAGGGAAATTCCCTCCTATCTGTTATTATAGAGAACAATTTACTGCTCATCAAGTTTGGAGCTTTGAACCAATCATGGCCTCTCATGTGCTATCTAACTCAAACTGACTTAACCAATCTTCACAAAAAAATTTTTCATGCAAGCATCAAACGCATGGAAAAACACTTAGGTCACAGTATTGACAGAACTCTTACAAGCAACTTCAAATGTCTAGCATGCAGCAACGAAAAAATATCCAAACATCCCTTTGACAGTACTCAAGCTCCAGCCTGAAGGGTTTTTGACCGGCTTCATCTGGATTTGATGGGACCCTTGAATCCAACCAGAAAAGGAGGGATGCGATTTGCACTCACAATTGTCAATAACAAGTCAGGATATCTTTCTTCATTTCCACTCCCTTTGAAGGACGCTGCTTCTGATGCCATCAAATTTGTCATCAAAAAAAAAGCCAAGAAACTACTCAGATATCCCTCCAAAGTCATCTCTGACGGAGGAGGAGAATTTTTGAACAAAGATCTCAAACAATTCTTTAAATCCGAGGCAATACAGCACATAATCAGCAAACCGTACTACTCCCAGCACAATGGCAAGGCGGAATGAGCCAATCGCACAATTATGGAGTCAGTTCTCTCTTTGTTCAGCTCAACTTCAATTCCAAAAAACTACTTGCACATGGTTATACAAAGCTGCTGCTTTTCCCTCAATAAAATCCCTTTTGAAAAAGGCGGGGAGACGCCGTGTAAAATGCTTCAAAAGACTGACTTACCCTTGAACTATCTACAGCCCATAGGTTCTTTGGTAATCTATCTACTCAGTAACTCTAAGATCCCGTCAAAACAAAGTGAAAAAGGAGACAAGGGGATTCTTCTTGGTTACAACCGTCAACTCTTCTCTTGCAAACTTCTATCAAGAAGCAGAAGGATCATCAAGACAAAACATGTCAAACTCATGGACAAAGAACCAACTATCAACCTTGAACCTCCTATGATCAAGAATGCAGCCAAGGATACAACTCAGCTAACTCAGAATGAGGGTCTCAAGGGTATGGGAACCAGTACTGATGCAACTGTTGTTGAAATCAAAGAAGACATCAAACCTTCCACTGAATTCACCACCAAGTCTGACCTCTCCAAATCAGATAGCTCAAACACAAAGATTCTCAAAACCCTCAGAGCAAACCTACAAAATTTTAGTCAGCTTGGGCCTCCCCACCAATACGGGTACTATCACTCTGATGTACCAAAGAAAATCCACAAAGCACTCAAGGATCCAACCTGGGTACCTCCCGTCAACAAAGAACTTGGCACAATGTAAGAATCAAAAGGGTGCTAGGTCGTGGCAGTTCTGCAGAGGAGAAAGATGGTGTTTAGGCTGCCCTCCTGAGTGTTACAAAAATATTTAAATGTAACCAAGATCAAAGTCCAGAAACTGGTAAATGGGGGACCAAATGTAAGAGGATAAAGATTTGGTAGCTGGGGAAACAACACTATCTGAGGCAAGATGGTGCCAGGGAAAACTTGAATAGAAGAAGTCAAGGATTGTTCAGAGTTCAACAAGACAAGGCAATTGTAAGTAACAACGCCCACAAGCTAATAGCTCTGGTTGTCAGCAGAAGCTTAGGAAATATCAACTCAATCCAAAACAACCTCCAGGTTCTCAATGAACCTGCCCAACTCTCCGCAATCAAGCGCTTGAAGGGTACCAGATAACTGTGGGTGGCTGCACAAAAAAAATCTAATTGTTTGAAGAAGTTCTAGAAGCAAAACAATAACTGATTCAAACAAGAATAACCCAACACTTCTCAAGGGACTCAAGAGTAGCGTGGCGGAATTCAACTTCAAAAGAGATGAAGGGAGGTTTGACACTCCAGGTTTTAAGCTTAATAAAACGTCTTCAGTCAAACGTGACTGGTTCCAGAAAGATAATCAAAGGATGATCAGGACCAGTATGGTTGGTGTAAGACTCCAAACAGCGCAGGGAGTTGGAAGTTCTGTGGAGGGGATGGGTGCTTTTTTAGGCTGCCCTCCTGAGTGTTACAAAAATATTTAAATGTAACCAGGATGAAGGTCCAGTAACCTTTGTTAATGAGGAATCAAATGGGATAGGGATAAGTCAATGGCAAGGATAGCTGAGGGGGGAAGCAGCACTACCTGAACCAAGATGATGAGGAGAAAGACTTTGAACAAAATAAGTTAGAGTTTTCTCAGAGTCCAATAGAACAAAGCAGTTGTAAGTAACAGCGCCCACACGCTAATAACTCTGGTCGTCAGCAGGTGCTTGGGAGCAATAAACTCAAACCCAATCAACCCCCAGGTTCTCAATGAACCTGCCCAACTCTCCGCAATCAAGCAATTGAAGGGTACCAGATAATGGTGGGTGGCTGCACAAGACAATGCAATATGTTTATGGATCACTGAAGCAAACAGTAACAATTTTGGACTAAGAGTAACCCAACACTTCTCAAGGATTCAAGAATAGTGTGGCAGAATGCAACTTGAATAATTAAAGGGAGGTTTAACACTCCAGGTTTAAACTTAATAAAACCTCTTAGTAAAACGTAAATGGTCCAGAAATACAATCAAAATAATGATCAAGACCAAGTAATGGTCAGAAAAAGGTATCAAGAGTGGTATAGCACACTCAAAAATTCAATTTAATGAATTCTTCTTCAACCAGCAAGGCTATGGGTGGTGATAAGGAACAGGGCCACAAAAGTGCAGATCAGAGTTTCAGACTTAAAAAAAGTCAAGGGTAAGGGATGAGGATCAAGGGAAAATAAAAAGATATATCCAGATAAGCAATCAATTTCACAAAGGAAGGAGCTATTGGATCAGAAGATCATAATTTTCATTAGTGGGAAGAATTGATGATGGAAAAAAGCAGGGGAGAGCCCCTCCTTTTTAAGGCTAGAGAGACCTGTAACTATTTACAATTGGATAACACAAATGAAAGTGGTTTTTTTTTTACAATGATGAGGCTCAAGCTTGGGGAGGCCCAGTTCCCTTCTGCCAATCTTCCTGACTGGGGTGAGAGATTATCACCCCAGCCTGTTGCTTGCAAACGTCTGTGCCGACGTTTTCACACCTAGTAACAACGCAACACCCCTTCCCATCCAAAGAAATGAAAAAAAGGAGGATGGTCGCTGCCAATTGTCCGATCTAGGAGGAGAGGGTGATCCTGATGATGATGGAGGTAATGATGATGGAGTTGGTGAGCGGAATGATGATGATGCTCATCATTTCTGGATGGTTTTGATGATGAGCAATGGGGTTGATGTGATCAATGATCCTTGCTCACAAGCCGTGATGGTGGTCATGATGAGGATGCCATGATGCATGAATTGATGATGAGAGGGAAGGCAAAAATTCGCACATGGACAAGCAATGGGGAGGGTCATGATGAACAACTGATGGCCGCGATCAAAGCAAGGAAGCAATCAAGGATGCAAGCGATGAGGATGAGGAGCAAGCAATGAGGATGAGGAGCAAGGCAATGAGGATGAGGAGGGACGCAATGAGGATGAGAAGGATGTGAGCAATGAGGATGAGGATGAGAAGGATTCAAGCGATGAGGATGAGGAGCAATGTTATGAGGATGAGAAGGATGCAATGCAAGAAGAGCTACACCACTAGGACAGGAAGGGATGGAGTGAAGGATCCAAATTTTTTTTTTTTTAAAAAAAAAATTGAATTCTTTTCCAAAGGTGTCCCAAATGGTTCAGCACATCTCTCCCCAACTTAGAGACTGTCCCTAGTCTGCATCATAATTTTGAAAACATGAGCAAGAAAAAAAAGAAAATAATTGGCCGTTTCTTGATCCTCTAAGTAAAAAAATGTTGAAACACATCTTGATCCATCCAAAAGAGCCTAAATGTGGAGAAGATAAAAGAGAAGGCGTCCCAGGTGCTCAAGTATTTGGCATAAAGTGGAGTTTTTACAACAAAACGCAGCAGAAGACCCTGGTGGTGCAAAATTGGGAGGACTTACTTTGAACCCAGATTGCCCCCAGAAAAATAAAATCTCTTAACTTGATCAGCAGAGAACCTTCTAGCCAACTGAGTACCATCCAGTTCTTCAAAAACATAAGATCCAGCTCTAACTTGACAAACCACTCTATAAGGAACATTCCAACAATTCAAAAAAGGTTTTCCCCACTGAGTCTCTAAAGATTGATTATAAGCCAATACCAGATCACCAGCGTTTAAAGGATCTCTGATTTGATTTAGATGTTTATCTTCCCAATACTGAACTGATTTTGCACTTGATTTCATCATCTTCTGATAAGCTTTGTTACAAATATCTTCATTCTGCTCCAGTTGCTTTGATCTGGCAACTAATAGGTCAGTAGTTGAAGAAGCATGTTCTCAAGAGATGCCCAAGAAAGAATCCATTTCAAGATCAAGAGAAAGAACAGCCCTTTGACCAAAGATGATTTCATAATGAGAGTAGCCAGTGGTTTGCTTGGTGGAAATTTGATCAGAGAAGAGGACCAAAGGAAGAAACTTTCAACAATTCTTTCCACTTTCACCAGCCAGTTTAACCAGAGCAGCCTTCAAAGGAGAATGGCCTCTTTCCACCATGCCTTGTCCTTCAAGAACATAGGGAGTAGTAACTCTCTGTTGTCAAGGGAGCAATCAGATCTTTTCAGCAAGTTTTCCACCAAATTTCCAGCCACCATCAGTAGAATAAGATCAAGCCAAACCGTAACGCATTGTCCAATTCTCATGAAGGAAAGCTGCCACAGATTCAGAACTAAGGTTATTAAGGAATTTGGCTTCAACCCATCCAGAAAAGTCATCTCTAGCCACAATAAGGTACTTAGCACCACCTGCCTTGATACAAACCAAATCCATAGCATACCTTCCAAAGACAGTGGACTCCCCAGTAGGATAGAAAATTTCAGCTAGACGCTGTGGTACCCTAGCCTGGACACCCTGGCCAGTATCATCATCAGTACAAAAAAAAAAGAAAATCTTTCATCTGGAATAGGCATCCATTTGGCTTCCAGCTTCCCTCTTCCCTCTTTCCCACCCATTTCTGCTGCTAACCTCAGTCTTGCCGACTTGATTGAGCTGGAGGCCATAAAGAAATCTCTTGGAACTTGGTGTGGCAAGATGATGGTATCACCTATGCGAGTATCATTCAGCCAATCATCAACATCCTTGGCCTCAGAGTTGGAGGGTTTGAAGAGTTGGGCCCCGTCCCATACCCCTTGGACTAACAGTGAAAGTTTTACCTCCTCTCTGACCTCTCAAACCAAAGATATCAATGAAGACATCTGGGGAGAAGTCCAGTGGCCCGATTCACCGGCGTACAATCTGATAGTGAGATCTTCAAAGGCATGCATTAACGTTTTGCCAACCCATCAACTTTGTTCCAGTCATTTTTGATTGATCAACCTGCCAGATGAAAATCATTGACATAATTCCATAGACCACTCAGAACAAGCATATCTTTCATTCTTTCATTCTCCCTCTCCCACCTCCTCTCTCTGACGCATACTTACAAGTTGTTTGTCAATTTACTCAAAAGGTTTCATGCGTCCATCCATCTCTTCTGATGTGAGCGACAACGGTTTTAGATACATATGATTCCCGGTAAAATCCTGTTTGGTATCTTCATCCTTGATAAAGATTTGGTCAAAGCTCTCATGCTCCTCAGCAACACCTGTCAGAAAACATTGACCACTGTGGTGTTGTATTTATAACCCCGGATCAAGAGCTGCGTTGCGGGCTGCGCGCTCAGCAGTTGGGTAGGTTGGGCTCAGCATCTGGCGTGCGCGCGGTCTCAGCAGTGCCTGCTGCGGGCTCAGCAGCAGTCGCGGCGGGCTCAGCAGTAGGGGCTGCGGGGCTCAGCACCAGGTATGGGTCGGGCCTACCTCAGGCGGCGCCGGACCGTGACCCTCCTGGAAGAAGCGGACCAAGTGATGGAGCCGGCCCGACCAAGCTCGCGGGTGGCTAGTCCGGAAGGCGAGGGCGGGGCGATCATGGGCTATACGCGCTGGGGAGGCCCGCGCGGGCATAAGCGTGGGCCGACCCGCGGATCGCGGGATTCGCAGACGGTGCGGACGGAAACACGGGGGGCTCCAAGTAGGGCGCGGTGGAAGGCCGCGCCATGAGAAGGACAAACCGGGTTACGTTAATACCAAAGGGCGCAGGTGATGGCAAGGGATGGAGGGATATTTGGGCTAGGGTTCTGCGGCTTAGGGTTGTATTTCATCACTTGTTCTTGTTGTTTGTGGTTGTACTTAGGCTAGGGTTGAGGGGGGGGACTTAAGACCTCACCCTCAACTCCGGGTTGGGGAGGATCATCATTTTACGGATTGGGGAAGGAAGGAATTTCATCATATCATCACTCTCTCTTCTTAAAAACTCATTGCGCCCAATCATCTTACAGAGGCTAGACCAATAATTTCCGGAACTCAGGACGACTTGCAAAGGTTACTCTTCTTAAGTTTCCACACCGCCCAAGCCAGCCAAACCTACAATCCCTCTTACCATCATCACTCATCTCACCCAAAAATTACCCCAAGCCGTCATTGTCCATCAATCCCTTTTCCACCTCCTAGCTTACTGATCTCCTGCACGGCTTCTCCGTTGCCCGCGCGGTTCTCTTATGTTGCCGATGCCTGTCGGACACCGGACGGCGGTCATCCGCGGCCTTGGCAGTCGCCCGGGCCCATCAGGATGCCTGTGGGTGTCCCCCCTTCCCGCGGGCGTCCGGATTTCTTTGTCTCCAAGTACCTCTTTTTTTTTTCTTCTTTTGTTTTCTCATGATCTTGATATTTGAAAAAAAAAATAGAAAAAAATTATTTTTTCCGCTCTTACTTGTAAATGTCTCTTGTAAATAGCCTATAGGCCTCTGGTCTATAAAAGGAGGGGCTCTCCCCTGCTTTTTTGGGGGCATCAGAGGAATCATATCATCATACATCAGCTCATGAGTTAATAGAATCATCCATAGGGGTGTGTGCTTGTGTCCCCCCATGATCAAGAAATTTGATCCTGATTCTCATCCTGGGTATATCTTTGATTGCCCCCTGATCCATTTTTGACCCTCAGCCTTTGCCCCTCTGTGGCCTGATCCTTATCACCAACCAATAGTCTGCTCGTTGAAAAAAATTCTGTCTGTTGGAATTTTTGAGTGTGTTATACCACTCCTTGATCCCTTTCTCTGACCAAACTGGTCCTGATCCTTGATCATCTTTCTGGAGCCAATCACAATTGATTAAAGAGGTCTTATTAAGCTTAAGACCTGGAGTGTTATACCTGCGTTTATTTTCTTTGGAGTTGAATTCTGCCAGCCTATTCTTGAGTCCCTTGAGAAGTGTTGAGGTTATCCTTGCTTCAAATCAGTTACTGTTTGCTTTGGAGCCTCTTAAACATTGTGCTTTGTCTTGTACAGCCACCCTCAGTTATCTGGTACCCTTCAAGCGCTTGATTGCGGAGAGTTGGGAAGGTTCATTGAGAACCTGGAGGTTGCTTGGGTTTGAGTTGATCATCCCCAATCTTCTGCTGACAACCAGAGTTATTAGCTTGTGGGCGTTGTTTACATACAATAGCTTTTGTTCTTTGAACTTTAAGAGGACTTTAACTTCTTTTTGTTCAAGTTTTTCCCTGCATAATCTTGTCTCAGATAGTGCTGTTCCGTCGCTGCCAAACTATTATCATCCTTATCCTCTACTCCTTGATTCCTCATTTACCAGGTTCTGGACCTTGATCTTGGTTACATTTAAATATTATTGTAACACTCAGGAGGGCAGCCTAAACAGCACCTTTCCCCTCCACAGAACTGCCATGGCCTAGCACCGTTTGGAGTCTTACATTTGGTCCCCCGGGCCGGGATCAAACCAGCAGCCTTGGGATTTACAGTCCCAACTTGAAGAATCAACTCCGAAATCCGATCCAAATTTTTTTTCTTTTCTTTCTTTTTCTGTTTGATCTTTTTTCAGATCTGATCCATGGAGGGAACTTGGCCCAGAAGTAAGTTCTCCCAATTGTGCACCATCAGGGAAAGATCCTTGTTGTTTTTTGTGAAACTCTACTCTTGCCACACTTGTGAGCCACCTTGGCACTCTGCTTGTTTGGATCTCTTAGGAACCCTTTAACATGGAATCTGCTGGATCCTCTTTATCTTTTTGGGCCAAGATGGTCAAAATCAAACCTCAGAACAAAAATTTGGGCTTCAATTGGACCAATGTCAAACAATTCCTGGACTCCTATCAGATGGCTGCGGAAGTGGATGGTGCCAGTGAATATGATATGGCTTATCAGTTACGATTTTTCATCTCTGTGGACCAAGTTATGGAGGTTATCAAATTTTTTGAGGGATTCAAAACTCACAACTGGCGGCTCCTGAAGGAGGCTATGTTGGCCTATTGAGGAAAAATAGATGTAGCCAGATTTACCTTGCAAGACTTGGATGCCCTGGTTTCTCAATGGGTCTCCAATGGTGGTATCTCCTCAGCCTCTGACTATCAGACCTTCAGAAAATCTGGGGACCCTATCCATCCCTATCTTATCTCGAACGATCACATTGATACGTTGGAAAAAATTTGAGTATGATTTTTTCAGTCTTTCTCTCCAGGAGTGCAGGAAAGAATTGAGGATGAATTGATGAAATCTGGATCCATGATCACAACAAGAGACAATTGGTTCAGGCTCCCTGCTTTTGTGGTTCTTAGGAATACTGTGGATAAAGTGATGAAAGGTCAAACAGCTCTCACCTTTGAAAAACCTAAAATGACTGAACCAGTCCTTGCCACCTCTTTTCAAGCTTCAAAAAAAATCATGAATAAGATGGAAGCCAATTGTAGACCTAAACCCAATCCTCAGACCCACTGGGAGACACCTGCTATAGATGAAATCACTAAATTACTTCAGGCATTTGAGAATAAAATAGATCAGAAAATATCCTCTTTAGCCACTCCTAAACCTGCTAATTCTGTTCCTAAGTCTACAATAGTCTGTTATTATTGCCATAGGGAATGCCATGGTACCGGTAGATGTCCTGAACTCCAGAAGGACAAGGAGGAGAAGTTAGTAGAGCAGAAGGGAATAATTTTTTCCTTCCTAATGTTGCTTTGATCCCTTTTGATTTGTCTTGACCGATCCGTCATGTGGTTGCCTCATACCAACCACCAACTCCTAAGAAGGCATCCTTGGTCTCTTTTGATTTTCAATCATCCTGTGGAACTCTGCAACCTTGGTATCCCCCAGCTGTCACTTCTTCCAGCTTCCCTGGCACCTATCAATCCAATCCAACTAGGATACGCCATGAGTAACCAAAACCTCATAAGTCTCCTCCTGTTCCATCCTCCATTCTGCAAAAACGCTTTAAACGTCAATCTTCACCTGAGACTCCTTCCTCCTTTGTGGAAGACATGGAAGTAGAAAGGGAACCACTTATGGAAAGGTTTGAGGACAACTCTGATCCTCCCCCTCTTCAACCTTCCCAACCCTCAGATCCTCTTCCATCACCTATTTCACCTGATCTTCCTCCCTCCACCCAGCCCAAAGTTTGATTTGAGAGGGGCGTCTCCAAGGACTACCCTAATGCTGTGGAAGGAGTATTTAAGAAAATTTCTGATCTTAAAATCCCTGATCTATCTGTGGCTGAACTCCTGTTGATCTCTCCATCTTTGGCTGAAGGGATGAAGAAATGGGTTTCTCGTTGACCTGTGGAGATTGGTCCGGACGAATTAAAGGTCTCCTCTGGTACTCTGATAGAGGATTCTGGTGGAACAGATCCCTCTTCAGATACCAACCTGTATTCCTGTCCTCTTGGTTTTCTTCCTTGTTGTCTTGGTGAATCAACTAAAATGGTTTCTCTCCTTGTGGATTTGGGTTCTCAGCTCAACTTGATTTCGGACTACATGGCCTGCAAGCTTAAACTTAGCCCAAGGGTCAGTTTCAACTCTGCGTTTTATGGAATTGGGAATCAGTCCTGTGAGCTGGTTGGTATTGCTGAGGATATCCCTTTTCAAATTGGTTGAAATGTTGTTGGCACCTGTCACTTCTGGATCACTCGTCTGGATGGTCCCATGATCTTGGGAAGGCCTTTCCTAATGGACTTTGGTGCTACCCTGATGTTTTCTGATCAACTTGGGGAGAGAATTCTCCTCCCTGATGCTGATGGCAGAAAGATTGAAGTTCCCAAATTTTCTTTGGATTCTGGTTGTTGGGAAAGAGACTTCCCTGGTCATCCTCCCAAATCTGTCCTGAAAGGAAAGCAGAAAGAATACTCTCATTCCTCTCATCCTCATTTTTTAGCAGAATAGTTGGCCCTACTGATAGTTGTAGTTCTTCTCAGCCTCAGACTTCAACTCATGGACCAACTCCCACCTCAGAGGCATATCTTTCTTTTTCCTCATTGTTTTCTTCTCATCCAAATAAGATCAAACCCAAACACATAAAAAATCCGAAAAATCCAAAAATATTTCTTCTCTGTCTGGATCTGTTGTATATTTTTTTCCTTTTTCTTTTCACCCTGATCACTCATCCTCTATTCCGGTTTTGAATCTCTGTAATGAGTCTAAACTAGATCTCAATCTCGATTCTTTTATTGGTGGCTTTGGTATGAAGGAGTTTGGTCTTAGGTGGAGGCAATTTGGGGTAGAAGTAAGTCCTCCCAATTGTGCACCACCAAGGGCTTCTACTACTGTCTTTTTTTGAAACTCTACCCTGCTCCACACATTTGAGCAATGTGTTATCTTTTGGATCCTCTTTTATGGAGAAGGCACCTTTAAAGGAAGCAGCAGAACCTCGGACTTGGAAGATGTTGGAATATGGCCTCAGTTTTTGTAGTCAGGTCTCACTGGTCAATGCTTGGAGGAAGAAAGGATTCCTCTCCTTTTCCACCAAGTACAAACCAGTTGCAAAGAAGGTCCAGCCATTCAACCAACCAATGCCTCTCAACATCAATCCTCCTCTTATGCGTCCTCCTCTATCCTGCAATACTTACTGTGGTCTATCTCAATCCCTCATTGGTCCATTTATTCCCTCTGGTCAGGTCACTGAAGAACGTCTGAAAGTGGTCAACTTTGGTCCAGATGGATGGCTTCTTCCTGATGAGTTAGATTTGATCAAAAATATCTGGTCTCTAAGGGAAAAATCTATTGCATTCTGTGAAGAAGAGAGAGGTCTCTTGAAAGAATCCTATGGTCTCCCTTAAATCATCCCTGTAGTTGAAAATGACCCTTGGCAAAAGAAAAAGATCCCAATCCCTGCTGCTAAAGTTGACAAATTTATCAAGTTGGTCCGCAAACAAGTCCGAACCGGTTTATACAAAAAATTGACTTCTGGCTATTCCAGTCCTGTTTTCTGTGTTCTAAAGAGTAATGGTAAACTTAGAGTAGTTCATGATCTCCAACCTCTTAATAAAGTTTATTACTTTAATTGATGATTGAATTTCAGACCAGCAAGACTATGACGGAAAATAACCTTGAGGACATCAGATGACATTGGAAAACAAGAGTCTCAAACAGGATAGAAAGAATGAAACCAACACAATGAAGACCTTACCCGGATCGCAAATAGGACAGGAAGATCGAGACGGAGATGATTATGACGAGACAAAGAATATGGGATGGAACATGATGATGCTAGAAGCAGAGGATGAATCTGGGTTGAGAATTGAGTTATGATCTGATGATTGTTGATTGGGATTGATCTTACCAGTCAACAGTTATTCAGGTTGATGGATTGGGAGCCGGTTGGTCTATGTTGAGGCAACTCAATCTTGAGTCGAGTCGGTCTTGAGTCGAGTCAATCTTGAGTCTTGAGATTGGATCAGAATGGTGTGTCGAAGAGATTCAGAATTGAAGAAAGAAAAGAAATTGAAGATTGAGGAAATGGAAAGACAAATGAAAGATGAGGAGGAAAAGATGAGAAAACATGAACACCCAATGAGTAAGAGGCGGATATCTTCCTGAAGCAGCTTGAGAGAGAGTGTTGTTCGTCGGCGGTTCAATTGAAGCGTCCTCATTGGGGTGAGTGCACCCGCGGACAACTACCATTACAGCCTCCATTCTCACACCTCCCTTGACTGAAGATCATTCCTGCTTTTATTCAAAAATGAGATCTGAGAATTTTTCCAATTGATTTTGGTTAGCAGCTTTTGTCAGTGGGTCTGCTAGCATTTCTTTGGTGTCAATCAAGTGCACAGTTAGCGTCCTTCTTTGAGCCCTTCTCAAAGCCCCTTTGTTTTGAGATCCATGTGTTGTGTCTTGGCGCTTGATCCCAACTTTTTGAGTTTTTTGTCAAGTCCCTTGTTGTCGATGAAGTGTTAGATGGTGGAAGATCAGATTGAAAAACTTCACCCAGCAAGTGGCGAAGCCATTTGCTCTCTAGATAGGAGTCAAGCAAGGAGTTAAGTTTGGCTTCAGTGGACGAATATGTGATGTTGCGCTGTTTGCAACTGTTCCACGAGATGAGAGTCCCAAAGGAAAAGCAGACATAACCGGATTGAGATTTGCGGCTATTAGGATCTTCACCCCAGGTAGCGTCACTGAAGTACTCAATGGGTTCACTAGATTTGTCAAAAGCGATGATGAGTTTCAGCTCCTTCGTGTGATTAAGATATTGCCATGTTATTTTGAGTTCCTTCCAGTGAGTTAGACCAGGTTTGTTCCGGAATCTTGCAAAACTGGACACCAAGTAACTGAGGTCGGGACGGGTTCAACAGGCAATATAGTTGAGAAGCCCAATGGCCAACTTATAATTGATATTGAGTTTCTTGAACTCTTCAAAATCTTCATCAGAAGCTTTGTACAGTTGGAGGTTTGGGGTCAATGGGGTATTGGATGCTTTCAACTCCAGTAGGCCCAGATCTTCCAGTCCATGTTGGATGTGTTTGGGTTGACTCAGTAAGATACCATTTGGTGTTTGCTCAAATTTCATTCTGAGAATGGTATCCGGTTCGTGGGCTTGAGACTCCTTGAATTGTAGGTTGAATTTGCTATCGAAGTGGTCACCGTCCCCCACAAGGATTAAATCATCAAAGTGGAAGAAGAGAAACGAGTTATTATTCTTAAGAATATACAGGCAGGGATCGCTGTCTGACTCTCTGAACCCCACCAATTTGATCCATCCAGTGAATGTCTCGTACCAATTTTTAGGTGACTGTTTAATTCCATACAGACTTTTCTTGAGCCGTAGGTAATGACACTTGCGTTGACATCCCTGAGGGGTCTTGATGATAACTTCTTCATCAATAGGTGCATGTAGAAAGGCGGCCTCACGTCGTATTGTCAAATATTCAGCTTGTTCTTCAAGGCGCAAAGTAGTATTGCTCTTAACGATGCTATTTTTCCTGTAGGAGCAAAGGTTTCATCAAAATCTAGTCCATGTACCTGATTAAATCCCTTAACGCAGATTCAAGCTTTGTATATGATCATATTGTCATGAGAGTTGTCCTTGATCTTGAAGATCCAGGTTGTATCTAGAGGATTCAGTGGGATATCTCCCTCATAGTCTTCCCAAACCTTGTGGAGTTCGCACTGATCCATTTCCTTTTTGATTGCCCCCCCACTTGATACTATCTGCACATTTCCTGGCTTGATCAAAAGTTTTAGGTTTGAAGTAGTGGTGAAACCCATACCTTTGAGGAGGTCTTATGGAAGATCAATCTCAAAGGTTCCTTCTGACTGGTATTTTGACTATTTCCGTTGATTTGGCTGCTTGACAGGGACTCAGAAGTGTTTCTTCCTCTGAACTAGACTCAGATTCTGGGGCAGATGCTGAGGTGCCTATCTCCTCATCAGATGAGTCGCCTTCAGTGATGGGGTCGCAATAGTTCATACAATTGGAGATTGTCTTCTCATTGAGATCGGCTGTGTCCTTTGATTCGTCTGTACTAAAATCCAGATCCATGGTTGACTTGAGTCCCAATTTGTCCACAGATTCCTTCAGGAATCAAACATGCTTTGATTGTATGATCTGTCCGTTAGTCATGAGAATCCTACACAACAGGAATTCAGGATTATATCCAATTAGTTTGCCCTCCAGCCCTTTTGGATTGAATTTTGCCCCTTTCAGCCTTCTTTGGTATAACACGATTGCGGTTACGCCAATTGGTTGAAGGAAGTTGGGTGGCAGCTTGCTTTTCTTGATGAGTTCCCAGGGCAACTGGTCCAATTCATCCTTTTGTATTTGATTGAGTCCAGTGCAGCATGCCTTCAAGACTTCCAACCAGTATTTCCGAGGAAGATTTGCTCAACTTAGTGATGATCTCACGCTCCGGATGATTGTTTGATTGGCCCTTTCAGCCCTACCGTTGTGTTTGGGGTGATAAGGTTCAGTTACCAAGTGAGTGATAAACTTCTCCTTGAGATACTTTACTAAACTAGCGTTTACAAATTCTGTACCCCCATCAGAGCACACGGTTGTGGGGTAATAACCGCTGACCTTCCTTTGTTTCTCTATAACTTCCATCATTACAGGGGCCACGTCATCTTTCCGAGTTAGCGGTATGCCTGCGATGTAGCCTGAGTAGTTATCCACCACTGTGAGGATATATTTTTTGTGTCTGAAAGATTCTGGCGTAATTGGACCAATAACTTCCAGATGGATTCGTTCAAATGGTTTAGATGCCAAGAAGGACGTTGATTTGAATGGGGATTTGGTGATCTTGCAGAGAAGGCAGTCTACACATTCAAATTTTTCTTTTTCTTTGTTGCTGTATTGAAGGCCCTTCAGTTTTGATAAAAGACTGAGTGACGCGTGACTGTAAGACAGATGGAGATCTCTTTTTGTCCTGGGTTCATTTTGCTGTGCCATATAACACTCTTTGGTACCTATCTTGCGCGGCTTGTTCAAGACGAAAAGATTGTTGATGATAGTTCCTTGGCAGATCGTCAATTTGTCCTTCTTTAATTCGAATTGACCAGATTTAGCATTCAGAACACACCCTTGATCGAGAAGTTTTCCTGGACTGATCAGGTTAACAACAATGTCAGGAACATACAAGCAATTAGCCAGCGTGATTTTTTGGTTTTTCCACTCCAGCCTAACCATTCCTATTCCCAATATTGGTAAGTCTGCCCCAGCTTTGCCTGTGGTTATGTGTTTGCCAGTGAGCGGATCGAGAGATATAAAGAATTGTCTTTTGTTGAAGATATGAGCGGTGGCTCCACTATCGATGAGGATGTTCCTTTCTGCGCCAATTTCAGAGTCTATCCATCGAGTTACAAAAGCATGAAAGTGAGCCGCATCCTGAGTCTTTTTTTGCTTGTCTTTCCATTTGCTTTGCTGATGCCTCCACCAATTGGGTGCCTTTTCCGGATGTAGGTGGAAGCATTCCAATTCGGTTTAGTTTCAATCTTGTTTCGGATTGTGATAACCTTCAATACATCGGCTTGACAGTTGATTTTTGGTCTTGGTTCTCATGGATGCGAGGGCAGTTTCAGGGATGTTGTGCGACGTTCCCTTCTCAACGCTTTTGGCCTTCACTTCATTGTGGTATTGGACGAGGTGATTGCACACGAATTCCACGGATATTTGTTTGTTGGTGTGCATGAGTTGACGTTTGAGATCCTGGAGGTTTGCCGGAAATTTGAACATAATGAGATACGCGAGAATGTTGTCAGGTAGTTCTATTCCTATGTCAATCATTTTCTTGATGGATATTTTGACATTGGTGACGAAATTCAAGATTTCATCCTCCTTGAATGTCAAGTGTAGAAAGTCGTTAAATATTCTGGCCCAATTAGAAGCTTGCGAGGAAGAAAATCGTTCCTTGATAGCTTTCTAGATTTCCTTGGCAGAGTTGATGTTGGCTGCATTAATTACGTTGTTGTGAGTGATTGAGTCGACCTTAGATATAAGGAGAAGCTGAATTTCATTGTTGTCTTGAGTCGCTAGGGTTCCATCGACTGAATCCAGAATGTCCAGGACTCCTCTGAGTTTTAGCAGCGCCATCATCTTGTCTTTCCAGATCCCATAGTTTTCTTCGGTTAGGAGTGGATTTGTCTCTAGTGCTTTCTTGAGCATTGCTTGTCGGAAGGAGTCAGACAAAAATCCTGATGTTGACATGATCCTGAGTCTTGCTGGCCTAGGAGAGCGTTTTGGCTTTTAACCGTATTACTTTAATTTATGATTGAATTTCAGACCAGCAAGAATATGACGGAAAATAACCTTGAGGACATCAGATGACATTGGAAAACAAGAGTCTCAAACAGGATAGAAAGAATGAAACCAACACGATGAAGACCTTACCTGGATTGCAAATAGGACAGGAAGATAGAGACAGAGATGGTTATGACGAGACAAAGAATCTGGGATGGAACATGATGATGCTAGAAGCAGAGGATGAATCTGGGTTGAGAATTGAGTTATGATCTGATGATTGTTGATCGGGATTGATCTTACCAGTCAACAGTTATTCAGGTTGATGGATCGGGAGCCGGTTGGTCTATGTTGAGGCAAGTTGATCTTGAGTCAAGTCGGTCTTGATTCGAGTCAATCTTGATTCTTGAGATTGAATGAGAATGGTGTGTTGAAGAGATTCAGAATTGAAGAAAAGAAATTGAAGAAAGAAAAGAAATTGAAGATTGAGGAAATGGAAAGAGAAATGAAAGATGAGGAGGAAAAAATGAGAAAACATGAACACCCAATGAGTAAGAGGCGGATATCTTCCTGAAGCAGCTTGAGAGAGAGTTTTGTTCTTTGGCGGTTCAATTGAAGTGTCCTCATTGGGGTGAGTGCACCTGCGGACAACTACCATTACAGCCTCCATTCTTACAAAGTTACTATTCAAGACTCTGATGTTCCACCTGCCACTGAACAATTTGTTGAATCCTTCTCTGGGAGAGCTTGCTATGGTCTAGGTGACATAATGGGTGGCTATGACAAACAATCCTTGCATCCTATTTCTCATCGCCTCACTACTTTTGATCTTCCCCTTAGTTGATTTCAGCTGACTTGATTGCCTCAAGGTGCCACCAACTCGGTTGCAGTCTATCAGGCTCAGATGATGTGGATCCTCCAGGACAAGATCCCGGATCATGCGGGTATCTTTATTGATGATGGTGGGATTAAAGTTCCAGTTTCTGACTATGATAATGAGCTCTTAACTTGGCACCCATGAATCCAACGATTTATCTGGGAGTATGCTACTTTCTTGGAAAGAATTTTTTTTTTGAATTGAGGAATCTGGCCTTACTGTCTCTGGATCAAAACTTGCCGCCTGTGACCCTACCTTGGAAATTGTTGGTCATATAGTCTGCAAGGACGGAAGAAGGATGGCACCCTCCAAAGTCAACAAAATCATCTCCTGGCCTACCCCAATAAATCCAACGGAAGTTAGAGGTTTCCTAGGTATTGTAACTTATGTCAGGATCTTCATTCCCTCACTATCCAAAATCTGCATTCCCTTGCGTTGCTCAACCAGGAAGGATGCTGAATGGATTTGGACTGAAGACTGCAAACAATCATTTCAGTTGCTCAAAACAATGGTTGGGAAAGAAATTGTTTTGAAAAAGATCACTTATTGACCTGGAGCTGGCAAGATCAAGCTGGCAGTGGACTCTAGTTATCAATCTGTTGGGGCTGTTCTTACCCAGGAATATGAAAATGGTTTGGATTGTCCTGCTCTGTATGAACCTCTTCTTTTCTCAGATGTGGAATCCAGGTACTTCCAGCCAAAACCGGAACTTTGCGGTGTGGCCCAAACGTTGAAGAAGCTTCAGACTGTCGTTTGGGGTCAACACTTCGAGTTACAAGTTGATGCACAATCTATTATTGAAATCATCAACGCCCCCAGCCTCCCAAATGCTCCAATGACTTGTTTTGTGGCTTTCATCCAGTTGTTCTCTTTCAATATTGTTCACAGGCCTGGAAAATCTTTCACCATGCCTGATGGTTTATCTCAAAGACCTATTGGAGACAATGAATCAGAGGTTGGAATGGATTTTGATGAGGAAGAACCCTTGGTCCACCCTGTCTTTGCCTTCTCCTCCAAAAATCACTCTGGTTTCCAGAAAGGTTCCTGGCTTAAGTTATAGAAGTACCTTTCAACTCTCCAAAGACCCCCTGATCTCTCTGCCAAAGAATTTTGGTCCCTTAAAAGGAAGTCCTCCAACTTCTTTTTCCAAGGTTCTAGGCTTATGAAAAGAGCAACTTTTTGTGCACTGGTTGTGGTCAATATCCCTTCTAAGCAAGATTTGATCCTGGAAAATCTCCATGAAGGCCTTGGTCATTGTGGGGAAACCAAAACTTATTGAGAAATATCCAAACGATTCTGGTGGCCATCCCTGAAGAAATCCCTCACTCAATGGTGTAGGAGTTGTGAATTGTGCCAGAAACATGATCTTAGGTGCCCGGCCGAAATTTGTTACCCCACTGGTGAGTCCACTGTCTTTGGGAGAATTGCTATGGATGTGGTTCACATTAAGGCTGGTGGAGCTAAGTACCTCATTGTGGCTAGAGATTATTTTTCTGGATGGGTTGAAGCAAAGTTTCTTAAGAACCTCAGCTCTGAATCAGTAGCAGCTTTCCTTCATGAGACTTGGAAAATGCGTTATGACTTGGCTTGATCTTATTCTACGGATGGTGGCTTGGAATTTGGTGGAAAACTTGCTGAAATGATCCAATCGCTCCCTGGACAACATAGAGTTACTACTCCCTATTATCCTGAAGGACAAGGAATGGTGGAAAGAGGCCATTCTCCTTTGAAGGCTGCTCTAGTTAAATTGGCTGGTGAAATTGCCAAGAATTGTTGGAAGTTTCTCCCCTTGGTCCTCTTCTCTGATCAAATTTCCACCAAGCAAACCACTGGTTACTCTCCTTATGAAATCATCTTTGGTCGGAGGGCTGTTCTTCCTCCTGATCTTGAAATTGATTTTTTCTTGGGCATCCCTTGGGAACAAGTTTCCTCAACTACTGACCTATTAGTTGCCAGATCAAAGCAACTGGAGCAGAGTGAAGATATTTGTAACAAAGATTATCAGAAGATGAAGGAATCAAGAGAAAAATAAGTTCAGTATTGGGAAGATAAACACCTAAATCAAATCAGGGACCCTTTAAACCCTGGTGACCTGGTATTGGCTTATAATTGTTCCTTGGAAAGTCAGTGGGGAAAGCTTTTCTCTAACCGCTTGAATGGTCCTTACCAAGTAGTCCTTCAAGTAAGAGGTGGATCACATGTTTTGGAGGAACTGGATGGTACTCAGATGGCCAGAAGGTTCTCTGCTGATCAGGTCAAGAAATTTCATTCTTGTGGAGGCAACTTGGTCCAGAAGTTAGTCCTCCAAATTGTGCACCATCAGGGTCATCTGATGTGTTTTTTTGTGAAACTCTACTTCATGCCAGGCATGTGAGCACCTGGGAGGCCTTCTTCATTTTATCTCAGCCACTTCTAGGATTTTTGGTTGGATAGACATATTTTTTTTCAACCACTCTCAAGATCAAAATGGCCATTCTTTGGTTTCAATTATCTTTCTTTCCTTTCTTTTTTTATGGCATCATACTTGGGAGAAGACTAGGGACAGTCTGTAAGTTGGGGAGACATTTGGTGCCCCAGCCTGGACACCCTGGCCAGTATCATCATCAGTTAAAAAAAAAAAAAAAAAATGTTTGATCTCAAATAGGGTTCCATTTGGCTTCCAGCTTCCCTCTTCCCTCTTCCCCACCCATTTCTGCTGCTAACCTCAGTCTTGCCGAATTGATCAAGCTGGAGGCCATAAAGAAATCTCTTGGAACTTGGTTTGGCAAGATGATGGGATCACCTATGCAAGGATCATTCAGCCAATCATCAACATCCTTGGCCTCAGAGTTTGACGGTTCGAAGAGTTGGGCCCCATCCCATACCCCTTGGACTAACAGTGAAAGTTTTATCTCCTCTCCAACCTCTCGACCTGAAGATATCAATGAAGAAATCTGGGGAGAAGTCCAGTGGCCTGATTCACAGGCGGAAAATTCCAATTCTGATAGTGAGATCTTTGAAGGCATGCATTAATGTTTTGCCAACCCATCAACTTTGTTCCAGTCATTTTTGATTGATCAACCTGCCAGATGAACGCCATTGACATACTTCCATAGACCACTCAGAACAATCATATCTTTCATTCTTTCATTCTCCCTCTCTCCCCTCCTCTCTCTGAAGCATACTTTTGAGTTGTTTGTTGATTTACTCAAAAGGTTTCATGCATCCATCCATCTCTTCTGATGTGAGCAAACACGGGTTTAGATACATATGATCGTTGGTTTAATCCTGTTTGGTATCATCATCCTTGATAAAAATTTGGTCAAAGCTCTCATGCTCCTCAGCAACACCCGTCAGACAACATCAACCGCCCAAGCCAGCCCAACCTACAATCCCTCTTACCATCATCACTCATCTCACCCAAAAATTACCCCAAGCCGTCATTGTCCATCAATCCCTTTTCCACCTCCTAGATTATTGATCTCCCACGCAGCTTGTCCGTTAGCCGCGCAGGTCTCTTACGTTGCCGATGCCCTTCCCACACTGGCCGGCAGTCATCCGCGGCCTTGGCCATTGCCTGGGCCCATCAGGATGCCCGCGGGCGTCCCCCCTTGGATTTCTTTGTCTCAGAGGACCTGTTTGTTTCTTTTTTCTTCTTCTTTTGTTTTCTCATGATCTTGATCTTTAAAAAAAAATAAAAAAACTTTTTTTTTCCCCTCTTACTTGTAAATCTCTCTTGTAAATAGCCTATAGGCCTCTGGTCTATAAAAGGAGGGGCTCTCCCCTGCTTTTTTGGGGGGCATCAGAGGAATCATATCATCATACATCAGATCATCAGTTAATAGAATCATCCATAGGGGTGTGTGCTTGTGTCCCCCCATTATCAAGAAATTCAATCATGATCCTTATCCTGGGTATATCTCTGATTGCCCCCTGATCCATTTTTGGCCCATAGTCTTTGCCCCTCTGTGGCCTGATCCTTATCACCAACCAATAGCCTTGCTGGTTGAAGAAAAATTCTGTCTGTTGGAATTTTTGAGTGTGTTATACACTTCCTCAATCCCTTTCTCTGACCATACTGGTCCTGATCCTTGATCATCTTTCTGGAGCCTATCACAATTGATTGAAGAGGTCTTATTAAGCTTAAGACCTGGAGTGTTATAACTCCCTTTATTTTCTTTGGAGTTGCATTCTGTCAGCCTATTCTTGAGTCCCTTGAGAAGTGTTGAGGTTATCCTTGCTTCAAATCAGTTACTGTTTGCTTTGGAGCTTCTAAAACATTGTGCTTTGTCTTGCACAGCCACCCTCAGTTATCTGCTACCCTTCAAGGGCTTGATTGCGGAGAGTTGGGCAGGTTCATTGAGAACCTGGAGGTTTCTTGGGTTTGAGTTGATCATCCCCAATCTTCTGCTGACGACCAGAGTTATTAGCTTGTGGGCTTTGTTTACATACAACAGCTTTTGTTTTTTGAGCTCTAAGAGGACTTTAACTTCTTTTTGTTCAAGTTTTTCCCTGCATAATCTTGTCTCAGATTGTGCTGTTCCATCGCTACCAAACTATTATCATATTTATCCTCTACTCCTTGATTCCTCATTTACCAGGTTCTGGACCTTGATCTTGGTTAAATTTAAATATTTTTGTAATACTCAGGAGGCCAGCCTAAACATCCCCTTTCCCCTCCACAGAACTTCCCCGGCCTAGCACTGTTTGGAGTCTTACAACGCCTAATATCATGTTTTTGACAAAATTCACAACTCTTGCACCCTTTAGAGACAGATTTTTTCAGTGATGGCCACCAGAACCATTTGGATAATTGTTGATAAGTTTTGGTTTCCCCATGATGACCAAGGCCCTCATGGAGACTTTCAAGGATCAAATCTTGCTTAGCCGGGATAGTAACCACAACAAGCGCACAAGGAGTTCCTCTTTTCATAAGCCTAGAACCTTGGAAAAAGAAACTAGGGGACTTTCTTTTAAGGGATCGAAATTCTTTGGCAGATAGATCAAGGGGTCTTTGGAGAGTTGACAGGTTCTTCTCTAACTTAAGCCAGAAACCTTGTTGGAAACCAGAGTAATCTTGGGAGGAGAAAGGTAAAACAGGGCAGAGCAAGGTTCTTCCTCATTGAAATCCATTCCAACATCCAATTCATTGTCTCCAATTGGTCTTCTAGATAAACCATTAGGCATAGTAAAATATTTCCCAGGCCTATGAACAATATCAAAAGAGAAAAGCTGGATAAAAGCTACCCAGCAAGTCATTGGAGCATTTGGAAGACTGGGAGCATTGATCATTTCCACAATGGATGAAGCGTCAACTTGCAATTAAAAATGTTGTCCCCAGATTACTGTTTGGAGTTTCTTCAGCATTCTGGCCACACCGCAGAGTTCCAGTTTGGGCTGAGAGTATCTAGATTCCACATCCAAAAATAGAAAAGATTCATAAAGAACAGGGATGTCCAAACCATTTTCATCTTCCTGAGTAAGGACAGCCCCAACAGATTGATAACTGGAGTCGACAGCCAATTTTATTTTGCCAGCTCCAGGCCCATAAGAAATCTTTTTGAAAACTATGTCATTGCCAACAATAGTTATGAGCAACTGAAATGATTGTTTTCAATCTTGGGTCCAAATCCATTCAGCTTCCTTTCTGGTTAGACAAGGCAAGGGTGCAAAGATTTTGGATAGAGAGGGAATGAAGATCCTGACATAAGTTACAACACCTAGGAAACCTCTAACTTCAGTTGGATTTGTTGGAGTAGGCCAGGAGATGATTTTGTTGACTTTACAGGGTGCCATCCTTCTTCCTACCTTTCAGACTATATGACCCACAATTTCCAAGGCAGGGACACTGTCACACAACCACCCCACGTACTATAGGGCAATTCTTAGATGATTGTGAGCATGAAGGAATGCTGAGTGCAAGAGCAAGTGCGAGTAGCAAGACTCAGTTTCCAAGTGCAAACTTGGTTATGCCACTCAACAAACGGCAAGAGGAATTGAATGTGTTCCAAAGAAGGGAACTCAACCTGAGTCCAATGTGATAACTAGGTTGCAGCAAAATGCGAGAACGTATGAAATTAACTAACTGAGGAGACAATCATCAGGCAAGGGATATCCCTTATAAGGTAATCCAAAGTGACTAGATACAACCTGGTGATGAGCTAACTACAGTTGAAGCGGTGAGGCAATGAATGACAGGAACGGGATAGGAAATGAAGCAGTAGTACAGATCCGATGTCATAGCCTAAGTGCAAGACAATAGAATCTGAGCATACAATTGCATGAAGAATTGGGACAGGAGCAAGTGACGTTGAAGGTAATGCAAATGAGAATTAATAGTGTATGCAGGGTAGGGACTAGTCCAATTGCAAACTGTACAGTAATGATGGCTTAGTTAGACGTAGATGCAAACTAACAAAAAATGTGTGACCAAAGATGGAAGTCCGAGGCTGTTGATTAGCAAAGGAAGGAGATTGGATCTCATAATGGATGGCCGACCAGTATGGAGTTAACTGCAAAGTTCGCAAGTATATACTGACTTGGTCGCCAAGATTGGAAGGTCAACGCGAGCCAGAGGAAGTAGCGGATTGCACCATTGATGTTGTGCTTTATTTGTGTCATGCTTATAGACTGAGGTAGATGGTACTGAGGAGAGGACATGTCGAAGTGATGAAGACAATAATTCCTAAGTGCAAGGCGTGACAGTTGCCCGGGTATAAAGACACAAGCTCCTGCAAGCGTTTAGATAAATTTTCCCATTGACTTCAAGTCGTTAATAATTACTTTATACCCTTCACATTATTTAATTAATTACTTGATGAATTTATAATTTATATAGAATGTCGTCATTGTTGTACTGCCGTTGCAAAAACTTTATTCGCCAAAAAAAGCAATGTGTCCCTAGTACTGCCGTCCAAGGCCTTCCAGGCAAGTGCGAGCAATGTTGCCTTTGCAATGTGGCATGTAATTTCCCTATAAATGTAAGTTGAATTTCAAGGGTCCCGCAGAGTCATCAAGGGAGATGCGGAGTCGTAGATCCCCGCCAAGGGTTAAGTACAAGATACCACCATTTCCAGAGATCACATACTTGGGGACTTGAGTTCCTGGTGAGTACTAATCTGGACTGACTAGGGATCATAAAAATAGTAACTAAATTTTGCTTGTTTTGCTAGTGTTGCCCCGTTTCCAAAGATATACTACAAACACACAACCACCACCACCACCTTACTAGGGACCGCCAACTGAACTCTCGGGGTCCCAGATGAATGCCAAGGTGCGAGGCAAAGGGTCAGGTGCGGAACCTGTTGGAGTCATAACTGAG
Source organism: Puccinia polysora (assembly GCA_025617555.3). NCBI lineage: Eukaryota > Fungi > Basidiomycota > Pucciniomycetes > Pucciniales > Pucciniaceae > Puccinia > Puccinia polysora. The sequence goes on along the minus strand of CM062623.1, from coordinate 38,940,081 downwards.
GAAGCAAGGGAGGAGGAAGGAAACAAAGCAGAAAGAGAATTGAGAAATGGAGGGAGAGAAGGAACAGAAGAATTAGGAGAAGGGAATGGAGGAGATGGAAGGGATGGAGTGGATTTAAAGAAATGAATGGAGGGCCCAGGCAAAGCGGATCTGGTGCAAGTTGTAGGGACGGTCAAAACAGATGTGAGGCCGCTGACGGGCAATATTGGAGAAAGCATGTCGGGAGGCCAAAGGAAGAGAGCGTACAAAGAGCTCTTGGAGGAAGATGGATGGAATGCTTGGCAAAAGCAAGCTTGGATTGTGAGGTGCGAGGAGATCTTTGAGAGGCATATTGTAACAGAAGTGCTAGTTCTCCAAAGAATGTCCGCACTAATCAATGATGAAGACCTGGATGCTTTTTGATCCATGGTTGCGGAATTGACTGCAAATTGGGAGGATGCAGAGAAGGAAGTAAAGGAAACTTTGTAATTATTTATTATAAATATTTTTTTTTCTTTTTTTTTTTATATATATAATTATAAATAGATATATATATATATATATATTTTTTTTAATAAGGAATGAAGTTTTTATTTATTAGAAATGAAAGGAAAATGAGAAGAAGGAATAACACGGTGAGATGGAGGATTTGACTGATGGGATGTTGGTGTGAAGTGAAATGGGGTTAGATGAGATGGAATGTGGAATGGAAGGGGATTGGATGAGATGGAATGTGGAATGAAATGAGATTGGATGAGATAGAATGTGGAATGAAATGGGATTGGATTGGATGGGATGGAATGTGGAACGTAATGGGATTTGATGGGATGGAATCATGATTGTCGAGGTTTGCAAGGGTAGCTCGCATGGAAGTCTCAAATAAGGTTGGGTGAATTGCAAAGGTGATGGGCTGGTTCCCACAAGGTGCGATCTTTGTCGGACTGGAAGCCAGACCATTCAACAAGGTATTGAAGTTTTCCTTTGCGTAACCTTGAATCCAAAATACGGCTTACTTCCCACTCTTGATGATTGAGGACAGTGAACGGTTCAGGAGGGGGATGAGTCTTGCCCGGGTTTAGGACTTGAGCTGGCTCTAGGAGAGACACATGAAAGACAGGGTGGATACCTTTCCATTTTTCAGGTAAAGTAAAATTAAAGGTGTTAGGGGAGATGACTGATTCTACTTTAAAGGGGCCAACCTTGCTTCCGGAGAGTTTGCAAGTTGGGGAAGTGCTGCAAATGTTGCAAGCATTGAGCCATACTTGATGTCCTACTGCAAAGGTTGGAGCCGAAGTGCAAGATTGGTCTGCTTGCTCCTTACAGCGCTGGTTTTCTTCTTCAAGGTTGTTTCAAAGTTGCAATTGAAGGGATTGAGTTTGTTCAAGGTTATCGGTAGCAGGTTGAGAAGGTGCTACATGAAGGGAAGAGAAAGTTGGGTTTCTACCATAAAGAGTTTGGAAAGGCAACTGTTTGGTGGAGGAATGAGTGGAGTTGTTGTAGGGAAATTTGGCTAGTGGGAGCCATTGTGACCAGTTGTCTTTTTGATAGGCAACATACGTTCAAAGACATTGTTTGAGAATCTGATTAACTCGCTTGGTTTGCCCATCCGTTTCCAGGTGGTAAGCCATTGATAAATTGCAAGTGATCTTCAAATGTTGGCATAGCAAGGTCCAGAAGCTTGAGACAAAAAGAGATCCACAATCACTAACTATATTATCAGGGAGACAATGTTTTGAAAATACATATTCTACAAACAAGTTAGCTAAGTCTTCTGAAGAGGCCGTCACATTACTGCGCAAAAATAAAGCCATCTTTGAGAAGCAATCTACTATTACTAGAATAGCATCATATCCACTAGAAAAAGGTAATTGAGAGATGAAATCCATAGAAAGCAAGTGCCAAGGACAAGGCGGAATTGGAAGTGGCTGAAGCAGCCCATACTTCTGGTGTTTCAAGGACTTGTTACGATTGCAATCATAGCACGCGCTAACATATTCTTTTACTTCTTTGGTCATACCAGGCCAGTAGAAGTCTTGTGCATAGGTTTTATCCTGCCCATGATTACCAGCAAGCGGAGAATTGTGCCGTGACTGAAAGATATCTAACTTAATGCAAGGATTATCTGGTACTACTATACAATTATCATAGACTAAAAAGTCATTTTCATCAATACTGTAACTACTATCTAATAAGTTTGCACTTTTGCAAAGTTCAATTCACTTGGGGTCGTTGCGTTGAGCTTGTCCGATTTTGGAAGCCAAATCTTGTAAGTGAGCGATGATTGAACTGAGTTGGGCAGATTGGGTTGAGAAGAGTGACCTAACGTTTTCAGGGTTGTTTTTGGCAAAGGTGCTCCCCCCCCCCTGGGTAAAAGTTGTCCCTTCATGATAAAGCATCAGGAACTACCGCTTGTTTCCCAGGACGGTACGTTATTGTAAAGTGGAACTCAGAGAGTTATTCGGCCATTGTGCCTGTCTACATGTGAGGACTTTTGAGCTCATGAAATACTTTAAAGAATTATGATCAGTCAAAACTTGAAAGGATTCCCTAAGGCTCAAAAGTTATGAACACCATTTCTTCAAGCAATAAATAATTGCAAGAAGTTCCTTGTCATGAATCTCAAAGTTAAGCTCTGCAGCAAGCAACTTGCGAGACTTGAAAGCTACGGGATGAAAGAGAGAAGTGGAGGAAGAGAACTGCGATATAAGTCCTGCAATCGCATAGTCGCTTGCCTCTGTTTCCACAATAGTTCGAGCTAAATTGTTGAAGTGAGTGATTTTTGGAGCAGTGGTGAATGCTTTCTTCAGAACTTCAAACTCCGAAGCAGCTTGTTTGTTAAAAACAAAAGGAGTGTCTTTTTGAAGAAGGTTAGTAAGATTCACGTTTTTTTGGGAGTAACGTGCAATAAACCTTCTATAGAAATTGCTGAAACCAAGGAAAACTTGAACGGATTTAACGGAAGAAGGTGGAGGCCAGTCCAATATGTGTTTGCTTTTGGCTGGGTCAATCAATAGTCCTTGCTGCAAGACTACGACACCTAGAAACCAAAGAGAAGAGGAATGGAATTTGCACTTAGAGGATTTTGCAAACAGGTCATTCTTGCGAAGTCCCTGCAGCTCCTCTCGCACATGTGCAATGTGATCTTCAAGGTTCCTCAAGTAGACTAGTATATCATTGTGATATTCCACAAGGTATTTACCTACAAGATTGGAGAAAATGTCATTGACAAAATGCTGAAAAGTGGAAGGAGAGTTACAGAGGCAAAGGCATGATGGTATACTTATAACTTCCAAACCGGGTTCTCATCGCAGTCAAATAGTCATGACCTTCCCTAATGCAAATTAGGTGATAGGCACCTTGAAGGTCTAACTTTGAGAAATAAGCAGCTCCATGGAAGAGGGTGAGGAGATGTGACATAGGCGGTACTGGATAGGCATTCTTCCTGGTTACCTGGTTCAGTTTCCTGTATTCAACACAAAGGCAAAGTCCGCAGTCCTTTTTTGGAACAAATAGAACAGGTGAACCGGTATTCAAATTTCTTGGTCAAAGAAATCCTTTTGCTACATTGCTGCAATGTATTCTTGAAGCGCAATTGATTCTTGCGTCGAGAGAGAGTAAACTTGTCCTGGTGCCAGAGGTGGGCCAATAAGTTCAATTTTGTGATTGTAAGGACGGGATGGAGGCAGTTTATCTGATTTTGCAGCTGAGAAGATGTCAGAAAAGTCATGATAAACCAAAGGTAAAGACTCTTGAATGATTTCTAAATCTTCAATCTGGTCATCTTTGAGCACCGGGTTCGAGGTGCTTGCATGGTGCGAGAGGATGAGGGAGCTCAAAATACACCGTTTGGTTGGTGTCTGTTTCTCTTCAAAGGAACAGGAGAGAGGTAAGCTGGATAGGTAAGCAATAACTCCTAAATCTGAAGAGGGAATTTGGGAATGAAGGTCAGGATATTGAAAATCTCCTGGCGGAAAAGTCTCATCCAAGTCAATGACAGTGTCAGGTAGGCTGTTTAATTCCTGATTGACAGAAAGATTAGCCTTCTGGGGTTGCAAGGTTCAAAGGTTAATTACTCCTTCTTGCCAATTCACATCTGGATTCCAGTAAACTAGGAAATCATGGCCTAGAATGGTATCATCCATTCTGGGTATAGCCAAGACAAATAAATCCCATTCAAAGCTGTGGAAATTGGAGAATGCAATGGTCCATTTTGCCTTTTGGGAAACCCAATAAGAAGGTTCAGTCTCACTACTTACTAAATAGATAGGAAATTTATCTATCTTGGAACGCGTAAGATTTTTGGAAGTGGCAAAAGATTCACTGATGAAGGAAACATTAGCGCCGGAATCAAGTAATACTTGATAAGGAGTGTTGTCGGAATGGAGTAGGATAAATCTAAAACTTGGAGAACCTAGTGACTTGCAAGTGCGAAGATTTTCTCGCAGTGATTTAGATAATGTGTAGTTTTCCTTGCAAGTATCAGAAAAACTACAAGCTGATTTTTTGATTGCTTAGCTGCTTCACGCGCTAACCGCTTTGCACAAATGTCAAAATCATGCTTTCCTCCACAATACATAGACAGCCCATTCTTCTCCCTTTGTAGCCGTTCCTTGTTCCATAGCATCCCCTTTTCTTTGTCCAAGAACTTTGGAGTTTTGGCAACAGTTTTCCCTTTTGAGTTGGATTTAAAAGTTGGGGTTGGTTTGGATGGTTTTGGGTTCCTCAGTTCTGCTTTGAGGAGTTGTCCACGCTTGGAGCCGAGGTGGATGTTCCATGGTTGTTTCGCCGAGAGCGATTCTTGTCCTGATAGCCATTATCAAGCTCAATCACTCAATTGATTAGCTGCTGAAGCAAGGTTGTCTTATGACCCCCAACTGCAAGCTGTTTAATTAAGCGTGTCGGTAGACCCTTTTGGAGATGGAATAGAAGAGCGGCCTTGTTCCAATGGATGCAAGACTGCAAGGTTCAAAAATGAGAAATATAAACAGAAGCTCTACTATTTTCCTTCATAACTAAACTATTAAGTTCATATTGGTGTTTCAAACTTCATTGGGGTTGCCCAACAGGGTGAAAAGTTGTTGCTCAAACCTGTCCCAGTTGTTGAGAATACAAGTGGGACTGTTGTTGGACAAAAGTTCGAGGTACCGTTCAAACGACTGCAAGGCTCTACCTCCTAAGAAGGACGAAGCATACATAACTTTATGTCTATCAGAAGGGAAATTGTTGGAGTTGTTTGAAAAGATGATTTTACAAGACTTTAGGTAGGATCTAAGCTTATGAGGGTGTTCTCCCGTAAAGTGATTGGGTTTTTTCATGCCCGGAGTGCAAAAGCTAGGACTACTTGGACTAGATTGCTGGGCACCATGAGTGAGGACCTGGATCAATGTCAAAAGCAGGGTCGGAGAATCAGGCTTGGGAGAAGTAGTGCAAACCCTTGGTCTACCACAAGTTGAGGTTTCATCGGAAGAATGGTTGTAATCTGCGAATTCCGCAAGAGGGTCCGTCGGAACATCCCATGAAGGGGTCCAAGGATCATTGAGGGGTTCAAAAGATGGTGATTTTGAAGGAATAAACGGGATCTTAAGTTTGTTGGGCCCAAGGAGGGCTGGTTCTCCCTACCCAATGGATCTCATCATTGTAAGGGGCAAGGGAAGCGTTCCCAGTTGAGAGAGTATGTGACATTGAGAAAAGAAGTCTACTATAGGTTGGCAAGCTACAATAGATGAGTTGAGTTAGTTAATTTACTGTCACACCACCAACCCAGGTACTATAGGGTGATTCTTAGATGATTGTGAGCGCAAAGGAATGCTGAGTGCAAAGGCAAGTGTGAGTAGCAAGACTCAGTTGCAAAGTGCAAACTTGGTTATGCCACTCAACAAATGGCAAGAGGGATCAAATGTGTTCCGAAGAAGAAGGAAAATTCAACCTGAGTCCAATGTGATAACTAGGTTGTAGCAAAATGCAAGAACGTATCAAATTAACTAACTGAGGAGACAATCATCAGGCAAGGGGATAGCCCTTACAAGGTAATCCAAAGTGACTAGATACAACCTGGTGATGAGCTAACTACAGTTGAAGCGGTGAGGCAATGAATGACAGGAGCGGGATAGGAAATGAAGCAGTTGTAAAGTATCCAACGTCATATAAAAGTGCGAGACAATAGAATCTGAGCGTATACTTGTATGACAAATTAGGACAGGAGCGTGTGACGTTGAAGGTAATGCGACAAGAAGTAATAGTGTATGCAGGGTAGGGACTATTCCAATTTCAAACTGTACAGTAATGATGACTTAGTTAGACGTAGATGCAAACTAACAAACTATGCTTGACCAAAGATGGAAGTCCAAGGCTGTTGATTGGCCAGGGAAGGAGATTGGATCTCATAATGGATGGCCGACTGGTATGGAGTTAACCGCAAAGTTTGCAAGTATATACTGAGTTGGTCGCCAAGATTTGAAGTTCAACGCAAGCCAGAGGAAGTAGCGGATTGCATCATTGATGTTGTGCTTTATTTGTGTCATGCTTATAGACTGAGGTAGATGGTACTGAGGAGAGGACATGTTGAAGTGATGAAGAAAATAATTCCTAAGTGCAAGGCGTGACAGACACAGGCAGCAAGTTTTGATCCAGAGACAGTAAGGCCAGATTCCTTGATTCAAAACGTAATCCTTTCCAAGATTGTAGCATACTCCCAGATAAATTGTGGAATGAGTGCCATAGTAAGAGCTCATTAAAATAGTCAGAAACTGGACCTTTAATTCCACCATCATCAATAAAGATACCAGCATGATCAGGGATTTCATCTTGGAGGATCCACATCATCTGAGCCTGATAGACTGCAACCGAGTTGGTGGCACCTTGAGGCAATCAAGTCAGTTGAAATTGACCAAGAGGAGTATCGAGAGTAGTGAGAGGGCAAGAAATAGGATGCAAAGATTGTTTGTCATAACCCCCCATGATGTCTCCTAGACCATAACAGGCTCTCCCAGAGAAGGATTCAACAAATTCTTCAGTGGCAGGAGGAACACCAGAGTCCTTAATAATAACTTTATTGAGAGGTTGGAGATCATGAACTACTCTAAGTTTACCATTACTCTTTAGAACACAGAAAAAAGGGCTAGAGTAACTGGAGGTTGACTGTTCATATAGGCTGGTATGGACTTGCTTGCAGACAAACTTGATGAATTTGTCAACTTTTGCAGCAGTTATAGGGATCTTTTTCTTTTTCCGATGATCATGTTCAACCACAGGGATGATATAAGGGAGACCATAGGATTCTTTCAACAGACCTCTCTCTTCTTCACAGAATGCAATAGACTTTTCCCTTGGAGATAAGATATTTTTGATCAAATTTACCTCATCAGGTAAAAGCCCTCCATCTGGACCAAATTTGACCACCTTCAATTGTTCTTCAGTGACATAACCACAAGGTACAAAGTGGCCAGTAAGAGAGTGAGATAGACCACAATAAGGATCACAAGATAGAGGAGGAGGCATGAGAGGAGGATTGAGATTGAGAGGCATGGGTTGGTTGACAGGCTGGACCTTTTTCACAACTGGCTTATACTTAGTGGAAAAAGAAAGAAGTTTTTGTTTCCTCAAAGCATTTACCAGCAAGACCTGAGTACAAAAACTGAGACCAGATTTCAACATCCTCCAGGTTCGATGTTCCATAAAATTTTCAAAAGGTGCCTTTTCCATAAAAGAGGATCCAAAAGATAATGCTTTGCTCACATGTGTGTCACAAGTTAGAGGTTTTACAACTATGGTAGAAGAATGCCCTGATGGTGCATAATTGGGAGGACTTACTTTTACCCCCAAGTGCCTCCACTGGAGCCCATACTCCTCCATACCAAAACCATTAAGAAAAGAATCAAGATCAGGATCTAGTTTATACTGATTGCCAAGAATCAAACCAGAGCTGGAAGAAGATTTATCATTGATAAGAGTACAAGGAAAATAAGAAACAAAAGAACCAGAGAGAAGAGATATATTTTTGGAATTTTGTGTTTTAACATGTTTTTGATTTTGGACATTTTTGAGATCCAAATAAAAAGAAGAAAGAGATGAAAATGATGAACAATATTCCTCAGAGATAAAAGTTGGGCCTTTAGTTGAATTCTGAGGCTTAGAAGAAATACAAATATCAGTATTACCAACTATTCTTCAAAAATTGAAGAGTTAAAAGAATCCTTCTGCTCCCCCTTCAGAACCAATTTAGGTGAAAAACCAGGGAAATCTTTTTCCCAACAACCAGAATCCAAAGAACAGAGAGGAACTTCAATCTTCCTACCATAAGCATCAGGAAGAAGAATTCTCTCCCCAACTTGATTGGAAAACATCAGTGTGGCTCCAAATTCTATTAAGAAAGGACAACCCAAAATCATAGGACCTTCCAAACGAGTGATCCAAAAGTGACAGGTTCCAACAATATTTTGACCAATTTGAACTAGAACATCCTCAGCAATACCCAACAACTCACAAGATTGATTCCTAATTCCATAAAAAGCAGAGTTGAAGCTGACCCTTGGACTGAGATTGAGCTTGCAGGCCATGGCATTCAAAATTAAGTTTAGTTGGGACCCAGAATTGACAGGTAGAGAAACCGTTTGGGATGAGTCACCCAGAGAGCATGATAAAAATCCAAGAGAACAAGAATAAATATTTGAATCAGAAGGAGAATCTGTTCCACCAGAGTATTCCATCAAGGTTCCAGAGGAAACTTTCAATTCATCAGGACCAATCTCCACATGTTGCCGAGAAACCCATTTCTTCATTGCTTCAGCTACAGATAGTGAGATGGAAAAGAGTTCAGCCACAAATAGATCAGGTATTCCAAGATCAGAGATTTTCTTGAATACCCCCTTCACAGCATTGGGGTGGTCTTTGGAAATTCTCCTTTTGAATCAAACCTTGGGTTGAGTTGGAAGAGGAAGTTCAGCGAGGGTGGAACTATAACTGGATCAGTTGGTGAAGGTGATTTGGATGGCAGAGGAGCAGGATCAGAGTATTCTGGGAACCTATCCATGAGTGGTTCCTTTTCTACTTCCATTTCTTCTACCTCAGAAGAAGGAAGCTCCAGTGAAGATTGACGTTTGACAGGTTTTTGAATTATTGAAGATGGAACAGGAGGAGCTTTATGAGGTCTGGGTTCTTCATGTTGTTTCCTAGCGGGATCAGATTGATAAGTTCCAGAAAAGCTGGAAGAAGAGACAGCAGGAGGATAAAAAGCTTGAAGATTTCCACAAGCAGATCAAAAATGAAGAGAGGCCAAGGATGCCTTCTTGGGAGAAGAAGGCTGGAAAGAGGCCACCACATGACAAATTGGACAAGATGAATCAAAAGGGATAAGTGCACCATTAGGCAGAAAGAAGTTGCTCCCTTTCTGTTCCACCAACATTTCCTCCTTTTACTTCTGGAGTTCAGGACAGCAACCAGTTCGGTGACCTTCTCTGTGGCAATAATAGAAAACCAAGGTTGACCTGGAACAGAGTTGGAGGGTTTAGGGACAGCCAGAGAGGAGGGTTTCTGATCCATTTTATTCTCAAAAGCTTTTAGGAGTTTGGTGATTTCATCAATAGTAGGTGTTTCCCGGTGGGTCTGAGGATTTGGTTTAGGTCTGCGATTGGCTTCCATCTTATTCATGATTTTGTTGGATTCTCAGGAAGAGGGGGAAAGGACTGGTTCAGTGATTCTAGGTTTTCCAAAGGTGAGAGATGTTTGGCCTTTCATCACTTAATCCACAGTATTCCTAAGAACCATGAAGGCAGGGAGCTTGAACCAATTATCTCTTGTAGTGATCATGGATCCAGATTTCACCAATTCATCCTTAATTCTTTCCTGCAGTCCTGGAGAGAAAGACTGAAAAAATCACACTCAAATTCCATCCACCATATCAATGTGTTTTTTTTGGATAAGATAGGATTGGATAGGGTCCCAAGATTTTCTGAAAGCTTGATAATCAGAGGCTGAGGAGATACCACCATTGAAGGTCCATTGAGAGACTAGGCATCCAGATCTTTGAGAGTGAACCTAGCTATATCAATTTTGCCCATATAGGCAATCATTTCCTCCCTAAGAAGTACCCAGTCATGGGATTCAAATCCATTGAATGATTCAATCACTTCCATGACTTCATCAGAGGAGATAAAGAATTTCAGTTGATAATCCATGTCATATTCACTAGCACCGTCCACTTCAGAAGCCATCTTGTAGGAATTCAGGAACCATTCAACATTGGTACGGTTAAAGCCTAATTCTTGTTCTGAGGCTTGATCTTGATAATCTTGTCCCAAACAGAGGTAGAAGGGGTACCGATAGATTCCATTTTGACAAATAATTTCCTAAGGGATCCAAGAACAGATTTCCAAAGTGGCTCACGAGTGTGGCAAGGGTAGGGTTTTTAAAAAACAACTAGGATCAAACCCCTTGATGGTGCAAAATTGGGAGGATTTACTTCTGGAACAAGTTTCTCCACGGATCAGATCTAGATGATAACAGAAACACAGAAAAAAAAAACAGAAAAGAGAAAAGAGAAAGATTTGATTTCAAAGTTGATTCCACAAATTTGGGACTGTAAATCCCAAGGTTTCTGGGTTTGATCCCGGCCCGGGGGACCAAATGTAACACTCCAAACAGCGCAGGGCATTTGCAGTTCTGTGGAGGGGATAGGTCCTTTTTTAGGCTGCCCTCAAGTTTGCTCAGAGTCCAATATAACAAAGCAGTTGGAAGTAACAGCGCCCACAAGCTAATAACTCTGGTTGTCAGCAGGTGCTTGGGAGGAATCAATTCAAACCCAATCAACCTGCAGGTTCTCAATGAACCTGCCCAACTCTCTGCAATCAAGCGCTTGAAGGGTACCAGATAAGGTTGGCTGGCTGCACAAGACAATGCAATATGTTTATGGATCACTGAAACAAACAGTAACAATTTTGGACTAAGAGTAACCCCACACTTCTCAAGAATTCAAGAATAGTGTGGCAGAATGCAACTTCAATAATTAAAGGGAGGTTTAACACTCCAGTTTTTAATTTAATAAAACCTCTTAGTCAAACGTCACTGGTCCAGAAAGACAATCAAAAGAATGATCAAGACCAAGTAATGGTCAGAAAAAGGGATCAAGAGTGGTATAGCACACTCAAAAATTCAATTTAATGAATTCTTCTTCAACCAGCAAGGCTATGGTTGGTGATTAGGAACAGGGCCACAGAAGGGCAGATCAGAGTTTCAGACTTAAAAAAATTCAAGGGTAAGGGATAAGGATCAAGGGTAAATCAAAAGATATATCCAGATAAGCAATCAATTTCACAAAGGAAGGAGCTCTTGGATCAGAAGCTCATAACTCTCATTAGTGGCAAGAATTGATGATGGAAAAAATCAGGGGAGATCCCCTCCTTTTATAGGCTAGAGAGCCCTGTGACTATTTACAATTGGATAACACAAATGAAAGCTGATTTTTTTTTTACAATGATGAGGCTCAAGCTTTGGGAGGCCCAGTTCCCTTCTGCCAATCTTCCAGACTGGGGTGAGAGATTCTCACCCCAGCCTGTCGCTTGCAAACGGCCGTGCTGACGTTCGCACACCTAGTAACAAAGCAACACCCCTTCCCATCCAAATAAATGAAAAAAAGGAGGAAGGTCACTGCCAATTGTCCAATCTAGGAGGAGAGGGTGATCCCAATGATGATGGAGTTGGTGAGCGCAATGATGATGATGCTCATCATTGCTGGATGGTTCTGATGATGTGCATGGGGTTGATGTGATCAATGATCCTTGCTCACAAGCCGTGATGGTGGTGATGATGAGGATGCCATGCTTGATGAATCAATGATGAGAGGGAAGGCAATTATTTGCGCATGGCCAAGCAATGGGGAGGGTCATGATGAACCACTGATGGTTGCAATGAAAGTGAGGAAGCGATCAAGGATGCAAGCGATGAGAATGAAGAGCAAGCGATGAGGATGAGGAGCAAGGCAATGAGGATGAGGAGCAACGCAATGAGGATGAGAAGGATTTGAGCAATGAGGATGAGGATGAGAAGGATGCGAGCGATGAGGATGAGGAGCAATGTGATGAGGATGAGAAGGATGCAATGCAAGAAAGAGAAGGAGCTACACCACTAGGACAGGAAAGGTTGGAGTGAAGGATCCAATTTTTTTTTTTTTTTTTTTTTAAAAAAAAAATTGAATTCTTTTCCCAAGGTGTCCCAACTAGTTCACCACATTGGATAATGGGATTAGGAGTGGTGTAAGACAATCAAGAATTCAATCAGTGTAATTCTTCTTCAACGAGAAAAGCAATAAGGATCAAGGATCAAGGGTTTGAGTATGGAGGCTCAAGGATTGAGGGGAAATAATAGATATACCCAAATTTTTGTCTCAGATAAAGGGGAATGAAGACCCCACGGATGATGTATTGCAAGGTTAAAATGATTATGATACCCTGTGCTGATGTGATGTGGGGATAGGATGTGATGATCTACAATATATGGTGCTGGTGGTATGTGCTGTAGGATGCTCATGGGTTCTAGGATGCAGGGATCCCCTCCAAAATGCAGGGGAGAGCCCCTCCTTATATAGGCAGGAGGCCCTGTTAGACTATGCACAAGGGATACTAAAAATGGCGCGAACAAGAAAGAATTTTTTTTTTTTGATTTTCAGATTTTGGGTAATCAGAAAAAAATTGATCACGCAGGCCGGTGGAAGTCCACGCTGCCTGACAGGGGTGGGATCCTTTCATCCCTTTACCTATCCTGCGTCCGTCCATGGATGGACGCGCGCAACAAATACCGGAATCACACCCACCCCTCGCCCAAAGGCAAAAGGGGTGGGAAAAGAAAAGGATTGGACCGCCTGCGGGTGTCCACAGGCGGTAGACAAAGTGATTGAGAGTAGAAAGACAGGATGAGAACCAGTAAGTCTTATTATCCTTTCTCTTTCGTGGTAGCTTGGCTACAAGGCCCTACCACTCCACTGTGTATTTTATATACATATTATCTTTGGGTAAAATATCCTTTAAATTAAGGAGCCCAAAGTAACCAGGACTACATGTTTTCATACTGAAATCCCTGAAGAGAGGTGTTAGAGATCCCCAATATAACTGTGGTCCCTCTCTCAAAAAATTTCAGAATCAATTTATTCATATTGATTTAAAACAATAAAAAATAACCAAACCACTTAAACTTGCAATAAGCTTAATCCAAATATTTTACAGATTTTTGCTGCATTTATTAAATAATATATTTATTATTTACTCTATCACCTCTGGTAGCTAAAGGATAGCAAGGGTCTTGGCATGCAGGAGGCTGACACCTATCCTGCGTCTGTCCATGGATCGACGCGCGCGACAAATACCAGAATCACACCCACCCCTCGCCCAAAGGCAAAAGGGATGGGAAAATAAAATTGATCAGACAGCGCACGGGTGTCCGCAGGAGGTAGAAAACGCAAGTGAGAGTAGAAAGAAAGGATGAGATTGGATTATTGGATTGAGCTAGTCATAGGCTGGTGGTGAGAGAGAGAGGTTCCAATGGATGGATGTGAGTGAGTGGGGTCGGATGGGAGGGATTGAATGGAGGTTTGAGCTGATGAGGGATAAGATCTGGAGAAGGCAGAAAGCCCTTGAGAGAATGGAGAAGTTGGCTGGAGATTGGATGGGAATGGGAGTCCTGGGGACAGTAGTCAAGCAGAAGATTAAATATGTTGATGGTTTTAGTCAAGAGCGCCTTGAGTTGGTTCTGCAAGGCATGGTTGCAAGCAGGGATCAAGGATGATGAAAATGGATGGATGACAAGACAATGGTCAGGATGGCTTGATTGATTCTTGATCTCTTGGGATGGTGGTTGAGACCAATGACGTTTTGGCTTTCGTTCCAATGAATTATCCTGATTGTCCCTGTGGTCATCAGACTGGATGGGTCTGGGCAATGAGATGATGAGGACTGGGAGGGGATGGCTGATGAGGGATAGCTCGGGCTGAGCGGGTCTTGGCCTGCGTGTTCAGCCAAAAGGAAGGGGGGAACAATAAGAGAAGGGATTGAACGCAATGTCTAGATGGTGAGGCCAAGAACACCTGTCCTAGACCAAGGAGACAGAGGGATGAGTGACAGGATGAGGGAGTTGGAGAAATGATACTGAAAAAGAAATTCCAATTTTTTTTTCTGAATAAACCTAAATAAAAGAGCCGTAAAAAAAAAATTGAATTTTGCCGCATCTGGTCCAGGGTGTCCAGATTTGGTCACCACAACAATAGAGGAACTTGGGGTCTGGGAAGATGCCTACGAATCAGAAGTCACTAATCCCCTTGACACCACCTGGGCCTTCCAATGCAAAAAAGACCTGCACACAGGTGACACCACCCTCAAGGCTTGCGTCTGTGTTCAGGGATTCAACCAACAATTTGGTATTGACTACTTTGATAAATTTGCTCCCACAGGTAAGGTGGCCTCTTTACAAGCCTTAATATGTTACTCCGTGGATAGAAAGCTTAGTATTCTTCAATTCAAAATAAAAGGAGCCTTTCTTCACGCTCCACTGAGCGAGGACGTTTACATCAAAACTCCAGCTGGATCAAAGCAAACCACCAAAAACCTCAAGCTGAAAAAATCTCTGTACGGACTGAAACAAGCACAGCTGAACTGGTATAAAACCTTGAGTCAGTGGATCAAGCAAAATGGCTTCAAGGAGAGTGACAGCAATCCATGTTTCTACCTCCACAAAGACCAAATTACTGCTTTCTTCTTCCATGTAGACAATCTTATTAACGTGGGGAACACCAAAGAATTTAAAAGCCGGTGTGGAAGGAAAAGGAGAGTTACGCTCCTTAGTTGTCAGCAAGTCTGGAAGTTATTGATCTAGGCTTCTGTAAGGAGGTTGGATGCAATGATTTCGTTAGTGTAGTGAGATAAAAGAGAGATGATTGAGATGTATTCTTCTTCCTCCAATCCTTCCTCTTCCTTTCCTTTCCTTCTCCAATAGATGGATTGATTGATTGATAGACCATAACCCAACGCAGAGTTGAGGGTGAGGACTTGGATCCCCCCCCTTCAACCCTAACCTAAGTACAACCACAAACGCAAAAGAACAATGAAACACAACCCCTAAGTACAGAACCCTAGCCCAACCCTACCCTCCCATTCCTTTCCCCATAACCCGTGCCCTTTGATATCAACGTACACCCTGTTTGTCCTTCTCATGGCCAAGACCTCTGCCGCGCCCTACTTGGAACCCCCCGGTTTGCCTACCCGCGCGGGCGGACTTGCGGACCGCCAATTGCCCCTCCCTTGCCTTCCAGACTAGCCACACGCAAGCTTGGTTGGGCGGGCTCCATCACTTGGTCCGCGTTTCTTGGGCGGGTTGCGGCCTGGCGCCCTCGGAGTAGTCCCAACCCGCACCTGGTGCTGAGCCCCGCAATTCCTACTTCTGAGCCCTCAGCGGCTGCTGATGAGCCCTCAGCAGGCACTGCTGAGACCAGGCGCACCCAAAAGCTGAGCCCAACCTACCCAACTGCTGAGCGCGCAGCCCGCAACACAGCTCTTGACCCAAGGTTATAAATACAACACCACATCCCCCCCAAGTTGAGTTCTGTCCCCAGAGGTCTCCCATTTCTACCTTGCCTCCATCACCCTATTGATCCACCTCTCCCCCCACCCACTCCACCTCACCCCAGCCCCTCCTCCCCTTCCACTCCGTCGCCATGATGGTTCCCTGCAAGTTCTGCGCCCGGAACGGGCTTGCGTGCTCAATTGTTCCTGGTTGACGCGCCTGCACTTCCTGCCTTCGTGGCCATTGCCGCTGCTCCCTTGGCAAGGGAATTCAGCGCCCTCCTTCTTAATCTGGTTCCCGTCCCCGGCCGCGCAAGAGGGCCTGTCTGGACCCATTTGTGGTTTCCGACAATTAAACAATCTCCAAGGACTCTTGGGCTCCTCCCGGATTGCCTTGTGCCCACCCCACCCCAGGACCAATTTGCGACTCCTCCTCTCCATTCTACTGCACAGGGCCCCCACAGAAGGAGGACTACCCAAACTTCGCGGCTGATTGGTCCACCTTAGGACTCTGGGCGGACCGCGTTTGGGTCACGCAAGGCACGAGGGACCCGCGCATTGATGAAATCCTCTGAAGCCAAGCTGGCCCTCCTCTGGTCCCTACCCCAGCCCTGGCTCCTCCCCCAACTCTGGTCCCTCCCCAGCCCCGGCTCCTCCCCCAACTCCGGTTCCTCCTCTGACTCCGGCTCCTTTCTACTTGTGGGACTTGGACGAGAGGCCCCTGACCCCGGGGGCACCCCGTTGCCGGTTGTTATCTTGTTGTTGCCTCCCGCTGGAACAAGCCCCCCCAATGTTTCACCAGCCCCGCCTCCTCCCAGCCCACCCAAGATTCTGGATATCCCCGTTTTCCTGGCTGTTCCGCTTGCAAGCTTCAATGCAATGGTGGACAACGCGGAAGGAATCCTTTGGCAATTCCTGGCGGTCCCTCGCGCCCACACCACCGGCAACTGACGGGAACTCTTGGCGGCCTTCAGGACTTTAGCCACGGCAGCTCGCGCGGACGCGGAGGAGGTGATGAGGACTTGTCCAACGTAGACGGATTGCCCCCCCCTTTTCTTCCTTTTCATCTTGTATCCTTTTCTCCGCCTCTTTGAAAAGAAAGAAACCTTTGCCATGCGGTCCTGAGTAACCTCCGGGCTTGTGAGAACCTTTGCGCACGAGATCCGCATCTTGAAAAAGATCCGCGCAAGTGAGAGCAAGAGTGATTGAGAAAGAGGCCTGCGCCCGCGTCCTGCGTGAGAGTGGGAGTGAGTGAGAAAGAGTTCCGTGCCCGCGTCCTGAGTGAGAGTGGGAGTGAGAATAAAGGCGGAGTTAAGAGTGAGGAAAAGTGAAATTAAAGTACACGCCCGCGTCCTGAGCCAACAAAGTTCCCCGGAAGGTACCTGGACCGCCCCAGCCGAACTGCCACACAGTTCCCCGTACCCAATCTTGCAACAAAAGCAAGAATCCTACACCAGAAAGCTCAAAGTCATCCAAGAGAGGAAAAGAAGGAAGTTGAGAAAACAAATATTCTGGGGTGTTCAGTTAATCCGGCTGTGAACTGGCTAGAACACCCCCTTACCAAATCAGACCTGTCCCGTATGTGTCCCGCGCCAAGAGGAAACAAGGAAAAGAACCAAGCCCATAAAAAAAGATACCAAAACCCCAAGAAAAGGGAAAATATATATATATATATTTTTTTTTTTAGGGCCTCCATAGGCCCTTTGCTCCTTCCGCTGCTTGTCCCGCATTACCCAATCCACGGGGCTCATACTCACGTTTACCGACCTGGCTAGCGCCGTTTCCGCGTCCCTGTGATCAATTATAACCAAAAGCAGTACCAATCCAAGAGCCAATCAAATATAAAAGAAGTAGGAGAACGGAAATTCTGGGGTGCCTAGTTATTCCGGCTGTGAACCGGCTATTACACCCCCTCACCAAATCAGACATTGACCCTAATCAGGTCCCCCCCCAAGTTGACGGCTGTCCCCAGCGGTTTGTAGCCTCTCACTCCTCCAAGGCGGCGCGTTGTGCGCGGGCTCCTCCTCAGAAGGAGGATCCCGCCCATCCAATGATCCTGAACTTCCAATGCCTTCCCCCGCATTTGCTCCATCCCTGGCCGTCTCCTCAAAGGAGGTGGAGCTGCACGCAAAGAAACGCTTGACGTGCAAGGATGCCCCCTTCTGTTTGAGCGGCGCCCTGTCCAATTCCTCAAGCTGGTAGCTCGCGCCCTCAAACTTGGATGCCACATGGAAGGGGCCGTTCCATTGGTTGGCGAAAAGCTTTCCCCACTGGGATTCCAGACTCCAGTTGTACAAAAAAACAAAGTCACCCTTCCGCAGCGGATCCCGGAGGCAGTGGGAACAGCGCTCGTCCCAATAGCAGACCAAAGCGGTCCTTGTCTTCCGCAACATTTCAGCTGCCTTTGAAAGGGTCTTGTCCCGTCGGAGAAGCTGTTTGGTGCGGGCTTCTACAAGTTCCGCAGAGGTCTTCACCTTCTACCAGTCCAGCCCAAGAAGGTTTTAAGCTCAATTTCCACGGGGAGCACCGGAAGCTGTCCATAGATCACTTTGCAAGGCAAGTAGCCCGTTGAGCATTTACTCAAGATCCTTTCCACAAAGATGACCGCTAGAAGGGCCTCCTGCAACCGTTTACTGTCCTCCCCACGCATCTTTACCAGAGCATCCTTAATGGGCTGATGGCCGCGTTCAATCATCCCAGCACCCTCCGGATAGTATTTAGTGATCCGCCCAAACTTAGCTCCACAACTCTGGACAAGTGCCATCAAGCGCCCCCGGAACTCCTTGCCTCCGTCAAAAGTGACCAAGCAAAGCAAACAGTACCGCGCGAACCAATCTAAACGGTACCTCGCGAACCAATCTTCCTCCAAGAAATAAGAAAACTTCTCCGCCAAAAACTTCACCAGAGGACAAGCCTTGACCCAAACTGAAAGATCTTCCCGCACAACCAGCAGGTACGCAAACTTCCCGGCCTTTATGTGGACCATGTCAAGGGAGACCCGCCCAAACAAACCGTCTTCCCCCGTAGGGTGACCCACCTTCCTGGGCAGCCTAGAACTCGCAAGACTTCACCCATTCCTGTACCGCACACACCACACCCAGCCACCAGAACGTTGCCTTCACGCGCCTTTGCATTTCAATCTTGCCCCGGTGCCCAAGGTTGTCGTGGAGACACCTCAGAATCATTTCCTGGTCCCTCCTTGATGTTGCAACCTCCAAAGGCACCGTGGTACTTTGTTGCCACAGTTGCCCGTCCTGGATGTAGAAGTTGGTTGCCCGCCGCTTTGCCCACCAAATTTCTGTTCCTGACGCGTCTGTCACGCTTTGCACTTAGGGATTATTGTCTTCATCACTTTGACATGTCCTCTCCTCAGTACCATCTACCTCAGTCTAAAAGCGTGACACAAATAAAGCACAACATCAATGGTGCTATCTGCTACTTCCTCTGGCTCGCGTTGACCTTCAAATCTTGGCGACCAACTCAGTATATACTTGCAAACTTTGCGGTTAACTCCATACCGGTTGGCCATCCATTACAAGATCCAATCTCCTTTCCTGGCCAATCAACAGCCTCGGACTTCCATCTTTGGTCACGCATTGTTTGTTAGTTTGCATCTATGTCTAACTAAGTCATCATTACTGTACAGTTTGCAATTGGACTAGTCCCTACCCTGCATACACTATTACTTCTCATTCGCATTACCTTCAATGTCACTTGCTCCTGTCCTAATTTGTCATACAAGTATATGCTCAGATTCTATTGTCTTGCACTTACGCTATGACCTTGGATAATGTACTACTGCTTCATTTCCTATCCCGCTCCTTTCATTCATGGCCTCACCCCTTCAACTGTATTTAGCTCATCACCAGGTTGTATCTAGTCACTTTGGATTACCTTATAAGGGCTATCCCCTTGCCTGATGATTGTCTCCTCAGTTAGTTAATTTCATACGTTCTTGCATTTTGCTACAACCTAGTTATCACATTGGACTCAGGTTTAATTTTCCTTCTTCGGAACACATTTGATCCCTCTCGCCGTTTTTTGAGTGGCATAACCAAGTTTGCACTTTGCAACTGAGTCTTGCTACTTGCACTTGCCCTTTCACTCAGCATTCCTTTGCGCTCACGATCATCTAAGAATTTCCCTATAGTACGTGGGGTGGTCGTGTGACAGTAAATTAAATAACTCAACTCATCTATTGTAGCCTGCCAAACTATAGTAGACTTCTTTTTCTTGATGTCACAGACTCACTCAACCAGGCACGCTTCCCTTGCCCCTTATAATGATGAGGTCCATCGGGTAGGGAAAACCAGCGCTCCTTGGGCCCAAAAACCCTTAGATGCCGTTCCTCCTTCAAAATTGCCATTTGTTGAACCCCTCAATGATCCTTGGGCTCCTCCATGGGATGCTCCGATGGACCTTCTTGCGGAATTTTTCAGATTCCGACCATTCTTCCAATGAAACCTTGACTCGTGGTAGACCAGGGGTTTGCATTAATGCTCCCGAGCCCGATGCTCTGACCCTGCTTTTGACATTGATCCAGGCCCTCACTCATGGTGCCCAGCGATCTAGTCCAAGTACTCCTAGCTTTTGCACTCCGGGCATGAAAATACCCAATCACTTTACGGGAGAACACCCTCATAAGCTTAGGTTTTACCTACAGTCTTTTAAAATCATCTTTTCAAACGACTCCAACAATTTCCCTTCCAATAGACATAAAGTTATGTATGCTTCGTCCTTCTTAGGAGGTAGAGCCTTGCAGTGGTTTGAACCGTACCTTGAACTTTTGTCCAACAACAGTCCCACTTGTAGTCTCAACAACTGGGACAGGTTTGAGCAACAACTTTTCACCCTGTTTGGCAATCCCAATGAAGTTCAAAACACCAAATATGAATTAATAGTTTAGTTATGAAGGAAAATAGTAGAGCTTCTGTTTATATTTCTCATTTTCAAACCTTGCAGTCTTGCATCCAGTGGAACAAGGCCGCTCTTCTATTTCATTTCTGAAAGGGTCTACCGGCGCGCTTAATTGAACAGCTCCCATTTGGGGGTCAAAAGACAACCTTGCTTCAGCAGCTAATTGATTGAGTGATTGAGCTTGATAATGGCTATCACAACAAGGATTGCGCTTGGAAAAACAACCATGGAACGTCCACCTTGGCTCCGAGGGTGGACAACTCCTTGAAGCAAAACACAATGTAAGACTCCAAACGGTGCTAAGCTGTGGCAGTTCTGTGGAGGGGAAAGGTGCTGTTTAGGCTGCCCTCCTAGGAGTTACAATAATATTTAAATGTAACCAGAATCATGGTCCAGAACCTTATGGATGAGAAATCAAAGTAAGGGAAGAGGATAAGAGTTGTGGGTAGCAATGGAAACAGCACTATCTGAGGCAAGATGGTGCAGGTAAAGACTTGAACAAATAAGTCAAGGTTTGTTCAGAGTTCAATAGAACAAGGCAGTTTTAAGTAACAACACCCACAAGCTAATAACTCTGGTCGTCAGCAGCTGATTAGGAAAGATCAACTCAAGCCCAACCAACCTCCAGGTTCTCAATGAACCTGCCCAACTCTCCGCAATCAAGCGCTTGAAGGGTACCAGATAACTATGGGAGGCTGAACAAAACAAAAGCAATTTGTTTATGAAGCTCTAGAAGCAAATCAATAACAAATTTGAGCAAGAATATCCCAACACTTCTCAAGGGACTCAAGAATAGCGTGGCAAAATTCAAGCTTAAAGAAGAAGGGAGGTATAACACTCCAGGTTTTAAGCTTAATAAAACCTCTTCAATCAAACGTGATTGGCTCCAGAAAGATGATCAAGGAGAGATCAAGACCAGTATGGTCGGAAAAAGGGATCAGAGTGGTATAACACACTCAAGAATTCAGACAGACAGGAATTCTTCTTCAACCAGCAAGGCTATTGGTTGGTGATAAGGATCAAGTTCACAAAGGACAGAGTTTGAGTATGGAGGCTCAAAGGATCAAGGGGGCAATCATGGATATACCCGGATAAATTGCTCAGATAGGTGGGGAAGGATGCCCACAGATAAGTTGATTACTGATGATGGTCTCCTAGGATGGATGGGATGCTGATGATGCTGGGACAAAAGGCAGGGGAGAGCCCCTCCTTTTATAGACATGAGGCCCTGTAAACTATGTACAAGTGATACTACAAATAGGTGCGGGAAAATGAAAACATAATAAAATAAAATAAAAAAAAAGGATGACATGAGGGAAAAAAAGAAATGTTGCCCGCGTCAATAATGACCGCGGGCAACCAGATGGACACCCGCCTCAGCGGTCGCGGGTGTTGACAACGGCTGTCATTGCCCAATTGGCGGCGACAGCGGGGTGAAGGTTCCGAAGGCCGCGAGCGGTTGCTTGCGGTCGTCGGTTGGATCAGATGATGAGCAAGGAGGGCTAGGGTGGATCGGTTGTGGAAGAGGGAGGATAGGAGCGTCATGCTGACAATTGGGATTATTCACTTGGCTCAAGTTGGATGAAAGGGCTATGTTATCATTGTTTGGAGGGCGAGCTTTGAGGGGAGTGGCGGGTGGATGGGCTCGATGATCGTGTAAGTATTGATCAAGTTGTCGTAGGTGACATCGCCGTTGAAGACAATAACCAAGAAAGACAAGGACCAGGAACGAGATCACCGCTCTGATGGCCGCACCTACCCGTCTGATGATCGAATTTTGTTTGGTATGGTCATCCTCTAGTTCACCGAGTGAATGGAATGGGGTTGAAGACACGGGAGGAGCCGGATTGGTTTGTTGACCAATCGTCACGGTGATCGAGGCAAAAGCGACCCAGGGTCAAGAGGGATCAGCGCCTTTGTTGATGGCTTGGAGATCAACATCATAATCCTGATTGTGGATTGTGACTTGAAGCAGATAGAAATCGGCTCTCTTGCTACTACTTAGATAAATGGCTGAACCAAAGAATGAGGTAGTGATGGAAGCACTGGATGAGTTGGTGTAGGCGATGCCGTTCTGATAGTCAAAGGACCAGTTGTGAGGAGGGGAGTAGATAAACCGAGGGTCCTGAAAACCGTAAGAATTGTTACGAAGGGAGAGGACGGGATGGAGGGAGATGGAGATGAGGAGGTAGAGGGAGAGGATGATTGATCGAGGGAGGCGGTGGGGCTTTCTGGGAGCCATAGAGGTACAACCAAAAAAAAATATTTATTTTTTTTTCGTGGTTTCCCGGATTGGTCACCACAACGAGGAACCCAAAACCATCCAAACCAACCCCAACTTTGAACTCCAACTCAAAAGGGAAAACCGTTGCCAAAACTCTGAAGTTCTTGGAAAAAGAAAACGGGATGCTACGGAACAAGGAATGGCTACAAGGGGAGAAGAATGGGCTGTGTATGTATTGTTGAGGAAAACATGATGTCAACAGTTGTGAAAAGCAGTTAGCGCGTGAAGCGGCTAATCAGTCAAAAAATTAGCTTGTAGTTTTTCTGATACTTGCAAGGAAAACTACACATTATCTAAATCACCGCGAGTAAATCTTTGCACTGGCAAGTCACTAGGTGCTCCCAGTTCAAGATTTATCCTATTCCATTCTGACAACACTCCTTATCAAGTATTACTTGATTCCGGCGCTAATTTTTCCTTCATCAATGAATCTTTTGCCACTTCCAAAAATCTTACGTGTTCCGAGATAGATAAATTTCCTATCTATTTAGTAAATAGTGCTACTGAACAATCTTATTGGGTTTCCCAAAAGATAAAATGGACCTTTTCATTCTCCAATTTCCCCAGCTTTGAATGGGATTTATTTATCTTGGCTATACCCAGAATGGATGATACCATTCTAGGCCATGATTCCCTAGTTTACTGGAATCCGGATTTGAATTGGCAAGAAGGAGTAATTAACCTTCAAACCTTGCACCCCCAGAACGCTAATCATTCCGTCAATCAGGAATTAAACAGCCTACCTGACACTGTCATTGAGTTGGATGACTGCCAGGAGATTTGCAATATCCTGACCTTCATTCCCAAATTCCCTCTTCAGATTTAGGAGTTATTGCTTACCTATCCAGCTTACCTCTTTCCTGTTCCTTCAAAGAGAAACAGACACCAACCAAACGGTGTATTTTGAGCTCCCTAATACTTCGCACCATGCAAGCACCTTGAACCCGGTGCTCAAAGATGACGAGATTGAAGATTGAGAAATCATTTGAGAGTCTTCAACTTTGGTTTATCATCACTTTGCTGACGTCTTTTCAGCTGCAAAAGCAGATAAACTGCCTCCATCCCGCCCTTACAATCAAAAGATCAAACTTACTGGCCCACCTCCCGAACTAGGACCAGTTTACTCTCTCTTGACGCAAGAATCAATTGCGCTTCAAGACTACATTGCGGAAAATGTAGCAAAAGGATTTCTTCAACCAGGCGATTTGAATACTGGTTCACCTGTCCCATTTTTTCCAAAAAAGGATGGCGGAATTTGCCTTTGTGTTGACTACAGGAAACTGAACCTAGTAACTAGGAGTAATGCCTATCCAATACCGCCTATTTCACATCTCCTTACCCTCTTCCATGGAGCTGCTTATTTCTCAAAGTTGGACCTTCAATGTGCCTATAAACTAATTTGCATTAGGGAAGGTCATGAGTATTAAACCGCAATGAGAACCCGGTTTGGCAGTTATGAGTGTACTGTCATGCCTTTTGGCCTCTGTAATTCTCCTTCCACTTTTCAACATTTTTTCAACAACATTTTCTCCAATCTTGTAGGTAAATACCTTGTGGTATATCTCAATGATATACTAGTCTACTCAAGGTACCTGGAAGATCACATTGCACATGTGCGAGAGGTGCTGCAGCAACTTTGCAAGAATGACCTCTTTGCAAAAGCCTCTAAGTGCGAGTTCCATTCCTCTTCTCTTTGGTTTCTAGGTGTTTTAGTCTTGCAGCAAGGACTATCAATGGATCCAGCCAAAAGCAAACGCATATTGGACTGGCCCCCACCTTCTTCCTTTAAATCCCTTCAATTTTTCCTTGGTTTCAGTAATTTCTATAGAAGGTTTATTGCACGTTACGCCAAAAAAACCGTGAATCTTACTAATCTTCTTCAAAAAGACACTCCTTTTGTTTTTACCAAACAAGCTGCTTTGGAGTTTAAAGATCTGAAGAAAGCGTTCACCATTGCTCCAATACTTGCTCACTCCAACGAGCTAGCTTGCACTATTGTCAAAACAGACGCAAGCAAATATGCGATTGCAGGAGTAATCTTGCAGTTATCTTCTTCCACTTCTCTCTTTCATCCTTTAGCTTTTGAGTCTCGCAAGTTGCTCGCTGCCAAGCTTAACTATGAGATTCATTACAAGGAACTTCTTGCAATTGTTTATTGCTTGAAGAAATGGCGTTCATACCTTTTGAGCCTTAGTGAATCCTTTGAAGTTTTAACTGATCATAATTCTTTGAAGTATTTCATGAGCTCAAAATTTCTCACATGTAGACAGGCGCGATGGGCCAAATGCCTCTCCGAGTTCCACTTTACAACCACGTACCTTCCTGGGAAACAAGCGGTAGTTCCTGATGCATTATCACTTTGGGAAGACGTTTACCCAGGGGGGGCAGCACCTTTGCTGAAAACAACCCTGAAAACATTAGGACACTCTTCTCAACCCAATCTGCCCAACTCAGTTAGATCATCGCTCACTTGCAAGATTTGGCTTCCAAACTCCGACAAGCTCAACGCGACAACCCCAAGTGCATCAAACTTTGCAAAAGTGCAAACTTATTAGATAGTAGTTACATTGTTGATGATAATGACTTTTTAGTCTATGATAATTGTATAATAGTACCAGATAATTCTTGCATTAAATGAGATATCTTCGAGTCACGGCACTATCATTTGCTTGCTGGTCATCATGGGCAGGATAAAACCTACCAATTGATTGCACAAGACTTCTACTGGCCTGGTATGACCAAAGAAGTAAAATACTATGTTAGCGCGTGCTAAGATTGCAATTGTATCAAGGCCTCAAAACACCAGAAGTATGGGCTGCTTCAGCCACTTCCAATTCTGCCTTGTCCTTGGCACTCCCTTTCTATGGATTTTATCTCTCAATCACCTTCTTCTAGTGGATATGATGATATTCTAGTAATAGTAGATCGCTTCTCAAAGATGGCTTCATTTCTGCGCAGTAATGTGACAGCCTCTTCAGAAGACCTAGCTAACTAGTTTGTAGAATATTTATTTTCAAAACATGGTCTCCCTGATAATATAGTTAGTGATTGTGGATCTTGGTTTGTTTCAAGCTTCTGGACCTTGCTATGCCAACATTTGAAGATTACTAGCAATTTATCAATGCCTTACCACCCGCAAACGGATGGGCAAACCAAGCGAGTTAATCAGATTCTCAAACGATATCTTTGAATGTATGTCTCCTATCAACAAGACAACTGGTTGCAATGGCTCCCCTTAGCCACATTTGCCTACAAAAACTTCACTCATTCCTCAACCAAACAGTTGCTCTTCCAAACTCTTTATGGTAGAAACCCAACTTTTTTGTCCCTTCACGTAGCACCTTCTCAACCTGCTACCAATTACCTTGAGCAAATTCAATCCCTTCAATTGCAACTTTGAACCAACCTCAAAGAAGCAAACCAGCGCTATAAGGAGCAAGCAGGCCAATCTTGCACTTTGGCTCCAACCTTCGCAGTAGGAGATCAAGTATGGCTTGATGCTTGCAACATTTGCAGCACTTGCCCAACTTGCAAACTCTCCAGAAGAAATCTTGTCCCCTTTAAAGTAGAATCAGTCATCTCCCCTAACCCCTTTAAACTTACTTTACCTGCGAAATGGAAAGGTATCCACCCGGTCTTTCATGTGTCTCTCCTAGAGCCAGCTCAAGTCCTATACCCAGGCAAGACTCATCCCCCTCCTGAAACGGTCACTGTCCTTGATCATCAAGAGTGGGAAGTAAGCCATATTCTGGATTCCAGGTTACGCAAAGGAAAAATTCAATACCTTGTTGAATGGTCTGTCTTCCGGTCCGACAAAGATTGTACCTTGTGGGAACCAGCCCATCACCTTTGCAATTTGCCCAATCTGATTCAAGACTTCCATGCAAGCTACCCTTGCAAACCTTGAAAATCATGATTCTATCTCATCCCATCTAATTTCATTCCACATTCCATCTCATCCATTCCCATCCCATTCCACATTCCATCTCATCTAACCCCATTTTACTTCACACCAAAATCCCATCAGTCAAATCCTCCATCTCACCGTGTTATTCCTTATTCTCATTTCCCTTTCAGTTCTACTAAATAAAAAATATATATATATATATATTTATAATAAATGATTACAAAGTTTCCTTTACTTCCTTCTCTGCATCCTCCCAATTGGCATTCAATTCGGCAACCATGGATCAAAAAGTATCCAGGTATTCATTGTTGATTTGTGCGGACATTCTTTGGAGAACTAGCACTTCCGTTACAATATGCCTCTCAAAGATTTCCTTGCACCTTGCAATCCAAGCTTGCTTTGGCCAAGCATTCCATCCACCTTCCTCCAAGAGCTCTTCCTACGCTCTCTTCCTTTGGCCTCCCAACGTGCCTTCTCCAATATTGTCCGTCAGCCGCCTTGCATCCGTTTTGACCGGCCCTACAACTTGCACCGGATCCGCTTTGCCTTGGCCCTCCATTCCTTCCATTCCATCCACTCCATCCCTTCCATCTCCTTCATTCCCTTCTGCTAATTTTTACGCTCCTTCTCTCCCTCCATTTCCATTTCCTCCATTTACCAATTCTCCTTCTCCTTTGTTTCCTTCCTCCTCCCTCGCTTCCTCGGTTATGACTCCAACAGGTTCTGCACCGGGCACTTTGCCTTGCACCTTGGCAATTATCTGGACCCCCAAGAGTTCAGTTGGCGGTCCCCAGCAAGGTGGTGGTGGTGCTTTATTTGGGTATACCTTTGGAAACGGGGCAACACTAGCAAAACAAGCAAAATTTATTTACTATTTTTATGATCATTAGTCAGTCCAGATTAGTACTCACAAGGAACTCAAGTCCCCAAGTCTTCAATCTCCGGCAACGGTGGTATCTCTTAGTTAACCCTTGGCGCGGACCTACAACTCCACATCTCCCGCAATGACTCCGCGGGAGCCTCAACAGTTGAATTGACATTTATAGGAAAATTACATGCCACTTTGCAAAGGCAACATTGCTCGCACTTGCCTCAGAGGCCTCGGACGGCATTACTAGGGACACATTGCTTGTTTTGGCGAATACAGTTTTCGCAACGGCAGGACAACAATGACAGCATTTTATATAAATTATAAATTTATCAAGTAATGAATTGAATAATTTAAAGGGTAAACAGTAATTATTAATGACTTGAAATCAATGGGAAAATTTATCTGAAAGCTTGCAGGAGCTCACATCTTCATACCTGGGCAACTGTCAGGCTTTGCACTTAGGGATTATTGTCTTCATCACTTCAACATGTCCTCTCCTCAGTACCATCTACCTCAGTCTCAAAGCGTCACACAAATAAAGCACAACATCAATGGTGCAATCCACTACTTCCTCTGGCTTGCGTTGACCTTCCAATCTTGGCGACCAACTCAGTATATACTTGCAAACTTTGCGGTTAACTCCATACCGGTTGGCCATCCATTATGAGATCCAATCTCCTTCCCTGGCCAATCAACAGCCTCGGACTTCCATCTTTGGTCACGCATTGTTTGTTAGTTTGCATCTATTTCTAACTAAGAAATCATTACTGTACAGTTTGCAATTGGAATAGTCCCTACCCTGAATACACTATTACTTCTCATTTGCATTACCTTCAACGTCACTTTCTCCTCTCCTAATTTTTCATACAAGTATACGCTCAGATTCTATTGTCTTGCACTTACACTATGACCTTGGATAATGTACAACTGCTTCATTTCCTATCCCGCTCCTGTCATTCATTGCCTCACCGCTTCAACTGTAGTTAGCTCATCACCAGGTTGTATCTAGTCACTTTGGATTACCTTATAAGGGCTATCCCCTTTCCTGATGATTGTCTCCTCAGTTAGTTAATTTCATACGTTCTTGCATTTTGCTAAAACCTAGTTATCACATTGGACTCAGGTTGAAGTTTCCTTCTTTGCAACACATTCAATCCCTCTTTCCGTTTGTTGAGTGGCATAACCAAGATCCCATTTCGCAACTGAGTCTTGCTACTTGCACTGGCCCTTGCACTCAGCATTCCTTTGCGCTCACGATCATCTAAGAATTGCCATATAGTACGTGGGGTGGTCGTGTGGCAGCGTCCTTGTGAAACCGGAGATTCTGAAAGAAGGAGAAAAAGATTGTGTAGCGCCTGGACTGCTGCAGCAGAAGGGCAACCTCCGTCTCCATCATACCCATGCAAATAACCGGAGACTCCACGTCCAAGGGCTCCGCCCCGTCAAACAGATCCTCCTGCGGATACCGTGACAGCGCGTTGGGCATATTGAAAGCCTTCCCTGGGACATGAACCACGCCAAAAGTGAAGATCTGGAGAAACTCCACCCACCTAGTCATAGGAGCGTTTGGCAGCGTTGGAGAATTGATCATCCTTTCCAGGGCCTCCGCTTCAACCAGAAGCTCGAAGTGCACCCCCCAGAGCAGGTGCTGAAGCCTCCGCACAATTTTGGTGAATCCGCATAATTCTAACTTTGGCTTCCAGTACCAACTCTCCATTGTTGTAAAAGTCACGGACTCATAGAGAACCAGCCTATCCTTACCATCCTCCTCCTGTGTCAGGACACCGCCTGCGCCAAAATTCCTAAAGTTGACGGCCAAGCAGATCCCTCCCACATTGTAGTCAAGGTTGCAGAGGACGATGTTGCAGCCAAAAATCTCCTTGAGCTTTGCAAAGGCAGAGTCACACTGCGCCGTTGCAAGACTCCAAATGGTGCTAGGCCGTGGCAGTTGATCTGTGGAGGGGAAAGGTGCTGTTTAGGCTGCCCTCCTGAGTGTTACAAAAATATTTAGGTGTAACCAAGATCAAGGTCCAGAACCTGGTAAATGAGGAATCAAGGAGTAGAGGATAAAGATGATAATAGTTTGGTAGAAATGGAACAGCACTATCTGAGACAAGATTATGCAGCAAAAGACTTGAACAAAAGAAGTTAAAGTCCTCTTAGAGTTCAAAGAGCAAAAGCTTTTGTATTTAACAATGCCCACAAGCTAATAACTCTGGTCTTCAAAAGAAGATTGGGGATGATCAACTCAAACCCAAGCAACCTCCAGGTTCTCAATGAACCTGACCAACTCTCAAAAATCAAGCGCTTGAAGGGTACCAGATAACTGAGGGTGGCTGTACAAGACAAAGCACAATTTTTAAGGAGCTCCAAAGAAAACAGTAACTGATTTTGAAGCAAGGATAACCTCAACACTTCTCAAGGGACTCAAGAATAGGCTGGCAGAATGCAACTCCAAAGAAAATAAAGGGAGGTATAAAACTCCAGGTCTTAAGCTTAATAAGACCTCTTCAATCAATTTTCATTGGCTCCAGAAAGGTGATCAGGGATCAGGACCAGTATGGTCAGAGAAAGTGATCAAGGAGTGGTATAACACACTCAAAAATTCCAACAGACAGAAATTTTCTTCAACCAGCAAGGCTATTGGTTGGTGATAAGGATCAGGCCACAGAGGGGCAAAGACTTAGGGTCAAAAAGAGATCAGGGGGAAATCCAAGAAAACCCAGGATAAGGATCAGGATTAAATTTCACGATGATGGGGGACACAGGCACACACCCCTATGGATCAATTTCTATGATGATGATATGATGATCTGATGATATTCTCCAGAAAAATCAGGGGAGAGCCCCTCCTTTTATAGACCAGAGGCCTGTAGACTATTTACAAGAGAGAATTACAAATGGGAGCGGATTTTTTTTTTTTTTTTTTTTTAAGGATCAAGATCATGAGAAAAAAAAAGAAAAAAAAAGAAACAAACAGGTACTTGGAGAAAAAGAAATCTGAAGAGGGACTCCCGCGGGCATCCTGGTGGGCCCGGGCGACTGCCAAGGCCACGGGTGACCGCTGGCAGGTGTCTGATGGGCATTGGCAAAGTAAGAGACCCGCGCATGACCAGCCGGCTAGGAGGGGAGGAAGAGAGAGGTTGGACGGCTGCTTGAGATGGCCGGTTGTTTGTTGTTGGTCGCCATCGCGGGAGGTGATCCGCTAGGGTGGCCAAGGGGAATCAAGGATGATGGTGACAGCTGTCGCAAGTTGGCGTCAACCTTGCGATGAGTCCAAGTAGTTTGAGGTAGTGGAGATTGTCGTAGAGCTTCATGGCCAACTCAAGAGACTTGTTGAAGGATTCCAGGTACCATCAAGGTTGTTTTTCAGTTGAGTTGACCAAGAGAGCAAATGATGGAAGAAGGGCCGTCAAGTGGTGCCCAATAACGCGCTCAGGGTTGGAATCACAACAAAAAGGTTGACCAAATTGATAACACAAAAGATGGCCAGCTGAAGTAATCAAACAATGGAAATTGAGAAGAGAGGACCTTGAGTTGTGAGGTGATTGAGCGGATGGGAGTTTCCAATTTCAGAGAGAGAAATGTAGGACAATTAGTTTTGAAGTGAATGATTGATAGACAGGTTGCAGAACTCTTGGTCTACGAGATCAAGTGTTGGACCAGGATCGAGCCAATATGCCACCCAAGGAATGATAGATTGAATCGAGATCGAAGATGATCATGATGATGAGATTGATGGTTGATGGTTGGTGGTTTTTTTTTCTTTCTTTCTTTTTTTTTTTTTGATAATGATACCTAGGAAAGATGATAAGAAAAAATCATAAAAAAAATGAAAATCTCCGCTCTGGCCAGGCTGTCCAGGATGGGGCACCACACCGTCCATTCCCATGCCACGCCTTTCTGGGTCAGCGCCCGCAGCAAACTTGCAACTTCCGCAAACCGTTTGATGAACATGCAAAAATAGCTGCACAGTCCCAGAAATTGGAGAATATGTGAGGGCGTCCACGGGGTTGGCCATTTGAGAACTTTGTTTTGTTTCTTTGCCGCAATTCTCCTGCGGTTGAAAGCCACCACATGGCCTAGCACTTCCAACGCCGGAACACAAACTGCCAACTTACCCCCTGATACTGTAAGCCCTGCCTCCTCAATCCAAAACAAGACCTGCTCTAATGTCTGCGTGTACTCCCAGATGAAGCCGCGGATCTTTGGGGCCTCCTCTAGCACTGAACCCCTGTGATCCGTCTTTGGTCCTTTGATACCGGCGTTGTCAATGAAGATCAGAAAACCGTCCGGTATGTCGTCCCTCAGGATCCACGTCATCTGGGCTTGATAGACCGCCACCAAGTTCGTCGCCCCCTGCCGCAGCGGCGTCAGCTGCATCCTTCCCAATCCTGTCTCAAACACAGTCAATGGCCGCAAGTCAGAATGGAGCTCGCGCTGATCATACCCCGCCATTACATTGACCAAACCGTAACATGTGCGCCCCTCCATTGATTCCAGGAACTTGTCCACACGTGGAGGCAATCCCGCGTCTTGGATGGTGAATGAGTTAAGCCGCTGAAGGTTGTGAACAATCCTAAGCGACTTCCCATCCTGTTTAACAACCGCAAAAATTGCGCTAGAGTAGCTTGAGGTCGACTGCTTGTACAAACCCGTCCTCACACGCTCCCGGGCCAGTTCCAAGAAGGGTTCCCGCACGGTCCGAGGGATTGGGATTGGCTTGATTTGCCAGGGCTTGTGTGGCACCATGGGGATTACATAGGGGTCTCCAACCTCACCCTTCAGCAATCCGCACTTATCGGGCCCAGAGGCAAGGGCCTTCTTGCGGAGCACCAACACTGATGCTAACAAATCCTTCTATTCCGTACTCAACCACCCCGCTGGCCCAAAATACAGTGCCTCAATTTGCTTGTTTGTGATTGGCGCCAACCGCGTTACCCACCCAAACTTCCTCAACGGACTCACCCGGGGTTCCCAAGACCAGGAGATTGGCCTCAGAGGCCCGTTCAACCCCTGCGGCATGGGCGCGTTCTGGGGCCGGACCTTTTGCGCCACAGGCTTGTATTGCCCCGCATTTCACCTAACCATCCTTACACGCCCGCTGTTGTCTTTGTGAATCCTGGCAACAATCAACCCGCGGCTCTCGCCTTTGCTCACGAGCGTGGCACTATGGTAGGGTTTTTGAAACGCAGTACCTTCCAGTGGTGCATACTGAGGAAGAGGACTTACTTCTGCTGCTTGCGCCCTCCGCGCACTTCCTTCCGCCTTTTGCTCCTCCCTAGTCAACCGCCCGCACAAGGCTGGAGCCTTCCCCCCGCAGTACCTACGGTTGACTAGGGAAAACCCTCTGCTGGGCGGCCCTTGCGTTCATCCTCACCATCGGACCCTGCCTCTTTGGCGACCGCCGCCAATGGCACCCATTTCCACTTCCCGTGGTCAGAGATTGTTTTCTCAAACCTTGCCCCGGACGCGTCCTCCACCGTCAGCCCTCCGTCCCTTCCTCCGCGTTGAACGTCATTTGGGCCCGGAATCCAAACATGAACCGCGGACCCAGAATCACGTCACCACACTCAACCAAGCAAAACAACAGCAGCTTCCAAACCTTTGCAACCTCTATCTCTTCTTCCTCCACCACCCCATCTACCCAATATTCCCGCCCATTGAGCGCCTGGAAACCCATAGCACACTTCCTCTGCACCAAGCCCAACTCATCCACCAGTTTTGACGGGAGCAGGTTGACCATCAACCCTCTGTCCACAATTGCCCACACTTTCCTTCCCGCAATCTTCAGTGAGACATAGGCAAGCGGCACCAACACGGCTTTGGATCAACACAACTCCTGTTCTGCTTCCTCCGTCACCGCATTCACGCGCTGCACTGTTGCCGGCATCCTGCCGCCCCTGTGCTCTATCAGCGCCTGCACCATCTCCTTGAAAACCACCGGAGAGACCGCAACCAGCTCCCGTAG
Source organism: Puccinia polysora (assembly GCA_025617555.3). Classification (NCBI taxonomy): domain Eukaryota; kingdom Fungi; phylum Basidiomycota; class Pucciniomycetes; order Pucciniales; family Pucciniaceae; genus Puccinia; species Puccinia polysora. The sequence continues at coordinate 38,906,613 of CM062623.1, read as the reverse complement.
GGTGAGAGGTATTGGTACCTCACTCCCCATCACTCGCCAAACAATTTCCGCGGCCTTCCTTCTTCCTCCGGAGCTGATTGCCAGCCCGTCGCCCCCCAACCCTTGGAGCTTGATTTAATGGCTGTTCCTTGGCATCCACGTCCATTCTTTCCAAAACAATCCGCTTGTTTGCTGCCAGTGTCCTAACTTCGTCCTCCACACGCTGTGCCTGCCACATTTTGGGCCCAGTGAAGATTCCGAGGGACACCTGAGTGGCCCCTGCAAGGTGGGCCCTTGCCCTAACCTGCTACACTGGCGGTGGCTGACTGGCCCCCAGGTCCACTGGTTTGCCCGACGGCAATATGTAGGTCCCCCTGGACGCGCAAACCAACCCCTCGTGCATGTCCTTGGTCAGATCCCCACAACCAGACTTCCAATGACTTTTATTGCCGCAATATGTGCACTGACAAACCAAAAACCCCCCTGTTGGTCCGCTACTGGGCTGAAAGCCCCCTCTTCCATGGGGGGGCAGATTGCGCAAGAAAGCGGGAGGCAGAGCCGTTGGCTGGGCCGCCATCTGATTCATGAGTATCTGCAAGTCCCGTAGCATGTCTGTTACCTTGTTCACCGGTACTCCCATTGAATGCAAAGGAGCCACGGGCCGTTCTGTTGCTGGCGGATCCGTGAGCAGCACCAGCGTTGGGGCAGGGGTGGAAAAGGCTTTTGGCTTCCTTGAACTTGCCGGGAAAGACCGGGCCGTATCCTCAATTAGCTCTTCCAAGTCAATATTGATCTTGACCTACTGTTTGATTACACCCTTGCTTGGAAGGAGAGCGACGCTCCCATCCACTGACCGCATTACCAACCCGCGCTCAAATAGGTAACGCTGGACCCGCGCGCGAAGTTGCGGCACGAGCTCGCCTAGGAAGGCCCGCTTCATGGCCCCCGTCTGAGCCGCCACCACCTGGTTCTTTTCTAGGTAAATATAAATTAAGTCAAACTGGTACTTGTACTTGGACAGATTGCTCCGCGTCCGCAGCCCACCTTGGGAAATTGCCTCACCCGCCACTTGCTTGAAGTCCGTCTACCAAAAGCGGGGCTTGCGCTTCCCCCACCTTGCCATCCTCTTGCCCCGGAGTCTTGCCCAGTCGCAAGCCTTGTACCCTGCCATATCCTCCACGTCCTGGAGCATATTCTCATACGCAATGAAGAGAACAACCGTGCGGACCTTGTCCTCACCCTTCCCGTTTTTGGAGTCCGCAATATCCTCAAATCTCGCCAGAAAGCGCCCAATGTCCACGGTGTTGAATTGGAGGTGGGGGAAGTTCTGCGGCCTAAGCCAGACCTGTCGCGGAAATTTAGCCACCTCCAAAGGCTCCAAATGAGGAGGAGCAAAACCGCCAGACCAAGTAGTCGGCAGTGGTGGAGGTGTTGGCCCGCCAGCTGCCGGCCGGAGAGGGAAAAAGGGTGGAACATTTGATCCTGTGGTAGTTGTGGGCAGCATTGCACCCATTAGCTTTGAGAGACCTAGAAAAAAGATTACTTCCCGCCCAGACCCCCAGATGTGGAAGGAAAAGGAGAGTTACGCTCCTTAGTTGTCCGCAAGACCGGAAGTTATTGATCTAGGGGTCTGTAAGTAGGTTGGATGCAATGAGTTCTTAAGTTTAGTGAGATAAAAGAGAGATGATTGATATGTATTCTTCTTCCCCCAATCCTTCCTCTTCCTTTTCTTTCCTTATCCAATAGATGGATGGATTGATTGATAGACCATAACCCAACCCAGAGTTGAGGGTGAAGACTTGGATCCCCCCTTTCAACCCTAACCTAAGTACAACCACAAACGCAAAATAACAATGAAACACAACCCCTAAGCACAGAACCCTAGCCCATCCCTACCCCTCCATTCCTTGCCCCATAACCTGTGCCCTTTGATATCAATGTATGCTCAGTTTGTCCTTCTCATGGCCCGGCCCTCTGCGGCGCCCTACTTGGAGCCCCCCGGTTGTGCCCGCCCGCGCGCGTCCGCGGACCTTGCGGTCCACAAGTCGGCCCGCGCGCGCCTAACCCCCAATTGCCCTGCCCTTGCCTTCTGGACTAGCCACCCGCAAGCTTGGTTGGGCTGGCTCCATCACTTGGTCTGCGTTTCCTGGGCGGGTCGCGGCCCGGCGCCCTCAGAGTAGGCCCAACCCGCACCTGGTGCTGAGCCCCGCAATTCCTACTGTTGAGCCCGCAGCAGCAGCTGCTGAGCCCTCAGCAGGCACTGCTGAGACCGTGCGCACCCAAATGCTGAGCCCGACCTACTCAACTGCTGAGCGCGCAGCCTGCAACACAGCTCTCAAACCAAGGTTATAAATACGACACCACACCGGTTCCTCACAAAATTCAAGGATTATTCAGCGCACAAAGTCAAAACTTTGCTAGGAATGAAGGTTGAAATCACTCCCAATTCAATCAGTCTCTCACTCCCCAACCACATCAATAAAGGACTGGAGGAAATGAACCTCCTCAACGCCAAGCCACTGAATAATCCATGTACTTCTGGACTCCCACTGAAGCCAGCAACATCTGAGGAAATTGAAGAATTTTAGAAACTTAGGAAGAACTACGGGTCCCCAATAGGTAGGCTGAAGTTCATTGCGAACCTGGAAAGACCCAAAATCAGCTTTGCAGTTTCAAATCTTGCTCAATTCTGCAAAAAAGCTTGAATCACTCATTGGAAAGAGGTGATCCATGTATGGCGGTACCTACTCAAAACAATCAACTTCAAACTTGAATTTTGATCAAATTCCATTGCGAATCATCTTGTCACTTACAGTGATGCAACCTGCGGCAATGATCCGGTCACCAGAATCTCACAAACTGGTTTCATTTCCCTCTTCAAAGGATGTCATATCCACTGGAACAGCGGAAAGAAACCAAGCATAGCTCTATCCTCAACTGAATCCAAATGCAATGCCCTCTTGGCTATCCACCTCAAAGGCCGCTGGCTTCTGTTGAATGTTAAAGACATTCTCTCTGTCTTCTTATTTCTTCATTCTGTTTTGTTCTCTTCCTTCCCTTTTGTTTTCAGTCTTCTTCTCTTTCTATTTCTTTCCACTTCTTTTTCTTCTTTCTTTTCCCATCTCTCACAGTCTCTCAGATATCACCAAACCTCTAATCCCAAGCGCACTCCCTCTCAAACTCTCAGCGCTTTCACGTACATGTTAAAGACTCTAAATTCATCCGAAAGTTCCCGCGCCATCCCTGATTCTCCGGGACCTCGACTGCTCTTTCTTTACCTCTTTGAACAAGGACTCTTCTTTTTCTTTCTCAACTTTTGAGTCTTACTCTCTTCTTTCTCATATCACACTTCCATTCCCGATCTGCCTTCTCAACTCACGACAACCTACCTCTTCAAAGATTCTGTCTGGTAAGACTGTTCTCCATATCTTTCAACAACCCCAATCTCCACCCTCAATACTTATTTTGACTCATTCTCTTCTCAAGATCTGAACCTTCCAACTCTTTTGACCAATTGAACTTCATCTCAACTTCACCTCTGCTCAATCTCTCACCAATATTCTTTCAGATCAACGTGCCAAGAATCTTTCAACTTGATGTCTGTTTCTTGTCGCTATTCTTCTCGTCTTCCTTCTTTCTAAAACCCTTTTTCCTCTTCTCAACTGACTCTTGTGTCTCTCAGCCCTCTTTATGTCTTTTCTTCTACTTTAATCTCTTAGAAATCCAACAGCTTCATCACCTGATAACAGAAATCTGGAGGGCTTCTTTTCTTGGACCCCCAATGGACCTTGTTGACAACAAGGGTCTCATCAATAAAATCAAGAAGTTTGGAAGCAAATCACATGAAAAGTAGATAGATATCAAGCTCAAAAGCATTAGGAATGAATGGAATGATGGACTAATTAATGTTGTAAGACTCCAAACGTTGCTAGGCCCTGGCAGTTCTGTGGAGGGGAAAGGTGCTGTTTAGGCTGCCCTCCTGAGTGCTACAAAAATATTTAGATGTGACCAAGATCAAGGTCCAGAACCTGGTAAATGAGGAATCAAGGAGTAGAGAATAAAGATGACAATAGTTTGGTAGCAATGGAACAGCACTATCTGAGACAAGATTATGAAGGGAAAAACTTGAACAAAAGAATTTAAAGTCTGCTTAGAGTTCAAAGAACAAAAGCTGTTTTATATAAACAACGCCCACAAGCTAATAACTCTGGTCGTCAGCAGAAGATTGGGAATGATCAACTCAAACCCAACCATCCTCCAGGTTCTCAATGAACCTGCCCAACTCTCCGCAATCAAGCGCTTGAAGGGTACCAGATAACTGAGGCTGGCTGTACAAGACAAAGCACAATGTTTAAGAAGCTCTAAAAGCAAACAGTAACTGATTTGAAGCAAGGATAACCTCAACACTTCTCAAGGGACTCAAGAGTAGGCTGGCAGAATGCAACTCCAAAGAAAATAAAGGGAGGTATAACACTCCAGGTCTTAAGCTTAATAAGAACTCTTCAATCAATTGTGATTGGCTCCAGAAACATGATCAGGGATTAGGACCGGTATGGTCAGAGAAAGGGATCAAGGATTGGTATAACACACTCAAAAATTCCAACAGACAGAATTTTTCTTCAACCAGCAAGGCTATTGGTTGGTGATAAGGATCAGGCCACAGAGGGGCAAAGACTCAGGGTCAAAAAAAATGGATCAGGGGGCAATCAGAGATATACCCAGGATAAGGATCAGGATCTTAATTTCACAATAATGGGGGGAACATAGGCACACACTCCCATGGATGTTTGGAAAAGGCTGGGGAGAGCCCCTCCTCTTATGGGCCATGGGTCCCTGTAAATTATTTACAAGAGATACTACAAATAGAGCGGAAAATATTTTTTATTTTTTGAGGATGATTGTCATGAGAAAACAAACGAAAGAAAAAAAAAAAAAACAAACACTCAGAAAAAAACAGAAGAGTTGAATCAAGACCCCGACCCATGCCAATGGTGGACACGTGCAGGAGAGTAGCTATTGAGGGGTCCGCGGACATGCTGATGGGCCCGTGAGACAGTTGAGACCCGCGCGGGCAAAGGAAAAGCCACGCGGGAGACCAGCAAGCTGGAGTTTATGAGTCGGAGGATCCAATCCGACTGGTTGGTAGGAGAGTGAGGGAGCCTGCATATGTTGGCTAGGTACGGGTAGAGGGAGGGAATGATGATTGGTGTCCAGGAGACTCTTGAACAAATGGTCAGACTGAGAACTGCTGGTAGATATACTACCCAATGGGTTGGATGATAACTCTGCACATTGAGGGAGAGGAGGTTTTAACTGATTGGGTGATGAGCAAGCCCCTGAGATGGTGTAGAGGATGGTTGTTGGGGTGAGTCTGATGGGCACGTTGTGGGTGCTGATTGGAAGGGATCACCGTTGTTCATGGGTGGATTGATCTCTAGCAACGGGGGGGCAGGCTGAGGATTGAGTTTGTTCAATGATCAATTGACCTGATTCAATGGAGCGCTTGATTCCAAAGGAGTCACCAAGACAATGGAGAAGCATGCGTTGGTAAGAGTTGACAGAGTTTGAGAGAGAGGAGCTGAGAGGAAGATGTCAAAGGCTTGAAAAGATGAATCTGGTCATCTCAGTTTTGGCTTGGATGAGGATCTGACTATCCCTCAAGGTACCGGTGGTGATGGAATGGAGGATTGGAGTTGGGAGGCAAGGGATCAGGGCTTGTGAAGACTTCAACGTCCGCAAGCAACAGCTTGTGGTCTTTCAGATGAGCTCCAACCAGTTTTCAAGGAGCTGGGGGCAACCATTGGCAATGTTGGTGATTGTAAGACCCATGAATGGATGATGAAGACAGAGGTAGGGTGATGATGAGCATTTGGGGGTGCCGGTGATGGATTGCAGGGTGGAAGCAAGCCTGGCGGTCTTTTGGCAAAAAATTGTAAAGCTGAATAGCGGAGCGGCAGGGATTTGAACACAAGAGCGGGGATACAACCACCCACAGATCATCCTTGCCAACTGAGAGAATGAGGAGTTGGGAAGCTGGGAACCAAATGGAAACCTATTCCAGATCAAAGATTTTTTTTTTTTGCATCATGATGCCTATGAATGATGATAAGGAAAAATCATAAAAAAATTAAAATCTACGCACTGGCCAGGGTGTTCAGGATGTGGCACCACAACGTCAAACTCATTTCCTGCCATGAAATGCTGGCAGATTCACTAACCAAACCAGCAAATCCCACTTCTGTACTCAGACTCACAAGATATGTAGGGGGCTGAGCTCTTTGGACGTTGATTTAAGCTGGTGTGTTGATGTTTTATCTGCTTTCATCCTCATTTTCAGCCCTTTCATTGTGTTTCTTCCATATTTTGTACACAACTTTGATCACTGAACAATCAAGACCTGAAGACTGAACTAAAGGAGTCAACTCAACAGTCCTCCGAACCAATCTACCACCAGTCTCAGAATTATTCTTCAGTCAGATCAGTCTACCTCAAATCCTCAATAACTGCTCTGTTCTGCTCAATCTCATTAGAGTTCATCATCCGGCCTGTAGAACAATCAGTTACTGTTTGTGTTCCTTGCGGTCTCTTTCTTTATTTCTTTACTCAACTTATGTTCATATTTTCTGACCTCTTGCTGTGATCTGAAATGAATTATCCGGGTCTAGGTTTCCTAATTTACTCAATTTTTTACACATACCATAAATTTTTTCACGGTTAAAAGCCAAAACTCTTCACAATGACCAAAAGACCCACACCAGGACCAGGAAGAGACAACGCAAGGAGGACCATTACGCTTAAAACTTTGGTTGAATCCACCCCTTTGCTCAATGAAAACAATTATTCAATCTGGAAAAGAAAAACAGAAAGCCTCTTTGACATCCGAGGAATTCTTCAAATCATGGAGAATCCGGATACAAGCAAACAACTTGATCCATAGATGAACTAAGAAATTGCCCAATTCCTCCTGGCAAAACTCAAACCCTCAATGCACACAAACATCATCAAGCCAGGAAACTTTTGAAACTCCAAAGAAATCTGGATGGCCACTAAGAAATATTTTTCTTCATTTCAATCAGCCAATAGAGCCAGGGTATAAAATGGATTTCTCTATCTTCCCTTCAGTGAAGATTACATCAAAAGATTTGTTACAACTTTCAGGCTGCATCTCAACAAGTTCTACAAAGTTGGCATAGAACTTCCTTCCAATATCTTGGCGTATCTCATTCTGTTCAAATTTGCAACTAATCACAAGAACATGGCCTCTAGAATGATGCATGGAGACAAAGAAATCTCTGTTGAAAGGGTTCTGGATCACTTGAAACAATACAAGAACAAGAACAATGCCAAGATTAAAGAAATCTCTCCTAGCTCAAAAGTCAATATCAACCTGTATTCTAACTATCCTCAATGCAAAAATGGTGTTCACAATCTAGAAGTGAAAAATTACCCCCAACAATAATGTTGAATCAAGTTTCCTGAGCTGAAGCCTAAAAATTTCAGGCCTTGAAAATCAGAAAAGAAAAAACCAGATGATAGTGCCAACTTCTTCTCCTTTCTGCATTGCTTCTCACATATTCCTCAACAAGCTCCTTCCAACTTCATTCTTGACTTGGGATTCTCCATTCATATGATTTGTGACAGGCACGTTTTTGACACTATTACCCCTGAAGATGGATCAAATGTCATCAAAACCGGAAAACCAGGAGCTTCGCTGTCTATCAGGGGTAGAGGAACAGCTTGTCTCACCTTGCCTGTTGGAACCATTCTCCTCCAAGACGTAGCCTGGACCCTGGATGTGTGCATCAAACTGCTATTGATGGGAGTATTTCTGAGAAAGGGAGCAAAACTTGTAATCAAACACTCAAGCTTGCCCTCCTCATTTGAAATGTGTCTCAAAGAAAAACCCTTTTTCCAAGGAAATATTTCCAATAACCTGCTTTATGCTATCATCCCTGACAATCAAAGTTTCAGCGCAAACTTGTAAGATGTAAACAATCTTCATCTCAAACTAGGTCATGCCAGTCTATCAAGGATCAAAAAGTATCTCAAAGAATCTGTCCTGAACTCCATAAAAAGGTCATTCAACTGCAAAAACTGCGACAGAAGTAATATCACCAAGAGCCAATTTAAAGAAGCCTCTGCCAAAGCCAAAAAAGATAATGCAAATGATCCATGTTGATCTCATTGTCCCAAACTCTCCAATGGCTAAAGGCTTGTCTTGCACTAGTCAACAGCCACAGTGGTTATATCAGTTGCATCCCTGTGAAAAACTAAAGCAACGCTCCTGAAATTATTAAGTTTATTTTTCTCATAAAATTCAATTGCCTCCATTATTTTGCTACAGAAATCTGCAGAAACAGAGGAGGCGAATTAATTAATGAAGATTTGACCAAGTTCTTCAAGGAGAAAGGCATTTGAAGAATAGTTTCCAAGCCATACCATCCAGAACACAGCACACAGGTAGAGCAAGCCAACAGAACTATTGCTCAATCAGTCAGAGCAACACACTTGTCCTCAAAGATCCCCAAGGATTACTGGCACAAGACAATTCAAAGCTTTGCACTTGCTCTCAATCAAATTCCAAATGCTGACTGTTTAGTTCCTTGGGAAACTATGCACGGGACTCACTTGGCAATTGGATATCTCAAACCCATTGGAACCAAACTCACCTATCTCGATCTTTGTAATCACTTGCAACAAAAATTTGACTAGATGGGAGTCCCTGGTAAACTTCTAGGGTATGCACCCAAACTCCTCTCTTATTGAGTACTCACTCCTAGTGGTAAAGGGGTAGAAACAAAGAATTTCAAGTTTTTGCCCTTGATCAATTTGATTCTGGATTATTCTCCAGATCAATCTCAAACCATACAATATGAACACCAACCTTTGATGAATCCAACAAGTCCTGAGTCTTTGCCCACCGCCAATGAGCCTGAAAAAAAAAGGATGATAAAAACAGAAAGCTCCTTGGATGAATCAGATGTCAACAGCAACAAAGACAACCTCATTCAAGCCAAACTCAATCCAGGAAGAACTCTGAGAGATCAATCTGCTATCTGTCCTCCTGATTGGTATGGGTATCATTGCAACTACACTCCAGCATCACCTGAGGAGGCTCTCAAGGATTCAATATGGTCAAAATTACTAGAAAAACAGTTAAGTACCTGTGAAGATTTTGACGTTTGGAGGACTACAAAGAACCCAAACCAAAGAACGTCCTCAATGTAAGGTATGTTTTCAGGATTAAACAAAAAACACACAGAGGCAAACCGGTTCATAAATCAAGAGTTTGTGTTCAGGGTTTCAGTCAGAGATATGGAATCAATTACTTTGAAATATAGGCCCCAACTGGTAAAGCCGCATCACTCAGAGCCATCCTTCTTCTTGCTGTCAAAAAAGATCTTCCTATGCTGAAATTTGATGTCAAGGGTGCATTTTCACATGCTCCACTTGATGAGGAAGTTTTCATCCGTTTTCCCGTTGGCTCAAAAAGGGAAAAACCAATCCTCAAGTTAAATATGTCACTCTATGGACTAAAACAAGCACCAAAAAACAGGTATGAGATGCTCCAAAATTGGTTCCAACTCCAAGGGTTTAGCCCTTCCAACGCGGACCCATGTCTTTACATTGGTAAAGATGGTCAATCAGCACTTTTTGTGCATGTTGACAATCTTCTGGTGGTTGGAGATGTGAATAAATTAAAGGAAGCTTTTGTCAGCAAGCTCAAGAACTCCTCATGTCACCAACCTAACAGCCTACTCAGAATGAAAGTTGAACAAACAAAAAAAAGCAGTTAGACTATCCCTTCCTCTTCATATTGAAAAAGGGCTGACGGAATTGAATCTCCTTGATTCTAAATCAATCTCTTGTACACCTTGCACTCCGGGAATTCATCTGTTATCAGTGACCAAAGAAGAACAAGAAGAATTCAAGAAACTTAATTTCAACTACAAATCTTGGATTGGTAGACTCAATTTCATTGCTGGACTAGCTTGGCCGGACATCAGATTTGCCATGTCCTCACTTTCTCAGTGCTCATAGAAGCCTGGTAACAATCAGTGGCAAGAAGTACTCAAGTTTTTGGGATATCTTGTAAAAACAAAGGATCAATCTCTTCTCATCTCCAAGAAAAATGACTCACCCAACTTGGTATGCTATAGTGACTCCACCTGGGCAGACAATCCAATTGCAAGAAAATCACAATCTGGATTCATTTGTTTCTTTCAAGGTTCACAGTGGTATTGGACAAATCAAAGACAACGTAACGTTACTTATTTGTCAACTGAAGCCAAATTTAATGCTCTAAACGACCAACAACTCAAATGTAGCTGGATTCATCAACTGATCAAAGAACTCTGGAGAAAACCAATTAATCCCAGCATCCATCTCATCAATAAAAAGGGTCTTGACAATAAAATTCAAAATTTTGGATGCAACTCTAAGACAAAATTCATCAATCTAAAAAGCAAGGGTCTGAGGGAAGATGTCAAAGCGGCAGCAATTAAAAATCAACTCATCCGATCAGAAGATAAGGTCGCTGACTGCTTAACAAAAGCTGCTAATAAAAACTTGGTGATTAGACTGGTACATCATGTTAGTGAATAGTCATTGGAGAATTGAATTAAGGGGGGATGTTGGAATCACAGCCTTGGACCAACGCGGACCTGCATTTTTCTCTATCTGTGAAGTGTAATGCCAGCTACAGTGTCAATACTTCAAATTTGAAGTCTCACTCCAAGCAAGCCCATCTTCTTATGTTCCTGAAGGACTCTCCCGCCTTTAGCTGGATGATTATTTGTCACAACTTCACGTCTGCAATTCTATCATTTATTATCTCTCAACATTTTCTTTTCATTACACATCTCACTTGTATGATTCCAACTACCTCTCCTACCCTACTGAGACATCACACAGCTGGTAAATGTAATTCAACACTCCTCAAGCTTTGAAACACTGATTTGATTATTTTACAGAATCACAACTCACAGAATCCCAATCCATCCAGCAGGTCAAAGACTGTCTTGACCATCAGTCAAGACCAAACCTATTTGTATGCAGTCTATTTTTGAGTTCTCAGCTGATTAATCAAATGCTTCATTTCTGATTGTCTCCATTAGTCCTCATGTTATCCAGTTTGACTGATTGTCTTCTGAACTGATTGCCGGCTGATTGATTCAAATCAGCCATTTCCTTTGTTGGTCTCTTTTCTTTGATTCATCTTTTGTTTACTTCATCTAAAAATTCTAACCAACTGTGCTCTCTCTTGTCTCATTCATGAAATCAAGTGGTCCTGGTTTCAGAACATAAATTCTTTCAGAGTTGGTTTTCAAAAGTCTCAAACGGAGATGGTTCTTGACGCGTTTCTGTGAATTTTGGGCTGCCCTGATTGATTGTAAGACTTTAGTTTCAAGTTGTGGCTTCAATGAATATTTTGTAATCTTCTGAATGATATACTTCAATAGACCTCTTTTCTCATGATTGGGAGATTCAAATATCATTGCATTGACTTTTTCACGTAACTGAGTAATGCTTAGCATTTCATCAACATTGCACTGGTAAAATTCAAAAGGATCAACCATTAGTGAATTAGGATTCATTAATCAAAAAGAATTAATCACGTAGTGATTTGAACAATCCAACTTAAGTCCACTTACAGAAATAGAACCGCAAGGGTCATAGTCCAACCTCCAATGATGATGAACATCTTTTGATAGGATGAGCTTAGATTTCTAGAGGAAACAGACCCAACGGCTAAAAAAGGGAGTAGAAAAGAATAAAAAACTATAAATCATGAAGACAACAGATGACTTAGAATGAAAAGAAGACCCTAAAAGTTAAACCATAATGAAGGGTCAGATGAAAAAGTGGCTATTTGAGCTTGAGTGAGATGTTGAGGTGTGATCAGACCACATAGGACTGTGTGGTGAACCATTTGGGACACCTTGGGAAAAGAATCCAAAAATTTAAAAAAAAAAAATTTATACATATTTTTTTGTCATACCTCAAATCAAAAAAAAAAATTTAAACTTAGAAAAAGTTTGGATCCTTCACTCCAACCCTTCATGTCCTAATGGTGTAGCTCTGCCTCTTCCATCCATTGCTCCCACTTCCCTCCTACCCTGGTTTCAGTCCCCCCTCCTTGTGCTCATGCCTCTCTTGCTAACTTTTGGCCATGTGCAACTCATTGCATTGCTCCTCCTCATCCTCATTGCTTTGCTCCTCCTCATCCTCAGTGCATTGCTCCAACTCATCCTCATCGCATTGCTCCTCCTAATCCTCATTGCTTGCATTGTTGATTGATTCCTCACTTTCATCGCTGCCATTGGTTGTTCATCATGATCCTCCCCATTGCTTGGGCATGGGCAAATCATTGCACTCCCTCTCATCATTGATTCATCCATCATGGCATCCTCATCATCACCACCATCACCGCTTGTGAGCAAGGATCCTTGATCACATCAACCCCATCGCTCATCATCAAACCCATCCAGAAATGATGAGCATCATCATCATTGCACTCACCAACTCAATCATCATGGCCTCCATCATCATCAGGATCACCCTCTCCTCCTAGATAAGACAATTGGCAGCGAACTTCCTCCTTTTTTTCATTTCTCCTTCTCTTTTTTTTTTCTCTCTCTTGCTGTTGTTTCTTCTTTTCATTTGATTTTCATTTTGTTTCTTTTTTTTTGTTTTTACTCTCTTTTTTTTTAAATTGTTTGCTAACTGCCCTTTTTTTTCTTTTTCTCTCATTTTTTTTTATGATTTTGTTTTATTGTACAGTTTCTTTCTTTCTCACACCCCTCCAGATTTGGATGGGAGGGGGTGTTGCGTTGTTACTAGGTGTTAAAATTTTGGCACGGACGTTTTCAAGAAATAGGCTGGGGTGAGAATCTCTCACCCCAGTCTGTAAAATTGGCAGAAGGGAACTGGGCCTTCCCAAGCTTGAGCCTCATCATTGTAAAAAAAAAAAAAAAAAAAAAAAAAAAAAAAAAAATGCTTTCATTTGTGTTATCCAATTTTAAATAGTTACAGGGCTCTCTAGCCTATAAAAGGAGGGGGTCTCCACTGATTTTTTCTATCATCAATTCTTCCCACTAATGAGAATTATGAGCTTCTGATCCAAGAGCTCCTTCCTTTGTGAAATTGATCACTTATCCGGATATATCTTGTGATTATTAATTGATCCTTATCCCTTACCCTTGAATTTTTTTAAGTCTGAAACTCTGATCTGCCCTTCAGTGGCCCTGTTCCTGATCACCAACCATAGCCTTGCTGGTTCAAGAAGAATTCATTAAATTGAATTCTTGAGTGTTTTATACCACTCTTGATCCCTTTTTCTGACCATTATTTGGTCTTGATCATTCATTTGATTGTCTTTCTGGACCAGTCACGTTTGACTAAGAGGTTTTATTCAGATTAAAACTGGAGTTTTAAACCTCCCTTTAATTATTCAAGTTGCATTCTGCCACACTATTCTTGAATCCTTGAGAAGTGTTGGTTTACTCTTAGTCCGAAATTTTTACTGTTTGTTCAGGTGATCCATAAACATATTGCATTGTCTTGTGCAGCCACCCACCTTTATCTGGTACCCTTCAAGCGCTTGATTGCGGAGAGTTGGGAAGGTTCATTGAGAACCTGGAGGTTGATTGGGTTTGAGTTGATTGCTCCCAAGCACCTGCTGACGACCAGAGTTATTAGCGTGAGGGAGCCATTACTTACAACTTCTTTGTTCTATTGGACTCTGAGTAAATTTTAACTTATTTCCTTCAAAGTCTTTCACCTCATCATCTTGGTTCAGGTAGTGCTACTTCCCCCCTCAGCTATTGTTGCTATCAACTTATCCCTATCCCATTTGATTCCTCATTAACAAAGGTTACTGGAAGTTGATCCTGGTTACATTTAAATATTTTTGTAACACTCAGGAGGGCAGCCTAAAAAAGCACCTATCCCCTCCACAGAACTGCCAACGCCCTGAGCCTTTTGGAGTCTTACATTTGGTCCCCGGGCCGGGATAAAACCAGCAACCTTGGGTTTTACAGTCCCAAATTTGTGGAATCAACTTTGAAATGGGATCTTTTTCTCTTTTTCTTTTTTTCTGTGTTTCTGTTATCATCTGGATCTTATTTGTGTAGGCAACTTGTTCCAGAAGTAAGTCCTCCCAATTGTGCACCATCAAGGGGTTTGATCCTAGTAGTTTTTTTGTAAACCCTACCCTTGCCACACTTGGGAGCCACTTTGGAAATCTGTTCTTTGGATCCCTTAGGAAATCTTTTGTCAAAATGGAATCTATCAGTACCCCTTCTACCTCTTTTTGGACCAAGATGATCAAGATCAAACCTCAGAACAAGAACTTATGCTTTAACCGTACAAATGTTGAACGGTTCCTGGATTCCTACAAGATGGCTGCTGAAGTGGAGGGTGCTAGCAAATATGACATGGCTTATCAACTGCAATTCTTTATCTCCTTTGATGAAGTCATGGAAGTTATTGAATCATCTGATGGATTTGAATGCCATGACTGGGTACTTCTTAAGGAGCAAATGATTGCCTATTGGGGCAAAATTGATATAGCTAGGTTCACTCTCCAAGATCTGGATGCCCTAGTCTCTTGATGGATCTCAAATGGTGGATTCTCCTCAGCTTCTGATTATCAAGCTTTCAGTAATTCTTGGGATTCTATCCAATCCTATCTTATCTGAAACAATCACATTGATACGGTGGACAAAATTCAAATGCAATTTTTTCAGTCTTTCTCTCCAGGAGTGCAGGAAAGAATTAAGGATGAATTGGTGAAATCTGGATCCATGATCACTACAAGAGATAATCTGTTCAAGCTGCCTGCCTTCATGGTTCTTAGGAATACTGTGGATAAAGTAATGAAAGGTCAAACACCTCTCACCTTTGAAAAACCTAGAATCACTGAAAAAGTACCTGCCCCCTCTTTTCAAGCATCTAACAAAATCATGAATAGGATGGAAGCCAAGTGCAGACCTAAACCAAATCCTCAGACCCACCAGGAAACATCTACTATCAATGAGATCACCAAACTCCTGGAAGCTTTTGAGAATAAAATGGATACTCTCCTCTCTGGCTTTCCCTAAACCCTCCAACTCTGTTCCTAGGTCAACCATGGTTTGCTATTATTGCCACAGAGAAGGTCATGGAACTGGTTGCTGTCCTGAACTCCAGAAGAACAAGGAGGAAATGTTGGTGGAACAGAAAGGGAGAAATTTCTTTTTGCCTAATGGTGCACTTATCCCTTTTGATTCATCTTGTCCAATTTGTCATGTGGTGGCCTCTTTCCAGCCTTCTGCTCCCAAGAAGGCATCCTTGGCCTCTTTTGATTTTCAATCTGCTTGTGGAACTCTTCAACCTTGGTATCCTCCTGCTTTCTCTTCTTCCAGCTTTTCTGGAACTTATCAATCTGATCCAGCTAGGAAACAACATGAAGAACACAGAACTCATAAAGCTTTTCCTTTTCCATCATCAATTCTTCAAAACCTGTCAAACATCAATCTTCACTAGAGCCTCCTTCTTTTGAGGTAGAAGACATGGAATTAGAAAAGGAACCCCTCATGGATAGGTTCCCAGAATACTCTGATCCTGCTCCTCTGCCATTAAAATTACCTTCACCAACTGATCCAGTTACAGTTCCACCCTCACCTGAACTTCCTCTTCAAACTTAACCCAAGGTTTGATTCAAAAGGGGAATTTCCAAAGACCACCCCAATGCTGTGGAAGGGGTATTAAAAAAAATCTCTGATCTTAAAATCCTTGATCTATCTGTGGCTGAACTCCTTTCCATCTCACCATCTGTGGCTGAAGGCATGAAGAAATGGGTTTCTTGGCAATGTGTGGAGATTGGTCCAGATGAATTGAAAGTTTCCTCTGGAACCTTGATGGAACACTCTGGTGGAAAAGATTATCCTTCTGATTCAAATATTTATTCTTTTTCTCTTGGATTTTTACCATGCTCTTTGGGTGAATCATCCAAAACGGTTTCTCTAACTGTCAATTCTGGGTCCCAACTAAACTTAATTTTGAATGCAATGGCCTGCAAGCTCAATCTCAGTCCAAGGGTCAGCTTCAACTCTGCTTTTTATGGAATTGGGAATCAATCTTGTGAGTTGTTGGGTATTGCTGAGGATGTGTTAGTTCAAATTGGTCGAAATATTGTTGGAACCTGTCACTTTTGGATCACTTGTTTGGAAGGTCCTATGATTTTGGGTCGCCCTTTCTTAATAGAATTTGGAGCCACACTGATATTTTCCAATCAAGTTGGGGAGAGAATTCTTCTTCCTGATGCTGATGGTAGGAAGATTGAAGCTCCTCTCTGTTCTTTGGATTCTGGTTGTTGGGAAAGAGATTTCCCTGGTTTTTCACCTAAATTGGTTCTGAAGGGGGAGCAGAAGGATTCTTCTAACTCCTCCATTTTTAGAAGAATAGTTGGCAATACTGATAGTTGTAGTTCTTCTAAGCCTCAGAATTCAACTACAGGCCCAACTTTTATCTCTGAGGCATATTTCTCATCCTTTTCATCTCTTTCTTCTTTTTCTTCTGATCTCAAAAATGTCCAAAATCAAAAACATGTTAAAACACAAAATTCCAAAAATATATCTCTTCTCTCTGGTTCTTTTGTTTCTTCTTTTCCTTGTACTCTTATCACTGATCAATCTTCCTCTAGCTCTGGTTTGATTCTCCGCAATCAGTATAAACTAGATCCTGATCTTGATTCTTTTTTTAATGGTTTTGATATGGAGGAGTATGGGCTCCAGTGGAGGCACTTGGGGGTAAAATTAAGTCCTCCCAATTGTGTACCATGAGGGCATTCTTTTACCATAATTTTTCAAAACTCTGCCTCATGCCACAGATGTGAGCAAAGCGTCATCTTTTGGATCCTCTTTTATGGAAAAGGCACCTTTCAACAATTTTATTGAACATTGAACTTAGAGGATGTTGGAATCTGGTCTCAATTTTTGTACTCAGGTCTTGCTAGTGAATTCTTGGAGGAAAAAAGAACTTCTCTCTTTTGCCACAAAGTATAAGCCAGTTGAAAAAAAGGTCCAGCCTGTCACTCAATGCATGCCTCTCAATCTCAATCCTCCTCTCATGCGTCCTCCTCTATCTCGTGATCCTTATTGTGGTCTATCTCACTATCTTACTGGCCCCTTTGTACCTTGTGGTTGTTTCACTGAAGAACAATTGAAGGTGGTCAACTTCAGTCCAGATGGATGGCTCTTACCTCATTGGGTAAATTTATTCAAAAATATCTTATCTCTAAGGGAAACATTTATTGCAACCTGTGAAGAAGAGAGAGGTCTCTTGAAAGAATCCTATGGTCTCCCTTATATCATCCCTAGAGTTTAAAATGATCCTTGGAAAAAGGAAATGATCCCTATTTCTGCTGTGAAAGTTTACAAATTCATCAAGTTGGTCTGCAAACAAGTCCGTACCCTTCTATATGAACAGTCAACCTCCAGTTACTCTCACCCTGTTTTCTGTTTTCTAAAGAGTAATGATAAACTTTGAGTAGTTCATGATCTCCAACCTCTCAATAAAGTTACTATTAAGGACTCTGGTGTTCCTCCTGCCACTGAAGAATTTGTTGAATCCTTCTCTTGGAGAGCCTTTATGGTCTAGGAGACATCATGGGGGGTTATGACGAACAATCTTTGCATCCTATTTCTTGCCCTCTCACTACTTTCAATACTCCTCTTGGTTGATTTCAACTGACTCAATTGCCTCAAGGGGCCACCAACTTGGTTTCAGTCTATCAGGCTCAGATGATGTGGATCCTCCAAGACCAAATCCCTGATCATTCTTGTATCTTTATTGATGATGGTGGAATTAAAGTTACAGTTTCTGATTATGATAATGAGCTCTTACCGTGGCACTCAGGAATTTGACAATTTTTCTGGGAGTATGGTACTATCTTGGAAAGGATTCTATTTCAAATTGAGGAAACTGGCCTTACCCCCTCTGGATCAAAACTTGCTTCCTGTGTCCCTGCCTTGGAAATTGTTGGTCATAGAGTCTGCAAGGAAGGAAGAAGGATGGCACCCTCTAAAGTCAACAAAATCATCTCCTGGCCTACTCCAATGAATCCAACTGAAGTTAGAAGTTTCCTAGGTGTTGTAACTTATGTCAGGATCATCATTCCCTCTCTATCCAAAATATGTGCACCCTTGCGTCGTCTTATTAGAAAGGAAGCTGAATGGATTTGGACCCAAGATTGCGAACAATCATTTCAGTTGCTCAAAACTATCGTTGGCAATGACATAGTTTTGAAAAAGATCTCTTATGGGCCTGGAGCTGGCAAAAAAGAAATTGCCCGTTGACTCTAGTTATCAATCTGTTGGGGCTTTCCTTACTCAGGAAGATGAAAATGGTTTGGACCGCCCTGTTCTTTATGAATCTTTTCTATTTTTGGATGTGGAATCTAGATACTCTCAGCCCAAACTGAAACTCTGTGGTGTGGCCAGAATGCTGAAGAAACTCCAAACAGTACTCTGGGGACAACATTTCAAATTGCAAGTTGACGCTTGATCCATTGTGGAATGTTGAGAATGTAATCCCTGTTAGGGAAATACATATTAAAATATTTATTTTAATAAATTTATTTTAATATCAAATGAAAGAGACAATGATTCTGATCATTATAGAACAAAGAATCATGCAAAAATGTTGAATAATACAGAAGTTATTAAACATTGAATTTATGTCTAAATTCATGAAGTACATGATATTAATTATTGTAGTACTGTTACATGAGTAACAATTAGTGTTACATGAAAATATTATATTTTCGTCTATTACCTCTCAATAGGACTATTCATATGAATTACATTTAAATTACAGTAGGAAAAGTACTAGATAACATTTCATCATAACTTTTGCTTTCTTATGAAGAGGATAAAAGCATCCAATTGTTCATTAACTTTTTATCACTTGTAAATAGTCTCACTCATGGCTTTGGAACCTGATCTAATCAATATTTAAAGGATCCAGTTTCCAGCCACCCAAGTTGTTTTCTATCGATTCATTCACACATCATCGAAACTCATCCATTTATTGAATCAATCAAAATACAATTAAACTTATCTACCGACTGTCATCGCTATCACCAATATGGAAATGATCAATGCTCCCAGTCTTCCAAATGCTCCAATGACTTGCTGGGTAGCTTTTATCCAACTTTTCTCTTTTGATATTTTTCATAGGCCTGGGAAATCTTTTACTATACCTGATGGTTTATCTAGAAGACCTATTGGATAAAATGAATTGGATTTTGGAATGGATTTTGATGAGGAAGAACCTTTGATCCGCCCTGTTTTTGCTTTCTCCTCCCAAGATAACTCTGGTTTCCAACAAGGTTTCTGGCTTAAGTTAGAGCAGTACCTTTCAACTCTCCAAAGACCCTCTGATTTCTCTGCCAAAGAATTTTGATCCCTTAAAAGAAAGTCCTCTAGTTTCTTTTTCCAAGGTTCTAGGCTTATGAAAAGAGGAACTCCTTGTGCGCTTGTTGTGGTTACTATCCCAGATAAGCAAGATTTGATCCTTGAATGTCTCCATGAGGGCCTTGGTCATTGTGGGGAAACTGAAACTTAGTGACGATTATCCAAACGGTTCTGGTGGCCATCTCTGAAGAAATATGTCTCTCAATGGTGCAAGAGTTGTGAAGTTTGTCAAAAACGTGATATTAGGAGTCCAGCTGAAATTTGCTATCCTACTGGGGAGTCCACTGTCTTTGGAAGGGTTGCTATGAATGTGGTTCATATCAAGGCAAGTGGTGCTTAGTACATCATTGTGGCTATAGACAATATTCTTGGATGGGTTGAAGCAAAATTCCTCAAGAACCTTAGTTCTGAATCTGTGGCAGCTTTCCTTCAGGAGAATTGGACGATGCCTTACGGTTTGGCTCAATCTTATTCTACTGAGGTTGGCTTGGAATTTGGTGGAAAACTTGCTGAAATGATCCAATTGCACCCTGGACAACATAGAGTTACTACTCCTTATTATCCTGAAGGAGAAGGCATGGTGGAAAGAGGCCATTCTCCCTTGAAGGCTTCTCTGGTTAAACTGGCTGGTGAAAGTGGCAAGAATTGTCAAAAGTTTCTTCCCTTGGTCCTCTTCTCTGATCAAATTTCCACCAGGCGAACCACTGGCTACTCTCCTTATGAAATCATCTTTGGTCAAAGGGCTGTTCTTCCTCTTGATCTTGAAATGGAGTCTTTCTTGGGCATCTCTTGGGAACAAGTTTCTTCAACTACTGATCTATTAGTTGCCAGATCAAAGCAACTGAAGCGGAGTAAAAATATTTGTGAAAAAGCTTATCAGAAGATGATTGAATCAAGAACAAAATTGGTTCAGTATTGGGAAGATCAACCTATAAATCAAATCAGAGGTCCTATAAACCCTGGTTATCTGGTATTGGCTTATAATCGATCTTTAGAGACTCAGTGGGGAAAACTTTTTTCAAATCGTTGGAATGGTCCTTATAGAGCGGTTTGTCAAGTTAGAGGTGGATCTTATGTTTTGGAAGAACTGGATGGTACTCAGTTGGATAGAAGTTTCTTTGCTGATCAAGTTAAGAGATTTTATTGTTGTGGGGGCAATTTGGGTTCAAAGTAAGTCCTCCCAATTGTGCACCACAAGGGTCTCTGGCTGCGTTTTGTTGCAAAAAATCTACTTTATGCCACATACGTGAGTACCTGGGACTCTTTTTCTTTTATCTTCTCCACATTAAGGCTCTTTTGGATGGATCAAGATGGGTTTCAACTTTTTTTTACTTAGAGGATCAAGAAACAGCCAATTATTTTCTTTTTTTTCCTTTTCATGTTTTCAAAATTATGATGCAGACTAGGGACATTTTTTAAGTTGGGGAGAGATGTGGTAAACCATTTGGGAAACCTTGGGACAATAATTCAAAAATTAAAAAAAAAAAATTTGTATACATATTTTTTTGTCATACCTTAAATCAAAAAAAAAAATTGAACTTAGAAAAAATTGGGATCCTTCACTCCAACCCTTCCCGGCCTAGTGGTGTAGTTCTGCCTCTTCCTTCCATTGCTCCCACTTCCCTCCTACCCTGGGTTCAGTCCCCCCTCCTTGTGCTCAGGCCTCTCTTGCTAACTTTTGGCCATACGCAACTCATCGCATTGCTCCTCCTCATCCTCATTGCTTTGCTCCTCCTCATCCGCATCCCATTGCTCCTCCTGATCCTCATTGCATTGCTCCTCCTGATCCTCATTGCTTGCATCCTTGATCGCTTCCTCACTTTCATGGAGACCATTGGTTTTTCATCATGATCCTCCCCATTGCTTGGCCATGCGCATATCATTGCCTTCCCTCTCATCATCAATTCATCCATCATGGCATCCTCATCATCACCACCATCACGGCTTGTGAGCAAGGATCATTGATCACATCAACCACATTGCTCATCATCAAAACCATCCAGAAATGATGAGCGTCATCATCATTGCGCTCACCAACTCCATCATCATTGCCTCCATCATCATTGGGATCACCCTCTCCTCCTAGATTGGACAATCCGCAGCAACCATCCTCCTTTTTTCATTTGTCATTCTCTTTCTTTTTTATTTCTCTCTCTCTTGCTGTTGTTTCTTCTTTTCATTTGATTTTTGTTTTGTTTCTTTTTTTTTGGTTCTTACTCTCTTTTTCAATTGTTCGCGCACTGCCCTTTTTTTATCTTTTTCTCTCATTTTTTTTATTATTTTCTTTTAATGTACGGTTTCTTTCTTTCTCAGCCCCCTCCAGATTTGGATGGGAGGGGGTGTTGCGTTGTTACTAGGTGTGCAAACGTCTGCACGGACTTTCACAAGCAACAGGCTGGGGTGAGAATCCCTCACCCCAGTCTGGAAGATTGGCAGAAGGGAACCGGGTCTCCTCAAGCTTGAGCCTCATCATTTTAAAAAAAAATATAAAAAAAAAAAAAAAAAATTCCGCTTTCATTTGTGTTATCCAATTTTAAATAGTTACAGGGCTCTCTAGCCTATAACAGGAGGAGCTCTCCCCTGATTTGTTCCATCATCAATTCTTCCCACTAATGAGAATTTTGAGCTTCTTATCCAAGAGCTCCTTTCTTTGTGAAATTGATCACTTATCCGGATATATCTTTTGATTATCCCTTGATCCTTATCCGTTAACCTTGACTTTTTTTAAGTCTGAAACTCTGATATGCCCTTCTGTGGCCCTGTTCCTTATCACAAACCATAGCCTTGCTGGTTCAAGAAGAATTCATTAAATTGAATTCTTGAGTGTGTAATACCACTCTTGATCCCTTTTTCTGACCATTATTTGGTCTTGATCATTCATTTGATTGTCTTTCTGGACCAGTCAGGTTTGACTAAGAGGTTTTATCAACATTAAACCTGGAGTGTTAAACCTCCCTTTAATTATTAAAATTGCATTCTGCCACACTATTCTTGAATCCTTGAGAAGTGTTGGGTTACTCTTAGTCCGAAATTGTTACTGTTTGTTCCAGTGATCCATAAACATATTGCATTGTCTTGTGCAGCCACCCACCGTTATCTGGTACCCTTCAAGTGCTTGATTGCGGTGAGCTGGGCAGGTTCTTTCTACTTTGCTCTCCTCTCAATCTTGCTTGCTTTCTCTGCTATCCCTGCCTGGTAAGGCTCCTCTCCTTCAAATTCTCAAGCATGTTATGAACTCAATCCAGGAACCTCTTCAACCAGTCTTTGCCCAAGTTCCCAGAAACATCCACCGCAAACTACGCCATCACTTTCCCACTCTATCCGTTGGCTTCAGGCGTAGGACCTCCCTTTTCTCATCATCTATTATTTTATTCCCTTATTCTGTTTCTCATAATGCTTGTGCCTCTTAGTGCGCTGGTTTTATGCCATAAAGAAATTCAGTTTATCTTTTCACTTATAGAGATCTTTTATCAGAGGCTTGAGAGTGGAAAGAGAGGCGTGTCCGTAAATCTGGTGAATATGAAGAAGAGGAAGAGTTGAGCCAGGAGGTAGATTCAAAAGATTTGCAGTTTGATGTGAATCAGCTGCTTGGGGTCTTTTGACAACAAATAGATTGTCTCAAATCAATCCCTTCTGTACAAACTGGTTATTGCAGACAATGGAGAATTTTTTGAAAACTTGAGAAAGGGAAAAGCATTTTTTGGATAAGAGTCCAGGGCTAATTAAGTTGACAACAATATCTGGAACGTACGCGCAACCTTCAAGGGTGATAACCAAGTTGCTCCATTCTAGCCTGACCATTGTGGTGACCAAATCTGGACACCCTGGACCAGATGTGGAAAATTCAAAAGTTTTTTTTACAATGCTTTTATTTAGTTGTCATTCAAAAAAAAAAAAAAAAAGAAATTGGATTTTTTTTGTCAGTATCACTCCTATAATTTCCTCATCCTGCCAAGCATTCCCCTGTCCCAGTGGTCTAGGACAGGACTCCCTTGGTCTCATCATCTAGGCATTGTGTTCAATTCCTTCTCTCTTTGTTCCCCCCTTCCTTTTGGCCAAACGCGCGGGCCAAGACCCACTCAGCCCAATCTTCCTCCGCTCGGACCGTCACCCCAAGTCCCAATTGCAACCTCCACCACCTCAGCCTTCTCCCAACTTCGTTTGATAAATTCATCTCCTTCTTTGTTGATCACGTCCTACCACTCTCCAATCCTTCCTTGTTTGAGTATTAGATCATCCAATTCTATCTCTCCTTCATCCTTCTATCCTCCATCCCCATCCTCCCCCTCTCCTCCATCCTCTCCAAACCACACCACAATCCCATCCATTCCAATCTCTCCATACCCTTGGACCATCAAAGTGCCATTGTTGACATCTACATCAACCTCAACCACTTCCATCCCGTTCTTCAGCCTCAAACCTCCATCAAATCCTTACTTGACCAATCTCAATCCATTGCCAATCATCCCTCCTGGGACTCTCCCACCTCCGCCATCTGCTTTCACAAGTCCTTGACAACCAACCCAAACATCCCCCTTGGTCCGCAAATTGGCCAACACAAATCTGTCAATCAGTCGCACCCCCTTCAATCTTTGGGCGGGGGTGGAAAAGCATTTTCTACCGCCTGAAAACATCCGCGGGCGGTCTGGTCCAATTTTTTTCCCACCCCTTCCACCTTTGGGTGAGGGGTGGGTGATCCTTGTGTTGTCGTGAGCGCCCATCCACGGACGGATGCAAGAGAGGTGAAGGGATGAGAAAAGATCCCACCCCAGTCAGGGAGGCCAGATTTCCACTGGCCGGCGTGATCTATTTTTCTGATCATCTGAAATCAAAGAAAAAAAAAAAACAAAAAAAACCGCTCTATTTGTAGAATCACTTGTACATAGTCTAACAGGGCCTCCTGCCCATATAAGGAGGGGCTCTCCCCTGCCTTTTGGCATGGAAGGGGGTATCATATGGTATCCTATTGATGGATAATTATCATCACTATCTTCTTGAAATAATTATCTGTGGGGTCTCATTCCCCTTTATCTGAGACTGAATTTTTGGTATATCCATGATTGCCCTTTGATCCTTGATCCTCCATACTCAAATCCTGATCCTTGATCTTTATCACCAACCAATAGCCTTGCTGGTTGAAGAATAATTCAACTGATTGAATTCTTGAGTGTGTTACACCACTCCTGATCCATTTATCCGACCATACTGGTCCTGATCATCCTTTGATTATCTTTCTGGAACCAGTCACGTTTGACTGAAGAGGTTTTATTAAGCTTAAAACCTGGATTATTAAACCTCCCTTTATTTCTTTTTGAAGTTGAATTCCGCCATGCCACTCTTGAGTCTCTTGAGAAGTTTTGGGTTATTCTTGTTTGAATCAGTTATTGTTTTGCTTCTAGGGCTTCTTCAAAAAATTAGCTTTGTCTTGTGCAGCCACCCACAGTTATCCGGTACCCTTCAAGCGCTTGATTGCGGAGAGTTGGGCAGGTTCATTGAGAACCTGGAGGTTGTTTGGGATTGAGTTGATGTTTCCTAAGCTTCTGCTGAAGACCAGAGCTATTAGCTTGTGGGCCTTGTTACTTACAATTGCCTTGTCCTGTTGAACTCTGAAAAATCCTTGACTTCTTCTATTTGAGTTTTCCCCCCCATCATCTTGCCTCACATAG
Organism: Puccinia polysora; assembly: GCA_025617555.3. Classification (NCBI taxonomy): domain Eukaryota; kingdom Fungi; phylum Basidiomycota; class Pucciniomycetes; order Pucciniales; family Pucciniaceae; genus Puccinia; species Puccinia polysora. The sequence goes on along the minus strand of CM062623.1, from coordinate 38,881,508 downwards.
TGTTGTTTCCCAGCTACTGACTACTATCATCTTTACCCTTTACTCTTTGGACCCGCATTTACCAGGTTCTGGACTTTGATCTCAGTTACATTTAAATATTTTTTAACACTCAGGAGGGCAGCCTAAACAGAAACTTTCCCCTTCACAGAACTGCCATGGCGTAGCACCGTTTGGAGTCTTACACCATTCCCCTACCACTTATCTTTAGATTAGCTTCTAGCTTGCCCTTCTTGATTTCATCCAGTTCATCCTGGAGTTTGATGGTAGAAAAGAATTTCAGATTGTTGAAAATATAAACGTTTGCTCCTGAGTCTAAGAGATGATTAGGAGTGTTGTCCGCAATAATCCACAGAGTAAGTATGGCATGGTCATTCATTGTAGGATTTATTTTTGTTTTCTTTTTCCTATCATTTTGTTGTTTTATCCACCAGTCCAGAGCAATCTGAGGAGGTAGATGAAAGCATGAAGATTCAGAGTGGGGTGCGTTGGGGTAATGGTATCCCTCTAGGCATTTGTCTTGATCCTCTTCTGATACTTATTGCCTCAAGCCTTCGTAGCAATTAGTGATACATCAGTTGAGGGTTTGTTGGTAGTTAATTGCGCCTTCCTCTTGGTATTATATTGAGTGAGGTTACTAAACACAAAGTCCGTTGTTAAATTCTTCTTGACATGCATAATTTGCTGTTTCAGGTTTTCAAGGATAGGGGGAAATTTGATGAGTAAGAGATATGCTAGTATTTCTTTAGGTAATTCTGTACAAATGTCTGTCATTCTTGCAATGACCTTCCGCATTTCAGTGATGAATCCTTCAATGGAATTTTCATTAAATGAAGAATGAAGGAATTAATTGAATACTCTAGCTTTGTTTGCTGTCTCTGAAGATGCAAATCTTTGGGTGATCTCTGCCCATAGAAGTTTTGAAAAGTTAATATTGGAGGAGTTAACAACATTGGCACGGGTTGTACTGTCAAGCTTTGAAAGGATGATTGCTTGTATTTCCTGGTCTTGTTTTGACAAGATTGGGTCAAAGTTCCAAGTAATGGCCTCCTTGATATCTTTGAGGTTGAATAGCATGAGCATCTTGTCCCCCCATATAGAGAAATTCTCTTTGTTAAAGGGAGGTATGGTGTCAACAGATGCTTTGAGAGCCACTTGGTGGAAGTAGTTGTTTTCTCCTGCTGGTTTGTTCATGTCTTGCTGATTGAGTTTGCTTGTAGACCTTTGGCTTTTAACCGTGATAAGATGAGCTTAGATTTCTAGAGGACACAGAACCGACGGCTAAACAAGGTAGTAGAAAAGAATAAGAGACTAGAAATCATGCAGAAAACAGATGAAGTAGAATGAAAAGAAGACCCTACAAGTTAAACCATTATTAAGGGTAAGAAGAAAAAGTGGCTATTTGGGCTTGAGTGAGATGTTGAGGCGTGATCAGACCAGATGGAAAGGACAAGATAGTGATGGGATGAATGTACTTGATAGTCAGATTGTGTTGTTGTGAGGAGTAGGTCATTTAGAGTCTTACCAGGCAAAGACTTATTATTGAGGGACTTGCAATTGTTTGTTGAAGGGAAACTTGAGAAGCAGACAGAATGAGAAGAGGAAGATTGGAAAAGAGAAAAGGAACAACAAGAGAGGAGACTGAGAGACAGAGGCGGAGATGAAGAGACAAGGCATTTGGGGATTCCCCGTTACGGGGTAAGGTGGAGCGCGCGCGCGTGGTGAGATGAAGGTTCCCCAATACGGGGTGAGGGAGGAAGTCCGCGCAGTAAGATGATGGATGGAAAGTTAACATCATTGGGTAACACTGATCCTCTGAATGCTAGACAGTCAACTATTTGGTGGGAAAAGGGCAAAACCATAGTCTTGGAATATGATTTTTTGAAGAATTTGCCATCATCATCATGTTTGAACTTCTTGAATTTTTCCCTAACAAGATAGATTTCCTCTAAAGACAATTTGTTACCCCATGGTAGTTCAGGAGGAAGAACTGTGCCTAACTTCATTTGAGAGTTATGAAGTGATGCATGAACTGATTTAATTTGATTTGAAACTTTTCTGTCAATTCTTTTCAAAACATCCAACATGTTTCCCAAAGATTTTGCAAGGAATTGTTAGAGAGTGGCATGGGCCCCTTCAACCCAAGATGTTTTTTTGTTTCCAAAATCTGGGTTTATACGCTGTTACAAATGTCTCTTTGATAGGAAAATTTTATTTTCCATATACTCAAGTAAATCCTCATAGTCTTTCAAGAAAAACTACACAAGTCAAACGATCAGAACCCAAAACTAGGAAAAATAAGAAGCAATGATTTGGACCTACTCTGAGTTCCACATCATTGACCTCCGCCTCCTCCTTAGTCTTTGAGGCCCCATACTTTTCCCAAAGAGTCATAAAGGTTTTCCATCCTGAAAAGTCATTAAAAAAGTGCACTTTAAAGTTTTCTTGTATGACTTTAGACAAGTTCCAAGTGCAACATTGTCTTGATGACTCAGGGAAACTAGATTCAATAGTACAAATCAGAGCTTTTTCACAGTCCGTCACAAAGATTTTGGAAGTCTCTCAGGATCACGAGCCAACTCTTTTAATGCATTTACAGACCAAATGTACAACTCAAACTTTGCTTTTGTTATAAAAAAAATAGCTTTTGTTAGTTTTTGCAATTGGCTGTCATTCCTACATTATGAAATAGTGGGTTTTTTTACTCATTTGTCTTATAAGTAAAATACAACATAGCAATATGATGGAATTGTTTTGAAAGCTTTACTGCCTCAGGATGTGCTAAGTACAGGGTCTCCAAGTGACCCTCCCCACTGAACTTTGACCATTGAATCCAACTTGTTTCTTCAAGCTGTTCATAGAGTACCTCCATAACACTTTTTGAAGAAATTAAAAGTTGGATTTCAAGATAACGAGGAAACAAGGACCAGGCTAAAGACATAAAACATCAGAAATTTGGTGAAGCTGGTTGAAGATAAGAAGACCGGAAACATACCGCAAGAGTTGACAGGAGAAAACTGAGGCAGGACTAGTAAGGAGAGGAAGACAATAGCAGAGCAGGGAGAATCTGGAGAAGTCTGGTTGAAAGAACAGAATGAAGAAGATGAGTAAAAAATGAAAAGGAAGAAGATGGAGATTGAGGAGTTTGATATCTCACCAAATAAGGCAAGGACTGAAGTAAGGTAGTTAGATCATCGATAAGGAGATTTTTAGAAGAGAGTTGATGAGCATAGAAGTTGTGAACATTGGATGAGGAATGGATTGAGGAATGAGTTATGTGAGAAGGAGAAGAGTAGTGGTGAAACAAAGAAAGGAGATAAGCAATGGATAGAAGCGGACAGGGTGAAAAGATGAATAGATCAAGTAGAAGAATGGGAATCGAATGAGACTCAGGAATGGGAAGAAGTAGGAATAAATAGGTAGGAACAAAGCAGTCAAGGAATTTGGGTAGCAGGAGAGGGTTTTCCCGTAAGACAAGATCGGGAAGAAGTGGGTGGGAGCGCCTCTGAGTCCGCAATTCCAACACGCCAGGTTATTTGGTGAGATGAGAGAACGCGGTTATGCAAAACAGGATTTAACAAGAAGAGACAGCGAAGCAGCCAATGAAGCTTTGGTGAGAGGGTCGGCAATCATGTTGGAGGAGCTGATAAGTTGTACTTCAATCAAATTTATGTTGAAAAGTTCTCTAATGAACTTGACTTTAATATTGAGATGTTTGGTTTTAGAGTTGGATCCAAAGTTTTTTATTTTATCTAAGAGGCCTTTGTTGTCAATGTGGAATCGGGAAGGAAGAATGTTTCCCTCGCCCCATAGTTCTTGGAAGACATTGAATAGCCATTGATTTTCCTGTACGCTGTCGGAGAGCGCACTCAGTTTGGATTTGGTTGAGGACATAGTGATGTTTTTTTGTTTTTTGCTGTTCCACATGATAGGAAAACCCTTCCAGAAACAGACAGATCCGCTTTGGGAGGTTTGACCATCCAGGTCATTTCCTCAAGTGGCATCAGTGTAGAATGTTAACCAATTAGGAGCATCAGCGTCAGGTGAAAGTTTCAAGCACAAGTCAATGGATCCTTTTAGGTATTTCCAGCAATGAAGTACTTCTTTCCAGTGGGTCAGCCCGGGTTGATGGTTGAAGCAAGACAGGATGGAGACAGAAGCAGCAAAGTTGGGTCGACTGCAACAGGCTAGGTAGTTAAGCATTCCGGTGTAGGTACGGTAGTTATGATTTAACTTGGAGAATTCTTCTGCGTCTTGATCAGTAGCTGAGGTGAGCTGGACATGGGGAGTTAGCGGAGTGATTACAGGCTTAGAGTCTCAAAGATTTAGTAAGTCAAGTCCTTTTTCAATGAGAGCATGTTGCAATAATGAACATCCGGAGTTGTCTATTTGAATATCCATGCCTAGAAGAGAGTCTGGTTTGTGAGCAGAGGAGTCAGGAAATTGAGAAAGAAAATAAGACTGAAAAGATTTCACATCCCCGGCGACAACAAGATCATCAACATGGAAGAAAAGATAAGACTGATTTGATTTTTGTATGAAGAGACAGGCATCTGAGGTGGATTGTTTGTAATTGATAGATTGCAGCCAGTGGGTCAGAGTGTTGTGCCAATTCAGAGGAGCCTGTCGCAGACCGTACAGGGATTTTTTTAGCTTGAGAAATTTGCTAGTTCTATGCGATTCCTTTGGAGTTCTTATAAATATATCTTCATTGAGGGGAGCAAACAGAAAGGCGCTCTTGACGTTGAATTGGCAAATCTCTAGATTGCGTTCTAGAGCAAATGTCAGAAGAACTAATAGAGATGAGTATTTCCCAGTGGGAGCAAAGGTATCACCAAAGTCCACACCGGGGTCTGTTTGAATCCTTGAATACATAGTCTGGCTTTGGTTTTATCTTGAGCAGATTTAGTGGCTGGCTTGTTACGAATGGCCCATGTGGTCATCAAATATCTGTCAGGTGTTTCCAGAAAATCCTCCCATACATCATGATCTTCAATGTTTTGCAGTTCGGTTTGTTTAGCTAGAAGTATGTTTGCATCTTTCAAGGATTCTGACAGGTAGCTATACTTGGCGGGCTTGACTTGTAATGTCCTTTCCCTAAGAACTCGTCCTACCACAGGAGAAGATTCAAAAGTTTTGACAGGGGAATTCTCCTCTAGGACAGATTTGTTAACATCCTTGTTTTCCTGAGGATCATCATCAAGTACTGAAGCTTTGTCATAAGATCCATTGGATGGGGGACCGGATATAGTTTTGCTGATTGGAATGATTGGGAGATCAATTTGGGAACTGGTTGGTTGAGAATCAGAATCTTGCTGGAAGTCGAGGAAGGTGAAACTTTTAGTATCCAGAATTTTTCCTGAACTGGTGAGAATCTTGTACGAAAGCAGTTCAGGATTGAATCCTATGAGTCGGCCTTTTTTGCCAGGTGGACTAAGTTTACATCTCAAACTCTTTGGTTGAAGCAAATATGAGACCAGATTGCCGAGGGGTCTAAAGAATGGGAGAGGTATTGAGCAACCCTTGAAAAGTTCATAGGGAGATTTTCTGTATTTAAAGGAGGGGATTTGGTTTAAAGTGAGAGTGGAAGTATGACAAAAAATTTCCCAGAAGTTGGAAGGCAAACCCAAGTTGTGAAGGATGGTCCTCATAGAGTCCAGTATGGTTCTGTTAAACCGTTCAGCCAATCCATTTTGCTGAGGAGTGTAGGGATCAGCCACTCTATGCTTTATCTTTTGTTTGATACAGAAATCAGCCATTTTTTTATTCACAAATTTGGTTCCTCTGTCTGAGTGAATGACCGTAGGATAATGGCCAAACCGCTTGGCTTCCAGATCGACACAATTAATGATACAGCCACTGATAGCATCCTTAGTTTTGACCGGAAGAGCTGAGCAATACCGGGAGAACAAGTCAACAATGGTGATGAAGTATTTGTTACCATTGGACAAGGACGGAAGATGACCAATTGTATCCAGGTGAATTTCTTCAAAGGCCCGTTTGGCTCAAGAGTGACGATTGTGGAAGGATGCCTTAGTAATCTTTGACAAAGCGCAGGACTCACAGGCAATGTTGGCTTTAACAGTAATGTTCAACTTTTGACAAATTTGGTGATAACTCACGTGTCCTAATGACTTATGAAGTAGTTCAGCTGACGATAGGTGAGATGAATAATATGGTGATAAAAATTGCAGATAGGGAATACCATTACAGTAAAATCCCTTTAGAATAGGAAAGTCATCCTTGACAATGGAGACTTCGTGAGGTAGAAAGACGAAATGGTAATTCAGACTTAGCAATTGATGGACAGAAAGTAGGTTGGCGGCAATGTTAGGGACATAGAGAGAATCAGATAGGACAAGATTGACTCTTTCCGTTTTAAGAGTTATTGACCCTTTTCCTTCCAATGACAAGGCTCCATTTCCACAGCTGGTATTTATTTAGCCTTGGTGGTCGAGGTCTAGGTGCGTGAATAAATTTTTGTTAGCAACCATGTGGTGAGATGATCCAGAGTCCAAGACAAAGAGAAGGGAGTTAGTCTGAAGAGTGTTAGAAAAAAAGCTAACAGGTTCATCATTCTTGGATCCAGTTGGATTAGGTCGGAGGTGGGGATATAACAACCAGCATTTGCTCTTGGGATGATTGGCTAAGGTATTGTGTTTCCAAGGTTTGCATTTGCCAGACGCGTTGGTGAACAGAGAGAGGGTAGAGCTAGATGAAGTCAACTGATTAGACATTCTTTGCTCATTAAGATGAATCCTAAGATGATCTAGGACAGCATTGGGAGTGATTTGGGATTCCACTCTGGAGTGAGTTATAGATTGATGGATGCTATTCATGGCGGGAGTTGAAGGGAGCTTGTCCAAGACCATGTAAGCGAGTAAGTCAGTTGGCAGTAAAATGCCAATATCCTGCAAGCGAGTCAGACCCATTTTAATATCTGTAATAAACTGTTGTATATTGGACTTGTCAAACAAAATAGACGTAAAGCTTTTATAGACCCGGGCTCGGTTAGCGGGTTTAGAGGATACAAAGTGTTTAAGTAGGTTGGACCAGATGAGTTTGGCGTCTTCTTTGTTTTTGGAGTTGATTATGTTAGAATGAACCGCAGGTGAAAGTTTTGAGATAATGATAGAGGTCAAGATTGTGTTTTCTTCCTTGGACAGGGGTTCAATTCCAGTCATAGAGTCCTTGAGATTAGCCAGGTTAAGCAGAGCGTGCATTCGAGTTCTCCAAATTTTAAAGTTGTCTTCAGATAGTAGAGGAATAGCCTCTATAGTGGTTTTTAGAATTGTAGGATTGATTTTGTCCATGTTGAGCGTCTGGTCCTTTTGGAGATGGTTGATTAGGTTTGTGACGGGTAAGCGCGTTTCAACTGTTAATCGTGAAGAAATTAAAAGTTGGATTTCAAGATAACAAGGAAACAAGGACCAGGCTAAAGACATCAAACATCAGAAATTTGGTGAAGCTGGTTGAAGATAAGAAGACCGGAAACATACCACAAGAGTTGACAGGAGACAACTGAGACAGGAATAGTAAGGAGAGGAAGACAATAGCAGAGCAGGGAGAATCTGGAGAAGGCTGGTTGAAAGAACAGAATGAAGAAGATGAGTATAAAATGAAAAGGAAGAAGATGGAGATTGAGGAGTTCGATATCTCACCAAATAAGGCAAGGACTGAAGTAAGGTAGTTAGATCATCGATAAGGAGATTTTTAGAAGAGAGTTGATGAGCGTAGAAGTTGTGAACATTGGATGAGGAATGGATTGAGGAATGAGTTATGTGAGAAGGAGAAGAGTAGTGGTGAAACAAAGAAAGGAGATAAGCAATGGATAGGAGCAGGCAGGGTGAAAAGATGAATAGATCAAGTAGAAGAATGGGAATTGAATGAGACTCAGGAATGGGAAGAAGTAGGAATATATAGGTAGGAACAAAGCAGTCAAGAAATTTGGGTAGCGGGCGCGGGTTTTCCCTGTAAGAGAAGATTGGGAAGAAGTGGGTCGGAGCGCCTCTGAGTCCACAATTCCAACACTTTTTCATTTTAGCTCTGAAAGGGTGACCTTCTGCTTAGTGTTATAGATTGTTTGGTCATCAAAATAATCCTGCCCATCAATCTTGCTCAATTTTCTCTTCAGTTTTAACGTATTGAGCCCATCATTCATTCCTTCTACTAGATTTTCTCAGGCCACCCACAAGATTCTCCTCAGTTGAGGATGCACAGAGGGATGTGCAGATGGTTGATGGTTACGTTGGTTTTCATTATAGAACAGGCGCCAAAAGGGGTCTGCCTTTGTGAAACTTGCATTGATTAAAAACTTGCACCCAACCTTCCATGTGTGAGTTAGTCTTGACCATTTGTTGAGAAGATTTCCTTAAAGGGAACCATGTCTATCACATGCTAAATCCACACATTGGTCACACTTTGAGCTGAAAACTGTTAAAGCATAACCATGCTTCATTTACCATGTTTGACAATACTTTTTTGCCTCTTCCCTAGTATGAAAAGCCCCCAAGGGAGGTGGGTCAAGTGGATCTTCCATAGTTACGTAGTTACATTGATGGCATTCATTCCATCAGTTTCAAAAAATTAAATTTGGCAAAGACCAGTAACATAAAATTATACTCACCACCAGCAGTTTTGAAACATTTTGTTCCTCAATTTTCACGCTTGATGAGGATGCAATTGGTGCTTCCAATGTCTCATTACCCAAATCCTTTTTTTCTTTTTCCAAAGCTTTGTTGATGGCCCTGTCAATGTAGAACTTCCACGCAGCCATGTCAGAAGAAGGATGGCTAAACACTGTTCCCATTCAAAAAAATGCAATGTTGTAATTCAGTATTGAATCCAACCTTCAATTGATCAAACAAAGTTTGCTCACTTTTGAGTTGAGAAATGATTGTTTGCAAAATTTTATATGATTTATGATTTCAGTTTTCACTTTAATTTCACTTTTTTTCATTTCAATGTCTCTTTGGGATTACTAGGTGGGGAAAAACAGTCCCAAAAAGTATGTGTTAATCCCAAATTTTGGTTTACAGAACCCAAGTGTGGTCCAGAGGGTGCCCAAAATTCTGGCACAACTTCTGGGGGGTTTTGCACCCCCAAACCCAGCTCATTTGAGCCGTGTACAGGGGTAAACGGCAAAAATGAGCCATGTTTGGGGGTTATACAGCTCCTACACAACCCCCTGGGGGTTGCATGTATTTGAAACGGCCCTTTGTAGCCTTTTAGGTCCCCCCACGGCTCCTTTGAGCCATGTAGGGTGCTACACAACTACCACAGGGTTGGAGCCGTGAATTTAACATCACCCTTTCAAATAAAACCTTAGAGATCATTAACCACATTTTAGTTTGAATATGACCAAATAAATATAAGCATAATTTGTTCCTTTGAGAATTGGGCTTACAAGTTTAATTGGATTACAGAAGTTGGATGTTTTTTCAACTTTATGTTTGATTATTTATTTTTATTTTATTTTTTTTATGATGTTTTTTTATCTCTTTCTGCATGAGGTACTCATTAGATGATGTGGGGGGAAAGTAAATGAGTGGTATCTTTTGGGAAACCCATCCTGGTATGGCATGCTCCAATATATATATTGAACGCTTCAACCAAAGTTACTTACAAAACTCCAATGCGTCTTGGCTCAATCCAACATTCCAATAAACTACTGGGATGAAGGTGCAAAGTATTTCTCCATGCTCATAAACATTCTTCCAATTAAGGCACTCAACTGGGAAACTCCAACGGGACAGCTTCAACGCGCTAACTGCCTCATTGAGCCAGTCCGCAACGTCTATTGTCTCCTACCTTTTGGAATCAAAGTGAAGGGGTACATCAAGTCTCCCAGGTCGAAAGTTTCTCCGGTTAGTGGCCCATTAATGTTTATCGGTTATGAGCCCCTCTCCAATGCTGCCAGGCTCCTGAATCTATTGAAGGGGATCATGTCAGTCAGTAGAGATTTCTCTCAGTCTGAACTCAACTTCAAATAAAACTCCTCTGATGCCCTGAGGGAAACCCCCTCTACTCTCCCCCACCTGGTTCCAACTGGTCTCTCTACACCTAACCTCGATTGGCACGTTTCTATCCTATCCCAGTCCAATCCCTCGACCAAACATTGACAAAAACCGACTAATCTGGACCAGTTCCCTCGGGATTCTTCCCCCCACTCTCCCAACGCTGGCAATCAGGCCAATCGTGACATAACCCCTGAAACGACAGACAATCACCGCATCCAAACAGCGACAACAACTGCAGCTAAGGGCTACGCTTACGTACCCTACTACAACGTGGCTCCACACAACATATTGCGCGACATTGATCCTTTGGCAATACTATCCACCACCCGTCAGGGCGTCCACATTCCCTCTCGGGATCAACTACCCTCCAATGACTCAATCAAAATAGCTGAAGTAGTGTCCTTCAAGGCGGTACTAAACGATCCAAAGGAGAGACCAAAATGGTTGGCCTCAATGGCGGAAGAAAATGCTTCATTTCTATCAAAAAACACCGGCATGCCTGTGCCACGGCCCAGCAAAAACAAGATAATCAGAGGAATGTGGAGACTGTTAAGAAAGAAAAATGAACTGGGTGAGGTAACTAGGCGCAAGTCTCGGTGGGTCTGCTTTGGGAACCATCAGGAAGAAGGCCGACACTACTATAACACCTACTCCAGCGTTGGTAGGAACAAATCAATGAAGTTCATCCTCTCCATGGCAATTCAGCACGGATGGTCAGTTTTCCATTTCAATGTTGAAACGGCCTTCCTCTACAGGGATATCAACGCTACGGTCCATGTGTTGCAAGTCTTGGGTTTCGAGGTCCCAGGCAAGGAAGATTGGGTTTGGCGGCTAAACAAATCTCTTTACGGCACCAAGCAGGCACCTCGATGCTGGAAAAAGCACCTGACAGATAAACTAAGTAAACTGGGACTTACACCGTCAAGCGCTGATGAATCCTTCTACATGAATGACTCAAAGTCTATCATACTCCATATTCACATTGAAAATGGGCTGGTTGTGGGAAAGTCACGTGACGAGATCGTAAGGTTCTTGGCTTATCTGCAACTGACATACAAGATTAAATTGGCGGAAAAATCAATACAGCACCTGGGCTACACCTTTGATTGGAAGGAGGACGGCGCCGTACTTGTTCACCAATGCAAATACTGCAAAAAAGTACTAGATGACTTCTCCATGTCCAACGCAAATCCGATCAAAAGTCCAGCCCTGGTTAACCTAGTCAAGCAGGCAGCTGAGGATGCCAAACCATTCAATGTCAAGGTGATGGAAAAGGCCATAGGACTGCTAAACCACCTGGCCTTACACTCACAACCAGACATACTCCACACCGTCAACTTCCTCTCACAATACACGACTAAACCAACAGTCAAACACTGGATTCTTGTCAAGAACCTTCTAAGATATCTTTGAGGCACCACAAGCGTCGGTATCCTATATTGAAAGTCCACCTTGAACGACAATCACCTGAACGGATGGGGGGATGCCGACTACCCCAACTGTATGGATATGCGGAAGTCTACTTCAGGCTTTGTGATAACCCTCTACGGGAACCCTGTGCACTGGACGTCAAAGAAGCAGTCTGTTGTAGCTCAGTCGACCACAGAGGCAGAGTTTATTGCCATGAACCATTGTGCAAAACAACTAAGGTGGATGTCCATTCTCGTATCTGACCTGGGAATGGATATACCCACCCCAAAGATCTTCAACAACAACTCCGGGGCCAACTTCATAAGCAAAGAAGCTCAGCTCAATCCAAACTCCAAGCACATCAAAGTAAGGTACCAATATCTGCGTGACCTGGTCTCAAAGTCCCTTATCCATTTTGAACAAGTCCCCTCTTCAGAAATGATAGCCGACATTCTCACCAAACCTCTAGGCATAGTCAAAGTACTTGCAGCTTGTCAACAGCTGCGACTAGTCTAGTCTGAAGCCAGGAGGAGTTTTGGCTAAAGACTCCAACCTCAACCTCCCAGAAAGCTGTGCCCAGTGCAATCTCTCCGCAGTCAAGGATGCGCAGTCGTGGATAAGGTACTTTGTGCTATTGGTACTTGAACCCTGACAACGTGCCAGCTTGCCGTCCTTGTCAACTCATCTCTCATCATCTCTTTTCTGTTCTGTCTATTCTATTCCAAGTCTCTTTCTCTATCTCACTTTGTCTACCGTCTCGGCCCGTCTACTCACCCACCAAGAACCAGCCGGAACCTCAAGCTCAGGAGGAGCCCAAAGAAACCTAGGAGGAGGTATTGACTAGTTTCCTCTGTTTTCCATCTCTTTCCTCTATGTCTCTGTTTTTCTGTTTATCTTGTACTCAAAATCCTTGTGTTGATGATCATAACTGTCAAAGGCCTAGCTTGCATTCAACAACACCTCCAATTGAGCTCTCAGGACTGCTGGCCCGAGTTTATATTCTGATCTACGGGTGATTACTGCTTGCTTGATTCATTTCATTTCTACCAAGTACTAGCTACTTATCTCTCATTTCTCCTGTCATTGTGTCTATAAAGGTACCATTTATCATTACTACATTTTAAGAGCAGTGCTGCAATAAAGGTTATACTTATCTCATTACAGAGTTGCACCCAGAATTCTTTAATTTATTGTTGAGTCCCTTATTATTAATGTGATTTCAGCTGGGTTGAATTGGTTTTTCCCACATTTCCAATATGATCCCTATCATCCAGATAGCCTCAAGGAATGAGTCCACAAGTGGATTTAGTTCTGCTTTGGTGGTGGAGTGAGTAACGTTTTGCTGGAGGTAACTGCTCCAAGAGATAGGGGATCCAAATAGTACAGAGAGTTGGCCAGACTGTGAATGTCTTGTCTCAAGATCCTTGTTCCAGGCAGCGTTGCTGTAACATTGCAGTTGAGTCTTGGGGTGTTTCACTTCAAGCACAAGAGAGAGTTTCTTTGTTGCCTTCAGATATTTCCAGAAACGCTTGACTTCCCGCCAGTGATTGATTCCTGGTTGTTTGCAAAATTGAGCAAGACTGGAAACCGCATAGCTGATGTCTGGGCGAGTGAGGCAAGCAATGTAATTCATCAGAAAGACAGTGTGTGAATAGTTGAGATTAAGAGCTTTGAACTTGTTTTGTTCTTCATCTGTAGCGTGTCAAATATTTAAGTTACCTGTCAGCAGAATTGAAGAAGGGTGAAAATCACTGATATTGAGTTCTTTGAGTCCCTGTTTGATATGTTTGATTGAGAAAGAAAAATTTTGTTGTTCTCCCGGGAATATTTCATGCCCAGGATAGTGTTGGGTTTTTGAGCACTAGAATTTGGAAATTGGTGAAGGAAATTTTCTTTGAACTCATTGCCAAGACCAATGAGGATTAGGTCATCGACATGAAAGAAAATGATTGATTTGTGCTGGGTATTTAAATAGAGACAGGGATCACTGGAAGATTCATGAAACCCCTGGCTGAAAAGCCATTGAGTAAGAGTGTTGAACCAGTTCAGAGGGGCTTGTTTGATTCCGTAAAGGGATTTTTTAGCTTGAGATATTTTGAGGTCCTAGAACATCCCTTTGGGGTCTTTATGATTACATCTTTGTTGAGAAGTGCATGCAGAAATGCACTCTTGACATCAAATTGAGAGATCGGAAGTGCATGGTATAGCCCGAACAGAAGAGCTATTCTGAGTGAAGCCGCCTTGCCCATTGGAGAGAATGTATCTTGGTAATTGAGTCCATAGATTTGATTAAACCCTTGCATGCAAAATTGACTTTTGTAGATGAGCGGGTCCCCGTGAAAGTTATCCTTGATGCGGTAGAACCAAGTTGTGTTTAGAGGATTGGCAGGCTCTGGACCGTTGTAGTTGTCCCATAGTTCCATGCTTTCTATTCCATTTAATTCTACATTCATTGAAGCTTCCCAGTTTTTGATGTTGTAAAATTTCTTAGCCTGTGGGTAAGATTTGGGAACAAAGTAGTGATGGTAACCATAACAATGGGAGGCTTGAGCAAGGATCAATCAAAAAGCAGCCTGGAGGGAGCCAGTTCTCTGGCTACATCTAGAGAAGATTGAGAGTCTTGATTGTCAATGGAGGAGGAAGATTCAGGTTCAGAGGAAATGGAGTTGGCTGGTAAAAGACTAGAGACAGCAGCAGGAGAATATCTAGGAAGGGAACAACTAGTTGAAGTTGGAAAGTTGATATTGAGAGAGCTAACAGCTGGTAAGTTGTTGTTGGAGGGAGAGTTGAAGTCTGATTTGATGATCTTGATTTGTTCAGAGGAAATGATTGAGTTGTTGGGTTTGAGAATGCAGTAAGAAAGAAGGTCAGGATTGAAGCCTATGAGAGTTCCTTTGAGCCCTCAAACAGCAAATTTGTCCCCACGTGGGAGTTTCATATTCAGGTACACTACTTTGGAGCCTAAGGTATGAAAGTAATCCAACAATAGAGACTTGTTGGTGAAAACTTTGTATGGGGATTTCTGATGCGGGAGTTTTGGTATTTGATTGAGCAATAGCGTAAATGCTTTAGCTACTTCAGCCCAAAAATTCTGAGGAATCTTGGAAAAGCAGAGATTAGTTCTGATGGATTCAGCTATAACTTGATTATCAGGCTCCACCTTTCCATTGTGTTCATGATGGTAAGGTTCAGTGACAATGTGTTGTATTGCATTCTCTTCAAAAAAGGATCAAAGTTTGTGAGACACAAATTCTCCTCCGCCATTGGAGCAGATGGTGCAGGGAAAATGTCCTTGTTTTTGCTTTTTGAATCTGAGAATGGATAAGAAATTAAGACAGGCTTCAGATTTGTTTTGAAGAGGAATAGCGGATAGATAACCATAGCAGCTTTCAACAATTGTCATGATGTACCTCATCCTGTTGCGGGATTCTGGGTTGATTGGTCCCATGAGGTCAATGTGTAGTTTTTCAAAGGGTTTTGAGGCAAGAGTAGCTTTCTTGCTGAAGGGGGTTTTGGTGATTTTGGAAAAGGCACAGTCAGGAAATTGAAATTTTTCAATTAGGGAGTTTGGAATATTGGGTTGTGGGTTCTTTAATCAAAGAGGACTGGTGTGGCCAAGAGATTGGTGAAGATAGAGCAGTTGGTTTTTATCCAAGTTTTTTTGGGTGAGGTAGCTGATTCTGGAGTGAGCACAAAAAGACAAAGGGAGATTGAGGGTAAAAAGGTTGTTGCGGATGAATCCTTCAAAAGCAAGGTTTTCAGGATGAAAAACCCTGAAAGAATTTCATGAGCGTAGATTGAGAATTGCTTTTTGGAAACCAGGATGCCAGGACTAATGAGGTTGATGACAAGATTGGGGACATATAAGAAGTTGGAGAGACAAATTTGGGATTGTTTCCAAGTTAATATAACTTCTCCTTTTCCTTTGATAGGGAGATTTGTGCGGTCTTTTCTGGTGCTGATGTATCCTTTGTCTCTTTTTAGAAGAGAGGTGAATTATTCAGTTGAGTTGAACATATGGCATGAAGCCCCCAAGTCAAGAATGATCAAATGATTGGAATTGACTTTGCTGATCCACATGGAGAGAAGAGCAAGATAATGCGCAACTTCACAATTTTTGGATTGCCTTTGAGCCCTCCATTTTGCCTGTGATTCTTTCCACCAGTCTGGTGCAAGGTGTTTATATTTGTGCCAGCACCTTTCCTCAGGGTGATTTGTGATGTTGGGATTGTGGTAACCTTGCTTGCAGAAAAGAGCTTTAGTTATTGAGGTTTTTGGTTTATTAGACACAAGAGCCGTTTCTTGAACTGGTGCCTTGGTAAGTTTTGATTTATATTAATTTTTGAGTTGAGTGAGGTGATTGACAATGAGATCAACGGTCACTTCCTTGTCGGAGCAAATGGAGGGAAATAGGGAATTTGAAAAGCATGAGGTAGGCTAGAATATCCATAGGAAGTTTGATGCAAACATTGATCATCTTTTTGAGAGATATTTTTATTTCAGTAATGAAGAAGGAAATTGAATTGGGTTTGAAAGGGTGATATAGGAAGTTTTTGAATACTCTAGCTCTTTTCCGGTTTGAGATGATGCAAACCTTTCCTTGATGGTCTTCCAGAGACTATTGGCTGCATTAATGTTTTTGTGATTCACTACATTGTTATGAGTGGTGGAGTCAATTTTGGAAAGTATAATCATGCGGGTTTCAAGATTGTTGGAAGAACTGAGAGTTTCAGCATCCTCATTCATTAGTGATTTTATTCCTTTGAGTTAAAAAAGGATGGAAATTTTATCTTTCCAGATCAAATATTTTTTGTCAGTGAGATTGGGAACGGCCTCAAGTGCGGCTTTGAGCATAATTTTTTGAAACCCATCCAAGGTGCCAGGTCCCTTCATAGTCTTGATGGGAGATTAGTGAGTTGTGCAATTAGGCTTTTAACTGTGTTAACTGAATTTTATTGAATGAGAGAAGTTAAGCCTAGAAGGGACATGACAACATCTAAGCAACATCTGGATTCAGTTGAGAGACAAAGAACAACAGGATAATTGAAGAAAACAATAGATGAAAATGATAGCAGAAATCATACCAGAAAATTGACAATGAGAGTTGAGTGAATCACTAAGGATTAGTCTGGATGGACAATGAAGATTTGAATTGAAGAAAATGAGTCGGTAGTTTGCGGCTGAGAGGTTCTTGTTGAATCAAAGAGATGAACTTGAGACGTGAGGAGATTGAGATTTATAGGAAGGAAAGAGAAACGTGGAGCGGACAAAAGAGGTAAAGAAATTCAGGAGGAAAGAAAAGAAAAAGATCACACTTCCAAGAAAGGAAAGAAAAAGGAAAAACAAGCAGAGACCCCCGGTAAAGCCCAGGAGGGTTGATGAGTAAGGCCAAGGGGCCAAAAGTTGAGAGCAAGGGTAAGTGCATGGGTGCAGGCAGTCAGAGTACGGCGGATTAAATGAGTAGAGAGGTAGATTCACAGTGACATTAGGGGAGACAATTTAGGAAGAGGATTTGAAACCGCGGTACGGCGTGCTCTTCTCAGTTCTCTCACCCCGCACTCTCTCTTTCACCCCGAGGCCTCACTCCACAGCAACTTCAACACTCTGATGTTCCGGAGGATCTTTGTTCTTCAGCTCTCTCCTCTTCATTCTTTGCCCTTCTATCTTTCCTCTTTCTACCTTTTCCTTTTCTTCTTTTTCCTTTTCTCATTCTACCCAGCCGTACTCTCCGTTAAAACTCAACGTCCAATGCAACCAATTCAACCTAACCTTATCAACCACTGAGCTGCCTGGTAAGACCCCAATATCTCAAGCTCTCATGATAAGACTAAATCTAATTCTCCAGCCATTCAGCCTACCTCCTTGACTTCTCCTCTCAGCTGGTCCTCTCTTAATATGAATTATCCTTACTGAATAATTTCTGCCCTTGACATAAAATCACAGGCCAAGCTCTTATGCTGGTTCTGAGTCATCTAGAAATTTATACCAATCTTTTCACTTCAACTATTTCCCTCAATATGATCTTCAAGAACTCTTGCTGGAAACTACACTCCAAAGTAACAGAAGAAAAGAATAAAATTATAATTCACTGTGATAATCTCCAATAATGGTAAATTCCAATGATGATCCCCTCCCCCTTCCCCTAGTTACAGCTAAAGAAAAGCTTCCTTATTTATACAACAAAAGAATGAAAGCTGCAAAAAAATGACCCTGCTTGTCTCCATGCATTCCGCACTGACCCCCTTTGCTACTCCAATAAAGAAACATGAACTACTAATGAAAGACCCCTTTTCCCCACCACCTCAGTGCGTTTGCACTTATCCTCCATACCAATATTCCAATCCTTACCCAATCCAATGATTTTCAGTAGATTCAATGATCCTGTTTCCGATTCCCCATAACAGTTGAGTTGCGCCAATGCATTATTACTGCCAGATCCTGGTCAATCTAACCTAGCCAATCACCCCCAATCTCACATGTGGCATAACTACAAATCCCCAACAATCCACATGCAGCCTCCTCAACTTTAATCATTTATTGCCACACAGCGCTCCAAAATCTCATTGCATATCCCATAATTGGCCTCATCCATACTACTTAGCTTCAATCACTTGCTTCCGCATTATAAAACCCACTGCCACGGAGTGAAAGTTAGGTGGCGCAATGTCCCCAAAAGGCAAAAAATCCAGCCAATTCTTTTCATTTTGCCCCCAAAAAGTGCGCACCGCATCAATGCTGAGCCCTCAGCTATTTTACTCTAGAATGGACAGTCTGCCAATGCGCTTCTATGTGCCTATTTTACTATGGACTTCAACCCACGGCTGAACTGCTGCAAGTAAAATGTCCAGTGGTGAGCCCACTTGCCTCCATATCTAAAAATAACCACCACAGTGTATGCACTAACTAAAGCCTGCGCTGGTCACAGCCTAAAACACCCTGTGAAATGCTATGCTGGAAACAAATGGTTTTCTTTTCTTTGGATTCTATTTATGTAAATTTTGCTTTCTGATTGTTGTTTTCCCGCTTTTGTTATGGCGGCCCTTTATTCATTTCATTCTGAGTAAGTCTCATCAGTCATGGAGGGGTGTTAGAATGTCAAAAACCCTTGGGGCATACTTCTAACAACCACAATCTTGAAGCATGCTCCCAAAAAAACCACACCTCAAGTGACTTCCCTGCAGTCTCAACCCTGGACTGACTATTTATTTTTCACCTTGAAAATCAATTCTTCATTCCAACTTCCAACCATTCATCTCAATCTTCATTTCCTCTATACACCTCCTTTCAGACTTTCTGCTTTACTCAAATCATAACTCCACCTACTGAACTTCAGCACTCAAGCTCTGCTAACTCAGCCTCTTCATCCTTACACCAAGTAGCCTCTTCATCCTTACACCAAGTTTGAAAAATCATGTGCCATGCCTGCCTGGTGAGACTCACCTTTTTCCTTCTTCCATCTCAACTAGGGTACCAGTTGCATTCTCAGAGTCTTTTTTCTTTCTAATTAAGCTCCTGTTCTCTTAGTCTGCTATTTGTTTCTTGGTTTCTGGTAATTCAAATCTAAGTTTTTTTTAAGAAAGGTGAAGAGAAGGAAACCTCATGAAGATCAATCAGAGGATGGTGATAACCACCAGATAAGCCCCAAGAGACAGATTAATGACAGAAACCTGAGAGCACTTACACAAATAACAGAAGAAAGCCTGCAGAGTCAATCCAGAAGATATGAATTGAGATGTTCACAGGCCAGGAAATCATCATCAGCTTGAAAGGAAAGCATGAAATCTAAACCATCTTCTGAATATGCTAGCCCTCACTTGTATGCTTTAAGACTTAGAATTATTGAGAATTTGGGAAGATCACATATAATAGCCAGTCAAGGGAGCTGCATAAATACTCTGAAGCCAATGGGGGCTGAGGGAAGCATTCCAGTGGACAAGGATGATGAAAGAGGGAAAGAAGATCAAGTGGAATCATCCATCCAAGGGCCTTGATTAATGCTTTGCAATTTGAGGCACATTAAACAGGTGATTGGGGAAAAAAGGTGTCATCGTGGATGACAAGGGTACCAAAGAATGTTGTATTTCATGGTGCAGGATCCCTCAAGGCTGCAGAGTGGCTTACAATTTACATGGTTTAATATCTCCTTGCTACAATTCCTTTGTGGATTGGTAATCATAGACCTGGTATTTATCACATTGGCTCAATAACAATCTTGAAGGAATAAAAAGTGCTTCTCATTTACATAACCAACATTTTAATGAAGCATCATATTTCAAACCAAGGTATTGTGGAGTTTGAAAAAATAATTCTGGAATACCATCAAAAAATAATGACTGGATGGCCACAAAAAAGGAGTAAACCCAATGTGCACATCACTCACCATTAACCAGAATTTATCAAAATTTTTGGTCCACCAATGGCTATGGCAGCCTGGGAAAATGAATGGTTGAATGGTATCCTCTGAAAGATACCAAAGAACAATTGTACAGGTTAGATGACTAAGAATCATGCTTTACACATTCCTTCTGACCAGGAAAACAAATCCAATAATAAATAAATTGATTACAGGTGATATAAATGGTACAATCATGAAGACTTGTAATAGCATGGGTCAATATTGAATTTTATTGATCCATTCCAAGGTAATTAATGATTGAAAAGCGGATTTGAATCCCCAATTCAGCCTCATCCCATTAGACCCAGAAATCCATTGCTTATGGATACAAGAGGTACAAAGATTTGGTGTGGAAAGATTGGATCTGGAACAGGAATTAAAATATGCACAAAATCAACAGTACCTTGATACATCAGAAAAGATTTGAATTTCAATGGCTGGATCACGGGAAAAATCACTCCAATTCCTATGTGGAGATCATTTGTGATTAACTAAGTTCATTTGGTGAAATCACCAAGCTCTTTGCACAATCAGAAGGTGGGGAGTTTTGGTTTGTGATTTGGATATTCCAAGATGCACATTCAGAAGATGCCAAAGATCCATACACATCCCACCCCATCTTAAATGTGCAAGTGGTCTAAACAGATCTAGGGAGATTTTGGTGGTGAAGGGAACAGAGATAGTGGGGCATGTGGTGGTTTTGGATAATTTTGAGGGGATAATTGTATATCCAGGAAAGATAATGAATTTGGTTTACCTGGCACAAGTAGTGAGTTTCCCCTTTGGATGAGATGATGAAAAGGGCAAAACTGATTGTGTAATTTTCAGGGATAGATTTTGGAATGATATTACAATGTTTTTTGGCTTATGGGTGACCTGAAACCTTAAGAAGGATCATTTGAGGAAATGTGGACAAGTGGATGCTGAAAGCCAACCACATGAAACTTTTTTGGGACATGAATGGGGCCTAAGAGATGATGAAATGGAGATTGGATGTGAGTTTAATAGACATAATATTTGGAAAAGCAGAATCTTGGACATTCAAATTTTCATCATGAATTGTATGAGTTTCCAATGAATTGAACAGGAAAGGCCTCAGTTTTCAAATTTTTTGATTTGGGGAATGGCAAAGGAGGAGAGAAAGATCAATAAGAAATCCTCTTATTTCACATTGATCGTCATCCTCTATCTTTTCTCTCCCACATACCAATTACCCGGTGGATCCATAAAGTTATCTTTTCATAATCTCTCACAGCTAAAAAATAGTATCTCACACAATCAACATATTATAGTATTACATTACCCTTAATCAAATTTTGAATATTAATTCTTCATTAGCTAGACCAAAGTGCCCATAAATCCCAA
Source organism: Puccinia polysora (assembly GCA_025617555.3). NCBI lineage: Eukaryota > Fungi > Basidiomycota > Pucciniomycetes > Pucciniales > Pucciniaceae > Puccinia > Puccinia polysora. Next base: position 38,860,322 of record CM062623.1, on the reverse strand, counting down.
CCTGCTGCAGCTGTTCAAGACATGCCAATGCTGCCTGCAGATCCAGTATCCTCTGGTTTTTAATATCATGAGTTCCTGGATGAATTGCTCAGGGGGGTTCCCCCAGATGTGAATGCTATACCAGAATCAGGCAAGCAGTATTATTGAACTGGGAATTCCACTAATGTCATTGAAACAGAGATTCTGATGGCAATTGTTTTAGTGGAAATGAATGATTGAACTGGTAAATCTAGGATTAGACGGAGCAACCTTTATGAAAAGAGAAAACTGAACAAGGAGAATTTAGACTGCAAATTGAGACAAGTGTGCCAGATGGACACAAAGCCCCCAACACAGTTAATCTAGTACAATCTCACATTCTTTACGGCAAGGGGTCCACTTTTTTATGGGGATGCCAGCCAACATAAACAACTTCCCCTCAACTCCCTCTCCTGAAGAAATACTGAAATTGGAACAGTTTGCTCCCATGAGGACCCAGAAGGCCATGCCACATCTGGAGTCTGTCCAGACACAAATCAAAAGGAAAATCAGCCGGATTGGCAGCTGCAATACAATGAAGAAGTGGATAGACTCAGAACCAACATTTTACCCCCCCAATTCCACCCATCACCCAATGTGCCATCAACCAAAAGTTTCCCAGGGAGTTCTAAGGTAACATGTGAGAGAATTTTGCAAAAGGCATGTTTCTCAAGGATTATGCTTGAGTGGCATGCAAGGCCCTTCTTATCATCTGGCTTGAATGCAGTAATAGGTGTGATCATACTCCAGCATTGCTCAAAGTTGAAAAATGCACAACCTGGGATGGTGTGGGATGGCATGGAGAACATGAGCCCATTATTGGAGAGATGGGTCTTGTGGAAGGGAAAGGAAATATTGAAAGGTGAACTATTTGGGCCTAATTTAAAAGAAAATACAATTGGCAAGGCCAAACGTGCATCCAAACCGCAAGCAAAAAAAAGGTTAGAGCATGAGTACTGGGGGTTTCAATTCAAATAATGGATGCTGATGGTTTGTGTTGGTTTGTGTTCCAGATAAGTGAAAGGTGTTTTCCCTCAGCCTGCAAATAACTTCACAAAGAAGCAGCAGAAGTCATTGAAATCTTTGGCGGTGTGGATTTTGTTTCTTATTTGGCAGAGGATAAAGATGCCACTTGCAAAACCATTAAAAATCCCTGGAGAAATTTGGAACCAACTCATGTATCTCAAATCCTAGATGAAATAGCATTAAAATTTGCTATGAAGCACCAATAATTCAAGAAGTTGCATTCACTACTTGATTGTGTGTCAGGAAAGATGAAAACAAAGGAATTCACCCTCTTTGAATGCCCAAAACAACTTCTAATTGATTCTTATCACCCTGCAGTTCTGCCAGCTCTTTTGGAAATTTACCTCAAACTTGTGGATCCTTGTGAAAACTCAAAAATTTTTGCAGAAATCACCTTATTATCAGAAAAAATCAAGAAGAAGCCTGATACCACAATTGGCAAATTTCCAGCTCACACCCCTGAGGCAAGTGGATTGCGCCAACAATAGTTGAGACTTTGGTTGAATTTTTTTCCATGTATCTTCAGATATTTTCTATTCTTCTGGTTGTTAATTCAATAAAAATCAATATACAAGCTTCAGTTTTTATGTCTCTGGAGTTGATTCATGATTTTGAGTGATCAAAAAGTACTTGTATCAAACACACCCAAGAGACTGGGGACTTTATATTTTGCTTGATGTTGAAACAAATTGATGGAAGAAACTGGAAATGCCATTGAGGTCATGAAAATTTTCAATGATAAGGTGATCTTGCATTGCAGAAAGTTCTTGGTTTGCACACAGAATATTGCACATGCCAGTCAACCTTGTAAATTCAGGGATAATGCAACCCCAGATGAAACAAGTATTGCCTTGAAAACAAGTGCCAAATAATGCACCAAGGTTGATGAATTGATTGGGCTTTTTGGGATGATATAAAAGGGGAATTTCTTTCCCTGATAATAATGGGCAAAATTGTCATTAGTTCATCCCAAAAGATTTCATCCTGGCCCATTTGACTTTTATTTGGAATCAACCCCCCCTGATCCATATAAGTTCCTTTTCTGAATGCAAAATGTTAAATTATCCATGAACACGGTTCAAAAGGGGCTGTGTGGCAGACAACAGGGTCCAATTAGAGCCATGTAGAACCCTCCACAACTCAAAGAGTCACGCGGACAACCCAGCCTGGTTTGATGGCGTGTTGGATGTTAAAATACGGATGCACTCAGGTAATAAGAATATGATTGTGTAATCCAAATGGGATGCACAAATGGGCCTCCATGGCCCATTTGACATCATGTGGGCCACGTGGGCCTATGTGAATTTTATTTTTTTTGGGTGTTTGTGTACCAAAACACGTTTTCTAGGTCTTTTGGGACATGGGCCCGCCAGGGTGGATTGGTCACCTTAGCCAGACAGGCTTATTTGGGCATAACTGGGCCCAAGGTTTATTTTGGACATACTTGGCCCAACAGTCTGGCCGGCCAAAGTATGTATTTTATGTTCTTTGGGCCTTTGCGGCCCATTGGGGCCGCCGCCTGTGTCAAAGCCCTTTCAGGGCCCCTTGTTTCCTGCCTGAGCTTGTTGCAGGGCCCAACAGCCCGGTGTGGTGACCAATCCGGGACACCACAAAAAAAAAAAAAAAAAAAAAAAAAAAAAAAAAAAAATCGGATTTCAGTTGTACCCCTATGGGTACCTTCATTTCCCCCCATCTCTCAACTTCTCCCTGTCCTAGCAGTCTAGGACAGGCCTCCTTCCTGTCTCTCCGCTTTGATCCTCTCTTCCTATGTTCAACTCCCACTTGTCGCGCTCGCGGCCCTGACTTTTGGCAACGCGAGTGATCGTCGAACCACTTTTGACGATCCCTTCTCCTCCTCTCCACTCCATCCACACTCATCCACCACCCTTTCCTCATCCCAACCCACTCATGTCACCAGCCAAGCGTCATCCTTCACCACCACCCCCACCACCGGAAGAGGATGAAGAAGGTGAGGATGAGGAGGAAGAAGAGGAGGAGGAAGAAGAGGAAGAGGAAGATATGGTTGATAGTCTGGTTCATGCCTCCGAGGATGAAGTCAAACGACGTGCACTCTCAATCCTCGGTTTGGATCCCTACGGCTGGGTCCTACCGCTCTCGATCAACAAGAGGCCCTCACTCACTCACTCTGGTCTCGAGCCGGGACCTGCGATCTACCCCAACCTTTGACGACAACAACGACGACAATCACAAGCCCCAACCTACGACTCCCATCTCACTCCTCCCTTGCTCACTCGACCATCCATCACTCCAGACCGATTGAACCTGACTCCTGTTCGGCCCCTGCCTGGATTTGCGAGCTTCGATCCCAGGTCCTCATCTGTCCTCCCTCCAAGGCTGAGGATCAACACCTCCTGTTCAAATCGATCTCCCTGGCTCCCTTGGGTTCATCAGATCCTCCCAAACTCAACCCTGCTCCTCCGAGTTCAGAGCCTCACCCATCATTTGATCCAACCGACGACCGCAAGCGACCGCTCGCGGCCGTCAGAACCTTCACCCTGTTGTCGCTGCCGATCGAGCGACAACAGCCGTTGTCAACACCCGCAACCGCTGTCGCGGGTGTCCATCTGGTTGCCCAAGGTAATTCTTGACGCGGGCAACATTCATTTTTTTCCCTCATGTCATCTTTTTTTTTTTTTTTTTTATTATGTTTTCATTTTCCCGCACCTGTTTGTAGTATCACTTGTACATAGTATACAGGGCCTCATGGCTATAAAAGGAGGGGCTCTCCCCTGCCTTTTGGCCCAGAAAATCATGAGACCATCATCAGAAATCAACTTATCCGTGGGCATCCTTCCCACTTATCTGAGCAATTTATCCGGGTATATCCATGATTGCCCCTTGAACCTTTGAGCCTCCATACTCAAACTCTGTCCCTTGTGACCTTGTTCCTTATCAACAACCAATAGCCTTGCTGGTTGAAGAAGAATTCCTGTCTGTCTGAATTCTTGGGTGTGTTATACCACTCTGATCCCTTTTTCCAACCATACTGGTCTTGATCTCTCCTTGATCATCTTTCTGGAGCCAATCACGTTTGATTGAAGAGGTTTTATTAAGCTTAAAACCTGGAGTGTTATACCTTCCTTCTTCTTTAAGGTTGAATTTCGCCACGCTATTCTTGAGTCCCTTGAGAAGTGTTGGGATATTCTTGCTCAAATTTGTTATTGATTTGCTTCTAGAGCTTCATAAACAAATTGCTTTTGTTTTGTTCAGCCTCCCACAGTTATCTGGTACCCTTCAAGCGCTTGATTTCGGAGAGTTGGGCAGGTTCATTGAGAACCTGGAGGTTGGTTGGGATTGAGTTTATCTTTCCTAATCAGCTGCTGACGACCAGAGTTATTAGCTTGTGGGCGTAGTTACTTACAACTGCCTTGTTCTATTGAACTCTGAACAAACCTTGACTTATTTGTTCAAGTCTTTACCTGCACCATCTTGCCTCAGATAGTGCTGTTTCCATCGCTACCCACAACTCTTATCCTCTTCCCTTACTTTGATTTCTCATCCATAAGGTTCTGGACCTTGATTCCGGTTACATTTAAATATTATTGTAACTCCTAGGAGGGCAGCCTAAACAGCACCTTTCCCCTCCACAGAACTGCCACGGCCTTGCACCGTTTGGAGTCTTACACCGGGTGGGACCATTGTACGGGGAAGAGGACTCCTGCTGGAGTCCGCCCACCCGCTGTGTGCAAGGCTGCAGCCCCAGTTGCGCCACCCGACTGGTTGCAGCCATGGTGGCTGGTGGCCCCTGCCTCCCTCCCTCCCCTCACTTGGTTGTGAGGGGGAGGGAGGATGGCTGGTACTCCCCCTCATCAATAACCAGCCTGTGGACGGTTGCATGTGGCAACCGGCCAGGGGGGACCTGATCCCCCTCCAGCACACTTTTTTTGGACGGTCTTCCTTGGGCTAATTGCATCTCAGTAGACCAGCAGGGGATTTGAATACCCCTGCTGGTCACCTAGGTAGGAAAGAGGGGGGGAGGGTGACGCCTGCCCATTACATCCCCCCCCTTTCAAGCTTGAGAGCAGACCCAGGTGAGTTCTGGGTCCCACTTGGCCCATGTTAGTGGCCAACAGATGGTTGAATGAAACAACCAACCCAGTAAGTGAGGTCACATAGGTAACTGGGCTGGATGTAAGGGGCAACCAGCCAGGGTCTGAATAGCAACAAGGGCCGGTTCATCCCAGTAAGGGTGGAAACACCAAACCCAACTGGTACAGGCTGGTGATAAGGGTTCAGGGACTCATTCCAAGTGGGCTGAATAAGCCCAAACCAAGTAGCAAGGCTTGTAGAGCCTCTAGAGCGCATTTGGGGCGGAATTTTTTCCTTTTGCTTGATATTACATGATCTCCACATGAGCACCATCTTTTTATTTAGGGGTTCTTCTCCCTGCTTTTTTCCATCCATTTATTCACAAATTCATTCACATTCACAAGTGTGCCATTTCCTCTGCCTCATATTAAGGATGAATCATAAGGTATTATTTTCTCAGCATTTCTTTTTCTTTAAGTACTTCTCTTTGACTAAGCTTGTGGGCCAACAATTCTCAAATTGGATTCCACACAAATATAACATTCAAGAAGTGTGGAGTTGTACACGGCTCCAATGTAGTTGTGTGACATCCCAAACGCCACCAGAAAATGGTGAGCCAATAAAATAAAAAGGGGGGAATGGAATGGAAGGGAACTAAAAAAACCCATGAATCAATTAAACCTTCTAAAAAAACAGGAATCAACCAGAAAATCAAAGAAATCAAAAAATGTTGATTATTTGGTTAAAAAAAACAAAAAAAAAAAACTAGGACTATTGAGTGGACTAGCCCTAAAGTAAAAAGACCCAAAAAAAAGTAAATGGACTATCCCTAAACTAAAAACACCAAAAAAAAGACAAGTAACTTGACAAGCCCTAAAGTAAAAACACCAAAAAAAATACAAGTAACTTGACAAGCCCTAAATTAAGGTCAACTTGACTAGCCCTAAAGTAAAAATGCCCAAAAATTAAAGAAGTCTTTTGACCAGCCCTAAAGTAAAAACACCAAAAAAACAAGCTTAACTTGTGTTAAGCTGATCCCATCCCAAGCTTAACATAATTTCAGCTTTTGATGTAATCAGCCCAAGACAAGTTGAACTGACTCACCATTAAACTCTCATTCAAAACACACAATATAATGATTTTGACTCAAAACACTCAACATAATGATGTTCAAAATGTGATAACCCTTTATATTAATAGAAATTTTTAGCTGCATTAGAATTACAATTTATATGAAACCCAATGATTGAATGAATTCAAAGTCTATAATCTCCATAATCTAGAATACATTTTCAGTTTATCTTTGAGATGATAAACCCAACCAGAGGATTTTTTAGATGTCAAGGAACCTGGTTTTGCTAAAATGGGCGGGATTCAAATCATTTCTCCCTCAAGTAATAATAGAACCCAGTGGTTATTGTTTACAAAGGAAATGGAAATTGGATCTGATTGATCAGTAACATCATTTTTCATTGGATTATAAGTATCACATGGCTTCAATAGAATGAAACATATGGGTCTGTGAAGAGCTATAGAATTCTTGATTACCTGAACCAACAGACTGAAGAGGAAAGATTAACAATAATCAAAGACATAAAGGAAAGAATGAAGACAAGTTGGGTAAAGTCTCACTCAGTGCGGTCACAGACAAGGTAGGGCACTCAAATAATAGGAATGAAAAGAAGAGGATGACAACATCGTAGGATAAGACAAGTTTCTAGACAATAAAATATGAAAGTAATCAAATTTAATCAGCAGGGTGCTTAGGATCCTTGATTTTTGCAACCTCACATGTGAACAAGAAGAGGAAATTGGGTGAGTTGGGTTAGATGGTCAATGTCAGGTTAATGGATCTTAAGATGGGAGAATCTTTGTCGGCTTCAAAGATTGAGTTGGGGAGAGTCTTGAGAGGATGAGAGAGGTGGAGTTGGGTTGAGAAGAAGAAAGAAGGAAGTGGTTGACGGAGTGAGTGTGGATGTGGAGTGAGGTGGAGAAGTGGATAATATACTGGGGCGAATGAGAGGAAGGAATATGGAGCGGATGGAAGATAGTGGGTGGAAAAGAAGCGATGGAGAATATGGAGCAGATGAAGATGGAGAATATGGAGCGGATGAAGAATGGATGAGTTGAGGAATGGAAGGATGAGGATCAAGCCAAGAGAGGGAGCAGGGAGGATGAAACGGAAAAGTGATGATGAAAGAAAAGCGCGAAAGATCACTTGTGACAGGTTGGGGAAAGGTTGTAGGTGAGAATGAGCGCGGTATGGGGTTCAGGAGATTTCCTCTCAACAGTCTGGAATATGTGTCTGCTATGATTTGACCCATATCTAATTTTGCCAGCCATTTTGAGGAGGGAGTCTTTTCATTGATGCCTTGAACATCAAGTCTTGTTGAGACTGTGAAAATGAAGATGTGTCTTGTGGGAGTTGAATCCACGACCTCAGATAGACTGAGACACATTCTAGAGTGCTGCCTTTACCAACTAGGCTACAGACGCTTGTGGCTGCCAGGGTTGTTTGGTATTACTGGTCTAGGTTCAACTGCACAGCCTCCGCTACTGTGGTGATACATCATGTTAGCAGGTTTAACCTCAACACCCCCCCTTGCTACGTGATGTAGAAATAGGTATGGCAATACCCAGGTGAAAGAGTGATCAGTGCGGGGATTGAACCCGTGATCATGGGGTAGGCTTACAGGGGATTATGGTCTTACAGAAAGCATTCACATCTTATTCAAGTCTCTTATGTAAGCGAGTATACGCTCAGGTAACCTCTGGGCTCATAACCTGTTGAGACTGTGAAAATGAAGATGTGTCTGGTGGGAGTCAAACCCACGACCTCAGATAGACTGAGACACATTCTAGAGTGCTGCCTTTACCAACTAGGCTACAGACGCTTGTGGCTGCCAGGGTTGTTTGGTATTACTGGTCTAGGTTCAACTGCACAGCCTCCGCTACTGTGGTGATACATCATGTTAGCAGGTTTAACCTCAACAAGTCTTTTTTTAATCTTTTCAACCTCCTTTGAACCACCAAGCATCTTAATGTAGCATGCTTTATATTTCTCTAATTTTTCAATCATTTCCTTCCTAATTTTAAACCAATCATGTTTTTCATAACCAAGAGATTTAGAAATGACTCTAAATCTGCAATTCCCTTCTCCAATTGTATCCCAAAACTAACCCAAGAACTTATGGAATTTCTGGGTATTTGATTGAGGCATTTCAAATTTGGTTCCTATTGTGAAAAATAACTTATTATTTATTTATTTAATTAGATAAATTAAATGAATAATCACCAAAGATGAGCTTCTGGTTGAGCTTTTCTGCATGTTCTCTTCCTCTGAGGAGGATTCTAATTCCAAATTAGATGATCCCAATTGACTCTTAGTCTCTTCCTCTGAACTATGAAATTCAGATTCAGATTCTGCCAAAATTGACTAAGAATTGATCATTAGTTAGTAACTAAGTTCATTAAACCAAAATGATGAACATATCCCAAAAGAAAAGACTTAAAATATTTTGTCATTTCTTGTTTGGAGCCCTTCTAGTCCTTTTTTCCCCCTTGAGTTTTTTTTCAAAATTCTTAAAACAAGATGTTTCTCTCCGTGTATCTGTCAATTTTGGCCTGCCCTTACTTGATTGTAAGACTTTAGGTTCAAGTCTTGGCTTCAATTGATATTTTTTAATCTTCTGAATGATATACTTCAATAGGCCGCTTTGCTCATGATCTGGATATTCCAAGATCATTGCATTCATTTGTTTGCATAATTGAGGAATTCTTAGCATTTCATCCAAATTGCACTTGAATAATTCAAAAGGATCAACCATTAGTGAATTGGGATTCATCAATCAAAAATCATTAATAAAAAAGCATTAATTAAATAGTGATTTGAACAATCCAACTTGAAAAATCTAAATTAAGCCAACTTACAGAACTAGAACTACAATGGTCATATTCCAACCTCCACTGATGATTAACATCTTTGGGTAACATGGATCCTCTGAATGCTAGATGGTCTCCTATTTGGTGGGAACAGGGCCAACCCATAGTCTTGGAATATGACTTGGTGCACAATTTGCCATCATGATCATTTTTGAATTTCTAGAATTTTTCCATGATTAGATTAATTGCCTGTAAAGACAATTTGTAACCCAATGATAACAGTTCAGGTAGAAGAACTGTCCCTAAATTAATTGAAGAGCTATAAAGTGAAACATGGAACAATTTAATTTGATTCAAAATTTACAGTCAAGGCTTTTCCCAACATCCCATAGGCTTACCAAAGAGTTTTCAAGGAATTTTTTGAGAGTTACATGGGCCCCTTCAACCCAAGATGTTGTTTTGTTTCCAAAATCTGGTTTCATATAAATCAAAGCTGTAAAAAATGTGTCTTTTATAGGGAAAATGTAATTTTCCATATACTCCTGTACATCCTCATAGTTGTTCAAGAAACATTATACCAGTCAAAAGGTCAGAAACCAACACTAGGAAGAAAAAGAAGCATTGATTTGGACCTAATCTGAATTCTGCATCATTGACCTCTTCCTCCCCCTAGGTTTTTGAGGCCCCATCCTTTTCAACAGATTTATAAAGTTTTCCATCCTTCAACTTCATTAACAAAGCGGGCTTGACAGTTTACTTGTATGATTTTAGAAAATTTCCAAGTGCAACATTGTCTTGATGAATCAGGGAAACTAGATTCAATAGTAAAAATCAGATATTTTTCACAGTCCGTCACAAAGACTTTTTGAAGTCTCTCAGGATCATGAGCAAACTCTTTTAATGCATTTACAGACCAAATGTAGAAATCAAACTTTGCTTTTATTATAAAAACAAGAGCTTTTGTGAATTTTTGCAATTGGCTGTCATTCCTACATTATGAAATAGTGGTGTTTTTTACTCATTTGTCTTATAACTACAATACAACATAGCAATACGATGGAATTGTTTTGAAAGCTTTACTGCATCAGGATGTGCTAAGTACAGGGCCTCAAAGTGACCCTCTCCACTGAACTTTGACTGGTGAATCCAACTTTTTTTTTCAAGCTTTTCATAGAGTACCTCCATAACACTTTTCTGTTGTCATCTCCCTATTATTGCTGTTTTCACCCTCTCACTTTTCATCCATTCTCCTCTCCCACTTCCCTCTGACACCAACATCTCAACTTACACCGGTGCGGAATCCTCAAATGGAGAGAGAGTCAAACTACCCGGCTCTCCCTTTACTTGAAGTTCAATCCTCAACTGACCCGTCCCCTGATTCAAACCTGGCTCCAACCCAACTCCTTCCTCATCTCAGATTTCCTTTTGTCCATCCTTGTCGACAACTCACCCTCTCTCACCTCAAAAATCTCTCCTTTCCAAATCTTCAAATTCAATCTCTTGCTTCTCATCCAACCCTCGATCCTATCACTCCCCGCCATTCCATTCACCTCAACTTCCCGATTACCTTCCATTCCTCCACTCATCCATCCCAATCTTCCTCAATCAATCCTTGCTCTGCCCAAATTATAAATCCCTTCAACATAACTCTTGACGTCATTCTCAGATCACTCAGGCTGATCAGATGTGAGATATCTGTCTACCGTTCTCATTGTCCCTTGACTTCCTTCTTCTCATCCTTGCTTTTTCTCCTGCTGTTCCAGATATTTTTCCTTCTTTATTCTTTTCTCCATCTCTTTCTTTCCTTATCCTTCGTCTTGCAGTTGCCAAATTCATAGGTGCATTGGGTAAGGATTCCTTCAACCTTCTTTCCTTTCCTTTGTTGTCACGCTCCTTCATCTTTGTTAACTTTAACTGCTTGTTAGTTCATTGGTCTTTGCAAGTAACAATTCACTTTCCTCCTGCTCAACTTATCACGGTTAAAAGCCAAAAGGTTCTCTTGTCTTAAACTGCCAGGAAAACCCTTGATCATCAAAGACCAATGGACCACTTGCAATCCCTACTGAAGACCCTGACGGACTCCATTCCCAATCTTAGCAACTCCAACTTCTCCATTTGGCGTTCCAAGATCACGAACATCCTCTCTCTGAAGTGAATTTCTCATTGGCTCAATTCCTCCGAACCTGATAAGTGTCCGCCGGAGGTGAATCTTGAAATAGTCGGATACATCCTTGCCAAGTTGGACAATTGCACCAACATCAACTGCGTCAAGGATCATCATTTGACCAATGGAATTGAGTTATGGAAATTGATCAACAAGTACTACTCCTCGTCTCAGACTGCCAATTGTTCTAGAGTTTTCTTTAATCTTCTTAACCTTCAGTTCGACCTCAAGAGAGTTGAAAAATTTATCACCAACGCTCAATTGTGTCTTCTTCAAATTGCCAAGATTGGAATACAAATGGACAATGACATAGCCGCCTACCTGCTGCTCTACAAGTTCCCACCAGCACTTGAGCATCTCAAGACCACTATTACCCACTCACTCGGAGAGGCCAAAATTGATGCCGATCTGGTTCTACGACATCTTAATCAAGTCAAAAACAAGATCATAGGCGGATCCAGTGCGTCAGCTTTGGTCACCAAAAACAAAGCTATCAAGTGCCGATCAACCTGGCACAATCCACAGGCCAACCACAATGGAAGCAAATGTTGGTGGCTCTACCCTCATCTTCGGCCCAACTATGGCAATCAACAAAGTGGCCCGGAATTGACATCTCCATCCAGCACTTCCCAAAACCCTCAGAAATCTTCCTCAGCTCATCTTGCCTATATCTTTTCCATGATTTCCTCGCCCACCTTGAGCCCCAATTGAGTACTGCTGGACTCTGGCGCCTCAAGCAGCATTTTCAACAATCCAAACTTCTTTCCTCACCTCTACCCCGACAAAACTGAAGTGCAAACGGGCAACCCGAGTGCACTGATCTCCTCCCTTGGAAAGGGAACGGCTGTCATAACAACAACCTCTGCCACCATCCACCTTCAAAACTTCCTCTACGTATCCAATCTTTCCATAAATCTTGTTTCACTCGATCAACTTAGCCAAAAAGGGTGCTCTCTGACCCTTCTGTCTCCAAACCAATTCGCCATCACCCTCGATGGCGCTCAAATCATGACCGGCATCATCAAGGATAACCTTTTCTTTATCAATGAAGGTTTCAATCTTCCTGCTCTTTCCTACTTGTTCATCTCCCTATCCACTATTCACAAACGCTTCTGTCATCCCCATCTTGAAAAAACACGCCTTCTCTCCAAAGAATTTCCTAATCTTAAATACAACCCAATCGACTGTGTTTCCTGCGCTAAAGGAAAAATCCATCGAAAACCCTTTCAAAACAACATAACCTCCAGTCAAGAATCCTTTGAACAGATTCAGGCCAATGTTTGTGGACCAATCAATCCACCATTGCTCTCCCGATGTTGCTACTTCCCGCTGCTGACCGACAACTGGTCAAAATTCAAGACCTGTGTCCCAATCAGACTCAAATCCGACGTGCCGGATGAAGTGATAAAGTTCATCAAACTCCATGCCAACCAGAAAAGGCAAATGCTAAAGATTTTTCATTCAGACAATGGCGGCGAGTTTGTCAATCATTGCCTCTCCAAATTCTTCTCCAAAAACGGCATCAAGCACTCAACTTCCAAACCCTATACTCCTCAACACAACCCAGTGGCCAAAAGGGGAAACCGAACCATTCTCAAGGCGGCACAAACTGCCATGATTGACATGAGCATACCCGCTTTTCTCTGGGATGAAATTTTGATCAGCTCCTGTCTCATTCTCAATCTCCTTCCCTCTTTTAAGTCCAAAGTCTCAGCATATGAACTCTGGACCGGAAATCCCCCCAAACTCCATCTCATTCGCGTCCTCGGCTCCAAGGCCATTGTCCTGAATCAATCCCACACCGCTGGCAAACTGGATGAGAAAGGATTAGACGGCATCTTGACTGGATTCAACACAGACCTCAACTCGTATCAAATCTATTGTCCCTCCTCCAAGTCCATTGTTTGTTCAAAACATGTCAAAATCTTTGAAAATCTGTCCCTTCCGTCTTCTCCCTCAGATGAATACCCTAGCTCCTATTCTCCTTTTGAATCCCTTCTTACTGATGATCCTCTTCTCACTGACATCCTAAACTCCCACTCATCTCCCATCCCCTTACCTAACTCCAATAATGACTCTTCATCCTCTCCTATTGAAACTCCTTCCACTCAAAACTCCTCTCAGAATGATCTCGCTCTCAATTATCCATCTCCTTCCCATGTCGACTCAAATTCCGAATCATCAAAGTTGGATTCAGAAGAAGATGATGCCGTAGCCAAAGACCTTCTCAACGCTTCTGCACCAACTCTGCGCAATTGAAACACCCTCCAAAAACCTCAACAATATGGCTTCATGGTCCAATCCGTACCCAAGAACTATTACAAAGCCACTAATCGCGAAGAGAGCACAAATTGGATCAAATCAATGAAATCAGAACTGACCGGTATTGAAACCATGAAGGTGTGGGAAGGATGCCACTCACTTCCTGAAGGCAAGAATGCCCTGACAACGGTTTGGGTCTACAGAATCAAGGACAGCCCCGATGAATCCGGAATCTCTTTCAAATCACGCTTATGCGTTCAAGGATTCAAACAGGTGGAGTTCTTTGATTATGGCCAAACCTATGCCCCTACAGGATCAATCACAACTCTGCGAGTGCTTCTGGTCTACGCCTTGCACCACAAACTCACTCTCTGGCAGATGGACATCAAATCAGCTTTCCTTCACGCCCCGCTTGACAAAGATATCTTTATTAAAACCCCTCTCGGTTACAACTCCCCCTTTCCTTACCTCAAACTTAAGAAAGCGCTTTATGGACTAAAGCAGGCCCCAAAAAGTTGGTACAAAACCCTCAAGTCCTGGCTCCTGAGCGAGGGCTTCACCACTTCCAGCGCCGATCTGTGTCTATACATCAGCACAAAGAGACAGCTCTATGTGTTTGTTTATGTTGACGACCTCCTGATTGTCCAAAATTCCATCAAATTTTGAGACAGTCTCAAGACTGCGTTCAAAATTTTGCAGGATGGACCGCTTTGCAAGATCCTTGGAAATAAATTGGTCAAAACCAAGGACGGATACGGACTACTTCAGACCAATCACATCGAGACCGCGCTCAGAGAACTTGGTCTCACTGACTGCAAACCAATCAGCACCCCTTTCACTCCGAACATCAAACTCTTCAGCGCCTCTGACAATGAGCACAAGGAATTTCTCAAATTTCACATCAACATTTGATCCACCACTGGATTCCTCAATTTAATCGCCAGTAGAACGCGACCCGATCTCTCCTACGCCGTCTCCAACCTCTCCCGCTTCAATAACAAACCTGGCACCCAACATTGGGCAGAATCAAATTACGCCTGGCGTTATCTCAACACCACCAAAGACTTGGCCTTTCGCCTCTAAAATAACTCCTTTAATTATGATATAGAAGTCTTTAGCAATTCCAACAGTGGAAATGATCCTGAATCGCGTCGAGGTCACACTGGATACCTGATCATGCTCTATGGCTGTCCAGTCTCGTGGCACAGCAAGCTTCAAGGAACGGTCTCCCTGTCATCCACTGAAGGCGAGCTCAAAGCGCTTGTCCTCGCAACGCAAGAAAAGATCTGGTTGTCTCAACTTCTCCGCGAAATGAATCCCTTCATTAATCATACCTACTGCTTGTTCATCAACAACAAGGCCTTGAATGACTTGGTAAATCAAGAATCCCACCACGGTGCTCTGAAGCACGTTGATACGCAGATCAAATGGCTGCGAGAACAGCAAAAAAATCACTTGCTGATCACCCATCTCATCCCTTCATGCCAAATGCTTGCCGACTCCCTCACCAAGGCAGCCCTAAGATCCTCTGTAATCAATCTCACCTCCGCTACCCTATCCTCTCACATCTGATCATGGCGGCGTGTTTTCATCTCCCTATTATTGCTGTTTTCACCCTCTCACTTTTCATCCACTCTCCTCTCCCACTTCCCTCTGACACCGCAACATCTCAACTTACACCGGTGCGGAATCCTCAAATGGAGAGAGAGTCAAACTACCCGGCTCTCCCTTGACTTGAAGTTCAATCCTCCACTCACCCGTCCCCTGATTCCAACCTGGCTCCAACCCAACTCCTTCCTCATCTGAGATTTCCTTTTTTCCATCCTTGTTGACAACTCACCCTCTCTCACCTCAAAAATCTCTCCTTTCCAAATCTTCAAATTCAATCTCTTGCTTCTCATCCGACCCTTGATCCTATCACTCCCCACCATTCCATTCACCTCAAATTCCCGATTACCTTCCATTCCTCTGCTCGTCCATCCCAATCTTCCTCAATCAATCCTTGCTCAGCCCCAATTATAAATCCCTTCAACATCACTCTTGACGTCATTCTCAGATCACTCAGGCTGATCAGATGTGAGATATCTGTCTACCGTTCTCATTGTCCCTCGACTTCCTTCTTCTCATCCTTGCTTGTTCTCCTGCTGTTCCAGATCTTTTTCCTTCTTTATTCTTTTCTCCATCTCTTTCTTTCCATATCCTTTGTCTTGCAGTTGCCAAATTCAAAGGTGCATTGGGTAAGGATTCCTTCAACCTTCTTTCCTTTCCTTTGTTTTCAGGCTCCTTCATCTTTGTTAACTTGAACTGCTTGTTAGTTCATTGGTCTTTGCAAGTAACAATTCAGTTTCCTCCTGCTCAACTTATCATTTTCCCCTTTAGTTCTGCAAGCTTTACCTTCTCCTTAGTGTGATAGATTGTTTGGTCATCAACATAATTGCTGCCATCAATCTTTCTCAATTTTCCCTTAAGTTGTAACGTTTTGAGCCAATCTTTCATGCCTTCCTTAAGTAGATCCAAGGCATGTCCAGAGATTCTCCTCAGTTGAGGATGCACAGAGGGATGTTCCCATGGTTGATGGTTATGTTGGGTTTCTTTAAAGGAGATTTGCCACAAGGGTTCTGCCTTTGTCCAACTTGCATGGATTAAAAACTTTCACCCAACCTTCCTTGTGTGAGTTTGCCTAGACCATTTGGTACAAAGTTGTCCTGAATAGGCATGGCAATCACAGGCCAAATCCACATATTTATCTTTCTTTGAGTTAAAACCATCAGAGCGTAACCATGCTTCATAGCCCATGTTTGAAAACAGTTTTGGGCCTCTTCCTGATGAGGAAAAGTTCTCACAGGAGGTGGTTGAAGTGGATCTAGTACGCATTCATTGGTTAAGTAATAGTTTCATTTACATGCACCCATTAGTTTCAATAAAATTAAATATAGATAAGGCCTCAGTAACATAAATTTTAATCACAAACAGAGGTCAAATCCCACTTTGAAACATTTTGTTCCTCAATTGGCACCCTTGATGAGGATGCAATTGGGGCTTTCAATTTTTCATTATCAAAATCCTCTTTTCTTTTTCCAAAGCTTTGTTGATGGCACTATAAATGTAGACCTTACATGCAGCAATGTCAGAAGAAGGAGGGCTTGCCACTGTTCCCATGCAAAAAGATGCAATGTTATACTTCATTATTTAATCCAACTTTCAATTGAACAATCAAAGTTTTCTCACATTCAAGTTGAAAAAGAATTTTCTGCAGGTTTTTATATGATTTAAATTTTCACTTTACTTTCACTTTGTTTTCACTTTAAAGTAAATTTGTAATCACTGGGTGTGGAACAACAGTCCCAAAAAGTATGCGCTGATCCAAAATTTGGGTTTATGGAACCTAAGTGTGGTCCAGGGGTGCCCAAAATTCATGCACAACTTCTGGGGGGTTGCGCACCCCCAAAAACAGCGGTTTTAAGCTGTTTATGGGGGTACACCACTTGAAATTGCTGTGTTTGGGGCGTAAACGGCTCCTACACAACCCCCCAAGTGTATTGCGTGTTTGGAATGGCCCTTTGTAGTTGTCTATGGGCCTCCACTGCTCATTTGAGCCATGTAGGGCCCTACACAACTCCCACACAACTTGAGTCATGAATTTAACATCACCCTTTTTATAAATTCAAAAGGAGCTAAAGTAAGGAAATGGGATGAAATTGATGGGATGGAATGAGATGGAAGTGAGGAATGGCATTGGAGTCATGATTGGAAAGGTTTGCAAGGGTAACTTGAACGAAATTCTCAAGCCAAATCAGGAGAGTTTCAAAGGTGACGGCCTGGTTCCCACAACATGCAATCTTTGTTGGACTGGAAGCCAGTCCATTTGAAGAGGTATTGAAGTTTTCCTTTGCGTAAACTGGAATCCAGAATACAACTTACTTCCCACTCTAACTGATCTTGGAAATCAACCAGTCCAGGAGGGGTATGAGTCTTGCCTGGGTATAAGACTCAAGCTGGCTCTAGGAGAGACACATGAAAGACTGGGTGGATACCTTTCCATTTTGCGGTAAATGACTTATTTGAATTTGAAGGGGCCAAGTTTTCTTTCAGAAATTTTTTGGGTTGGGCGAGTACAGAAAATATTTCAAGCATTGAGACATACCTGATCTCCTACTGAAAAGGTTGGGGCTGAAGTGCAAAGTCAATCTTCTTGTTCCTTGTAGTGCTGGTTTGCCGCTTCAAGGTTGGGTCAAAGTTGCGTTTGAAGAGAATGAATTTTATGTAGGTAATTGGTGGAAGTGGAGAATGTGCTACGTGAATAGAAGAGAAAGTTGGTTTTCTACCATAAAGAGTCTGGAAGGGCAACTGTTTGGTGGAGGAATGAGTGGAGTTGTTGTAGGCAAACGTGGCTAATGAAAACCATTGCAACTAGTGGTCCTGTTGGTAGGCAACATACATTTGAAGATACTGTTTGAGAATCTGATTGACCTGCTTGGTTTCCCATCCGTTTCTGGGTGGTAAGCCATTGATAAATTTCGAGTGATCTTCAAACGTTGCAAAACCAAGGTCCCAAAGATAGAGACAAAAGAAGATCAATGATTACTAATTATCTTACCAGAGAGAAAAATTTTTTAGAATACATATTTTATAAATAAATTAGCTAATTTTTCTGAAACGGCCGTCACATTAATGCAAAGGAATAAAGAAATCTTTGAGAAGCAATCTACTACTACTAAAATAGCTTAATAAGCCTTCAAAAGGGGTAATAGAGAAATGAAATAAATAGACAAAAAGTGCCAAGGAATAGGCAGAATTGGAAGCCGCTGAATCAGCCCATACTTTTTTTTATTTGAGGACTTGTTACAATTACAATCATAGCATGCGTTAACATAGTCTTTTACTTCCTTGGTCATTCCAGGCCAGTAGGAGTCTTGTGCAATCAATTGGTAAGTTTCACCCTGCTCAAGATGAAAAGAAAGCTGAGAATCATTCCTTGACTTGAAGATATCAAACTTAATGTCAGGATTATCTGGTACTAATATATGTCCCTTATAAACCAGATGATCATTTTTTTCAATACTGTAACCACTAACTATGAGATTTTCACTCTTGCATAGTTTGGTAAACTTGGGATCATTGAGTTTAGATTTTTTTAGTTTGGAAGCTATTTCTTGAAGGTGAGTGATTATCAAACTAATTTGGGCATATTGGGTTGAGAAAAGTTTCCTAAAACTTTCAGGGTTGTTGTTGGAAAAGGGGATCACCCCCTGGGTAAACGTGGTCCCAACATGATAAAGCATCAGGGACTACCTCTTGTTTTCAAGGAAGGTATGTGATTGTAAAGTTGAACTTGGAGAGGTATTTGGCCCATTGTGCCTGTCTGCATGTAAGGACTTTTGAGCTCATGAAATTTTTCAAAGAATTTTGATCACTTAGGACCTCAAAGGGTTCCATAAGAGTTAAAAGGTATAAACACCAATTTTTCAAGCAAAAAAAAATGCAAGAAGTTCCTTGTCATGGATCTCTTAATTAAGCTCTGCAGAAAGAAATTTGCAATAATAAGTAGCTACGGGATGAAAGAGGAAAGAAGAGGAAGAAAACTGCAACATTACTCCTGCAACCGCATAGTTGCTTTCATCCATTTCTACAATAGTGTGAGCTAGCTTGTTGAATTGAGGGAGTATTGGAGAAGTAGTGAATGCTATCTTCAGAGCTTTGAGCTCTAATGCATCTTTTTTTCATAAGAAAATGAGTGTCTTTTTGAAGAAGTTTAGTAAGGTTTGCAGTTTTCTTGGCTTAATGATCGATAAACCTCCTGTAAGAATTACTGAAACCAAGGAAAACTTGAAGGGATTTGACAGAAGATGGTGGGGGCCAGTCCAATATGTGCTGGCTCTTGGCTGGATCCATTG
Source organism: Puccinia polysora (assembly GCA_025617555.3). Classification (NCBI taxonomy): domain Eukaryota; kingdom Fungi; phylum Basidiomycota; class Pucciniomycetes; order Pucciniales; family Pucciniaceae; genus Puccinia; species Puccinia polysora. Next base: position 38,841,026 of record CM062623.1, on the reverse strand, counting down.
ATATTCCTTGCCGCCAAACTATGACACCTGGAAACTGAAAAGAAGGAGTATGGAATTTGCACTTAGAGGCTTTTGCAAACAGGTCATTCTTGCAAAGTCTCTGTAGCACCTCTTGCACATGTGATGTGATCCTCAAGAGTTTTTTAGTATAATAGTATATTTTCAAGATACACATCAAGTTATTTCTCTAGGAGGTCAGAAAAAATGTCTTTGACAAAGTGTTGGAAAGTGGAAGGAGCATTGCAGAGGTTGAAAGGCATGATGGTATACTCATAACTTCCAAACCGTTTTCTTATTGCGGTCAAATATTCATGACCTTTTGCAATGAAAACTAGGTTATAGGCCCCTCAAAGTTCTAACTTTGAGAAATAAGCAGCTCCATGGAAGAGAGTGAGGAGGTGCAACATAGGCAGTACTGGATAGGCATTCTTCCGGGTTACCTGGTTTGGTTTCCTTTAGTCTTTACACAGGCACATTTTGCTGTCTTTCATGGAAAGAATAGGACAGGTGAACTGTTTTTCAAATTGCTTGTTCAAAGAAATCTTTTCGATAAATTTTACGCAATGTATTCTTGAAGAGCAGTTGGTTATAGCTTTGAGAGAGAGAAGACTGGTCTGGGTGCTGGAGGTGGGCCATTAAGTTTCATTGTGTGATCATAAGAGCGGGATGGGGGAAGTTTATCTGCCTTTACAGCTGGATATATTTCAGAAAAGTCATGATAAACCAAAGGTAAAGACTCTCAAATGATTTCTCAATCTTGAACCTTGTCATCTTCAAGCATAGGTTTTCAAGTCCTTGCATGATGCAAGGTGATTAAGGAGCTCAAAATAAACTGTTTGGTTGGTGCCTGTTTCTCTTCAAAGAAACAAGGAAAGTCTACGTTGTAAAAATGTGCAATAACCCCTGAATCTAAAGGGGAATTTGGGAATTGAGGTCAGGATTTGCAAATTTCCTGGCAGACAAATGTAATGCAACTCAATGACAGTCTCAGGTAGTTTGTTTAGTTCCTGTTTGAAGGAAGGTTTAGTGTCCTGGGGTTGCAAGGTTCAAAGTTTAATTAATCCTTCTTGCCAATTCACGTCTGGATTCCAGTAAGAAAGGAAGTTGTGGCCTAGAATGGTATCATCCATGCCAGGAATATTCAAGACAAGTGAGTTCCCTTTGAAGCTGGAAAAACTGGGAAATTCAAAGTCCATTTGGTCTTTTGAGAGACCCAATGAGATGGCTTGGTTGCACTACTTACTAAATAGATGGGAAACCTATCTATCTCATAACACATAAGATTTTTGGAAGTGGAGAAAGATTCACTTATAAAAGAAATTTTAGCCCCAGAATCAAGCAAAACTTGATAAGGGGAGTTTTTGGAATGGAAAATTACAAATCTCAAACTTGGAGCACCTAGTGCCTTCCAATTGCAAAGATTGACTTTCTGTAATTTAGATAATGTGTAGTTCTACTTGCAAGTATTAGAAAAAATAAAAGCTAAATTTTTGACTGTCTAGCCACTTTGCACAACTATCAGCATCATTTTTCCCTCCACAATACATACATGACCCATTATTTTACCTCCTTAACCGTTCCTCATTCTGGAAAATCCCAGTTTCTTTATCCAGGAACTTTGGATTTTTGGAAATGTATTTTCCTTTTGGGTTGGAGTGAAAGGTTGGATTTGGTCTAAGTTGCTTTGGGTTCTTCAACAATTTTTTTGAGGAGTTTTCCGCCTTTGGAGCCAAGGTTGACAGTCCATGGTTGTTTTCTCAAGAGAGTTTCTTCTTGTGAAAGCCATTATCAAGATCAATCACTGGCTAGATTAACTGCTGAAGGGAGGTTTCCTTTGTTAGAATCCAAGATGTAGTTGTGCACTATGGGATTTGAACCCATGACCTCGACGTTCATGAGTGATGCTTTAACCACTAAGATAAGTGCGCCATTGACAGATGGGCCATTGTGCCTGTCCACTGAACAAGGGTTTTCTTGGGTTTAGCTGTAAAGAACCTGAGAACAAGTTCCAACATCTTCCAATTTTGATGTTCCACAAAGTCCTTGAAAGGTGCATTTTCCATAAAAGAGGATCAAAAAGATGACACGTTTCTCACATTTGTTGCAAAGGGTAGGGTTTCAAAAATGACAGTAGTAGGAGCCCTGTCACACTTTGAGCTTTAGGGTTATTGTCTTCCTACTTTGAAATACTCTTTTTCTTCAAGTAAAATCTACCTCAGTCCATGAGCATGAAAAACTAGAAGCACAAAATCAATTGTTCCTTTGGCTTATAAACTCTGGCTCCCATAAAACCCTTCAATTCTTGGCAAAGAACTCAGCATCCACTTGCAAACCTTGCAGTCAACTCTACCTTGGTCAACCATTCATTCAGGTTCTGCCCTTTTAACCCTGGGTATCAATAACCCTTGGGTTCCCATTTATCATCACATGCTATTGCTAGTTTGCCCTCATGCTAGTCAAACTATCTCAACTGTATAGTTTGCAAATGGACTAGGCCCTTACCCTTCATAAACTAAACCTTCATATTTGCATTGCTTGTGACGTTATTCCCGCATTTCTCAACCGTTACATTCCAATACATTCATCCCCTATTGTGTTGCACTTATGCTAAGACCTCTGGAACAATATATACTACCTCTGGAACAATATATACTGTAATTTCATTTTGTACTCTGTCCATTTCCTTCATTGCCTCACCACTTGGAACTGTAATTGACCATCCATCAAATTGTATCTAGTCATCTTGGATTATTGTATAAAGTCTATTCCGTTTGCCTGAGGATTGTCACATAAGTTAGTTAATTTCATACATTCTTGCATTTGCTAAATCCAGTAATCACAGCAGCTTGGGTTTGGGCTCCTTCCATTGGAACATTCATCCCTCTTGCTGTGTGTTAAGTTACTCCACCATAAGTTCACACTTTGCAGTTAGCCCTTGCTACCTTGCACTTGCCCTTGCACTCAGCTTTCCTTTTGCACTCACCATCATCTAAGATTTCCCTATAGTATGTGGGGTGGTTGTGTGACAGTAAATTAACTAACTCAACTAATATGTTGTAGCTTACCAACCTATGATATATTTCCTTTTAAAATGTCACGTCATTGCTCAACCGGGAACACTTCCCTCAGCCCTTACAATGATGATATCCATGAGGTAGGGAGATTCAGCATTTCTCAGGCCAGACAACCTTTAGATCCTGTCCCTTCTTATAAATCTGCTTTGGTTGAACCTCTTGATGATCCCCTTGCTCCCTTGTGGGAGGAAGTTGACCCTCTCAAAGAAATCAAAGACTCTTCTGATGAAAACTCAACTTTTGGTAGATCACGGGCTCACACTAATGCTCCTCAACCTGGTGCCTCAACCTTCCTCACAACTCTGATCCTGGCACTCAATCAAACTGCCTCACAATCTGGTCCAAGTGGTCCTGTTTTTTGCACCCCAGGCATGAAGAAGCCTGATCAATTTACTGGGAAACACCCTCATAAGCTTAGATCCTACCTACAGTCCTGCAAAATCATCTTCTAAAACAATCCTCATAATTTCCCCACTGACAGACTGAGAGTTATGTATGCATCTTCCTTCCTTGGTGGAAGAGCCTTGAAGTGGTTTGAAACTTACCTCAAACAATTAGATAACACTAGCCCCACTTGTATTCTCACCAATAGGGACAAGTTCAAGCAACAGCTGTTCACCCTGTTTGGCAACCCTAATTAACGCCCAATACAAACTCAATCATCTATTCATGAAGGATAATAGTAGAGCTTCTCTTTATATTTCCAATTTTTGAACCCTGAAGTCTTGCATCCAATGGAACAAGGGAGCCCATTTATTTCATTTTTGAAAATTTTTACCAACACGCCTAATCAAACAACTCCCAGTTGGGGGACACAAGATAACCTCCGTTCAACAGTTAATTGACCGCGTCATTGAGCTTGATAATGGTTATCACAACAAGGTCTGCTCTTGACAAACAAACCTTGAACCGTTGTAAGACTCCAAATGGTGCTAGGCCGTGGCAGTTCTGTGGAGGGGAAAGGTGCTGTTTAGGCTGCCCTCCTGAGTGTTACAAAAATATTTAGATGTAACCAAGATCAAGGTCCAGAACCTGGTAAATGAGGAATCAAGGAGTAGAGGATAAAGATGATAATAGTTTGGTAGCAATGGAACAGCACTATCTGAGACAAGGTTATGCAGGGAAAAACTTGAACAAAAGAAGTTAAAGTCCGCTTAGATTTCAAAGAACAAAAGCTGTTGTATGTAAAGTACGCCCACAAGCTAATAACTCTGGTTGTCAGAAAAAGATTGGGGATGGTCAACTCAAACCCAACCATCCTCCAGGTTCTCAATGAACCTGCCCAACTCTTCGCAATCAAGTGCTTGAAGGGTACAAGATAACTGAGGGTGGCTGTACAAGACAAAGCACAATTTTTAAGAAGTTCTAAAAGCAACAGTAACTGATTTGAAGCAAGGATAACCTCAACACTTCTCAAGGGACTCAAGAGTAGGCTGGCAGAATGCAACTCCAAAGAAAAAAAAGGGAGGTATAACACTCCAGGCCTTAAGCTTAATAAGACCTCTTCAATCAATAGTGATTGGCTCCAGAAAGATGATCAGGGATCAGGCCCAGTATGGTCAGAGAAAGGGATCAAGGAGTGGTATAACACACTCAAAAATTCCAGCAGACAGAATTTTCTTCAACCAGCAAGGCTATTGGTTGGTGATAAGGATCAGGCCACAGAGGGGCAAAGACTAAGGGTCAAAAATGGATCAGGGGGCAATCAGAGATATACCCATGATAAGGATCAGGATCTAATTTCATGATAATGGGGGGGACATAAGCACACACTCCCATGGATGATGAACAAAAGGCTGGGGAGAGCCCCTCCTTTTATGGGCCATGGGTCCCTGTAAACTATTTACAAGAGATACTACAAATAGAGCGGATTTCTTTTTTTTTTTTTTTTGAGGATCAATGAAATAATAAAAGGAAATGAATGAGCAGGGATGAAAAGGAACACCAGCCCGTGCCAATGGTGGGCACATGCAGGTGAGGGTGAAATGACAGGCCGTGCAGACAGGCCAATGCCCCTTGGCAACCGCTGGCCTGCGGATGACCGGGCGGTCAGAATCCTTGAGGGGCGCGGGACACATCACCAACCCACGCAGGCAAAAGAAGACTTGCGCGGGAAACCGGTGAGCAATGAGACCGCGGATCGGATGAGGGGTGATGATGATGGTGGTTGAGAGGCTTGGGACTGGATGATCTTCAAGGAGGATCTTGTTAAACTTCATCTTGTGATCATGTCCTTGACAATTGCTCAGTGATCAAACTGGGACAAGCTATGAGTGAGTGAAACGGTTGAGGAGGAAGAAGGCAATCATGCGTGGGATTCTTTGAATCAGTTTGGGTCAATTGAGACGGAAGTTGGAGTCTTGAGGCTTTACAAAAGCTAATTGAATTGATCAAAGCTTTGCAGAAAATCCTGACGTTCTTGGAGGGTGAATCAAGAGAGGGACGGAGATGGGCTCTAAGGAAAAGTCATGAAAAAATTAAAGTCTCTGCACTGGCCAGGGTGTCCAGGATGGGGCACCACACCATCAAATGATTCCAAAGACGGAAAAATCCTCAAAACAATCTTTGAAGAACACAAAGCAATCCAGACCAAATCCAACCTTGCACTCCAACCCAAAAGGAATATCCATTGCCAAAACTCCAAAGTTCCTGGATAAAGAAACTGGGATGCTCTGGAATGAGGAATGGTTAAGGAGGGACAAAAATGGTTTATGTATGTTTTGCGGAGGTAAACATGATGTCAATAGTTTAAAAAGCAGCTAGCGCATGAAGCAGCTAAACATTTGAAAAATTAGCTTGTAGTTTTCATGAAACTTGCAAGGAAGGCTACAAATTATTTAAATTACAGCAAGTCAATCTTTGCACTTGCAAGACACTAGGTGCTCCAAGTTCAAAATTTTTTATTTTCCATTCAAACAACTCTCCTTATCAAGTTTTAATCAATTCTGGCGCTAATGTTTCTTTTATAAGTGAATCTTTTGCCTCTTCCAGAAACCTTAAACGTTCCAAGATAGATACATTTCCTATCTATGCAGTAAGTAGTGCAACTGATCCGTCTCATTGGTTTTCCCAAAAGGCAAAATTGACCTTTGCATTCTCCAATTTCCCCAGCTTCAAATGGAATTTATTTTTCTTGGATATTCCTGGAATGGATGACATCATTCTAGGCCATGATTTCCTAGTCCACTGGAATGCAGATGTGAATTGGCAAGAAGGATTAATTAACCTTTGGACCTCGCAATCCCAGGAGACTAAACCTCCGTCAAACAGGAATGAAACAGCATAACTGAAACTTTCATTTAGTTGGATGACACTTTTTGGCCAGGAGATTTGGAATATCCTGACCTTCATTCCCAAGTTCCCTCTTCAGATTTAGGAGTTATTGCTTATTTGGCCAAATTACCTCTTCCTTGTTTCTTTGAAGAGAAACAGGCACAAACCAAACAGTCTATTTGGGATTGATAATCCTCTCAAATAATGGAAGCAATTTGAATCTGGTGCTCAAAGATGACAAGATTGAAGATTTAGAAATCATTTGAGAGTCTTTACCTTCTTTTTATCATGACCTCCCAAATGTCTTTTCAGCTATAAAGGCATATAAAATCCCTCCATTCCATTTTTGAAATCATAAGATCAAACTTACTGTCCCACCACAGGCACTTGGACCAGTCTACTCCCTTTTGAAGGAGAAATCAACCGCGCTTCAAGCATACATTGCGGAAACTGTATTGAAAGGGTTTCTTTCACCAAGCAATTCAAACACTGGTTCACCTATCTTATTTGTTCTGAAGAAAGATGGTAGACTTTGCCTTTGGGTTGACCATAGGAAACTGAACCAGGTAACCCAGAATAATGCCTACCCAGTACCACCTATGTCACACCTCCTCACTCTCTTTCATGGAGCTGCTTATCTCTCAAAGTTATACCTTTGAGATGCCTCTAAACTAGTTTTCATTGCAATAGGCCATGATTATTTGACTGCAATGAGAAAAGGGTATTGGGGTTATGATTATACCGTCATGCCCTTCAGCCTCTGCAGTGCTCCCTCCACTTTTCAACATTTTGTCAATGACATTTTTTCTGACCTTGTAGAGAAATATGATGTGGTGTATCTTGACAACATACTAGTCTACTCAAAAATTTTTGAGGATCACATATCACATGTGAAAGAGGTGCTGCAGAAACTTTGCAAGAATGACCAGTTTGAAAAGTCCTCTAAGTTAAAATTTCATACTCCTTCTCTTCACACTACAAGCAAGAATTGATCAATTCTTAGGTTTCATAGTCTTGCAGCAAGGACTATCAATGTACACAGCCAAAAGCCAAGGCATATTGGACTGTCCCCCACCTTCCTCTGTTACATCCCTTCAAGTTTTTATTGGTTTCAGTAATTTTTACAGGAGGTTTATTGAGCATTGTGCCAGGAAAACTGTAAACCTCACTAACCTTCTTCAAAAAGACACTCATTTTGTTTTTACAGAACAATCTGCTTTGGAGTTTGAAGCTCTGAACAAAGCCTTTACCACTGCTCCAATACTTGCTCAATTTAACAAGCTATCTTGAACTATCATCAAAACAGATGCAAGCAACTATGTGAATTGAGGAGTATTATTGCAGCTTTCCTCCTCTTCTTCTATTTTTCACCCTGTAGCTTTTGAGTTCCGCATATTGCTTTCTGCAGAGCTTAATTATGAGATTCATGAAAAGGAACTTCTTGCAATTGTTTTGTGCTTGAGAAAAAGGGTGTTCATACCTTTTGAGCCTTATGGAACCTTTTGAGGTCTTAACTGATCACCATTCTTTGAAATACTTCATGAGCTCAAAAGACCTTACACGCATACAGGCATGTTGGGCCAAATAACTCTCCAAGATCAACTTTACAATCACTTACCATCCTTGGAAACAAGCGGTATTCCCTGATGCTTTTTCACGTTGGGACAAGATTTACCCAGAAGGGGGGAGCACCTTTGCCAACAAAAATCCTGAAAACGTCAGGAAAATTTTCTCAACCCAGTCTGCCAAACTCAGTTAAATCATCACTCACTTTTGAGATCTGGCTTCCAAACTATGACAAGCTCAACTCATCAACCTCAAGTGTAGCAAACTTTGCAAGAATGAAAAATTATTAGATAGTGATTATAGTATTGACAAAAATTATTATTTAGTTTATAAAAATAGTATAGTAGTACCAGATAATCTGTCATACCTTGGACAACTGCAAACCAACTGAGAGGCAAGGCCTAACCAAAAGGCTATGAGACTGGATGAAAGCCAGTCCACTTTGCAGTTATTATGGTGTCACATACCACCGTGTGACATAATCCTTGCTTTAAGTTAGATATCTTTGAGTCAAGGAATTATTCCACGCTTTCTGGTCATTATGGGCCGGAAAAAATCTAGCAATTGATGGCAAAAGATATCTATTGGCCTGGTAAGACCAATGAAGTAAAAGACTATGTTAATTTGTACTATGATTGCAATTGGAACAAGTCCTTAAATGACTGGAAGTATGGGCTTCTCCAGCCCCTGCCAATTCCGCCAATTCCTTGGCACTTTCTTTCTATGGATTTCATTTTGCAATTACCTTGTTCTAGTGGTTATGATGCTGTTTTAGTATTAGTACATTGCTTCTCAAAGATTGCTTTGTTTCTTTGCAGTAATTTGATGGGCTCTTTGGAAGACTTGGCTAATTTATTTATAGAATATGTATTCTAACAACATGGTCTCCCTGATAATATAATTATTTATTTTGTATTTTTTTTTGTCTATAGCTTCTGGACCTTGCTGTTTCAACATTTGAAGATCACTGGCAATCTATCAACCACTTACCACCTGGAAACAGATTGGTAAACCAAGGGGATCAATCAGATCCTCAAACAGTATCTTCAAATGTACATTTCCTACCAAAAATACAACTGGTGACAATGAATCCCATTAGCCAAATTTGCCTACAACAACTCCACTCATTCCTCTACCAAAAATTTTCCCTTCCAGACTCTTTATGGTAGAAACCCAACCTTCTCTTCCCTTCACGCAGCACCTTCTCAAACTTCTACAAATTGCCTTAACAAAATTCAATCCCTTCAATCGCAACTTTGAACCAATCTCAAAGCAGCAAACCAGCGCTATAAGGAACAAGCAGATTGACTTTGTACTTTGGCCCCAACCTTTGCAGTAGGAGATTGGGTATGGCTCAATGCTTGCAATATTTGCAGTACTTGTAAACTTCCTGAAAGAAAGCTTTGCCACTTTAAATTCAAATCAATAGTCTCCCCTAATGCCTTTAAACTTACCTTACCTTCAAAATGGAAAGGTATCCATCTAGTCTTTCATGTGCCTCTCCTAGAGCCAGCTTGAGTCCTATACCTGGGCAAGACTCATCCCCCTCCTGAAACGGTCCAAGTCCACAATTAGCTAGAGTGGGAAGTAAGCCATATCCTGGACACCAGGTTAAGCAAAGGAAAGCTTCAATACCTTGTTGAATGGACTGGCTTCCAGTCCTTTGAAGATTGCATCTTGTGGGAACCAGCCCATCACCTTTGCAACTCTCCCAATTTGGTTTGAGACTTCCATACAAGTTACCCTTGAAAATTTTGCCAATTGTAGCTTCCATTCCATTCCATTACTTTCATCCCATTCTACACTTATATCCCATTCCTTCCCATTAAATCTCATATATCCCGTTTCCTCACTTCATTTCCTTTTCCCTCTCTCTTAACCATCCCTGTTTTTTTCATTTCAAAAATTTTATCCTTTTTATATTGAAAAAAAATACTGTTTCTTTCCCTAAAAAAAAACAAAAAAAATAATATATATAACAATAAAATAATGGAATAATAAAAATAAAATTATACATTTCTACAGATTATCCTTTATTTCTCTTTCCACTTCCTCCCAATTTTCATTCCATTCTTCTAGCATCAACCTAAATTCTTCCAAGTCTTTGTCATCCACCAAAGAAGACAATCTTTGCAAGATCATCACTTGCATCACCAGATGTGTTTTGAAGATTTCCTTGCACTTTGAAGTCCAAACCCTCTTTGGTTGGGTATTCCATCCACCTTCCTCCATGAGTTCCTTGTGAGCTCTCTTCCTTTGGCCCCTTGAAGAACCTTCTACAACATTTCCAGTCAATTTCCTTACATTGGTTTTGATTGGCCCTTCAACTTGCTTCCAGCTCCCCTCATTTTGGCCTCCCATTTAATTTCTTTCTGTTCCACCCCTTTCCTCCACCTCCCGTTCCATTCCAATCCTTCCTTCTATTCTGTTTCCTTCTTCCTCATTTCCCCCCCTTTGCTACGGTTCCACCTGCCCCTCAGGCGTTCCTTCTTCCCTTCCCTCTTCAATTTTCTGCGTTTCTTTGGCTCCTACTTCACTTTGCACCTTGCTTTGCACTTCCAACCCAATTGATCCAGTATATGGCGTTGGCAGCAGAGGCATATTAGTGGTCTATCATTGGAATTGTAGTAGTACTAAATTTATGAGGATTATATTAGTTCCATTTCTCTTTTCTTTATTTTTCTACTTTTTTTTTAGTCTCTCAGCCTTGACTTACCAGGGTTCCAAATAGCTAACAACTTGATTTCCGGCACTGGTGGTATCTGATAATAAACTTGCGGTGCGGACCTTTGACTTTGAACCTCCCTTCCAGACGCTGCTGGGACATCTACAACCAGCTTGCTACTTATAGCAAATGTAAAAGCAACCTTGCGCAAGCAACCCTATTTTCACTAGTCTTGAATACCTTGTGTGGCTGCACTAAGGCCACTTTGCTCATTTCTTCTAATGCAGTTTTTGCAACAGCGGAATGATAATGAAAACATAATTAATTATGAATCTATTTAAATAAAAGAAGCAATGATTAATGGGTTTACAGTAGTTGTAACGACTTTGGAATCAATGGGAAAAGTGTCTGAATGCTTTCAGGAGCTTGCACATTTATACCCAGGCAACTGTCACGCTTTGATCTTAAGAGTTATTGTCTTCCTACTTTGAAATACTCTTTTTCATCAAGTAAAATATACCTCAGTCCATAAGCGTGAAAAACTAGAAGCACAACATCAATGGTGCCTTCCACTTATCAACTCTGGCTTGCATAAAAACCTTCCATTCTTGGCAACTGACTCACCATCCAGTTGCAAACCTTGCAGTCAACTCTACCTTTGTCAACCATCCATTTGGGTTCTGTCCTTTTCACCTTGGGTATTAAGAACCCTTGGGTTCCCATTTCCAGTCACATGCTATTGCTAGTTCTCACTCACACTAGTCAAACCATCTCAACTGTAGATTTTTCAAAATTACTAGTCCCTTACTCTGCATAAACTAAACCATCATGTTTGCATTGCTTCTGACTTCATTCCCTCATGTCTCAACCATTAAATTCCAATACATTTTTCCCCTATTGTCTTGCACTTACGCTAAGACATCTGAAAAAATTCATTCTGTCATTTCATTTTGTACTCTTTCCATGTCACTCATTGCCTCACCGCTTGGAACTGTAGTTGACCATCCATCAGGTTGTATCTAGTCATCTTGGATTACCTTATAAAGGCTTTTCTGTATGCCTGAGGATTTTCTCCTCAGTTAGTTCATTTCATACATTCTTGAATTTTCTAACTCCAGTCATCACATTGGGCTTGGGTTTGGTTTCCTTCCATTGGAACATTCATCCCTCTTGCTGTGTTAAGTTACTCCACCATAAGTTTGCACTTTGCAGTGAGCCCTTGCTACCTTGCACTTGCCCTTGCACTCAGCTTTCCTTTTGCTCTCAAAATCATCTAAAATTGCCCTATAGTAAGTGGGGTGGTTGTGTGAAAAGCCCCCAATGTTTCAGAATTGGGAGGACTTACTTCTAACCCAAATTGACTCCACATAAGGCCATAATCCTTCATACCAAAACCACCAAGAAGAGAATCAAGATTTGGATCTAGTTTAGACTCATTGAGAAGATTTAAAACCAGAATAGGAGAAGAATTATCAGGCTGAAAATAAAAATTAAAAGAAGAGACAAAAGATCCAGAGAGAGAAGAATCATTTTTACAATTTTCTGATTTTTCATATTTTTAATTTTTAATCTGATTTTGATGAGAACAAAAAGATGAGGAAAAAGAAAAATATGCCTCTGAGACAGAAGTTGATCCTTGAGTTGAATTCTGATGCTGGGAAGAACTAAAAAAATTAGTAGGACAAACTTATGCCATAAAAAATGAGAAAAACAGGAAGAAGAGGTGTCCTTCTGTTTCCCCTTCAGAACCAATTTAGGAGGATGACCAGAAAAATCATGTTCCCAACAACCAGAATCCAAGTAGCAAAGGGGGACTATAATCTTCCTGCCATCAGCATCAGGGAGAATAATTGTCCCCCCAAATGATCAGAAAACAATAGGGTTTCACCAAAGTGCATTAAGAAAGGCCTTCCCAAGGTCATAGATCCATCCAAACAAGTCATCCATAAATGACGGGTGCCAAAAATATTTTCTCCAATTTGAACCATGAAATCCTCAGCAATACCAACTCATTTGCACAACTGATTCCTTATACCATATACAACAGTGAAAAAGCTGAACCTTGGGCTGATTTTGAGTTTTCAGGCCATGGCATCCAAAATTAAATTGACCTGGGAACCAGAATCAACCAGAAGAGAAACCTTTTTATTGCATCACCAAGATAGAAAGAGAGGAAACCAAGAGGACAGCAATACAAGTTGGAATCTGAAGAGTGATCTTTTCCACCAGAGTCCTCCATAAAAGTACCAGAAGAAACTTTTAATTTGTCTGGAAAAATCTCCCCATGTCAATGTGAAACCCATTTCTTAATCCCTTCAGCCACAGATGGAGAGATTGACAGTAGTTCAGCCACAGACAGATCAGGAACCTTTAGATCAGAGATTTTCCTTAAAACTCCTTCCACAGCATTGGGGTGATCCTTGGAAATGCCACTCTCAAATCAAAATTTGGGCTGGGTGGAGGGAGGATGATCAGGTTGAGCAGGTACTGGATCAGGATCAGAAGGTTGAGGAGTTTGAACAGATTAAAAAAAAGACAATCAGAGTGGTCCTATAACCTTTCCATAAGTGGTTCCTTTGCCACTTCCATGTCTTCCACATCAGAGGGAGGGGGCTCAGGTGAGGATCAACTTTTGATGGGTTTTTGAAGGATTGAACATGGAACTGGAGGAGACTTCTGAGGTTTGGGTTCCTCATGGATTTTCCTAGCTGGATCAGACTGATAAGTGCCAGAGAAGCTGGAAGAAGTGAAAGCTGAGGGATACCAAGGTTGTAGAGTGCCACAGGATGATTGAAAATCCAAGGAGACCAAAAACACCTTCTTGGGAGTTGGTTGTTGATAAGAGGCCACCACATGACAAATTTGACAAGACAAATCAAAAGGGATAAAAGACTCATTTGGAAGAAAGAAATTTTTTCCCTTCTGCTTCACCAATTTTTCCTCCTTGTCCTTCTGAAGTTCAGGAAATCTCTCAGTACCATGGTATTCCCTATGAAAGTAATAGAAGACTAGAGTGGCTTTAGGAACAGAGTTAGAAGGTTTAGGAGTAGCTAAAGAAGAAATTTTCTGATCTATTTGGCTTTCAAAAGCCTGAAGTAATTTAGTGATCTCATCTATGGTAGCAGTTTCCTTATTGGCCTGGGGATTTGGTTTAGGTCTATGATTTGCTTCAATCTTGTTCATTATTTCATTGTCCTCTTTAAAGCTAGGAGCATGTACTGGTTCAGTGAATCTAGTTTTTTCAAAAGTGAGAGCTTTTTGAAATTTCATCACTTTATCAACTACAATCCTTATGACCAGAAAAACAGGGACCCTGAAGCAATTATCTCTAGTAGTAATCATATATCCAGATTGATATATTTCATCTCTAACCCTTTCCTGCACTCCTGGAGAAAAAGACTGGAAAAACTAAACTCAAATTTTTTACACCATGTCAACTTGATTGTTTCTGATGAGGTAAGACTGAATGGGATCCCAAGATTTTCTACAAGATTGATAATCATAGGCTGAAGAGACACAACCATTGGAGATCCATTGAGAAACCTGAGCATCCAAGTCCTGTAAGTTGAACCTAGCCACATCTAATTTTCCCCAATGAGCCAACATAGCCCCTTTCAAGACCCTCCAGTCATGAGTTTCAAATCCATAAAACAATTTTATCACTTCCATAAATTCATCTGAGGAAATAAAAACTTGTAACTGATAAGCCATATCATGTTCACTTGCACCATCCACTTCAGAAGCCATCTCATAGGAGTCCAAGAATTTTTCAAAATTTGTTTCATTGAATCCTAATTTCTTGTTCTGAGGCTTGATTGTGACCGCGTTGACCCAAACAGAGGAGGAGGAGGTACCAGTAGATTCCATTTTGAGGAGCAGAGTTCCTAAGAGATCCAAAGAGCAGAATTCCAACGTGGCTCACAGGTGTGGCAAGAGTAGAGTTTACAAAAAAACAACAAGGATCTTGCCCAGATGGTGCACAATTTGGATGAATTACTTCTGGAAAAATACGCGTCCACAGATCAAATCTGGATGATAACAGAAAAAATAAAAAAAGAAAAAAAAAATTGGATTGGATTTCGGAGTTGATTCTTCAAGTTTTGGACTGTAAATCACAAGCTTTCTGGTTCAATCCCAGCCTGGGTGACCAAATTTAAGATTCCAAACCATACTAGGTCATGGCAGTTCTGCGGAGGGGAAAGTTGCTGTTTAGGCTGCCCTCCTGAGTGTTAGAAAAATATTTAAATGTAACCAATATCAAGGTTCAGAACCTTTGAAATGAGAAATCAAGTGGTAAAGGATAAAGTTTCATAAAAGTTGGTAGCGGTGGAACAGAACTATCTGAGGCAAGATTTTGTAGGAGATATTTGTAAAAAAGAAGCTACGGTTTGTTTAAAGTTCAAAAGAAAAAAGATATTGTATGTAAACAACACCCACAAGCCAATACCTCTGGTTGTCAGAAGAAGAATTGGGATGATCAACTCAAACCCCAAACAACCTCTAGGTTCTCAATGAACCCACCCGACTCTCTGCAATCAAGCCCTTGAAGGGTACCAGATAAATGAGGGTGGCCATACAAAACAAGGCACAATTTTTTGAGAAGCTCTAAAAGAAAACAGTAACTGATTGGAACAGGGATAAACTCATAAATTCTCAAGGAACTCAAGAGTTGGCTGGCAGAATGCAAATTTAAAAAAATAAAAGGAGTTATAATACTCCGGGTTTTAAGCTTAATAAAAAATCTTCCATCAAACTTGATTTTCTCCAGAAAGATGATCAAGGGAGGATCAAGACCAGTATGGTCAGACAAATGGATCAAAGAGTGGTTTAACACACTCAAGAACTCTACAGACATAATTATCTCCAACCAGAAAGGCTATGGTTGGTGATAAGAATCAATGGATCATGGGACAATCAAAGATATACCCAGGATAATGATGATGAATTTCTATGATATCTGAGGGAAATATGCACACACTCCCATTGATGATTCAAAAAATTTAGGGCAGAACCCTTTTTTTTATGGGCCATGGGTCCCTGTAGACTATTTAAAAGTGATTACACAGATAGAGCGGAAAAAACAACAATTGAGAATTTTTTTTTTTTAAAGTTAGAAAATGAAATGATGCGGGAAAATAGAAATCAAAATCAAAAAATGAAAACAAAGATGATTGGGAAATTTGAGCAAAAGAAAAATGGCAGGAAAGTTGGCCAGCCTGCGTCACCGCTGACAGCAGGCAGCAAAATTTATTGGCAACAGCAGTTGTGAGGCCTTGAGGATAAGTGGCAGCAACAGCGGTTTCCACAGTGATTGGATGGGATGAGTGATGATGCTGAGAGGGTTTGTAGGTTTTGCTCCGAAAAGCATGGTTGAGATTGGTGGTATTGGGTGCGTTGGATCCTAATTGGTTGCTTGCCGTTATCCAAGGTGAAGGAAGGTGGAGGGTTGGATGATGCAATGGGAGAGATGGATGAGCAGATTGGTCTTAGAGGATGTTGAGAGGGAACATGGGTCTGATGGATTAATTTCAATCGCCGTCAATGTCAACAACAATGCTGGTGCTGGCAAGGGTCAAGCCAAGCCAAGCCAGTATGAGAGATGGGTAAGATCAATCCAAGTGGATATTCATCCGCGCATTTTGCAAAACAAAGGGCCAAAGCAATAAAAACAAGGATTGAAAGCAAGACCTGGCGAGTTGGACACCCAAGGTCCCATCCCTGAAACGCTGGGATATGGGGAAGCTGGAGGATCTGAAGGCTGAAGGAACCTGATCCAGAAAAAGGAATTCCAATTTTTTTTTCTAAGGATGATGAATGAATTCCATAAAAAAAATAAAAAAAGTTAAATTTTCCACAGTGGTCCTGAGTTGTCCAGATTTGTTCACAACACTGCCAATGTCACTTTTGAAAAATTATCTTATACCTCTCCATCTGGAGCATTCCCCTCTTCCTCTCCCAATGTGGATCTCACACTTACCCCTCTTTGCTCCCTGCCATCATCTGCCAATGACCTTCTTGATTTATCATCCGCCACAACAAAATCTTCTCCCTCCACCACTACACCTGTCTCTCTTTCTGATTCTTTGAATCCGGAAAAATCTGTTACCTCCTCCATTGTTGCCCTTCCTGTGAAACCAACTCTGCTGGCACATAACCGTCTCACTCCTGATAATATCATACATCATCCTTGACACCCTAACTACAAAATTTGTCTTCCTGCGGTCTACCTCATTGTTGACAGAAGCTATTCAGATCCTACCTCAGTTCAAGAGGCCCTTAAGTCAAAGTATTGCAAGGAGTGGCTCAAGGCTATGAGACACAAACAATTAAACCTAATCATTTATGAAGTATGGGAGGAATTGCCCCTCCCCAATGGCAAGATGGGACTCAAATGCTTCTGGGTCTTCTGGACCAAACAGGATGACCTAAACTAAATTGTCAAATTCAAAGCACAACTACGCATTCAGGGCTTCAATAAGAAATACAGCGTTTACTTCACTTCAACCTTCTTACCCTCTGGTGACAAAACTTCTCTTCAAATGCTAATTGCCCAAGCGGCCCATTGCAAGCTGAAATTTCACCAAGTAGATGTCAAAGCTGCTTCCCTTAATGCCCTCTTGTGCAAAGAAGTCTACCTCATCCCTCCTCTATACTTCAACGTGACTCCTGGGCGCCATCTCAGACTAAAGAAAGCTTTATACAGTCTCAAGCAGGCACCTTTTGCATGTTAAAATACGCTTAGCAGCTGGCTTATTGATTTGGGTTACTCTAGAAGCAAGGCTGATCAGTGCGTGTTCTGGAAACAAGCCACTTATCCCTACGTGCATGTTGATGACATTGCTATCTTCAGTAATCAGCCCAAATTCTTTATCTCTCAACTCAGCGCCAAATTCAAAATCAAGGACCTTGGCACTGCCTCTCAACTCCTTGGAATGAATGTCAGCCATATGTCCTTTGGCTTCAAGTTTTCCCACAGCTCCTACATCAAACAGGTCTGCGCTCAATATTTGCTTCCCTCTCAAAAATCCTTCTCCACCCCTTGCAAGCCCAATGGGAAACTCTACTCATCAAGCAAGGAAGACCATGAGGAATTCCTCCAATCTGGGGCCAAATATTGGAAGATAATAGGTGAACATAATCACATCAGCATTTGTACCAGAACCAAAATAACCTTTTCCATCAACTATTTGGTGCAGTTTCTAGTACAACCCAATCTCCATGATTTTCAAGTAGCGCTTCAAGTCCTGCAATATCTTCAGAACAGCTCTGACCACAGAATTTTCTTGAACCCTTCTGGAGCTGCAACCAACCTGGAAGCTTACGTCAATGCTGATTGGGAAACTTTTCCTACCACCAGGAGGTCTATCTCTGGTATGGCCATCCGCTGGCTTGGAAGTTTAATAACCTGTAAACGCAAAAAGCAACCCGCCTTGTCTCTATCCACCACCAAAGCCGAATATAAATCTCTGGAGGATGCAATAAAAGAAATAAGTTGGATCAAATCCATCCTATGTGAAATCCAGCAGCACAAAGCAATCAAGCCAGCCACTGTCTAAGAAGGAAATGAGGGATTTTTCTAGCTTGCTCTCAATGAATAAAATCACGCCTCTTTTCACACCAAACACATGGAGTTGCGATTCCACTATGTTTGCAGTTAAATCCTCAAAAATGCAATCAAACTTCAAAATGTGTCCCCCATAAGAAACCTTGCAGATTTTCTTACCAAGCCGGTGGCCCAGATTGAACTCCATGAAACTCTCAAGTTTCTCAATGTCTCAGAATAATCTGAACATGGGAGGCTGTTGGAATTCAAGAATGTCTGCTCAAATTATTCCATTCAACTCTTCTTTGTTCCTCCTTCTCTGTGTTCCAATTCTTTTTTTTCTATTTCAATTTTTTCCCCTGCTTTTATTATACTCCTTTCCTGCTGTCTTATCTGTTTTATCCTCCGCTGCCTCTTTGCCTCATCCAAATCTTGTTGTCTGGTCACGCGTCTCTGCCCTTTAAAATTGCACACTGGCACGCTCACGGTTGAAAATTTGCAAGCTCACACTCAGAAACTGCCCATCCTCAATGATCCAATCATCCTGATCCATTAAGCAACTCAAAGACTGCTTGGAAATCATCTCAATCCATCAAGCTACTCAACATCCTGCTCAACCTCAAGGAGAAAATCACCTCCATTGCTCACACCTCCACGGCTCAACCCGCTCAATCTCAAGGAGACAATCACCTCCACCGCTCACACCTCCACCACTCAAGCAAATTGACCACTCTCAGTGTCCCATCAAGTCCATTTCTCTTTTTCCTTGTAACTTACTGTTTCTAATGCTATCTGCTCATTTTTAGGTGTTTATTCCAGCTCATTGATGTTCAGTTTTCTACATATTTCACTTTTTCTCATTGCTGAAATTCAATTCATTTTTAGTCTAAAATCCTCTCAGGATGGAACTCCCCTTAAGAAGAAGGAAGTGGAGGCTCATATAAAGGATCTCCACATGCAGGGCACTAAAGATTTTGAAAAAACCATGGGTTCAGGAGACAAAGATCAGGAGATGGCAAAGGTGGAGGAGCCAGATGCGGAGAAGGCTTTGTGTGGAGATTCATCCTTGGAGGAATGAAGTTTGGGGTCAACCTTCAAAGTTGTGAGAAATATACTGGATGGGGAAGCTCAGATCACCACAGGCGCATGGAAGGTCTAGTCTCTAGAGGCCTTTTTCTGGAGTGTTCCTGTCCCTTAGGTGATGTGTTATTTGCGGAGTTTTGGAGTCTCTTTGATCTATTTTATTTTGGGGGAGTCTGTTCAGTATGATTTAGTTTTACTTTAGTCTTACAGAGTTTTTTTCCAGAGTTCTGTCTCAGTTTTTTCTCACTCTCAGATAAGGAGGGGTTCTCAATTTAGGGTTTTGGAGTCTTTTCTTCTGTGTGTGTGTGTGTCTCTTTTGTAGGATGGTGGAGGGAATCAAGCGGATTCCCTTATTGTGTGAGCCAGGAATCTTATTTATTTCAAGGATTATATATACAAGAAGCAAGGAGAGTGGCAAAAATTGAATTTTTTAGGTAGAGTTTGTTTTATAGTTCCTATTTATTTGGATTTTGTAAAATAATCCAGGAAAGTATAAGGAAGGAAGATTGTGTGGCAGAATTGGCTGCATAGCTCACCACCAGCACCATGATGCTCATGGAGGAGCTTGTGGTGCTCCGCATCTGGTATCCTGACCAATTGTTGGAGGATGGCCAGTATTTGCTAGTCCAATTTGGGGAGGTACTGGTAAATTTTGGCTTCCTCAATTCCTTGACCACAGACTTTTTTTTCTCTTTGGATGGCCGCATTTTATGCAAAAACCAGACCAGATTGGCTTGACCTAGATGGGGAAGAGTCGCAGGATTGGAAGGAAGGTCAAGGTGAAGGAGTCCGGATTGGCAAAAAACAACGCAGAGAGCTTTGGACTGGCAAGGGGTGCAACAGTGACTCTGCAATGGGCCCAGGGGCGGGTGGGGGTTCTTAGGAGTTAGTAAAAAAAATGGTGGCAAATTGGAGTTGATCACAATAGCCAAGTGGGGGAAATCAACCTCTGTGGTTGGGGTTGTGTTTGGGGGATAAGCAGTTGGTGTAGTGGGCGCCAGAGGAGTAGGAGATGGTGGTCAGAAAAGGGGCATGCTGGGCGCAGTCAGAGGAGGTATCCAAGGCGTAGCCACTCAAACAAAGATAGGGGTTGTGTTGGGCCCGCTCAGAACTTGGCCGAGTCCAACATTTAGGTTATGGCAGAGGCCCCAGGCATGGGTGGCATCTCCCCAGGAAGCAGAAGTAGAAAAATGGGCCCATTAAGAAGGGGGAGAAAGTCAGTCTGTGGCCTCCGCAAAGGGTGACAGAGAGGCAAGGCAATCCACCTGAAAAGTACAGGTTTCCATTTTGATTGGCTCTTCATCATCCACCACAAAGTTGGCCATTGGGCCACAACAAAGACGTTTTCTGAGGGGACAAGAGGAGGAGAAAGGACAAGGCAGAGGACAATTCTACAAGGAACCAGGGGTTGGCACAACAAACAAACGCCTGTGGTGCCCTGAATTCAGGGGTTGCAGGCCAGACAACTAGCGGTGTGGGTGCACAATCTCTGTGATTTTTCAAAGTACTGCATGATTCCATGGTGAAATGAAAAGCAGGTCTTGGTTGTAGTTTTAGGAGTTAGGCTAGTGGGGTATTTGGAGGGGTAATCTAGGGTTGTGAAGTTTGAGGAATACCAGGGACAGAATTCAAGTTGTGGGGGGATTTGCTGGCTATTTATATAAATGAAGGCAAGAAGGCTCAGCACTCTCCTCAGCAGTGGTTGAAAGTCTGAAGCAAAATACCCTTGGAAAGGCGCATTGGCAGACTTTCTAATCCAGAGTAGGAAAGCCTAGAATTGGAATTTTGTGGCGTGCGCATTCCATGGCACAATGAAAGGAATGGGCTGGAGTTATGCCATTTGTGGACAATAAACGTGGTCAACCGTATCCACCCTTCCACAACTATGGATTTACAAGTGCGGAAGCAATTTATGAAAGCTATGTAGTAGAGACCAGACCAGCGTATGTGTTCTGCATTGAATTTGCGGGAATATGGGAAAATCAAACCTAAAGCTGAGGAGGAGGCATGCAGATCATTGGGGATCAGTTAGTTATGCTGAATGCAGGATTGGTAGAGGTTGGCTAAAAAATATTGAAAGGGATCTTTTGTCAGTTATTTATTGGCCTGACTCAACTTTTAGGAAGATTGGGAACATAATTGCCCAACCTACCGCAAGTGATCAGATTGGGTAAGTTATCAGACTATTTTTGAGGAGGATCAATGCAGAATGCATGGAGGTGGTTAGGAGTAAAGTTTTTCTTTTTTGGGGTTTAAATTCTTTTGGATTAGTGCTTTCAAGTTGTATATATACGTGGAAAACTTCCTTTAATGGATAGTAAGGGGGGCATCTTTTGGGGAAGGTTATCAAATACTATTTTATTGAATCTCATCTTAAGAGATTGGTGTACAATGAAGGAATTTTTTAGAGTACTACCTTGCTTAAGTAACTTGGAATCTTAATAGGGAAAATTCAAGTGCAGAGCTTGTTGGGGAATCTGCTTTGTTTGTTTACAATTAATTCATTATGTGTTAGCTTAAGTAGTTTCCAGCTTAGTGCAGAGTTGTTTTGGGGATAGCAAAGAAAAGAGTTGGGAGTGATTCTTAAATGCTGCGGGCTGTAGAAAATTTCATGGCAGAGTGGATTTTTTTCAGTTTGCGGAGGTACAGGAGTGAGACTGAATGGCTAGTGGGAATCAAGGAGCTTGTAGCAGGATTTTTGAGGGGAATTTTATGGAACACACAATCTCTTTGCACACTGTTGACCTCCTGGAAATAAAATTGGCAACTAGAGCAATGAGCTATCCTGGGCATCAACACACCCAGAGGTAATTAGTTAGTTTTGTTTGTCTGACTGAGTGATAAGCCATCTTAACATTCACAAAAAGTGCAGCAACCACTTTGCCTTCATTCCACTTGGTTTGGATCCAAGAGTCCGCCACAAAGATAGCATTATCTGTACCCAAACATTTTTGGCAGCCTATGTGACCATGAGGCAGGATTCTGTGGGACTCGGCCCATGTTATGAGCCGCCTTTCCAGGATTGATTTGAAAAGCTTACCAATTGAGTTGAGAAATGAAGTGAGGTAGTAGGCTGATGGTTGAGGATAATCAGGCTTCCCTCCTTTACAAATAATTATTTTTGTTTCCAGTTTTCAATCCTCCGGGAAAACACCATCCCAAGCTGCAGCAGAAAAAATAGAGCAAAGGAGATGCGCCACCTCCTTGATAATGATTTTTGTTTCCAGTTTTCAATCCTCCAGGAAAACACCATCCCAAGCTGCAGGGGAGAAAATAGAGCAAAGGAGAGGCGCCACCTCCTTAGCAAGCAACTGGAGTGTTTTTTTCTTGATACCATTGGGTCTTCAGGCCTTCCTTTGTTGAATCTTAGGCAGGATTTCCAGAATATCCTTGGGGCAAATCTCCTGGTAGAGGGCTGGGGAAAAAGTGGCCTGCTCTCAAAGTTCAGAGTAATCAAAATCTGCATTTGAGGCTGCTGTACCTGCAATTCAAGGGAAGCCTGCTTGGGCTTGTCATGAGTCAATTTTCTGAATGCAGTCTAGAGCAGGAGAATGTCCCCCCCCACTGATTGGCGTTTGGAATACTCAGGATTGAGTAGAGGATTTCCAGAGATGAACTTGACAAGGCCTTCTCCCAGTCCAATTTATTCTGGTCGGCAACTATGTGTAGTAAATACCTATTCCGTTCCCATGGCAACGTCTTGCCTCCTCTGTTCCCTTAAGAATAAACCAGGTTCTGGCCCAACTCTGGGTCCGCACAACTGGTCCCAAGGTCTTTGCAGACCACCATGAATTGCAACAATCCGGGTGTTTGAGTTTCCTACAGCCAAGGTCCTCCTTGATCTTCTGAAGTGCCCTGGTAGCCTTCAAAACCCTGAGGTCCAGGGGTATGGATGGGTCATCTGAAAAAATCTTCAAGGATTTCTTTGCAGCCCTGAAATTCTCTGGCAAGAGTTTGAGACATTGATTTCTCCCCATACATAGCTTTGGGGCAGTTTTCCCAGCAGCAAGTCAATCAGGATACGCCGATGATCTGAACCAAAGTTTTCCCCAGTGATCCCTATCCGTTTGGTGCATTTGGAGCCTAGGAAATTTGATCATACATGGTCAATTGTTGAGCCCTGACCATATTGAGAGAAAAAAGTGGGGAATCCCTTTGGAGACCCAAAACAGAAACCTGCCGCTGACAGGAGGCCTATTGTGGACACCGCTCCAGCCTTGCGCTTCTTGAATCTAGGATATTCCAGTGGGGATAATGAAGGTTGGATTCTAAGAAAAACCAAGTGGACTTGGCCCTCAAGTTTTGAGATACAGCTACTTGATTGTATGCATATCCATATGACCCTGGGTCATAACAAATTAGTCACACAACCAATATTTAGAAGAAAATGGACAAACATGAATCCCAAAAAAAAATCAATCCAAAATAAGAAAACTTTCTAGAAGATAAACTAACTTGAAAACCACATTTGAAGTTACAACAGACCAAACTAATGGCAACAATTCAAAAATTTATTGTTACATTCTAGCAAACAAACAGGAAGTAATTATTTGAGTTCTCATTCTGGAATAAATTGAGTATTGATTATAATAATATATGCATGCAAAATTGATGATACAATCAAGTTAAAATTCTGCATAAGGACATTTTTGGCATCATAAGTTCAACATTCAAAGGAGAACAATCAATACTATTGTTCTATTGATAAAGAATGAAAAATCCAAATAACTCAAAATTTATTGTGGTGGTGTAACAGATATAGATATGTGAACACCAACCACAAGAAAATGGTGAAAACAAGACAAAGCCAAAAGCCAAAATTTTCAGATGGAAGATGGTCTTCATGTAGTAATTTGTGGAGAACTTTTTATTGAAGAAAAAGTTTTAAATGCAGTAACAAGTAATGAAATTAAAAAAAAAGAAACAAGTTGTGTGTACTTTATTAGAATAAAGTGAACACAATACATATAAACAAACAAGAAGCAATGGAGAATGGGTTTACCAGTGGTGCCTAAACAAGACTTGATATGGTTTGAAAAGTCTCAGGTCAGGTAGTAGGATTGAAAACAGTGGCTGAGAGATATGACCAAAACAATAAAAGTTAGAGTGGTGAAAAGATAGATGATATAAACTAGAGACATTGAGTTAGAATAATCGGAGAAACCGAAACGGATGTAGCTACCTCCTCTTAGCTTGTTCCTAGCTCCTCCTGAGTGCTGAGATGGTCAATTGATTTCTTGATTCAGAAGGAAATGATGATACTTGGAGGTGCGGGGGACTTGAGTAGGCAGATGGTTCAGTATTAGAAGTTGGGGAAGAGAAGAAAAAAATGGAATGAAGAGAAAGGTGGCAACTGAGACTATTAGGAGTCGCTTGATTGTCTGGTGAGTAGAGAAAAAAGACAATGGAACTATTTATGGAGGGGTCAATTGATTAGTCAGTTGAAGATAGCAGGCTGGGATAGAAGACATTGACCGCGGGTAGAGATGCTTGGTAGGCAGGGGGTGACAGGCTTGGCGTGGCAGACAGGTGAAAATTGGATGGAATGGTTCAAGTCAATCTCCAACACTCCTCCTGACTTGGGCCATAACCAGACTCAACTGCTTGCGGGCAAGCTCAACTTTGATGGTACCAAGGCGCTTGGTGAGGATGTTGGCCATCATCTTGGTGGTGGGGACTTGGGAGACATCCAGAAGTTTTTTAGACACAAGGTTGCGGAGATATTGGTACCTTACCTTGATGTGCTTGGAATCTGGGTTTAGCTGAGCTTCCTTGCTGATGAAGTTGGCTCCGGTTTTGTCAGTGAAGATGATGGGTTTGGGTATGGCTATTCCAAGGTTGATGATGAGCGTTGAAATCTGTCTAACTTTCTTAGCCCAGTGGTTCATGGATATGACCTTGGCCGCAGTAGTGGATTGGGCAACCACAGATTTATTCTTTGAGACCCAGTTGATTGGATTTTTGTACAGGGTGATGAAAAAACCTAAGGTGGATTTCCTTTTGGGTTCTGAGTTGGCATAGTCAGCATCCTCCCATCCCTTCTGGTTTGTTCCAGGGTTCTCCTATTTCTTGTACTCAATACCAAGTTTAGTTGTGCCACAAAGATAGCAAAGTAGGTGCTTGATTATTGCCCAATGTCTTTTGGTAGGTTTGGATGTGTGGTGCAAAAGAGAGTTGACCATGTGTAGGATGTCCGGTCTGGTGTGTAGGGCAAGGTGGTTGGGCATGCTGATGGCTGTTTCCATTATATTTTTCTCAATGTGCAGTGCATCCTCTGTAACTAGCTTGGCCAGGTTCATTGGGACTGGGATTTTGACTGGATTAGCATTCTTCATGGAGTGGTCTTCAAGTATCTTCCTACAGTAGTAACTCTGGTGAATAATTAGGCTGCCATCCTCCTTCCAGTCAAGTTTATAGTCAAGGTGTTTCACCGGCTGTCCCTGAGTCTTGAAAGAGTAATGGCCTTTTTGTTTCCCAAGAAATGCCAGCACTTCCTCCCTGTGTTGGGCCACAAGGAGACCATCATCAATGTCAATATGAAGGAAAATGGACATTTCATTGTTGAGGAAGATGGAATCATCCGCCTTGCAGGGGTGCATGCCGAGGGCCTTCAGGGTGGCTTCCAAGTGCTGTTTCCAACACCAAGGGGCCTTCTTTTTTTTGTACAGGGACTTATTTAGTTTCCAAACCCAGTCCTCTTTGCGGGGGACCTTGAATCCAGATACCTGAGCAACATGAACCGTGGCATTGATATCACCGTAGAGGAAAGCTGTTTTGATGTCAAATTGAAACACAGCCAGTTTTTGTTGGACCACCATTGAGAGAAACACCTTTAGAAATTCATTCCTTCCCACGCTGGAGTAGGTGTTGAAGTAGTGCCAATTGTGCTCTTGATGGTTTCCAAAGCAAACCCACCTTGACTTGTGCCGGGTAACAACACCAAACTCATTTTTCTTGTGTACAAGGCGCCACATACCCCCAATAACCTTGTCATCTTTTGGAGGCGGAAACAGTGTGCCGGTGTTGCATTTGAGGAAGGAGTGGTTTTCCTCGGCCATGGAGGCAAACCACTTGGGTTGTTCATCTGGGTCATCCAGCGCCTGCAAGACCTACAGCACCTGTGCTAGATTGGTTTCCTCATTGCTGTTCTCCTGAGGGGGTTGAGTGCGGGAGGTCATACCTTGATGGGATGCAGTTAGGATTGAAGAAGGCTTTATATTGCCATCTTTTCCCAAGGACAAATCAAGAAGTGAGGGACATATGCATACCCTTTAGCAGCACATTTTTTGCCGGTGTTGGACACGTTTCCTGCAAGGTTAGTGGACAATGGTGGGGGAGGGGGGTTGGAGCGCAGTGAAGGGGAAGCTGGGGATGGTTGGTGAGGTGAGGAGGGAGGGCCAAGCAGTTGGGGAGAGTGAGTGGGGCTGTTATCCACGGGCAGACAAACCTTACCTTGCCTGTCAAAATTCCAGAGATGGGGTGCTGGATGGCAACAAGGAGGCTGTGAGGATCTTTCTTCAGGGCGTCGGGAGAGTTGCACAGCACCTGGTAGTCTGGCACAGAATATTTCCGACTGAAAGTGATTGATTGTTTGAGTGGGTCCAGGAAGCTGCATGCATCTGAGAAGAGCTCATACCCAAGGAAGATCATAAGACAAGAGGGGGCTTGCACTTTTGAGGGTGCTTGCACTTTTGAGGGTGCGTGCACTTTTGAGGGTGCGTGCACTTTTGAGGGTGCTTGCACTTTTGAGGGTGCTTGCACTTTGGAGGGTGCTTTATGGTGAACATAAACCTTAAGACCAAAATGGATAAGGAAAGTTAGATCCCTCTGTGGCTCCAAAGTACAGCTATGCGTGTTGAGTAAACTAACCGGCAAGGCCCAATCTAGCAATCTAATGGGGAGAAGGTTGATAAGAATTGAGGAGTAATTGGCCGCTTTGTCCCAATATTTGATTGGGGTTTTGGAACAAGCCAGAAAACACCGTATCTTGGTCAGGATTACTTTATTGAATTGTTTGACAAGACCTTGAGTTTGAGGAGAGTTTTCTGGACCTTGTTAAACGGACACACCCTTGGCCAGGAGAAATGCGCAAAAAAAAGCGGAGCCAAATTCACCGCCCCTGTTGGAGTGAAACACGCCTGGGTACCTGTTCAGCTTGTTGTTATTTTCAAGGAATTACAACAAGATATATTGCTCTGAATTGCTTTTTAGCTGTAGCAGATATATACTGTTGTATCTGCTGAAATCATCAATGAGCACTAGTATGTACCGGTAGCTTTTTTTGGAGGGGGGGTTGATCCAGAGGACATAGGCATGTATGGTTTGAAAGGGAAATGGAGCTTTAGGAAGGTGGTTTGAGTGGAGGGATTGACGTAGCTTGCATGACAGGCATATCTGGCAGTTTTTTGCCAGTTGATTAGGTTGGTGTGGGGTTAGACCATTGTTGGCAAGGAACTTCTTTAGGTAGGAATTGGAGGGATTGCCAAGGGTGATGTGCCAGTTGGTGACTTTGGGGTTATCAGCAATGGATTTGAGGGAGCTGTTTTAGTTTGCAATATATAGGTTTCCTACCCAGGGAAACTGAAATACAACAGTATTGGCCAGCTTGATGAGAACTGCTTGGTGACAATGAATTCCTTTGAGCCCGTGATCTTTGAGCTGTGAGGCTGATATCAGATTGCGTGGGCCTGAAAGGGAATAGTAGACGGGATATATTGAGGTGTGACCTATAATCAGAAGTCCAATGTGGGTGATCCTGACCAAGCCTCCATAGGTGTCCATGGCCTTGGAGTATGGTTTGATATCATAGAGCAGGTTTTTGTGGCAAAACATCAACCTGGTGGCACCTGAGTCATATATGAGCTCCTTTCTGGATCCTTGTTGGTTAGAGGTTGAGTAGGCTGCGTCAGATTCAGTGAAGAAAATTTAAACTTTGGGGTTGTGATCAAGTTCAACTTGGTTGGCAGTGGGGAGCAAGTCTTCTGGTGAGTTTTCTTCTGCATCTTCTTCCACAGAGTCAATTGAGGAGGAGGTTTTGATTTGTTTGAGCTAAGCAAGTAGAAAGTTTACCCAGTTTTCCATCTGATTCAACTGGGCTTATCAAGAAGGGTTGATGTTGCATTTATGAGGGATCCTGGTAGGGATGCATGGTTTAGGACCATCCCAGTTACAATGATTGGCGTGGTGGTTGTGGCTTGGGGTGTTGATGGGAAAATGGTTTGTGAGTCAGTTGGGTCATGGGTTCTTTGGATGAGTCAGGTATACCATTTCAGGGTTCTCACTTTCTCTATGTGTGTTTTCAGCCATTATAAAATTTTATACTTTATCAAACCGCAGGGGTTTGATGTTGTGGCACAATTGGATGAGGGAATTGAGGGAGTCATCCATCCTAAAACTTTTGAGGTATAGGATTGGGGCAAGTCTGGAGGAGACACATATTACATTGTTGTCATTGGTATCACCTTGAGCGTCCAGGGTTTCTTTGAGTGTGAGGTATTTTTCACAAAAGGTTACTGAGTGCTCTCTAATAGAGGAATTGGGTTGGTAGGTGAGATATACAAGTTGTGAGATTAATTTGCCAAGTATGATCAGTGAGTTTTCACCGCAGGCTTTGGCTAGGGCTTCAAACGCTTGAGGGAAGTCTTTTTGGTGAGGTGTGAGATAACGTTTGAGCTCTTGGTCAACGGAGTTGAACAGAAGGTTGATGGCTATAGCTGTTTTCTTCTGTAATCACTTGGTGTTACTGTTCTCCGTTACCCATTTTGGTTCAAGGAGCTCTTAATGTCCTTCACTGATGAGTAAATTTTCAAATTCAACCTTCCATTCATACCAGTTGTGTCAAGTGAAGAGAGGTAGCCTGGATTTAGATTATTAGTCGTCCTCAGAGTTGCTGGACTCAGGGATGACAATTTCCCTTCCGCAATTGTTGGCCATGATGATAAAATAGGCCTTTATATTCTGTTCTGATATTTGCCAAAAGTGTCTTTTGCTACCATTTAGCAATTTGTGGAGAAATATTTATTGAAGCAAATCTGTTAAATGCAGTAACAAGTAATGAAACTAAGAAAAAAACCCAAGTTGTGTGTAATTTGTTAGGATGAAGTGAACAAGATATATATATACAAAGAAGAAGCAATGGAGAATGGGTTTACCAGTGCTTCCTGAATAACACTTGACATGGTTTGACGAGTCTCAGGTCAGGTAGTAGGATCAAAAACAGTGGCTGAGTGATATGACCAAAACAATGCCAGCTAGAGGGGGGGAAAGATAGATGATAGAAACTAGATTCATTGAGTTAGAATAATCAGAGAAACCAAAACGGATGTATCTACCTCCTCTTAGCTTGTTCCTAGCTCCTCCTGAGTGCTGAGATGGTCAATTGATTTCTTGAGTTGGAACACAATGATGATACTTGGAGGCGGGGGGGACTTGATTAGGCGGATGGTTTTTTATTAGAAGTTGGGGAAGAGAAGACAAAAATGGAATGAAGAGAAAGGTGGCAACTTAGACTAATCAAAGTCGCTTGATTGGCTGGTGAGTAGAGCCACAAGACAATGGGACCATTTATGGAGGGGGAAATATATTAGTTGGTTGGAGATAGGAGGCTGGGATAGAAGACGTTGACCACGGGCAGAGAGGCTTGGCAGCCAGGAGGTGACAGGCTTGGCGTGGCAGACAGGTGAAAAGTGGATGGAACGGTTCAAGTCAATCTCCAATACTTCAGCCTATTAACCGGGGGTGAAAGGCCATAGACATTAATTTTGCACCAATGGTCTCTGATAAGCGACTTACCCGGATGAAAGACCATTGGAGGAAAGTAAAGAAGCCATGCCAAATTAAACAAAGATTGTGACAATTAGTGTTTTGGGGATATTACTGTCAGGGTGGTGTGATTCACGCTATGCAGGTTTCACCATCCTGCTGCCCGCCGCGCATGGCCGCGTGCTCAGAATAAGCTCCAGTCTCAACCTCAACCAATGGATAGAAAAGTCCAACAGAGAACCATTCCCTCACAGACTCTCCCTCATCAACCCTCACTTGAAAACCCCAACCACGCCATTACTCATTGACTTGACTTGCAACCAACACAACAACCAGAGGTTCTACATGGGGCTGACTCAGGAGGAGGGCGCGACTAGGATCAAGTGGAGGTACTTTAATACTCTTCTCTAACTCTTTCATTTCCATCTATCTCTATCAGAATCCTCACTCAGTCTTGGTCTCTCAATCAATCTCAACCCACACAAATGGGTCAATCCAGGCTTGTTTCCTATTTCATTCCTCACATACTGTGTCAGACCAAAATTGTAGGACTAAGCTAGTGTTGATCAATCTTAAGGTATTCACCTATTCTTTGTCTCCATCACTATCATCCCCACTCAATTGACTCACTGTTTTGTCTCTATTTTTATCAATCTTAAGAAATTCAATTGTCAATCTTAAGCCACCTAAGGATCTGATCACAATGTGAAATCACATGGTAGCAAGAGAAACTTCCTCGGCAACAGGAAATCTAGATGGAGTAAGAATGAGCAACAACAACGGGATGGCAATAGGAATGCCCAAGTACAACTTGTTGGACTCAAGCTCGGGGACCAGTCATCAAGTTAAAGTGGTCAAGCTGATGGGAAAGAACTGGAATCAATGGCAAATGAGGTTTGCTACCATCCTAACCAGTAAGGGGTACAAGATCCTGTTTGACAAGGAATGGACTAAGGCAAATTGCACCACATCCACGTTCAAACTCAGAAACACCTGGGCCCTCAACCAACTATTCTCTACTACCTCAAGGGATCTTCATCACAACATTGAGGCAAACAAAGGAATTTTAATGGTTGCTTACAATGCCCTGTGAAACTCCTGCAGGGATGAATCCTTCCTGACAATAGTGACCAAACTACAACGGCTGAAAAGGATGGATTACACACCTGGAACATAAATGCAGGATCAAATCAATAGGTTTTCTTCCCTCTACACCTTGTTGAAGTCTTCACTTTCCAACATTCTGGAATTAGCAGCAATCTCTACTGGATTGGCAGCGTGTCTGCTTTTTGATAAGATAACTGAAGATTTCTTGATGACTTAGAACCAGCATAGGCTTTAAAAAAAGAGAGAAAGTATAAGAATGGAGAAACTGATAGAAACAGAGACTTAAGGGAGGAAACAAATAAAGATGATCCTACAGCATAGCCGGAGATGATGTGTTGACGGCAGAAGGTATTCTGAGAGGGCAATTTGTATTGAGAGAAGAAGGGCTGAGAGAAGAGGTCGGCAAGACAGACTGGATAGCTGGAGGATCAGACAGATTCTTATTGAGAAGGCTTGAGAGATTGGGGTCTTACCAGGCAGGAATCAGTGGTGTCAATAGAAACAGATTGGTTAGGGCGTATCAAGCGTTGAGTCTTGGAGTAGAGTATTGGATTTATTTAGATGGATCAAGAGTTGAGTCTTGGACAAGATTATAGAAGAGTAGAATTGGAAAAGATAAAAAGAAAAGAAAAGTATCAAAGAAAGAGGAATGGAAAAGGGAAGGAATGATTGAGTGAGAGCCCAGTGTCGTGACTGGGTCCTTCCCACCATCTGAGTGTTGAAGTTGTTGCCAAGTGAGGTCCCCAGGGTGGGGAAGATAGCGCGTGGATAGCGCGCGGGGGAAGAAGAGCCAAGAGGAGTGCGCAATTCCGCAAGACCACCGCAGGAGGAAAAGTCTTTTAATACTTAACACCCCCTGTGACTGGTAAGAGGCGAAGAAAAGGAATTTAATGTAGACTTTTAAGAGAAAACCTCTTGTTAAAGCATCTTGAGGGAGTTGAAAGCGGAAGCCTTGGTTAATGGGTTGGCTATCATCTTGTTGGTAGGAATGAGAAGTAGGTCAAATTTGTAGAGGGAAAAATCTTCCCATAGTCCTTTTGTCTTAATGTCAATATGTCTAGATTTTGAATGTGAGCCGAATTTGTTGATCTTGTCCTCTAGGCCTTTGTTGTAAATATAAATTCTTGGCTTGCATTCCGGGCAGGCGTAGATTTTTCCCATAAGGTGAACAATCCATCTTAGCTTGAGGGAGCATTCCAGGAGAGCGTTGAGTTCTGATTCAGTACATGAGTAAGTAATATTCCTTTGTCTTGATGAATTCCAAATGACCAGGCTGCTGTAGTGGAGAATGATGTAACCAGTTTGAGACTTTCAAAATGTTGGGTTATTGCCCCAGGTAGCGTTGCTATAGGCTGAGATGATTTATTGAGAGGGATTGTACTTGAGAGTGAGCTTTAGGTCCCTAGTGGTCTTCAGATATTTCCATACTTTGCATACTTCTCTCCAGTGAGATAACCCAGGTTTATTGTTGAACCGGGCCCGGCTAGAGACGGCAAAGGCAATTTTGGGACAGGTGTATTGAGAAAGGTGATTCAGAAGTCGGATAGCTGAACAATATTTTATATTGAGCAGAGTGAACTCTGCATGATCCTCATCCATAGTGGGTTTGAGATGGAAATTTTGAGTCAATGGAGCGTTGATGTCTTTACACTTGGTGAGTCCCAGCTCTTCTAATCCTTGATTTATATGAATTGGTTGACTGAGTAGAATTGAGTCTTCTTTGATTTCCATTAACATGCCCAGGATTGTATTTGGAGGATGGCATGAAGAATTTAAGAACTTGGTCAGGAAGTTCTCTGCAAAGACATTAGAGTCTCCAACATGGATGAGATCATTGATGTGGAAATAAATAACCTCCTTTGATTTTGAGTTGATGTACAAGCACGGGTTGCTTTTAGATTCACGGAAGCCTTGAGGTTTAATCCACGTCGTAAGCGTTTTTTACCAGTTCTTTGGGGACTTTCAAAGGCCGTATAAAGACTTTTTTAATTTTAAGAAGGGTGATTTTCTGTCGGATCCTTCAGGGGTCCTGATTATTACAATTTTGTTTAGAGGCGCGTGGAGAAAGGCCCCCTTCACGTCAAATTGAGTGAAATTCATCTTATTCTTGAGGCCATAGATCAGGGCAAGGCGCAGAGATCCTAGTTTACCAGTCGGGGTCCTGATTATTACAATTTTGTTTAGAGGCGCGTGGAGACAGGCCCCCTTCACGTAAAATTGAGTGAAATTCATCTTATTCTTGAGGCCATAGATCAGGGCAAGGCGCAGAGATCCTAGTTTACCATTCAGGGCCCAGGTTTCATCGTAATCTACGCCCTTGACTTGATCAAATCCTTGCACGCATAGTCAGGCTTTGTACCTTGCAGGTTTGCCATGGCAGTTTTCTTTAACCTTGAAAACCCACGTGGTATTTAGAATATTGTTTGGCTCTTCATATTATTCTTTCCAAACTTCTTGGGACTCAATAGAGTTTAATTCTTCATCCGCAGCTTTTTTCCATTTGGGCTATTGGGACATTTCCGTGCCTCCTTGTAAGAGGCAGGCTTGTAATAATGGTGGAAACCGTATCTTTGAGGTTTCCAGATTTCATTTTGGGGCCTTAGATTGGTCCGCTGAGAAGTTGGTTCAGGAGCAGGAGGAGGATTGGGAGAGTGACCGTCTGCGGAACTGATGTCTTCCAAGTCAGAGTTGTATTCTTGAAATTTGGGAGGAGTTTCTCTCATCTCATATTGCTTGTCTCTGGTTGAGACGTTGGCTTTGTTGGGGTCACCTTTGGACTGAGAGAATAGATCTAGACCAGGAGATTCAAGGAAAGGGAATCCATTAAGTTGGGTCTTGAGAAATCTGAAATTCTTAGTTTTAATAACTGCACCCAATGAATTGAGAATGAGATAGGAATGGAAGGTTGGGTTGAACCCAATCAAGATCCCTTCAAGGCCCTTCTCATAAAATTTTTGTCCTTTTTGGACAAGCTTTGCAAGATAGATAACTGAGGCGCCTATGGGTTTCAAATAGTTTGCAGGAAGGCTTTCACCAAACATTAGCTCCCAAGGAGATAGCTGGTTACCTTCTTTCAGGATTTGATTGAGCATGAAGCAGCAGCTTTGAGTCAGAATGTGCCAATAGTTTTTTGCTAATTGGTTTGACAAGAAAGTGGCACAGGAGGATTCAATGATGGTTCTATTGGCCCTTTCCACTCTTTTTTTGTGTTGTGAGTGATAGGGTTCCGATGTTTTTAGCTTGATATGTTTTGTCCTGGCAAAATCTTTGAGAGTAGAGTTAGTTAACCCCGTGCCTTTATCTGAGAAAATCTTGGAGGGGTAGTAATTCAGTCTCTTCTGCTCCACTTTGAGGAGATTTATAATTGCATCAGTTGCCTCTTCCTTGGATGTTAAGGGGAAATCTGCTAGGTAGCCAGATTAATTATCCACCAAGTAAGGATATAGCAATGGCCTACCTTCAACTGGGGAGTTATTTGCCCTATGAGGTTGAGGTGAATCCTATCTAGGGGTTTTTTCGACGGAGTAGAAGTGTGGGAGAAGGAAGATCTAGTGATTTTACTCTTGACACAGCTATCACACTGAAACTTTTGAATTTCTTTGTTGGTGTAGAGATCCTTTACAATGGGTTTGAGCGTATAGATAGAAGCATTCCCATAAATCTTATGGATTTCAAGTAAGGATAGAGGAGGGACGTGAGACTGACTAGTAGATTTGACCATTTGATGCTGGCCCGCCGAGGTGGGCTTTTTGATGACAAATAGATTATCTTGAATTAATCCCTTTAGCATGGGTTGGCCGTTTTGAGTAACAGAGAATCTGTCTTGAACTTGAGTGAGGATACACCCCTTTTTGGCAAACGGACAGGGGCTGATGAGGTTTACTACAATATCTGGTAAATAGACGCAACCTTCAAGGGTGATTGTGGAGTCTCTCCATTCCAATTTCACCCTCCCGGTTTGGCATATTCTAAGTTTAGCTTCTAACTTCCTGGTTTTGATTTCTTCTGATCCTTCCTGAAGCTCGATTGAGGAGAAGTACTTAACATCTTTGAATATATGAACATTTGCTCTGGAGTCTAGAAGGAGATTGGGGTTGTTGTCTGCATTGATCCAGAGGGTTGATAGTGCATGGTAGTTGATGGTGGGAGTCTTCTTAGATTTGTTCCTCCACTTGTTTTGTTTTTTGGTCCACCACTCCAGTGCAATCTGGGGATGAAAATGGAAGCAGGATGCTTCTGAGTGTGGTGCAGTAGGATTGTTATACCCTTCTCGGCATCTCATCCTGGGTTTCCTCTTGTCCTTGTGAATTTTAGCCTTAGTTGATAATAACAAAACATCTGTGGTTGATCTATTAGAGTTTGATTGAGCTTTTCTCTTGTTATTAAATTGTGTAAGGTGGTTAAAGAACATATCTACTGTCATGTGTTTTTGGACTTGCATAATCTGTTGTTTAAGGATCTTGAGGGTTGGAGGAAACTTGAATAGGACCAGGTACGCAAGGATTTCCTTGGGGAGCTCAATTCCTACGTCTGTCATTCTTGTAATGGCCTTTTGCATTTTGGTAATGAATCCTTTGATGGCGTGCTTGTTGAAAGCTGAATGGAGGAAATGGTTGAATACTCTTTCCCTATTTGTAGTTTTGGAGGAGGAAAATTGTCTGGTGATTTCCGCCCATAGGAGCTTAGATGGGGTTATGTTGGTAGAGTTTACCACATTTTCATGAGTCTTACTGTCCAGTTTGGATAGGATTATCTCTTGGATTTCTCTGTCTTGTTTTGATAACATGGGTCCCGAATCACAGTTAATAGCGTCTTTGATATCCTTCAAGTCAAATAGCATAAGCATTTTATCCCGCCATATCAAATATTTCTCTTCATTCAGGGGAGGAATAGCGTCCACGGAGGATTTGAGCGCCACCTGATGAAAGGAATTGGCTGCCGCAGCTGGTTTGTTCATGATTGGTTTGGTTAGACTTGATTTTAGGGCTTTTGGCTTTTAATCGTGATAAGATAACTTTAGATTTCTTGATGACTTAGAACCAGCATAGGCTGTAAAAAAAGAGAGAAAGTATAAGAATGGAGAAACTGATAGAAACAGAGAATTAAGGAAGGAAACAAATCAAGATGATCCTACAGCATAGCTGGAGATGATGTGTCAATGGCGGAAGTTATTCTGAGAGGGCAATTTGTATTGAGAGAAGAAGGGCTGAGAGACAAGGTTGGCGAGACAGACTGGATAGCTGGAGGATCAGACAGATTCTTATCAAGAAGGCTTGAGAGATTGGGGCCTTACCAGGAAGGGATCAGTGGTGTTTATAGAAACAGATTGGTTAGGGCATATTGAGCGTTGAGTCTTGGAGTAGAGTATTGGATTGATTTAGATGGATTGAGAGTTGAGTCTTGGAGGAGATTATAGAAGAGTAGAATGAGAAAAGATAAAAAGAAAATAAAAGGATCAAATAAAGAGGAATGGAAAAGGGAATGAATGATCAAGTGAGAGCCCAGTGTTGTTACTGTGTCCTTCCCACCATCTGAGTGTTGAAGTTGTTGCCAAGTGAGGTCCCTGGGGTGGGGAAGATAGCGCGCGGATAGCGCGCGGGGGAAGAAGAGCCAAGAGGAGCGCGCGGGGGAAGAAGAGCCAAGAGGAGCGCGCAGCCCTGCAAGACCACCGCGGGGGAAAAGCCTGCTAAGACTTAACACTTTTGATAATGCTCAACTACAACAAGACCTTAACACCATTGGTCCAAAACATTTTTTATGTTAACCCCTTCACCTACAAAAAAGTAAGAGACCGTCTCATACTTGAACACCAAAAAAGCAACCCTGGACCTAGAAAGCCTGCCAACCATCTGCCTTCATCTTCCAACCAACCCAGGAGCACAATCCCCACAAGAAACCACCCTCAAGGCAAATATTTAGATGAAAAGATTGCCTGACTGGTTTCCAAGCATCTCAAGCAAATCAAGGGCAACCCTGAGGCGCATCACCTCTCCAACAAGTTTTCCAAAAACAATGATGAAGTGCAGGAGGAGATAGGGTGGGTGGAAGTATTGAACAATCCGGACGACTACGGATTTTGTCTCACCGAGGAAATCTATCTGGTTCCATCAAGTAAAACCAATTCAATGTTCATCCTAGACTCCGCTGCCACTAAAACCATTGTCTGCAATCTATCCTTGCTAACATCCCCAGAACCCATCAACAAGCAAATGATAAACTACGGTGGATCCATCCCGGTCACCCACTCTGGTAGACTTGACGTTGGTGGTACCTAGATACACCCAGTATACTACGCTCCAAAGGGGCCTGAAAATCTTCTGTAAGTCTCTCAACTAGAGGATCATGGGCTGGGTATATCCCAACATCATTGTATGCTGGTGGTAAAGCAAGGAGAAAAGATTGTAGCTTGATTCCCTTGGATTGGAAACCTCTATGCCTCAGACCTTGTCTGGGCATCAGCTTGTCATTTAACCAAACATACCAATTGGCATGTAACCCTGGGACACCCATCCAATGTCTATTTGAAGAAATTCCTTCAACTATACAACCTGCCCAAACCAACCACCACAAACCCGGCCTCCGTATGCGAGGTCTGTCAACAATGCAAGCTCAAACAATCACCACAGCTTAACCCCATTCCTTCTGCCACTCGCCCCTCTGAAAAACTTCATTTTGACGTACTCCAAATCACTCTGTCATGTCATTGTGGCTATTAATATATTCTTGTGATAATTGATGATTACTCCTGTTTTAACCGTATGATAGAATTATCCTATATTTCTAGATGACTCAAAACCAGCATATGCTGTGAAGGAAATAAAAGAATATGGGAAATACACAATCTAGAGAGAGAAAAGTTTGAGAAAAGAAACAAGATGGAAAGAAATCCTGCAGCTTGAGCCTAAAGAGTACTGAGATAGGCCGCGTTGTTAGGATAGAAAAGAAGATGGATAGCAGAGGTTGGGTGAAGAGGAAACCAGAAATGGTCTTGGAGTGACGGACAGAATGAATGAGAAGAGCAAATTAGAGGTGATCCTATTGAGAGACTTTGAAGTATCTGAGTCTTACCAGTCAGGGACTTGTAGGCGGGGCAATTGCTGAGGTGAGAATGGATCGCGGGTTGTGTTGGTGTAAATTGAGGAGTAGGTTGGTTGAGGAGAGAGACAAGAAGGAAAAAATGAAGGAGAAAAGATAAGAGAGAAAGCAAAAGAGAAAACATAAGGTAGGATGCAACACCATCATCCTGAAGGAAACCAGAGAGGAAGAGGAAAGGAAAGAGAAGAGTCCCCAAGATTGTATCCAGGGATACCCATTCCGGGTAAAGGAGGAGGTGTGCAGAAGGCAAGAGCGCGCAGAGAGTGAGAGAATTGTGAGAGAATCTTAACACCCCTGGTGACTGGTAAGAGGAGGGGAGGATTGCCTATGGCAAGATTCAGGAGAAGAATTTTTGTTGGAGGAGCTTGACAGAGAGGGGAGAGGATGATTTTGTGAGGGGATCTGCAATAATGGTGTTGGTTGGAATGAGAATCAGATTGTATTTAGAGAGGGAAGTCTTTGCGTAGGCCTTTTTTTTGATATCAATGTTTCGTGACGTAGAGTGGGACCCAAATTTCTTTATTTTGTCTTCCAGCGCCTTA
This sequence comes from Puccinia polysora, assembly GCA_025617555.3. Lineage (NCBI taxonomy): Eukaryota > Fungi > Basidiomycota > Pucciniomycetes > Pucciniales > Pucciniaceae > Puccinia > Puccinia polysora. Next base: position 38,802,317 of record CM062623.1, on the reverse strand, counting down.
TTTTCAATGTATATCATCAGTTTGCATTTGGGAGAGAGGTAGATTTCTCCAATGAGGTGAGTAACCCATTTGAGTTTGAGATAGCAGTCCAGTAGGGCATTGAGTTTGGACTCGGTCAAGGAATATGTGACATTTCTCTGTATTGATGAATTCGAGACAATTGGGCTGCCGTAATGGCAGATAATATAACCCGTTTGTGACTTACGGAATGTAGAGTCATCGCCCCAAGTAGCATTTCTGTATCCGGAGAGAATTTCTTGCGTGGTGTCAAATTTGAGGGTGAATTTGAAGTCTCTAGTGGTCTTCAATTATTTCCAGACTTTGCGCACTTCTCTCCAATGATTCATCTCAGTTTTTTTGTTGAACCTAACCAGGCTTAAGACGGCAAAGGAAATGTCTGGCTGAGTGTATTGAGAGAGATTATTTTGAAGCCCAATTGCGGATTGGTAATTTCTATTGAGTAGAGCAAACTCAGCATGATCTTCATCAGAGGCGGGCTTGAGGTGAAATTTTTGAGTTAGAGGTGTGTTCCTGTCTTTGCAGTCGGAGAGACCAAGCTCTTCTAATCCTCAATCAATATGGTATTGTGTTTGGGGAGTGACAGGAGGAGTTTGGAAACTTTTTTAGGAAGTTGTTGGCAAATTTATTGGACTTCCCAACTAGGATGAGGTTGTAAACGCGGAAATAGATGACCTCCATCAATGCTGAGTTGAAGTATAAGCATGGGTTGCTAGTGGATTCATGGAATCCTTGAGATTTGATCCAGTTGGTGAGGGTTTCCTACCAGTTTGTAGGGGGCTGGAGGAGACCATAGAGAAATTTCTTCAATTTGAGATCGGGATATTTTCTTTGAAATCCTTTGGGCTTTCTAATTATGAATGTTTTGCTCAGAGGCGCGTGAAGGAAAGCCCCTTTGACATTGAATTGGGTGAAATTCAGTTTATTTTTGAGACCATAGAGCAGTGCGAGGCTGAAAGACCCTATTTTTCCAGTTGGGGCCCAGGATTCATCAAAATTTACACCCTGAATCTGGTCAAATCCTTGTACGCATAACTGGGCCTTATATTTCAAGGGCTCCCCATGACAGTTTTTTTTCACCTTGAGTACCCAGGTGGTGTTCAAGAATTTATTTGGTATATCGTAATACTCTTCACAAATATTTTGGGATTTGATGGAGCTCAACCCATCTTCCAACGCTTTCTTCCACTTTGGCCATTTGGGGCATTTTTGAGCAAATTTATAGGATGTAGGCTGGTAATAGTGATGAAAGCCATATTGTTGCGGCTTTCTAATTTTTCTTTGTGGTCTTAGATTAGATCTTTGAGTGCTAGATTCCGGAACTAGATGAGGCAGAGAGTTGGGAGAATCAGGAGGAGAAAGATTGAGAGAGTGTTCAAGGGAACTGGCATCCTCCGTATCAGATTCAGATTCCAGAAATTCAGAAGCAGGTTCCCAGATTGAGTACTTTTTGTTGTTTGTGGGGAAATCCATTTCATAGAAGTCCAGAGCGGGTTGTGAAAACAACTCAATACCAGGGGATTCAAGAAGGGGGAATGTATTTGATTGAGTTTTGAGGAATCTCACGTGTTTGGTTTTGACAACCGCACCGAGTGAGTTGAGGATGAGTTACAAGTGGAAAGTGGGTTTGAAACCAATCAAAATACCTTTGAGTCCTTTTTCATCAAACTTTCAACCTTTTTGAGTGCAGTTTGCAAGGTATACAACAGAGATACCTACAGGTTTCAAGTAATTAGTGGGGAGACTCTTACCAAACATGAGTTCCCAGGGAGATAGGTGATTAACTTCTTGGGGAATCTGGTTGAGCATGAAGCAGCAGCTTTGTGTTACTATATGACAGTAATATTTGGGCAGACAAGTGGATGAGAATGGGGCACAAGCGGATTTGATGATTGTTCTGTTGGCTCTCTCAGCTCGACCATTATGTTTGGAATGATAGGGTTCCCACGTTTGTAGTTTGATGTGGTTGATTTTTTCAAATTCCTTGAGGGTGGATTTGATGAATTTGGTACCTTTATCAGAGAAGATTTCAGATGGATAGTAGTTCAGTCTTTTGTATTCAATCTCAAGTATGTTTATAATTGTTTCAGCAGTCTCATCTTTGGAGGTAAGAGGAAAAGCTGCTAAGTAACCTGAGTAGTAATCCACCAGGGTAAGGATGTAGTGATGACCAGCTTTGGATTGGGGTGAAATTGGTCCAACAAGGTCAAGGTGAATTTGGTCCAGAGGTTTAATAGAGGGATTAGATACGCAGGAGAACGGAGATTGAGTAATGTTAATCTTCAAGAAGCTGTTGCATTGGAATCTTAGGAGCTCTTCATTGGTGAAAAGGTCCTTAATGATTGTCTTGAGGGTGGAGACGGAGGCATGTCCATACATCTTATGGATGTTGAGTAGCAAAGGATGGTCGGAGGAGGATTGCTTTGAGGGAATATTTGAGAGATGCACAGATTGGTTTTTTCCAGTTGATTGTGGTTTTTCAATGACAAATAATTTTTTGCAAATTAAAACTTTAAGTACTGGTCAACCTACAAGCGTGATGGAAAATTTGTCCCAAGTTTGGTTGAGTCAGCAGCCTTTCCTGGCAAGAAGACCTGGACTAATGAGATTAAAGACAATGTCAGGCATGTAGACGCAGTCCTGAAGATTAATCATTGAGTCTTTACACTCTAATATGACCATTCCAGTACCACATTATTTGAGGTTTGCTTCCAGTTTGCCTGTTTTGATCCCCTTGGATTCTTCTTGTAGATTTATGGATGTAAAATATCTGGGATCGTTGGAGATGTGGACATTTGCTCCCAAGTCCAGAAGAAGGTTGGGATTTACGTCTGTGTTGATCCAGAGGGTTAGTAGGGCGTGATAATTTATGGTAGGAGTCTTCTTTGTCTTATTTTTCCACTTTTTTTGTGGTTCAATCCACCATTCTGGTGCAATTTGAGGATGGAGATGGAAACAAGATGATTCCGAGTGAGGGGCATTAGGGTTGTGATAGCCTTCTCAAAATCTCATCTTTGAATTCTTTTCTTCCCTATGGATCTTTGTCTTGGTTGTCACAAGAGAGACGTCTGCTGCTTGTTTGACTGAATTTGATTGAGCCTTCCTTTTTTTATTATATTGAGTGAGATGATTAAAAACTACGTCCACTGTCAGGTTCTTTTTGACATGCATGATCTGCTGCTTGAGATTTTTGCAAATGGGTGGAAACTTGAAAACTAGAAGGTAGGCAAGTATGTCTTTGGGTAATTTTATTCCTATGTCTGTCATCCTTTTGATTTACTTTTGCATTTTGGTGATGAATCCCTCGAAAGCATGCTTGTGGAAAGTTGAGTTTAGGAAATGGTTAAACACCCTTGCCCTGTTTGCTGTCTCAGAAGATGCAAATCTTTGCGTCATTTTGGCCCATAGGAGTTTTGACGAGGATATGTTGGAGGAGTTGACCACGTTTGCATGAGTTTTACTGTCAATTTTTGATAGGATTATAGCTTGTATTTCTTGGTCCTTTTTGGAGGATAGAGGTCCAGAATTTCAAGTCATAGCTTCCTTAATTTCCTTCAGATCAAACAGCATCAACATCTTGTCTCGCCATATCAAGTAGTTCTCTTTTTTCAAAGGAGGGATTGCATCAACCAAGGATTTCAAAGCCACCTGATGCAAGTAATTGGCCACTCCAGCTGGTTTGGTCATAGTTGATTTGGTTAGGTTTGATTGTAGAGTTTTTGGATTTTAACCGTGATAGAATGATCCTATATTTCTAGATGACTCAAAACCAGCATATTCTGTGAAGGAAATAAAAGAATATGAGAAACAAATGATCTAGAGAGAGAGCAGTTTGAGAAAAGAAACAAGATGGAAAGAAATCCTACAGCTTGAGCCTAAAGAGTACTGAGATAGGTGGCATCCTTAGGATAAAAAAGAAGATGGATAGCAGAGGTTGGGTGAAGAGGACACAAGAAATGGTCTTGGAGTGACAGACAGAATGAATGAGAAGAGCAGATTAGAGGTGATCCTATTTAGAGACTTTGAATGATCTGAGTCTTACCAGTCAGGGACTTGTAGGCTGGGCGATTGCTGAGGTGAGAATGGATTGGCGGTTGTGTTGGTGTAAATTGAGGAGTAGGTTGGTTGAGGAGAAAGACAAGAAGGAAAAAAGAAAGGAGAAAAGATAAGAGAGAAAGAAAAAGAGAAAAGATAAGGTAGGATGCAACACCATCATCCTGAAGGAAACCAGAGAGGAAGAGGAAAGGAAAGAGAAGAGTCCCCAAGATCGTATCCAGGGATACCCGTTCCGGGTAAAGGAGGAGGCACGCGGAAGGCAAGAGCGTGCAGAGAGTGAGAGAATTTTGAGATAATCTTAAAACCATATATACAGCCTCAAGAATAAATCCCACTCTGAAGCAAAGCTTCCCTCTTTCATACAGGAAGTAAAAAACAAAACGTTTAAATTACCAGAATACCTCCACTCAGACCAAGGAGGAGAATTTTGATTTAATTCTTCCGTAACCACCATTTCAGATCTGGTAATAACCACCAAACAAGGCACAGCTGATAGCCCTCAAACCAACAGAATTGTGGAACAATTCAACTGTACGCTACTTACAAAAATTAGATGCATACTAGCTCACTCATCCGTCCCAGTGAACCTCTGGAACAAAGCGGCAAGATATGCCTCCCATCTCATAAACATACTTCCTACTGAAAGTCTTGCTTGTTCATCCCCCATGGACACCCTGGCAAAGGCCAACACTTCCATCAAACCTCTGCGGGACCTAACTAAGCTCCTCCTCTTTGGCCTCAAGGTTTTTGTAACCCAGCTTAACCAAGACAAACTCAAACCTCCCTCAAAGCCGCTCCTACACCTAGGCTTTGAGCCTTTCTCCAATGCATCCCGATTTCTTGAACCCTCCAGATTGAAAATAATTATCAGTTGGGATTTCTCACCTTCCCCGCTAAATTTTCCTTATGGTGAACCTTCCGCGGTCAAAAAACACCATTCCTTGCTCCCTTGGACCAAGCCCCGTAAAACCCTCCCACCACTTGACAGTATCAATCACTGTAAACACCCCAATATCTACACCCAAGATAACCTCCAGTACGCCCTTGGTCATGTCATGACCTCCCTCTCCAATTGCTTTGGTACTGTATCAACCCACTTAAGTATGATATCTACTATTTTCTGGAAAACTCTTCAGTTCAAAGGTGATTGACTTGTACAATGCGTTGAATTTGTTCAAGGTTGGATTTGATTGTTTAGAATTGATAAAATTGATTTGGTTGATTTTCGGAGTTGATTACTGGAATGATTGTTAAAATTGATGGATGATGGATGATAAAAGTAGGTATTGTCAGTTCATAGGATTGAGATCTGAAGACTGGTCAAATCAAATTTTGAAAATCAATAAAACATTGAATAGCTTGAGCCTTGGATTTGGTCAGATGGGTAGGTGATTGAGATTTGAATGTACCAGCATAAAACGTCTGATCAAGTAGTAACATTTGATCAGATAAGTGAACCAGTCAGTTTCTGTCTTTTGCTGAACGGGCCAATTATCCAGTGCTTCAATATATTTGTTGAATTGGGTTTCCTGATTGGATTGGATAGATTGAGACTGATTTGTTGATTGATTGGTCAAGCCAGTCAATATTGAGTTGATGATGGATTGATTGATTGGTTTGGATTGAATTGGATTGGATTGATTGAGTCTTGATTGGTTTGATGCAACTGTTTATGATGATGATGAAGGGGGTGGTGGAGATCCTTGGGATTTACAATGACAATGACCTAATGAGACCACCTTTGAAAACGTGCTGGCTGATCTGACAAAACTTGCCTTTCCATCTGGCTTGAGGGAGGTTGCATGGATTATAGAACCTTGCAGGATCAACCAAATCTGTAAAAAGTTTCCCTGTTTGATGGCCAGAGTTCTTAAAAATCCAAGGGTAAGCTTTGAGTTTGATACTTTGTGGGCACTGATCAAATCAATATTTGGAGTTTTTCCTTTCTTCATCATAAGCTCCTTTGAGATCTCTTTGGTTGATTTTTCTAGGTGAGGATTGGATTGGGAGCTTGAAGGTTTTTGATCAGTTTCCTCCGGGGTGATTGATGGTCTCCAGTATAACCCCACTATGAAATCTTGTTTGCAACCGTGATACTATGAATTGGTTGGGCCCCAAGGGAAAGAGAAGAGTTGAGCGCAACCATCAAATTGTGGCAATCCAAATTTTGTAAAACCTTGGGAACCAGAACCCAAAAGTAAGGTAAAAAGTCATTAACATGGACCAAGAATGAATGGCCAGCCTCAGTGACACCAAAAATTTGGAGTTGAGAGGAGTTATTTTGGGACTTTTCATCAATGTCAATTTGTTGGTTTCAGCCTCCTGGATGCCAAGAACCTTGCTATCCTTTAGCTACCAGAGGTGATAGAATAAATAATAAATATATTATTTCATAAATGCAGCAAAAATCCGTAAAATATTTGGATTAAGCTTATTGCAAGATTAAGTGGTTTGATTATGGTTTAGTGTTTTAAATCAATATGAATAAATTGTTTGTTAAATATTTTTATAGAGGGTCCACAATTATATTGGGGATCTTTAAAACCTCTCTTCAGGTATTTAAGTATGAAAACACGTAGTCCTGGTTACTTTGGGCTTTTAGTAATAAGGATATTTTACCTAAAGATAATATGTATATAAAATACATGGTGGATTGGCAGGGACTTGTAGCCTAGCTGCCACAACAGAGAAAGGATAATAAAACTCACTGGTATATTATTAAATACTTTGGGTATCTTTTTGAGACATGGAATGATGGGTTAAACCTGTATACTGGGGTTATGAGGTTTTTCAGCAGTTTTAATTGATAAAAAAGAGGTTGATGATTGATATTATTGATCAGACTTAGCCATAAATCACTTACTTATCTCTTATAAGTACTTGATTATTGTACTTCTGAGGGGTAAAGGGGCTCAAAGGGATGGACACTGAGGCTAGCAGGGTAACCAGGGGTAGAATGTCATGTGTTATTGGTGCTATAGCATGGGTAGCATCTAATTCCTCAGGGTATGGGAATTATTCTACTTTATAATAGATATTAGGACTTGTGAATGACACTAATCTGTCCCATTTATGTATTATTTGATTAATTATCCTGAGTAAATGTTCCCGGTAAGTCAATAATTATATAAATAGACATTTCTATGGACATCCTGATTTCAGGTGAGTTCTTATTATGTATTATATAACTGGAGTAAAAGTCATGATATTGATTTTACTCCTTATTTTTGAGTTCCAGTTGATTTACTCAGATAATTGCTTAAAAATATAATTCATGAGAATTCATTTAATATTGTTACATCATTAGTTTTCTTAGTATGTCACGAAAATATTGATGTCTAGAAATTCTCATAAAAGTATATTAAAGTATTTTAATATATTTTTAGAAGTTGTCATTCTCTTATTTTTGACATTCTTGGTACTTTGAATTATATTAAATAAAAAGTATGTATAAGGATTATTTAAGTATTTTTATATAATATTATGTATTTTTAGACTATCTAATATCCACTGGAACATTTATTACATATGTAGAATGTTCCTGTGTGGGCTGAAGCATGTTTACGCAGTACCTGAGTCTCTCAGGCCGCCTGTCACTCTGTCAACCCGTATTCCCGCGGCTGCGTACTTGTCAGAGGCCCAGGGCTGCGTACACAACCTTGACGGAGTGACAGGGCTGTATCTCAGCCGCGTGCGGGTGCATTAGCTTCCGCGGCTGCGTGCGGGAATTGTGACAAAACATATTTCCGTCCGTAACTCCTAAAATATACACAACACCTCAATTCTGATTTAGTTTTAGGTGTGAAACCTATACGTGACCATGTGTGTGAAATATTTAATTGACCGAAAACTCAATAGTGGAGCCAAAGTATTTTTGTCTTTGTTTCCTGAATTATTTAAAAATATAAGGAGTTGGATTTCAAGGGTGGGGTCAGTAAGTGACCCTACCTAATTTTGAGTGGAAAATCCATTTCTGCAATAATATTTATGGTTTTCCTACTCATTCTCAGGTTAATTATATTATTATTATTTTTATGTTATTTTAGTTTCTTTTTCAGCTTGCTTTGAAATAGTAGCAAGCTGACAGTTGGAATATTATGGCGCTCTGCTTGGGTTCAAAAGGTGATAGTTTTGGGCATGCCCAGTTGTCACCCCGCCCCAGAGATCCATGAGCTTGTGAATCCGCAGGTCCTGATGGATCAAGATTGGTCATCTCATCTTGATTATCCAGTCAAGCCCAATTTTGTGAGGGTGCTGACTTGCAAGTGCCAACCATTGACTTGCAATTCTTCCTACTGTTTCCTTCCATGACTTCTTGACCTGGAACTCAATACAAATTTGACATGGTGGTTGGTGAGATTCTTGGAGAGATGACGGAGGATGGATGCTTGATGGGTCTTGAGCAGATGATGATGGTGTTGCTGATTGATAGGGATCACTCTGATCATCTTTGCCCTACTGCCCCAGCAATCAATTTGGTGATCTTGGTGAGGATGTTTGTCCTTCAGAAATTCCGTTCAATGTTCATCAATGACCAATTAATTGGATGGATGAATTGGTATTGGTTGACTCCTTCCTCCTTGTCCTCCAACTCAATGGTGTCCTAGTTTTTTTTGTCAAAGTGGGTGGATAGGATGAGCTTGATAGTCAATTACAAGGCTCATCCTAATCTCCCCCCCTTTCCAAAAGATTCAAATATTGGATTTCAGGATGAGACTGATGAAGGCAGACAGTTTGAGTGAAGTATAGTTGGCTCAGGTTGAGCAAAGGCTTTTAACCGTGTAAAGATAAAGAGAGCTTGGGCCCTGTTTCAATTAAAGTTAAAGAAAAATGAATGAAAGGAGCTTATAACGTCAAGCGTAACAGACCTGAGATCAGGAGGAAAAGTAAACTCCGGTTAATTTAATTGGCTGAACAGATGATGAATTCCACTTGATAGCACTGGTGTTTATATAGATTAAATACACAATAGGCTGAAAAGTGGTTGAGTACAAAATTAATAAGGTAAAATTAGCATAAGCAGTTTAATTGACATGGTATATTATGTGAAATTCTATGACTAAACATTCTGGTAATCACAATACTGTAACACAGCCAAGTTATATTTTACCTATTGTTTTGGTACTTTAAGGTTAAAAATAATAATATTGAATCAATCCAATCAATAATACTTTAAACTCCAGTGAAAGTTGCATATAAATAAACTCAAATTCTAACACAATCTTGTGTCAAAAAACCTGCTATCTGTAGAACAAGTTTCCTCCGCCAAAATTTTAGCGGACGTACTTACCAAACCACTGGGTACTGTAAAAAATTGGGCGGCTCTGGATCTCATTCACATGGCTCCCGCATGAATCAAGGAGGAGTGTCAGGGTGGTGTGATTCATGCTATGCAGGGTTGCACCATCCCGCGGCCCACCGCGCACGGCCCAGTCCTAAAACTAAGCTCTAGTCTCAACCTTGACCAACAGATAGCAAAGTCCAACAGAGAAACATTCCCTCACAGACTCTCCCTCATCAACCCTCACTCAACAACCCCAACCACGCTGTTACTCATTGACTTGAATTGCGAGCAAAACAACAACCAGAGGTTCTAGGTGGAGCTGACTCAGGAGGAGGGCGCGACTAGGATCAAGTCAAGGTACCTCTCAGAAGTCATAAAAAAACAAATGAACACTGTGGGATTTGAACCCACAACCTCAGACTCTTTATATGAGTGATGCTCTTACCAATTGACACAACATGCAAACGGGTGACGATTTTGCATAATGGTCACCCGGGGGATTGAGGTGTCTCTATGCAATATGCCTGGAGGCACGTGCGCGACACGTTGTAAGAATCCAAACGGTGCTAAGCCGTGGCAGTTCTGTGGAGGGGAAAGGTGCTGTTTAGGCTGCCCTCCTAGGAGTTACAATAATATTTAAATGTAACCAGAATCAAGGTCCAGAACCTTATGGATGAGAAATCAAAGTAAGGGAAGAGGATAAGAGTTGTTGGTAGCGATGGAAACAACACTATCTGAGGCAAGATGGTGCAGGTAAAGACTTGAACAAATAAGTCAAGGTTTGTTCAGAGCTTAATAGAACAAGGCAGTTGGAAGTAACAACGCCCAAAAGCTAATAACTCTGTTTGTCAGCAGCTGATTAGGAAAGATCAACTCAATCCCAACCAACCTCCAGGTTCTCAATGAACCTGCCTAACTCTCCGCAATCAAGCGCTTGAAGGGTACCAGATAACTGTGGGAGGCTGAACAAAAAAAAAGCAATTTGTTTATGAAGCTCTTGAAGAAAATCAATAACAAATTTGAGCAAGAATATCCCAACACTTCTCAAGGGACTCAAGAATAGCGTGGCAAAATTCAACCTTAAAGAAGAAGGGAGGTATAACACTCCAGGTTTTAAGCTTAATAAAAACTCTTCAATCAAACGTGATTGGCTCCAGAAAGATGATCAAGGAGAGATCAAGACCAGTATGGTCGGAAAAAGGGATCAGAGTGGTATAACACACTCAAGAATTCAGACAGACAGGAATTCTTCTTCAACCAGCAAGGCTATTGGTTGGTGATAAGGATCAAGGTCACAAGGGACAGAGTTTGAGTATGGAGGCTCAAAGGATCAAGGGGCAATCATAGATATACCCGGATAAATTGCTCAGATAAGTGGGGAAGGATGCCCACGGATAAGTTTGATTATGATAATGGTCTCATTGGATGCTAGGATGATGATGATAGGATTCTCTGATGCTGGGCCAAAAGGCAGGGGAGAGCCCCTCCTTTTATAGACATGAGGCCCTATATACTATGTACAAGAGATACTACAAATAGGTGCGGAAAAAATGAAAACATAAAAAAAAGATGGGATGAGAGGAAAAAAAAAGAAATGTTGCCCGCATCAAGAATGACCGCGGGCATCCAAATGGTAACCCGCGACAGCGGTCGCGGGTGTCAAAAACAGCTGTCGTCGCCTGATCGGTGGCGACAGCGGGGTGAAGGTTCCGATGGCCGCGAGCGGTCGCTTGCGGCTGTCGGTCGGATCAGATGATGGGCAAGATGGATGATGATCTCCTCGTCGGTTGTTATTGAGGGTGGAGCTCAATGGTGATGAGGGTGATGGTGATGATGATAATGAATTTGGATGAGGGTTGACGAGAGAATCGTTGGCCTGTGTACGGCGTCAGATTTTAGTGTTTTGTGTCGGGGTATGATGCCGGTCCTTTTCAGATAGCGCGTGGGAGTACTAGTGCAACTTTTGATTTTCTTGGATGGGATGGATCAGAAGAATTGAGGTTGAGAGATCTTGATCTGATGATTTGGTTTGAGTTTGGTGACAATGATCTTCGACTTGGGTCTTGGTTTAGTTGGACTGAGGTCTGCTTGATCGAGTGCATGATGATCTTGGGGGAGTTGGAGGGGGAATCGATCAAGTTGAGAGGTTGGGGATTGAAGATTGATGGACCAACAAGTCAAGAGGTTGGGATCGATAAAATGAGATTTGAAGAAGATGAGATGCCTGCTGGAGTTGGGAGGACGAGTGGGGAGGTTGAGATGGATGGATGAGGATGAGGATGATGAACAAGGGGTGATGGGAGAGGTGGAGGAGGATGAGTCATTGGTGATGATCATCAAAGAGGGTGAGGAGGGGGAAGAGATGAATGATTGATGAGGAGATGAGGGAGTAGGGGAGTGGTGGATGGTGGTGATGAGATGGTGAGGAGGATGAGGAAGGATGGGTGATAGAAGGATGAGGTTGGATGAGTTAGGATTGTAGGGATCGTCAAAGGTGGTTCAACGATTGCTTGCGTCGCCAAAAGTCAGGGCCGCGAGCGCAACAAGGAGGACTTGAACATAGAAGGGGGGGATCGAAGCGGAGAGACAGGCAAGAGGCCTGTCCTAGACGGCTAGGACAGGGAGAAGTTGAGAGATGGGGGGAAATGAAGGTACCCATAGGGGTACAACCAAAAAAGATTTTTTTTTTTTTTTTTTCCTTGGTGTCCCGGATTGGTCACCACATCTCTCCCCAACTTAAAGACTGTCCCTAGTCTTCATCTAAAATTTGAAGGGATTAAAAAAAAAGCAGGGAACAAAGAAATTGAAGCAAAGATTGGCCATTTCTTGATCTTGAGAGCAATTGAAGAGTTGAGGAAAATATCTTGATTCTTCCAAATGAGCCCTAGAAGCGGCAGGAGTAGAACAAGGAGGGAGTCCCAGGTGCTCACATATGTGGCATACAGTAGAGTTTTACAACAAAAAAAACGCAGCAAATGACCCTGGTGGTGCACAATTGGGAGGACTTACTTCTGAGATAAGTTGCCCCCACGACAATAAAACTTCTTGACTTGATCAGCAGAGAACCTTCTGGCCAACCGAGTACCATCCAGCTCCTCCAAAACATAAGATCCACCTCTAACTTGATGAACCACTTGATAAGGGCCATTCCAACGATTAGAGAAAAGCTTGCCCCACTGGGTCTCCAAAGATCAATTATAAGCTAAAACTAGGTCACCAGGGTTCAAAGGCTCCCTGATTTGATTAGAGTGCTTGTCCTCCCAATACCAGACGGATTTTGCTCTGGACCCCATCATCTTTTGATAAGCTTCATCACGAACGTCTTCACTTCGCTCCAGTTGCTTGGATCTAGCAACAAACAGATCAGTGGTTGAGGACACCTCCTCCCAAGAGATACCCAAGAAAGATTCCATTTCCAGATCCAAAGGAAGGACTGCTCTTTGACCAAAGATGATTTCATAAGGTGAGTAGCCAGGAGTCCTTTTGGTTGAGATTCAATCAGAAAAGAGAACAAGAGGAAGGAATTTGCGACAATTCTTGCCACTTTCACCAGCCAGTTTAACAAGTGCAGCCTTCAAAGGGGCATGGCCTTGTTCCACCATGCCTTGGCCTTCAGGATAATAAGGAGTAGTAACTCTATGTTGTCCAGGAAGAGATTGGATCATTTCAGCAAGCTTGCCCCCAAATTCAGAGCCACCATCAGTAGAGTAACATCAAGCCAGGCCATAACGCATTGTCCAGGTCTTGTAGAGGAAAGCTGCCACTGATTCAGAGCTAAGGTTCTTAAGAAATTTTGCTTCAACCCATCTGGAAAAATCATCTCTAGCCACAATGAGGTACTTAGCACCACCTGCCTTAATATGAACCACATCCATAGCAATCCTTCCAAAGACAGTGGACTCCCCAGTAGGATAACAAATTTCAGCTGGGCGCCAAGATCACGTTTTTGACAAACTTCACAACTCTTGCACCATTGGGAGACGGATTTCTTCAAAGATGGCCACCAGAATTGTTCGGATAGTCGTTGATAAGTTTCATTTTCCCCACAATGACCAAGGCCTTCATGGAGACTTTCAAGGATAGAATCTTGTTTAGAGGGAATAGTAACAACAATAAGAGCACAAGGATTGCCTCTCATCATAAGTCTAGAACCTTGAACAAAAAAATTAGAAGACTTTCGTTTAAGAGATTGAAATTCCTTAGCAGAGAGATCAGGAGGTTTTTGAAGAGTTGAAAGGTACTGCTCTAATTTAAGCCAGAAGCCTTGTTGAAAGCCAGAATAATTTTGAGAAGAAAAAGAGAAAATAGGTTGGATTAAAGGTTCCTCTTCATTGAAATTGGTTCCAACATCATATTTGTTGTCCCCAAGAGGTCGTCGAGATAAACCGTCAGGCATGGTGAAAGATTTTCCCGGCCTGTGAACAATATCAAAAGAGAAAAGCTGGATAAAGGCCACCCAACGAGTCATAGGAGCATTGGGAAGACTGGGAGCATTGATCATTTCAATGATGGATTGAGCATCAACTTGCAATTTGAAATGTTGGCCCCAGAGAACGGTTTGAAGTTTCTTCATCATTCGAGCCACACCACAGAGTTCCAGTTTGGGCTGGGAGTATCTAGATTCTACATCTCAAAACAACAAAGATTCATAAAGAGCAGGACGGTCCCAACCATTTTCATCTTCCTGAGTAAGGACGGCCCCAACAGATTGATAACTAGAATCAACAGCCAGCTTGATCTTGCCAGCTCCAGGTCCATAAGAGATCTTTTTCAAAACTATGTCTTTACCAACTATCCTTTTGAGTAGCTGGAAAGCACATTCACAATCTTGGGTCCAAATCCATTCAGCATCTTTTCTGGTTATTCGACGCAAGAGTGCACAGATTTCAGATAAAGATGGGATAAAGATTCTAACATAAGTGACAACACCTAGAAAGCCCCTGACTTCAGTTGGATTGATTGGGGTAGGCCAAGAGATGATCTTGTTGACTTTGGCTGGTGCCATCCTTCTTCCTTCCTTGCAGACTACATGACCAACAATTTCCAGAGCAGGGACACAAGCCGCCAGTTTGGATCCAGAGACAGTAAGGCCAGATTCCTCGATTCGGAACAGAATCCTTACCAAGGTAGTAGCATATTCCCAGATAAAACAATGAATTCCTGAATGCCAAGGTAAGAGCTCATTATCATAGTCAGATACTGGACCTTTAATTCCTCCATCGTCAATAAAGATACCAGCATGATCAGGGATTTCATCCTGGAGGATCCACATCATCTGAGCCTGATAGACTGCAACCGAGTTGGTGGCTCCTTGAGGCAATCGAGTAAGTTGAAATCAACCAAGAGGAGTATCGAAAGTAGTGAGAGGACAAGAAATAGGATGTAAGGATTGTTTGTCATAGCCACCCATAATATCCCCTAGACCATAGCAAGCCCTCCCCGCAAAGGATTCAACAAATTCTTCAGTAGCAGGTGGGATACCAGAGTCTTTAATAGTAACTTTATTAAGAGGTTGAAAATCATGAACTATTCTAAGTTTACCATTACTCTTGAGGACACAGAAGACGGGGCTGGAGTAACTAGAAGTTGACTGTTCATACAGGCCAGTTCAAACTCGTTCCCGGACCAACTTGATGAATTCGTCAACTTTAGCAGCAGGGATAGGGATCTTTTTCTTTTGCCAAGGATCATGTTCAACTACAGGGATGATATAAGGGAGGCCATAGGCTTCCCGCAAGAGACCTCTCTCTTCTTCACAGAAAGCAATAGATTTTTCCCTTAGAGATAAGAAATTTTTGATTAACTTTAACTCATCAGGAAGAGGCCATCCATCTGGACCAAAGTTGACCACCTTCAGACGTTCTTCAGTGACCCGTCCATTAGGCACAAAGGGACCAGTAAGAGATTGAGGAAGACCAATTGATTGGGGTAGGCCAAGAGTTGATCTTGTTGACTTTGGCTGGTGCCATCCTTCTTCCTTCCTTGCATACTACATGACCAACAATTTCCAGAGCAGGGACACAAGCCGCCAGTTTGGATCCAGAGACAGTAAGGCCAGATTCCTCGATTCGGAACAGAATCCTTACCAAGGTAGTAGCATATTCCCAGATAAAACAATGAATTCCTGAATGCCAAGGTAAGAGCTCATTATCATAGTCAGATACTGGACCTTTAATTCCTCCATCGTCAATAAAGATACCAGCATGATCAGGGATTTCATCCTGGAGGATCCACATCATCTGAGCCTGATAGACTGCAACCAAGTTGGTGGCTCCTTGAGGTAATTGAGTAAGTTGAAATAGACCAAGAGGAGTATTGAAAGTAGTGAGAGGACAAGAAATAGGACATAAGGATTGTTTGTCATAGCCACCCATAATATCCCCTAGACCATAGCAAGCTCTTCCCGCAAAGGATTCAACAAATTCTTCAGTAGCAGGAGGGATACCAGAGTCTTTAATAGTAGCTTTATTAAGAGGTTTAAGATCATGAACTATTCTAAGTTTACCATTACTCTTGAGGACACAGAAGACGGGGCTGGAGTAACTAGAAGTTGACTGTTCATACAGGCCAGTTCAAACTCGTTCCCGGACCAACTTGATGAATTCGTCAACTTTAGCAGCAGGGATAGGGATCTTTTTCTTTTGCCAAGGATCATGTTCAACTACAGGGATGATATAAGGGAGGCCATAGGATTCCCGCAAGAGACCTCTCTCTTCTTCACAGAAAGCAATAGATTTTTCCCTTAGAGATAAGAAATTTTTGA
Organism: Puccinia polysora; assembly: GCA_025617555.3. NCBI lineage: Eukaryota > Fungi > Basidiomycota > Pucciniomycetes > Pucciniales > Pucciniaceae > Puccinia > Puccinia polysora. The sequence continues at coordinate 38,786,196 of CM062623.1, read as the reverse complement.
TTAACTTTAACTCATCAGGAAGAGGCCATCCATCTGGACCAAAGTTGACCACCTTCAGACGTTCTTCAGTGACCCGTCCATTAGGCACAAAGGGACCAGTAAGAGATTGAGGAAGACCACAGTAAGGATTGCGAGATAGAGGAGGACGCATAAGGGGAGGATTGAGGTTGAGAGGCATAGGCTGGTTGCCTGGTTGGATCTTCTTAGCAACTGGTTTATACTTAGTGGCAAAAGAGAGAAGTTCTTGTTTCCTCCAAGAGTTGACCAGAGAGACTTGATTACCAAAGCTGAGTCCAAGTTCCAACATCTTCCAAGTCCGATGTTCTGCAATATCCTTGAAGGGTGCCTTTTCCATAAAAGGAGAACCAGGAGATAATACTTTGCTCACATGTGTGGCACAAGGTAGGGTTTTGAAAATGACGGTAAAAGATTGCCCTGGCGGTGCACAATTGGGAGGACTTACTTGTACCCCAAATTGCCTCCACTGAAGCCCATATTCCTTCATACCAAAATCACCAAAAACGGGATTGCAATTAGGATCTAGTTTAGACTCATTGCGGAGATTTGAACCAGAACTAAGAGAAGATTGATCAGACTTAAAAGTAGAAGGAAAAGAAGACACAACAGATCCAGATAGAGAAGGAGATGGAGAAGAAATATTTTTGGATTTTTCTATTTTGATGTGTTTTTGTTTTTTAATATTCTTCAGCTCAGAACAGAATGATGAAAGGAATGAAGAATAAGCCTGAGGGATGGGAGTTGACCCTTGAGTTGCAGTCTGAGGCTGAAAAGAACTACAACTATTAGTAGGATCAACTATTCCCCTAAAAAATGAGAGGAACTAGAGTTATCCTTCTGCTTCCCCTTAAAAGATGATTTGGGAGAATGACCAGGAAAATCTCTTTCCCAACGACCAGAATCCAAAGAGCAAAGAGGAACTTCAATTTTCCTGCCATCAGCATCAGGGAGAAGAATTCTCTCCCCAACTTGATCAGAAAACATCAGGGTTGCACCAAAGTCCATTAAGAAGGGTCGTCCCAAGATCATAGGACTGTCCAAACGAGTGATCCAAAAGTGGCAGGTTCCAACAATATTTCAACCAATCCTGACCGGTACATCTTCAGCAATACCAACCAGTTCACAAGCTTGATTTCATATCCCATACACTGCAGAGTTGAACCTGACCCTAGGACTAAGTTTGAGCTTGCAGGCCATAGCATCCAAGATTAAGTTAAGCTGAGATCCAGAATCCACAAGAGGAGAAACAGTTTTAGCTGAGTCACCAAGATAACAAGGAAGGAAGCCAAGGGGACAGGAATAAAGGTTGGAGTCTAAAGAAGGACTGGTTCCACCAGAGTCCTCCATTAAAGTGCCAGAGGAGACTTTGAGTTCTTCTGGGCCAATTTCCACACATCAACGAGAGACCCATTTCTTCATTCCTTCAGCAACAGATGGAGAGATTGATAGGAGTTCAGCCACAGATAGATCAGGAATTTTGAGATCAGAAATTTTCTTTAATACTCCCTCCACAGCATTGGGGTGATCCTTGGAGATGCCCCTTTCAAATAAAACTTTGGGCTGGGTGGAGGGAGGAAGTTCAGGTGACGCAGAATCTAAGATAGGATTAGAAGGTTGAGGTGAGGGAGAAGGATCAGGGTGATCTGGGAACCTTTCCATGAGTGGTTCCTTTTCTACCTCCATGTCTTCTACATCAGAGGAAGGAGGCTCAAGCGATGATCGACGTTTAACGGGTTTTCGAAGGATTGAAGTTGGCAAGGAAGGAGCCTTATGAGGTTTAGGTTCCTCATGTTGTTTCCTGGCTGGATCAGATTGATAAGTAGTCCCAGCAAGACTAGAGGAAGAAATAGCTGGAGTATACCAAGGTTGGAGGGTACCACAGGATGATCGAAATTCAAAGGAAGCAAAAGATTCTTTCACAGGAGGTGATGGCTGGTAAGAGGCCACCACATGTCAGATAGGACGAGACGAGTCAAAAGGGATTAGGGCACCATTAGGGAGGAAGTAATTGTTCCCCCTCTGCTCTACCAACTTTTCCTTTAGGTCCTTCTGAAGTTCCTGGCATTGTCCGGTTCCATGGCCTTCCCTATGACAGTAGTAACATACCAGAGTTGATTTGGGGACAGAAGAAGGAGTTTTAGGAGTAGCTAGCAAAGAAATCTTTTGATCTATTTTTTTCTCAAAGGCTCTAAGTAACTTGGTGATTTCATCTATAGTAGTAGTTTCTCGATTGGAATTAGGATCTGCTTTAGGCCTACGATCTGCCTCCATTTTAATCATAATATCGTTTGACTCTTTAAAAGAAGGAGCATGGACATGTTCAGTAGTTCTAGGCTTTTCAAAGGTAAGAGCAGTTTGACCTTTCATGAATTTATCCACAGTACTCCTAAGGGTGAGAAGAACAGGGAGCTTGAATCGATTATCCCTGGTGGTAATCATGGATCCAGATTTGACCAGTTCTTCTTTAATCCTTTCCTGCACAGCCAACGAAAAAGATTGGAAGAACTTTGCTCAAATTTTGTCCACTGTGTCAATGTGATTGTTTCGGATAAGATAGCTCTGAATGGGATCCCAAGACTTCCCAAAAATCTGATAGTCAGAGGCTGAAGAAATACCACCATTGGAGATCCACTGAGAAACCAGAGCATCCAAATCCTGCAGAGTAAACCTAGCCACATATATTTTACCCCAGTATGCCAACATAGCCTCCCTGAGAAGCGTCCAGTTGTGGGATTCAAATCCCTCGAAAGACTCGATTACCTCCATAACTTCATCAGAGGAGATAAAGAATCGCAACTGATAAGCCCTCTCAAATTCACTAGCTCCATCCACTTCAGCAGCCATTTTGTAGGAGTCCAAGAATCGCTTGACATTTGTACCGTTGAAGCCTAAGTTCTTGTTCTGAGGTTTTATCTTTACCATCTTAGGTCAGACAGGGGTGGTTGGAGTAGCGGAAGATGTCATATCAAATAACAGAGTTCCTAGGGGATCCAAAGAGCAGATTTCCAAAGTGGCTCACGAGTGTGGCAAGAGTAGGGTTTCGCCAAAAAAAACAACAAGTATCTTGCCCAAGCGGTGCACAAATTGGGAGGACTTACTTCTAGGATAAGTTGCCTCCACGGATCAGATTTGAGAAGAGAAAGAAATGGAAAAAAAAAATCAGATTTTGAGGTTGACTTTAAATGTCTTGGGACTGTAAATCCCAAGGTTGCTGGTTCAATCCCGGCCCGGGGGACCAAATGTAAGACTCCAAACGGTGCTAAGCCGTGGCAGTTCTGTGGAGGGGAAAGGTGCTGTTTAGGCTGCCCTCCTAGGAGTTACAATAATATTTAAATTTAACCGGAATCAAGGTCCAGAACCTTATGGATGAGAAATCAAAGTAAGGGAAGACGATAAGAGTTGTTGGTAGCAATGGAAACAACACTATCTGAGGCAAGATGGTGCAGGTAAAGACTTGAACAAATAAGTCAAGGTTTGTTCAGAGTTCAATAGAACAAGGCAGTTGGAAGTAACAACGCCCACAAGCTAATAACTCTGGTCGTCAGCAGCTGATTAGGAAAGATCAACTCAATCCCAACCAACCTCCAGGTTCTCAATAAACCTTCCCAACTCTCCACAATCAAGCGCTTGAAGGGTACCAGAAAACTGTGGGAGGCTGAACAAAAAAAAAGCAATTTGTTTATGAAGCTCTCGAAGCAAATCAATAACAAATTTGAGCAAGAATATCCCAACACTTCTCAAGGGACTCAAGAATAGCGTGGCAAAATTCAACCTTAAAGAAGAAGGGAGGTATAACACTCCAGGTTTTAAGCTTAATAAAACCTCTTCAATCAAACGTGATTGGCTCCAGAAAGATGATCAAGGAGAGATCAAGACCAGTATGGTCGGAAAAAGGGATCAGAGTGGTATAACACACTCAAGAATTCAGACAGACAGGAATTCTTCTTCAACCAGCAAGGATATTGGTTGGTGATAAGGATCAAGGTCACAAGGGACAGAGTTTGAGTATGGAGGCTCAAAGAATCAAGGGGAAATCATAGATATACCCGGATAAATTGCTCAGATAAGCGGGGAAGGATGCCCACAGATAAGTTTGATTATGATAATGGTCTCATTGGATGCTAGGATGATGATGATAGGATCCTCTGATGCTTGGCCAAAAGGCAGGGTAGAGCCCCTCCTTTTATAGACATGAGGCCCTGTATACTATGTACAAGAGATACTACAAATAGGTGCGGAAAAAATGAAAACATAAAAAAAAGATGGGATGAGAGGAAAAAAAAAAGAAATGTTTCCCGCATCAAGAATGACCGCGGGCAACCAGATGGACACCCGCAACAGCGGTCGCAGGTGTTGACAACGGCTGTCGTTGCCTGATTGGCGGCAACAGCGGGGTGAAGGTTCCGACGGCCGTGAGCGGTCGCTTGCGATTGTCGGTCGGATCAGATGATGGGCAAGATGGATGATGATCTCCTTGTTGGTTGGTATTGAGGGTGGAGCTCAATGGTGATGAGGGTGATGGTGATGATGATGATGACTTTGGATGAGGGTTGACGAGAGAATCGTTGGCATGTGTACGGCGTCAGATTTTAGTGTTTTGTGTTGGGGTATGATGCCGGTCCTTTTCAGATAGCGCGTGTGAGTACTAGTGCGACTTTTGATTTTCTTGGATGGGATGGATCAGAAGAATTGAGGTTGAGAGATCTTGATCTGATGATTCGGTTCGAGTTTGGTGACGATGATCTTCGACTTAAATCTTGGTTTAGTCGGACTGAGGTCTGCTCAATCGAGTGCATGATGATCTTGGGGGAGTTGGAGGGGGAATCAATCAAGTTGAGAGGTTGGGGATTGAAGATCGATGGACCGATGAGTCAAGAGGTTGGGATTGATGAAATGAGATTTGAAGAAGATGAGATGCCTGCTGGAGTTGGGAGGACGAGTGGGGAGGTTGAGATGGATGGATGAGGATGAGGATGATGAACGAGGGGTGATTGGAGAGGTGGAGGAGGATGAGTGATTGGTGATGATCATTGAAGAGGGTGAGGAGGGGGAAGAGATGAATGATTGATGAGGAGATGAGGGAGTAGGGGAGTGGTGGATGGTGGTGATGAGATGGTGAGGAGGATGAGGAAGGATGGGTGATAGAAGGATGAGGTTGGATGAGTTAGGATTGTAGGGATCGTCAAAGGTGGTTTGACGATCGCTCGCGTCGCCAAAAGTCAGGGCCGCAAGCGCAACAAGGAGGACTTGAACATAGAAGGGGGGGATCAAAGCGGAGAGACAGGCAAGAGGCCTGTCCTAGACCGCTAGGACAGGGAGAAGTTGAGAGATGGGGGGAAATGAAGGTACCCATAGGGGTACAACCAAAAAAGATATATATATATTTTTTTTTTTTTTTTTCTGTGGTGTCCCGGATTGGTCACCACAATGTCAAGCGCCCACAACTCTGAGAATCGTCAAGTGACCCCAGCCACAGTAGTCCAAGTGTCAGCCGAGCCATTATTCCACCCTAAAGAATCCAGCTTGTCCTTTCAAACTACTCCCTTGATCTTGTTCCCACTCACTGTCATCCTTCAAATCATACCGTTCCACCTTGGATTATTGCATCTCCGATTTAAGTTAGAATGTCTGAATCTACTCATCAAAACCCCACCAATCAATCCGCTCCGATGAACCCAAACTTTGAACAGCCCGCCAATACCTCTGGTAACGGAATAACCCTGGCAGATATCCAAGCGATTGTCCAAGCAGCCCTATCTCAGCAAGCTGCCTCCTTTGAAGCAGATAGAAAATAAATGGAAGAAGAAATAAAACGTCTCAAACTCTCCAAAGGACAACCAAGTCGCTCACCCAAGGTATTGATGGCATCCAACTCAGGTAATGTCTTGGTTGTCCAACATAAAAAGGTCAAGAACAAGATTTCTGTCCACTCCACAACCACTTCCCCTTCACCAAAGCAAGAAAAGACTCCGACCAAGCTGGAAAACAAACGTGCAAGCATCATCAAAGAAAGTTCCCAAAAGCAATTCCGCAGGGCTCAATCAGAACCCGCTCCCAACATCTCAGCACCACTCTCCACTCCAAAGGCTAAAAATGGTTGGAGCCCAGTTAAGCCTTCATCATCCTTGGCCAAGAAGAAACCAAATCAAATGACAACCAATGATTTTCCACCTGAGTTTAAGCAAACTAAAGTGAGTGTTGGTTGTTCTCCTCAAGCCCATCTTAAATAATGATGATGTTAATGAATATGTTGTTTTATCTAGGAATGCCTCTTTGCTCATATTTGCCTTCTCTGGGGCTTACTCCAAACCGGATAAGTCCCACCTGCAGCAAATCAAGAATACATCCGTAGCTTCTGTGCCAACTTTTCCTCTATCAGTGAATTTGAAAGATATGCAGAAGACTCCAATTCGGCTCAACTTATCTCAGCACAAGATGTGATCACTTTGAAGGAAGCACGCGCAGGTCAAATCAAAGTTGGTAGGAACTTGATTCACATCCAAGAAGACTATATCAGCTACATCCACGGTTACCTTGCCTAAGTTGGGATTTGATGCTGGGGTCCTGATTTAGAAGAAGGCTCAGAAAGTTTGTTTAATGCTGCCTGTCAAATTGCTGCAATCAACATATTCCAACAGATCGCCGTTTTGGGTTGCTATGACTTTATGAATTTCAATCGTCTCTATAAGGATGACCTCCTACTTTTGATCCGTGCTTACAATCACTATGTTCACCATGTTATGGCCCAAAAGTATCAAGCTGAATGCAAGCAAGCTGGGAAATATCAAGAGTCTGCAGAGAGCAAGAATGCCCAAAAAAATTGTGCTTGGGTAAGTCAGATTTCTGTTATTCAACTCTTAGCCCAAACTGATCAGAGCCTTTAATTCTAGTTGCGGGACTTATGTATGAAGTTTGCAGTCATCAACGACTTCCCCCCCCCCCCCGCTACAAGAAAATCATCAGTGAAATCACTGCTCATAGTGACGATGAGTGGGATCCAAAAGGCAACTGCTTTGCCATTAAAACTCTTGGTTATCGCTCTAATAAGGCCAACATCTTCTTCCGTTGATTAGATTTGGTCATGAAGGGTGTGTCCAGTGCTACCGGCAAAACTTCGCGCATGAGGGTCCGCAAGTTACCATCAAAGCCAATTGAATCAAAGTTTACCAAAGTCCCCAAGGAGTTACCAGTTGACTTTTACCGTTGGAAATGGATTTTGAACCTCCCAACAGCCCAGCAACGGATCATCCCAGATACATTACAAGTGGCTTTCTTGAATGATCCGTCTCTCTTGCTCCTTCCCAGGAACCACCCAAAGTATGACAAAGACGAAAAACTCTCGGATTGACAGTTTAACAAGAAATACCTTGAGGATACTCTCACGTTTTACCATCTGAATGAGATTTTTAAAGAACCAGAAGAGTCTTCAGATGATGAGGAATGCGGGGAACCAAATGAGGAAGAAATTGAAGGTGGAGTAATTGACTTGGAAGGTTCCAGTCCCAAAGACTCAGATGGGTTTTTGGATGATGGAGACTGGGGTAATCAATACAACTCAGAAGATGACAGCAACTATCAGGAGGATGAGGACAACAACAATGAAGATGATGATTACAGTGAAGACAAGGACAACGAGTTTGATTTTGAGCAAGATAATGCCATGCAAGAGGTGTGAATGGAGCGGTTACAATAGTGATTGAAGTATATAAATCCATTGTCTTTGGCTGATCAGATTCAATCTGTAGCTACTTAATGGATCAGAGTTTTCCTGTGTTATCCCTGTGCAATTCCATGGTATTGTCTATTCATTCATTTCAAACTTGTAAACTCTTGTTAGTTGGATAGCAAAATTAAATCAAGCCTAAGAACATGTTGATCTTTTGGATCTATGTGAACCAAATTGGTTGGAAAACAATACCGATAAGGTTACAAAAAGAAAAGAAGGGAGTGAATTCTTGGGCAAAAAAGAAAGAGAAAAGCAGATTTACAACATTGAGATGCTCAGAAACACTGTGATGTTAATCTCTGGAATCAATCGGGGTCATATTTATTTGCAAAGCACTGAGATGGTTAATGGGGGTCAAGATGATACCATTATTGTCTAGGTTATACGTGGATTTAGGCAGGAAACGATAGGCGGCTAAACTCTGAACAGCATTGGATGGGATCATGCAGAAGGTTTTTGGTTCTAAGGTACCCACAACGGTCTTCATTAAATAGAGCCACCAACAGAATTGGGTTGATGGGCTGTCCATGTCCTTGCAATATTGGTTGGTGATACATTGGAGGTGTAGGGTGGTGCGAGGGCCAAGGCCCAGTAGATCTTAATGGAAGATGTCTCTAACTATTCCATAGAGCACCTTACCATCCATTTTAAAACACACACATTTGGACAGTTCCATTACCGACACCGTCACATATTCCGGACCTTTGGTTGTTTGAAGCACAGAGACTTTTGAGGGCATTATGGTGGCATCAAGTGCATGGGGGATGTCTTTCAAATCTTGAATGTTGGGGACCTCTCTCCTGGTGAATTTGAGCAACGCTTCATATAGATCCCTTCCTACATTCACAACCCGCAATGTTTTGTGACGCCGGTTTTCCAGCTGAGTTGCCCCATGCATGAACTTACCAAAATCAACACTTGCCTCCAACCTTTGAATCATACACAACTTTTTTAACATGGTCCCTTCCATGTTGCCTATAGTCATCAAACACATGGGAGTAATTTCCCTATTGTACAAGCAATCAAAGAATAACTAACCAAATTGATTGTTGGTCTTGAGACCTTGTAACTTCCCAATGAGCCTCTCTCCAACCATCTCAGCTACTCCACTCAAGGGCCCCCACCGTTCAAGCATTTCAGTGATATGCAAGCTGTAATGGTGGTTTGGATGCACCAATAGATTTGGAAAAATTTTTCTTGATGTTTTGTTGTATACAGCATAACTCTCTTCAAAAATTTTGCTGTGGATGGTTTGAATGCGCCTTGAGGCTACAATGTGAGTGCAGCGGACCAAGTTTGCAATTTTCATCATTGCAAATGTTCAATTAGATTGTGGTTTGATGTTGTCAATGTTTTCCAGGAAGAGTTTGCCCACGATTAATGGTATGACATATGTGAAAAGTGTATACCACTGCAATGCCTTCAGCTTGCCAACTTTTTCTTGACCAAGCTTGCTAGGAATACAGCCCACAATCGATGGTAGTTTTATGGACAACAGCTCTTTCCGGAAAAAGTCCATTTCTTTGTTGGTTAATAGCCCACCCCCTGCGCCTTGATTTATCTCGAAATTGCTTGTGCTGACATCAGAGGATGGATTGTTGGAATTGCTTTTGGGGTCACTTAAATCAGCCTTTAATCATTTCCTTGACTTTTCCTTTGTTGGTCTGCAATGTCGTTTTTCTTTATAAGAGAGTGTTTGAAAGCCCCAGCGTTCCCAAAAGTGATGGGCCAAGATGTCTTCATACCAATTGTGCATTATTCCTAATGTAACATGGGCCACAGGGTCTCAATAGGGCAATTCATTGAGCTGAGAGTAACATACACCAGTTTTCCAAACAAGATCATCGCGTGCTTTAACGGTTTGGGTTTGCTTGAAAAGATCGGAAATCCTTCAAACTTCATCGCCATTCCTAGGGGTTCCAAGTGATAATTGATCTTGTTGTTCTTTTGAGACTTTACACCAGGTTCAAAAATATTTAGCGGAATGAGAAGCATAACCAGCTACTTCATGGGTTGCGCCTGTGTTTGCCTGTGTTGCCAATAAGGGGTAAGAGTCAACATTGCACACTTTGCCCATCTGGATGTAAGTGAGTTTGAAAAATTGTGGGTTTCAAAAGAGATAGAACTTTGCTGATCAGGGGTTGAAGGAGGTGCACAATTTTTGTCATGCTGGGGGCCTGCGGTCCTGGAGTCAATCCGGCAACAAATGTATATTTCAAGCGATTCCTTAGAGTTGGTTGAGGATTCATACAGGTCATCATGATAAGGCCGATGGATTGCTGTTTACCGGCAAGCTTGTTACCTTGAGGGTTAAACCAGTCAACAAAAAGGGAAAATACAAGATTGAGGTTTGGCGTGTTTCTGGGATGCTCTGACCATGCCAATGCTTTCCATGCTTTTGCCTGCTGAATATCAAGTACTACCACTGGGTCTTCATGCGCTAGCTTTGTTTTCCATGAATTGATACTTGTCTCAACCTTGGGAAGCAAGAGGAACCATTTGAGCCAGGATGGGAAACATTGAGTGACAAACACACATTGGGGTATGCTGAGTGAAGAAACTTGCTTAGGCCGCAATTGAAATTTTTGAGGTTGGAAATTGCCTTGATAGGAGCTTGCAGCAAAGAGTTTCTTTTTCTTGAAAAGTGGAGCGCCACATGGCGCCATCCTGGGAGTTTCATGGTATGTGCAAAAGTTGGGCAGATTTGGAGGCCAATAGAGAAAATAACAAGATGGGCAGCATAAAACCTTCTCAAGTTTGATGTTCAGTTCTCTGTTCAAAGTGGTACGGACATCAATTGGAACCATGGAAGCCAAGGAGTCTGTGCCTTCAGTACTATGCTCAGATGTGGTCAACATATAAATTAATAATGATCAAGCCAGCTGACATTGTCTAATGCTCATACCACCATGAAGGTGTAACCAAGAAATAAACAAGGAGGTCATATCTAAAAATTTGAGCAGAAAAGAAAATAAGTTTTCAGTATGAAGGCAGCAAGGATCAAAAACCATACTTGAAGTTGGAACCAGTGACCCATCAACGCTTTCTTCTCCCTCAGAAATATAAGGCTCTGCGGCTTGATCTGATTCACTTTCAAAATTGTCTTAAGCTTCCCTTGGGCAGGGAGTTCCTGTTTCCAACAAGCTGTGAAAAACTGATGAGCTAGTGGCAAGGTATTTTTGACAATGTTTGAGTTCATTGCGGGCAGAGATGAAACTGCTTTGTTGACGGTTACCATTCACATTGACATGTTCATGAACAGAGCAATTTGGGCATTGGCAAAAAACTATGTTAAGTTTTGGTGAAGTTGGAGCCATGATAAATATTTGATGATGAAGAGAAGAAAAATAAAGTGGATGGCTGGATTCTGAAGGGTGGAACAATGGCTCGGCTGACACTTGGACTACTGTGGCTGGGGGTCACTTGACGATTCTCAGGGTTGTGGGCGCTTGACGTTTCGCGCGCGTGTCTCCAGGCATATTGCATAGAGACACCTCAATCCCCCGGGTGACAATTATGCAAAATTGTCACCTGTTTGCATGTTGTGTGAGCTAAGTGCGCTGTTGAATAAGGAGCGGTTGATTCATAGCTATTTGGCCAATATCCCGGAAGAGGTGTACTTATCCCAGCATTCTATGATGTGGGTGGCACATACCAGTCAATGAACTGCTCATGGCAATTATTTAATCTAACACCTCTCTGTGCTTTGAGCAGGGACTCAACCATTTGATTTCATTGATAAAGGCGGATTGTTATTTTTGAAAGCTGTTAGGCTGCAGTCTTTGTGACTGTATACCTCTTGCTACCATGTTATGTTTAAGAGAATCTTTATTTCAGAACTTATTTCAACTCTTGTAGTAATATATTCTGAGTAGAAAACGTATGAGAGATGGCAAACATGAGTAAGAAATTCGGATCCAGGTAACAAATAAAGAGGTGAAACTCGTTACCTGCACTATACAAATAGCTAGCGGGTTCAAGCAATGGTTTCAGGCAGGAGTTTGATCAGAACTATCTTTATCAGTCTAAAAAATGAAGGATGAGAGAGTGTAAGAGAGATAACAGAGATTGACAAAAGAGCGAGACGTGTATGGTAAGTACAAGGTAAACAATAGTGAAACAATAGAGGAAGAAATGGAAAGAAAATCTCCCAAACATACCTCCACTGGGGATAGTCTAGGCTCCTCCTGGTTACTGCAGCTGACGAAGAAGTTGGTTGGCTAGTCTTCATGGTTCAGGCGTTGGTGGTTGTAAGATGGAAGGATGGGTTGGTTGAGGAGAGGCTGAGGGAGGAATGGGAAGAGGGAATTGAGAAAGAGATAGATTGATGCAAAACTTCAGTTCTTGGGGCTTGTTGCAATCAGCAGCCCATGTTTACAGTTGACTGAGTTTTGCCTTGCAGGTGCTCCTCCTGAGCGCGGACCCATTCTGCGCAGTGCGCCATTGCGCTCTCCCCTTATTAGGTCAACCCCGCATTGAGCTCAAGGGATCTTTACTTAAAAGTACCCTAGGAGTCTTCTCTAACTCTTTCATTTCCATCTATCTTTATCAGAATCCCCACTCAGTCTTGGTCTGTCAATCAATCTCAACCCACACCAACCGGTCAATCCAGGCTTGTTTCCTATTTCATTCCTCATATACTGTGTCAGACCAACATTGTAGGACTAAGCTAGTGTTGATCAATCTTACGGTATTCACCTATTATTTGTCTCTATCACTATCATCCCCACTCAATTGACTCACTGTTTTTTCTCTATTTTGATCAATCTTAAGTAATTCAATTGTCAATCTTAAGCCACCTAAGGAAGTGATCACAACGTGAAATCGCAATTAATTCAACACCATCAAAATCTCTGTTCTCATTGAGATGGAGTCATAGATCAAAGCGCAAAAAAATTCGGAAGCATAGATTGACGTCAAATAAGGAGTGCATAAAAATTTGATTGACATCCAAGAGATACTAGCAGGAATAAAAGGAAAACAATCAGAATGCTCGAGAAATATTTACATGGCAAATGAAAGAGATCTACATCCTGTAGACCACTCATGAAGCTGAAAGAAATGCCAGATGAGCGGTCAACAGCGCGGCAAAATAAAGGTGTAAAATGGCTGTGAGTTGAATAAAACTGATGAATTATTGTCGTAAAAGGCGATGGATAATAACTGAAATTTTGGCGGAAGGCCCCTTATTGTGAACTAGATAAGTCTTTTCCATATTGCAAACTCTGAGGTGGTCGCAGCTCCAAGTTGGGGATTTCCTGCTTGACCGCATGCCGGCCACCGGGAAAATTGATCGTTTTCTGGATACTATCTTGAAGTCCGGTAGACTTGAAGGAACTAATAATAAAGTTATTCCCCCCAAATTGTGGCTTAATTGTTATTCCTCTCGAGTTTTGATCTTGCACTGGCCTTTTCATGCTTACTTCAATCACCTCTTCAAGGTCTTTGTTCAACAAAGGATCAGTCAGTACTAAAAGGGTCTGATCAAGCGGACAATATTCAAGGAAATTCGGATTTATCTTGGAAAGCTTCAGCATCCTCCGACCCAGCGGTAGTTTCGAATCTCTTTCCTGCTGGATTTCCAACAATGCAGCTTTCAACTGATGCCTCACAGCTTGCTGCTTTAGTAGAATTTCTTCTTGTTCCTTGGGGTTTGGGGAGGGCTCTTGTTTTTGATTTTCTTCCAGTTTTAGTGGCACCTGGTGTGTTCCCCTAACTTCTTTTAACCGGGCCTCCAGCCTCATCATTTCGGCCGCGGCATTGCTCTCAACTGTTTTTTCTTTCTCTTTCAGTCGCGCCTTCTCTTGACGATAATCTTCAATCAACTTTTCCTTCATTTTTCTCGCAAGGTGGGTGATATAAAACCAAAATAGGTTAGTTTCCTTATCCTTGGGTACGTCCATCAGGTTTTCGAACCCTTCAAAACTGGAAGACGTTTTGACGAAACTTTTGTACCAGCCCAGAAGCCTTTGATCTACAATTGAGTTCATATCTGTATTGTCAAGTAGATTACTCATTATGATTGTTGGGGCTTTGAGTTTTAGGAGCTCGTCTGCCTCCTTTGGGGCTCGGTAATAGTTGTATCTAACTTCATACAGGCCACTCTCACGTATTTCCCGGACCGGACCTGCCCAAATAATGGCAAATTTGTGCTCGTATTTTTTTAGAATATTTGCTAATCCAGCGGGCGGAGCTGACTTCAGCAAGAGAACAGTAAAATCGTTTTCTTTAAGCATTTTCTCCAGCTCCTCTTTGGCTTCTTGCGTGCTTTGCAAGTATTCCTTATCTGTCGGGTTAAGACTTTCAGCTTGCAACCGACTAATTTCACTGCTTTCTAGCAATTCAGCACCTTCGGCTTTGTCGAAAGCAGAATGGCCTTCCATGGTACCAGCCATTGTCATTATGTGGGGAATTTCTACGTCATTTCTTTTGCAGATGTCCTGCCAGTATTGTATGGCGCAAGCACGCCGCACCTTGTGATAACCTCCAACCAAAAACACCTTGGGAGGAGTCACTCCCGTCCGGGCTTCAATTTCGTTGTGCCAAATGTCATCTGACTCGCCGTCTTCTATGTGAAGGAAACGCCTATCGGCAATCGCTCGCTGCACTTTTGTTTGGAGTTCAATGAAACGGTTTCTGGAGGACTCCATATGAGCACTGAAGTCCACATCGTTTGGACTAAGAAGCCCTGTTCGTTCTGAGTTAGAATCTTCCAGCCCAGGAAAGAGGTTTTTAGCCGTATGCGAAGGAGTTTGTCTTCGTTTGTTGGGGCAATGGACGCGGAAGAGGGGACAGGGGACAAACGAGATCAACACCGAACATCATTTGGGCACTATAAGGACATGAAAAACAACATATTGCCCCCAAAAAAATCACATTTTGGTATTGATGCCGCTCAGGCCTAGATCGTCCACGGACGTTACTAGATAAAATTATGATGGTTTTTCTCAATTAGTGGTCCTCGAAATTTCTCGAGAGCTAAAAAAAAGGGCGTAAAAATAAAATCAAAGTGATAGATGCGTACTTGTCGGGAGATTTTTAGAGAGGACAAGTTTGACTGGTTGCCCGAGAAGTACCATCTCCAAAAACAAAGCCCGCAAGAGACTTGGTAGAAGACCCTCCACCTTCATGGTCTCTGCGCAAGTCAAGAACTTGAAAATCTAAGGCCTTTCGAATCTAACTTAAGCAGAGCTACCTTGATATTGTAGATGTTTTGTCAAGCGAATGTAATTTCGTTGTTGTTTTTTCAAGCGAGTGTAATATCGTTGTTGTTTTTTCAAGCGAATGTAATTTCGTTGCAAGTGTGAAATCAAGCCCGAAAAGCCCGAGCCTAAACGGAGCTAATGTCTCGGATGACTGGTAAAAGTCACTCGGTGGATGCTTCGAAGCTGTTGAAGGCTCTGATGACCCAGTGTACCTACCCCTTGCTGGCTATTTAAGGCCTAGCAGATTGTATCTCAGAACACTTCAGCTTGGTTCTTACAAAGACCTACAAACTGACTTTGATGGTGCGCCATTCGAAACCTGACGACCGCTTTCGTTTTAAGAGGCAGAATTCGGTACCAATCTCATATCCCGAGAAGCTGCCCCCTTGAACTGTGGGGCCGTCATGAGATCATGAACTCAAAGCTTTCGTAATGCGCACGGTGTAGCCAGCCGTAGCTAGGACCCCCTTACATATTTACGGCTGTGTGAGGATGAGACCTGTTTTGGAATGGTCAACCCCGAGCATCGAGGTGGTTCTTCTGGCGGGTCAATCGGCAAAATTCTCGAAACTACCTCCTGGGCAAATCATGTCGGCCGGACCAACCCCGGCTTGAACAAGCCGTACTTGCAAGGCAAGCCACGGGAGATTACGGGAAAGGATACACGCAGCAAGACTTCTGTGACGCATCCGCAGTTGAGCGAAATTACACTTGAAAAAAAAAAGGTTCACCGCCCCAGTTGTTTCCAAGCGTTGCTCAGTGGCAACAGCTGGCAGTTTTCGCAAACAAGTACGTAGGTTGACATCTGGCTGGTCAGAGAGGACCGATGCCTCCTGAAAGGGTTGCTTAGATCATCTCCGATTTTCTCGCTAAACCCGCTCGTTAGCTAAGTTAGCCAAGGAATTTTCACAATTGTGCAAAAATGAGAGCTCGCTAACAAGCAAGCTCCATAGGTCCGGTCCATTTTCCATAAAGTTACCAGAATTTAGCAAGCTTGCTGAGGGCGTCGTCAAGGTAGGTGGACTGGGGGGTGGTCAAATCCCCTCCAGCCCGTCGCTCCTCCCCCTCGGTAAAGGGGGGGGAGAGCGCCCCTTTTGGTGGTGGGGGGTGGTCAATTCCCCGCCACCCCTGGTTGCCTTGCTGCGACCGGCCTAGCCACCACATTTGGTGGGGAGGTGATCAGGTCCCCCCCACCCTGACCGGTTGCCTCTGTTTAGTGAGTATGCCTGCAATCATCTCAGGCAAGGTTACCAGTGCTACTTGTATAAGGGACTTGGAGACTGAATCCCACAGGTACTGGTACCTAACCTCAATATTCTTGGAGTTGGGGTTGAGTTGTGCTTCCTTGCTGAGAAAATTGGCTCTGGAGTTGTTGTTGTAGATTGTAGGGATAGGTAGGTCAACTCCCAGGTCTGAAATTAGGGCGGCCATCCACCTTAGTTGGTTAGCGCAGTGATTCATGGCTATGAAATCTGCCTCTGTGGTTGACTGAGCCACAATTGATTGCTTTTTAGACATCCAGTGCACCGGGTTGCCATACAGGGTGACCAGGAATCCAGTAGTGGACTTCTGTATGCCTGTGCAGTTGGCGTAGTCAGCATCTGCCTACCCACTCAGGGGTTGGTCTTTTATGGCAGACCTGCAATATTGGAGACCAACATTGATGGATCCCCAGAGGTATCTGAGGAGGCTCATCACCTGGTTCCAGTGCCTGATGGTCAGCTTGTGTGAGAATTATTGTCAGCCTCCTGGATGCCACAACCCTTGCTATCCTTTAGCTACCAGAGGTGATAGAATAAATAATAAATATATTATTTAATAAATACAGCATAAATCCGTAAAATATTTGGATAAAGCTTATTGCACGGTTAATTGGTTTGTTTATGGTTTATTGTTTTGAATCAATATAAATAAATTGATTATTAAATATTTTTATAGAGGGGACACAATTATATGAGGGATCTTTAACACCTCTCTTCAGGGATTTCAGTATGAAAACACATAGTCCTGGTTACTTTGGGCTCTTTAGTTTAAAGGATATTTTGCCCAAAGATAATATGTATATAAAATACACGGTGGAGTGGCAGGGCTTTGTAACCAAGCTGCTAAAACAAAGAAAGGATAATAAAACTCACTGGTATATTATTAAATCCTTTGGGTATCTGTTTGGTATGTGAACTGATGGGTTAAACCTGTATACTAGGGTTATAAGGTTGTTCAGCAGTTTAAATTGATATAAAGAGGTTGAGGAAGGATATTATTAATCAGACTAAGCCATAAATCACTTACTTATCTCTTACAAGTACTTGATTACCTTGGCACGGTGTCTGGATATAAATATAACTGGGTCTCTGCCCATCAATATCCTCAAAAGAGCTCTTTATTTATAGCTTTTGGAGTCCCAATATTATCCTTCTGAGGGGTACAGGCGCTCAAAGGGACGGACACTAAGGTTGGCAGGGTAACCAGTGATAGCCTGTCACGTGTTCTTGGTGCTGTAGCACAGGTAGCATCTAATTCCTCAGGGTATGGGAATTATTCTACTTTATAATTGATATTAGGAAGTTTGAATAACACTAATATGTCCTATTTATGTATTATTTAATTAATTATCCTTAGTAAATGATCCCAGTAAGTTAATAATTATTTTAATAGACATTTCTACGGACAGTCTGATGTCATTTGAGTTCTCATTATGTATTAAATAATTGGAGTAAATTCATGATATTGATTTTAATCCTTATTTTCAAGTTTCTGTTGATTTACTAAAATAATCACTTAAAAATATAAGTCATGGGAATTCATGTAATATTTTTACATCATTAGTTTTCTTAGTATGTCACAGAAATATTGATGTCTAGGAATTCTCCTAATAGTATATTAAAGTATTTTAATATATTTTTAGAAGTTGTCATTGTCTTATTTTTGACATTATTGGTACTTTGAATTATATTTAATAAAAAATACATATAAGGGTTATTTAAGTATTTTTATATAATATTATGTACTTTTAGACTATCTACTATCCACGGGAACATTTATTACATAATTAGAATGTTACCGTGTGGGTTTTAGCATGTTTACGCGGTACCTAAGTTTCTCAGGCCGCCTGTCACTTTTTCAACCCATAGTCCTGCAGCTGTATACTTGTCAGAGGCCTGGGGCTGTGTACACAACCTTGACGGAGTGACAGGGCTGTATCTCAGCTGCGGGAGGGTGCATTGGCTGCCATGGCTGCGTGCGGGAATTGTGACAGAACATATTTCCATCCGTAACTCCTAAAATATACACAACACCTCAATTATGACTGAATTTTAGGTGTAAAACCTCTACGTGACAATACGTGTGAATTATTTAATTGGCCAAAAATTTCAATAGTGGTGCCGTGGCATCTTGGTTTTTCTTTCCTTAATTATTTAAAAATATAAGGAGTTGGATTTCAAGGGGGGGGGCATTGAGTGACCCTACCTACTTTTAGGTGGAGAATCCATTTCTGGCATAATATTTGTGGTTTTCCTACTCCTTCTTAGGTTAATTGTATTATTATTATTTTTATGTTATTTCTGTTACTTTTGCAGCTTTTTCTGCAATAGTAGCAAGCTGAAATTCCCCCACTCCAAGATATGGCCATATCTGAAAAAAATCTGGAGCATGTTTGGGAAAAAATGTTTCAGTTCCTCTTGCTTGCTCTGTAGTTCCTGAGATGTATTGGTCCATCAGGTATGTTATTCTCTGGTAACCATTCATCTTTGTCTGTAGATTCTCCTTTGTATCTTACTAAGTATAGTCTAACATCTTTTCCTTGTACTCTCTCTTTCTTGTCTCTCAATATCCTTCTGAATTTCCCTTTTTCTTTCACAGGGTCAGTTTCTATTGGGATTATTGTTGGAGGGAGGTTGCTACCTTCTCTTGGTTGAAAGTGTTTGACTAGGCTAACAGGAAATACTGGGTGTTTTCTGATAATTCTTAACTCAAGATTAATTCCACAGCATTTTTTCCATGCATCTTTTTGATAAAAATTGGTCAAAAAAAGGCTGGTTTCAGCTTTCTGTTACCTGCTAGATTATTGACATTGGTAGTGGATATCAAAATCTGATCTCCTATTTTAAAGTCAGGTTCTCTATGTGATTTGTCCCATCTTTGTTTGTTGTATTCTACTGCTTCTTCCTCACACATTTGAGCATGATTATTTTCCAGATCTATCATCTTCTTAAAGTCAAGCAATTTTGGATGAATAGTGGCTAATTTATAGTTTAATTTATTCCTAGGGAGTTTTGGAATCCATCCTCTTTCTAGTATGTAAGGAGCTTCTTTGGTAGTAGAATTTTTACTACTGTTTTAACCCATTTCTAGGGCTGGTAGTAGGCTTACCAAATCATGGCAATAACCATGTGAGTTTTTGTATTGTAGACCAAAGCTAAAGAACCTCCTTAAAATATCTTCTAGGGTCTGTATCATTCTTTCAGCTAATCCATCAGTTTGGGGATGGTATGCTGTAGAAAATGTTAGAGTAGTACCCAGTATATCATGCAAATTCCTCCAAAGCTCAGAGGTGAATTTGGGGTCTCTGTCACTGATTATAATCTTGGGTATACCAACATCAGCTCTGATCTTGTTCCTGAATAGTAAAGCTACATTGATAGCACTGTCTTCTTTGTGGTTAGGTAAGAATTTTGCCTTCTTAGAGTATCAGTCAACTATAACTAGGACAAAGTTATTTGAATAAGTACCTCCAGGGGGGAGGCTGGTGACAAAATCCATATTGATGATTTCCCATCTGGTTTTAGGTTCAGAGATCTTCTGTAGGAGTCCGAACCTATTGCCAGTAGTTTTATTGGATTTTTGGCAGGTCTCACAGCTAGTAACATAATAAGTAGTGATTTCTTTCCAGTCTATCAACCAAGCAGTTTGTTTTACTTTCTCCAGGTTTCTTTCTGTGAATAGATGCGCTGATGAACAGTTGTCATGGCATTCCTGGAGTATATGTTGTATATGTTCTTAATTGCTTAGTACTAACAGCTGGAATTTCAGTGTCTGTAGTAAAGGAGACCATCCCAAAAGGTAAACCTTCCTGCTTTATAGGGTTTAAGTAATGAAGCAGGTAGAATATTGATCAGATATGCTTCTGGGGATTCACATTCCATAATGGTAATCAGAAGCTTTATTTCAGGAGAGTAATTGTCCCTTACTAGGTTGAAGAAAGCAGTATCTAATTCACATAAGTGGATCCCCATTATTGGAGCATTTAATTCAAAAAGATTGATGTTCAGGATAGGAAAGATATCTTGATCTTCAGGGTCATATGCTGGATTGTAAGAGTCAGTAGGCAAAGAATTCCCACTTAGACAATCAGCATTCTGGTGTTTAGCTCCAGCTTTATGCACTATAGTGACCTGTCCTCTATACTGTTGTATAGCAATTTGCCACCTGAGCATATTTCTGCTGGGGGTTTTTGATTTTCATAAGAGTTCTTACAGCATTACACTCCATGATCACTTGAAAAGTGGTGCCTTCTAAGTAATAGTGTAGCTTTTCTAAAGCACATACTAGCACATACTAGAGCCAAACATTCCAAATGACTGGCTCCATATCTCTGTTCTATATCTTTGATCTGTCTAGATATGAAGAGTACTGGTTTCTCTACTGGTCTGTCTTCTTCTATCCTTTCTTGATGTAGAGCAGCTTGTAAACCTTCCATACAGGCGTCAATGTACAGTTTAAAGTGCTTGGAGTAATCTAGTTGGATGGGTAAAGGAGTAGAGGTCATAGATATTTTTATTTCCTCATAGTTTTTCAATCTCTCATGAGTCATTTCAAATAGAGCGTTGTTGTTGCATACTTCATACAGAATCTTAGTTAGCATATCAAAATTTGGTATGTATTGTCTGTAGTAACTGAAAAAACTAATAGAAGACAGAAACTCTGTTTTGTTTTGGGGCATGGGTCTATTCATGACAGCAGCTATCTTATTTTGATCAGCAGCTAGAGTTAGAACAGAGACTATATGTCCTAAGTCTTTCAATTCCCTGTAGCCAAAGTTTCATTTCTTCATGGATACCTTCAATCCTGCTTTGAATTTAGTCTGGAGTACTAATCTTACTTGGATTATATGAGTATCCCAATCATCAGAGTATATGATAATATCATCTATATATACCATCATCCATCCTTGTCTGATGTATGTACCTAGAACTGTATCCATTGTTCTCTGCAAGTGTGATGGGGCATTCTTTATACCAAAGGGCATCCTAAGATATTCATATATTATAAAATGACAGATTATTCTCAAAAAATTCATGCTTTCAGGGCTGATAGGTGTCTGGTGGAAACCTTTAAGCATATCCATAGTAGTGATATACTTGGCCTTGGAAAAGTTATGCAGAGCATGATCAATCCGGGGTATAGGATAATAATCTTCCTGAGTATAATTATTGGGCATTCTGAAGTCTCCTACCATTCTTGACTTGTAATTATGCCAAGATATGATTACAATTGTGGTCACATCTACCTGCTCATTGTTCCCTACTTTCCTTAATACTTCTAACTCTATCAGTTCTTGGATATTTTACTCAAGAGCTTTTCTAGACTTAGGACTAGAGGGATAGGCTGGTATTCTTAAGTTTGGAGGATAAGGAAGCTTTGTGGTCAATGTTAATATCATATCATGTCCTTTAATATCACCAATGGGATGATCTTTAGTAAAAAAAGCATTTTGGTTCTCAAAGCAGAATGTCAATATATCTTTCTTCTGTTCTTCAGAAAGTTTCATATTCAGAGCTGCTTGAGAGAAGTATTCTTGGTAAAAGCCTTCTATATGCTTTTGATAAGTAGAGGAGGGAAAGTTAGATTGAATGGTGCATATCTTAAACTTCTTGTCCCAATTACCACCCACTGTGAAGTATCTCCCTTTACTCTGGAACACATCTGTGCCATATAGACTTAAGGCATCATTAACTAGTATCAGGTAGTCACATAGTCCATTGAGCAATACTACAAATTCCACTGGTATCCTCAAAGATCTTTTAGTATGGGGTAGTATTATAGGAGCAGTCCATACTCCAATAGCATTCATGGTAGAGTTTCAAGAGCTAAACTTGGCTTTTGGGATGGGCAGAGGGTGTTCTTTCCAATTGGGATCCCATTTTTTTAAGAATTGAGCACAGACACATGAGCAGAAAGCTCCACTATCCAGTAATAACATTATAGAGCTGTCTTTATACAATCCTGTTGCATATCAAGTTTGAACAGTGGTATAACTTTTCCCACTCATAGGTTTAACTGTTAATTGTTTAACATCCTTAATATTTCTAGGAATTATGGTAGGATCCCATTGTTGGGGAAAACTAGATCCCCTTGGATGTTATTGATTTCTAAAGAATTGCCTATATCTCCTTCTATAACATAAACAGGGTTAGTCAGCATCAATTCATATTCAGAAAGAGATCCTTCAGTATCAGCTATATCTTCATAGTTTTGATTCCCTTCAACCTCCTGTTCTCTTTCCAAAACTTCTATCTTCCTTTTTGGTAATGGGCAGTCTTGTCTCATATGCCCTGTCTTGTTGAAATTCCAACAAGTTCCAGGCATCCTCTCTTTGTCCCTATTCTCATTAGGTTTCTTATTATCAGAGGTATTAATCAGAGGAGGTTGTTCTCTGGTTTTGTTAATGTTGTAGTTCTCTTTGGGTCTAGAAAGGACTTTCTTGTCTACCCCATTCATATCTATGACTTCTTCTAACACATTGATTAGAGTTGGCAAGTCAGCATCCATACTAATCCTGCATCTTACACTATGGTTAAGATTTCCAGGACACAGGTTGAGGAGTCTTCCATGTACTTCCTCTTTATCAGCATCTGGATAGAAGCAATCTAATCTTTTCTTCTGTTCCAAGCACCATTTGTGAGGCTTATCCTTGGAGGTGTAAAATGAGGAATTTTTGAAATTTTTCATCATTTTTCTTCCTCACATTCTAGAACCAAATTTTTCTTTAATCAGAAGTTTCCAAGAATTCCATGGTAAGGATCCTCCTTCTTCTCTTTTACTAATAAACCAGTCCAAATCTACTCCTTCAAACAGTCTGGGCAGCCTGCAAACAGCTATAGCTTTTGGTAAGTCATAAGAGTTAATTGTGTAGTCAATAAATTTAATAAAATTTATATGATTGTATTATCCTTCACTGGAGAACTTGGGCCATTCAGAAATAGGGGGTAACAGTTTGAGGGCTTGCTCCATCTCAGGGGTAGGTATAAGTCTCTAAGATCATTCTTGATCAGATTAAGTTGCAGGTCCACTTTATTATTAAGCAGATCCAGTTTCTCACTAAGGGATAGAATGGAGCTGTTAGTAGTGGTTACCAATTCTTCTTTTAAGGGTTGGAAAGAAATAATAATCTATTCTTGGATTCCTGACAACATATTCTTAATTTTTTGAGTCTGTCTGATCCTACCTTGATTCATTGTCTCCAATAACTGTTCTTTGTGTTCTTTGATTTCTTCCATTCCTACCATCTTTGTTTTTTATTAATCAATCTGGCTAATACTGAGGTTAATTTATCCATTTGGGTATAAAACCCATCCAAATTTTCACAAACAATTTCAAAATTATGGCCCATATCATTAGAAAAGGAATTAATTAAATCAGATGTTTGTTTGGGCTCAGAATCAGAGACTCATTGTTGTAAACCTTTTTCCATTTTTGAGCTAGGGATATCATCTGATCCCAATCTTTCTTTCCCTTTGGCTTTGGATAGGAAGAGGATCTCTTCTTTCCTGATCCTTTCCCTTTCAGTTGGGCTAATTGATCCCAAGGATTCCATTTTTCTATGTAGGATTCTACCTCTTTCCTTGGAATAATTTTCTGAAGAGCTATCTTGGTAGCGTTTTCCTGGGAGATTATCTTTTTCATAGATACCATGTCCTCTTTGGCTTGGGCTTCTTTGAACTCTTCCCAATATTTCACATGCTCTCTGACTAAGTCTTTGATCCTGGCTTCCTTGGCCAGATTCTGCTGGGGTGGCTGCAGGGACTCTTCTTTTAATGGAGGGTGGCTTAATCCTACTACCTTCTCAGGCTGCGGGTTGGGGGAGGGAAGAATTACTTGGTGCTGTTCCTTGTCCATCAAAATTTAATTCACGGCTTCCAGTCCCCTTATGGTTGTCATTATTGGTGGTCTCACGGTTACTGGGGGCTCCTGGCAATGATCCATAGGAGGTAACTCTCCCTGAGGCTCTTGTGTTACATCAATTCATATTTGAATAAAATGTTTGTAAGTATTTTTCTTTCTTCAGAAAAAATCCGTAAAAACAAGTTTTATTTAAAACTCACTTAAGTTGATGTTCAAAGGTACCATGAATTTATTGGGATTAAATTGTTCCTTAGTAGGTAATCCTATGGGGTCTTGGTGTTTTCCAATGAGGTCTTCACCTGCCCAATCAATATTTTCAGGGTGTCCAGAGATACCTGGGACTTATTGATGCAATAAATCAATTTCAGTGGTGGTGGTCTGGTACAGCAGGGTTCACTGATGTAAAAAAAGTTCATTTTATTGGTCAATAAAATATATTAATATTATTTAAAAAAATAATATGGTAATACAAGTTGTATACTTACTTTTATATTTCAAAAATTAATTTATACAGTATTTCTTCCAAGTTTTATGTTTCCCAAATAGGGCCTGAAAGTTTATACAACTCTCAAGATCTTCTTGTTCAAGTATTTTATCTAAGTTTTTACTTGCCAAAGAGATATTAAGTTGCTCAGCTTGAGTTAAAGCTTTCCAACCAGTAGGTTTATAATTTTCAATATATTCTTCTTTTCTTTTCTGTAAAAGATTTAAATAATAGATTATTAATTCTGAATTGGTTTTTAAATCCACTGCAAAAGAAGTAATGATACATATTGGTTCTAAAGCCAGATAAATTTATATTTGATTTAATTTTTTGTGAAATTTCTGGTCCAAGGTATTAAATATAATAAAATGGAATATTTCCTGGCCAGAACCCCAATTTTCAGCCTCCTGGATGCCAAGACCCTTGCTATCCTTTAGCTACCAGAGGTGATAGAATAAATAATAAATATATTATTTAATAAATGCAGCATAAATAAATAAAATATTTGGATAAAGCTTATTGCAAGGTTAATTGGTTTGTTTATGGTTTCTTGTTTTAAATCAATATGAATAAATTGATTATTAAACATTTTTATAGAGGGGCCACAATTATATTGGCTATCTTTAAGACCTCTCTTTAGGGAATTCAGAATTAAAACACTTAGTCCTGGTTCATTTGGGCTCTTCAGTTTAAAGGATATTTTGCCCAAAGATAATATGCATATAAAATACACGGCAAAGTGGCAGGGCTTTGTAACAAGGCTGCCTCGACAGAGAAAGGATAATAAAACTCACTGGTAAATTATTGAATCCTTTGGGTATCTGTTTGGGATGTGTACTGATGGGTTAAACCTGTATACTGGGGTTATAAGGTTGTTCAGCAGTTTAAATTGATATAAAGAGGTTGAGGAAGGATATTATTAATCAGACTAAGCCATAAATCACTTAGTTATTTCTTTTAATTAATTGATTATCTTCGCACGTTTTCTGGATTTAAATATAACTGGGTCTCTGACCATCAATATCCTCAAAAGAGCTCTTTATTTATAGCTTTTGGAGTCCCAATATTATCCTTCTGAGGGGTACAGGCGCTCAAAGGGACGTACACTAAGGTTAGCAGGGTAACCAGTGGTAGCTTGTCATGTTTTCTTGGTGCTGTAGCACAAGGAGCATCTAATTCCTCAGGGTATGGGAATTATTCTACTTTATAATTGATATTAGGACGTGTGAATAACACTTATCTGTCCTATTTACGTATTATTTAATTAATTATGCTTAGTAAATGTTCCCAGTAATTTAATTATTATTTTAATAAAAATTTCTACGTAAATTATGATGTCAGGTGAGTTTTCATTATGTCTTAAATAATTGGAGTAAAGTCATGATATTGATTTTACTCCTTATTTTCAAGTTTCAGTTGATTCACTAAAAAAATTAATTAGAAATATAAGTAATTGTAATTCATGTAATATTTTTACATCATTAGTTTTCTTAGTATGTCACAAAAATATTGATGTCTAGGAATTCTCCTAATAGTATATTCAAGTATTTTAATATATTTTTAGAAGTTGTCATTGTCTTATTCTTGACATTCTTGGTACTTTGAATTATATTTAATAAAAAAGTCATATAAGGGTTATTTAAGTATTTTTATATAATATTATGTACTTTTAGACTATCTACTAACCACGGGAACATTTATTAAATATTTAGAATGTTCCCATGAGGGTTTTAGCATGTTTACGAGGTACCTAAGTTTTTCAGGCCGCCTGTCACTTTTTCAACCCTTAGTCCTGCAGTGGCATACTTTTCAGAGGCCTGGGGCTGCGTACACAACCTTGACGGAGTGACAGTGCTGTATTTCAGCTGCGCGCGGGTGCATTGGCTGCCAGGGCTGCATCCTGGAATTGTGACAAAACACATTTCCATCTATAACTCCTAAAATATACACAACACCTCAATTTTGACTGAATTTTAGTTTTGAAACCTCTACCTGACAATTCGTGTGAATTATTTAATTGGCCAAAAAGTTCAATAGTGGTGCCGTGGCATTTGGGTTTTTCTTTCCTTAATTATTTCAAAATATAAGGAGTTGGATTTCAAGGGTGGGGTCAGTGAGTGACCCTTCCTAATTTTGGCTGGGAAATCCATTTCTGTATTAATATGTATGGTTTTCCTAATCCTTCTTAGGTTAATTGTATTATTATTATTTTTATGTTATTTTTATGTTATTTGTGTTACTTTGGCAGCTTTCTCTGAAATAGTAGCAAGCTGACAATTATTGGACCACAAGATTAGTCAAATAGCAGCACTGAAATGCTGAGACAATAATGTCTTAGGATTGATCCTTAAAATTAGGCAGAGGAAATGGCAGGCTTGGCAATATGAATGAATTGGTGAATAAATGGGTGGAAAACTTCAAGGAGAAGAGCTCCTTAAATACAAAAGATGGTGCTGATGTGGAGCTCATGTAAGGACAAGAAAAAGGAAAAATCTCCGCCCCATATGGGCTCTACAGGCTCTACAAGCCTTGCTAATTGGTTTGGGATTAATCAGCCCACTTGGAATTGGTCCCTGAACCCTTAAAACCAGTCTGTACTGGTTGAATTGGGTTTTTCCACCCTTACTGGGCTGAACCAGCCCTTCTTGCAGTTCAGAACCTGGCTGGTTGTCCCTTACAACCAGCCCTGTTACCTATGTGACCTCATTTACCAGGCTGCTTCTTTCATTCAACCAGCAGTTGTCCCCTAGCATGGACCAAGTGGGGCCCAGAACTTACCTGGGTCCACTCTCAAGCTCACATGGGGGGGATGTAATTGGCGGGCGTGCTGCCTCCCCCCCTCTTTCCTACCAAGGTGACCAGCAGGGGTGGTCAAATCCCCTGCTGGTCACCTGGGATGCAATTTGCCCCAGGCAGACTGTTGAAACAGGTGGGCTGGAGGGGGATCAGGTCCCCCCCAGCCCTTGGTGCTTCCCCCTTGGTAACAGGGGGGGGGGAGAGCACCCGGCTTGGTTGGTGGGGGGGGGGGTGGTCAGATCCCGCCCACCACCTTGTTCCCTCAACCAGCAACAGGTGGAGGGTGATGAAGTCCCCCCCACCCTGGTCGGTTGCCACATGCAAACAATCACTGGCTGGTCCTCAATGAGTGAGAGGACCAGCCATCCTCCCTCTCCCTCACAACCAAGCAAGGGGAGGGTGCAAGAAAGGGGCTGCCAGCCACCGCGGCTGCAACCAGCCAGGTGGCAAAAGCGGGGCCTCAGCCTTGCACACAGCGGGTGGTAGGACTCCAAACAGAGTCCTCTGCCCCATAAAACAGCCCCACATGGGCTGTTGGGCCCCGCAAAGGGCCAAAATAAAAAACAAGCGGCCCCTAGCAGGCTGCAACAAGGGCAGTGGCCCCAATGGGTTTCCAAGGCCCAAAGACCACAAAAGAAACACGTTGGCAGGCCAGCCCATCTGGCCAAGTGTGTCCAAAATAAACCTTGGGCCCAGTAATGCCCTAATAAGTCCATCTGGCTAAGGTGGCTCATCCACCATGACGGGCCTGTCAAGGCCCGTGTCCCAATGATGTGGAAAACATGTTTTTGCTCTCAAAAGCCCAAAACCCACAACATCCACATAGGCCCATGTGGCCCACATGATGTGCAATGGGCCATGGAGGCCCATTTGCGCATCCCATTTGGATTACACAATAATATGTGTATTACCTGAGTGCATCCATATTTTAACACACCCCCTTAATCCAAAAGGGATGCCATACGCATACTAGACACAAACTGTTGATGTTTGTTCCTATCTAATGCCTTAGTTAAGATATCTGCAATCATTGGTCCAGTGGGCATGTACCATAACACTATCTTTCTGCAGTTCACTGCATGATGTATATAGTTACAATGAAAATCAATATTTTTCTTTCTTGAATGGAACACTTGGTTTTCTTCCAATGCAATGGCACTCTCATTATCAGAATAAAAAAATGCAAACCCTTGTGGTTTATGAGTATCCTCTAATATCTTTCTCAACCACTTTGCCTCCTGTGAAGCTGACAGGTACGCTCTGTACTCAGCTTCTGTTGATGAAAGAATTATTT
Source organism: Puccinia polysora (assembly GCA_025617555.3). Taxonomy (NCBI): domain Eukaryota; kingdom Fungi; phylum Basidiomycota; class Pucciniomycetes; order Pucciniales; family Pucciniaceae; genus Puccinia; species Puccinia polysora. The sequence goes on along the minus strand of CM062623.1, from coordinate 38,757,550 downwards.
CTGAAACCTTCTTAGACATCCATGACACTAGATTCTTTCCTAAAAAGAATAAAAAAACACTTGTTGATTCCCTAGTGTTACCTTCTGCCCAAATTGAATCAGAATAACCAACCAAATCAAAGTTTGCTGACTTTGAAAACCGCAGTCCCAGACTGCTTGTTCCTTTAAGATACCTCCTAACTCTCTTCAATGCAGACCAATGCCTAATGCTTGGTTTCTCTAAGTTTTATGACAAGATTCCAATTGAATAAGCAATATCTGGCCTTGTAAACTGCCCCAAATAATTTAGTCATCCAATAGCTGACCTATAATTTTTCCTGGATTGGACAAACTCCAGATTCTCTTCTTTCTGTAGACTTTTCTAACCAAATGTTAGACTTCATTGGAGTACCAAACTCCTTTCCATCCTCTAAGCTGTACTGCTTAAGTAGAGCTAACACATAATGGTTTTGATCAAACTTGATCCCATTATTGCTCTTACTAGCTTTCATTCCCAGCACCTGTTGTTCCAGGCAAAGCTCTTTTATCTTGAACTCCTTTTTGAGTGCCTACATGACTCTCTCTTTACTATTCCCAATAATGACAATTTCATCAACCCATACAAACAAAATTGCATCCTTTCTCACAAAGAGAAAAGGGTTTGCCTCACTTGTCCTGAAACCAATATCTATCAGTTTCTTACTCATGGTATTCTACCATGATTTAGCTGCTTGCTTCAATCCATACAGGGATCTACACAGCTTGAGGACATATTCCCCTTTACCTGCTGAGAGGAAACTTCTCACAGATTTTCTTCATGGTATCTGGCTTGGTCTATACCAGCCATTTCTTGAAACCATCAGGAATTGAAATATAAACAGTCTCCTCTTCTCCAAGTTTTGCATTCAAGTATGAAGTCACAAAATCAGCCTGTCTGATTTCTTCACCCAAATCCACTGCTAAAGCAATGATGTAACTGAAGGTGGAAAGCCTTCCAGTTGGCAAAAAATTCTCTTGGTAATCAATGCGCTCTTTCTGCTTGAAGCCTTGTGCAACACATCTAGCCTTGAACCTCTTCAAAACTCCATTAGTATCAAACTTCTTATTCAACACTAACCAAGACTCAACAATGGTCTTTCCTTTTGGAACTAAATCCAGCTTAACCACTTCAAACACAATATTATTTTCCAGAGAATCAAATTCCTCCAAAATAGCTGTCTTCCAATTGGCCCTGTCATCAGAATTCATAGCTTGGCCAAAGCTATTTGGTTTAACCCTATTACCCATTTCTGAACTTAACTGTAGAATCTCATTCAGCATACATTGTTACCAAAACATATCTTCTTCATATTCTGCAGAAGCATAATGGGACTTCCCTTCCCCAAACCTATCAACAGGTATCCTTTTCCTTCCACTCCTTCTAAATGGAGGTGGAGGCTCATCAAGTTCTGATTCCACAGACTCACCTGAAGCGGGTACTGAACCCTCCTGTGGCACATCTGTCACCTCAAAATCATCACTAATGATATTCTATACAGCATCTGCTGGTGAAATAGGCTGCAATGCTATTTCCTTCTGTGATTCCTGAACAGCACTATCTTCACTCCTTTTCGTTTGAAGGTACTTTCTTCAAATTTTACATCCCTACTATGGATAACCTTTCTTGTCCCTGAACAAAGAATTATGTATGACTTACTTCTTAAATCATAGCCTAAAAGTGCCCCTGTTCTGGCTCTAGGATCTAACTTCCAATCCATTTCATTATGGTGGATGCTAAAATAAACTAAGCAACCAATTGTTCTTAGGTGTGATGTTTTGGGGTAAAACTTCCAAAACAGATAATGCGGACTTTTCCCATTAAAACTCAAAATATTGTGCAACAGAAACACTTTGAACACCAACTCAGCCCATAAAGACTTTGGAAAACCAGATTAAGCCATGATAGTTTTGACTTTGTCCAATAGAGTCCTATTCATCCTCTCAACTATTCCATTGTTTTGTGGAGTACTTGCAGTAGTAACTATATGAGTAATACCATAATCATTCAACAGTTTCTCAAACTCTTTACTCACAAACTCATCAAACCATTCTGTTTCCAGAATTTGAAGATTTCTGAAACCTCCTTTGTGGTCTGATACTTTTATCTCATTGGTTTCACCCAAAAATAATTAGTTGCTGTATCAAACAGATTGATGAAGTACTTTGCCCCCCCAAGGGACACTGGTGAAAATGGCCCTGCCAAATCAATGTAAAATTCCTCTCTAGGAATTTATGTGCAATCTATACTCTTTGAGAACACATTCCTGTTCTTGGCCCCTAAATTACAACTTTCAAATTTTCCGTCCTTTACCTTATGGCCACTTCTATTGTGAGCAACAGTGCTCAGAGCTGAAAACTTGAACGAGTTTACACAGAGCAACTTATTCTGAAGTTTTCCACTCAGGATAGTTCTCCCATCCAAATCAATAACAAACTGACCTTCTTCAAGATAACAAATCTGGAAACCTTATATCCAGAGAACTCCAATAGAAACAAGGTTATGAGGCAAATCTGGTACATATAACACTTTCTTAAAAGATATTCAGAAACCCAGGTGATTTTCAAGAATAACTTTTCCAATTAATTTAATCTGAATTGTTCATCCTTTTGGGCCAATGTTTACAACACCGGCAAAATCTCTAAGATTTGATAACAAATTTGGCTCAAAAAAAATGTAGTCTGTACAACCAGAATCAATAAAAAAAAGAAAATCCTCCTTCAATCCTCCAAAAAGGAAAGAAGAATTATAAGCCACTGATAAGCTCTTATCATCAAGGTTAAGATTACATACTTCATAATCAATCAAGTCCATTTCTTGATCCTCATTAATTTTAGCATTCTTCTTGGTGGCTTTTTCCTCAACAGCTTGTTCCATTGAAACATCCACTGCAACCATAGAAAAATTTTCCATGGCAAGGTTTACCTCTTTGTCTTCCTTTTCAATTTCCTCTGATTTCTTCCTCTTCTTGGCCTCCTTGCAATCCTTTGCATAGTTCCCCTTCTTCTGAAAATTATAAAAAAAGACTTTTGATAAATCCCTTGTGGCCTTTGCCTTCTTCCTTGATTTTCCTGTCTTTCCCACCAGAGAAGTTACTGTTCCCTCCCTCATTTTAAATTGAAGATCATCCTTTTCAATCCTTCTAAGCACATCCTCTTGTCCAGGAAGGGGATCCAAATGAGATATAATCCTAACCAAGGACTCATATTCTTTTGGTAGCTTTGGAATAATTAAGAGTAAGAAACATTCAGGATCCATGTTCAGCCCAGATGAATTGAACTTAGCAATACTTGATCTTGCCACCCCCACAAATTTTTTGCAGTTGACAAATTTCAACTTGAACAATTTATTTTATTGAAAGCAATACCCTTTTTATGAAAATTATCACCAGCATGCTTGGCCTTGACCATTTTTTATAAAACAATCCCCATCCTCATATGTTCCTCTGTGAGAGTATCAGCAACCCATGCAATATGACTCTCATCCAGATGTCTAAGAATAAGATGATTGGACTTCTTCTCCACCTCTGAACTGATAAAAGTATCATCTGCATCCATAATATACCCACAACAGATGTTGTCCAACTCACCGTCCATAAAAACAGCCCAAGCATTAAAGTTTTGACTATTCGAAACAATCTTGGTGGAGCTTGAATCTAGGATATAAGACATCTTCTTTGAAAACTTGAGGTCCTTGAAGTTCTCCAGAGTAAGTTACAAGGTTCTATTCTGTTTGGAAGTAATGATGATTATGGTAGTAATAATTTGTGAGAGTTATTGGCCCACAAGCTTAGTCAAAGAGCAGTACTTAAACAAAAAGGAATTCTGATACAATAATTTCCTATCATTGATCCTTAATATGAGGAAGAGGCAATGGAAAAATTGTGAATGTGAATGAATTGGTGAATAAATGGATGGAAAACAGCAAGGAGAAGAGCTCCTTAAATACAAAAGATGGTCCTCATGTGGAGCTCATTTAATGACACGAAAAAGGCAAAAATTCCGCCCCAAATGGGCTCTACAGGCTCTACAAGCCTTGCTAATTGGTTTTGGCTTACTCAGCCCACTTGGCATTGGTCCCTGAACCCTTAAGACCAGTCTGTACTGGTTGAATTTGGTGCTTCCACCCTTACTGGGCTGAACCAGCCCTTGTTTCTGTTCAGACCCTGGCTGGTTGTCCCTTACAACCAGCCCTGTTACCTATGTGACCTCATTTAAAGGGCTGGTTGCTTCATTTGACCAGCAGTTCTCCCCTAGCATGGACCAAGTGGGACCCAGAACTTACCTGGGTCCACTCTTAAGCTCACATGGGGGGATTTAATTGGCAGGCGTGCCGCCTCCCCCCCTCTTTCCCACCTACGTGAGTATCAGGGGTGAAAAAATCCCCTGCTGGTCACCTGGGATGCAATTTTCCCCAGTCAGACTGTCAAAAAAGGTGGGCTGGAGGGGGATCAGGTCCTTCCAGCCATTGGAGCCTCCCCCTTAGTAAGGGGGGGGAGAGCGCCCTGCTTTCTTGGTGGGAGGGTGTTCAGATTCCCCCCCTCCGCCTTGTTCCCTCCACCACCAACAGGTGGGAGGTTGATGAAGTCCCCCCCAACCTGGCCAGTTGCCACATGAAACCAACCACTGGCTGGTCCTCAATGAGGGAGAGGACCAGCCATCCTCCCTCCTCCTAAAAAACAAGAAAGGGGAGGGAGGGAGGCAGGGGCCGCCAGCCTCCGCGGCTGGGACCAGCTGGGTTGCGCAACCGGGGCGGTGGCCTTGCACACAGCGGGCGGGAAGACTCCAAACAGAGTTTTCTGCCCCTCAAAACAGCCCCATGGGGGCCATTGGGCCACACAACAGGCCACAATGAGAAGAAAGCGGCCCCTAGTGGGCTGCAACACAGGAGGTGGCCCCAATGGGCCGCCAAGGCCCAAAGATCACAAAAGACACACTTTGGCAGGCCAGCCCTTCTGACCAATTGTTTCAAAAATAAACCTGACCAGCAATGCCCAAATAAGCCCATATGGCTAAGTTGGCCCATCCACCATGACTGCCCCTTCAAGGCCCGTGTCCCAATTAGTTGGAAAACATGTTTTGGCGCCCAAATGCCCAAAAACAAAACATCCATATAGGCCCATGTGGCCCATGTGATGCCCAATGGGCTGGGGAGGCCCATTTGTGCATCCCATTTGGATTAAAAAATAATATGCACATTACCTGAGTGCATCCATTTTCTAACAGCTTGTTGGTATACTGAGATAGCACATTAACTGTGTGGAGGATGTTGGGTCAAGTGTGTAGCCCAAGATGATTGGGAATTCCAATGGCCTTCTCCATGATCTTCACATCAAAAGGTTCTGCTTTTTTGTAGGCTTTTTTTGACAAGATTTAGTGGGGCAGGACTGTTGAAGGAATTAGCTTTGGACATGGAGAATTTGTCTAGGACCTTCTTGCAGTATTCCCATTGATGAACCAGTATGGTGCCATCCTCCTTCCAGTCTAGAGTGTATCCCGGGTGTAGTACTGGCTTTTCTGAAGATTTGATCCTATTTTTCAGCTGCAGGGCAGTCAGGAATTTGATTATCTCACAAGTGACTTTCCTAAAATCAGCCTTTCATCAACATGGATGTGGAGCATGGGAGACTTAGAGTTGTTGAGGAAGAGAGATTCATCTGCTTTTGATGGGTTCAACCCAAGCTTGCATTAAGTTTTGGTTAGGTGTTTCTTCCAGCATCTTGGGGCTTGCTTTGTTCTGTAGAGCAATTTTTTCAGCCGCCAGACCCAGTCTTCTTTCCCTGGTATCTCAAACCCAGAGACCTGATATATGTGCACCATTGCATCAATTTTGCCATAGAGAAACTCCATTTCAACTATGAATTGGAAGACTGACCAACCAGATTGGATGGCCATTTCCAGGATAACCTTCATAGAATCATTTCTTCCACCCTGGAGTAGGTGTTGTAGAAAGGCCTACACTCCTCCTGGTGGTTCCCAAACCATACCCATTGTTTTTTCTGCCAAGTTACCTCACCAGCCTAATTATCTTTCCAAAGCAGTTGCCACATTCCCCAAATGACTTTGTTGCTGTTGTTTCAAGGCACCAGAGTTCTGGTTTTCTTGGGGAGGAACAATGCATTCTATTACACCATTGACACCAGCCATTTTGGTCTCTCCTCAAGGTTGTTGAGCACCAATTTGATGGTTACCACCTCTGCAATATTGGCTGAGACATCTTCTGGCTCCACAACCTGGCTAGAGGATTTTGACCCCTGTGAGACGTATTCAGGATGGCCAATGGGTCATTCTCCCAGGTAATTTTCCTTGGCGCAACGTCATAGTGAGGGACATAGGCAAAGCATTTTCCCACAGGTGGGGTGGGTTTAATGAATTTGAGGGCATCTGTGGTAGTTGGTGGCGGTCCTGAAAGTGAGTTCACAGTCAATGATAGCGGCTTTAGATTTCTGGGAGGGGAATTGGGTGCTTTGGGGTTTCCTTGGTGTGCCTGGCAAAAGTTGAAATTAGAGGGGAGTGATACAAAAACCTGTTGGTGAGTTTGCGTGATGTTTTTTCAGGCAGAATGACACAAGGGAGGATGGAAAGCAGTTTCTTCAGGGAATCATTCAATTTTTACTTGAAATTAAGCTTGGAGGGAGAGAAGTCTCTAAGGATGGTGATGCATCCTTTGGACAGGTCTGGAAATCTGGTCACATTGGAGGGGGGCTCATATCCCACAAAAAGTAGTTTTTGACCAGTGGGAGAAATTTTTGATGCAGGCAATCTAAAGTGTACATGGGCCTGGATGCCAAAGGGAAGGAGGTGGTGAGTGCTCCAAGTGGGGTCAATGGTGCTAGCTGAGCGTAGTAGTTGGCTGGTGGGTGATTCAGAGTTGAGGGCTTTGCTTTGAAGTTTGTTGATGAGAATCCAGCAGTGTTTGGCTGCCTCATCCCAGTAGGATATTGGGATATTTTACAGGTAAAGTGAGCATTGAAGTTTGGTGAGAAACTTCTGGGTGAAGCATTCAGCTAGGCATTTTCTTTGCGGAGATTCAGCTGGTCCTCTCTCCACAGCGGTACCCCTGCGCTGAAGTTCAGACAGGAAGAATATTAACCTGAGCTCACTCCCTTGGTCTGAGTGGAAAAAATCTGGGTAGCAGTTGAGACTGTTCTTTACTTCCTAAAGGTTTGACAGGATGATCCTCTCATACTTGCTCTTGGCGCGTTGTATATATATCTGTTTGAACATGCTGAAATTGTCAATAAGAACAAGAACATAGCAAAGGCCATGTTTGGATGAGGGGTTGATCTGGAGAGCTTCAGAGTGAAGATTATGGAATTGGAAAGAAGCATTGGGAAGAGGGTTGGCGTGAGGTGATCTTTTCATTTTAAACAACCTGCACACTTTGTAATTGCTGTCCCTGTGCGCTGTGGTGGTCTTTTATAGATGCAAGTTGGAATGGAATGCGCGCTGCACGCTCAGCAGTGGGTGCGGCTTTTCCGCAGCAAGCCGTGCTGCCAGCTCAAAAGCATTTTAATTGGGATCAGAAGCTGGAGACGTGGGGTGGATTGGACTGGATTGGAAAGATTTCACAGATTGCGCGTCATGGGATGCGCAGATCAGATTGGGCGGATGTAACTTGGATATCTGGAATGGCGCATTGAGCGGATATGGACGTGCAGGGGGGGATCCAAGTTGGGTGTGGTGCAAGGGCCGTGCCATCAGAAGGACAAACCAGGTGGAAGTAATTGCAGGTGGGCAATACAGATGGGATATGGGGTATGGGATTGGGATGCAAGGATAGAGTTGGGCTAGGGTTCTGTACTTAGGGGTTGTATTTCATTATTCTTGTGTGCTTGCAGTTGTACCTAGGTCAGGGTTGAGGGGAAGGCTAATTAAACCAAACCTCAACCAGGATGGCATAGGAGATAATCATTGGATCACAGCAGGTTGGAAGGCTCTTTAGACTCATCTCTCTATCTCTCACTGATAGGGTGAACAGTTCCACTCAGGGTTTACAGACTCAAGGTATCAATAACTTCCAAACATGGGAACCATTAAAAAAGAAGTCCTCTTCTTAATTCCACATCTGAATGTCTTTTTGGAAAGTGTAATTTTGTTCCTTGTCTCTTGAAACTAAAAAGCACAATGTCCCTGTACCACCCATTGACCGTTTTGGGGTTGTCTAAGGTTAACCCTCCTGCTCTTCCTCCTCCTCCTCTGGCTTCTTGGAAGCAAACTTCATAAGGGGAGGGATATGGTGTCCCTTGCTCTGACAACGGCGCTGATCACAAGCCCATTGTGATGACCAATCTGGGACACCTCATGGATTATAGAATTTTTTGATTTTTTTTTGCATTCCCTTATCCATCAATACAACTTCAAAAATAAAAAAAAATCCAGAATGATTTCCTATTTCATGTTCAAATTCTCAGCTTTTACTTCTCCTAGTTTCCTAGGAAGATCTCTTGGTGCCTAGACCCCTGTTCCCGGTTTTCAATTCCTCCTTGCTTCACTCCTTGTCCTTCAGTTCCCTGTTTTTTTTATTTTTTTGCCAAATGTGCGGGCGGCCGACCATTGACTCCCATTGTCATCATCATCCAAGTCATCATCATCAACCTATCAATCAAGAGCCAATGGCCATCAACCAATGACCGCAAGTGTTGCTTGCAGTTTTTGGTGACCACACCAAAATATCATCCAAGAGACCATTGATGCAATCGTGATTTGGCAGTCCCATCATCATCCAGGTCCCAAACAAATCAAGCAAGCCAACAGTTGAAAAAGTAGTATTGGTAACATTGGGAGTTATTGTCAGCCAGCATGCGTTGCTCATGATGATTGATCCAATCATTGTCATTGATTTTTCCTGGCTCTCAACTTCAGTCCAACCCTATCCCATCACTCCTTGTTGGTCCTTGGTCAATTGACGCTTGAGAACAATGGATGGTGGTTGTCCAACAATTGATGATCTCATCATCCTCTCTCTATCTTTATCTCTCTCTTCTAATCCAATCATATTCTCCTGCCCCCCTTGCCTTGACCTAATCCAATCCATTTGCCAATGACCGCAAGCATTGCTTGAGGTTGTTGGAACATTTGCACCAGCGCCTTGATCCACCTCCAGCTCACCGGTCTCCTGCGCATCTTGTCCATTATCCGCGCTGGTCTCAACTGTTGCCTGGGCCTGTCAGAATTTCCTCAGGCCCCTCACTAGCTACTCTCCTGCCCGTTCCCATCATTGGCACAGGCCAGGGGTCTTGATTAAACTCTTCTTTTTTCTGAGTTTTTGTTTGTTTCTTTTTTTTCATTTGTTCCTCATGACAATCAAAAAAAAAAACTTTTTTTTCTGCTCTATTTGTAAATATTTCTTGTAAATAATCTACAGACCTCTTGTTTATAAAAGCAGGGGATCTCCCCTGCCTTTTCCAATCATCCGTGGGAGTGTGTGTGTATGTCCCCCCCGTAATCATAGTAATTTCATCCTAATCCCTATGCTGGGTATATCCATGATTGCCCGTTGATCTTTTGAGCCTCCATACTTGCATTTTTGATCTGTCCATCTGTGACCCTGATCCTTATCACCAACCATAGACTTTCTTGTTGAAGAGAATTCTGTCTGTTGGAATTCTTGAGTGTGTTATACCACTCCTTGATCCCTTTTTTTGACCATACTGGTCTTGATCATTCCTGATCATCTTTCTGGAACTAATCACAATTGATTGAAGAGTTCTTATTAAGCTTAAAACCTGGAGTTTCATACCCTCCTTTATACTTTAAAGTTGAATTCCACCATGCTACTCTTGAGTGCCTTGAGAAGTGTTGGGTTATTCTTGTTTGAATCTGTTATTGCTTTGCCTTTAGAGCTTAAAAAACAAATTTCTTTTGTTTGTTTCAGCCACCCACTATTATCTGGTACCCTTCAAGCACTTGATTTTGCAGAGTTGGGCAGGTTCATTGAGAACATGGAGGTTGGTTGGGATTGATATGATCATTCCTAATCTTCTGCTGACGACCAGAGTCATTAGCTTTTGGGAATATTTACTTGAAAATGTCTTGTTCCATTGAACTTTGAACAGAATTTTGACTTATTTTGTTCAAGTCTTTCCCTCTACAATCTTGCCTCAGATAGTGTTGATTCCTTTGCTAACAACTCTTCACAAACTCATCCCTTATATTGATTCCTTATTTACAAGTTCCTGGACCTTAATTCTGTTTACATTTAAATATTCTTTAAACTCTTAGGAGGGCAGCCTACACAGCACCTTTCCCCACCGCGGAACTTCCTATGGCTTAGCACTTTTTGGAGTCTTACATTTGGTCCCCTGGGCCCAGATTGAACCAGCAACCTTGGGATTTACAGTCCCATTATCAACATTTGGAATCGAATTCGAAATCCAATTTTTCTTCTCTTTTTCTCTCTCTTCTAAGATCTGATCCGTGTAGGCAAATTATTGTAGAAGTAAGTCCTCCAAATTTGTGCACCATCTGGGAAAGGTACTTGTTGTTTTTTGTGAAACCCTACTCTTGCCACACTTGTGAGCAACTGTGGAAATCTGCTCTTTGGACCCTCCAGGAATTCTGTTATTCAAAATGGCATCTACTGGTACTCCAACCACCTCTTCTTGACCAAAATGGTCAAGATCAAACCTCAGAACAAGAACTTAGGGTTCAATGGGGTAAATTTCAAACGTTTCTTGGACTCTAAAAAATTGCTGCTGAAGTTGATGGAGCAAGCAAATACAATATGGCGTAACAGTTACAATCCTTTATCTCCTCTGATGAAGTTATGGAAGTAATTGAGTCATTAAAAGGATTTGAATACCATGACTGGAAGCTCTTGAAGGAGGCTATGTTGGCTTATTGGGTAAAAGTAGATGTGGCTAGGTTTACTCTACAGCACTTGGATGCTCTGGTTTCTCAATGGATCTCCAATGGTGGTTTCTATTCAGCCTCTGATTATCAGTCTTTTCAAGAATCTTGGGCTTTTATCCAGTCTTACCTCATCAGAAACAATCACATTGATATTGCGGACAAAAATTTGAGTTTGATTTTTCCAGTATTTTTCTCCAGGAGTGCAGGAAAATATTAGAGATGAATTAGTTCAATCTGGATCCACAATTACTACTAGAGACAATAGTTTCAAGCTCCCTGTTTTTCTGGTCCTCAGGAGCGTAGTAGATAAAGTCATGAAAGGTCAAACAGCTCTCACTTTTGAACAAACCAGAGTTGCTGAACAAGTACATGCTCCTTCCTTTGAAGAGTCCAAAAAAATCATAAACAAGATGGAAGCAAATTGTAGAACTAAATCAAATCTCCAGGCTAATAAAGAAACTGCTACCATAGATGAGATCAACAAATTAATTCAGGCCTTTGAAAACAAGATGGATCAGAAAATTTCATCTTTGGATACTCCTAAACCCTCTACTTCTGTCCCTAAATATACCCTAGTCTCTTCCTACTGTCATAGGGAAGGCCATGGAACTGGAAGATGCTTTGAATTCCAGAAGGATATAAAGGAAAAGTTGGTGGAGCATAAGGGGAACAATTTCTTTCTTCCTAATGGTTCTCTGATCCCATTCAATTTTTCTTGCCCTATTTTTCATGTGGTGGCCTCTTATCAGCCTCCACATCCAATGAATGCATCCCTTGCTTCCTTCAATTTCTAATCATCCAGTTGTACTCTTCAACCCTGGTATCCTCCAGATTTATTTTCCTCTAGTGTTTCTGGGACTACTTATCAATCTGATCCATCTAGGAAACAACATGAGTAACCTAAACCTCACAAAGCCCCTTCCTTGCCAACTCCAATTCTTCAAAAACCCTTAAAACAACAATCCTCACCTGAACCTCCTTCCTTTGATGTGGAAGAAATGGAAGTGGAAAAGGAGCCACTCATTGAAAAGTTTCCAGATCACCCAGATCCTCTTCTTTCATCCAAGTAACCTCAGCCTTCTGATCCCACTTTAGTTCCTGCTTCACCTGAACTTCCTCCCTCCACCCAGCCCAAAGTTTGGTTTGAAAGGGGAATCTCCCAGGACAACCCCAATGCTGTGGAAGGAGTATTAAAGAAAATTTCTGATCTCAAAATTCCTGATTTATCTGTGGCTGATCTCCTGTTGATCTCTCCATCTGTTGCTGAAGGAATGAATAAATGGGTTGCTTGTTGATGTGTGTAGATTGGTCCTGACAAATTAAAGATTTCCTCTGGCACTTTTATGGAGGACTCTGGTGGAATTAGTCCTTCTTCAGATTCCAATCTTTACTCCTTTCCTCTTGGTTTCCTCCCCTGTTATCCTGGTGAATCAACTAAAAATGTTTCTCCTCTTGTGGACTCTGGATCTCAGCTCAACTTAATTTTGGATGCTATGGCCTGTAAACTAAAACTCAGTCCTAGGGTCAGATTCAATTCTGAAATCCATGGGATAGGTAATCAATCTTGTGAATTGGTTGGTATTGCTGAATATTTCTGAGTCAGGATTGGTCAAAATATTTTTGGAACCTGTCATTTTTGGATCACTTGTTTGGAAGGGCCTATGATCTTGGGATGACCTTTCTTGATGGATTCTGGTGCTACTCTGATGTTTTCTGATCAAGTTGGGGAGGGAATTCTTCCCCCTGATGCTGATGGTAGAAAGATTGAAGTTCCTCTCTGTTCTTTGGATTTTGGTCATTGGGAAAGAGATTTTCCTGGTCATCCTTCTAAATCATCTTTAAAGGGGAAGCAGAAGGACAATCCCAATTCCCCTCAATTTTTTATGGGAATAGTTGATCCTACTAATAGTTTTAGTTCATTCCAGCCTCAGAATTCAACCCAAGGGTAAACTATCATCCCCCAGGATTATTATTCATTCTTTTCATCTTTTTCATCTAAACTAGAAAATAAAAAAAATCAAAAACATGTCAAAAAATAAAAATCCAAAAATATTTCTTTTCCTTCTTTCTCTGGATCTGTTGTGTCTTCTATCCCTTGTACTCCTAGGTCTGATCAATATTATCTCTGTTAATTTTTGAATCTCTGTAATGAGTCTAAACTAGATTCTGATCTCAATTCTATTCTTGGTGGTTTTGGCATTGAGGAATATGGGCTTCAGTGGAGGCAATTTGGGGTACAAGAACCCTTCAAGGATATTGCAGAAAATCAGACATGGAAAATGTTGGAACTTGAACTCAGTTTTTGTAATCAAGTCTCACTGGCCAACTCTTGGTGGAAACAAGAACTTCTCTTGTTTGTTGCCAAGTACAAGCCAGTTGCCAAGAAGGTCCAACCAGTCAACCAGCCCATGCCTCTCAACCTCAATCCTCCTCTTGTGTGTCCTCCCTTACCTTGTGATCCTTACTGTTGTCTTCCTCAATCTCTTACTGGTCCCTTTGTGCCCAATGGTTGAGTCACTGAAGAACTTCTGGAGGTGGTCAACTTTGGTCCAGATGGATTGCTTCTTCCTGATGAGTTAAATTAGATCAAAAATTTCTTATCTCTAAGGGAAAAATCTATTGCTTTCTGTGAAGAAGAGAAAGTTCTTTTGAAAGAATCCTATGGCCTCCCTTATATCATTCCTTTAGTTGAACATGATCCTTGGCAAAATAAGAAGATCCCTATCCCTGCTGCTAAAATTAAAAAATTTGTCAAGTTGGTCCAAGAACATGTTTGTACTAGCCTATCTGAGCAGTCAAACTCTATTTATTTCAGCCCTGTCTTCTGTGTCCTAAAGAGTGATGGTAAACTTCTCCAAACTCTTAATAAATTTACTATTAAAGACTCTGGTATTCCTCCTTCTACTGAAGAATTTTTTGAATCTTTCTCTGGGAGAACTTGCTATGGTCTAGGGGACATTATGGGAGGCTATGATGTTGAGAATTGACTCTCAACGGGATGTACTCTATATCTGAGACACCCGCAATCGCACATCTTAGTATGAGTGTGAACACTCTACCTCTAGTGAGGACTCTTCTCCTCCTCGACCAGATCTTGTGGAACAGGACTCTCTCTTGGTCCTTGGAGCCCTCTTTTGGATCTCAAGACCTCCAATACGATCTCCCGACTCTCTCTTCAATCCCTTGAGACCCCCAATATTTTCCTTTCTTATTTTTCTCAACGCCTCTTAGTCTCAATTCTTTTCTTTTCTTTTCTTGACTCTTCTCATTGTCTCAATTCTTTTCTTTTCATATTATCTCGTTGCCTGCTCTCTATCGAATCTATCCCTCACATCGGTTACGGGATACTATTAGGTCTCACAACTTCTGAACTCTTGTCTGGTAAGAGACCATCCCCTCAATTTCTCAAGATCGAAAACTCTGACTCTCCGCTCTCACCAACTTCAGTTGTCTGCCCATCTATTTGTGCCTAGCCTTCTCTCCCATCGTCCATCATCTCTTGACTCTGATTATAGCTCAAACTGTTGGTCATTCTCATATTCTCTTTCGTCTGACAAACCTTTGTCTATGAGTTTGCTCTATTCCTGACTCCTTGTCTCTAGCCGCTGGTTTTAGTTTCATGAAAATTCAATATTAAACTTCAACATATGACAAAAAATCATTTAATCCTATTTCTTGCCCTCCCACTACTTTTGATACTCCTATTGCTTGATTTCAACTCACTTGATTGCCTCAAGGTGCCAATAATTTGGTTGCAGTCTATCAGGCTCAGATGATGTGGATCCTCCAGGATGAAATCCCTGATCATGATGGTATCTTTATTGAAAATGGTGGAATTAAAGGTCCAGTTTCTGACAATGATAATGAGCTCTTACCTTTGCATTCAGGAATTTTTTGTTTATTTGGGAATTTGCTACTCCTTTGGAAAGGATTCCATTTTGAATTGAGGAGTCTGGACTTACTTTCTCTGGATCCAAACTGGCTTCTTGCGTCCCTGCTCTGGAAATTGTTGGTCATGTGGTCTGAAAGGAAGGAAGAAGGATGGCACCATATAAAGTCAACAAGATCATCTTTTGGCCAACTCCAATCAATCCCACTGAATTTAGGGGCTTCCTAGAGTGTGAAAATTGTTTTCAGTTGCTCAAAATGATGATTGGAAAAGATATAATTTTGAAAAAGATTGATTATGGACCTGGAGCTGGCAAAATAAAGCTTGCTGTTGATTCTAGTTATCAATCTGTTGGGGATGTCCTTACTCAGGAAGATGAATATTTTTGGGACTTTCCTGCTCTTTATGAGTCTTTTATATTTTCGGATGTAGATTCTAGTTACTCTCAGCCTAATTTCAAGTTTGTGGTGTGGATCAAATGATGAAGAAACTTCAAACTGTTCTCGGGAGCCAATATTTCAAACTGAAATTTTATGCTCAATCCATCATTGAAGAATCAATGCTCCCAGTCTCTCCAATGCTCCTATGACTTGTTGGGTGGCCTTTATCCAGCTTTTTTCTTTTGATATTGTTCACAGACCTGGGAAATCTTTCACTATGCCTGATGGTTTATCTCAAAAACCTCTTGGAGACAATGAATCTGATTTTGGAACCAATTTTGATGAAGAATAACCTTTAATCCAACCTTTCTTTTCTTTCTCTTCTGAAGATTATTCTGGCTTTCAACAAGGCTTCCGGCTCTAATTAGAGCAGTACCTTTGAACTCTCCAGAACCCCCTGATCTCTCTGCTAAAGAATGTTGATCTCTTAAAAGAAAGTCCTCTTATTTCTTTTTCCAAGGCTCTAGGCTTATTAAAAGAGGAAATCATTGTGCTCTTATTGTTGTTACTATCCCTTCTAAACAATATTCTATCCTTGAAAGCCTGCATGAACGTACTGGTCATCGTGGGGAAACCAAAACTTATCAAAGATTATCTGAAAAATTCTGGTGGCCATCTCTGAAGAAATACATCTCCCAATGGTGCAAGAGTTGTGAAGCTTGTCAAAAACGTGATCTTAGGCTTCCAGCTGAAATTTTTTATCCCACTGGGGAGTCCACTGTCTTTGGAAGGATTGCTATGGATGTGGTTCATATTAAGGCAGGTGGTGCAAAGTACCTCATTGTGGCTAGAGATGATTTTTCTGGATGGGTTGAAGCAAAGTTTCTAAAGAATCTTAGCTCTGAATCAGTGGCAGCTTTTCTCTATGAGACCTGGACAACAAGTTATGCCCTGCCTTGATCTTACTCTACTGATGGTGGCTCCAAATTTGGTGGCAAACTTGCTGAAATGATCAAATCTCTCCCTGGAAAACATAGAGTTACTACTCCTTTTTATCCTGAAGGCCAAGGAATGGTGGAACAGGGCCATGCACCTTTGAAGGCTGCAATCTTTAATCTTGCCTGTAAAAGTGGAAAGCATTGTTGCAAATTCCTTCCTCTTTTTCTCTTCTCTCATTGAATCTCAACCAAAAGGACTACTGGCTACTCACCTTAAAAAATCATCTTGGGCCAAAGAGCAGTTCTCCCTTTGGATCTGGAAATGGAATCTTTCATGGCTATCCCTTGGGACAAGGTGTCCTCAACTACTTATCTATTAGTTGCTAGATCCAAGCAACTGGAGCAAAGTGAAGATGTTTGTGATGAAGCTTATCAGAAGATAAGGGAGTCCAGAGCAAAATCAGTCCAGTATTGGGAGGAAAGGCACCCCAATCAAATCAGGGACTCCCTGAACCCTGGTGATCTAGTTTTAGCTTATAATTGTTTTTTGGAGACCCAATGGGGCAAGCTTTTCTCAAATTGTTGGAATGGTCCTCAGCAGGTTGTTTGCCAAGTTAGAGGTGGATCTTATATTTTGGGGGAGCTGGATGGTACTCAAATGGCCAGAAGTTCCTCCGCTGATCAAGTCAATAAGTCTCATTGTTATGGAGGCAACTTGTCTTAGAAGTAAGTCCTCCCAATTGTGCACCACCAGGGTTATTTGCTGCATTTTTGTTTTCAACTCCACTGTATGCCACATATTTCAGCACCTTGGATGCCTTCTTTGTTTTATCTCTATCAATTTCAGGGCTCTCTTGGATGGATCAAGATATTTTCCAAACTTTTCAATTCTCGATCAAGATCAAGAAATGGCTAATTTTATGTTCCATTTCCTTGTATTTCTTTTTTTTCACTCCTCTTTATATCTTCAAGTTAAAAGATACAGACTAGGGAAATTCTGTAAGCTGGGGAGAGATGTGGTCAGCAATCCGGGACACCTCATGGATTATGGAAATTTTTGAATTTTTTTAACATTCCCTTATCCATCAATACAACTTCAAAAATAAATAATAATAAAAAATTGGGGAACAATTTCCTATTTCAGTTTCCAATTCTCAGCTTTCCTTTCTCCTAGTTGCCTAGGAAGATCTCTCAGTGCCTAGAACCCTGTGCCTGGTGTTCAAGTCCTGCTTGCTTCACTACTTGTCCTTCAGTTCCCTGTTTTTATTCTTTATTTTTCCAAACATGCGTGCAGACAGCCATCAACTCCAATCATCATCATCATCCAATTCATCATCATCAACCTATCAATCAAGAACCAATGGGCATTCAACAATGACCGCAAGTGTTGCTTGCAGTTGTTGGTGACCACACCAACGCATCATCCAAGCGACCATTTATGCAAGCGTGATTTGGCAGTCCCATCATCAACCAGGTCCCAAACAAATCAAGCAGGCCAACAATTGAACAAGTAGTATTGGTACCGTCAGGAATTATTGTCAGCCCGCATGCCTTGCTCACGATAATCAATCCAGTCATTGTCATTGATTTGTCCTGGCTCCTAAATTCAGTCCACCCTCATCCCATCACTCCTTGTTGGTCCTGAGTTGATTGACGCTCAATAAAAATGGATGGTGGTTGTCCACCAATTGATGATCTCATCATCCTCTCTCTATCTCTATCTCTCTCTCCTAATCCAATCATCCTCTCATCCCCCCCTTGCCTTGACCTATCCCAATCCATTTGCCAATGACTGCAAGCGTTACTTGCGGTTTTCAGAACCTTTGCACCACCGCCTTGATCCACCTCCAGCTCACTGGTCTCCTGCGCGGCTTGTCCGTTGCCCACCTGGGTCTCAACTGTTTCCCCGGCCCATCAGCATGTGCGCGGGCCGCTCACTAGCTACTCCCCTTCCCATGCCCATCATTGGCACGGGCCAGGGTCTTGATTCAACTCTTCTTTTTTCTGAGTGTTTATTTGTTTCTTTTTTTTCTTTTTTTTTC
Organism: Puccinia polysora; assembly: GCA_025617555.3. Lineage (NCBI taxonomy): Eukaryota > Fungi > Basidiomycota > Pucciniomycetes > Pucciniales > Pucciniaceae > Puccinia > Puccinia polysora. The sequence goes on along the minus strand of CM062623.1, from coordinate 38,739,432 downwards.
TCATGACAATCAAAAAAAAAAAAAAAATTCCACTCTATTTGTGAATTTCTCTTGTAAATAGTCTACAGACCTCTTGTCTATAAAAGGAGGTGCTCTCCCCTGCCATTTCCAATCATCCGTGTGAGTGTGTGTGTATTTCCCCCCCGTAATCATATTAATTTCATCCTAATCCTCATCCTGGGTATATCCATGATTTCCCCTTGATATTTTGAGCCTCAATACTCAAATTTTTGATCTTTCCATCTGTGACCCTGATCATTATCACCAACCATAGCCTTTCTAGTTGAATACATTTCTGTCTGTTTGAATTCTTGAGTGTTTTATACCACTCCTTGATCCCTCTTTTTGACCATACTGGTCCTGATCCTTCCTGATCACCTTTCTGGAGCAAATCACAATTGATTGAAGAGGTGTTATTCAGCTTAAAACCTGGAGTTTCATACCTCCCTTTATCCTTTAAAGTTTAATTCTGCCACGCTACTCTTGAGTCCCTTGAGAAGTGTTGGGTTATTCTTGTTCAAATCTGTTATTGCTTTGCTTCTAGAGCTTCACAAAAAAAATTATTCATTTTTGTTCAGCCACCCACAGTTATCTTGCACCCTTCAAGCGCTTGATTGCAGAGATTTGGGAAGGTTCATTGAGAACCTGGAGGTTGGTTGGAATTGAGTTGATCTTTCCTAATCTTCTGCTGACAACCAGAGTTATTAGCTTGTGGGAATAGTTAATTTAAACTGTCTTGTTCTATTGCAATTTGAACAGAACTTTGACTTATTTTTTTCAATTCTTTCCCTCCACAATCTTGTCTCAGATAGTGTTGATTCTTTTGCTACAAAATATTCCCAAACTCATCCTTTATATTGATTCCTTATTAACAAGTTCTTTGACCTTAATTCCGTTTAGATTTAAATATTATTGTAACTCTTAGGAGGGCAGCCTACACAGCACCTTTCCCCTCCACAGAACTTCCTACAGCTTAGCCTGTTTGGAGTCTTACATCTTTTGCATCAGGTTGCCGGACTATCCACACATTTGGTTCAACAATGAGGGAATTGAGTGATTCCTCACGTGATACAAAGGAATTGCCAAGGCGGAAGGCACAAAGATTTTGGATAAGGCTTGTCTTTTTTTATGTTTCATTAGGGACAAAGAAAAGCCTTGGGATGTGGAAGAGGTTGAAGGATAAAAGGAACTCAATTGGTCAAAACTGAAGGTGGAAACCTTGGCGCGGTGGGGAAGGCGCAAACCTTGTTTTTGGGAGAGCTACTTGGAACCACCCGTGGCAGAAGCAAGTGCAAATGATGGAGTCTGGATGCGGGCGCAATTGGGGGAGCATGTAGCAATATTTGATGGGATCTACTGCTACCTGTAAAAAACAAGGTGATAGCAGTGAAGAAGGGAGCCATGAAGAGGGTGTTTTTGGTTGGACTTTGTCCCCAACTCTGCAGGAGGGTGCAGCGGCATATGTAAAACAACAAATTGGTAAAGCGGTTGTTGGATGGGAGTATCTGCCTTCTTCCGGACATCCTGATCATCTGTTGGGAAGTGGATAGCAAGTTGGACATGGAGGAACTGATGGAGGACATGGCAAGGTTGTTCCCAACAGTGGCAAAGAAGTTAACTTCTCACCCTCCGGCAGTGCGGAAGCAGGCTCCTGTTACAGGCCCCTTGAATGCAGAACGCACTTTGGAAACACCACCAACAACAAGCCAGGAGGTTAGACAGATGAAGGAATTGATGAAGGACTAATAGATCTTCCTGAGTTGAATGTCTTCAGTGCTACCCAATCTTCCTCCTCACCTCTGGGGACCACTTCTGCTGTTGAATCCCCCCGCGCTGTGGTTATGCAATTACTGTGGGGACAAGGGGCATTGGCGGTCCGGGTGCAATAAAATGACAAGGGACCTCAAGGTGGGATTGGTTTGACTTGTGGGAATGGGATTGATGTTCCCAATGGGCAAGAGGATCTCCACTGAACCAGGGAATCTGACCGTCATGGAGCATGTGCGTGCACAAGGTCAGGAATCAGGGGTAACTGCTCAAGCTTTGCTTGGGATTTTCACTGGTCCCGGGGTATGGCAACCACCGTGTGTGGAAACAGAAGTGAGGGTACTAGCAAAGCAGGAGGTGGAGGCGGTGGAGAGGATGGATGTGGATTCTAAAGAGCGGGTAGTGCCAGTAGCTCCTAAGCCAGTTGCACGTTTTCCAGAAACAGATGGGCCTCCAGTGAATCCAGTAGGGAAGAAGAAGGCGGTGGAGATTGTGCGCACAGTGATGGAAAATGAAACAACTATTCCCATGACATTGAAGGAGTTGGCAGCAGTGTTGAAAGTTGTAGTGGATGAGATGGTTCAAGTGCTGAAGGATTACGGACACAATAAAATTCCTCCAAGGGTGCAGCAGGTGAAAGTGGCTTGGGATGAGGTTGAGTGCAAACTAGGGGGGATGAAATTGGTTTCAAATCCACTGGCTTATGTTCCAATGAGGATTTCTGGAAGGAAGGTATGGGAGCTGGTGGATAGAAGTTCCATGGTAAACCTTCTTCCGTCTAGATTGGTTGATTAATTATGATTGGTTTGGCGGAAATGCGCAATGGGGATTTGGCACTTAATGGCAGGGCATGTTGAGGAGGAAGAGGTTGAGGTTTCAACAATCTGTAAACCACTTTCTTTTCTATGGGTTGATTGCAGGGAGGATATTTTAGGGAGGCCATTCATATTTTGGTTCCAAGCGTGTATGACGTTTGATCCAGAGGAGGTGATTGATGAGTTTTCTGGCAGGCAATTTGAAACCAAAATTGGAGATCAAGGGTTGGGGAAGTGGATGTGGGATTCAGCAAGAGAAGAGGAGGAGAACCCCTTCACAGAGTTGGTTTGTGAGGGAAGGCCGGGTGTGGATTTTGATTATTTGCCCAAGGTTACCACACAGGGAAAGCTCCCAAATTGTGTGGGCAGTTGACTAGTGAGGAGCAGGTGGGAAGTAGGGAAGGAGCACGGGATGGGCGGTGGCTGGAAGTCATTCACCTTCCTCAGTATGCATTGCCGGGAGGTACTTCCCAAAAACACTATCATTGTTCTACGCTTTTGAGCAAAGGCAAAAGCCGCCATTTGGTTTTGACTAGGATTTATGGAAACAGATGCGTGAAGATGGCTCCATGCCATGTTGGGAAGTATAAGCCAATTTTGAAGAAGGTCCCTCCCAAGAACAAAGCAATGCTGCAGGATCTGAACGGACCACTGGGGCTGATCCCTTGTTTGGGGGACCCTTGGAAATCTCTGCTGAAGGTGTTGGAATAGGTGACGCGCTTGGAGCGGATTATAGATGAGTGTGTTGTGTCCCTTGACTTTGGACAGGCGGGTTTGGTTTAGCGCAGAGGAACAAGATTTTCTTATTTTGGTACTTGTTCTCCAGGAAAGAGCACTTGCTTTGAAACTGAAGAGCTGGGACTTTTAAAGAGCAGGATAGGAGACCGTTATGTGATTCCAACGGTTCTGCATGAACCTTGGCAGATGAAGCAAATTCAGATTCTGCAGGCAGTTTGGGGGCGCTTTTTGGTGTTAAAATAGGTATGCACTACGCCTGTGTTACGTACAACTGTAATCCAAATGGTATGCACATATGGGCCTCTCCAGCCAATTGGACACTCACAAGGACCATACGGGCCTGTGTGGATGTCACCAATTTGCGGAAACTTTCCTCAAAACACGTGAAACAGGACTATTGGTACACGGGCCCTAACAGGCCCGGTGAGGTACATGGGAAAATACAGCCAGATGTGCTTTTATGGGCATAATTGGGCCCAAGGTTAGATTTGGACATACTTGGCCAGACGGGCTGGTCCGCCAAAGAATGGTTTACTTAGTTTTCGGGCTTGGGGCAGCGGGCCGTGTCCCAGCCCAGTTGGGGCTGCGGCCTGTGTTGCCGCCCGCTTGGGGCCACTTTTTTTTCCTTTGGCCTGTTTATGGGGCCCAACGGCCTGCATTGGGTCATTGTTGCGGCTGTTGAGCCAATTGCAGCCGCCGCGCTGGGTGGCGGCCGGCTGTTGGTGCCGCATGGGCCGGCGCCAATGGCCCCAGATCCCTTGCCTCCCCTCACCTGCCATTGCAAGGGGGAGGTGGGGGAAGCTGGTAGCCACAAGCTTGCCACCCAGGCCGGTTGCATTGAGGCAACCGGCGGTGGGGGGGAATTGACCACCCCCAGCTAGCCCTAGGTGGTTAGGGCAAAGACAAGGTGGCTGGCCACAACAAAGCAACCAGCAACGGGGGGGACCTTACCACCCCTCCACCATCAAAGCAATGAGACCATGGGGAATCTCCCCCCACCCCTGTTTACCAAGGGGGAGGAGCAACTGGGCTGAGGGGATCTGACCACCCCCCAGCTGGCCATTCTATGACAACTCACTGGGGGTATTGACCCCCAGGGCCCCTGGGAGAGGGATTTGACTGCCACCTCCAGGGATCTGTGAGAAAGAGGGGGGGGACAGAATGTCCGCTGGTCACACCCCCCCCATGTCGGTCTGAGACCAGACCCAGGTGTGTCCTGGGTCCCACCTGGACATTTGTATGGCCAGGAGCTGGTTGCAGGAGGCAACCAGCCAGTATGTGAGGTCAGGGATTGAACAGCAGAATGGCTGGTTCAGTCCCATAACGGTGGAAACACCAGAAAGGACTGGAATAGGCTGGTTGTAAGGGTACAGGGACTGATGCCATGCCGGCTGATGTAGTCCAAACCAAGTAACAAGGCCTTTAGAGCCTGTAGAGCTCTTTTGGGGCGGAAAATTTGCCTTTTGGCTTGTTGTATCATGGGCTCACAAGTGGCCAATCTTTTTTACTTAAGGAGCTCTTCTCCCTGCTGTTTTCCATCAATTCATTCAACATCCAATTGAATTCATAAAAAACATCATCCAACAAATAAGACCATTGTGAGAGCCCATCAATCAATTATTGACACAATTTATCCAGCATTTCTTTTGCTTGAAATACGGCTGATTTGCATAAGTCAATTGCTGGCCATAATTATAACACATTATCAGTTCCAACATCATCATTACTTCCAAGCCATCTAGACACTTGTACCTTACACTGGAGAACCTTAAAGACCCCAAGTTTTCCAAGAAGATGTCCCATATCCCTGATGTGAGCTCCACAAAGATAGTTCTGAAAAGTCACAATTATAATGCTTGGGCTGTCCTTATGGATAGTGAGCTGGATGAAATCTGTTGTGGGGAGATGATGGATGCAGATGAAACTTTGATAAGTTCAGAAGTGGAGAAAAATTCTTATCATCTCATCCTTAGGCATCTTGATGAGAATCATGTGACATGGGTTGCCAATACTCTTAGGGAAGATGAGAGAAGGAGGGGCAGCATCCTTGGGAAGTTGCTTAAGTCCAAGTATTTTGGTGATTCTGTTCACCAGAAGGGTATAGCTTTCAATAAACTGTTCAAGTTACAATATTTTAATTGCAAACCTTTTGTTGCAAAGGCTAGGTCTAGCATAGCCAAGTTTAAGTCATCAGGAATTAAAATGGATCCTGAGTTTTTGTCACTCTGAATCCTTCAGAAACTACCAAAGGATTTTGATTCTTTAGTCAGAATTATTTCTCAATTGGATCCTCTTCCTGGGGAGGAGGATGTGCTGAAAAGGATTTAAAAGGATGATCTTCAGTTCAAGATGAAGGGGGGTTCTGGAAAAACCCTTGTTTGAAAGACTGGAAAATCTTGCAAGAAGGCAAAAAACAATTTTTCCAAGGTCTTATGCTATAATTTTGAGAATAGGGGGCATTATTCTAAGGATTGCAAGGAGGCCAAGAAGAGGAAGAAGTCCAAAGAGAATGACAAGGAGGTCAATCTCACTACTGAAAAAATTGCAATGGTGGCGTTTGATGGTCCAATGGAAATGGTTGTTGGGGAAGAAGGTCCCAAAAAGAAGGCCAAAATTGATGAGGATCAAGAAATAGACTTGATTGATTATGAAGTGAGTAATCTTAACCTCAAAGATGAGAAATTATTATTGACTGATAAAGCTTCTTTTTTATTAGGATGATTGAAGGAGGATGTTCTGGGTTTTATTGATTCAGGCTGTACAGATCACACTTTCTTTGAACCAAATTTATTTTCAGATCATACTGATTTTCATGGAATTGTAATTATTGGTCAGAAATGCAGAACAATTCAGATTGAAGGAATTGGGAAAGTTATTCTTTCAAATCACTTGGGTTTCAAAATTTCTTTTGAGAAATTTTTCTATGTACCAGAGTTGCCTTATAACCTTGTGTCTCTTGGATTGTTGTGGAAAAAAGGTTTCCATATTTGTTATCTTAAAGAAGATAGTTTTTTTATTGATATGGATGGGAGAACTGTTCTTAACCAACAGGAATGGAACAAGCTTTTGTGTGAACGCTTGTTCAAAATTGCAGCTCTGAGCACTGTTGCTCACAATAGAAGTGGCCATAAGGTAAAGGACAGCAACTGTGAGAGTTGTACCTTGGGGGCTAATACTAGAAATGTGTTCTCAAAGAGTAGAGATTGCACTGATGTTCCTAGAGAGGAATTTTCCATTGATTTGGCAGTTCCATTCACACCAGAGTCCCTTGGTGGGGCAAGGTACTTCATCAACTTAGTTCATACAGCAACTAATTATGTTTGGGTTAAACCACTTCAATCTAAGGATCAGACCACAGAGGCGGTTTCTGTAATCTTCAAATTCTGGACACAGAATGGTCTGATGAAGGAGATCAAGAGGTTTATTACTTATGGAGGTGGTAAATTTTTGAGTAAAGAGTATGAGAGGTTATTGAAAGAATATGGTATCATTTATATAGTCACTAATGCAAGTACTCCACAAAATAATGGAATAGTTGAGAGAATGAATAGGAATTTACGGGAGAGTCAAGACTATCATGTCTCAATTTGGTCTACCAAAGTTCATATGGGCTGATTTGATGTGTACAGTCTGTCTGTTGCACAACACTGTAATTGTTAATGGGAAGAGTCCTCATTATCAGTTTTGGAAGTTGTACCACAAAACATCACACCTAAGAACAATTGGTTTCTTGGTGTATCATAGTGTCCACCATAATGAGTTTTTTGGAAAATTGAACCCTAGAGCCAGAACATGGGCACTTGTAGGCTATGATTTAATAAGTAAATGGTATAGGATCTATTGTCCAGGAACAAGAAAGGTAATCCGTAGTAGAGATGTAAAATTTGATGAAAGTAACTTTCCACTCAAAAAGAGTGAAGATGTTGTTGTGAATAAGTCACAGCAAGAAATAAAATTAGCACCTATTTCACCAGCAAAGACTGATGAAAACTTGGTTCCAGAAGATGAAGAGATGGCAGACCTGCCACTAGAGGGTTTTGTGCCCACTTCAGGGGAGTGAGTTAATTTGAAACCTGATGAGCCTCCACCACCAGTTAGAAGGAGTGGTAGGGTTAGAGTGACAGTTGATAGGTACAGGGAATGGAAGTCCCATTATGCTGCAGTAGGATATGAGGAAGATAAATTTCAGGAGGAGTGTATGCTCAATGAAGTCCTGGAGTTGAGTTCAGAAATAGGTAAAAGGGTTAACCCAAATAGCTTTGGCCAAGCTATGAATTCTGATGCAAGAGCCACTGGAAGGGTGTTATTTTTGAGGAATTTGATTCTCTAGAAAATAATAGTGTCTTTGAACTGGTTAAGCTGGATTCTGTTGCAAAAGGAAAGACCATTGTGGGGTCTAGATTGGTTTTAAAGAAAAAGTTTGACGCAAATGCAGTTTTGAAAAGATTCAAAGGTAGATGCGTTGCACAAGGCTTCAAGCAGAGAGAGGGTATCAATTACAAAGAAAATTTCTCACCAACTGGAAGGCTGTCCACCTTCAGTTACATCATTCATCTGGCAGTGGATTTGGGAGAAGAAATCAGACAAGCTGGTTTTGTAACAGCATACTTGAATGCAAAACTTGGGAAGGAGGAGACTGTTTATATTTCAATCCATGATGGTTTCTGGTGAATGGTTCGGAGAGAATAAACCAGAAAACATGAAGAAAATCTGTGTTAGAAGTTTTCTTTCAGCAGATAAAGGGGAATAAGCTGTGTAGATTCCTTTATGGATTGAAGCAAGCAGCTGGATTGTGGTATAATACCATGAGTGAGAAACTGATACAGATTGTTTTCAAGACGTCTGAGGCCAACCCTTGTCTTTTTGTACAAAAGGATGCAATTTTGTTTGTATGGGTTGATGACATTATCATTATTGGAAACAGTAAAGAGAGAGTCATGGAGACACTCAAAAAAGAATTCAAGATAAAAGATCTTGGTCTGGCGCAACAGGTGCTAGGAATGAAATTCAGTAAGAGAAAGAATGGTATTCAGTTAGACCAGAGCCATTAAGTGGCAGCTCTTCTTAAGCAATATGGCTTAGAGGATGCAAAGGAGTTTGGTACTCCCATGCAGTCAAACATTTTTTTAGAGAAGTCTACAGATGAGGAGTATCTGGATTTTGTTTCAATCTTGGAAAAACTAGAGGTCAGCTGTTGGATTGCTTAATTATTTGGAGCAGTTTAAAAGGCCCAATATTGATTTTGCAATTGGTTTCTTGTTGCGACACTTACAGAAACCAAGCATGAGGCATTGGTCAGCATTTAAGAGAGTTATTAGGTATCTTAAAGGAACGCACAGTCTGGGACTGTTGTTTACAAAGTCATAAAAATTTGATATGGTTGGTTATTCCAATGCAAGTTCGGAAGATGGTAACACTAGGGAATCAAAAAGTGGTTTTGTATTCTTCTTAGGTAACAATCTGTTTTCATGGATGTCCAAGAAGGTATCTGCAATAAGTCTTTCATCAACAGAGGCTGAGTATAGAGCTTACTTAGCAGCTTCACATGAAGCAAAATGGTTGAGAAAAGTCTTAGAGGACACACATAAGCCAGGGGGGTCAAACTCTGGCAAATATTCAAATTACCAGAGTGCCATTGGGTTTGCGCAAAAAAAATTTTTCCATTCAAGAACAAAACATATCAATGTTCACTATAACAATATTTGCAATGCAGTTAACTGCAAGGAGATTGTGTTGAGGTACATGCCCACTGGAGCAATGATTGCCAATATCTTGACTAAGGATTTAGATAGGAACAAGAATCAAGGCTTTGTGACTAACATGCAGATGTCACCCCGTTTGGATTAAGGGGGTGTGTTTAAATACGTATGCACTTACGTGTGTGTTACGTATAAGTGTAATCCAAATGGGATGCACATATGGGCCTCTCTGGCCCATTGGACACTCACATGGACCATACGGGCCTGTTTGGATGTCACGTATTTGGGGAAACTGGCCTCAAAACGCATGAAAGAGGCCTATTGGTACACAGGCCCTAACGGGCCTGGTGAGGTATATGGGAAAATACAGCCAGATTTGCTTGTATGGGCATAATTGGGCCCAAGGTTAATTTTGGATATACTTGGCCATAAGGGCTGGCCCGCCAAAGTATGGTTTTCTTAGTTTTTGGGCTTGGGGAGGCCCATTGGGGCCACCGCCCATGTTTCAGCACGGTTGGGGCTGCTTCCCGTGTCGCGGCCCGCTTGGGGCCGCTGTTTTTGCCTTTGGCCCATTCATGGGGCCTGACGGCAAGCGCAGGGCTGTTGTTGCAGCTGTTGAGCCTATTGCGGCCGCAGCACTGGGTGGCGGCCAGCTGTCAGTGCGGAAAGGGCCATGGCCAATGGCCCTGGCTCCCTTGCCTCCCCTTGCCCGAAATTGCAAGGGGGAGCTGGGGGCAGCTGGTAGCAACCAGCTTGTCACCCAGGCGGGTTGCATTGAGGCAACTTGCTGTGGGGGGCAATTGACCACCCCCCCACCAGCCCTAGTTGGTTAAAGAGAAGGAAAGGTGGCTGGCTGCAACAAAGCAACCAGCGGTGGGGTGGACTTTATTACCCCTCCACCATTGAAGCAACAACACCAAGGGGCACTCTCCCCCCCCCCCCCCCTTTACCAAGGGGGAGGAGCAACTGGGCTGAGGGGATCTGACCACCCCCCAGGCCACCATTCTATGACAAAGCCCTGGGGATATTGACCCCCAGGGCCCCTGGTAGGGGGATTTGACGGCCCCCTCCAGGGATCTGTGAGAAAGAGGGGGGGGACAGCATGTCCGCTGGTCACCCCCCCCCCATGTGGGTCTGAGACCAGACCCAGGTGTGTCCTGGGTCCCACCTGGCCATTTTTATGGCCAGGGGCTGGTTGCATGAGGCAACCAGCCAGTATATGAGGTCAGGAATTGAACAGCACAGGGGCTGGTTCAGTCCCATAACGGTGGAAAACACCAGAAAGGACCAGAATAGGCTGGTTGCAAGGGTACAGGGACTGAGGCGATGCGGGCTGATGTAGTCCAAACCAAGTAACAATGCCGTTAAAGTCTGTAGATCTCTTTTGGGCCGGAAAATATGCCTTTTGGCTTGTTGTATCATGGGCTCACAAGAGGCCAATATTCTGTACTTAAGGAGCTCTTCTCCCTGATTTTTTCCATCATCCATTCATCATCCAATCAAATTCATCACCAATATCATCCAACATTTTGCCCCATTGTGAGAGCCCATCAGCAGTGATTGACACCAGTTGTCCAGAATTTCTTTTGCTTTAAATACTGCTCATTTTCCTCAGCTAATTGCTGGCCATAATTATAACATTTGGAGCTGGTGCGCAAGTGTGGGGTGAAGGGCCTTTATGAGAAATTGACATCAAGTTACTTGAGTCTGATAATTGCAGTGGTAAGCAGGATGGGAAGTCACTATTGATTGTTCATGATATGCAGCTTCCTAATTTTTTTACAATCCAAGACGCGGGACAACCTCCATGCATTGACAAGTTTTTGGAATCTATGGCAGGGCATGCATTGTGGTGTTCTTTTATGGACGCGAGTTGGAATGGGCTGCGCACTGCGCACTGGGTGGCTCAGCAGTGGCAGCGCGCTCAGCAATGGATGCAGATTTGCCACAGCAAGCCGCCCTGTGGGCTCAGCAGCAGTCAAGACAGGCTCAGAATCCAGAGAAGTGGGGTGGATTGGACTGGATTGGATGGATCATGTGTCTTGCAATGCACAGATTTACCTTGGATATCTGGGATGGCGCTTTGGGTGGATGCGGACATGCAAGGGGGGCTCCAAGTTGGGTGGTGCACAAGGGCTGCTTTATGAGAATGCAAAACCGGGTGGAAGTAATGGCAGGCAGGCAATATGGATGGATATGGGGTAAGGGGTATGGGAAATGGATCATGGGATGGGGTTGGAAGGATGGATTTGGGCTAGGGTTCTGTGCTTAGGGGTTTTATTTATTATTCTTGTTCTCTTGTGGTTGTACCTAGGTTAGGGTTGAGGGGAAGGTTACTTAAACTACACCCTCAATCTTGGTGTGGAGACATGACATTGGATCACATTGGATCACATAAAATCTTATCTTATCACAGAGGATGGAAAGGATTTAAGGAAAAAGGAACAAGGAGCTAATCTTATTATTTTTTCTCTCTCTCCCCCTCTCTCTTTAACTCATTTTATCCAACCTCCTGTCAGCTTGCTACTATATACAGAGCAACCTGTCAATAGCAACACAAAACTATGAAAAATAAGAATATCTCAATTAACAAAATAAGGAGTGTGAAATCCATAAATATTATTACAGAAATGGATTCTTCACCCAAAATTAGTTAGGGTCACTCAATGACCCCACCCTTGAATTCCAAGTCTTTAAATTTTTAAATAATTAAAAAGAAAAGTACTAAAAATTAGGACACCAGTATTCCACTTTTTGACCATTATAATATTTCACACGTGTTGTCACATAAAGGGTTTACACCTAAAATTCACACAGGATTGAAGTGTTGTGTATATTTCAGGAGTTACACACAGAAATGTGTTATGTCACAATTCCCGCGCGCAGCCCCGCATCATTACATATCCCTACGTAATTTTAGTAGCAGATTCCCGCGTACTAGAGACCCGCGCGCAGCTGATTCTGCCACGCACGCAGCAGATCCTACCCCGCGCGCATCTGTACTAACTGATCCCCGCATCTGGATCAGTTGTGACTAATCTGACAACCAGGTACCGCTCAGAAGAGCTACAACCTAGTTATAGTTGACTAGCATATGCAACAAGTTAAAATATGCATTGGTAATAGTCTAAAAGTATCAAAACTTAAATAAAATTAATAAAAATTAAGTTCAAAACATTTTTTAATAATAAATCAAAGATCAAGGATTACCACATAAATCACTGACGCTGATCTTTGAAGACCACAAAACACTACAAGGAGTGTTAATAAAAATTATTAAAAATTATCTACTTGATCAGCTGATAATTTAAAATCAGTAAACATCAACATCTTCCCACTTTAAAGCAATATCAATAGTACAAATGAAGGATGAGTACAGAATGATCAAATTTATGCCATAACAGAATAACAGATCCTGTGGCTAGAATAGTACAGAAATCCAGAAGATCTAAGGACAGCTGATTGACAGAACCAAGTGGACGTGTCAATCTTGCCCTTCCTGGGTTGCCAGCCTCAGCCCACAAGCAGAACCCTCTCTACGTGCCCTGAGAAGCTCAAAATCACCCCAAAAAGGTATTTATACAGACCTCTTTGGATCCAATCAATCATCAGTTTACCAGGAATTATTATTATCAATCAGACACCATGTCATTGTTGTTAAAGTGCTTATATGAAGATAAGCAAGTGATTTATGACTTAGTCTGTAGTACTTTTTTTTATTCTTATTAACCAATCAACCCTTGTGGTTTAGTCAAGCAATCCACCCCATCTGCTCTGAAACCCTTCCAATTATTCCAGGATTTTTGTGGTAAAGTGCTCAAAGTGAGTGTTACCATTTCTATCTTGGCCATTTGTGCTGTTACGCCCAGCCATTAGTTTAATAAGTCCTTTCTAAGGCACCCATCTTTATTCCAAGGTTCTTAAACTGCCTAAGGAGGCCCCTTGAAGAAGAGGTTTCTAGTCTGTTATGATAGCCAGTAGTATAATACTGTGGCCCATCTTTTATATTATATTGAAAAAAAATTATTACCAAACCAATTAAACCTTGCAACTGCTCTTATGATATCATTTATTTGAGCTTCTAAGTGTTTATTATTGGAATAATAAGAATTATTATTATTCAAGAATTTTTATCACACTTGAGCTTGAAAGAATTATCAATTTCAATTCTTTATTAAGGAAACATAGGGAGTGGAAGATTTTTCAAAGGAACCTTTATATTTATAAACTAAATAATCCTGAAGATAAAGAAAAATCCAAAATTAATAAAAGTGGTTATTTTTTTCTAAAAATATCATTTTAACACGTAAAAATACAAAAAAGTATTAAACTTATATTTTTTATTTTTATCCATCTCAGTGGATTTTTTTTTGGTGATCTCATTGACCAGGACCTCCTAGAGGACGTCCCAGATAGTGTAACCCTAATGGAATTACCCTTGGATTTATCCCAGGATCTTATTGGAACTCACTCAGACCCCGTTGGAATACCTCCCAAGGACAGTTGTGATCCCAACCAAGTGTTTTTACCCTTGAATTTAAATTTAAGTGAGTTAAAATATATATATATATAAATTATTAAAAATATAAAACACACTAAAAATATCATTTTTATATTTTTAAAGTCTTTTTCAAAAGTTTTGACAAAAGACTTACTCATTTTTTTGGTGCAATGTATCAAAATAGGCGCAACACCCGCGCAACAGGTAGATCCCTGTTGTATGGATCTCTGCCTGGAGGAACCCATGCGCACATAGAATCAATTTTAAAGCGCAATGAGGGGACTTAAACCCGTGACCATAGCGTCACGCAGGATGACAACGGCAACAACCCCAGCAGCCAACTCAACCAACAGATTGTTGGAGAACCACCCATTGCCCAACACCTTGTCCCAGGAGGGTAAAGGTCCTCCTACGCCACCCCAGCTGGACTCAACCAAGGAGGAAAGAGTCAAGGTATTAGTTAAAGAACACGTGAGCTATTGGGAACAATTCAAATTGGCTCAGACCCAGGAGGATCAACCAGGTATTAGAAAAGCTATTTCTCTGGAAAAGAAATTTCAGATTTCTCTTCAAAAGTTGATCCCAAAGAAAGAATTAGAAGGCTACATGGAGAACTGGGATCCTTGGGATCAGTTAGCTTCCTTAAAGGGAAAGGACCCCAAAAAGAAGAGCTCCTCAGCCCATCAGAAGTTAAGGAACCCAAAGGATTGGGACAGCATAATATCCCTAGCACAGAAGTGGAAAAAGGTGTACCACAATTAGATGTAGAAGCTCTTAATAGATTTTCTGTAAATGTGTCTCACAATTTTGCTATCATTAGCCAATGCTTTGACAAAGTTTATCAACAATTGGACAAATTGAGTTCAAGTAATTTCAGAGTGATCAATACTCAGTCTCAGATTATGAAAATTGACGAGTTGGAAATACAACAGATCAAGGATAGTATAAAAGCTAGTAAGTTGGACCTGATTAAAAATATTGAAAATAACCAATCAATTCTTCAGGAAGATATTCTTGCATCCATAGACCAGCTCAAGGAAGAAGTTAAGAAAACTAGTGCTACTCCTTCAGCTCATCTGATTAAAAAAATTGACTTATTAAGCAATAAACTTGATTTGGAGTTAGTTACGATTAAGAATAATCTCAGAGATCTTAAGGTCAATTTTACTAACTCTCCTGTCATTGACCTAGATCCTCCTAGTGTTCCTCCCAGAACCAGGATAACTATGAATGAGTCTTTCAGACCCAGTCCTACTCCTGAAATGGAGCAGGCTTTGAAGTTACTTCCTCCCATTACTGAATGGAATAAATTCTCTGAAGAAGGAGAATACAACCATTTCAGTTTCATTAAATTTATTGACTATACTCTTTCTTCTTTTGAGCTCCCTGATGAAATAAGCTGTGGTAAGATTGCCAGATTATTAAAATTAGTAGCTCTTGATTGGTTTATCAATAAGAGGGAAGAATTTGGATCTTTATCCTGGAGTTCTTGGAAATAATTGATCAAAGTACAATTTGGTACTAGGATTTGGAAAAGAAAGATGATGAAAAATTTTGAAACCTCCCAGTTTTATCCATTCAAGGACAAACCTCATAAGTGGTGCTTAGACCAGAAAAAGAGGTTAGAATTTTTCTATCCGGATGCTGATAAAGAAGAAGCCAATGAAAGACTCCTCAACTTATGTCCTGGACAAATAAACCACAGTGTAAGGTGCAGGATTCCTATGGATTCAGATCTTCCCACCTTCATAGGTGTATCGGAAGAGACTATTGATATGAATGGTCTTGATAAAAGAGTCAATAGACTCCCCAGGGAACAGAATACTAGGAACAGGGAAGAATATACTGCCAAAAATAAAGAATCCCCTGCTACTAATCCATCTACCTTGGAAGTCAAGAAGACTCCAGAATCAAAGTAAAAATTATGTTGGAACTTGAACCAAACAGGACACGTAAAAACTGATTATCCTCTACCAAAAAGGATTAATCTTATTGAAGGAGAAGAGTATGACAATCCTGATCCTCACCTTGATTATACTGATGGATCACTCTCTGATTTTGATTTAATGATAACTAACCCCATCAATGTTATTGAAGATAGTATTGAGTCGCCTCTGGACATAAATTCCATCAATGAGGATTCTAACTTACCCCAAAAATGGAATCCCAACATGAAGATTCACCACATCTCTGAGGCTAAGGCCTTGACTCTAAAACCATCTGCCGGTAAAAGTTACACTTCAGGAAAAACATGCTATGCTACTGGTTTAATCCAAGGTTCCCCTGTTAAGTTACTTCTAGACAGTGGAGCCTTTTGCTCTTGTGTTGGTTCAACTTATCTGGAGAAACAAGACCCAAACTGGAAACTGAACTTACTACCAGTACCTCAGGCTAAGTTCAGCAGTTGTCATTCTGCTCTCAATGCTGTTGAAGTATGGTCTTCTGATATCATACTCCCTCACTCTAAAGAATCACTCAAACTAAACATTGAATTTTTAGTGCTCCAAAACGTAGTATGTGATTACTTTATCCTTGGAAATGATTCTCTTTGCTTATATTGTATAGATGTATTCCAAAGCAAGGGTAGATACTTCACTATAGGTGGAGACTGGAATAAGAAGTTCCAAATATGCCATTTTAATTCTCAAACTTCTGATTCAACTCATGAAAAACACTTAGAGAGTTTCAATCAGTAATTCTTCTCTCAAGCTGCTTTGAATTCCCTTCTCAATGAAGAACAAAAACGGGATATTCTACAAGTATGCTTTGAAAATTAGAATGCTTTCTGTACCAAGGATCACCCCATTGGTAACATCAAAGGACATGATATGATCCTAACTCTAACCATTAAGCCTCCTTACCCACCTTGCCTCAGGAGACCTGCTTACCCTTCTAGTCCAAAATCTAAAGCTGCTCTGGAAACCCATATTCAAGAGTTGGTTGATTTACAAGTCTTAAGGAAAGTAGGACACAATGAACAAGTGGATATCACTACCCCTGTAATTATAGCTTGGAATAATGATAATTCAAGAATGGTTTGGGATTTCAGAATTCTGAAAAACTAAACCCAAGCTGATTTTTACCCAATTCCAAGAATTGACCATGCTCTACATAACCTGTCCAAAGCCAAGTATATCAATACCATGGACATGCTGAAAGGTTTTCACCAAATACCTATCAGCCCTGATAGCCGGAAATTCATGAGAATTATTTGTCATTTGGGAATTTATGAGTATCTTAGGATGCCTTTTTGTATAAAAAATGCTCCTTCAAATTTTCAAAGGATGATGGATATTGTCCTAGGATTATTCATCAGACAGGGATGGATGATGGTATACATTGATGATGTTATCATTTACTCTGACCATTGTTATTTTCACGCCTTGCACTTAGGAATTATTGTCTTCCTCACTTTGACATGTCCTCTCCTCAGTACCATCTACCTCAGTCTATAAGCGTGAAACAAATAAAGCACAAAATCAATGCTGCAATCCGCTACTTCCCCTGGCTCGCGTTGACCTTCCAATCTTGGCGACCAACTCAGTATATACTTGCGAACTTCACGGTTAACTCCATACCGGTTGGCCATCATTTACAAGATTTAATCTCCTTCCTTGGCCCATCAACAGCCTTTGAATTCCATCTTTGGTCACGCACTGTTTGTTAGTTTGCATCTACGTCTAACTAAGCCTTCATTAATGTACAGTTAGTAATTGGACTAGTCCTTACCCTGCATACACTATTACTTCTCACTTGCATTAACTTCAACGTCATTTGCTCCTGTCCCAATTCATAATACATTTGTACGCTCAGAATCTATTGTCTTGCACTTATGCCATGGCCTTGGATATGATTTTACTATTGCTTTTTTTCCTATCCCGTTCCTGTCACTCATTGCCTCACCGCCTTCAACTGTAGGGAGCTCACCACCAGGTTTTATCTAGTCACTTTGGATTACCTTATAAGGGCTACCCCCTTGCCTGATGATTGTCTCCTCAGTTAGTTAATTTCATACTTTCTTGCATTTGCTACAACCTAGTTATCACATTGGAATCAGGTTGAGCTTCCCTCCTCGGAACACACTCCATTCCTCTTGCCATTTGTCGAGTGGCACCACTAAGTTTGCACTTTACAACTGAGTCTTTCTATTCCCACTTGCCCTTGCACTCAGCATTCCTCCGCGCTCACAATAATCTAAGAATTGCCCTATAGTACGTGGGGTGGTCGTGTGACAGGGATACTCACAAGGAGAAATTAAGACTAGTCCTCAAAACCATCTCTGCCGTGGGATTAAAAGTATCAATGAATAAGTGTAACTTTGGCTACGGGGAACTCAAGGCCTTAGGACACATTGTCTCTGGACTAACCTTACCTTCTTACCAAAACAAAATAGCAGCAGTAATGAATAGGCCTATGCCTCAGAATAAAACTTAACTCCTATCCTTTATCAGATTCTGCAGCTACTATAGGAATTACTTACAAAAGTTTTCTCTTCTAACCAAATTTCTGTATGAGATCTGCAACAACACCACCGTGTTTGAAATGACTCATGACAGAGTCAAGAACTATGAGGAACTCAAAATGGCAATAACCTCAGCTCCAGTACTGATCCAGCTAGATTATTCTAAACCTTTCAAACTCTACATAGATGCCAGCATGGAAGCACTAGGAGCCCCTTTACACCAAGAAGTCATAGAGGATGAAAACCAGTGGAAAAACCTATACTCTTCATATCCAGACAAATTAAATACACTGAGAAAAGGTACGGTGCAAGTCAAATGGAATGTCTTACCTTAGTATGGGCTCTAGAGAAACTCCATTATTACTTGGAAGGCACCAATTTCACTGTGATTACTGACTGAAATGCTGTAAGGACATTGATGAACATGAAGACCCCTAGTAGGCACATGTTATGATGGAAGATAGCCATACAACAGTACAGAGGTCAGATGACCATAGTTCATCAAGCTGGGACTAAACACCAGAATGCTGATAGTTTGAGCAGGAATGCTTTACCCAATGACCCAAGAAACCCTGATTATGATCCAGAGGATAATGATATCTTCCCTATCCTTAAAATTAACAGGTTGAACATTGAAGCTCCTGTAATTGGAATCCACATTAGTCAATTGAATGAATCATTGTTCAACTCAATCAAAGAATCTTACAATTCTGGAATGAAAACTCTGATAACTATTATGGAAAGTACTTCTCCATCATCTGAATTGATCAATAGCCTACCTGAACCTCTTTTTAAACCATACAAAGCAGAAGGTTCACCATATGGGATGGTATAGTATACTATAGGCATCAACATTCAAGTGTTATAGTCTTAACTAAGGATGACCATATCAAACATTTTTTTGCTGAGTGCCATGATAACTGCTCATCTGGTCACTTATCTGCTGATAGAACCTTAGATAAGGTTAAAAAAACTGCTTGGTGGATTAATTGGAGAGACTCCACTATACGGTATGTTACCAGTTGTGAAACTTGTCAGAAGTCCAACAGGACCACTGGGAAACGGTTTGGGCTACTACAAAAGATTGATGAACCCAAGAAAAGATGGGAGATCATCAACATGGACTTTGTAACTGGACTACCACCACAAGGAGCCTATTCCTACAACTCAGTCTTATTCATCGTGGATAGGTTCTCCAAGAAAGCAAAGCTCCTACCTAATCACAAGGAAGACACTGCTATGGAAGTTGCCCTATTATTTTGGAACAGACTCATTGCTGATGTTGGAGTTCCCAAGATTATTATCAGTGACAGAGATCCTAAATTCACCTCTGAGTTCTGGAGAAATCTTCATGATATGCTTGGAAAAACCTTAGCTTTCTCTACAGCTTATCACCCTCAGATGGATCGCTTAGCTGAAAGAATAATTCAGACCCTAGAAGACATGCTCGGGAGATTCTGTGGCTTTGGACTAGAATACAAGAGTTCTGATGGTTATTGCCATGATTGGGTTAGCCTTTTACCTGCACTGGAGATGGCCTACAACAGTAGAAAGCACTCTACTACTAAGGAAGCACCTTACATACTGGAAAGAAGATGGATTCCTAGATTACCCAAGGATAACCTTAACCACCAGCTGACAAATATTCACCCTACATCACTTGGTTTCAAAAAAGTGATAGATGTAGCTAACAAACATGCTGTTAAGTGTGTCCAGGATGCTATGGAGTATAACCAGCAAAGGTGGGATAAAACCCATAAGGAACCTGATTTCAATATTGGTGATCAATTCTTTATCTCTACCACCAACTTTACCAACTTAGCTGGAAATAGAAAGCTTAGACCAGCTTTTGTTGGACCTTTCACCATTAATAAATTTCATGTTAGAAATGCTGTGTAAGTAATCCTCAGTGATGAGCTTTCTAGAAAACATCCAGTCTTCCCAGTAAGTCTCATCAAACACTACCACCCAAGGAATGGAGAACAGCCTCCTTCACTTGCAATACCTGTTACAGAAGAACCTGAAAAAGACAAAGGAAAAATTAGCAATATCCTTATAGATAAAAAAGATAGTATCAATGGAAAAGATGTCAGAATCTACCTAGTTAGATTCAAGGGAGAATTGGTGTGGTGAACCATTTGGGACACCTTGGGAAAAGAATTCAAAAATTTTTTTAAAAAAAAAAAAAAAAATTGGATCCTTCACTCCAACCCTTCCTGTCCTAGTGGTGTAGCTGCTCCTCTTCCTCGCGTCGCATGCTTCTCATTCTCATCGCGTTTCTCCTCATCCTCATTGCTTGCATCCTTCTCATCCTCATTGCTTCACTCATCCTCATCCTCATCGCTCGCATCCTTCTCATCCTAATCGTGTTGCTCATCCTCATCCCATTGCCTTGCTCATCCTCATCCTCATCGCTTGCATCCTTCTCATCCTCATTGCATTGCTCCTCATCCTCATTGCCTTGCTCCTCATCCTCATTGCTTGTGTTGCTCCTCATCCTCATTGCTTGCTCCTCATCCTCATCACTTGCATTACTCCTCATCCTCATCGCTTGCATCCTTGATTGCTTCCTCACTTTCATCGCAACCATCAGTCGTTCATCATGACCCTCCCCATTGCTTGGCCATGCGCAAATTGTTGCCTTCCCTCTCATCATTGATTCATCCATCATGGAATCCTCATCATCACCACCATCACCGCTTGTGAGCAAGGATCATTGATCACATCAACCCCATTGCTCATCATCAAAACCATCCAGAAATGATGAGCATCATCATCATTGCCCTCACCAACTACATCATCATTGCCTCTGTTGATGTAAGGCTTCAAAGAAAGGTTTTATTTCAATAAAAGACTAAGAATGTTGAAAGAGAATGGGGAAAATATGAGGATGTATCACACCTTCAAAGAAAGGCTCAAAGCCAGCAGAGTCCGCAGACTGAAGTAAATGGGTGGTGCCAGATCAGAAGGTGGAAGACAATAGCTGAAGGAGATGGTGACGACACATGATTGAAGGAAACTGAGTGAAAGGAAAGATAATTTAAAAGGGCTTACCAGGCCCAGATCTCAAGATGGTGATGGTACGACAGAGGAGTCGTACAAGAGAAGAGTCATCTAGGATCTGAGCCAGGGCCAGTTGATAAAGTGGAGAAGCGCTCATTTAGAGTATGTACAGCAGAGTGTAGCCGGGTCAGCGCGGCCAAGGTGAAAGAAAAATAAAATTGAAACATCACAACAGCACGCGGGTAGTTAACACAGAGCGTGGAAGGTTTGAAAGAAGATTAAAGACACACAATCAGTGCCTGATCTTTTAATCCAACACCCTCCCTGGCTTTAATCTTTGCTTGAACAGGAAAATACCTTGATTTGCGCAAGTTGTTGCTGGAGTGTTGCTTGCGGGACTGGTTTGGTGAGGAAGTCAGCTGGATTTGTCTTGGAGTCTATGCGCTTAACCTGTATCGTACCCTTTTCAACCTCCTCCCGCAGGAAATGAAATCTCAGTTCCATGTGTTTGGTCCTGAAGCCAGCATGATTGACGGAGTTGCTTGCCAACTTGATGCAGCAGTTGTTGTCTTCATGGACAGTGATTGGTTGATTGATGCTCAAGCCTAGCACTTCCTCTACTAGAGATTTAAACCACAATACCTCCTTGACTGCTTTGCCCACCGCTTTATACTCCGCTTCATTGGTGGACAGGGTGACCGTTGGTTGCTTTCGTGATTTCCATCCAACCACATTGCCATTCCATAGAACGACTACGCCACTAATTGATTGCCTGGTGGTTGGGCATGTTGCCCAGTCCGCATCAACATATGCACTTAGACCAGGTTCTTGAGGATCCCTAGTGAAGGTGATACCCACTTCTGGGGTGAACTGGAGGTAGCTGAGTGTTAAGAGGGCAGCTTTGTAGTGAGCCTTGCCGGGTGCGTTTAGAAACTGGGACAGATAATTTACCGCAAATGTGATGTCCGGGCGCGTGTTGCAGCTGATGTAGTTCAGTTCGCCCACCAGTTTCCGTTAGTTCCAGCCGGTCTCCAGAAAGAGCTTGTGTTTGTCTTCTGTCGCCGGGAGCAGTTTTCCAAAGGGTTTGAATGGAGTGGAGCATTGCTTGTGAAGTGGAAGTTGATATTGCCTTGCGAGCAAGTCAATGTAGGTCTTCTGTCCAAGGTGAACTGAGTTGGCTGTGTGCGTGACATTCATTCCAAGTAAGTGTGAGGCCGGTCCTAGGTCTTTGATCTTGAAGCATTGTTGGATTAGTTTGACAAATTGCTGAGGGTTGGAGCTGAAGATGGCAATGTCATCTACGTGTATATACAGGTAGGTTTTGTTTTTCCAGAAGACACACCGATATGCCTTGCTTTGCTTGAACCCTTCCTGGAGGAGCCAGTTGCTTAGAGTGTTGTACCACATCTGCGGAGCTTGTTTGAGGCCGTATAAGGCTCTCTTCATTCGAAGAGTCTTGCCTACCAACACTGGTACGTTTGATGGTGCTTGAACATGGATTACCTCGTCGAGAGGAGCATTGAGGAAGGCAGATTTGACATCCAGCTGATGGAACTGATACCCCATTTGAATGGCGTGCGAGATGAGTAGTCGTAGGGAAGATTTGTCCCCTGTGGGAGCAAACACGCCCTTGTAATTGACGCCAAATTCTTGATTAAATCCCTGTACACATAGGCGAGCCTTGAACTCCACAATCCGGTTGCTTTGGTCTTGTTTGGTTCGGAACACCCAGATGCATTTGAGGGGTTGTATGGAATTGCTTTGTTGGCATTCCTCCCACACCTTGTAGGAAAGCAGGTTGAGAAGTTCCTTTTCCATTGCTTTGATCCATTCAAGTTTGTAGGGGCTCTGTAGAGCCTCCTCCAGGGTTTTAGCATCTGACACCTCCACGTCCTTCAGGTTGATCTGAGCTTCTGGACTGGTCTCGCCGCGGCGTTTGTGCTCTAGAATTTTATTGGTGGAGATCGCACCATAGTCAGGGGACTGGGCCTTGGCAGAAGGCAGCGTAGACTTGTTGGGGTCGTCAACGGTTGTAATAGATGAGTCAGTGATTTCGGGAACCAAAGGTTGATGAGTCAGGGGAACCGGTGGTTGGTCTTCTGGACCGTTTCTTGAGCCATAGTCAAACACATTTTCCAGGAAGACCTTATTTGCGCTTAGTTGTACACTTTTAGTCGCATGATCGAGGATTTTGTAGGTTGAGAAATTGTTGGTATACCCTAGGAAGGTGCCTTTTGCTCCATTTGATGAGAGTTTGAAGGTTCTTTGTCCCCTAGGTATATGAGAGAAGGTCGTGCACCCAAAGGTTTTAGGCAATGGTAGTTGAACGGTTGTCCGTGCCAGACCTCGTAAGGAACACCCCTATCTTTTGACATGACAGGCAGGACATTCAGTAAGTCAGTTGCCGTTTTAAAAGCTTTGGCCCAGAAAGAAGGAGGAAGTCCGCTTTGCACTAGCAGACATTGGGCTTTGTCAAGAATGGATCTATTTGTCCTTTTGGCAAGTCCGTTTTGCTGAGGCGTATAGGCCAGAGCTAAGTGATGTTGGATGCCTTGAAGTTTAAAATACTCACTGAGTTCTTCATTCACAAATTCACCTCCGTTATCCAAGACAACCGTTACCAGCTTGGTCTTGAGAAGTCGCTTGGCATGGTTGATGAATTCTTGGATAGCAGCGGTTGCTTGATCCTTGGAGTGGAGGAAACTGACTGATTTGAAACCATAATATTGGTCCACAATGCTGGGGAAGTACCTGCATCCACCGTTGGACTGTACAGAAAACGGTCCAACTAGGTCAAGGTGAATCGTCTCAAGGCAGCGTGAGGCAGGGGTAAAGTGGCCACGAAACGAAGTTGCTGTCATCTTGCAGCTTCTGCATATTAGACAGTCGGAGGTGGGCGCACACCCAGGAAAAAGAACTTCCAGAGTTGTGTCGTTAGGGTGACCCAGGCGCTGGTGCCAGTTATTGTTTTGCGGTCTTTTCATGTGCAGGTTGCCCTTAGGCGGAGATGAAAGGAGTTTGGTGCCGCAGAGTTCCACTAGGTGGTTCTTAGCTGAGCCCACAAACTGAAAGTTATCCAGAGAGATCTCGTATCCTGAGTAGCCCACACAATTGATGACAGCCAAAGTTTTTGTCAATTGAGAGAGTGAGAGGAGGCATCGGTCAATAGCGGGAACCAGGAGTACGTTGTTGAGGACAACCGCTTCTCCCAGGTGATTCAGGAGCGTAGAATTGCCGATGGCCGTAGCAGACAGTGAGGATCCCTTGCTTCCTGTACCTATACTCATATGAATTGTTCTGGATTCAGAGAGGTAATCGGGAGAGTTGACAATGTGATGGGTTGCACCTGAGTCCAGTACTGGAAGTAGTTGAGTTCGGGAGTCGGCGGTGCTGAGATAGAGTTGAGCATTAAGAAAAGCTTGGGGTGGGACAGCCTCACCACCTGCGTCAGGTGCCGATTCTTGTCCAGCTGCGTGATGATGAGATTGGGCACAAGAGTTTTGAAAGTTGGGCCGCAACTTGGGGTGAAGAAACCAGCGTCGATCTTCAGAGTGCCTGGCTAGAGGGTTGTGTTTGCCCTTTGAGCAGGAATAGTTGGTCTTAGGTTTCTTTTGGGAACCAGTCTTGAGTAGAGCAACAGAGGAGTTTTCTGAGGCTTTGTTCTGGTTGGGTTTGTCTTCCTTCCGGGAATCCTCGAGATGGATGACTTCCCTGAGTTTGTTAAGCACGGCGAAGGGGTTTTTAGCATCTTATCATTAAGGAGCAAGGTATCTACTATGTGGTGGAAGGAGTTTGGCAATTTGGCTAGGATAGTGTAGCTAAGTATGTCTTGAGGTACGTTGAGTTGAACCATGGACAATTTGTTCATTGATTTCTGGCACTCATGGATGTATTGAGATAAATCTCCTCTAAATTGATGTCAAATGAAATTGAGCCAGAGTTGGCCGCGATTATTGGATGATTGTGAGGCGTATCGTTCATGGATGTCTTCCAGGATTGCACACGGGTTGGCTTCATTTGAGCCATTCACTACAGCGTCAAAGGTAACATTGCTTAAGTGTTGGATGATGATGTTGCAGGCTTTGTACACCCTTTTCTTCACTGTGGGAGTTCAGGTTTGTTTGGGATCATATTCTTGGATGAGCTCCAGCAGTCCCCTTCATCTAAGGTAGCTTTTGAGGCGGATGAACCAGTTAGGGAAATTGGTTTTGTTGAGGAGAGGAATATTGAGTTTGGGGTTGTCTTCTTGATTGGTCATGGCAGTGAGCCTTTCACAAAGTGGGATGGAGTCTTGGGACTGTAAATCTGTTGATGTAAGGCTTCAAAGAAAGGTTTTATTTCAATAAAAGACTAAGAATGTTGAAAGAGAATGGGGAAAACATGAGGACGTATCACACCTTCAAAGAAAGGCTCAAAGCCAGCAGAGTCCGCAGACTGAAGTAAATGGGTGGTGCCAGATCAGAAGGTGGAAGACAATAGCTGAAGGAGATGGTGACGACGCATGAGTGAAGGAAATTGAGTGAAAGGAAAGATAATTTAAAAGGGCTTACCGGGCTCATATCTCAAGATGGTGATGGTACGACAGAGGAGTCGTACAAGAGAAGAGTCATCTAGGATCTGAGCCGGGGCCAGTTGATAAATTGGAGAAGCGCTCATTTAGAGTATGTACAGCAGAGTTTAGCCGGGTCAGCGCGGCCAAGGTGAAAGAAAAATAAAAGTGAAACATCACAACAGCACGCGGGTAGTTAACACAGAGCGTGGAAGGTTTGAGAGAAGATTAAAGACACACAATCAGTGCCTGATCTTTTAATCCAACAGCCTCCATCATCATCAAGATCGCCCTCTCCTCCTAGATTGGACAATTGGCATCAACTTTTGTCCTTTTTTTCATTTATTTGGATGGGAAGGGGTGTTGCGTTGTTACTAGGTGTGCAAACGTCCGCATGGACCTTTGCAAGCGACACGCTGGGGTGAGAATCTCTCACCCCAGTCTGGAAGTCTGCCACACTATTCTTGAATCCTTGAGAAGTGTTGGGTTACTCTTAGTCTTAAATTGTTACTGTTTGTTTCAGTGATCCATAAATATATTGCATTGTCTTGTGCAGCCACCCACCGTTATCTGGTACCCTTCAAGCGCTTGATTGCGGAGAGTTGGGCAGGTTCAAGGAGAGCCTGGAGGTTGATTGGGTTTGAGTTGATTGCTCCCAAGCACCTGCTGACGACCAGAGTTAATAGCGTGTGGGCGCCGTTACTTACAACTGCTTTGTTCTGTTGGACTCTGAGAAAACATTAACTTATTTTGTTCAAAGTCTTTCTCCTCATCATCTTGTTTCAGGTAGAGCTGCTTCCCCCCTCAGCTATCTTTGCTATTGACTTATCCCTATCCCATTTGATTCCTCATTAACAAAGGTTACTTCATCTTGATCCTGGTTAAATTGAAATATTTTTGTAACACTCAGGAGGGCAGCCTAAAAAAGCACCTATCCCCTCCACAGAACTGCCAACTCCCTGCGCCATTTGGAGTCTTACATTTGGTCCCCTGGGCTGGGATTGAACCAGAAACCTTGGGACTTACAGTCCCATATTTGTGGAATCAACTTTGAAATCCAATCTTTTTCTTTTTTTCTGTTTTTCTCATTTTTCTGTGTTTCTGTTATCATCTAGATCTGATCCGTGGAGGCAACTTGTTCCAGAAGTAAGTCCTCCAAATTTTTCACCATCAGGGGGTTTGATCCTGGTTGTTTTTTGGTAGACCCTACCCTTGCCACACTTGTGAGCCACTTTGGAAATCTGTTCTTTGGATCCCTTAGGAAATCTTTTGTCAAAATGGAATCTATTGGTACCCCTTCTACCTCTTTTTGGTCCAAGATGATCAAGATCAAACATCAGAACAAGAACTTATTCTTTAAAGGTATGAATGTTGAACGGTTCCTGGATTCCTACAAGATGGCTGCTGAAGTGGACGGTGCTAGCAAATATGACATGGATTATCTACTGGGATTCTTTATCTCCTCTGATGAAGTCATGCCAGTGATTGAATCATTCAATGGATTTGAATTCCATGGCTGGGTACTTCTTAATGAGGCAATGATTGCCTACTGGGGCAAAATTGATATAGCTAGGTTCTCTCTCCAAGATCTGGATGCCCTAGTCTCTCAATGGATCTCCAATGGTGGTATCTCCTCAGCCTCTGATTATCAAGCTTTTAGAAAATCTTTGGAACCTATCCAATCCTATCTTATCCAAAACAATCACATTGATACGGTGGACAAAATTTGAGTGCAATTTTTTCAGTCTTTCTGTCCAGGAGTGCAGGAAAGAATTAAGGATGAATTGGTGAAATATGGATCCATGATCACTAAAAGAGAAAATTGGTTCAAGCTCCCTGCTTTCATGCATGAAAGCAGGGAGCTTGAACCAATTTTCTGGTTCTTAGGAATACTGTGGATAAATTAATGAATGTTCAAACAGCTCTCATCTTTGAAAAACCTAGAATCACTGAACCAGTCCCTGCCCCTTCTTTTCAAGCATCTAACAAAATCATGAATAAGATGGAAGCCAATTGCAGACCTAAACCCAATCATCAGACCCACCAGGAAACACATGTAGAAATAAAGAGAGCTTGAGCTCTAATGAGATGAAAAAATTAAAGAATGAATGAAAGGGGCTTGTAACGTCAAGCGTAACCAACCTGAGCTCAGGCGGAAAAGGACACTCCGTTTGATGTTTTGAATGAATAGATGATGAATTCCACTTGAGAGCACCATTGTTTATATAGACTAAATACATGATTGTCCAACAAGTGGTTGAGTACAAAATGAATAAGGCAAAATTAACATAAGCAGTTTAAGTGACATGGTAAGTGAAATGTTATGCTTGGACAGTCTGACAATCACTACTGAGAACACAGCCTAGTTATATTTTAACCATTAGTTTAATAATTCAATAACAACAATAATATAAATCAAATCAATCCAATCAATGATACTTTGAACTCCAGTGGAAGTCACATATATACAAACTTAAATTCTAACACACCCGCTTGACTTGCACTGGAGGAGGTTATGGAGCATGTTTGATTCTAATCATGTGTAGAATTGATAAAATTGACTTGGTTGATTTGTAGGTAGATTGAGTCATGAGTGATTGATCAAAGAGTAGCTGTGGGATTTGGATTCAACTGGCTGCAGGTCTTGCTGATACACAACAGTGTTGATTGGATTGGATTGTATTGATTGATTGATTGATTTATTGATTGATTGATTGATTGATTGATTGATTGATTGATTGATTGATTGATTGATTGATTGATTGATTGATTGATTGATTGATTGATTGATTGATTGATTGATTGATTGATTGATTGATTGATTGATTGATTGATTGATTGATTGATTGATTGATTGATTGATTGATTGATTGATTGATTGATTGATTGATTGATTGATTGATTGATTGATTGATTGATTGATTGATTGATTGATTGATTGATTGATTGATTGATTGATTGATTGATTGATTGATTGATTGATTGATTGATTGATTGATTGATTGATTGATTGATTGATTGATTGATTGATTGATTGATTGATTGATTGATTGATTGATTGATTGATTGATTGATTGATTGATTGATTGATTGATTGATTCTCTTGAAGTAGTATCAAAAAGAGATTTCCAAACCTGCTTCTGGTAGTTCTTCATTGATTCAATCCTCCCTGGCTTGTCTCGAGACCACTTTCCCTGCCAGCTCAGACCCCTTTGACCTCAGTCATCCTCCTCCTTCCTCGCTGTATGACTCCCACCAATAGCCATTGTTTTTGATATGAAATAGCCATTTGTTTTCGACCGCTTGCTTCCATTGTTTGGTGTACATGATGCAATACTCTGGTTTCTCTTTGATTGCAATCACTTTCTTGACATTCTTCAGCTTCAACAACTCATCTATCAAGGTGGGATATCCGGAGTAAGCGACCAGGACGGTTCCATTGATCAATAATCAATCCAATTTCCAAAACTCATGGATTAACTTTTGGACAATTGTGGGATCTGAGATTGTCGGCCGTTTGACTAACTCTTTGCGGACCAAGAGACCGTTTTTGGAGGAGCTGGTGAGATGACTGAGAGAGGATAGAATGAATCTTTTTGGTGAAACGATATCATCGGATTATTTATGGTTTGATTTTGATGAATCGAGTGGATATTGTACAGTTAGATCCTGGTCACTAGAATCAATGTTTTGTTTTCCGATAGGATGATCAAGGTGAGGGGTCACCGAGAGTTTTAGGGTTTTCTCCAACTTTTTCCTCCACCTTTCAAAGGTTAAGATGTCCTTCGTCTGCCTGACGTTCTTGCTATAGATCCTGCCATTTGGGTCATCCTTAGCCAATGATTCTAGGATTGATTGTCAATTGGTCTTCAGGGTCGATAAGGTTGAGTCCTTGACGGCTGATAGGAACGTTTGAGTTGAGTCTTGATCATGGGTTGTTTGGGTGTGATTGTCATTGTGCCTTGGATGATCCTCAATCACCCAATCGAGTTTTGATGATGATGAGAGGATGGAATCAAATGAAGCCAATAGGTTATCAGCAGAGTAAGATTCGGAATGAACTTGACCGGAGAAGTTGGTAGATTGGGAAGAGGATGAGAAGAATCCATCAAGTCAACCATCTGCTTCTGGTGATCCTGGTGGTCAAGTGGGTTCTACTGAGGTGATGATAGCTGTTTGAGGTTTGATTTGAGTATGACTCTTGAGTGAGTTCTTCCTCTTGAGATTCTTGTTAGTCTGTGGTTGGTTCTTGACCAATGCCCTCCCACCAGCGTAGAGTATTTGAGTCAGTCTGCAGGCTGTTGATGAAAACCTCAAGCGATTATCTTGATCCATCACTGGTCTGCAGGCTGTTGATGAAAACCTCAAGTGATTAGCTTGATCAATCATCACAGGTAGTTGCTCTTGATCAATCACGATCTAATCAATTGATTGAAACTCATCAAATGCTTCCTTAGCGGCTTGTGCTAGACTTCTAGAGTTTGAACAACTCCTTGACTGGCTTGTTGTCATTCTTCTGACTGGTTTGAATCTCAATCTTTGTCCTCTGATTGATTATGGCGTCAAGTTGAATGGATGGGATGAGCTTGATAGTCAATGACAAGGCTCATCCTAATCTCCCCCCCTTGCCAAAAGTGTCAAAGATTGGCTTTCAGGATGAGACTCTTGAAGGCGGACAGTTTTGAATGAAGTATAGTTGGCTCAGGTTGAGCAAAGGCTTTTAACCGTGTAGAAATAAAGAGAGCTTGAGCTCTAATGAGATGAAAGGATTAAAGAATGAGTGAAAGGGGCTTGT
Organism: Puccinia polysora; assembly: GCA_025617555.3. Lineage (NCBI taxonomy): Eukaryota > Fungi > Basidiomycota > Pucciniomycetes > Pucciniales > Pucciniaceae > Puccinia > Puccinia polysora. Next base: position 38,709,103 of record CM062623.1, on the reverse strand, counting down.
AACGTCAAGCGTAACGGACCTGAGCTCAGGAGGAAAAGGACACTCCGTTTGATGTGTTGAATGAATAGATGATGAATTCCATTTGAGAGCACCATGGTTTATATAGACTAAATACATGATTGGCCAACAAGTGGTTGAGTACAAAATGAATAAGGCAAAATTAACATAAGCAGTTTAAGTGACATGGTAAGTGAAATGTTATGCTTGGACAGTCTGACAATCACTACTGAGAACACAGCCTAGTTATATTTTAACCATTAGTTTAATAATTCAATAACAACAATAATATAAATCAAATCAATCCAATCAATGATACTTTGAACTCCAGTGAAAGTCACATATATACAAACTCAAATTCTAACAACACATACTATTGATGAGATCACCAAACTCCTGCAAGCTTTTGAGAATAAAATGAATCAGAAACTCTCCTCTCTGGTTGTCCCTAAACCCTCCAACTCTGTTCCTAGGTCAACCATGGTTTGCTATTATTGCCACAGAGAAGGTCATGGAACTGGTTGCTGTCCTGAACTCCAGAAGTACAAGGATGAAATGTTGGTTGAACAGAAAGGGAGCAACTTCTTTCTGCCTAATGGTGCACTTATCCCTATTGATTCATCTCGTCCAATTTGTCATGTGGTGGCCTCTTTCCAGCCTTCTTCTTCCAAGAAGGCATCCTTGGCCTGTTTTGATTTTTGATCTGCTTGTGGAACTCTTCAACCTTGGTATCCTCCTGCTGTCTCTTCTTCCAGCTTTTCTGGAACTTATCAATCTGATCCCGCTAGGAAACAACATGAACGACCCAGAGCTCATAAAGCTCCTCCTGTTCCATCTTCAATTCTTCGAAAACCTGTCAAACGTTGATCTTCACTGGAGCCACCTTCTTCTGAGGGAGAAGACATGGAAGTAGAAAAGGAACCCCTCATGAATAGGTTCCCAGAATACTCTGATCCTGCTCCTCTGCCATCCAAATCACCTTCACCAACTGATCCAGTTATACTTCCACCCTCACCTGAACTTCCTCTTCCAACTCAACCCAAGGTTTGATTTGAAAGGGGAATTTCCAAAGACCACCCCAATGCTGTGGAGGGGGTATTAAAGAAAATTTATGATCTTAAAATCCCTGATCTATCCGTGACTGAACTCCTTTCCATCTCACCATCTGTAGCTGAAGGCATGAGGAAATGGGTTTCTTGGCAATGTGTGGAGATTGGTCCTGATGAATTGAAAGTTTCCTCTGGAACCTTGATGGAAGACTCTGGTGGAACAGATTCTCCTTCTGATTCAAATCTTTATTCTTTTCCTCTTGGAGTTTTACAATTCTATCTTGGTGACTCATCCAAAACGGTTTCTCTACTCCTCAATTCTGGGTCCCAAGTAAACTTAATTTTGGATGGAATGGCCTGCAATCTCAATCTCAGTCCATGGTTCAGCTTCAACTCTGCTTTTTATGGAATTGGGAATCAATCTTTTGAGTTGGTGGGTATTGCTGAGGATGTGTCAGTTTGAATTGGTCAAAATATTGTTGGAACCTGTCACTTTTGGATCACTTGTTTGGAAAGTCCTATGATTTTGGGTTGTCCTTTCTTAATAGACTTTGGAGCCACCCCGATGATTTCTGATCAAGTTGGGGAGAGAATTCTTCTTCCTGATGCTGATGGTAGGAAGATTGAAGTTCCTGTCTGTTCTTTGGTTTCTGGTTGTTGGGAAAGAGATTTCCCTGGTTTTTCACCTAAATCAGTTTTAAAGGGGAAGCAGAAGGATTCTTCTAACTCCTCTCATTTTTTAGCAGAATAGTTGGTAATACTGACAGTTGTAGTTCTTCTAAGCCTCAGACTTCAACTATAGGGCCAACCTTTATCTCTGAGGCATATTTTTCATCCTTTTCATCTCTTTCTTCTTTTTCTTCTGATCTCAAAAATGTCCAAAATTGAAAACATTTTAAAACACAAAATTCCAAAAATATTTCTCTTCTCTCTGGTTCTGTTGTTTCTTCTTTTTCTTTTACTCTTATCACTGATCAATCTTCCTCTAGCTCTGGTTTGATTCTCGCAATGAGTATAAACTAGATCCTGATCTTGATTCTTTTCTTAATGGTTTTGGTATGGAGGAGTATGGGCTTCAGTGGAGGCACTTGGGGGTAAAAGTAAGTCTTCCCAATTGTGAACCATCAGGGCATTCTTCTACCATAGTTTTCAAAACTCTACCTTGTGCCACACATGTGAGAAAAGTGTTATCTTTTGGATCCTCTTTTATGGAAGAGGAACCTTTTGAAAATTTTATGGAACATCAAACTTGGAGGATGTTGGAATCTGGTCTCAGCTTTTGTACTCAGGTCTTGCTGGTGAATGCTTTGAGGAAACAAAAACTTCTCTCTTTTGCCACTAAGTATAAGCCAGTTGCAAGAAAGGTCCAGCCTGTCAACCAACCCATGCCTCTCAATCTCAATCCTCCTCTCATGCGTCCTCCTTTATCTTGTGATTCTTATTTTGGTCTATCTCACTCTCTTACTGGCCCCTTTGTACCTTGTGGTTGTGTCACTGAAGAACAATTGAAGGTGGTCAACTTTGGTCCAGATGGATGGCTTTTTCCTGATGAGTTCAATTTGATCAAAAATATCTTATCTCTAAGGGAAAAATCTATTGCATTCTGTGAAGAAGAGAGAGGTCTCTTGAAAGAATCCTATGGTCTCCCTTATATCATCCCTGTAGTTGAACATGATCCTTGGAAAAAGAAAAATATCCCTATTCCTTCTGCAAAAGTTGACAAATTCATCAAGTTGGTCCGCAAACAAGTCCGTACCAGACTATATGAACAGTCAACCTCCAGTTAATCTAGCCCTCTTTTCTGTGTTCTAAAGATTAATGGTAAACTTAGAGTAGTTCATGATCTCTAACCTCTCAATAAAGTTACTATTAAGGACTCTTGTGTTCCTCCTGCCACTGAAGAATTTATTGAATCCTTCTCTGGGAGAGCCTGTTATGGTCAAGGAGACATCATGGGGGGTTATGACAAATGATCTTTGCATCCTATTTCTTGCCCTCTCACTACTTTAAATACTCCTCTTGGTTGATTTCAACTTACTCGATTGCCTCAAGGTGCCACCAACTTGGTTGCAGTCTACCAGGCTCAGATGATGTGGATCCTCCAAGACGAAATCCCTGATCATGCTTGTATCTTTATTGATGATGGTGGAATTAAAGGTCCAGTTTCTGACTATGATAATGAGCTCTTACTTTTGCACTCAGGAATTTGACAATTTGTCTGGGAGTATGCTACTATCTTGGAAAGGATTCTGTTTTGAATTGAGGAATCTGGCCTTACTGTCTCTGGATCAAAACTTGCTGCCTGTGTCCCTGCCTTGAAAATTGTGGGTCATATAGTCTGCAAGGAAGGAAGAAGGATGGTGTTGACTATTGTTCTCAACTATGCAGTACTCAGCTCACGCACCTGCCACACATGACCCATCAGTCATTTTCCTTTCTTCTCTCGTGTCTTGTGTTCTTTCTGTTTTCCTGTCCCATGTCTACTTGGTGTATAGATGTCACCTGCCGTAGCGTGAGTTCAAGATGTCTTCCGTCTGTCACTCAGAAGTCCTGTACTCCCTTGCCGGGAGCCTCTTCCTTGTAACTGTTTGGTCTAGTCTGGCTTGTCTCCATCATCTCAGCTTCCATTCCTATCTACGGACTGGAATGGCACTTGACTTCAAACTCCCAAACCAACCATCCTTGATCTTCAATAGTAGGGTAGGCTCCATGACTGACTTAGTCTTCAACTCAACATCAGGACTTGATTAACTAATCTTCTTCAATCTCATTTGTCGATTTGTTGGATAACCAGAACACACTAACTCTCTACATAGTCCATGCAAGGGCCATAACCCTTCCTGTAGAGATACTGCTCATTTTTGTTTCCTTTTCATTTCTGCCTAAGAGTTGTCTTATGTTGGTTCTTATCCTACTTTATTTTCCTGTGAAATAAATTAGCCTGGTTCAGGTATATCAACTCAGTTCAATCTTTTACAGTGGCACCCTCTAAAGTCAACAAAATCATCTCCTGGCCTACTCCAACAAATCCAACTGAAGTTAGAGGTTTCCTAGGTTTTGTAACTTATGTCAGGATCTTCATTCCCTCTCTATCCAAAATCTGTGCACCCTTGCGTTGTCTAACCAGAAAGGAAGCTGAATGGATTTGGACCCAAGATTGCAAACAATCATTTCAGTTGCTCAAAAATATTGTTGGAAATGAAATAGTTTTGAAAAAGATCTCTTATGGTCCTGGAGCTGGAAAAATAAAATTGGCTGTTGACTCTAGTTATCAATCTGTTGGGGCTGTCCTTACTCAGGAAGATGAAAATGGTTTGGACCGCCCTGTTCTTTATGAATCTTTGCTTTTTTTGAATGTGGAATCTAGGTACTCTCAGCCCAAACTGGAACTCTGTGATGTGGCCAGAATGCTGAAGAAACTCCAAAAAGTACTTGGGGGACAACATTTTGAATTAAAAGTTGATGCTCAATCCATTGTGGAAATGAATAATGCTCCCAGTCTTCCAAATTCTCCAATGACTTGCTGGGTAGCTTTTATCCAGATTTTCTCTTTTGATATTGTTCATAGGCCTGGGAAATCTTTTACTATGCCTGATGGTTTATCTTGAAGACCTATTGGAGACAATTAATTGTATGTTGGAATGGATTTTGATGAGGAAGAACCTTTGGTCTGCCCTGTTTTTGCTTTCTCCTCCCAAGATTACTCTGGTTTCCAACAAGGTTTCTGGCTTAAGTTAGATCAGTACCTTTCAACTCTCCAAAGACCCCTTGATCTCTCTGCCAAAGAATTTCGATCCCTTAAAAGAATGTCCTCTAGTTTCTTTGTCCAAGGATCTAGGCTTATGAAAAGAGGAACTCCTTGTGCGCTTGTTGTGGTTACTATCCCGGCTGAGCAAGATTTGATCCTTGAAAGTCTGCATGAGGGCCTTGGTCATTGTGTGGAAACCAAAACTTATCAATGATTATCCAAATGGTTCTGGTGGCCATCACTGAAGAACTCTGTCTCTCAATGGTGCAAGAGTTGTGAAGTTTGTCAAAAATGTGATCTTAGGCGTCCAGCTGAAATTCACTATCCTACTGGGGAGTCCACTGTCTTTGGAAGGGTTGCTATGGATGTGGTTCATATCAAGGCAGGTGGTGCTAAGTACCTCATTGTGGCTAGAGCTGATTTTTATGGATGGGTGGAAGCCAAATTCCTTAAGAACCTTAGTTCTGAATCTGTGGCAGCTTTCCTTCATGAGAATTGGAGGATGCGTTATGGTTTGGCTCAATATTATTCTACTGATTGTGGCTTGGAATTTGGTGGAAAACTTGCTGAAATGATCCAATCGCTCCCTGCACAACATAGAGTTACTACTCCCTATTATCCTGAAGGACAAGGCATGGTGGAAAGAGGCCATGCTCCCTTGAAGGCTTCTCTGGTTAAACTGGCTGGTTAAAGTGGCAAGAATTGTTGAAAGTTTCTTCCCTTGGTACTCTTCTCTGATTGAATTTCCACCAAGCAAACCACTGGCTACTCTCCTTATGAAATCATCTTTGGTCAAAGGGCTGTTCTTCCTCTTGATCTTGAAATGGAGTCTTTCTTGGGCATCTCTTGGGAACAAGTTTCTTCAACTACTGACCTATTAGTTGCCAGATCAAAGCAACTGGAGCGGAGTGAAGATATTTGTAACAAAGCTTATCAGAAGATGATGGAATCAAAAGCAAAATCAGTTCAGTATTGGGAAGATAAACATCTCAATCAAATCAGAGATCCTTTACACCCTGGTGATCTGGTATTGGCTTAAAATTGATCTTTAGAGACTCAGTGGGGAAAACTTTTTTTGAATTGTTGGAATGGTCCTTATAGAGTGGTTTGTCAAGTTAGAGGTGGATCTTATGTTTTGGAATAAAAGGATGGTACTCAGTTGGCTAGAAGTTTCTCTGCTGATCAATTTAAGAGATTTTATTGTTGTGGGGGCAATTTGGGTTCAAAGTAAGTCCTCCCAATTGTGCACCACCAGGGTCTTCTGTTGCATTTTGTTGTAAAAACTCTACTTTATGCCACATACGTGAGCACCTGGGACGCCTTCTCTTTGATTTTCTCCACATTTAGTCTCTTTTGGATGGATCAAGATGGGTTTCAACATTTTTTTACTTAGAGGATGAAGAAAAGGCCAATTATTTTCTTTTTTTTCTTTTTCATGTTTTCAAAATTATGATGCAGACTAGGGACAGTCTGTAAGCTGGGGAGAGATGTGGTGAACCATTTGGGACAACTTGGAAAAATAATTCAAATATTAAAAAAAAAAATTGGATCCTTCACTCCAACCCTTCCTGTCCCAGTGGTGTAGCTCCTCCTCTTCCTTGTGTTGCATCCTTCTCATCCTCATTGCTTTGCTCCTCATCCTCATCACTCGCATCCTTCTCATCCTCATCATGTTTCTCATCCTCATCCTCATCACTTGCATCCTCCTCATCCTCATTGCCTTGCTCAACCTCATTGCATTGCATTGCTCATCCTCATCCTCATCGCTTGCATCCTTCTCATCCTCATTGTGTTGCTCCTCATCCTCATCGTGTCACCCCTCATCCTCATTGCATCGCTCCTCATCCTCATTGCGTTGCTCCTCATCCTCATCGCGTTGCTCTTCATCCTCATTGCTTGTGTTGCTCCTCATCCTCATTGCTTGCTCCTCATCCTCATCACTTGCATTACTCCTCATCCTCATCGCTTGCATCCTTGATTGCTTCCTCACTTTCATCGCAACCATCAGTCGTTCATCATGACCCTCCCCATTGCTTGGCCATGCGCAAATTGTTGCCTTCCCTCTCATCATTGATTCATCCATCATGGAATCCTCATCATCACCACCATCACCGCTTGTGAGCAAGGATCATTGATCACATCAACCCCATTGCTCATCATCAAAACCATCCAGCAATGATGAGCATCATCATCATTGCGCTCACCAACTCCATCATCATTGCCTCCATCATCATCAGGATCACCCTCTCCTCATAGATTGGACAATCAGCAGCAACTGTCCTCCTTTTTTTCATTTATTTGGATGGGAAGGGGTGTTGCGTTGTTACTAGGTGTGCAAACATCCGCATGGACCTTTGCAAGCGACACGCTGGGGTGAGAATCTCTCACCCCAGTCTGGGAGTCTGCCACACTATTCTTGAATCCTTGAGAAGGGTTGGGTTACTCTTAGTCCAAAATTGTTCCTGTTTGTTTCAGTGATCCATAAATATATTGCATTGTCTTGTGCAGCCACCCACCGTTATCTGGTACCCTTCAAGCGCTTGATTGCGGAGATTTGGGCAGGTTCATTGAGAACCTGGAGGTTGATTGGGTTTGAGTTGATTGCTCCCAAGGACCTGCTGACGACCAGAGTTATTAGCGTGTGGGCGCCGTTACTTAAAACTGCTTTGTTCTATTGGACTCTGACCAAACTTTAACTTCTTTTTTTCAAAGTCTTTCTCCTTATCATCTTGGTTCAGGTAGTGCTGCTTCCCCCCTCGGCTATTGTTGCTATTAACTTATCCCTATCCCATTTGATTCCTCATTAACAAAGGTTACTGGACCTTGATCCTGGTTCCATTTAAATATTTTTGTAACACTCAGGAGGGAAGCCTAAAAAAGCACTTATCCCCTCCACAGAACTGCCAACGCCCTGCGCAGTTTGGAGTCTTACATTTGCTGATAAAGATAAATGGTTGCCTGAACGTAATATCCCTGAGGGACCTATACACCTGAAGAAATACAGAGCCAGCAGGAGGCATTACCCCAAAATTGTTTTCAGATATAGACATATCTTGGAGTGGGGGAATGTCAGTTTGCTACTATGTACAGAGCAACCTGTCAATAGCAACACAAGCTATGAAAAATAAGAATATCTCCATTAACAAAATAAGGAGTTAGAAATCCATAAATATTATTACAGAAATGGATTTCCCACCCAAAATTAGGTAGGGTCACTCACTGACCCCACCCTTGAATTCCAAGTCCTTACATTTTTAAAATAATTAAAAAGAAAATTACTAAAAATTATGACACCATTATGGCACTTTTTGGCCATTCTAATATTTCACACGTGTTGTCACATATAGGGTTTACACCTAAAATTCACTCAGAATTGAGGTTTTGTGTATATTTTAGGAGTTACACTTGGAAATGGGTTATGTCACAATTCCCGCGCGCAGCCCCGCATCATTACATATCCCTACGTACTTGTAGTGGCAGATTCCTGCATACTAGAGACCCGCGCGCAGATGATTCTGCCAGGCAAACAGCAGATCCTACCCCACGCGCATCTGTACTAACTGATCACGGCGTCTGGATCCATTGTGATAATCTGACAACCAGGTACCGCTCAAAAGAGCTACAACCTAGTTAGAATTGCCTAGCATATGTAACAAGTTGACATATGCATTATTAATAGTCTAAAAGTATCATAACTTAAATAAAATTAATAAAAATTAAGTTTAAAACATTTTTTAATAATAAATCAAAGATCAAGGATTACCACATAAATCACTGAGGCTGATCTTTGAAGACCACAAAACACTACAAGGAGTGTTCATAAAAATTATTAAAAATTATCTACTATATCAGCAGATGATGAAAAAATCATTTAACATCCACATCTGCTCACTTTAAAGCCATATCAATAGTAAAAATGAAGGATGAGTACAGAATGATCAAATTTACACCATAACAGAGTAACAGATCCTGTGGCTAAAATAGTACAGAAATCCAGAAGATATAAGGACAGCTGATTGACAGCACCAAGTGGACGTGCCAATTTTGCCCTGACTTGCTTGCCAGCCTCAGCCCACAAGCAGAACCCTCTCTACGTTCCCTGAGAAGCTCAACATCACCCCAAAAAGGCATTTATACAGACCTCTTTGGATCCAATCAATCATCAGTTTACCAGGAATTATTATTATCAATCAGACACTGTGTCATTGTTGATCAAGTGCTTATATGAAGATAAGCAAGTGATTTATTACTTAGTCTGTAGTATTATTATTTATTCTTATTAACCAATCAACCCTGAAAGTTTAGTCAAGCAATCCACCCCATCTGATCTGAAACCCTTCCAATTATTCCAGGATTCTCGTGGTAAAGTGCTCAGAGTGAGTTTTGCCATTCCTGTCTTGGCCATTTGTGCAGTTACGCCCGGCCATTAGTGTAATAAGTCCTTTCTAAGGAACCCATCTTTATTCCAAGGTTCTTAAACTGCCTAAGGAGGCCCCTTGAAGAAGAGGTTTCTAGTCTGTAAAGATCCCCAGTAGTATAATACTGTGGCCCCTCTTTTATACTATATTGAAAACCATTTATTACCAAACCAATTAAACCTTGAAACTGCTCTTATGATATCATTTATTTGAGCTTCTAAGTGTTTATTATTGGAATAATAATAATTATTATTATTCCAGCATTTTTATCACTCTTGGTAGCTAAAGGACTGCAAGTTTCCTGTTATCAGAGATCTGACCCCTCTTTACAGAAGCTGGGACCATTAACTCTTGAACTAGAGGAAAACTAGGGTTCTTTACCACTCTTTGTTTCCACAGCGCCCTGGGGGGTTGGTGGATGTGATATGCAAATATGATCAGCGCAAACTCAGTCTGAGTTTGCGGCCAATGACTGCCTTTGAAACTGGATTTGGCAGGATGCAACTGAAGCGGCCGCTGCAAGGCACAAATAACTTGGTGGCAGTTTACCAAGCGCAGATGACCTGGATTCGGAAGAAAAATCTTCTGAAGGGGGTGAAGATTTTCATCAATGATGCGCGCATCAAAGGCCCAAAGACGGATTACGGAGGCAAAACTGTCACACGACCACCCCACGTACTATAGGGCAATTCTTAGATGATTGTGAGCGCAAAGTAATACCAAGTGCGAATAGCAAGACCCAGTTTCAAAGTGCGAACTTGGTTATGCCACTCAACAAACGGCAAGATGAATGGAATGTGTTCCAAAGAAGGAAACTCAACCTGAGTCCAATGTGATAACTAGGTTGCAGCAAAATGCAAGAACGTATGAAATTAACTAACTGAGGAGACAATCATCAGGCAAGGGGATAGCCCTTAAAAGGTAATCCAAAGCAACTAGATATAACCTGGTGATGAGCTAACTACAGGTGAAGCAGTGAGGCAATGAATGACAGGAACGGAATAGGAAATGAAGCAGTGGTATAGATCTAAGGTCTTAGCGTAAGTGCAAGACAATAGAATCTGAGCGTACGATTGCATGACGTATTGGGATAGGAGCGAGTGACGTTGAAGGTAATGCAAATGAGAGGTAATAGTGTATGCAGGGTAGGGACTAGTCCAATTGCAAACTATACAGTAGTGATGGCTTGGTTAGACGTAGATGCAAACGAAAAAACAATGCATGACCAAAGATGGAAGTCCAAGGCTGTTGATTGGCCAGGGAAGGAGATTGGATCTCATAATGGATGGCAGACCGGTATGGAGTTAACCGCGAGGTTTGCAAGTATATACTGAGTTGGTTGCCGAGATTGGAAGGTCAGCGCAAGCCAGAGGAAATAGCGGATTGCACCATTGATGTTGTGCTTTTATTTTTGTCACGCTTTTAGACTGAGGTAGATGGTACTGAGGAGAGGATATGTTGAAGTGGTGAAGACAATAATCCGTAAACGTGACAGAAACACTTATTGACACTACGGGAATTTTCTCATTTGTCCAGGAATTTTCCAAAACGCTGCAACAGATCTTGTTATTGATTGAGGAAGGAGGGCTCACAGTGTCAGGGAGAAATTTAGCATTCTGCGCACCTACTCTGGAGGTTCTAGGGCATGTGGTGGCTTCCAATGGAAGGGGGATTACGGAAAAGAAGTGCAACAAAGTCCTTGAGTGGCCAACACCAAAGACTGTATCACAAATTCTCCAGCTCTTGGGGTTTTTTAGCTATGTGCAGAAGTTCATTGAGGGGTTTGCAAAGGCTTCTAGTCCATTGCAGGCATTAATGCCTAAGGGCGCGGAATTGGCCTGGGGTTCATAAAGTGAAAACGCCTTTGGCAAACTCAAACAGATTGTTGGATGGATATTGGCTGCTGGACGTTGATTAAAACGCCGGGGGAATTCAGTTTGCTGTGGATTTGAGCAAGCTTGGCGCGGGGGAGGTTCTGACACAGGAAAATGAGGGGAAAGATTGACCAGTTCTTTACAAGTACGTAACGTTTATGCCAACAAAGAGCCTGTATTTACAGCCAAAGTTAGAGCTTTGTGGGTTCACTAAAATCATGCAGAGGTTTCAGAATTTGCTATGGGGGATTCACTCCATGCTTCTGGTGAATGCGGAGGCCCACTGGAAAGTATGATCAATTTTCAAACGCTGGCAAACACGCCTATGACCAGGTGGGTTGCATTCCTTCAGTTGTTTTCTTTCACGGTGTTACATGTTCCAGGGAAGGCTTTCACAATTCCAGACGCGCTGTCTGTGTACCAGCGCAATAATCCACACAAAAGCGCAGAACAACTGGATGTGGAGGCTCCAACAGTTAAATTGGGAGTGGTGGAGGTAGGTGTTTGACTTCCTCTCTAACAGATTGGGAGGTATGTGGTCCTCAGTTTTTATTTGCCAGAGCTTTGGTTTCTGGATGATATTCCAGCCAAGATTGTTAGATGGATTTGGTGGAGAGCTGGAAATTTCTACCTGCAAGAAGGACAGCTGTGGCTGTGTGGAAAGAATAAAGGTTATCCCCCTATAATTTTCCCAAGGTTCGGAAGTTAACGGTTCCCTGCGTTTGAAAGGAGATGAGGATGCCCAAAGTCACACTTGAATGAGAAATAGAAATAAGAGATAAAAAGATAAAGAAAAGTAGAGAGAGAGAAATTGCCAATCCTCAATACTCAGAACTTTCCACCTGGATGTGTATCTGGTATGAGTTCCTTTAATCTCCTGGTGAGATGATTGATTCAATCTGATCATGATATTCTTCCTCCTCTTCCTCTTTGATGCTCTGATGATGATACAATGCCTCCTCTCCGACCCAGAGTTGAGAGTGAGGATAAGTCTTCCCTCTGAACCCTAACCTAAGTACACCCGCAAATAACAGTATGACAACAAAACAGAAAACAATCCCAAAACAGAAACCCTAGCCTCCTCTCCCCACCTCCTCCATACCAAACTCCCCCTGCCGTCCGTACGCAGCTCTGTTCATCTGGTTTGTCCTTCTCATGACGCGGTCCTCGCACCGAGCCCTACTTGGAGCGCCCCGCGCCTGTCCGTATCCGTTTGTCCGCGCCCTCCGTGGGTGTTCGGTAATATCCGGCATGACCCCGGCGCGCTTCATCCATTCCTTCATAGCCCGGGGATTGCTCCGCCCCTACGTATCTGAACCGGCGCACCCACAAACCTAGTCGAGCGCACTACCTTCCAAATCTGATCTCCGGGGCGGATTGCCACCCACGCCGCATCCGATGCTGAGCCCAACCCGTCCACCAGGTGCGGAGCCAAACAGCGGCTGCTGCTGCTGAGCACACCGCATACCCTAATGCTGAGCCCGCTTGCCCCCAATGCTGAGCGCGCAGTCGCGACGCAGTTCCCAATCCGTGTCCATAAATTGACACCACATCCCCCCCCAATTTGAGTTCTGTCCCAAGAAGTTCCCATTGCTTTGCCACACCATCACCTCTGCTACTTTTGCTCCAACCCCACCACTTCCCACTACCAATTTCCCCGTTCTCCTCCCCACTTGTCCCCATCATGCTTGCTTGCGAGTTCTGCGCTTGGAACGGGCACGCGTGCTTGATCATCCCCGGTCGTCGCGCCTGTTCAGCTTTTTGTTGCGGTCATCGTTGCTGCTCGCTTAGCAACAGCATCCCTCAAGCTCCCCCCCAATCTGGCTCTCACCCCAGGCCGTGCAAGAGGGCTCGTCCGGACCCGTTTGTGGGTTTGGACAACAAACCAATCTTGGAAGGATTGTGGACACCATCTGGTTCACCTCCACCCCGCCGCCCCCGAGCTCCGTCACCCACTACTTTGCACGTCAGCTGCGACTTGGCATCACCCCTCCGCCGGGCTGGACCTCCGCAACGGGGCGAATATGAGACTTCGGAGGAATGGCGCGCGGTGACTCGCGCTTGGGCCGCTGCTGTTGGCGTGAACCAAACGGTACCGGACCCGAGACTCTCTGGAAGACCCGCGGCTGCGCCAGCACCTCCTCCTCCTACCCCACAACCGCCGACACCGCCCGCGCCACCAGTGGACTCGGATGAGAGGCCTGCGACCCAAGACTCTCCTCCGCCTCCGTCACCAATTGTTGTCCCGTCATTGCCTTCAGCTGGACCGAGCCCCCCCCGTTGGTTCCCCGGAGGGCTCACCTTCACCTGCCGCTCCTCCAGCCAGCCCTCCCAAGATCCCAGAGATTCCAATTGTAATGGCGCTCCCGGAGGCCGGCTTCAAAGCTTTCGCGGAGAGGTCAACCATGATGCTCCGGAACTTCCTCGCAATCCCCGGCGCGCAATTCTTGGAATCTCGGCGCAAACTCGTGGCGTCTTTCCAGGCTCTACTGGCGGCTTTGAGGGCCAAAATTGAGGAAATGATGAAGATGGCGTAGGCGCATTGCCCCCCTTTTTCCCCTTCTCCCTTTCCTCTTTTCTTCTCTTCTTGTTGCTTGTATCGTGCTTCCCTTTTCCGTTAAGAAAAATACATGTCTCCGCGCGAGGTCCTATCCTTCTGAGAAGAGAAAAAAAGTGGGAGTCCGCGCTTTGAGAGTGAGTCCGAGATTGAGTCTGCGCCCGCGCAATTGCTTTTTGAGCAACCGTAAGTGACCTGCCGTTCCAAAAGAGGCACCTGGACCGCCCCAGAAAAACTGCCACACAGTTCCCCGTACCCTTCCTGTAACAAAAACAACAACCAAAACACCAGTGCGCGCCACCGTAAGGGAAGAGAGAGAGAGAAAGTAGGAGAACGGACATTCTGGGGTGTCTAGTTGTCCTGGCTGTGAACCGGCTAGAGAACCCCCTCACCAAATCAAGCTTAATCCCATACCAACCACCCATCCTTGAGATATCCTGAGAGCAAGAAAAAAAGAGAAAAAGAAACCAACAAATAGAAAAGAACACCCTCTTTTTTTTTCGCGCGCCGCCCGTAGAACGCCCGCGAATCGCTCTTTGTCCTGCTTCCCCCATCCGCGGGATTGCCCACGCGTCCCGGTTCCGCGGGGCTTTTCCTCGCGTTCACGGACCCGGCTTCGTGCCGCGCCCGCGTTTCCTGCAAAAACCCCAAGCCAGCAAAGACCCCACAATCCAGATAAGAAAGAAAAATAGAGAAACAAACATTCTGGGGTGTCTAGTCGTTCTGGCTGTGAACCGGCTAGAGCACCCCCTCACCAATACAAAACTCATCCCCTACCCCCTCTACCTCCCCCCCCAACTTGGCCACTGTCCCCAGCTGGTCGCAACCGCCTACTCCGTTGCAACGGCACGGCCTCCGCTTCTCCGCCCAAAGACAAATCCCCGGATCGCGTTCCTACACCATTGCCGCGCGTCACACTCCCCTCGTCCAATCCTTCATCCCCTTCGGCCGTCTCGTCAAACAAGATGGATCCTTGCGCAAAGAAGCGCTTGACATGCAAAGCCGCCGCCTTTTGTTTCAGTGGAGTACCGTCTAATTCCTCCAACTGATGGCTGCCGCCCTCAAACTTGGACCACACGCGGAACGGGCCGTTCCACCGGTTAGCAAACAACTTCCCCCACTGAGACTCCAGACTTCAGTTGTACAGGAATACCAAATACCCCTTCTGCAAAGGATCCCGGAGGCAATGCGAGAAGCGCTTGTCCCAATAGCGCACTGATGCTGTCCGAGCCTTCTTTAGCCGGTCCGCGGCCTTTGCAAGCATTCCGTCCTGTCGGAGGAGCTGTTTGGCGCAATCCTCAAGCAATTTGGCGGTAGTCTTCACCTTCCACCATTCAACCCCTAGGAACGTCTCCAACTCAATGTCCACCGGAAGCACGGGGCCCTGCCCGAAAAGTAACTTGTACGGCAAGTAGCCTGTTGACCGCTTCACCAAAATCTGATACGCAAACAGCACCATCGGAAGGGTCTCCTGCCAGCGCTTACCGTCCTCCATGCACATCTTGACCAGGGCGTCCTTGATTGGCTGATGCCCACGTTTGATCATGCCGGCCCCTTTGGGATAGTACTCCGTTACTCAGCCAAACTTGGCTCCGCAACTCTTCACCAACTCAATCAAACGGCTGCAAAAATCAGCCCCTCCATCCACTGTGACCAGACAAAGCAACCCGTACCGCGCAAACCAGTCTTCCTCCAGAAATAGAGCAACTTTTTCCGCCGAGAGCTTGACCAATGGACGCGCTTCCGCCCAACCGGACAGGTTGTCCCGCGCGACAAGTAGATAGGCAAACTTACCGGCCTTGATGTGGACAACATCAAGCAAGACTCAACCAAAGAGGGCGTCTTCCCCCGTGGGGTTTCCGACTTCCTTAGGCAGTCTCGCTCTCCGCCGTTGACAGGCTTTGCAGGACGCCAGCCATTCCCGCACCGCACGCACTACACCCGGCCACCAGAACTGCTCTTTGACCCGCCTCCGCGTCTTGACCTCTCCTCAATGACCAAGATTGTCGTGAAGGCTCCGGAGCATAGCTTCCTGATCAACTCTCAAAGTGGTAACCACAAGAGGAATTGGAGTCTTCCGCCGCCAAAGCTGCCCCTCCTGCACGTAGAAATTCCCCGCTTGCCGCTTTGCCCATTGCATGTCCTTCTCCGTAGCTCTGTTGGGAAAACAAAGGTCCCGCAAGTAGTCACAAAGGATCGCGTACCACCCGGTCTGCTGGAGCGGCAGCTGAAAGCATGCCTCCATAACCCCTACCTTGACAACAGGTGCCTCCACATTGAGCAGTTCCGCGTCCTTGAACGGTTCGTCCCTTGGGTACCGCAAAAACGCGTCGGCCATAGTGAAAGCTTTCCCCGGAACATGAACAACAGCAAAGGAGAAAAGTTGAAGAAACGCCACCCACCTGGTCATGGGAGCGTTGGGCAATGCCGGGGAATTGATCATCCGCGCCAGCGCCTCTGCGTCCACCAAAATCTCAAAGTGAACCCCCCACAAAAGATACTGGAGCCGCCGCACAATCTTGGTGACCCGGCACAACTCCAACTTTGGCTGAGAGTACCAGCTTTCTGTTGGAGTGAAGGTGACCTACTTGTAAAGTACCGGCCTATCCTTGCCGTCTTCCTCTTGAGTGAGAACCCCCCCCGCACCAAATTCGCTGGAATCAACTGCTAGCCTAATTCCTCCCCCGTTGTAGTCGAGATCGCGGAGCACAATGTCACGGCCCACAATCTCCTTGAGCTTCCAGAACGCGCGATTGCATTCTTCCCCCCACTTCCACTCCGCGCCTTTCCGCGTTAGTGATTGGAGCGGGGTTGCCACCTCCGCAAACCTCTCAATGAACATGCAGACATAGCTACATAATCCCAAGAACTGAAGGATATGCGAAAACGTCCGCGGGGTTGGCCATTCAAAGACCTTGTTCCACTTTTTCTCTGCAATGCGCCGGCTGTCGGAAGCAACAACATGGCCAAGGACTTCAAGCGCCGGGACACAAACCGCCAACTTCTTCCCCGACACAATCAGTCCTGCCTCCTTGATGCAAAAAAGGATGCGTTCCAATGTCTGCGCATATTCCCACACAAAGCGCCGGACGCCGGGAACCTCAACCAGCTCTGCTCCCCCGTAATTGGATTTCGGACCTTTGATGCCCGCTTCTTCAATGAAGATTTGGACTCACTCCGGAAGATCTTCCTTCAGGATCCATGCCATTTGTGCCTGGTACACCGCCACGGAATTGGTCGCGCCTTGCGGGAGCCGAGTCAACTGCATTCTTCCCAACCCAGTCTCAAATGCTGTTAGAGGCCGCAAGCAAGGATCCAACTCGCGCTGGTTGTATCCCCCCATCACATCCACTAAACCGTAACAAGCGCGCCCCGCCATTGACTCAAGGAACTTGTCAACGCAAGGGGGCCTTCCTGCGTCCCGGATCGTAAAGGAATTGAGCCGCTGTAAATCATGAACAATCCTTAACAACTTCCCGTCCTATTTAACCACCGCAAAGATCGGGCTGGAGTAACTAGACCTTGACTGTTTGTAAAGGCCAGTCTTCACCCGCTCCCCCACCAACTCCAGAAACTGCTCCCGGACCGCCTGCGGTATTGGAATTGGCTTGATCTGCCACGGCTCGTGATTGACAGTGGGAATGACATAGGGGTCACCAATATTGTTTTTCAGGAGCCCCCGCTCTTCTGGTCCTAATGCGAGCGCTCTTTCCCGAAGAACCAGACCCAAAATCAGCAACTCGCGCTCCTCTGTACTCAACCATCCTGCCGGGCCAAAATTGAAAGCTGAAATCTGCGCCGAACTAGTAACCCACCCTGAAGCCTTAATGGGCGTGACCCAAGGGTCCCGCAACCAAGCAATCGGTCGAAGCGGTCCGTTCAGTTCCTGGGGCATCGGCTCATTCCTTGGTCGGACCTTCTGTGACACCGGCTTTTACTTGCCCGCGTTGCACCGCATCATCCACACACATCCTTTGCTTTAAGTCCTACGCAGAACGGAACCGCAGCTTTTGCCTTTGCTCATGAGTGTGGCACGATGATAGGTTTTTCAAAGCGTAGTACCCTGGGGAAATGCATACTGAGAAAAGGGACTTACTTCTGCGACGTGCGCTTCCTGCACTTTCCTTCCTCCCCCTCCTTGCTCCTCAGTAGTTGACCGCCCGCGCAAAACCGGAGCTTGTTCCGGGCGGTCTCCTTGGTCGACTAGAAAAAATCCTCCAAAGGTTGCCCGTTGCAGACCAACTCCGCATCTGGTTCCTCCTCATACTCCAACACTCTCCTCCGCTTCCCTTGCCCGTGATCGCAGATAGTTGTCTCAAACCTTCCGTCGGACAAATCCTCTACGGTCAACGCCTCCGTTCCCGCCTCCAGATCGAAAACCATGCGTGCTCAAAACCCAAACATGAACCGCCATCCCAAAATCACGTCCACACAATCAACCAAAAGAAAAGAAAGGGGCCTACGGACATTTGCGACCTCGACTACCCCATCCACACAACACTCCCCTCCGTTAAGCGCGCGGAGACCCATTGCGCATTTCCGCCAAACCAACCCCAAATCATCCACCATCCGTGATGGCAGCAGGTTCACCATTGAACCGCTGTCCACCATAGCCCACACCTTCCTTCCGTTATGACCATCGGAATGTAAGCAAGTGGAGTCAAAACCAATTTCAACTCACACTCCTCGCGCCCCTCCTCCTTCCGCCCCAAATGAACCCGCTGCACCGTCTGAGGTACCCGGCCCTGACTGCAATCCCGCAGCGCCTGAACCATCTCGTCTACCACCGCCGGAGAAACGGCCGCCAGTTCCCGCAAGGTCAACAGAACCGGAGTCTTGTTACCCATCACCCTTTGCACAATGTCCGCCGCTTTCTTGTTCCCTACAGGGTTTGCTACCGGCACCTTGGTTCCAGGCACGCGCGGCAGGTTTTGGAACTGCCAACAGGGGTCGCTCCTTTGCGTCCACCTCCATTTTATCGGAGACCGCCACCTTTTCTTCTGTTGCCACTACCCTTACCTCAGCTTCCACCCGAGATGGTTGCCACAATCCGGGACCGGTGACGATGCCCAGTGACTCTCGCGCCGTCGTTCCTGCCTCCTGACCACGTTCGCGCACTTGCTGCATTGCGGTCGGCTGGCTTGGTTCCATTGGAATCTGTTTGCCCGTCGGAAACATGTACCCCATCCCTGCCGTTCAAACCGATCCCGCGCTGAGATCCTTCGGAAGCTCCTCGCACTCCGATCGCCAATGGCCGTTCGCCCTGCAGTACGAGCACCCCCTCGGCATGAAGGTACCGGGCAGCCAAAACCCTTCCACCATGTGAGGTGGAGGCTCTTGCGGCTTCTGCTGGCCCATACGGCTCATGCAGATCTTCAGGTCCTTCATCAGTTCCGTCAATTCGCTTACTGGAGGGACTGGCGGGGGTTGAGGAACCGGAACACGCATGGAAGTAGATGGAAATGGGGCCGGGAATCGCGCCGGAGCCGGAACCTGGGGGGCGTATTTCTTTGGTCCCACTGGGAAGGACTTAGCTGTGTCCTTGATAAGCTCCTCTAAATCAAGCTCACTCTCCACAGCCCGGCAAATGACAGCCAAATCAGGAAGGAGCGCGATGCTCCTGTCCAATGACCGCTTTACCAAGTTGTGATTGTAAAGATGCCGCTGCACCGTTGCCCGGAGTTGAGTGCCTAAACCGCCCAGAAAAGCGCGTTTCATGGCCCCCGTCTGTCCCGCCACCACCTTGTTCTTTTACAAGTACCAATAGATCCAATCAAAGGTTGAGGTGTACTCCGCCAGCTCCACCCGCGTTCTTACCCCTCCACGTGCGCTCGCCTGCGAGGCCACACGGTCAAAATTGCTTTCCCGGAACCAAGGTTCGCGCCTACCCCACCGCGTTAGGATCTCAGCCTTCAGTTTTGGCCAATGTTGATTCTTTTAGCCTTCCATTTCCTCCACATCCCGGAGCTTCTCTTTGTCCATAATGAACAGGAAAACAAGCCAAGCCTTATCCGCGTCCGTTGCAACTTCCGCATCTGCAATACCTTTGTATCTCAAGATGAATTGCTTCACATCTGCGGTGTTGAATTGGATGTGAGGGTAGTCGCGCGGCCTGATGCGAACCTGACAGGTGGATTCATGGTCACTGGAGATCAATGGAGGAATGGCGTAGCTCGTCCTAGGTTGAGCGGGAGGAGGGGGAGGAGGAGGGATGGAAGACAAGAGTGGGGTCGGAGTAGCGGACCCGGAGACGGAAGGAGAAGGAGAAGAATAAGAAGGAGCGACTGTAGGGAGGTATGAATAGAACATTGTGCCCGGTTACCTTTGAAAGACAAGAAACCGAAAGTTATTTCCCGGCCAGACCCCCAGATGTGGAAAGAATAAAGGTTATCCCCCTATAATTGTCCCAAGGTTCGGAAGTTAACGGTTCCCTGCATTTGAAAGGAGATGAGGATTCCAAAGTCGCACTAGAATGAGAAATTGAAATAAGAGATAAAAAGATAAAGAAAAGTAGAGAGAGAGAAATCTCAATCCTCAATCCTCAGAACTTTCCACCTGGATGTGTATCTGGTATGAGTTCCTTTAATCTCCTGGTGAGATCAGTGATTCAATCTGATGATGATATTCTTCCTCCTCTTCCTCTTTGATGCTCTGATGATGATACAATGCCTCCTCTCCGACCCAGAGTTGAGAGTGAGGATAATTCCTCCCTCTCAACCCTAACCTAAGTACACGCGCAAATAACAGTATGACAACAAAACAGAAAACAATCCCAAAACAGAAACCCTAGCCTCCTCTCCCCACCTCCTCCGTACCAAACTCCCCCCGCCGTCCGTATGCTGCTCCGTTCATCTGGTTCGTCCTTCTCATGACACGTTCCTCGCACCGCGCCCTACTCGGAGCCCCCCGCCCCTGTCCATATCTGTTTTTCCGCTCCGGCCGTGGGTGTTTGGTAATATTCGGCATGACCCGCGCGCTTGCGCGCGCGCTTCATCCATTCCTTCATAGCCCGCGGATTGCTTGGCCCCTACGTATCCAAACTGGCGCACCCGCAAACCTAGTCAAGCGCACTACCTTCCAAATCCGATCTCCAGGGCAGATTGCCACCCATGCCGCATCCAATGCTGAGCCCGACCCGTCCACCAGGTGCGGAGCCAAACAGCAGCTGCTGCTGATCCAGCAACTGCCGCTGCTGAGCACGCCGCATACCCTAATTCTGAGCCCGCTCGCCCCCAATGCTGAGCGCGCAGTTGCAACGCAGTTCCCAATCCGTGTCCATAAATTGACACCACAGCGGCAGAGCGCGCCAGTACGGCTTGTGGTCAGCACGTCAAGGGCAGATGAGGAGGTAATCCTGGGGAGTCTGCATGACAATATTGGCCATTGCGGCAAGGTTGAAACGCAGAAGTGGGTGAGGGAGAGGTTCTGGTGGCCGTTTTTGGTACAAGCAGTGCGGGTGGGTGCAGTTGTGCAAAAAGTTTCAAAAGAGGAGCGCAACGCTGCCTCACAAAGTAGGTATTCCCATTGGAGAGGATGCTTTGTTTGGAAGGGTTTACTTGGATTTTGTGCACATCAAGGCGGGTAAGATTGCGTATCTCCTTGTTGCATGTTACAATCTGTTGGGATGGGTGGAAGTGCAGCGGCTTTTGAAACTCTTGGCGGAGAAAGTTTGGCAGTTTCTGGAGGAAGAATGGTTTGCACGTTACGGATCAATTTTCCTGGTAACGGTTGATGGGAGTGCAGAGTTGGGGGGATGACTGGTGGAGTTAGTGCAAAGTTGCAGAGCAAATTTTTGGGTGAGTGACGGAGAACTATCCAAAAGGCATGGGGATGATTGAGGGAGGTCACCAGAAGATCAAGGACTTGATGGTGAAAATGTGCAGGGAGGATGGCAAGCAGTGGCAGGAAACCCTTTGGGTAGTCCTCCTTGCGGATCAGATTTTGGTGAAGAGATCAAAGGGTTATTTGCTGTAAAATCTGCTATTTGGGAAGCAACCCGTGCTGCCAATTGACATTGAGCTGGAAAACTTTCTGGGTATTGATTGGTGGAAGGTTAAGATGGCCGCGGATCTAGTCAAGGCCCCCGCCAAGCAGCTCCTTCAACGGGACAAGATGTTGGAGAAAGAGGCTGGAAGGATGAAGGCAACCCGCAAAAAAGTTCATCCATTACTGGGACAAGCGCTGCGCACACAAACTCCGGAATCCATTGCAGAAGGGGGACTTAGTTCTGCTTTACAACTGGAGCCTGGAAACTCAATGGGGGAAACTTTTTGCAAATCAATGGAACGGTCCTTTTTGCATAACGTCCAAGTTCACTGGAGGGAGTTACCAGTTGGAGTAATTGGAGGGAACTTCACTCAAACAGGAGGCGGTGGCTTTTCACGTGAAACAATTCTTTGCGTGGGGCTCAACTTCATTCAACAAGAAGGCTGGTTTGGATAGAGGGGGGGATGACAACGCAGATCCTTTGTCCAAGGACAAGCCCATACATGAGGTTTGCTTCCGGTGGAGTAAACAACTTCTGACTGCTTGGGAAACCAGCCAAGGTGGGGGGGAACAATGGATGAATATAGGATATGATTGGAGATGGTGAGGGGGTGTTCTAGCCGGTTCACAGCCAGAACAACTATACACCCAAGAATGTTTGTTTTCTTATTTCCTTCTCTCTGGATTGGCTTTTTGGGATTATTACTAGCTAGATTATGAGTTTCTTTTAGGTAAGGGCACGGCGCAAAGCTGGGTCTGTGGACACAAGGAAAAGCACTGCATTTGGGAAATTCAAACAAAAAAACAATTTCCAATGGGTGATCCAAGGACCTAGGGAAGTGCGTGGCGCAAAACAAATGTGGTTTAAAGAGTAAGGCAACGGCTTGGCAACAGGTTGGTTCTAAAAAATAAAAAAAAAATCTCTCTCTGTTCAGGATTTCTTTGGTTGTCTTATAGACAGAAGGTATAGATGGGTGCGGTGGATACCCTTTTTCTCCTCCTCTCTCTCAAGGATGTGCGCGCGCAGCAGGTTTTCTTTTTTCTCTCTTTTTTGTAGATGGGTATGGGGAACTCTGAGGCAGTTTGTCTGGGGTGGTCCAGGTACCTTCAGCAAATGCTCTCATTTGGGGCTGATTTTCTCACTCTTGCAGACTGCTCTGAAAGTGCCGTTTCTTATTTCTCTCAAGGCTCTCCAAATCTCAAATGCTACTTAGGTTGACGTGGAAAAATTCTGCTTTCTTTGGAAGTTAGGCCCGGAAATAGATACAAGATAGGAAGAAAGGAGAGGGGGAAATCCATCTACATTGGAAAGGTCCTCATAGCCTCCTCAGCATCCACGTGAGCTGCTGTGGCTAGGTTTTGGAAGGCTGCTAGGAGTTTGCCTTTTGCACCGGTGGTATGAGAGTGGGGAACCGCAACGAAGCGTTGGATTAGTTTTTCCGCGTCATTCACCATTGCGTTGAACCTTGCAAGTGGAAGTGCCAGAATAATGGGGATTTCCGGAATCTCAGCAGTAGGAGCAGCAGCGGGTTCCAGAAATGATTCATTTACCACAGGAATTTGTGCGGGCAGGGGTTCTGGTGACAACCTGGGAACCGGAGATGGAGAATGCAGCAGAGGAGTAGGTGTTGGAGGAGCAGGTTGTGGGGGAATGGGAGGAGGCGGTGGCGGTGGAGGAGGCCCAGTGTGTTTGTTAAAGATCCGCAGGTGGGTCACCCTTTTTTTTATCTGTACCCGTGTGGCCCACCTGAGAGAGGTGTTTGGATGAGCCACGAAATTGGGGAAATCCTGGAACTGCGGTGGTCAAGCCCAACGGAATGGCAAGCCCACATCATGGATTTTGCGTGGGGGAGGGTGAGGAGCAGGGAATTGCAGTAAGGTGCAAGGTAAGCCAGGAGGGTCCATTCATTGGTTGGGATGTTCTTGTTGCTCAAGACAACAAAAAAGTTGTTGATGTTTGACTTTAGAGAAAGGATTGATTTCATTAAATGAATAAGAAAATGAAAGAAGATGAAGAAAACAAGAAGGCATGTCACACCTTTAGAGAAAGGCTCAAAGCCAGTAGAGTCCGTAGACTGAAGCAGATGAGTAGTGCCAGATCAGAAAGTGGAGGACAATAACTTTAGGAGATGATGTCTACGAAAGAGTAATGGAAATAGAGTGAAAGAAAAGATAA
The DNA here is from genome assembly GCA_025617555.3 of Puccinia polysora. Classification (NCBI taxonomy): domain Eukaryota; kingdom Fungi; phylum Basidiomycota; class Pucciniomycetes; order Pucciniales; family Pucciniaceae; genus Puccinia; species Puccinia polysora. The sequence goes on along the minus strand of CM062623.1, from coordinate 38,685,298 downwards.
GGACAAGATGAATGAGTAAGGGCTTACCGGGCTCAGATCTCAGGATGTTGATGGTACAACAGAGGAGTTGTACGAGAGAAGAGTCATCTAGGATCTGAGCCGGGGCCAGTTGATTAGGGGGGATGGAGCGCTCATCTGGAGTATGTGCACCAGAGTAGCCTGTTTAGCAAGGCCAAGAGCGCGGCCAGGATGAAAGAAATAGAAATAAAATTAAATAGAATAAATAAAATATCCCAACAGCACGCGGGTAGTTAACACACAACGTGAGAGTTTTGAGGAAAGATTAAAGGCACACAATCAGTGCCTGTTCCTTTAATCTAACACCCTCCCTGGCTTTAATCTTTTCTTGAGCAGGACATTACCTTGATTTGGGCAAGTTGACGCTGAAGCGTTGCTCGCAAAACTGGTTAGGTGAGGAAGTCAGCTGGATTTGCCTTGGAGTCTATGCGCTTAACCAGTATCGTACCCTTTTCAACCTCCTCTCGCAGGAAATGAAATCGCAGTTCCATGTGCTTGGTCCTGAAGCCTGCATGATTGGCGGAGTTGCTCGCCAGCTTGATGCAGCCGTCGTTGTCTTCATGGACAATGATTGGTTGATTGATGGTCAGGCCTAGCACTTCCTCAGCGTGTGATTTAAACCATAAAACCTCCTTGACCGCTTTGCCCACCGCTTTATACTCCGCCTCGTTGGTGGAAAGGGTGACCGTTGGCTGCTTATGTGACTTCCATCCGACCACATTACCATTCCATAGAACGACCACGCCGCTTATTGACCTTCTGGTGGTTGGGCATGTCGCCCAGTCTGCATCGACATACGCACTCAGACCGGAATCTTGAGGATCCCTGGTGAAGGTGATGCCCACGTCGGGGGTGAACTGGAGATAGCTGAGCGTTAGGAGGGCAGCTTTGTAGTGAACCTTGCTGGGTGCATTTAGAAACTGGGAGAGATAGTTTACTGCAAATGTGACGTCCGGGCGCGTGTGGAAGCTTATGTAGTTCAATTCGCCCACAAGCTTCCGGTAGTTCCAGCCGGTCTCCAGAAATAGCTTGTGTTCTTCTTCTGTCGCAGGGAACAGTTTCCCAAAGGGCTTGAATGGAGTGGAGCATCGCTTGTGAAGGGGAAGTTGGTATTGATTTGCGAGCGAGTCAATGTAGGTCTTCTGTCCAAGATGGACTGAGTTGGCTGTGTGCGTGACGTTCATTCCAAGTAAATTTGAGGCCGGCCCTAAGTCTTTGATCTTGAAGCGGCGCCAGATTAGACTGACAAATTGCTGAGGGTCGGGACTGAAGATGGCTATGTCGTCTACATGTAGATACAGGTAGGTTTTGTTTCTCCAGAAGACACACCAATCTGCTTTGCTTCGCTTGAATCCTTCCTGGAGGGGCCAGTCGCTCAGGGTGTTATACCACATCTGCGGGGCTTGTTTCAGCCCATATAGGGCTCTCTTCAGTAGAAGGGTTTTGCCTGCCAAAACCGGAACGTTCGGCGGTGCTTGAACGTGGATTGTTTCGTTGAGAGGAGCATTGAGGAAGGCTGATTTGACATCCAGCTGATGGAAGTGATACCCCTTTTGAATCGCATGCAAGATGAGTAAGCGTAGGGAAGATTTGTCCCCTGTGGGGGCAAACACGTCAGTGTAATTGACACCAAACTCTTGATGGAACCCTTGCACACACAGGCGAGCCTTGAACTCCACGATCCAGTTGCTTTGATCTCTTTTGGTTCGGAACACCCAGATGCAATTGAGAGGTTGTATAGAGTTGCTCTGTTGGCACTCCTCCCACACCTCATAAGAAAGCAGGTTGAGGAGTTCCTTTTCCATCGCTTCGATCCATTCAAGCTTGTAGGTGCTGCGCAGAGCCTCCTCCAGAGTTTTGGGATCTGACACCTCGACGTCTTTCAGGTTGATCTGAGCTTCAGGATAGGTTTTGCCACGGCGTTTGTATTCCAGAATGTTCTTGGCAGAGATCGCACTATAGTCAGGAGAGTGGGCCTCGGTCAAAGGCAGTGTTGACTTGTTGGGGTTGTCAATGGCTGTGGCGGGTGAGTCAGTAATCTTGGGCGCCAGAGGTTGATGAGGTAGGGGAAATGGAGGTAGGTCCTCTGGATTGCATCTTATGCCATAGTCAAACACATTTTCCAGGAAGACCACATTTGCGCTTAGTCGCACGCGTTTAGTGGCATGATCGAGGATTTTATAGGTTGAGAAGTTGTTGGTATACCCGAGGAACGTGCCTTTTTCTCCATTTTATGACAGTTTGAAGGATCTTCGTCCCCTAGGTATGTGAGAGAAAGTTGTGCACCCAAAGGGTCTTAGACAATGGTAGTTAAAACGTTGTCCGTGCCAGACTTCGTAGGGCACATCCCTATCTTTGGACATGACAGGTAGGATATTTAGCAGGTCAGTGGCGGTTTTAACAGCTTCAGCCCAGAAAGAAGGGGGAAGCCCGCTCTGCACTAGCAGGCATCGGGCTTTGTCAAGGATGGATCTATTTGTCCTTTTGGCAAGCCCGTTTTGCTGAGGAGTGTAGGCTGGGGCTAGATGATGTTGAATGCCTTGAAGTTTAAAATACTGACTGAGTTCTTCATTAACGAATTCTCCCCCATTGTCTGAGACAACCTTCACCAGCTTGGTCTTGAGAAGACGCTTGGCATGGTTGATGAATTGTTGGATGGCAGCGGTAGCTTGATCCTTGGAGCGGAGGAAACTGACCGATTTGAAGCTTGAGTATTGGTCCACAATACTGAGGAAGTACCTGCATCCCCCGTTGGACTGACAGGAAATGTTCCTACTAGGTCAAGGTGTATCGTTTCTAGGCACCGCGAGGAAGGGGTAAAATGACCACAAAACGGAGTTGCTGTCATCTTGCAGCTTCTGCAAATTTGACAGTCGGAGGTGGGCGAACACCCTGGAAAAAGAACTTTCAGGGTCGCGTCGTTAGGATGACCCAGGCGCTGGTCCAAGTTCTTATTTTGCGGTCTCTTCAGGAGTAGGTTTCCCTTAGGTGGGGATGAAAGGAATTTGGTGCTGCAGAGTTCCACTAGGCGGTTCTTAGCTGAGCCCATGAACTGAAAATTGTCCAGAGAGATCTTGTATCCTGAGTAGCCGACTCAATTGATGACGGCCAAGGTTTTTGTTAGTTGATGGAGTGAGAGAAGACATCAATCAAGAGCGGGAACCAGGAGTACGTTGTTGAGGCTAATTGCTTCCCCCAGGTGATTCAGGAGTGTGGTGTTGCCAATGGCCGTAGCAGACAGTGAGGAACCCTTGCTTCCAGTACCTATACTCATATGGATTGGTTTTGATTCAGAGAGGTAGTCAGGATTGTTGAGTATGTGATGAGTTGCACCTGAGTCAAGCACTGGAAGGAGGTGTGCTTGGGAGTTGGAAGTGCTGAGGTAGAGTTGAGCGTTGAGAAAAGCTTGGGGTGGACGGCCTCACCACCTGTGCCAGCTTCCGGTTCTTGTCCTGCTGCGAGATGATGAGATTGAGCTCGTGAGTTTTGAAAGTTGGGACGCAGCTTGGGGTGAAGGAACCAGCATTGATATTCAGTGTGCCCAGCTAGAGGTTTGTGTTTGCCCTTGGAGCAGGGATGCTTGGTTATAGGTTTCTTTTGAGAACAAGTCTTGAGCAGAGCCACAGAGGGGTTTGCTGGGGTTTCAATCTGGTCGGGTTTGTCTTCCTTCCGGGCCTCCTCGAGATGGATGACTTCCCTGAGTTTGTTAAGCACGGCGGTGGGGTTTTTTAGCATCTTATCGTTAAGGAGCAAGGTGTCGACTATGTGGTGAAAGGAGTTTGGCAATTTGGCTAGTATTGTGTAGCTAAGGATTTCTTGAGGTACGTTAAGTTGGACCACTGAAAATTTGTTCATTGATTTCTGGCATTCGTTGATGTATTGAGACAAATATCCTCTGTATTGGTGACGGATGAAATTGAGCCAGAGTGGACCGCCGTTATTGGATGATTGAGAGGTGTATCGTTCATGGATGGCTTCCAGAATGGCAAGGGGGTTGGCCTCATTTGACCCATTCACAACAGCGTCAAAGGTGATATCACTTAGGTGTTAGATAATGATGTCGCAGGCTTTGTATAATTTTTTTTTCACTGCGGGGGTGATGGTTTGTTCAGGGTCGTAATCTTGGATGAGTTCCAGCAGTCCTCTTCTTCTAAGGTAACTTTTGAGGCGTATGAACCAGTTTGGAAAATTGGTTTCGTTGAGGAGAGGAATATTGAGTTTGGGGTTGTCTTCTTGGTCAGTCATGGCAGTGAGCCCTTCTCGAAGTGGATCGGAGTTTTGGGACTGTAAATCTGTTGATGTTTGACTTTAGAGAAAGGATTGATTTCAGTAAATGAATAAGAAAATGAAAGAAGATGAAGAAAACAAGAAGGCATGTCACACCTTTAGAGAAAGGCTCAAAGCCAGTAGAGTCCGTAGACTGAAGCAGATGAGTAGTTCCAGATCAGAAAGTGGAGGACAATAACTGTAGGAGATGATGTCTACGAATGAGTAATGGAAATAGAGTGAAAGAAAAGATAAGGAAAAGATGAATGAGTAAGGGCTTACCGGGCTCAGATCTCAGGATGTTGATGGTACAACAGAGGAGTCGTACGAGAGAAGAGTCATCTAGTATCTGAGCCGGGGCCAGTTGATTAGGGGGGATGGAGCGCTCATCTGGAGTATGTGCACCAGAGTAGCCTGTTTAGCGCGGCCAAGAGCGCGGCCAGGATGAAAGAAATAGAAATAAAATTAAATAGAATAAATAAAATATCCCAACAGCACGCAGGTAGTTAACACACAACGTGAGAGTTTTGAGGGAAGATTAAAGGCACACAATCAGTGCCTGTTCCTTTAATCTAACACAAGTCACATTGGGTCCTCCTGCGTGGACAACCTTGAGGAGAGTTGCCGGGCATACCATTGGATAAGGAGAAACAACAGTGGCCAGCTTGGCATGGAACGCAGGCGCGCCAACCCAAAAAATTGCGGAAGGTGAGGCCATTCAAACTGCTGAACATGCAGGAAATGTTGAGGGTGTTTTGGTGTAGTGGTGTGGTGAGGGGATGGGATAACTGGGGGTAGGTGAGAAAGTGGTGGATCTCTGGGAACAGAACTCAAGTTGGGAGGGGATGTGGGGGTCTTTTATGGACGCAAGTTGGAATGGGCTGCGTGCTGCATGCTCAGAAGTAGAAGCAGGCTCAGCAGTGGCAGCACGCTCAGCAATTTGCGCGGCCTTGCCGCAGCAAGCCTTGCTGCGGGCTCAGAAGCAGTCAAATTTGCCTTGGAATCTGGAGACAGGGGGTGGATTGGATTGGATTGGAAGGATTGCGCGGATTTCACGGATTTACCTTGGATATCTAGAATGGCGCGTTGGTTTTATGCAGACATGCACGGGGGGCTCTAATTTGGGAGAAGCACAAGGGCCGCTTCATGAGAAGGACAAACCTAGTGGAGGTAATGGCAGGCAGGCAAATCAGATGGGATATTAATCATGGGATGGGGATGGAAGGATAGAGTTGGGCTAGGGTTCTGTACTTAGGGGTTGTATTTCATGATCCTTGTGTACTTGCTGTTGTACCTTGGTTAGGGTTGAGGGGAAGGCTACTTAAACTGCACCCTCAACCCAGATGCCATAGGAGATCATCATTGAATCACAGAAGGTTGGAGGGCTCTTTACACTCATCTCTCTATCACTCAGTTGTAGGGTTAGGGATCAATAACTTCCAAACCTGGGAACCATTAAAGGAGAAGTCCTCTTCTGAATTCCACAGTGCCTTGGAAAAGGGTTTTCAAACATGAAGCTTTAGGAATTTATCTAATTAGGGGTCAGAGGGATGCCCTAGTGCTATGTGCTAGTGCGTTACCATAGGGATATCAACCAGGGAGTTGCCTAAGAGCACAGCGGCTGGAAGGATTCCTGTATACAAGTTCCCAGCCCGTCAGAGTCTGAACAAAATGGAGTCAGAGGACTTTTTCAGCACCACCCAATGTTGATGGAAAATTTTCAGGCCATGGTGCTACAGCTTCAAGGCTGAGATGAGGCTCCTTTGTCCTATTGGAGCATAATATACTTGATGAACTGAGATTGTTCCCGGGTTTAGTGTCCCCACATCTGTGACCTTGATCTGACCCCCATAGGTGTTCATTGGTTTTTCCCATGGTTTGAAATTCCTAAGTAGCTTGAGGTTCCACACAATGGATTTGGTGGCCCCGGAGTTATAGATAAGTTCAGATGAGGAACCCATGGGGGGAGACACCACCCTGAACATGGCATCAGTGTTGGTGAAGAATCTGAGGTCTTCCACGTTGTTGTTGTATTCAACATGGTTGGCTACTTGAGGGTAACTTTCCAACCCATTGTTTTTGTTTTCCACTAGGTTTTCTGATTTTTTGGTGCGAATTTGCTGAAGCTCTTGAATCATGGAGTTCATTCAAATTTCAACATTATTGGGAGCACTAGTTTTTGGATGTTGACATCTCCTGGCAGGTCAGTTTGACAGGGCCAGCGGCTGTTGTCTGGGGGGTATGTAAGGTCTGGGATCATGTTGAGCTTGCGCCGCAGGAGTCATGGAACGTGAGTGATTTGGGCAAGATGGTTGAGCTGGTTTTGATTAGTATGAGAGGGTTGGGCGCCAGGAGGCCATTGGTTCCAGAAAATGATGCAAGGTATGTCTGCTCAGTGTTTTTTCTTTCCCTTTGAGTATCTTCTGAGATTGGAAGGTTTTAAAACTTGTTGAAGCTGAATGGTCAGATTTCATGGCAAGATTGGATTAGTGAGTTAGGGAAGTTTCCAGACGGAAACTTTTAAGGAAGAAGATGGACACCAGAAACAATGATACCCTAATGTGGTCCTCAAGGTTGGTTGTCTCTTGAACATCCAGGGTTTCTCGCAGAGATAGATACCTTACCCAGAAAGCAACAGCATGATTTAAAATTGATGTGCTTGGCTGATATGTCAGGTAAACTAGTTGAGATACCTTGTGGCCTATTACTATGAGGGAATCCTTGCCACACGCCTTCTTCAGTGCATCAAAAGCATGGGTAAAGTCTCTTTGATGGGGCATGATGTAGCCCATTGGTTTGTGGTCCACAAATTTGAATAATAGTTGGAACGCTAATGCATTTTTCTTGCAATAATTATTGGTGTCCAAGTCTTTTCTGATCCACTTGGGGTCAGAGAGTTCCTCATTTCCTTTTCTTATGAACATGTCCTCAAACTCATCCTTCCATTTGTACCAGTTATTTCAAGACAGTATGGGTAGTCTGGACTTGGTGGAGTAGTCATCCCTGAATTTGCTTGAGTTGGGGATATTGATATTGTAAACTCCGGTGTTTCTGGATGTAGCCATTGAGCTCCTTTGTGTATAGTTGTTTTTTTTGGATTTAAATGGGTTCCAAGAAACTTCCTCTTGCTACAATGTAAGAGGGAAAACTTATTCTTTGTTGCAGCACTTGTTCAAAATGTAGTACATAAAGGATAACTTTAAGGGAAGAAAGAAACAGCAGATATAACAGGGAAAGTAAGAAAAGGCTGAGCAGGTGATGTGATGTGTCAGCTTCCTGGATTCCAAGACCCTGTCTATCCTTTAGCTACCAGAGGTGATAGACTAAATAATAAATATATTCTTTAATAAATGCAGGAAAAATCTGTAAAATAATTGGACAAAGCTTGTTGCAAGGTTAATTGGTTTGTTTATGGTTTATTGTTATAAATCAATATAGATAAATTGATTAATGAATATTTTTATAGAGGGGCCACAATTATATTTGGTATATTTAACACCTCTCTTCAGGGAATTCAGTATGGAAACACCTGGTCCTGGTTATGTTATAATTATGGCCAGCCATTATCTTAGGCAAAGGGGCATTATTGAAAGAAAAAGAAATGCTGGACACCTGGTATCAATAATTGCCAATGGGCTCTCACAATGGGGAAATATGTTGGATGATATCAGTGATGAATTTGATTGGATGATGAATGAATGATGGAAAACAGCAGGGAGAAGAGCTCCTTAAGTATAAAATATTGGCCTCTTGTGAGCCCATGATACAAAAATCCAAAAGGCAAATTTTCCGCCACAAAAGAGCTCTACAGGCTCTACTGGCCTTGTTACTTGGTTTGGGCTGCAGACGCCCCCATGGAATCAGTCCCTGTACCCTTAAAACCAGCCTATTCTTGTCACTTCTGGTGTTTCCACCATTATGGGGCTGAACCAGCCCCTTTACTGTTGAATCCCCTGGCCAGTTGTCTGTTACAACCTTCCCAGTTACCTCACATGCTGGCTGGTTTTCTCATGCAGCAAGCCCCTGGCCATACAAATGGCCAGGTGGGACCCAGGACACACCTGGGTCCGGTTTCAGACTCACCTGGGGGGTGTGTGACCAGCAGACATGCCTTCCCCCCCTCTTCCTCACAAATCCCTGGCGGGGGTGGTCAAATCCCCCTACCAGGGGCCCTGGAGGTTGATAACCCAGGGCATTGTCATAGATAAGTGGGCTGGGGGGGGTGGTCAAATCCCCTCCAGTCTGTTGCTCCTCCCCCTTGGTAAAGGGGGGGGGGGAGAGAACCCCTCAGACCCATGTTGCTTTGATGGTGGAGGGGTTATCAAATCCCCCCCACCGCTGGTTGCCTTGCTGAAACCAGCCCAGCCATCCTCCTGGGCCAGGGGGTGATGAAATCCGCCTCACCCTGAACCATTGCCCTCCTGTGGCCGGTTGCTGGCTGGTTCAACCCAGCCAGCCATCTCCTTCCCTCTTGCAATGGCAAGCAAGGGGAGGGAGGAGAGCCAGGGCTGCTTGCCCCTGCTCCCGCGGCGCTGACCACCATTTGCGACCAGCTGGGTCCGCGCAGGATCCCTCAGCCGCCGCAACAGCCCCTTGCGGGCCATAGGGCCCTGCATGGGCCAAATCAAGGGAGACAAGCGGCCCTGAGTGGGCCGCAACACGGGCAGAAGCCCTGAGAGGGCCATGACATGGGCTGCAACCCGGGCCGTGGCCCCATTGTCCTGCCCAAAGCCCAAAACGTGAGTTTAACATTCTTTGGCGGGCCAGCCCGTCTGGCCAAGTATGTCCAAAATGAACCTTGGGCCCAATTATGCCCATACAAGCCCATCTGGCTGTATTTGCCCATATACCCCTCCAGGGCTGACAGGGCGCCTGTACCAATAGGCCTGTTTCACACTTTTTGAGGACATTTTCCCCAAATCCGTGATATCCACACAGGCCCTTATGGTCCATGTGTTTGTCCAATGGGCTGCAGAGGCCCATATGTGTATCCCATTTGGATTAAACTTATATTTGGGCACATGTACAAGTGAATATGTATTTTAACACACCCCCTTAATCCAAAAGGGGTGAAATCCGCATGTTAGTCACAAAGCCTTGATGCCTGTTCCTATCTAAAGCCTTAGTCAAGATATCTGCAATCATCTCTCCAGTGGGGATGTATCTCAACACAATCTCTTTGCAGTTAACTGCATTGCAAATATAGTTATAGTGAACATTGATATATTTTGTTCTTGAATGGAACACTTGGTTTTGTGCCAATGCAATGGCACTCTGGTTATCATAATACAACAATTCAAACCCTTGTGATTTATGTGTATCCCCTAATACTTTTCTCAACCATTTTGCTTCCTGTGAAGCAGCTGAGTAAGCTCTATACTAAGTCTCTGTTGATGAAAGACTTATTTCTGATACCTTCTTTGATATCCCTGACACCAGATTCTTACCTAAGAAGAATACAAAACCACTTATTGATTCCCTAGTATTACCATCTGCCCAACTTGCATTGTAATAACCAACAAAATCAAAGTTTGCTGACTTTGTGAACAACAGTCCCAGACTGTGAGTTCCCTTAAGATACCTCATAACTCTCTTAAACACTGACCAATTCCTCATGCTTGGCTTCTCCAAGTTTTGCAACAAGAAACCAATTTCAAAGGAAATATCAGGCCTTGTAAACTGCCCCAAAGAATTAAGCAATCAAACAGCTGACCTGTAGTTGTTTCCAGATTGAACAAACTCCAGATACTCCTCATCTGTAGACTTCTCTAAACAAATTTCTGACTGCTTGGGAGTACCAAACTCCTTTGCATCCTCTAAGCCATATTTCTTAAGAAGAGCTGTCACGTAATGGCTCTGTACTAACTTAATACCATTTTTGCTCTTACTGACTTTCATTCCTAGCACCTGTTGCGCCAGAAAATGATCTTTTATTTTAAATTCCTTTTTGAGTGTCTCCAGGACACTCTCTTTACCATTCCCAATAATGATAATGTCATCAACCCATACAAATAAAATTTCATCCTTTCTCACAAAGAGACAAGGGCTGGCCTCAGATATCTTGAAACCAATCTGTATCAGTTTCTCACTCATGGTATTATACCACAACCTAGCTTCTTGCTTCAATCCATACAGGGATCTACACAGCTTGAGGACATACTCCCCTTTATCTGCTGAAAGAAAACTTCTAACACAGATATTCTTCATGGTTTCTTGTTTAGTCTGTACTAAACATTCACAAAAACCATCAGGAATTGACATATAAAAAGTCTCCTCCTCTCCAAGTTTTGCATTCAAGTATGCTGTTACAAAATCAGCTTATCTGATTTCTTCACCCAACTCCACTGGCAGAGCAATGAAGTACCTGAAGGTGGAAAGCCTTCCAGTTGGTGAGAAAGTTTCTTAGTAATCAATACCCTCTCTCTGCTTGAAGCCCTGTGAAACGCGTCTAGCTTTGAATCTTTTCAAAACTCCATTTGTGTCAAAATTCTTGTTTAACACCAATCTAGACCCTACAATGGTCTTTCCATTTGGAACAGAATCCCGCTTAACCACTTCAAAGACACTATAATTCTCTAGAGAATCAAATTCCTCAAAAATAGCAATCTTCCAGTTGGCTCTCTCATCAGAATTCATAGCTTGGCCAAAGCTATTGGGTGTAACCCTGTTACCCATTTATGAACTTAAATCCAGGACTTCATTGAGCATACACTGTTCCTGATATTTATCTTCCTCATATCCTGCAGCAGCATAATGGGACTTCCATTCCCCATACCTGTCAACTGGTACTCTCACCCTACCACTTCTTCTAACCAGAGGTGGAGGCTCATCAGGTTCTGAATTAACAGACTCCCCTGAAGCGGGTACTGAACCCTCTGGTGGCACATCTGCCATCTCATCATCTTCTGAAACCACATGTTCCTCATCCTTTGCTGGTGAAATAGGTGCTAATTCTATTTCTTGCTGTGACTTATTCACAACAACGTCTTCACTCCTTTTGAGTGGAAAGGTACTTTAATCAAATTTTACATCCCTACTACGGATAACCTTTCTTGTCCCTGGAAAATAGACCCTATACAATTTACTTATTAAATCATAGCCTAAAAGTGCCCCTGTTGTGGCTCTAGGTTCTAATTTCCCTACCATCTCATTATAGTGGACACTAGAATACACCAACAAACCAATTTTTCTTAGGTGGGATGTTTTGGGGTACACCTTCCAAAACTGATAATGAGGATTCTTCCCATTAAAAGTTAAATGTTTTGCAACAGACAGAATGTACACAACAACTCAGCCCATAGAACCTTTGGTAGACCAGATTGAGAAATAATTGTTCTGAATTTGTCCAGTAAAGTCCTATTCATTCTCTCAACTATTCCATTATTTTGTGGAGTACTTGCAGTAGTTCCTATATGAATGATACCATAATCTTTTAATAACCTCTCAAACTCTCTACTCAAAAATTCACCCCCTCCATTGGTAATGACCCTCTTGATCCCCTTAATCAGACCATTCTGTTTCCAGACTTTGAAGATTACAGAAACCTCCTATGTGGTCTGATCCTTAGATCAAATTGGTTTAACCCAAACATAATTAGTTGCAGTATCAACTAAATTGATGAAGTATCTTGCCCCACCGAGGGACTCTGCTGTAAATGGCCCTGCCAAATCAATGGAAAATTCCTCTCTAGGAACATCAGTGCAATCTCTAATCTTAAAGAACATATTTAAAGTCTTAGCCCCCAAGGTACAACTCTCACATTTCCTGTCCTTTACCTTATGGCCGCTTCAATTGTGAGTAACAGTGCTCAGAGCTGAGAATTTGAACAAGCTTGCACACAGAAGCTTATTCTGAACTTTTCCACTAAGAACAGTTCTCCCATCCATATCAATAACAAACCTATCTTCTTTAAGATAACAAATCTGGAAACCTTTTTTCCATAAAACTCCAAGAGACACAAGGCTTTCAAGGTAGCTCTGGTACATAGAACACTTTCTCACAAGAAATTTTGAAACCCAAGTGATTTGCAAGAATGACTTTTCCAATTACCTTAATCAGAATGGTTCTTCCTTTCTGACCAATATTTAAAACTCCATCATAATCACAAAGATTTGAAAATAAATTTTGTTCAAAAAACATCTGATCTGTACAACCAGAATCAGTCAAAACAAGAACATCCTCATTCAATCCTCCTAATAGGAAAGAATCTTTATCAGTCACTGATAAGTCCTCATCTTTGAGGTTAAGATTACTCACTTCATAATCAATCAAGTCAATTTTTTGATCCTCATCAATTTTGGCCTTCTTGTTGGGACCTTCTTCCCCAACAACCTCTCCAATTGAACCATCCAACGCCCCTATTGCAATGTTTTCTGTAGTGAGATTGACCTCCTTTTCATTCTCTTTGGACTTCTTACGTTCCTTGGCCTCCTTGCAATCCTTAGCATAATGACCCTTGTTTTGAAATTTATAGCATAAGACCTTGGACAAATCCTTTTTTGCCTTCTGGCAAGATTTTCCAGTATTTCCCACAAGGGATGTTCTGGAGCCCCCTTTCATCTTGAACTGAAGAACATCCTTTTCAATCCTCTTTGGCACATCCTACTCCCCAGGAAGAGGATACAACTGATAAATAATTCTGACTAAAGAATCAAACTCCTTTGGTAGCTTCTGGAGTATTAAGAGTGAGAAAAACTCAGGATCCATGTTAGGCCCTGGTGACTTGTACTTAGCTATGCTAGACCTAGCCTCCGCAAGAAACTGCTTACAATTTGAATATTGTAACCTGAATAGTTTATTGAAGGCTATACCCTTCTGATGAACAGAATCACCAGCATACTTGGACTTAAGAAACTTCCAAAGGATGCTGCCCCTTCTTCTCTCATCTTCCCTAAGAGAATCAGCAACCCATGTCATATTATTCTCTTCAAAATGCTCAAGGATGAAATGATAAGACCTCTTTTCCACTTCTGAACTGATCAAAGTGTCAGCTGCATCCATTATCTCCCCACAAAAGATGCTTTCCAGTTCACTATCCATAAGGACAGCCCAAGAATTATAATTCTGACTGTTCAGGGCTATCTTGGTGGAGCTAACATCAGGGATATAGGACATCTTCTTGGAAAACTTGAGGTCTTTGAGGTTCTCCAGAGTAAGGTACAAGGGTCTAGATGGCTTGGAAGTAATGATGATTTTGGTACTGATAATGTGTTATAATTATGGCCAGAAACTAGCTAAGGCAAATGGGCATTATTTAAAGAACAAGAAATGCTGGAAACCTGGTGTCAATAATTGCTAATGGTATCTCACAATGGGGAAATATGTTGGATGCTATCAGTGATGAATTTGATTGGATGATGAATGAATGATGGAAAACATCAGGGAGAAGAGCTCCTTAAGCAAAAAAGATTGGCCTCTTGTGAGCCCTTGATACAACCAGCCAAAAGGCAAATTTTCCGCCCCAAAAGAGCTCTAAAGGCTCTACTGGCCTTGTTACTTGGTTTGGGCTACATCATCCTGCATGGTATCAGTCCCTGTACCCTTACAACCAGCCTGTTCCGGTAACTTCTGGTGTTTTCAACATTATGGGGCTGAACCAGCCCCTTTACTGTTCAATCCCCTGGCCGGTTATCTGTCACAACTGGCCCTTTTCTCTCACATGCTGGCTGGTTGCCTCATACAACCAGCCCCTTGCCATAAAAATGGCCAGGTGGGACCCAGGACACACCTGGGTCCGGTTTCAGACTCACCTGGGGGGTGTGAATGGGGGACAATTTTAAAATAGGTATGCACTTACGTGTGTGCTATGTATGAGTTTAATCCAAATGGGATGCACATATGGGCCTCTCTGGCCCATTGGACACTCACAGGGACAATATGGGCCTGTGTGGATGTCACTGATTTTGGGAAACTGGCCTCAAAACGCGTGAAACAGGCTCATTGGTACACGGGCCCTAACAGGCCCAGAGGGTGATATGGGCAAATACTGCCAGATGGGCTTCTATGGGCATAATTGGGCCAAAGGTTTATTTTGGACATACTTTGCCAGAGGGGCTTGCCCACCAAAATGTGTTTGTCTCAGGTTTTGGGCTTGGGGCAGCCCACTGGGGCCTCTTCCCGTGTTGCAGCCCGCTTGGGGCTGCTGCCCATGCAGAAGCCTCCTCAGGGCCGCTTTTATTCCTTGGTTTGGCCCATGCGAGGCCCCACAGCCTGCGTGGGGCTGTCTTGGCGGCCAAGGGATCCCCTTGGTGCAACGCCGCGCCGGCCCGGCCGGTCGCGAACAACAGCCACCACCGCCAGAGCAAGGGCCGGAGGCCCCGGCTCCCTCCCCCTCCCCTTGCTTTCCATTGCAAGGGGGAGGGGGTGGCTGGCTGGGTTGAACCAGCCAGCCACCAACTGCAACAAGGGGGTCGGTCAGGGCAGGGGGTATTTCATCACCCCCTTGCCCAAAGGAAGACAAGGCCAGCCGCAAGGAGAGCAACCAGCGGTGGGGGGTGTCTGATCACCTCTCCACCATCAAAGCAAAGCAAAGACCAGGGGCGCTCTCCCCCCCCTTTACCAAGGGGGAGGAGCAACGGGGCTGAGGGGATTTGACCACCCCCCAGCCCACTTCCATTGACAACAGCCTGGGGGTATCAACCCCCAGGGCCCCTGGTAGGAGGAACTGACCACTCCCTCCAGGGATCTGAGAGAAAGGGGGGGGCAGCATGTCCACTGGTCACACCCCCCCATGTGAGTCTGAGACCGGACCCAGGTGTGTCCTGGGTCCCACCTGGCCATTTGTATGGCCAGGGGCTGGTTGCATCAGGCAACCAGCCAGTGTGTGAGTCAATAGGACCGGTTGTAACAGACAACCCGCCCAGGGATTGAACAGCACAGGGGCTGTTTCAGCCCTGTTAGGGTGGAAACACCAGAATGGACAGGAATGGGCTGGTTGTAAAGGTTCAGGGACTGATGCCATGTGCGCTGATGTAGCCCAAACCAAGTAACAAGGCCTCTAGAGCCTGTAGAGCTCTTTTTTGCCGGAAAATTTTCCTTTTGGCTTGTTTTATCATGGGCTCACAAGAGGCCAATCTTTTCTACTTGAGGAGCTCTTCTCCCTGCTGTTTTCCATCCATCCATTCATCATCTAATCAAATTCATCAACAATATCATCCAACATGTTTCCCCATTGTGAGAGCCCATCAAGCAATTATTGAAAAAAGTTTTTCAGAATTTCTTTTGCTTTAAATACTGCTCATTTTCCAAAGCTGCTTGATGAACATAATTATAACAGACATGCCATCCCCCCTCTTTCTCACAAATCCCTGGAGGGGGTGGTCAAATCCCCCCACCAGGGGCCCTGGAGGTCAATACCCCCAGGGCGTTGTCATGGGTAAGTGGGCTGGGGGGGTTGTCAAATCCCCTCCAGTCTGTTGCTCCTCCCCCTTGGTAAAGGGGGGGGGGGGCAAGAGCGCCCCTCAGACCCATGTCGCTTTGATGGTGGAGGGGTGATCAAATCCCCCCCCCCCACTGCTGGTTGCCTTGCTTCAACCGGCCCAGCCATCTTCCTGGGCGAGGGGGTAATGTAATCCTGTTAAGATTTGATGCCTTGATGGCGGGATGAAAGTTCTGAAAGAATGACTTGATCTTATAACGCTAAGAGGAGCGGATCAGGTGACTCAGAGTAAGGGGGCACTCTGGTTGAAATCTGTCCAAGAACTGATGTCGTATTTTACTTGAGAACAAGATTCTTTAAGTAGTCTAAATACAGCACTTTGGACTAGTGACAACTTGTGGTTGTGATTATATAATAATTTTTTGGAAATAAAAGGACAAATATGAGCCTGTTGCGGACAAGAATCAATTGACCAATAGAAAATCAGAGAAGGAAAAACTGGGTCATCTATATGTGCCTCTTGTCTGACATGAGAGTTCTATGATCATCAACTTCAGGCCACTCTAAGCAGAGGCGTTAATTCTACTCAATCAAGGTCATTCATATGGGTCAGAATAAAATGAAATGAGCAGAAACGTGAGCATCATGAGCCTTCAAACCATTAATATAGAAGATTATTTTAAACAAAGCATGTACTAGTTTCAGCCCAACAATAATTAAAGAGGACCATTTTAGCACTATAAAATACTGTGTTAGATTCAATCTTTTAATGATGACTTCTTGTAACTTCTTGTTCCAACTTCTTATCATTTATTCTATGAACGGTATGTTTATTTTTTTTTATGAGTTTTTTATTAGTTGAATATAATGAATAATATAAACAAAAAAATGAAGGCTAGAGGCAAGAACATCAATATTCCAACAAATCCCCCCCACCCTCCTGCGGCCGGTTGATGGCTGGTTCAACCCAGCAAGCCGTCTAATTCCCTCTTGCAATGGCATGAAAGGGGAGGAAGGGGAGCCGGGGCCGCTGGCCCCAGCTCCTGCGGTGCTGACCGCCGGTCGCGGCTTCACACCGTGGGGGATACTTTGGCTGCCACAGTAGCCCCTTGCGGGCTGTAGGGGCCTGCATGGGCCAAATCAAGGGAGAAAAGCGGCCTTGAGCTGGCCGCAACATGGGCAGCAGTCGCAAATGGGCTGCAACAGGGGCAGTGGCCCCATTGGGCCACTCCGAGCCCAAAACATCAGTTTAACATACTTTGGAAGGCCATCCTGTCTGGCCAAGTATGTCCAAAATAAACCTTGGGCCAAATTATGCCCATACAAGCACATCCGGCTATATTTGCCCATATACCCCTCCGGGCCCAATAGGGCCTGTGTACCAATAGGCCTGTTTCACGTGTTTTGAGGACATTTTCCCCAACTCCGTGATATCCAGACAGGCCCGTATGGTCTGTGTGTGTGTCCGATGGGCCGCAGAGGCCCATATTTGCATCCTATTTGGATTTCACTTATACGTAGCACACCTTCAACTGAATAAATAATTTTACAGTTTACTCTGGGCCCTTTAGTTTAAAGGATATTTTGCCCAATGAAAATATGTATATAAAATACCTGGTGGAGTGGCAGGGCTTTGTAACCTAGCTTCCACAACAGAGAAAAGGTAATAAAACCCACTAGTATATTATTAAATCCTTTTGGTATCTGTTTGGGGGGTGCACTGATGGGTTAAACCTGTACACTGGGGTTTATAAGGTTATTCAGCTGTTTAAATTGATAAAAAGAGGTTGAGGAAGGATATTATTAATCAGACTAATCCATAAATAACTTACTTATCTCTCATAAGTATTTAATTACCTTGGAAAGGTGTCTGCATATAAATATAACTGGGTCTCTGGGTATCAACATCCTCTAAAGAGCTCTTAATTTAAAGCTTTTGGAGTCCCAATATTGTCCTTGTGAGGGCTAAATGGGCTCAAAGGGACGGCACTGAGGCTAGCAGGGTATCTAGTGGTAGCTTGTCACCTTTTCATGGTGCTTTAACACGGTTAGCATCTAGTTCCACAGGGTATGGGAATTATTTGACTTCATAATTGATGTTTGTACATGTGAATAACACTAATCTGTCATTCTTGTTTATTATTTAATTAACTATTGTTAGTGAATGTTCCCAGTAAGTTAATAATTATTTTAATAGACATTTCTAAGGATATTCTGATTTCCGGTGAGTTCTCATTATGTATTAAATAATTTGAGTAAAGTCATGATATTGATTTTACTCCTTATTTTCAAAATTCACTATATTTACTAAAGAAAATTACTTTAAAATGTAATTCATGGGTATTCATTTAATATTTTTACATAATAAGTTTTCTTAGTATGTCACAAAAATTTTGATGTCCAGAAATTCTCATAATAGTATATTAAAGTATTTTAATATATTTTTAGAAGTAGTCATTGTCTTATTTTCAAAATTTTTGTTACTTTGAACTATATTCAATAAAAAATATGTATAAAGGTTATTTAAGTACTGTTATATAATTTTATGTACTTTTGGACTATCTTCTATCCACAGGAACATTTATTACATATGTATAATTTTCCCGTGTGGGTTTTAGCATGCTTATGCGGTACCTGAGTTTCTCAGGACGCCTGTCACTTTTTTAACAAGTAGTCCCGGGGCTGCATACTTGTCAGAGGCCCAGGGCTGCGTACACAACTTTGAAAAAGTGACAGAGCTGTAGCTCAGCCCCGCGCGGGCGCATTGGCTGCCACGGCTGCGTGCGGGAATTGTGACAGAACACATTTCCATCTGTAACTCCTAAAATATACACCACACCTCAATTCTGACCAAATTTTAGGTGGGAAACCTATACGTGAAAATCCATGTAAAATATTTAATTGGCCAAAAAGTTGAATAGTGGTGCCGTGGTATTTTGGTCTTTCTTTCCTTAATTATTTAAAAGTATATTTCAAGGGTGGGTTCAGTGAGTGACCCTACCTACTTTTGGGTGGAGAATCCATTTTTGCATCAATATTTATGATTTTTCTACTCCTTCTTAGGTTAAGTTTATTATTATTATTTTTATGTTATTTCTTTTACTTTTGCAGCTTGCTCTGAAATAGTAGCAAGATGACATGATGAATTACTTTATTTACTGATGAGTTTATATCACAGGGCTTTGGCCTCAGAATGGAGTGTTGGCAAGTGCAGGCTAAGACCTTGGGAAATCAATTGAAAGTTAAGTATTGGTCAGCCAGAGGGCATGTGTTAAACAAGATGAAGGATGGAGAAAAGGAATTGACAACAAAACATAGACAGATTGGCAAAGGAACAAAAGATATATCTGTACCTCCTCCTTAACCGCCTCTACCTCCTCCTGAGTTCTGAGGAATTGGAATTCTTGTTTTGGGGGCAATTGGCTTTGGTGAGGATGAGAGGATAGGTTGTCAAGCAGTTGGACAAGTGGTGAGAGAGACACAGGCAAGCTGGGGATTAGTGGTTTTGTTGGCTGTCTGATCTAGAGGAAGCTATGCTGTAGCTAGGGGAGATAAAGAGAGAACCACTGTGGTGACTAATTTGGCAAAAATTTAAAAAGTTTTTTTTAAGTTTTTTATCCTATCATCAAAAAAAAATATGTTCTGTTATGGGTATGGAAACCCTTCCATTTTCCTTTCCCCAAACTTCTTCCTGTCCTAGCGGACTACAAAGCCTCTTCAGGCACTCAAATCTCCAGATCCTTAGTTCAAATCCTCCTCATTGCGCTTTTCACCCAATTTTTTTTGGCTGAGCCCGTGCAAAGCGTCTTCATCACCTTCATCTCTTGGCCTATCACATCAACTCATTCATCTTGATCCTTCCTCAACAACCAAAGATCTCTGTCAAGAATCTGATTAAAGTACCAAGGAGGAAAAGGATGTTGTATCCAAACAACTCCCTCTCTATAATGCTGCCCAGTTACATAATCATTCCTCTTGCCCATCCAGTCTTCAATTCTCCAATGAATTGCATCATAATCATCATTCTAACAATGAAAAATGAAGGAAATCATCCATCATCAAACAATCTAAGCAAGAACTTGATTTCAGATTCAGAAGTAGCAGGTTCATCACTACAACTGGTCCTGTTGTTACCTTTCAACCCATTGATGCCCTTCATGTTGATCTGTCATCCCCCAAGACCATTGCCGTCTTCCCATTGATTGATTGATAAAAAGTCTGATTCTCCTACCTGCCCATCACTGGCTGGCTGGTTTGAACCAGCCAGCAACCAACCGCAACAAGGCGGTTGGTCAGGGCAGGGGGGATTTCATCACCCCCTTGACCAAAAGATGACAAGGCCGGCCGCAAGGAGAGCAACCGGCAGTGGGGGGGATCTGATCACCCCTCCACAATCAAAGCAAAGCAGAGACCAGGGGCGCTCCCCCCCCTCCTTTATCAAGGGGGAGGATCAACAGGTCTGAGGGGATTTGACCACCCCCCAGCCCACTTCCATTGAAGAAGCCCTGGGAGTATCAACCCCCAGGGCCCCTGGTAGGGGGAATTGACCGCCCCCCCCCCCAGGGATCTGAGAGAAAGAGGGGGGGACAGAATGTCCACTGGTCAAACCCCCCCATGTGAGTCTGAGAACGGACCCAGGTGTGTCCTGAGTCCCACCTGGCCATTTTCAAGGCCAGGGGCTGGTTGCATGAGGCAACCAGCCAGTTTGTGAGTCAATAGGACCGGTTTAATAGACAACCGGCCCAGGGATTGAACAGCACAGGGGCTGGTTCAGCCCTGTAAGGGTGGAAACACCAGAATGGACCAGAATGGGCTGGTTGTAAAGGTTCAGGGACTGATGCCATGTGGGCTGATGTAGGCCAAACCAAGTAACAAGGCCTGTAGAGCCTGTAGAGCTCTTTTGGGGAGGAAAATTTTCCTTTTGGCTTGTTGTATCATGGGCTCACAAGAGGCCAATCTTTTGTACTTAAGGAGCTATTCTCCCTGCTGTTTTTCATCCATCCATTCATCATCCAATTGAACACATCAACAATATCATCCAACATGTTGCCCCATTGTGAGAGTCCATCAAGCAATTATTGACAAAAGGTGTCCAGAATTTCTTTTGCTTTAAATTACTGCTAATTTTCCTAAGCTAATTTCTGGGCATAATTATAAAACCTCTCTCAAAGTCTCAGCAACCCATGCCATATGAATTTCATCCAAATGCCAAATAATGAGATGGTAAGACTTCCTCTCTACCTCTGGACTAATTAAGGTATCATCCGCATCCATAATCCCCCCACAAAAAATTTTTTAAAGCTCACTGTCCATTGAGACAGACTAAGCACTATAGTTTTGACCATTCAAAACAATCTGGGTGGAGCTGGACTCTGGGATATAATACATCTTCTTGGAATAATTAAGGTCATTGAGTTTTTCCATAGTAAGTTACAAGGGTCTATCTTGGTTGAAAAGAATGATGATGATGGTACTGATAATTTGTGAGAATTATACGCTGACAAGCTTAGTCAAAGAGCAGTATTTAAAACAAAAGCAATGCTGAGACAATAATTTCTTATGATTGATCCTGAATCTGAGGCAGAGGCAATGGCACACTTGTGAATGTGAATGAAGTGATGAATGAATGGATGGAAAACAGCAGGGAGAAGAGCTTTTTAAATACAAAAGATGGTGCTCATGTGGAGCTCATGTAATGACAGGCAAAAGGCAAAACTTCTGGCCCAAATGGGCTCTACAGGCTCTACAAGCCCTGTTACTTGGTTTGGGCTTACTCAGCCCACTTGGCATTAGTTCTGAACCCTTTCAACCAGCCTGTACCAGTCAAATTCAATTTTTCCACCTTGACAGGGCTAAACCAGCCCCTTTCTGTTCAGACCCTGACTGGTTGTCTATTACAACAATCCCTGTTACCTGTTTACATGTCTTTTCTAACTGTACTTTCCCTTTCTATACACTCACAGGCCTGGTTTCCTCCTTCAACCATGCCCCTGGCCCTCAAAAGGGCCGGGGTGGACTTAGAATCACTCTGGGTCCGGCCAAGAACTCATGGGGGGGGTTTAACCTGCAGGCATGCATGCCCCCCCCTCTCATTTTCTCAAATCCCCTGGGGAAGTGATCCAATCCCCCTCCAGGGGCCCTGTAGGTCAATACCCCCAGGATTTTTCACACAGAAGGTGGGCTGGGTTTTGATCAGGCCCACCCAGCCCCATTGGTTGCCTCCCCCTTGGTAACAGGGGGGGGAGATGGCCCCATCAGTCTTGAGGTGGGGGGGTGATCAAGTTGCCTCCCACCTTGCCGGTTGCCTTTTTTGCAACCAGCTGGCTGGTCTGGTCAAGGATGGACAAGCTGTCCTCCCTCCCCCTTGCAACCAAGCGGGGGAGGGAGGGAGGCAGGGGCCGCAACCCAACTTGGCTGCCGCAACCGGGGCCGCGTCCCTGCACACAGCGGGTGGGGGGACTCCAAGTGGAGTCCCCTACCCTCTACCACAGACCCGCAGGGACCCAGGTGAGAAGCAAGTGCCCCAGGCAGGCCGCAACACAGGTGGCAGCCCCAATGGGCCAATGTGGAATTCAGAAGAGGACTTCTCCTTAAATGGTTCCCAAGTACAGAATTTATTGATACCTTGCGTCTGTAAACCCTGAGTGCAACTTTTCACTATTTGACTGAGAGATAGAGAAATGAGAGTAAAGATCCTTCCAAAACATATGATGATCCAATGACATATAATGAGATATCCTCCTCCACATCCGGGTTGAGGGTGCTTTTTAAGGAACCTTCCCCTCAACCCTAACCTAGGTACAACCACAAGCAAATAAGAATAATGAAATAAAACCCCTAAGTACGGAACCCTAAACCAAATCTATCCTTCCAACCCCATCCCATGATCCACATCCCATGCCCCATATCCATCTGTATTGCCCACCTGCCTTTACGTCCACTGGGTTTGTCCTTCTCATGACGCGGCCCTTGCGCCGCATCAAACTTGGAGCCCCCTGCGCATGAATGCATCCACTCAATACGCCTTTCCAAATATCCAAGGTACATCCGCACAATCCAATCAGCGCATTGCAAGGCACGCAATCTGTGTGATCTGTCCAATCCAATCCAATCCACCCAGAGTCTCCAGATGCTGAGCCTAATTTCACTGATTCTGAGCCCGCAGCATGGCTTACTGAGGCAAAGCTGCACCCATTGCTGAGCGCGCAGCCAATTCCATTTTGCTTCTATAAAACACCACCCCCCCCCAACTTGCGTTCTGTCCCCAGAGATCCACCACTATCTCACCTACCCCCCACTATACCATAGTTACCCCACCTTCCCCCTTCACACTGCTACATCACACCAAGGAAAAAGAAAAAACCCCATCCACCCTATTTCACCCAAAATGTCCCGCACATTCTGCAGCCAGAACAACCTCTCCTGCCAAATCCTTCCGGGCCGGCACGCCTGTGTTCCGTGCTGAGCCATCCACCGCCGCTGCTCCCTATCCAATGAAATGCCTCGCAATATTCCACAAGGTTTTCCGCCCAAGAGGACCCAGCGTGACTCATTTGTGGTCTCTAGAAATGACAAGATCTCCACCAATGAGTGGACCACGCCATGCGCACCTTGCAACCAGCTGCAATGCCCCTCTCAAAAACCTTGGTTGCACAAGAGCCATGAGTTGGGCTCACCATTTGGTTGGAATGGGTCACCGCAGCCCCAGGAATTCCCAGACTTTGCAGCCGATGGGAATGCCGCCCACAAGAGGGCCTCACGGGTAAAAATTAATGTACCAGAAACAGGCCCAAGAATCTTTAACTTTCCGGCCGCCCCTCCCCCACCACCACGGCGTCCTCCTACTCCACCAAGGCCCACTCCTCCTCCGCCGCCACCGCATCCCCCCACTCCCCCAAGACCTGCTCCTCTGGCCCCAACTCCTCCGCCGCCTTCTCCATCACCAGTTCCCAGGTTGTCACTGGAACCCATGCGTGCTCCGTCTCCTGTGGTTATCAAGTTGTCACCAGAATCTGCCGCTGCCACTCCCAAGATCCCAGAGATCCACCTGATTCTGGAACTTCCACTGGCAAGGTTTGAAGCAATGGTGAACAACACGGACAAGCTACTCCGGCATTTCCTAGTGGTCCCCCACATGCACACCACCAATGTGCAATGCAAATTTTTGGCGGCCTTCCAAACCCTAGCTGCTGTGGTGGTCTTCTATAGAAGCAAGTTGGAATTGGCTGCACGCTGCTCCCTCAGCAGTAGCGGCGGTCTCAGCAGGGGAAGCGCTCTCAGAAATGGTTGTATCTTTGCCGCAGAAGGTCGCTCTGCGGTCTCAGGAGCAGTCAAATTGGGCTCAGCATCTGGAGAAGCAAGACAGATTGGACCAATTGTGTGCGGATTGCCTTTTGCAAGACGCCAATTGGATTGCGCCAATATATCTTGGATATCTGGAATGGCGCATTGCACGGATACGGACATGCGCAGTGGGATCCAAGTTGGGCATGGTGCAAGGCCGCATCATGAGAAAGACAAACTGGATGGAAATAATGGCAGGCGGGTAATGGGATATGGGTTGTGGATTATGGGATGGGAAGGATAGGGTTGAGGCTAGGGTTCTGTGCTTAGGGGTTCTGTTTAATTATTCTTGCTTTTTTCTGGTTGTACTTAGGTTAGGGTTGAGGGGGAGGTTAATTAAGCGGAACCCTCAACCCGGTTGGAGGATCAGGCATTGGATCACGGGGGATCACATCTGGTTGTCATAGTTTTTGGAAGGATGTTTACTCTCAGTTCTGTATCTCTCAGTCAAAGGGTGAACAGTTGCACTCAGGGTTTACAGATGCAAGGGATCAATAACTTCCAAACTTGGAGCCATTAAAGGGGACTTCCTCCTTTGAATTCAACATCTGGGGTTCTTGCCAGGAAGTAATGTTTTTTTCCTTGTCTCTTGAAACTAATGAGCGCAATTTTCCATTACCACCCATCAACCGTTGTGGGGCCATCTAACGTTACCCCCACTCCTCTTCCTCCTCCTCCTCCTCCGCCTTCTTGGAAGCAACCCTCATCAGGGGCGTGATAGGGTGTCCCTTGTTCCAAAAATGGCGCAGAACACAAATCAGTTTGCATCAGGCCACAGGACTATCCTCACATCCAGTTCAACACTGAGGAGGTTGAGCAATTCCTTGCGCAATACAAAGGAATCTCCAACTCAGAAGGTGCAATGGGTTTGGATAAGGCTTGGCTTTTTATCCTCTTCATCACAGAAAAAGAGCAGCTTTTGGATGTGGAGGAGATGAAAGGGTATGAGGAACTTGAGTGGCCAAAACTAAAGGCGGAAATCTTGGCATGGTGGGGAAGGTGAAAACCTTGGTTTTGGGAAAGGAACTTTGAGCAAGCCCCGGCAGAAGCAAGCGCACATGGCGGAGTCTGGATGTGGGCGCATTTGGGGGATTATGTAGCAATGTTTGATTGTAGCTATCACTATCTGGAAAAGAACAGGGTGAAATTGGTGCAGAAAAGCGTTTTTGGGAGGAGTCAGTTCCCCACTCTGCGGGCAGGTGCAGCGGCGCTAATACAACCACAACTTGGTGAAGAGGTTGTTTGATGGGAGTATTGTGCTTCTTCCTGAAATCCTTGTCATTTTTCCTGCGGTGGAAAGTAAGCTGGACTTGGAGAAACTGTTGGGGGATGCTGCAAGGTTGTTCCCAACAGGGCCAGAGAAGTCCGCTTCCCACTGTTGATGTTTTCATCTACTTCCATCTTTATGTCAGCCCTGTTGTTGTGTTTCCTTCATTCTTATTCATTTTTTTCACATCTTGTGTGCTGTTTCCTGCTTGTCTCTGAATCTCCAGTTGTAGTTCATCCTACTGTATCATGTCTAGCTGTCACCTGTCTTTTCACCTGTCTTGTGTACCAGAAGAATCTGTCACCTCCAACTCTCCAGCAACTACTCAACTCATACATAAGAGACAAGCAAGCATCTCCTGTCCAACAACAGAAGACTCAGACTCAACCACTTTGCCAACTCCTTGCACACAACTTCAATCACCAAATCATCATGACCTGAAGACTGAACTGAAGGAATCAACTCAACATTCCTCAGAACCAATCTATCATCGGTCCCAGAACCATTCTTTGGTTGGATCAGTCAACGGCGGATCCTCAAACACTGCTCTTTTCTACTTAATCTCTTTAGAGGTCATTATCTGGCCTTTAGAACCATCAGTTTCTGTTTGTTTTCCTTTCTGCCTTTTTGTTTACCTCTATGCTCAACTTGGGTTCAAAGTCTCTAACCTTGTGCTTGGATTTGAAATGAATCAGCCTGGTCTAGGTTTCTCAATTCTTTAAATCTTTTAGACGTTTAAAAGCCAAAGATGGATCATCCCAGCTCAACCGGCAGGAATTGAATTACAGAAACACCTGGACCAGGAGGAGGAGAAGGAAATTTTAAGGCCCTGGCACTGAAGTCCCTCATGGAATCCACACCACTACTCACAGAGATGAACTATTCAATCTGGCAAAAGAAGATGGAACGCTTGTTCAAAATGTGAGGAATTCTTGACCTCCTCAATTCAAGCAATCCCTATACAGAAATCCCTAACAACAAAAAGATGGACTGATACATTATGTCAAAGCTAGATCCTGCAACCCACACCAACATCATAAACTCTTAAAATGAACATTTGACTAAGCTGATCTGGCTGGCCACCAAAAACCACTTTGCCTCCAGTCAAGAAGCCAATTGGGCTCAAACGTTCTTCAACTTTTTATACCTAGATTTTGACCAAAACAAAATCAAAAGCTTTGTAACCTCTGTAATAACTGTTAAATGAACAATTGTACATCCTGTGTTCTGTTCCTCACAGCTACAATCAACCTGGCGCGGACTCTTATACTGTATCAATCCATCCTCATCTTTCACGCGCAACTCCCCAATCCCCGGGGGATTCAATTTCATTCAAGATTCACTCTTCCACGAGTAATAGTGGAAGGCTTGGGCAAAGACATGACTTACAGAAAACCACAACCTCAACCATCACAACTCTCATCTAATCGCGAACTCAACACATCAAACTCAGTATCTTGACCTCCAACATCACCTCATTGAATCTATCTTTTTCTCCATTTCTTTTCTTTCTCTATTCTTTTTATATCTTTTCTTTGCTTATTTTCATCTTGACTACTGGGCTCTTCAACTCTGCTATCCACCATGAATTGACTGGTAAGACTTTCGTACATCACCAATTCACAACATATGACAATTCTGATTCTTAGCTGTTCTACTCTTAACAAGTCTTCCTAATCATACCTCTAAATCTTCTCATTGCGTCTCTTCCATTAACTCAATCTTCTCAAATCTCAAGTCACAACTGTCCTTGCTCAATTTTTTTTCTGTTTATTTTCTTTCTTTATTTTCTTTCATTTCTTTCTTCAAATTTTCTTACACTGATAACTATACTGGCACAGCCCTCTTTGATCAATAACAATTTTAGTCTCACTCAGTTAATCAACAATAACCCATTTGCGAAAACTTGAAGAAGTGGGAATTGAACTTGGCCAACATCCTCAGCTACTTAATTCAGGCAAAACTCCCTGAGAAGACAGACACAAACTCAGCTCTGTATCACTCCAACCATCAAAGGGAATCAAATTACCCAAGATGCCAGGATGGGAAACACAATCCAGCGGTGAAGTTCCACTCTCAGCCCTCCTGCTGGGTTGAATTTCCTGAACTGAAACCAGACAACCCACCTAACAAAGCAAGATTGCGACCAAAGAAGAAACCACAAGAGGAATCTCATTTCTACAGCTTCTCCTGCACTGCTGACAAAGCAAAGTCAGACCCTGAAGACCAATATATTCCTGATAGTGGATGCTCAATTCACATGTTTTGAAGCAAGGAATTTTTGAACTCTCTAGCCAAACACACAGGAGACGACTCCATCAAAACAGGAAAAAGGGGAGAAGGACTGCCTATCAAAGGCCTTGGCACCATAGAAATCTTGGACCAAGCCAAACAAATCCTTCTAGACAACGCAGCATGGGTTCCTGAAGCTACTGTCAATCTCATCTCTCTGGGATCCCTGCTAAACAAAGGATGCGTATTACAAGTCAATCTCAAAGCTGAACCCTCCTCTTTCTCTCTCTGCTTCAATGACAAGTTGCTCCTGACTGGAATCATAGAGAAAAATTTACTCCTTATCAAATTTGGCGCCTCAAACCAATCACAGCCTCTCCTGTGTTACTTAACGCGAACCAAAATAACTGATCTCCACAAAAAACTTGGTCACGCAAGCATCAAACGCATAGAATATCACCTAGGTCACAGTATCAGCAAAACTCTTACCAGCAACTTGAAATGTGTAGCATGCAACAAGGCAAAAATCTCCAGACATCCTTTTGGAAGTACTCAAGCTCCTGCTTCAAGGGTCTTTGACCTACTTCATCTGGATCTGATGGGACCCTTGAATCCAACCAGCAAAGGAGGGATTCAATTTTCTCTCACCATTGTTGATAGCAAGTCAGGATATCTCTCTGCCTTTCCACTTCCTTCCAAGGAGGCTGCCTCCCACATGATTAAATTTGTCATCAAAAACAAAGCCAAGAAACTGGTCAGATATCCCTCCAAGTTCATCTGCGATGGAGGAGGAGAATTTTTGAATGAAGATATCAAGCAATGTTTTAGGTCTAAGGCAATACGACAAATCATTAGTGAACCTTACTACTCTCATCACAATGGGAAGGCAGAACAAGTCAATTGCACCATCATGGAGTCAGTTTGCTGGGTGTTCAGTTCAACTTTCATATGCAAAAACTACTGGTATGTAGTCATACAAAGCTTCTGCTTTTCCCTCAATCAAATTTCTTCTGAAAAATGCGGGGAGACACCGTGGAAAATGCTTCAAAAGACTGAATTACCCTCAAACTATCTCCAGCCCATATGTACTCCAGTCATCTATTTACTCAGTGACCTCAAAATCCCTTCAAAACTAAGTGAAAAAGGAGATGAGGGGATTCTCCTAGGATATAACCCTTGTCTCTTCTCTTACAAAGTCCTATCCAGAAGCAGAAAGATCATTGAGAAAAAACAGGTCAAGTTCATGAATAAAGAACTGTTAAGACTCGCCTCACAAATATCACACTCCCTATGCCTGCGCTCTCTTATCATCCGCGCGCCGCCTTCCTTATCCCGGGTACCCCCGGACTCATTCTCGGAGACTCTTCTCTATCCTGGTGTCTTCCTCTCTGATCTGCTCTTTCTACCTCCTTTTTGGATTCTTCTTTTCTTTCTCCTTTTCCGTCTTGTGTCTCTATATTCTTTTTATCCCTTCTCTCTTCCTGTCTTGTCTCAATACTCAACCAACCAACTACCAACTCCTCAATCGACTCCGGTGGGACCACCGATCCACTCTCTCTCCAGCTATTGCCCTGGCGCCAAGTCTCTGACTGGTAAGACTCAGATTTCTCAAGCTCTCAATAGTATTGTCTCTGATCTGATTGCCTCATCCACTCAGTCCTCTACTCTCAAGATCATCGCTTGTGTTCTCTTCATCCTACCTCTCCTGCCTGTTCTCTTTTTCATTCTGTCGACTCCACCTCTCTCAACACTCACAAGGCTCAGACTGTAGGACCTCTTTCCATTTTACTTCCTTTCTCCTATTGTCCTTCCTATCTCTGTTTATGTGTTTCTCATACTCTTCTATTTCTTCCATAGCCTATGCTGGTTTTGAATCATACAGAAATTTAGGATTCTCTTATCACGGTTAAAAGCCAAAGGCCCTACAATTAAACCAAACTAAATCAATCATGACCAAACCAGGGGGAGCGGCCGACTACTTCCACCAGGTGGCTTTGAAATCCTCAGTTGACGCAATTCCTCCTTTGAACAAAGAGAACTATTTGATATGCTGAGATAAGATGTTGATGCTGTTTGATCTGAAGGATATCAAGGAAGCTATAACCCGAAATTCTGGACCCCTCTCTTCCAAAAAGGACCGAGAAATACGAGCCATTATCTTATCAAAACTTGACAGCACAACCCACGCTAACGTGGTCAACACCTCCAACATATCCTTGTCAAAGCTCCTATGGGCCAAAATTACGCAAAGATTTGCATCTTCTGAGACAGCGAACAGGGCAAGAGTGTTCAACCATTTCCTACACTCAATCTTCCACGAGCAAGCCATCAAAGGATTCATCACCGAAATGCGAAAGTCTATCACTAGGATGACAGACGTGGGGATCAAATTGCCCAAGGACATACTTGCGTACCTCTTACTCTTTAAGTTTCCACCCATTCTTGAAAACCTCAAGCAGCAGATCATGCACGTTGAAAATAACCTGACAGTTGACGTAGTATTCAACCATCTCACCCAGTATAATAATGAGAGGAAGGCCCAATCAAATCCAGTCAAACCTGCGGCGGACGTTTCTCTGGTATCAACTAAGACAAAGATCCAAAAGGAAGAAAAGAAACCAAAGATGAGATGCCAAGAAGGCTATCATGATCCTAACGCCCCCCATGCGGAATCCTCCTGCTTCCATCTCCATCCTCAGAATGCTCCTGAATGGTGGATTGAACAACAAAACGAGTGGAAAAATAGGACTAAAAAGAATCCAACTATCAATTATCACGCCTTGCTTACCCTCTGGATCAACGCCGACAACAATCCCAATCTTCTTCTGGACTCGGGCGCCAATGTCCACATTTTCAACAACCTCAAATACTTCACATCTGTTAGCCTGCAAGAAGAATCCGAGGAAATCAAGACAGGTAAACTGGAAGCAAATCTAAAAATATGTGGCACTGGAACCGTTAAACTAGAGTGGAAAAACTCGACTATAACGCTCAAGAACTGCGTTTACGTACCCGACATCGTCGTCAATCTCATTAGTCCCAGCCTTCTTTCCCAGAAAGGTTGCTGCCTTAATCAAAATTGAAACAAATTTTCCATCACGCGTGAAGGACGCCCAGTATTACAAGGTTTAATTCGAGACAATTTATTTGTCATTGAAAAACCTTGCTCAACAGGTCAAAATCAATCTGTGCACCTCTCTAACGTTATCCCAAATCAGCCCTCCTCTGACCGTCTCTTGCTACTCGAAATCCATAAGATGTATGGACACGCTTCTGTCTCCACTCTCAAGCCAATCATTAAAGATCTTTTCACTAGTGAAGAACTCACAAGATTTCAATGCGAAAGCTGCTTGAAGAGTAAGATCACTCAATCTCCTTTCTCATGTACATCCTCTCCCTCCAACAAACCTCTGGACCGGATTCATCTTGACCTTTTTGGTCCAATCTCTCCTCAATAAAAGGCTGGTCACCACTACATCCTCACCCTGGTGGATAATTTCTCAGGTTACTTAGCAGCTTTTCCACTTACCTCCAAGGACAAAACTGCTGAAACCATCATAAACTTACTTGAGACTGAATACAAGAGACTGAATTACTACCCGTCCGAAATTTTCTCCAACAAAGGTACCAAGTTCGTCAACTCCACACTCAAAGAATTTGCAAAAACGAAGCATATCAAGTTACAAACCTCGGAACCCTATCATTCCCAACACAACGGTCAAGCTGAAAGAGCCAACAGAACAATCATTGAATCCGCCCAAGCCACTTTTTCATCCACTCAAATACCCAAAAACTACTGGCATATAGTAACACAAAGCTGCTGCTTCATGCTCAATCAGATTCCTCAAGAAGGTAATCACCTGTCTCCTTGGGAACTCATGTTTGGTAAGAGTCTCCCCACTAATTAATTGAAACCTGTAGGTACCTCTGCTATATACCTCGCGAACCGCCCTCAAAAGGGCTGCAAATTTGACAAAAAAGGACTCAAGGGTATTCTGATTGGGTTCAACCCCACCTTCCACTCATATCTTGTTCTCAACTCACTTGGTGCGGTTATTGAGACCAAACACGTGAGATTTCCCAAGACTCAATCTGATACTTTTCCACTCCTTGAATCCCCTGGTATCAACTTATTCTCAAGACCCAATCCGGACACCTACAAAACGGACTTCTCCTCAAATGACAAGCAGTACTCTATCCGAGAACCCACGTCCGAATATCTAGAATCTGAATCTGATGCGGAGGATACTAGTTCCCAGGAACACTCCCTCAATCCTCTTCCTCCTGACTCTCCCAATTCTCCACCTCAACCAGTTCTTGAATCCAGCAACCAAAGACCCAACCTGAGGCCACAAAACGAAATTAGGAAACCACTACAATACGGCTTCCATCACTATTACAAGCCACCGTCATATAAGGCTGCCCAAAAATGCCCCAAATGGCCCAAGTGGAGGAAGGCTTTGGAAGATGAGTTAAACTCCATCGAATCCCAAGATGTTTGGGAGGAGTATTACAACTCTCCAGATAATGTTCTGAACACCACCTGGGTGTTTAAGGTGAAGGAAAACTGCCATGGGGAACCCATAAAATACAAATCCCGCTTATGCGTACAAGGATTCAATCAGATTCAGGGGTCGACTTCAATGAAACCTGGGCCCCAACCGGAAAGATTGGATCCCTCCGTCTTGCGCTACTCTATGGCCTCAAGAATAAATTGAATTTCACTCAATTCAACGTGAAAGGCGCTTTCCTTCACGCACCTCTTAGTGAAACTGTCATCATCAGGACGCCTGAAGGATTGCAAAGAAAATCTCCCTACCTTAAATTAAAGAAATCTCTCTATGGGCTGCGCCAGTCCCCTAAGAACTGGTACAAGACTCTCACCACCTGGATCAAATCTCAAGGATTCAACAAATCAACTAGCAATCCGTGTCTGTACTTTAATTCAAAATCAATGGAGGCCATCTACTTTCATGTTGATGACCTCATCTTGGTTGGGAAATCGAATGAATTCGCCAACAATTTCCTAAGCAAGTTCCCTCACTCTTCCTGCCATTCTCCCAATACGATACTCAGCATGTTGATCAAAATTGACAAAGACAAGATTCTCCTCAGTCAACCTAACCATATTGACCAAGGATTAGAGGAGCTCTGCCTGGCTGACTGCAAGGACACGAAAATACCTCTAACTCAGAACTTTCATCTCGAACCCGCGTTGGATGAAGACCATGCTGAGTTCTCTCTACTGAATATAAATTACCGCTCTGCTATTGGACTTCTAAATCATCTCTCCCAATACACTTGGCCCGATATATCCGTTGCCGTCTCAATTCTGGCTAGGTTTAACACAAAGCCTGGAATGACGCACTGGAGGGAAGTGCGAAAGGTCTGGAAGTACTTAAAGACAACCAGAGACTTCAAATTTACCCTCAGGTTCGACCCAACACAAGAAATACTCTCCGGTTACAGCGACACTACTTGGGGCAACGATCCGACATTCTGTAATTCGCAAACAGGCTTTATTATTTTTCACTATGGCAACCCAATCGTCTGGAATTCCTCAAGGCAAAGGAATGTGAGGTACTCCTCTACAGAGTCAGAACTCAATGCCCTTCTGGACTGCTACCTTGAGCTCAAATGGGTTGCGCACCTTATCGGAGAAATCTACCAGTCTCCCAAATGCAAGCCGACTATATACATTGATAACAAGGGGCTAGAAGACAAAATAAAGAAATTCCGATCCCATTCTAAGTCACGGCATATCAACATTAAGACAAAAGGCCTTTGAGAAGACTTCTCCCTCTTCAAATATAGTCTGAATCTCATTCCGACCAATACCATGATCGCGGACTCCCTCACAAAGGCTTCCTCTCTCCCCTCCGTCAGGCTCCTCCAACAGAAGGTCTTCTCCTGGGCTTGACGTAAATTATCCTTTCTTCCTCTTACCAGTCACCAGGGGTGTTAAGACTCGCCTCACAAATATCACACTCCCTATGCCTGCGCTCTCTTATCATCCGCGCGCCGCCTTCCTTATCCCGGGTACCCCCGGACTCATTCTTGGAGACTCTTCTCTATCCTGGTGTCTTCCTCTCCGATCTGCTCTTTCTACCTCCTTTTCGGATTCTTCTTTTCTTTCTCCTTTTCCGTCTTGTGTCTCTATCTTCTTTTTCTCCCTTCTCTCTTCCTGTCTTGTCTCAATACTCAACCAACCAACTACCAACTCCTCAATCGACTCCGGCGCGACCACCGATCCACTCTCTCTCCAGCTATTGCCCTGGCGCCAAGTCTCTGACTGGTAAGACTCAGATTTCTCAAGTTCTCAATAGTATTGTCTCTGATCTGATTGCCTCATCCACTCAGTCCTCTACTCTCAAGATCATTGCTTGTGTTCTCTTCATCCTAACTCTGCTGCCTGTTCTCTTTTTCATTCTGTTGACTCCACCTCTCTCAACACTCACAAGGCTCAGACTGTAGGACCTCTTTCCATTTTACTTCCTTTCTCCTATTGTCCTTCCTATCTCTGTTTATGTGTTTCTCATACTCTTCTATTTCTTCCATAGCCTATGCTGGTTTTGAATCATACAGAAATTGAGGATTCTCTTATCAAGAACCAATTACAAACCTTGAAATTCCTACAAGAGAGCCTGCAGCCAAGGGTACCACTCAACTGACTCAGAATGAGGGTCTCAAAGGTACAAAAGCCAGTACAGATGCAGCTGTTGTTGAACTCAAACAAGACATCAAAACTTCCACCAAATCCACCACAGAGCCAGACCACTCCAAATCAGATAGCTCAAACTCCAAGGTTCTCTGTCAGCTTGCTACTATTGCAAAGCAAGCTGCAAAAGTAAAAAAAATAACATAAAAATAATAATAAGAAGCTTAACCTAAGAAGGAGTAGGAAAACGTTAAATATTATTGCAAAAAATAGATTCCCCACTGAAAATTAGGTAGGGTCACTCACTGATCCTACCCTTGAAATCCAACTCCTTTTATTTTTAAATAATTTAGGAAAGAAAGGACAAAATACTACGGCTCCACTATTGAGTTTTTGGTCAATTAAATATTTCACACACATTTTCATGTAAAGGTTTCACACCTAAAATTCAGTCAGAATTGATGTGTTGTGATTATTTTAGGAGTTACGGACGGAAATTTGTTTTCTCACAATTCCCGCACGCAGCCGCAGCATCCAATGCACCTACGCGCGGCTGAGATACAGCCCTGTCACTCCATCAAGGTTGAGTATACAGCCCCGGGCCTCTGACAAGTACGCAGCCGCGGGAATACGGGTTGACAGAGTGACAGGCGGCCTGAGAGGCTCAGGTACTGCGTAAACATGCTTCAGCCCCCACGGGAACATTCTACATATGTAATAAATGTTCCAGTGGATATTAGATAGTCTAAAAATACATAATATTATATAAAAATACTTAAGTAATCCTTAT
Source organism: Puccinia polysora (assembly GCA_025617555.3). NCBI lineage: Eukaryota > Fungi > Basidiomycota > Pucciniomycetes > Pucciniales > Pucciniaceae > Puccinia > Puccinia polysora. The sequence continues at coordinate 38,650,347 of CM062623.1, read as the reverse complement.
ACGTACTTTTTATTTAATATAATTCAAAGTACCAAGAATGTCAAAAATAAGAGAATGAAAACTTCTAAAAATATATTAAAATACTTTAATATACTTTTATGAGAATTTCTAGACAGCAATATCTATGTGAAATACTAAAAAAACTAATGATGTAAAAATATTACATGAATTTTCATGAATTATATTTTTAATTAATTATCTTAGTAAATCAACTGGAACTCGAAAATAAGGATTAAAATTAATATCATGACTTTTACTCCAGCTATATAATACATAATAAGAACTCACCTGACATCAGGATGTCTGTAGAAATGTCTGTTTAAATAATTATTGAATTACTGGGAAAATTTAATAAGGATAATTAATTAAAAATACATAAATGGGACAGATTAGTGTTATTGACACGTCCTAATATCTATTATAAAGTAGAACAACTCCCATACCCTTAGGAATTAGATTCCACCCGCGCTATAGCACCAAGAATACATGACAGGCTACCACTGGTTACCCTGCTAGCCTTAGTGTTGAAATTTCACTCTCACAGCCGCAGACTCCTTTCACTCCGCTGCGCACACTTCATATTTGTCACTCCCTCTCCTTGACTTGGCTTTTTCCTTTTAATCCTTTTCTCCTTATTCTTCCTTCCTTCTTTTCATTTTTTCCTTTCTAGAACCAACTCATCCTCTCTCCATCCACTCAACTCTCAACCAGCACTTCTCTCCATATACAACTACTTCCGGTTACCAACTTTCTCAACTTACAATTGTTAATCCTTGCTACTCAAAATAGCTTACCGGTTCTGAACTTGGCCCTCCACTTTTCTTCTCATCTGCCACTCTCTCAATCATCATTTGATTATCTTGTTCTTCACCTACCATCTTAATTGCGGCCGTGTTCTTGTTCATTTGATGAGAAAGAGATCACACATCCATCAATTTCCTGAACCTCAATCTGAACTGGTTATTGGCAGTCTACTCCTCAACATCCAACTGTCCTAGGTCCTCAAGCCTCTTACTCAATCAGCAGTTTTCTTCAGCCTTGCTCATCTTTCCATTATCCGGGGTATGACCCAAATTCCTTTGATCCATTTTCCAAGATAATTACCTCATCTATTATCATTTATTGAATCATGTTGGTTTTCTAGTCTGGTCTTAAGCCTTTTAAAAGTAATTCATTAGGTCAAATTTTATCACAATTAACTTTCAAACGCAATCTCCAATTGCTAACCTCTCAAGACCAGGTCGGTTCTGGTGAACCATTTGGGACACCTTGGGAAAAGAATTCAAAATTTTTTTAAAAAAAAAATTGAACTTAGAAAAAATTTGGATCCTTCACTCCAACCCTTCCTGTCCTAATCCTGTTGCTCATTCTCATCCTCATTGCGTTGCTCATCCTCATCCTCATTGCATTGCTCCTCCTCATCCTCATCATGTTGCTCATCCTCATCCTCATTGCATCGCTTGTCGCTCATCCTCATTTCCTCGCTTGTCAATCATCCTTATTGCGTTGCTTGTCGCTCATCCTCATCGCGTCGCTCCTCCTCATCCTCATTGCGTTGCTTGTTGCTCATCCTCATCGCGTTTCTTGTTGCTCATCCTCATTGCGTTGCTTGTTGCTCATCCTCATCGCTTGCATCCTTGATCCCCTCCTCACTTTCATCGCAACCATCAGTTGTTCATCATGACCCTCCCCATCACTTGGCCATGCGTGAATCATTGCCTTCCCTCTCATCATCAATTCATCCATCATGGCATCCTCATCATCACCACCATCGCAGCTTTGTTATTTTCTTTTATTGTACAATTTCTTTCTTTCTCACCCCCCTCCAGATTTGGATGGGAGGGGGTTTTGCGTTGTTACTAGGTGTGCAAACGTTGCAAGCAACAGGCTGGGGTGAGAATCTCTCACCCCAGTCTGGAAGATTGGCAGAAGGGAACAGGGCCTCCCCAAGCTTTAGCCTCATCATTGTAAAAAAAAAAAAAAACCGCTTTCATTTTTTTATCCAATTGTAAATAGTTACAGGGCTCTCTAGCCTATAAAAGGAGGCGCTCTCCCCTGCTTTTTTCCATCACCAATTCTTCCCACTAATGAGAATTATGAGCTTCTGATCCAAGAGCTCCTTCCTTTGTGAAATTTATCACTTATCCGGATATATCTTTTGATTATCCCTTGATCCTTATCCCTTACCCTTGACTTTTTTTAAGTATGAAACTCTGATCTGCCCTTCTGTGGCCCTGTTCCTTATCACCAACCATAGCCTTGCTGGTTGAAGAAGAATTAGTTAAATTTAATTCTTGAGTGTGTTATACCACTCTTGATCCCTTCTTTCTGACCATTACTTGTTCTTGATCATTCATTTGATTTTCTCTCTGGACCAGTCATGTTTGACTAAGAGGTTTTATTAAGCTTAAACCTGGAGTGTTAAACCTCCCTTTAATTATTGAAGTTGCATTCTGCCACACTATTCTTGAATCCTTGAGAAGTGTTGGGTTACTCTTAGTCTGAAATTGTTACTGTTTGTTTCAGTGATCCATAAACATATTGTATTGTCTTGTGCAGCCACCTACCATTATCTGGTACCATTCAAGCGCTTGATTGCGGAGAGTTGGGCAGGTTCATTGAGAACCTGGAGGTTGATTGGGTTTGAGTTGATCGCTCCCAAGCACCTGCTGACGACCAGAGTTATTAGCATGTGGGCGCCGTTACTTAAAACTGCTCTGTTCTATTGGACTCTGAGCAAACTTTAACTTATTTTGTTCAAAGTCTTTCTCCTCATCATCTTGGTTCAGGTAGTGCTGCTTCCCCCCTCAGCTATTGTTTCTATCAACTTATCCCTATCCCATTTGATTCCTCATTAAAGAAGGTTACTGGACCTTGATCCTGGTTACATTTAAATATTTTTGTAACACTCAGGAGGGCAGCCTAAAAAAGCACCTATCCCCTCCACAGAACTTCCAACGCCCTGCGTTGTTTGGAGTCTTACACTGTCTCAGCTACAATGGACAACATCAATCCAACAATTCTCAAACCACCTTAGAGGCCATCCCTGTTCTCACCAAGGACAACTTCACCATCTGGAAAACTAGAATAAACTATCTCCTAAATCTTGCTAAGCTGAAAGACATCATTGGATCTACCGCTGAAGAACTACCAGATCTGAATATCACCATTCTCACTTCAATTCTAATCTCAAAATTTCCTTTTCTTTCCAAACAACCATTTTATCGTCCAGCAATGAGGAAAGCGCTAAAGAGATATGGCGGGAAATTCACAAACAATTTGTTTCCTCTAAACCTTCCAACCAAGCCTGGGTCTACAGTCAATTCGCCTCCATTACGTTTGATGAGAATGACATTCAGGGATTCATTCTGGGCGTCAAAAATGGAGTCAATAAGCTACACCGAATTGAGATTGTTCTTCCTGTTGATATTCTAACCTAAATTATCCTTGATAAGCTGCCTGAATTGCTGAAGAACATCAAACAATCTATTACTCACTCCAATTTTCAGTCCAAACTCAATCCCAATTCTGTTATGAATCATCTTTGTATACACATGAACAAATTAAGGATGAGCAACTCATTGGCTTCCTTGTCCAATCAGATTGCTTCTCTGTTTACTGACTCTTCTGGGAAATGAAAACCAAGGAAACACAACACTCTTGCAAATCATCCCAAGCACAAGTGCTGGATGCTGTATCCTCATCTCAGACCAAAGACCAAAAACCCTCCTGAATCCAAGACTTATGTCAGCTGTCTCTCCTTCTCTAACTGTCAAGATGCCCTCAATTTTGTCCTTGACACAGGCTCATCCAATCATATGATTTCTGACCCCAATCTGTTTGAAATTCTTGATCACACAGAAGAAGGAATGATCAGTACAAGCTGCGGAAGGAACTCGCTGGAAGTGAAGGGAAAAGGAGAAGTGATTCTGAAATGCAATCTGGGAGACATCAAGCTTCACAATGCCTTTTTTGTTCCCAACATATCTATCAACCTGATCTCCCTGAGAAGACTCCTTCTAAATGACTATCTTGTCAATTTCCAACCCAATGTGTTCCTTCTTTATAAAATTGGCAAACTTGCAATGAAAGGGAACTACTTGAACCATATTCCTTGCCTAAGATTCTATCCACAAACATCATCAATGCATCAATCACATCTGTCCTATGCTGAAAATCTTCACAAATCACTAGGAAACGTAAGTTACCACAGACTGAGACATAAACTGAACATTCCTATCAAGAAAACTATGAATTGCAGATTGTGTGCTGTATCCAAAGTGACAAGAGCATCATTTCACTCACAGACCTCAACTGCTGACTGCGTCTTTCAAGAACTACATCTTGATACAATCGGGCCCCTACCCACTTCGAGGAACGGGAACAAGTAACTTGTGACTGTCACTGATGCGTTCTCTTGATACGTGGCTGTCATTCTGGTCACCACTAAGGAACAGATTCCCTCATCTCTTATTGAGGCCATTGACCTAGAGGTGAAAGGATTTAACTACTACCCCTCCATCTTGCACTCCAATCACGGAACTGAATTTGAGAACCTCAAGTTAGCCAATTTCTGCAAGAGAATCCTGATTTGTCAACGGTTTTCCAATCCCTATACCCCTCAACTCAATGTACTGGCCAAAAGATTCAACTGAACTATTATAGAATCAGTTTGCTCAAACCTGAATGACTCGCATCTCCCCACAGGAATGTGGCATGAAGTGGCTCTGGCTTCTGTGTTGGCTATCAATCAAATCCTGTTGCACAAAAGCAAAAAATTGCCCTATGAGCTTTTCAAAGGCTCCTCTCTTATTTCCATCCTCTAGGCGCTCCAGTTTCCTATCTGGTTCTTCCAAAGGTTCCTGGATCAAAACTGCTTCCTCCTTGCGAGATTGGTCACCTAATTGGTTACAATCCTGAGGTCCAGTCGTATAGAATCCTCACTTTGGCTAGGAAGGTGATAGACTCCAAGCATACTTGCTTCCTTGACATTGAATGCAAGCACTCAAACAACTCTTCATCCAAAGAATGAATGCCTGAACAAAATACTCATAATATGTCTGAGGAAAAACCAGAATCCCCAGTTGAAGAGTCTGGAGCTTTGCCTCTAGATGAAGGATCTGTGGCTTCAGAAAGCTTAGTTTCCCCTTGGGATCAGTCTCCTCCCAAGAATCAGTTAGTCTCCAAACCATTGTCAAGTTTGTCTGAACCTATACAGGAAGACGCTAGCCAAGGAAATGGTCCTACTTGGGTTCTAAGAGAAAGAACTCTTGCGGTTAAACCACCTAAATACAGTTACCTCTCTACAAAACTGGATCCTGACAAAGTAAGAGCTGCCAAGCAGGCAGAACTCCAGAGTATCAAAGAACATGAAGTGTGGGAGGATGCAACTGATACACCAAGTTGCTGGCTCAAGACCTTGTGGGTCAATCGTCTCAAGCCCGCCACAAATTCCTCTCCTGAACACGTCAAGTCCAGACTGTGTATTCAGGGATTGAAACAGGAATCTGGGGTGGACTACTTTGACAAATTTGCTCCTATTGGAAAATTCCCCTCTCTTCTTCTTCTTCTCACTCTTGCAGCTGACAAAAATCTCCCAGCCAGACAATTTGATGTTAAAAGCGCTTTTCTGTTTGCGCCTCTAGATGAAGACATATTCATTAAGACTCCAAAAGAATCTTCTTGAAGAAGTCCATTTCTCAAGCTCAAGAAGTCCCTGTATGGTCTAAAGCAAGCTCCAGCAAACTGGAACCGCACTCTCACTGAATGGTTTCAAGAAATTGACTATCAACAGTCTCAATCAGACGCCTGCGTCTTTATCCACAAAAACGTAGACTCCTTCATTTTTTCCATGTTGATGACTTGTTAGTGGTGGGTAAAACTGATGCTTTTGAGGAGTTATTCCTTCATTGCTTCCCCAACTCATCAGCTCATGATCTGGACACTCTATTGGGAATAAACCTTGAATTGGAAGGAACTGGCTTTTTGCTATCTCAGTCCAATCTCATCAACAAAGGTGTCCAACTGCTGAATCTCTCTGAGTGGAGACAAGTGTCTAGCCATCTCACACCAGGTGTTCAACTTAATCCTGCGTCTGAGAAGGAGCTCAAAGAATTCAAATTTCTAGGTGTCAACTACAGACAATTCACCGGGATGCTCAACTATCCTTCTTGTTGATTGCGTCCAGACATTGCTGCATCTTCCTCGATTTTATCCAGATTCAACCATTGTCCAGGAATTCATCAATGGAGGGAAGTGGTACATTGCTGGAAGTACCTCAAATCAACCATTGATTACAAACTATGTTGCAATCCGCAGCCTTCTGACAATCCTCAAATCAACGTATACACCGACGCCACATGGGCGGATGATCTTGAAACCATGACCTCTCAAAGTGGCATTGTAGCCTTTTGGAAAACTTGCCCAATCTCCTGGACAAGCAACTAACGGCAAAATATAACTCTATCCTCCACTGAATCTGAGCTCAATGCTCTGTCCCATGGCGTCCAAGAAGATCACTGGTTGTCACACTTGATTTCAGAACCTTGGAACACAAAGCTATCTCCCTCTCTCTTTCACATTGACAATAAAGGACTACTTGAAAAATTTCAACATTTTGGTTCCAACTCCAAAACCAAGCATCTTGACATCAAGGTCAAACACATTTGCAAACTCTACAAAGAAAAAAGTATCCTCATTTCTCTCATCTCATCGTCCAATATGATTGCGGACGCCCTCACCAAAGCTGCTGCTTCTCAATCCTTGAACTTATTGACCTCTCATTTTTTCCATTCCTCCAACTCTTCCTCATCAAATGATCCGGGGTGTTGAAATTTCACTCTCACAGCCGCGGACTCCTGTCACTCCACTGCGGACACTTCATATTTGTCACTCCCTCTCCTTCACTTGGCTTTTTCCATCCAATCCCTTTCTCCTGATTCTTCCTTCCTTCTTTTCATTTTTTTCTTCCTAAAACCAACTCATCCTCTCTCCATCCACTCAACTCTCAACCGGCCCTTCTCTCCATCTACAACTACTTCCAGTTACCAACTCGCTCAACTTACAATTGGTACTCCTTGCTACTCAAAATAGCTTACCGGTTCTCAACTCGGCCCTCCACTTTTCTTCTTGACTGCAACTCTCCCAATCATCCTTTGATTATCTTGTTTGTCACCTACCATCTTAATTGCGGCCGTGTTCTTGTTCATTTGGTGAGAAAGAGATCACATATCCATCAATTTCCTGAACCTCAATCTGAACTGGTTATTGGCAGTCTACTCCTCAACATCCAACTGTCCTAGGTCCTCAAGCCTCTTAATCAATCAGCTGTCTTCTTCAGCCTTGCTCATCTTTCCATTATCCGGGGTATGACCCAAATTCCTTTGATCCATTTTCCATGATAATTACCTCATCTATTATCATTTATTGAATGATTTTGGCTTTCTAGTCTGGTCTTAAGCCTTTTAAAAGTAATTCATGTGGTCAAATTTTATCACTTAGTGTCCATCCCTTTGAGCCCCTGCACCCCTCAGAAGGATAATATTGCGACTCCAAAATCTATAAATAAAGGACTCTTTTGAGGATATTGATGGACAGAGACCCACTTATATTTATATCCAGACACTGTTCCAAGGTAATCAAGTACTTATAAGAGATAAGTAAGTGATTTATGGCTAATTCTGATCAATAATATCCATCCTCAACCTCTTTTTTATCAATTAAAACTGCTGAACAACCTTATAACCCCAGTATACAGGTTTAACCCATCAGTGCACGTCTCAAACAGATACCCAAAGGATTTAATAATATACCACTGAGTTTAATTATCCTTTTTCTGTCGTGGCAGATTCCCTACAAGGCCCTGCCACTCCACCATTAATTTTATATACATATTATCTTTGGGTGAAATATCCTTGAAACTAAAGAGCCCAAAGTAACAACGACTACATGTTTTCATACTGAAATCCCTGAAGAGAGGTGTTAAAGATCCCCAATATAATTGTGGCCCCTCTATAAAAATATTTAATAATCAATTTATTCATATTTATTTAAAACAATAAACCATAACCAAACCACTTAACCTTGCAACAAGCTTAATCCAAATATTTTGTGGATTTTTGCTAAATTTATTAAATAATATATTTATTATTTATTCTATCACCTCTGGTAGCTAAATGATAGCAAGGGTCTTGGCATCCAGGAGGCTGACATTCTCAAAACCCTTAGACCCAATCTACGCGACCAAACTCAACTCAAGCCTCCCCAACAATACGGGTACTACCACTCCGATGTACCAAAGAAAATCCACAAAGCGCTCAACAATCCAACCTGGGTACCTTCAATCAACAAAGAACTTGACACAATAGAGGAACTTGGGGTTTGGGAAGATGCCGATGAGTCAGAAGTCACCAATCCCCTTGACACCATCTGGGCCTTCCGATGAAAACAAAACCTGCACACCGGGAACACCACCCTCATGGCTTGTGTCTGCGTACAAGGGTTCAACCAAAGATTTGGAATTGACTACTTTGACACGTTTGCTCCCACAGGGGCCTTTCTTCATGCTCCGCTGAGCAAGGACATGTACATCAAAACTCCAGCTGGCTCAAAGCAAACCTCCAAATACCTCAAGCTGAAGAAATGACTTTAAGGGTTGAAAAAAGCGCCGCTGAACTGGTACAAGACCTTGAGTGAGTGGATCAAGGAAAATGGCTTCAAGGAGAGTGACAGAAATCCATGTGTTGAAATTAATTCACATTAAAAGGAGTTAAGAACCAGACTACACAAGATGAAGACAGTCATTAACAAGACGTAGGACGAGAACATTTATGAAGAAAAGGAATAACCCACCAATACTGTAAGTAGGAACAGTATGACGGACTAAAGGACTGAAGAGATGAGTTGGCTAGAAGTTGGGATCTTAGTAAAGGAAATCACACCAGAAGAAGATCAGGACACTAGGTACCTCTCAAGTCTAAGTTTTCTTATTCCTTCTTACCAAACAGGAGAATTCATCATTGGTTGTTAGCATTGACTTTGCGTCAGTAATTCAGTGGTCGTTGGTTGGAGGAGCTGATTCAATGAGCAGTGCGTTGAGGGAGTTGAGGTCGGAGAGGTTGAAGATAGAGGTTAAAAAACAATAGAAAGTAAAGAAGAAAAGAAGACGGAGAATGACAGAATAGGAGGGGAAGAAAAAGGAGAAAATGGAAATGAGTTGGTGAGGTTGGTGTTGAAGTTGCTTGTTTTTTTTTTGTTAAACAAGGGAAGAGGACCTGAAGAGTCTTCGAGGTTGAGTCTGAGAGTTGAGGAGGAGGTTCTACAGTGACATGTCACGGCATGTCACAGACAATTGACACGCGCCTGCACTGTAAGCTCATTCAGTTATTCCAACACCCCAGGATGTTTGGTGAGAAGGAGAACTGATGATCATTGGAGGCAGTTTTTTCTGAGGAATTCTAGAGATCCAGCTGAGAATCTTTTTGGGAGAGCATCGGCTACCATTTTAGAGGAGGAAATGAGTTGAATGATAATCTTGTTTTCTTCATATAATTGCCGGATGTATTTAATTTTTATGTCAAGATGTTTGGTCTTTGCATTTGATCCTATATTTTTAATTTTTTCTAGCAGACCTTTGTTATCAATATGAAAAACAGTTGGATTTGGCTCAGCTTGCCAGAGTTCTTGAATCAGAGAGGTGACCCATTGGTTTTCTTGAATGCCGTTGGCCAGTGCACTCATGTTGGATTCTGTGGAGGACATGGAAATATTCTTTTTCTTTTTAATCGTCCATGATACAGGACAGTCTTTCCAGAAAGATATCCATCCACTTTAAGAGGTTTGATCCAATAGATCATCTCCCCAGGTAGCATTGCCGTAGTAGCTGATGTTATTTCCGTCCAATGCCGATGGCTTGAGTATGAGTGCAAGGTGCGACGACCCCTTTAGATACTTCCAGCAGTGGAAAACTTCCTTCCAGTGGCTTAGGCCCGGATTGGAGTTGAACCTAGACAGTTTTGAGACGGAAGCTGAGAGATTGGGGAGGGTCCTGCAGGACAGATAGTTCAATAGACCGGTAAACGTCTTGTAGTTATACCCAAGAGCCTTGAACGCGCGAGAGTCTTCCTTGGAGGCGTGCATAAGCTTGATGCCAGGAGTTAAGGGAGTGTTGACTGGACGACATTCAGTTAGCTTGAGAAATTCCAGCCCTTTGCTGATCCAAGCAGGCTGAGATAGAGAACACAACTTGTTGCCAATGTTGATCTCCATTCCCAGAAGGGTATCAGGTACGTGAGCGGAAGAATCAGGATATTGTGAGAGGAAGTGTTTTTCAAAGATTTCCACGTCGCTGGCCACTATGAGGTTGTCCACGTGAAAGAACAGGAATTTTTTGTGATTGGAGTGGATGAATAGGCAGGCATTGGAGTCTGATCAAAAGAATCCCAGGGATCTTAGCCAGGTGGTTAGGGTATTGTGCCAATTGAGAGTTGCTTGCCAAAGTCCATAGAGGGACTTTTTTAGTTTGAGGAAGGGACTTTTTCGAGAGGATTCAGAGGGAGTTTTGATGAAAAGAGATTCTTTTAGGGGAGCGTAGAGAAAGGCGCTTTTAACGTTGAATTGCCTAATGGGTAAGGAACAATCAAGAGCAAGGATGAGGATAAGAAGAAGAGAAGGAAATTTGCCTGTAGGGGCATAAGTTTCAAAGAAGTCCAGACCCGGCGTCTGCAAGAACCCTTGTATGCAAAGGCGAGCCTTTGTTTTAGCTGGCGCAGAAAGTGTGGCCGGCTTATCTCTTACAGCCCAGGTTGTCTTAAGATATCTGTTGGGAACAAACTCAACATCTTCACAGACATTGTGGTCTTCAATGTTCTGGAGCTCCACTTGTTTAGCTTCCGCTATTTTAGGTGATGAGTCATTGTGCAACAGGTAACTGTATTTAGCGGGTTTGACAGCGGTGGTTCTTTCTTGAAGAACTCTGCCTGATGGAATGAGTTCTGCTTCTACATTCAAATCCGAGGCTGAGTCTTCTTCTGACGGGATGTCGGAGGTGTTGTTGATGGTTTCGGAGGGCTCATGGGACTCAGTCTCGATATTCTTTGAGAGTTTGAGTGGTGAGTTCATTTGAACAAGTCGGGGAGTGTTGACAGTGGTAGGCGTTAGCTCGTTGTAGGAAGAAGGAGGGTGGGTGGAGGATGATCTGGAGGGGAAGGACAGAAAGGTGGCACTCTTGGTGTTGACAATCTTTCCAGAGGCCAAAAGAATTCAATAGGATAGTAGCTCAGGATTGTAGCCGATTAATTGACCAGGTTCACTGGGCATACCTAGTTTATTGCCAGAGGGCTTTGGCTGAGTTAGGAAGGAGACAGGGTTACCAATTGGTTTAAAATAAGAGAGGGGGAGAGAGTGCTGTTTGAACAATTTGTAGGGACTCTTCTTTGACCGGTGAGAAGGGATTTGGTTGAGGGTAAGTGTGGAGGATTGAAGAATTTTGTGCCATAGGTACCAAGGCAGGTCAGAGTTGTAAAGGATTGTTCTAACTGATTCAAGAATGGTGCAATTGAATTGCTCAGCAAGGCCATTCTGTTGAGGTGTGTGTGGATCCGCAAACCGCTGTTTGATGAGGTTGTTCTTTCAGAATTCAGAAAGCGTGGAGTTTTTGAATTCAGTTCAACGATCTGAGTGCAGGTCGGAAGGGTAGTATCCTAGACGTTTTGCTTCGAGACTTAAGCTGTAGATAAGCGCCAATGGTTTAGCATCTTTGGATGGAACAGGAATGGCCGCGCAGTATCTTGAAAAGGAATCCACCACTGTAATCACGTACTTGTGCCCACCGGATGAGAGAGACAGAGGACCAATAGTGTCTAGGTGAATTTCCTCAAATATATGGGTGGCTTGGGAGGATTGGGTTTTGAAGGAGGCTTTGGTGATCTTGGATAGAGAGCAAGCTTCGCATTTGTTTTCCTTAGAGACAGGCAGGTTCAATTTATGTCTTAGTCGGTGATAGCTGATGTGCCCCATGGACTTGTGGATTAACTCAGCAGACGAGAGCAGTGAGGATGGAGAGAATGGAAAGAGCTGCAGACAGGGAATGTTGTTGTGGTAGCAGCCTTGGAGAATGAGTTCATTGCTTTTGAAAAGACTGAAGGAATCAGAGTAGAAGTTGACATGGAATCCTTCTAGTATCAGTTTTCTCAGAGATAGCAGATTAGTAGACAGGTGAGGTACATAAAGCACGTCGGTGAGTACAACTTTGTGATTTCCCGCTTTTAGTCTGACAGTCCCATATCCGCTAATGTCCAAGGTATTGGCCTTATTGCTGGTCTTGATTACTCCTTGGTATTGGTTGTCTAGTTCAGCAAATAGGGCTTCATCAGCTATCATGTGGCAGGAGGAGCCGGAGTCAATAACAAAGAAATTTTCTCCAAGACTGTTTGACAATGAGAGAAGGCTAACTCGTTGGTTGTTGTTAGGAGGATTCTTTGGTTGCAGGTGAGGATACAGCATCCAGCACTTATTTTTGGGGTGATTGGCCAGAGTGTTGTGCATACGTGGTTTGCATTTGCCGGACGCCTCTGTATATAGGGAGATAGTGGATCCGGAGGCGTTGCCGTTCATCTTCAGCTCATTCATGTGGATTTGGAGATGGTCGAGTACCACGTCTGGAGTAACGTCTAATTCTGCTTCTGAGTGAGTTATCTGCTGCTTGATATTCATCATGGAGGATGGGAGCTTATCTAAGATCATATATGTGAGGATGTCAGTAGGAATAAGAATGCAAATTTCCAAAAGGAGGTTGACTCCTGTTTTGACGTTGGTTATGGATTGCTGAATGTTTGACTTGTCAAATGTGATAGAGGAGAAATTGCTGTAAATACGAGCGCAATTGGCTCATTGAGATGACACAAAGTGCTTAAGTAGGGCCTTCAAAATAAGCGCAGCATTTTCTTCATTGTTGGGAGTGATGATGTTCAAATGTACAGCTGGTGAGAGTTTTTAAATGAGGATGGACGTGAGGATTGTGTTGTTTTCATCGTCAAGCGGAATGTCAGCCGTTATAGCATCTTTTAGTTTAGCCAAGTTGAGTAGAGAATTGATTCTTGTTCTCCAGATAGTGAAGTTCTCTTCAGTCAAAAGGGGAATAGCCTCAATGGTGGTTTTGAGGATAGTGGGATTTATAGAGTCCATGGTAATGGCTGGTTCTTTGAGGATAGTGGATAGTTTTTTCCGCTAGTTCTTCAACTGTTAATCGTGTTGAAATTACTTCACAGTAAAAGGAATTAAGAACCAGACTACACAAGATGAAGACAGTCATTAACAAGACGTAGGAAGAGAACAGGTATGAAGAAAAGGAATAACCCACCAATACTGTAAGTAGGAACAGTATGACAGACTAAATGACTGAAGAGATGAGTTGGCTAGAAGTTGAGATCTTAGTAACAGAAATCACACCAGAAGAAGATCAGGACACTAGGTACGTCTCAAGTCTAAGTTTTCTTATTCCTTCTTACCAAACAGGAGAATTTGTTGTTGGTTGTTAGTGTTGACTTTGCGTCATTAATTCAGTGGTTGTTGGTTGGAGGAGCTGATTTGATGAGCAGTGTGTTGAGGGAGTTGAGGTTGGAGAGGTTGAAGATAGAGGTTAAAAAACAATAGAAATTAAAGAAGAAAAGAAGATGGAGAATGAAAGAATAGGAGGGGAAGAAAAAGGAGAAAATGGAAATGAGTTGGTGAGGTTGGTGTTGAAGTTGCTCATTTTTTTTTTGTTAAACAAGGGAAGAGGACCGGAAGAGTCTTTGAGGTTGAGTCTGAGAGTTGAGGAGGAGGTTCTACAGTGACATGTCACGGCATGTCACAGACAATCGACACGCGCCTGCACTGTAAGCTCATTCAGTTATTCCAACACCATGTCTCTACCTCTATGAAGATCAAATCACAGCCCTCTTCTTCCATGTAGAGGATCTAATTGTCATGGGGAACACCAAAGAATTTAAAAGTTGGTTCCTCACAAAATTCAAGGATTCTTCAGCGCACAAGGTCAACATGCTACTTGGAATGAAGTTAGAAATCACACCAGACTCAATCAGTCTCTCACTGCCCAATCACATCAAGAAAGGTCCAGAAGAAATGAATCTCCTGGATGCTAAGCCGCTGAATAATCCATGTACTTTGGGACTCCAACTGAAGCCAGCAACACCCAATGAAATCAAAGCATTTGAAGAACTGGGGGAAAATTACAGGTCTCCAATAGGTAGGCTGAACATCATTGCAAACCTGGAAAGACCTGATATTAGCTTTGCTGTATCAAATCTTGCTTGCTTCTGCGAAAAACCAGGGATCACTCACTGGAAAGGGGTAATTCATGTATGGAGGTACCTACTTAAGACAATCAATTAAAAGCTCAAATTTTGATCAAAGTCCATTGCAAATCATCTGGTTACTTACAGCAATGAAACCTGTGGCAATGATCTGGTCACCAGACTCTCCCAAACTTGTTTCATGTCCCCCTTCAAGGGATGTTTAATCTACTGTACCAGAAGAAAACAAAAAAGCATAGCCTTGTCCTCCACCAAATCCAAATGTAACGCCCTCTCAGCAAGTCACCTCGAAGGCCGTTGGCTTCACCACCTCCTGATGGAAATCTGGAGGACGTCATCTCTTGGACCTCCAATGCACCTCTTTGAAAACAAAGGCCTTGTTGATAAAATCAAGAAATTTGGTTGCCAATCACATGCAAAGTATATAGACATGAAGCTCAGGGGCATTAGGAACAACTGGAATGACGGACTAATTAGCGTCAAACTCATTTCCTGTCATGACATGCTGGCAGTCCTGCTAACCAAAACCAGCAAATCCCATTTCTGTACTCAGACTTACAAGGTATGTAGGGAGCTGAGCTCTTTGGATGTTGAGGTGAGCCTGCGTGTTGATGTTTTCATCTACTTCCATATTTATGTCAGCCCTGTTGTTGTGTTTCTTTCATTCTTATTCATTTATTTCACATCTTGTGTGCTGTGTCCTGCTTGTCTCTGAATCTCCAGTTGTAGTTCATCCTACTGTCTCATGTCTAGCTGTCACCTGTCTTGTCACCTGTCTTGTGTACCAGAAGAATCTGTCACCTCCAACTCTCCAGCAACTACTCAACTCATACATAAGAGACAAGCAAGCATCTCCTGTCCAACAACAGAAGACTCAGACTCAAACACTTTTCCAACTCCTTGCACACAACTTCAATCACCAAATCATCAGGACCTGAAGACTGAACTGAAGGAACCAAATCAACATTCCTCCAAACCAATCTATAATTTGTCCCAGAACCATTCTTTGGTTGGATCAGTCAACGGAGGATCCTCAAACACGGCTCTGTTCTACTTAATCTCTTTAGAGGTCATTATCTGGCCTGTAGGCCATCAGTTTCTGTTTTTTTTCCTTTCTTTCTTTTTTTTTACCTCTATGCTCAACTTGGGTTCAAAGTCTCTAACCTTGTGCTTGGATTTGAAATGAATCAGCCTGGTCTAGGTTTCTCAATTCTTTAAATCTTTTACAAACACACCCCGGCGGCACTGACGCGAGCTCTGGTTGCGGGGGCCTCAAAAATGGAACAAGCCCAGGCACCACCACTGACAACAAGCCCAGAGGTTAGCAAGATTACAGAGTTGATGAAGGATTTATGGATCTTTCTGAATAAACTGTTGTCCGGGTTGCGCAATCTGCCTCCTCACCTTGGGGGACTTCTTCCGCTTTCAAATTCACCCGGGTTGCGGTTATGCAATTACTGCAGGGACAAGGGGAATTGGCGGTTGGGGTGCAATAAAATGACAAAGGACCTCAAGGCGGGATTGGTTTGACTGGTTGGAATGGGATTCATGTTCCCAATGGGCAAGCGGATCTCCTCCAAACCTGGGAATCCAACTGTCATGGAGCAAGTGCACGCGCAAGCAAAGGAATTTCTGGTAACTGCTCAAGATTTTCTGGGGATAGTCACTGGTCCTGGGGTACGGAAACCACTGCGCATAGAAGCAGAAGTAAGGGTGTTAGAAATGGAGGAATTGGCGGAGGTAGAAAGGATGGATGTGGATGCCAAGGAACAGGTACCGCCAGCAGCTCATAAGCCAATCATGCGTGTTCCAGAAATGGATGGACGGCCGGTGAATCTGGCGGGGAAGAAGAAGGTTGTCCAAATTGTGGGCAGGGTAATGGGGAATGAAAGAACTATTCCCTTGACCTTGAAGGAGTTGGCAAAGGTGTTGCCAGTGGTATTGGATGAGATGGTTTAAGCGCTGAAGGATTGGGGACACAATGGGATCCCTCCAACGGGGCAGGGGGTGAACTTGGCTTGGGATGACGCAGAGCGCAAGCCATTGGGGATTGAATTTGTTTCAACTCCACTTGCTTACATTTTGATGAAGATTTCTGGAAGGAAGGTGTGGGCGCTGTAAGACTCCAAACGGCGCAGGGCGTTGGCAGTTCTGTGGAGGGGATAGGTGCTTTTTTAGGCTGCCCTCCTGAGTTTTAAAAAAATATTTAAATGTAACTAAGATCAAAGTCCAGAACCTGGTAAACAGGGAACCAAATGTAAGAGGAGAAAGATTATAGTAGTTGTTGGTAGCTGGGAGACAACACTATCTGAGGCAAGATGATATTGGGGAAAACTTGAATAGAAGGAGTCAAGAATTGTTCAGAGTTCAACAAGACAAGGCAATTGTGAGTGACAACGCCCACAAGCTAATAGCTCTGGCCGTCAGCAGGAGCTTAGGAAAGATCAAATGAATCCCAAACAACCTCCAGGTTCTCAATGGACCTGTTTAACTCTCCGCAATCAAGCGCTTGAAGGGTACCAGATAACTGTGGTTGAAAGCACAAGACAAAGCTAATTGTTTGAAGAAGCTCTAGAAGCAAAACAATAACTGATTCAGGCAAGAATAAGCCAACACTTCTCAAGGGACTCAAGAGTAGCGTGGCGGAATCCAACTTCAAAAGAGATGAAGGGAGGTTTAACACTCCAGGTTTTAAGCTTAATAAAACCTCTCCAGTCAAAAGTGGCTGGTTCCAGAAAGTTAATCAAAAAATGATCAGGACCAGTATGGTCGGTTAAAGGGATCAGGAGTAGTGTAACACACTCAAGAATTCAATTAGTCAAATTCTTCTTCAACCAGCAAAGCTATTGGTTGGTGATAAGTATCAATGATCAAGGGGTTTGAGTATCGAGGCTCAAGGATCAAGGGGCAATCATTGATATACCCAAATTTTTGTCTCAGATAAAGGGGAATGAAGACCCCACAGATGATGTATTTCAAGAGGATACTGATGATCTTAGGATGTGGTGAGTGTTAGGATACCATGTGCTGATCTGATGTGATGATTGGATGTGCTCCAAAAGGCAGGGGAGAGCCCCTCCTTATATGGGCAGGAGGCCCTGTTAGACTATGAACAATGGATTCTACAAATAGAGCGGAAAAAGAATGAAAATCAGGTGATCAGAAAAATTTGATCACACAGGCCGGTGGAAATTGGGCCTGCCTGACCGGGGTGAGATCCTTCTCATCCCTTCACCATCTCTTGCATCCATCCGTCAAGGGGTGCGCGCAGAAACACCAGAATCACCCCACCCTTGGCCAAAGGCGGGAAGGGGTGGGAAAGGAAAATGAACCAGACCCCCGCGGATGTCCGCGGGCCATAGTCAACACTCTCCACCCCTCGGCCAAAGGGGGAAGAGGGTGGGAGAGTCCCAGGAAGGGTGATGGATTGGATGATGGCAGGCAGGACTTGACGGCTCGAGGGGATTGAGTAAATCCTGACAGGCTTGAGATTGGCGACTGATACATTGAGTGAGGTGTGACATTGATGGATCCAAGGATTGGAAAAGCGCTTGGAGGTGCGGTTGAGATGGGTTTTGGTAAGGCATGGATGAGCGACGCGCGACAATGAGGATGAGGATGAGCAATGCGCAATGATGAGGATGAGGATGAGCGACGCGCAACAATGAGGATGTGCAACGCGCAACGCGCAATGTGGTGCCCCATCCTGGACACCCTGGCCAGTGCGGAAACTTTAATTTTTTATTACTTTTCCTTATCATCATTCATAGGCATCATTATCAAAAAAAAAAAATCTTTGATCTGGAATAGGCTTCCATTTGCTTCCCAGCTTCCCAACTGCTCCGCCTGCACCCTGCCAGCCCAGCCAGCCACAATGTTGATCTCTGAACTTGTGGATTGATGCTCAGACTCAGATGTTTACTCAATCAGATCTTGCTTGATTGCTCTATGGCTAACTTGGCTCCGCAACTCCTCACCAACTCAACCAAACGGCCGCAAAACTCAGCCCCTCCATCCACTGTAACCAGACAAAGCGACCTGTACCGCGCAAACCAATCTTCCTCCAGAAATAGACCAACTTTGTCCGCCAAGAGCTTGACCAATGGACGCGCTTCCGCCCAACCGGACAGGTTTTCCCGCGCGACGAGCAGATAGGCAAACTTGCCGGCCTTGATGTGGACAACATCAAGCAAGACTTGACCAAAGAGGGCGTCTTCCCCTGTGGGGTTTCCTACTTCCTTGGTCAATCTTGCACTCCGCCGTTGACAGGCTTTGCAGGACGCCAGCCATTCCCGCACCGCACGCAATACCCCCGGCCACAAGAACGGCTCCTTCACCTGCCTCCGCGTTTCAACCTCCCCTTGATGACCAAGATTGTTTTGAAGGCTCCGGAGGATAGCTTCCTGATCCGCCCTTGAAGTGGTAACCACAAGAGGAACCGGAGTCTTCCGCCGCCAAAGCTGCCCCTCCTGCACGTAGAAATTCCCCGCCTGCCGCTTCGCCCATTGCATGTCCTTCTCCGTAGCTCCATCGGGAAAAAAAAGGTCCCGCAATTAGTCACAAAGAATCGCGTACCGCCCGGTCTGCCGGAGCGGCAGCTGAACGCCTGCCTCCACAACCCCTACCTTGACAACCGGTGCCTCCACATTGAGCAGTTCCGCGTCCTTGAACGGTTCGTCCCTTGGGTACCGCAACAACGCGTCGGCCATAGTGAAAGCTTTCCCCGGAACATGAACAACAGCAAAGGAGAAAAGTTGAAGAAACGCCACCCACCTGGTCATGGGAGCGTTGGGCAATGCCGGGGAATTGATCATCCGCGCCAGCGCCTCCGCGTCCACCAAAATCTCAAAGTGAACCCCCCACAAAAGATACTGGAGCCGCCGCACAATCTTGGTGACCCCGCACAACTCCAACTTTGGCTGGGAGTACCGGCTTTCCGTTGGAGTGAAGGTGACCAACTCGTAAATTACCGGCCTATCCTTGCCATTGTCCTCTTGATTGAGAACCCCCCCACGCCAAATTCGCTGGAATTGACCGCTAGCCTAATTCCTCCTGCGTTGTAGTCGAGGTTGCGGAGCACAATGTCACGTCCCACGATCTCCTTGAGCTTCCGGAATGTGCTATTGCACTCTTCTCCCCAATTCCACTCCGCGCCTTTCGGCGTTAGTGATCGGAGAGGGCTCGACACCTCCGCAAACCTCTCGATGAACATACAGACATAGCTACATAAACCCAAGAAATGAAGGATATGCAACACTGTCCGCGGGGTCGGCCATTTGAGGACCTTGTTCCGCTTTTTCTCTGCAATGCGCCGGCCGTTGGAAGAAACAACATGGCCAAGGACTTCGAGCGCCTGGACACAAACCGCCAACTTTTTCCCCGACACCGTCAGTCCTGCCTCCTCGATGCAAAGCAGGATGCGTTCCAACGTCTGCGCGTATTCCCACACAAAACATTGGATGCCAGGAACTTCAACCAGCTCCGCTCCTCTGTAATTGGATTTTGGACCTTTGATGCCCGCGTCTTCAATGAAGATTTGGACTCCCTCCGGAAGTTCATCCTTCAGGATCCAAGCCATTTGCGCCTGGTACACCGCCACAGAATTGGTCGCGCCCTGCAGGAGCCAAGTCAGCTGCATTCTTCCCAACCCAGTCTCAAATGCCGTTAGAGGCCGCAAGCAAGGATCCAACTCGCGCTGGTTGTATCCCCCCATCACATCCACTAAACCGTAACAAGCGCGCCCCGCCATTGACTCAAGGAACTTTTCAACACGAGGGGGCCGTCCTGCGTCCCGGATTGTAAAATAGTTGAGCCGCTGTAGATCATGAACAATCCTCAACAACTTTCCGTCCTGCTTAACTACCGCAAAGATTGGACTGGAGTAACTAGACGTTGACTGTTTTTAGAGTCTGGTCTTCACCCGTTCCCGCACCAACTCCAGAAACTGCTCCCGGACCGCCCGCGGTATTGGAATAGGCTTGATCTGCCACGGCTCGTGATTGACAGTGGGGATGACATAGGGGTTGCCAATATTGTTTTTCAGGAGCCCCCGCTCTTCAGGTCCAAACGCGAGCGCTCTTTCCCAAAGAACCAGAACCAAAACCAGCAACTTGCGCTCCTCTGTACTCAACCATCCCGTTGGGCCAAAATTGAAAGCTGCAATCCGCTCCTCCGTGATCCGCGCAAAACTATTAACCCACCCCAAATCCTTAATTGGCGTGACCCAAGGGTCCCGCGACCAAGCAATTGGTTGAAGCGGTCCATTCAGTTCCTGGGGCATCAGCTCATTCCTTGATTGGACCTTCTGGGACACCTGCTTGTCCTTGCCAGCATTGCACTGCATCATCCGCACCCCTCCTTTTCTGTAGGTCCTGCGCAGAACAAAACCGCGGCTTTCTGCTTTGCTCATGAGTGTGGCACCATGATAGGGTTTTCAAAGCATAGTACCCTTGGGCGATGCATACTGAGAAAAGGGACTTACTTCTGCGACGTGCGCGCCCTGCACTTTCCTTCCTCCACCTCCCTGCTCCTCATTAGTCGACCGCCCGCTGTGGTAGACCAAACCTAATCTATAGCCAAACACCTCAACCAAACATACAACCAATCACCTCACCTGTATACTCAGAACCATAAGCAAGGCCATGTGTAACCAAAACAACCAGCAGTACAAGGCACCACAGGACTACCCAGCAATGTATGCAGGCAGTCTGGGCCATGTGTAACCAAACAACCACCAGTACATACAGCCAGTAGCATGTGATACCAAATAAACTACCAGTACCAACAACCCTCAGCACCACACAGCAATTTATGCAGCCAGTAGCATGTGTAACCAAACACCCAGCAGTACAAGGCACCACAGGACTACCCATCAATGTATGCAGGCAGTCTGGGCCATGTAGATCCAAACAACCACCAGTAAAGGCACCACAGGACTACCCAGAAATGTATGCAGGAATTCTGGGGCCATGTGTAACCAAAAATCCACCAGTAAAAATACCACAGGACTACCCAGCAATATATGCAGGCAGCTAGGGCCATGTAGATCCAAACAACCACCAGTACAGGCACCACAGGACTACCCAGCAATGTATGCAGGCAGTCTGGGCCATGTGTAACCAAACAACCACCAGTTAAAATACCACAGGACTACCCAGCAATATATGCAGGCAGCTAGGACCATGTAGATCCAAACAACCCACCAGTACCAGTTTACCACAGCACAAATTCAACCCAGCACTACACAGCAATTAATGTAGGCAATTGCCTGCATGAAACCCCAGTAAAACCTCTTTCCAACCAGCAGAAATGCCTCATTTAACTGTATTAGATTTTCCCAACCAGCAGAAAATGCCTCATGTAACTGTATTAGATTTTCCCAACCAGCTAAAATGTCTCATGTACCTGTATCCCACTGTAACAGGGGAAGCCCCAGGGCACCCTCAGGGGCAGCCCTGAGCATCCCCTGAGGACCAGATTTTTTATTTAAGGAGGGCCTCTCTGCCCTATCCAGGTTGTATCACCATCATCATCCACCATCCAGGAGCTCCACCCACTCATCAACTACTCATCATCCAATTACCACCCAATCATCTGTGGTCCTACCCAGATATAAAAAAAAAGGAGATTTTCAGTGTAACAATAAAATAAAGGAAATCAAAGACCAATTCTATAACCTCATCAACCATTGAAACCAGCCCATTAGGTGCTTTGAATAAGGGTTCTTCTGTGACCTGAACTATTCAGCACCAAATTAAAGGAAACCACCCATCACTCAATAATTACCCTTACAAGGAAAGAGAGCACAACAAAAAGGGACTGCCAACCCTTTTTTTCCTATACCCAGCCCCCTGTGGGTAAACCCATCCTTGGGTCCTCTCCTGAACCACCCCTTTGATAAAACCCTTGAACCCTTTAATATTGGGATATTGGTTAAATATCACACATATCTGATCAACCACTAACCAATAAGCCAATACATCTGGTCCATTCTTCAACAACCCTACCAATAACAATTAATAACCAATCAAGATCTGATCTGAGACCTATACTAAGTCTCAAAGAAACCAGCCATTAATTTAAATAAATTATTGTGCATACTTACTATGGTACTAGAAGGGCAGGCAATTCAAAACCTCTCTTAGTATTACTAATACTCTAAAGGAGTAGAAGTAATACTAAATTCCCCTTCAAGGACTGCCAGCAAGCTATTTGCTAATTTATTTACATAATCCCTCAGGAGTCTCTACACCGCGTGAAACTGGAGCTTGTTCCGTACGGTTTCCTTGGTCAACTAGGAAAAATCCTTCAAAAGTTGCCCGTCGCAGACCAACTCCGCGTCCGGTTCCTCCTCATACTCCAACACTCTCCTCCGCTTCCCTTGCCCGTGATTGCAGATAGTCGTCTCAAACCTTCCGCCAGACAAATCCTCCACCGTCAAGGCCTCCGTTCCCACCTCCAGATCAAAAACCATTCGTGCTTGAAACCCAAACATGAACGGCCTTCCCAAAATCACATCCCCACAATCAACCAAAGAAAAGAAAGAGGCCTACAGACCCTTGGGACCTCAACCTCCTCCTCCTTGACTACCCCATCCACACAACACTCCCCTCTGTTAAGCACGCAGAGACCCATTGTGCATTTCTGCCGAACCAACCCCAAATCATCCACCATCCTCAATGGCAGCAGGTTCACCATTGAACCGCTGTCCACCATAGCCAACACCTTCCTTCCCGCTATGACCATCGGAATGTAAGCAAGCGGAGTCAAAACTGATTTCAACTCACACTCCTCGCGCCCCTCCTCCTTCCGCGCCACATGAATCCACTGCACCGTCTGAGGTACCCGGCCCTGACCGCAATCCCGCAAAGCCTGAACCATCTTGTCTACCACCACCAGAGACACAGCCACCATTTCCGTTCCCACAAGGTCAGCGGGACCCGAGTCTCTTTACCCATCACCCTTCTCACAATGTCCGCTGCTTTCTTCTTCCCTACAGGATTTGCTGCCGGCGCCTTGGTTCCGGGCACGCGCACGGCCAGTTTTGGAACGGCCAATGGGGGTCGCTCCTTTGCGTCCACCTCCATTTTATCGGAGACCGCCACCTTTTCTTCCGTTGCCACTACCCTTACCTCAGCTTCCACCCAAGGTGGTTGCCACAATCTGGGACTGGTAACAATGCCCAGTGACGCTTGCGCCGTTGTTCCCACCTCCTTACCCCGTGTGCGCACCTGCTGCATTGTGGTCGGCTGGCTTGGCTCCATTGGAATCTGTTCGCCCGTTGGAAACATGTACCCCATCCCCACCATTCAAACCAATCCCGCGCTGAGATCCTTTGTAAGCTCCTTGCACGCCAATTGCCAATGACTTTTTGCCCTGCGGTACGAGCACCCCCTCGGCACAA
Organism: Puccinia polysora; assembly: GCA_025617555.3. Classification (NCBI taxonomy): domain Eukaryota; kingdom Fungi; phylum Basidiomycota; class Pucciniomycetes; order Pucciniales; family Pucciniaceae; genus Puccinia; species Puccinia polysora. The sequence goes on along the minus strand of CM062623.1, from coordinate 38,626,632 downwards.
AGGTACCGGGCCGCTGTGGTGACCAATCCGGGACACTACAGAAAAAAAAAAAAATATATATATTTTATTTTTTTCAGTTGTACCCCTATGGGTACCTTCAACTCCTTGATTCTAGTCCTGGTCTCCATCTCATTCTTGTTCTTCTCTACTCCTAGGCTGAAGATCTGGGGGAGCCAATCGAGGTTCCTGCCAGATGACTGGAGGATGATGATCAGTAGTACCCTAGCTTGTTTGTCCACCCACTTGTCTTGGGAACTCAAGATTGATCGATTGATCGAGTTCCGAGTCAAAGAATCAAGAATGAAGGAAGAAGATCTTGTTGATTGATGGATGGATTTTTGATCATGAGCGAGAACTCTAGAGCTAATTAGTTAGAAGCGAACTGCTGACTCACTCACTGACTGAGATCGAATCCCCACTCCAATTCAGTGTCAAAGCGCCTTCCTCCTCCTTCTTCTCAATCCAATACCACTCATCCTCCTCTTCTTCCTCTGGTTCACTCTCTAACCCGTTCTTGATCATCATCAATCATGGCTGGTGTGACTCCCGATAAACGATTGACTGCTTATACTGACATCTTCGGTCATCATCATCCACCACCACCATCAACTCATTCTTCACATCCTCATCGTCAAACGACTAGTCTCAATACTCTCACTCATCCTCCTCCCATCTAGATCTCCCATCCTCTTCATCCCCGGTAATGCTGGCTCCTATTGTCAGCTCAGATCCCTGGCCTCCCTCACCACGACCACCTACTTTCGATCCCCTCAATCTCCTCATCCTCACTCACCTTCACCCCCTTCGAGTCATCCACCCTAGCCCTCCTTGCCCATCATCCAATCCAACCAACAACCGCGAGCAACCGCTTGCGGCCGTTGGAACCTTCACCCCATTGTTGCCGCCAATCGGGCGACGACAGCCGTTGTCGACACCCGCGACCGCTGTCGCGGGTGTCCATCTGGTTGCCCGCGGTCATTATCGACACGGGCAACATTTCTTTTTTTCCCTCATGTCATCCTTTTTTTTTTTTTTTTTTTATTATGTTTTCATTTTCCCACACCTATTTGTAGTATCACTTGTACATAGTTTACAGGGCCTCATGTCTATAAAAGGAGGGGCTCTCCCCTGCCTTTTGGCCCAGCATCAGAGGATCCCATGCATCCTATGAGACCATCATCAGTAATCAACTTATCTGTGGGAATCCTTCCCCACCTATCTGAGCAATTTATCCGGGTATATCCATGATTGCCCCCTTGATCCTTTGAGCCTCCATACTCAAACTCTGTCCCTTGTGACCTTGATCCTTATCACCAACCAATAGCCTTGCTGGTTGAAGAAGAATTCCTGTCTGTCTGAATTCTTGAGTGTGTTATACCACTCTGATCCCTTTTTCCGACCATACTGGTCTTGATCTCTCCTTGATCATCTTTCTGGAGCCAATCACGTTTGATTGAAGAGGTTTTATTAAGCTTAAAACCTGGAGTGTTATACCTCCCTTCTTCTTTAAGGTTGAATTTCGCCGCGCTATTCTTGAGTCCCTTGAGAAGTGTTGGGATATTCTTGCTCAAATTTGTTATTGATTTGCTTCTAGAGCTTCATAAACAAATTGCTTTTGTTTTGTTCAGCCTCCCACAGTTATCTGGTACCCTTCAAGCGCTTGATTGCAGAGAGTTGGGCAGGTTCATTGAGAACCTGGAGGTTGGTTGGGATTGAGTTGATCTTTCCTAATCAGCTGCTGATGACCAGAGTTATTAGCTTGTGGGCGTTGTTACTTACAACTGCCTTGTTCTATTGAACTCTGAACAAACCTTGACTTATTTGTTCAATTCTTTACCTGCACCATCTTGCCTCAGATAGTGTTGTTTCCATCGCTACCGACAACTCTTATTCTCTTCCCTTGCTTTGATTTCTCACCCATAAGGTTCTGGACCTTGATTCCGGTTACATTTAAATATTATTGTAACTCCTAGGAGGGCAGCCTAAACAGCACCTTTCCCCTCCACAGAACTGCCACGGCTTAGCACCGTTTGGAGTCTTACATTTGGTCCCCCGGGCCGGGATCGAACCAGCAACCTTGGGATTTACAGTCCCAAGAAATTTAAAATCAACCTCAAAATCCGATTTTTCTTTTCTTTTTTTTTTTTTTTTTCTCTCTTCTCAAATCTGATCCCTGGAGGCAACTTATCCTAGAAGTAAGTCCTCCCAATTTGTGCACCGCTTGGGCAAGATACTTGTTGTTTTTGGCGAAAACCTACTCTTGCCACACTCGTGAGCCACTTTGGAAATCTGCTCTTTGGATCCTCTAGGAACTCTGTTATTCAATATGGCATCTTTGGCTACTCCAACCACCCCTGTCCGACCTAAGATGGTAAAGATCAAACCTCAGAACAAGAACTTAGGCTTCAACGGTACAAATGTTGAGCAATTCTTGGACTCCTACAAAATGGCTGCTGAAGTGGATGGAGCTAATGAATTTGATATGGCTTATCAGTTGCAATTCTTTATCTCCTCTGATGAAGTTATGGAGGTAATCGAGTCTTTCAAGGGATTTGAATCCCACAACTGGACGCTTCTCAGGGAGGCTATGTTGGCATACTGGGGAAAAATAGATGTGGCTAGGTTTACTCTGCAGGATTTGGATGCTCTGGTTTCTCAGTGGATCTCCAATGGTGGTATTTCTTCAGCCTCTGACTATCAGATTTTTAGGAAGTCTTGGGATCCCATTCAAAACTATCTTATCCGAAACAATCACATTGACACAGTGGACAAAATTTGAGCAAAGTTCTTCCAATCTTTTTCGTTGGCTGTGCAGGAAAGGATTGAAGAAGAACTGGTCAAATCTGGATCCATGATTACCACCAGGGATAATCGATTCAAGCTCCCTGTTTTTCTCACCCTTCAGAGTACTGTGGATAAATTCATGAAATGTCAAACTGCTCTTACCTTTGAAAAGCCTTGAACTACTGAACCAGTCCATGCTCCTTCTTTTAAAGAGTCAAACGATATTATGATTAAAATGGAGGCAGATCGTAGGCCTAAAGCAGATTCTAATTCCAATCGAGAACCTACTACTATAGATGAGATCACCAAGTTACTTAGGGCCTTTGAGAACAAAATAGACCAAAAGATTTCCTCGCTAGCTACGCCTAAAACTCCTTCTTCTGTCCCCAAATCAACTCTGGTCGGTTACTACTGTCATAGGGAAGGCCATGGAACCGGACGATGCCAAGAACTTCAGAAGGAACTAAAGGAAAAATTGGTAGAGCAGAGGGGAAACAATTACTTCCTCCCTAATGGTGCCCTAATCCCTTTTGACTTGTCTCGTCCTATCCGAAATGTGGTGGCCTCTTACCAGCCATCACCTCCTGTGAAAGCATCTCTTGCTTCCTCTGAATTTTGATCATCCTGTGGTACCCTCCAACCTTGGTATCCTCCAGCTATTTCTTCCTCTAGTCTTGCTGGGACTACTTATCAATCTGATCCAGCCAGGAAACAACATGAGGAACCTAAACCTCATAAGGCTCCTTCCTTGCCAACTTCAATCCTTTGAAAACCCGTTAAACGTCAATCATCACTTGAGCCTCCTTCCTCTGATGTAGAAGACATGGAGGTGGAAAAGGAACCACTCATGGAAAGGTTCCCAGATCACCCTGATCCTTCTCCCTCACCTCAACCTTCTAATCCTACCTTAGATTCTGCGTCACCTGAACTTCCTCCCCCCACCCAGCCCAAAGTTCCATTTGAAAGGGGCATCTCCAAGGATCACCCCAATGCTGTGGAGGGAGTATTGAAAAAAATTTCTGATCTCAAAATTCCTGATCTATCTGTGGCTGAACTCCTATTGATCTCTCCATCTGTTGCTGAAGGAATGAAGAAATGGGTCTCTTGTTGACGTGTGGAAATTGGCTCTGAAGAACTCAATGTCTCCTCTGGCACTTTAATGGAGGACTCTGGTAGAACCAGTCCTTCTATAGAATCCAACCTTTATTCCTGTCCCCTTGGCTTTCTTCCTTGTTATCTTAGTGACTCAGCTAAAACTGTTTCTCCTCTTGTGGATTCTGGATCTCAGCTTAACTTAATCTCGGATGCTATGGCCTGCAAGCTCAAACTTAGTCCTAGGGTCAGCTTCAACTCTGCAGTGTATGGGATAGGAAATCAAGCTTGTGAACTGGTTGGTATTGCTGAAGATGTACCGTTCAGGATTGGTCAAAATATTGTTGGAACCTGCCACTTTTGGATTACTCGTTTGGACAGTCCTATGATCTTGGGACAACCCTTCTTAATGGACTTTGGTGCAACCCTGATGTTTTCTGATCAAGTTGGGGAGAGAATTCTTCTCCCTGATGCTGATGGCAGGAAAATTGAAGTTCCTCTTTGCTCCTTGGATTCTGGTTGTTGGGAAAGAGATTTTCCTGGTCATTCTCCCAAATCATCTTTTAAGGGGAAGCAGAAGGATAACTCTAGTTCCTCTCATTTTCTAGGGGAATAGTTGATCCTACTAATGGTTTTAGTTCTTTTCAGCCTCAGACTGCAACTCAAGGGTCAACTCCCATCCCTCAGGCTTATTTTTCATTCCTTTCATCATTCTCTTCTGAGCTCAAGAATATTAAAAAACAAAAACATATCAAAATAGAAAAATCCAAAAATATTTCTTTGCCATCTCCTTCTCTCTCTGGATCTGTTGTGTCTTCCTTTCCTTCTACTTTTGAGTCTGATCAATCTTATCTCAGTTCCGGTTCAAATCTCCGCAATGAGTCTAAACTAGATCCTAACTGCAATTCCGTTTTTGGTGATTTTGGTATGAAGGAATATGGGCTTCAGTGGAGGCAATTTGGGGTACAAGTAAGTCCTCCCAATTGTGCACTGCCAGGGCAATTTTTTACCGTCATTTTTGAAACCCTACCTTGTGCCACACATGTGAGCAACGTATTATCTCCTGGTTCTCCTTTTATGGAAAAGGCACCCTTCAAGGATATTGCAGAACATCGGACTTGGAAGATGTTGGAACTTGGACTCAGCTTTCGTAATCAAGTCTCTCTGGTCAACTCTTGGAGGAAACAAGAACTTCTCTCTTTTGCCACTAAGTATAAACCAGTTGCTAAGAAGATCCAACCAGTCAACCAGCCTATGCCTCTCAACCTCAACCCTCCCCTTATGCGTCCTCCTCTATCTCGCGATCCTTACTGTGGTCTTCCTCAATCTCTTACTGGTCCCTTTGTGCCTAATGGACGGGTCACTGAAGAACGTCTGAAGGTGGTCAACTTTGGTCCAGATGGATGGCTTCTTCCTGATGAGTTAAATTTAATCAAAAATGTCTTATCTCTAAGGGAAAAATCTATTGCTTTCTGTGAAGAAGAGAGAGGTCTCTTGCGGGAATCCCATGGCCTCCCTTAGATCATCCCTGTAGTTGAACACGATCCTTGGCAAAAGAAAAAGATCCCTATCCCTGCTGCTAAAGTTGACAAATTCATCAAGTTGGTCCGGGAACGAGTTCAAACTGGCCTGTATGAACAGCCAACTTCTAGTTACTCCAGCCCCGTCTTCTGTGTCCTCAAGAGTAATGGTAAACTTAGAATAGTTCATGATCTTCAACCTCTTAATAAAGTTACTATTAAAGACTCTGGTATCCCTCCTGCTACTGAAGAATTTGTTGAATCTTTTGCGGGAAGAGCTTGCTATGGTCTAGGGGATATTATGGGTGGCTATGACAAACAATCCTTACATCCTATTTCTCGTCCTCTCACTACTTTCAATACTCCTCTTGGGCGATTTCAACTTACTTGATTACCTCAAAGAGCCACCAACTCGGTTGCAGTCTATCAGGCTCAGATGATGTGGATCCTCCAGGATGAAATCCCTGATCATGCTGGTATCTTTATTGACGATGGCGTAATTCAAGGTCCAGTATCTGACTATGATAATGAGCTCTTACCTTGGCATCCAGGAATTTGTCGTTTTATCTGGGAATATGCTACTACCTTGGAGAGGATTCTGTTTTGAATCGAGGAATCTGGCCTTACTGTCTCTGGATCCAAACTGGCAGCTTGTGTCCCTGTTCTGGAAATTGTTGGTCATGTGGTCTGCAAGGAAGGAAGAAGGATGGCACCAGCCAAAGTCAACAAGATCATCTCTTGGCCTACCCCAAACAATCCAACTGAAGTTAGGGGCTTTCTAGGTGTTTTCACTTATGTTAGAATCTTTATCCCATCTTTATCCAAAATCTGTGCACCCTTGCGTCGACTAAACAGAAAAGATGCTGAATGGATTTGGACCCAAGATTGTGAATGTGCTTTCCAGCTACTCAAAAGGATAGTTGGTAAAGACATAGTTTTGAAAAAGATCTCTGACAGACCTGGAGCTGGCAAGATCAAGCTGGCTGTCAATTCTAGTTATCAATCTGTTGGGGCCGTCCTTACTCAGGAAGATGAAAATGGTTGGGACCGTCCTGCTCTTTATGAATCCTTGTTGTTTTCAGATTTAGAATCTAGATACTCCCAGCCCAAACTGGAACTCTGTGGTGTGGCTCGAATGATGAAGAAACTTCAAACCTTTCTCTGGGGCCAACATTTCGAATTGCAAGTTGATGCTCGATCCATCATTGAAATGATCAACGCTCCCAGTCTTCCCAATGCTCCTATGACTCGTTGGGTGGCCTTTATCCAGCTTTTCTCTTTTGATATTTTTCACAGGCCGGGGAAATCTTTCACCATGCCTGACGGTTTATCTCGACGACCTCTTGGGGACAACGAATCTGATGTTGGAACCAATTTAAATGAAGAGGAACCTTTAATTAAACCTATTTTCTCTTTTTCTTCTCAAAATTACTCTGGCTTTCAACAAGACTTCTGGTTTAAGTTTGAGCAGTACCTTTCAACTCTTCAAAAACCTCCTGATCTCTCTGCTAAGGAATTTCAATCTCTTAAACAAAAGTCTTCTAATTTTTTTGTTCAAGGCTCTAGACTTATGAAGAGGGGCAATCCTTGTGCTCTTATTGTTGTTACTATTCCCTCTAAACAAGATTCTATCCTTGAAAGTCTCCATGAAGGCCTTGGTCATTGTGGGGAAACCAAAACTTATCAACAATTATCCAAACAATTCTGGTGGCCATCTTTGAAGAAATCCGTCTCCCAATGGTGCAAGAGTTGTGAAGTTTCTCAAAAACGTGATCTTAGGCGCCCAGCCGAAATTTTTTATCCTACTGGGGAGTCCACTGTCTTTGGAAGGATTGCTATGGATGTGGTTCATATTAAGGCAGGTGGTGCTAATTACCTCATTGTGGCTAGAGATGATTTTTCCAGATGGGTTGAAGCAAAATTTCTTAAGAACCTTAGCTCTGAATCAGTGGCAGCTTTCCTCTAAAAGACCTGGACAATTCATTATGGCCTGGCTTGATCGTACTCTACTGATGGTGGCTCTGAATTTGGGGGCAAGCTTGCTGAAATGATCCGATCCCTTCCTGGAAAACATTGAGTTACTGCTCCTTATTATCCTGAAGGCCTAGGCATGGTGGAACGAGGCCATGCCCCTTTGAAGGCTGCACTTGTTAAAATGGCTGGTGAAAGTGGCAAGAATTGTTGCAAATTCCTTCCTCTTTTCCTCTTCTCTGATCAAATCTCAACCAAAAGGACTACTGGCTACTCACCTTATGGAATCATCTTTGGTCAAAGAGCAGTCCTTCCTTTGGATCTGGAAATGGAATCTTTCTTGGGCATCTCTTGGGAAGAGGTGTCTTCAACTACTGATCTGTTAGTTGCTAGATCCAAGCAACTTGAGCAAAGTGAAGACGTTCGTGATGAAGCTTATCAAAAGATGATGGAGTCCAGAGCAAAATCCGTCCAGTATTGGGAGGACAAGCACTCTAATCAAATCAGGGAACCCTTGAACCCTGGTGACCTAGTTTTAGCTTATAATCAATCTTTGGAGACCCAGTGGGGCAAGCTTTTCTCTAATCGTTGGAATGGCCCTTATCGAGTGGTTCATCAAGTTAGAGGTGGATCTTATGTCTTGGAGGAGCTGGATGGTACTCGGTTGGCCAGAAGGTTCTCTGCTGATCAAGTCAAGAAGTTTCATTGTTGTGGGGGCAACTTATCTCAGAAGTAAGTCCTCCCAATTGTGCACCACCAGGGTCATTTGCTGTGTTTTTGTTGTAAAACTCTACTGTATGCCACATATGTGAGCACCTGGGACGCCCTCCTTGTTCTATTCCTGCCGCTTCTAGGGCTCATTTGGAAGAATCAAGATATTTTCCTCAACTCTTCAATTGCTCTCAAGATCAAGAAATGGCCAATCTTTGCTTCAATTTCTTTGTTCCCTGCTTTTTTTTAATCGCTTAAAATTTTAGATGCAGACTAGGGACATTCTGTAAGTTGGGGAGAGATGTGGTGACCAATCCGGGACACTACGGAAAAAAAAAAAAAAAAAAAAAAAAAAAAAAAAAAAAAAAAAAAAAAAAAAAAAAAAAAAAAAAAATTATTTTTTTCAGTTGTACCCCTATGGGTACCTTCAACTCCTCAATTCTAGTCCTGGTCTCCATCTCATTGTTGTTCTTCTCTACTCCTAGGCTGAAGATCTGGGGGAGCCAATCAAGGTTCCTGCCAGATGACTGGAGGATGATGATCAGTAGTACCCTAGCTCGTTTGTCCACCCACTTGTCTTGGGAACTTGAGATCAATCGATCGATTGAGTTCCAAGTCAAAGAATCAAGAATGAAGGAAGAAGATCTTGTTGATTGATGGATGGATTTTTGATCATGAGCCAGCACTCTAGAGCTAATTAGTTAGAAGCAAACTGCTGACTCACTCACTGACTGAGATTGAATCCCCACTCCGAGTGGGTGTCAAAGCGCCTTCCTCCTCCTTCTTCTCAATCCAATCCCACTCATCCTCCTCTTCTTCCTCTGGTTCACTCTCTAACCTGTTCTTGATCATCATCAATCATGGCTGGTGTGACTCCCGATAAACAATCGACTGCTTATACTGACATCTTCGGTCATCATCATCCACCACCACCATCAACTCATTCTTCACATCCTCATCGTCAAACGACTAGTCTCAATACTCTCACTCATCCTCCTCCCATCTAGATCTCCCATCCTCTTCATCCCCTGTAATGCTGGCTCCTATCTTCAGCTCAGATCCCTGGCCTCCCTCACCACGACCACCTACTTTCAATCCCCTCAATCTCCTCATCCTCACTCACCTTCACCCCCTTCGAGTCATCCACCCTAGCCCTCCTTGCCCATCATCCAATCCAACCAACGACCGCGAGCGACCGCTCGCGGCCATTGGAACCTTCACCCCGTTGTCGCCGCCAATTGGGCGACGACAGCCGTTGTTGACACCCGCGACCGCTGTTGCGGGTGTCCATCTGGTTGCCCGCGGTCATTATCGACGCGGGCAACATTTCTTTTTTTCCCTCATGTCATCCTTTTATTTTTTTTTTTTTATTATTTTTTCATTTTCCTGCACCTATTTGTAGTATCACTTGTACATAGTTTACAGGGCCTCATTTCTATAAAAGGAGGGGCTCTCCCCTGCCTTTTGGCCCAGCATCAGAGGATCCCATGCATCCTATGAGACCATCATCAGTAATCAACTTATCTGTGGGCATCCTTCCCCACCTATCTGAGCAATTTATCCGGGTATATCCATGATTGCCCCCTTGATCCTTTGAGCCTCCATACTCAAACTCTGTCCCTTGTGACCTTGATTCTTATCACCAACCAATAGCCTTGCTGGTTGAAGAAGAATTCCTGTCTGTCTGAATTCTTGAGTGTGTTATACCACTCTGATCCCTTTTTCTGACCATACTGGTCTTGATCTCTCCTTGATCATCTTTCTGGAGCCAATCACGTTTGATTGAAGAGGTTTTATTAAGCTTAAAACCTGGAGTGTTATACCTCCCTTCTTCTTTAAGGTTGAATTTTGCCACGCTATTCTTGAGTCCCTTGAGAAGTGTTGGGATATTCTTGCTCAAATTTGTTATTGATTTGCTTCTAGAGCTTCATAAACAAATTGCTTTTGTTTTGTTCAGCCTCCCACAGTTATCTGGTACCCTTCAAGCGCTTGATTGCAGAGAGTTGGGCAGGTTCATTGAGAACCTGGAGGTTGGTTGGGATTGAGTTGATCTTTCCTAATCAGCTGCTGACGACCAGAGTTATTAGCTTGTGGGCGTTGTTACTTACAACTGCCTTGTTCTATTGAACTCTGAACAAACCTTGACTTATTTGTTCAATTCTTTACCTGCACCATCTTGCCTCAGATAGTGTTGTTTCCATCGCTACCGACAACTCTTATTCTCTTCCCTTGCTTTGATTTCTCACCCATAAGGTTCTGGACCTTGATTCCGGTTACATTTAAATATTATTGTAACTCCTAGGAGGGAAGCCTAAACAGCACCTTTCCCCTCCACAGAACTGCCACGGCTTTGCACCGTTTGGATTCTTACACCCCCAAAACCCTTCCACCATGTGAGGTGGAGGCCCTTGCGGCTGCTGCTGGCCCATACGGCTCATGCAGATCTTCAAATCCTTCATCATTTATGTCAATTCGCTTACCAAAGGGGCGGGGGCGGGTTGAGGAACCGGAACACGCGTGGAAGTAGGTGGAACTGGGGCCGGAAATTGCGCCAGAGCCGGAACCTGGGGGGCGGATTTCTTTGGTCCCGCTGGGAAGGACTTAGCGGTGTCCTCAATAAGCTCTTCTAATTCAAGCTCACTCTCCACAGCCTGGCAAATGACAGCCAACTCCAGAAGGAGCGCGATGCTCCCATCCAATGACTGCTTTACCAAGTTGTGATTGTAAAGATGCTGCTGCACCCTTTCCCGGAGTTGAGCGCCTAAACCGCCCAGAAACATGCGTTTCATGGCCCCCATCTGTCCTGCCAACACCTCATTCTTTGACAAGTACCAATAGATCCAATTGAATGTCAAGGTGTACTCGGCCAGCTCCACCCGTGTTCTGACTCCTCTGCGTGCTCTCGCCTCCGAGGCCACACGGTAGAAATTGCTTTCCCGGAATCAATGTTTGCGCCTACCCCACCGCGTTAGGATCTCTGCCTTCAGTTTTGGCCAATCTTGATTGTTGTAGCCTTCCATTTCCTCCACATCCCGGAGCTTCTCTTCGTCCATAATGAACAGGAAGACAAGCCGGGCCTTATTGGCGTCCGACGCACCTTCTGCATCTGCAATACCTTTTTATCTCGAGATGAATCACTCCAAATCCACGGTGTTGAATCAGATGTGAGGGTAGTCGCGCGGCCTGATGCGAACCGGACAAGTGGGTTCATGGTCACTGGAGACCAATGGGGGAATGGCGTAGCTTGTCCTGGGTCAAGCGGAGGCAGGGGGAGGAGGAGGGATGGAAGACAAGAGTGGGGTCGGAGTAGCGGACCCGGAAACGGAAGGAGAAGAAGAAGAAGAAGATGGAGCGACTGTAGGAAGGTATGAATAGGACATTGCGCCCGGTTACCTTTGAAAGAAAAGAAACCGAAGGTTATTTCCTGGCAAGACCCCCAGATGTGGAAAGAATAAAGGTTATCCCCCTATAATTTTCCCAAGGTTTGGAAGTTAACGGTTCCCTGCATTTGAAAGGAGATGAGGATGTCCAAAGTAGCACTTAAATGAGAAATAGAAATAAGGAGATAAAGAGATAAAGAGAAGTAGAGAGAGAGAGAAATCACCAATCCTTCAATCCTAAGAACTTTCCACCTGGATGTGTATCCGGTATGAGTTCCTTTAATCTCCTGGTGAGATGAGTGATCCAATCCGTTGATGTGATGTGATTCTTCCTTTCCTCCTTCCATACCTCCCCTCCTCCAACCCAGAAATGGGAGGGAGGATAAGTCCTCCCTCTCAACCCTAACCTAAGTACACGCGCAAATGACAGTATGACAAAGCAACAGAAAACAATCCCAAAACAGAAACTCTAGCCTCCTCTCCCCACCTCCTCCATACCAAACTCCCCCCGTCTTCCGTACGCCGTTCCGTCCATCCGGTTTGTCCTTCTCATGACGCGTTCCTCGCACCGCGCCCTACTTGGAGCCCCCCACGCCTGTCCGTATCCGTTTTTCTGCGCCCTTTGTGAGTGTTTGGTAATTTTTGGCATGACCCGCGCGCGCAAGCGCGCGCTCCATCCTTTCCTTTATAGCCCGCGGGTTGCTCAGCCCCTACGTATCTGAACCAGCGCGCCCGCAAACCTAGTTGAGCGCACTACCTTCCAAATTCAATCTCCGGGGCGGATCGCCGCCCACGCTGCATTTGATGCTGAGCCCGACCCGTCAACCAGGTGTGGAGCCAAACAGCGGCTGCCGCTGCTGAGCACTCCGCATACCCTAATGCTGAGCCCACTTGCCTCCAATGCTGAGCGCGCAGCCGCGACGCAGTCCCCAATCAGTGTCTATAAATTGGCACCACACTGTCCATAGAAACAATCCATTTGTTGCTTTCTTCACACCTGATTGCATCTTCATAGCTTTTAGGCTCATAGTAATGGAAGAAGCCGTATCAACAAGGTGGCTGAATGGTCAAGCGGTCTCTGAGGGTTCTAGAGGGTTGACTTACTTGCGGAGAAATGCGAGGAGGTTAAGGCGGAGGTGAGTCCTCTGAGCTGACTTTACGTCTTTCTGATTCTGATGAATTGGGATCCAATGAGAGACTATTCTCTGATTCTGAAGGGGATTTGTCTTCTGGCATTGTCCTATATTTGGAGAAAGCGGGGTTGTCTCTAGTAGCTTGGTTGATTGCACAAGACTGGTCAACAAGTTAAGATTCAGCGGGTTTAGAGCCACAGACTCCATTGTTGGAGGAGATTGACAGTATCAAATGCATAGGATTAGAAATCTTCAAGAACTTCACATGTTTTGAAGAAATAATAGATTGCGATTTAGTAAGGATATGGTATGAGCAAAAAATGGGATTGAAGCCTACTAAGATTCCCTCCTCTCCTTTTTCTTTGAACTTGTATCCCTTTTCCCAACAATTGAGCAAGTAGACACAAGGACTACCTATGGGTTTCAGGTAAGAGGCGGGAAGTTGAAAGCCATGTATTTGAGACCACAGAAAATTAGGGTGATCTTCTCTAGGGATCTGATTAAGCATCAGTGCGCTTGATTTGATAACCTTGTGCCATAAATTTGTCAGTAGCTGTGCATGTGCATCTTTGAGGATTTTCCTGGTTGATTCAATAATTGTTCTATTTTCCCTCTCAGACTTTCCATTGTGCTCAGGGTGATAGGGTTCAGAGATGACCTGTTTGATGTGATTTTCATTGTAGAATGCTTGAAGTTTGTGATTGACAAATTCTAAACCGCCGTCAGAACAGACTTTGGATGGAAAATAGCCTCTGCGTTGGCTTTCTTTTTTTAGATGATCGACAATGACATCAGGAGTCTCCTCCTTTGAACCTAGTGGAAAGGCACCAATATAGCCAGATGCACTGTCTACCAAGGTCAGGAAGAAACAATGACCTCCCTTTGATAAAGGTTTGAGGGGCCCCAAAAGATCCAAATGAATCCGTTTGAACTAACTATTTTCCCTTCTTGAGTTTTCTTTGAATGGTGATTTTTTTATCTTTCTTTTAACGCAGTGAACACACTTGAAGTTCCGTTTTACCTCTGGTAGGATATTTTTTGTTGAAGTTTCAAGTCTCAAAATTGCAGCATGTCCATGATTGCAATGAATTTTGAGAAGCTCTTCTTCTGTTTTCCACGTTAAATTGGCATATCAATCAGAGATTAACATACGGTTAAATTGAGGTGTTTCAAAAGCGTACAGATTGTTGACTATAGTTCCTCCAAACACCTTATGGCCTTCTTGGATACAGAGGATTGATTCTTGCTAGCTTGAATTGAACACCCAGCTTTATTCAGGGCTCCCCCACTTATCAAGTTGATTTTCAAGCTAGGTACGTAGAAAACGTTGGATAATTTGAGAGTGAAATTGTCCCACATGAGTTCCATAGTGCCTCGTCCCTTAATCAAGTTCATCTCCTTCTTTTCCGGTTTTAATTGACTTTTCTGCATAAGGTGCCATCTCCTTGAAGTAACAACTGTTGTTGATCATATGTATAAAGGCCCCACTATCAAGAATGAATTTGGATCTCAGATCCCCATGATTGATCCAAGTTGACAAAAGAGCAAGATAATGCGCAACAGGACTGGTTTTTTCAAGACTTCCATTTGGCTTGCTCCTCCTTCCACCAATCAGGAGCTACTTTTGGATCCAAATGCCAACAGTTTTCAGCTGAGTGGTGTTTGTCTTGCTTTGGATTATGATGTCCTTCAGTACACCTCTGACTTTCCCCTTGCTTGTTACCCATAATAGGTTTTGAATTTATGAGAGCAACTTCAGTCCTGGATTGTTGGTTATCTCAGGTTATCTGCGCCTTAGCCTTGTTGTTGAGTTGTTTTAGGTAATTAAAAACATAATCAACAGTGAGCTCCTTATCCATATGCATGATCTGCCGCTTGAAATCCTTCATGGCTTTGGGAATTTTGAATAACATGAGGTAAGCCAGAATGTCATTTGGCAGCACAATACCGACTTCAGACATCTCCTTGAGACATAATTTAGCTTTAGTGATGAAGTTTTCAATCTCATCAGGTATGAATCTCAGATAGAGGAAGTTGTTGAAAATCTGGGCACAATTTGATGCTTGAGACAAGGCGTATTTGTTGACAATTGCCTTCCACAGCGATTTCACCAAATTTTTGTTTTGAGGAGTGACTATGTTATCATGCGTAGATGATTCAAGTCTTGAGATGATTAACAGTTTGATTTCATCATTGACGTTGTTATCCAGAACAGAGTTGGCATTGTTGATAGGTTTGGAGCATCCCCAAACGTTCAATATGGCTTCCATCTTGTCCTTCCACACGCCATAATTATCTTCACTGAGTCTAGGAATGGTTTCAAGAGCAGTCTTCAGCATAGCCTGCCAAAATCCCTTGGAGATTGAGCCTGTGGTCATTTCTCAGTTATTAGGTTTTCAATCCGGAACTAGAGAATCGAGCGTTTGTAGATTTGTTTCCTTTTGGCTTTTAACCGTGTTAAAGAACTGAATTGATTGAACTTAAAACTGAGAACTAGTGCAGTAAAAAATAAAATGAAACATCAGGAAATGGAAAAACAAAGATCAAGATATAAGAGAGAATGACTCTACAAACATCAGGTATTGAGGGTGCGATATGAGTTGACTGAGATGATGATTGATGGATGTGGAGCACGGACAAGATTGAATAGAGGAGACCTATTAAAGTGAGGCAAGTTGATGAAGATGAAAGCAAGGTTGAGGGAAGCTAGTGATATGATGTGAATCAGGGAGGACTGAACACCCAAAAGTCAATAAGGGAAGAAAAAGAAACATGAGACAAGAAGGAGAGTAATATCTCACTGGGCAAAGAGGAAAGGTAGGCAAATCTTGTTCAAGGGATTGGATGAGTTGAGATGTGTAGGTTTAGAGGAAAAGAATGATAGAGAGGTTGACAAATTAAAAGAGATAAAGGTGAAGATGAGAGTTGAGTTGAGTGAGTTGAGAGGAAAATGGAAGAATCAGTCAGATGAAGTGACCAAGTGAATCTCTTGTGTATTGATGACAAAGTGGTTGTGGTCATGAGGTCCTTTCAAATATCGCCCCCCCCTCTCCTACTCAAGATTGTGAAGACTGAGAGCTGAGAATGGAGTATCTTCACTGGCAAGGTTTCCACGAGTTTGTGTTGCATCACTGACAACTTAACAATAACTACCGGAAGGGTTTAATTCCACCGCTTGCCATCCTCCCTGCACATTTTCACCATCACATCCTTGATCATCTGGTGACTGCTCTCAATCATCCCCACGCCTTCCGGATAGTACTCCGTCACTTGCCCAAACTTTGCTCTGCAACTTCACACTAACTCCGCCAATTTTTGCCAGAACTCCGCATCTCATCAACTGTTACCAGGCAATGTGATTTGTAACGCGCTAACCAATCTTCATTCAGAAACTGCCCAACTTTCTCTGCCAAGAGCTTCACCAGCGTCCCCATTTCCACCCATCCAGACAGATTTTCACGCGCGACAAGGAGGTATGCGAACTTACCTGCCTTGATGTGCACAACATCCAGAGAAACCCACCCAAACAAGGTGTCCTCCCCAGTGGGAATACCTACTTTTTGAGGCAGCGTTGCACTTTGCTTCTGGAATGCTTTGCACAACCTTAACCATTCCCGCACTGCGCGTACTACACCCGGCCACCAGAACGTTTCCCTCAGCTGCTTCTATGTTTTAAGCTCTCCGCAATGGCTGCCATTGTCATGCAGACTTCCCAGAATTACCTCCTGATCCACCCTTGAGCTGCTGACCACAAGCGGTACCAGCGTGCTCCACTGCAACAGCTGTCCTTCCTGCTGTTGAATGGTGAATGATGTCCTAATTCCAAATGTGCCTTCACTCTTCTTTTCATTCCATTACTCTTCATTCCACTTCATTTCATCTCTTGTCTTCTTCACCTCTTGTCTCCAACAGTGTGAGTTGTAGTGCGTCTTCTCCTGTACTTGCGCCAGGGCGCTTCCCATTGCCATGGGCACGCACCTGCGTGTGACCCTTTTGTAACAGCACTGGCTTGGAACCAGGATGCTCTTCCCTTGTGTGGTTCCATGACCATACCATCTTAATCCTGAGTTCTGAGCTGGGTGAGCTGTCTTCCAAATCTCTCTTAGTCCTTTATTGTCCTGCTGATCATCTCCTGCTCCTACTCTCCTCAAATCCTCTAGCTACTATGCTGGGTGTGGTGTTTTTCTGCTAACTTGTCGCTTTGAGCCTTTTCTATTCAGCCTGATTGCAACTGATTTACAGTCCCAATTGCACAATCTTGATCCAACCAGAAAATGCTCCTAGCCATGACTGACCAAGAAGACAGCCCTAAACTTAACATCCCGCTCCTCACTGAATCCAACTTCCCCAATTGGTTTATACGCTTAAAGAGCTACCTCAGAAGAAAGGGACTTCTCAAACTCATTGAGGGTTATAACCCCACTGATGCTACCACTCCTACGCAAAAGATAAATATTTATGAGGCCTGTGACATCATCATACAGCACCTAGGCAACATTGCATTTGACGCTGTAGTGAACATCTCAAACAAAGCTAATCCCCATGTCATTCTGGAAGCTATCCAAAAGAGATAAGCCTCTCAATTGTCCAACAACCGTGGCCACCTCTGGCTAAATTTCATACGCTACCAATTCAAGGGGGGTCTTTTCTCAATACATCAACAATTGCCGTAAATTAATGAACAAGCTCTCTGTGTTTAAACTCAACGTCCCTCAATACATCCCCAGCTACACCATCCTGGCCAAACTTCCCACCACTTTCCACCACATAGTTGACACTCTTCTTCTGAACAACAAAATGCTGACCAACCCAACAGCAGTGCTCAACAAACTCAGGGAGTTTCTTCACCTGGAAACAAAGGAAGAGAAACCTGAACCAGCAGAGGACATCTCCTCTACTGCCCTGCACAAAACTGCATCTCAAAAGAAATCAAAAACTAAACACCCATGCTCCAAGGGCAAACACAACCCACTTGCAAATCACCCAGAAGACCAATTCTGGTTCCTCCACCCAGAATTGCCTCCTAATCAATCCTCCTCTAAAGCTCTCTCTCATCTCCACTCAGCAACTGCTTCAACTGATGCAACCAACTTGCCCAATCCAGAATCATCTCAAGCACGTCAAGCTTTCCTGAATGCACAGTTGTACTTCAAGGTCACCAAAACCCAAATGACGCTTCTTCCTGATTTGGGAGCTATGCATCACATTTTCAACTCTCCTTTTATGCTCTGGGGATCAATGCCTATAAATCTGAAAGTGGGCACGGGAGCAGAAGGCACTGCACTGCTGGCCACAGCCATGGGTAAGGCCAATCTTTGCAATTGCCTGGGCGAAGAAATCCAACTGCACAACGTACTCCTGGTTCCTTCTCTGAATTGCTGTCTTTTCTCTCTCCCTCAAATTGTGTCAAAGTCAGCCACCATCAATCAAATTGGTCATTCTGGATACAATATCTCCCTGCATCATTTCTTGTTTGTGGGCACTGCCAGAAATCACTTGGTCAAAGTTTGTGGCACTAAGTTCAAAAGGTGCTTTAAGAGCTCTGTGCTCCTCAAGGAATCTCAAGTCGCTCCATGGCACCTCTGACTGGGACACCCTCACAACGCCTCCCTTAAAACTCTCTTTCCAGGGAGTCCCTCTCATTCCGACTGCAACATCTGCAAGATCTGCAAGATGACGGCCACCCCATTTAATGGGCACTTCAAACCAGCCGCTCGCTGTCTGAAAATTATCCACCTTGATCTTGTAGGCCCCTTTCCGGTCCTGTCAAATGGCGGCTGCAAGTACTTCCTCACTTTTGTCGACCAATTCTTGGGCTTCAAGTTGGTCTCTTTCCTTTTCTCCAAAGATCAAACTCCAGCAGCCATAAAGAACTTCATAAATCAATCAGAAAGGCTGCTCAGTTCCAAAGTTGCTACAGTTGTGTTGGACAATGGGGGCGAATTTGTGAATGAGGAGCTTGGTGTTTAATTTAAGCTTCATGGCATCAATCATCACCTTGCTCCAGCATATACCCCTGAGCAAAATGGTCTAGCTGAAAGAAAAAATTGCTCCATTCTAGATAAAGCCCAATGCTTACTAGAGCAAAGCGGCCTTTCCCCCACCTATTGGGCGGAAGCAGTCAAGACTGCAACTGACCTTCTCAATGCGCTCCCTGTCTTATCCAAGAGCCGAGGAATTCCCTACAAGATTTGGTTCCAACGGCCATTCAACCACCATTTTCTCAGACTGTTTGGCTGCACCTTTTACTCACTCATTCCCAAGACCAGGCGCGGTTTCAAACTTTCTGCTAACAGAGAAAAGGGTACGCTCCTTGGTTACGTTAATGATTTCTCATCCTATAAGATACTTGACCATTGCACCAAGCGGGTGCACTCAAGCGCCAATTTCACCTTTCTTGAGGACACTTTTGAGTGCTAAAAAGTTGGATCCTTGGAAGGCCTCAGTCCTTTCCATAATCCTCTATTGTCCTCTACCGGAAAAACCCTCCCTGTCATTCCTCCTGAAACAACCTCAATCCCTGATGCGGACCTTCCAAACGCTGAGAAAACTCCTGTTCCCAACCACAGTATATTCTCCAATTGTAACATTCTCGCGCACTCTTGACAGGAACCAAGGACCACAGAACCCCAACTGAATCTTATGGATACTGGTCTCCAGGATCCCAAGTCTCTGTATGAAGCCTTGCGCAGCCCTCAAAGACTGGAATGGATCACCGCCATGGACAGAGAGCTCCAAGATGTATTGTCCTATGAGGTGTGGGAGGAGTGCGAGAAGAACAATTCAATCAACCAGCTGAAGTGTATCTGGGTCTTCTGCACCAAGAGAGACAAGGACAACTGCATCATTGAATTCAAGGCCCATCTTTGCCTGCAGGGTTTTCACCAAACATTTGGCGTTGACTACACCAATATGTTTGTGCCCATGGGCAATAGGTCATCACGCCAACTTATCATCTTGCATGCCGTCCAGCAAGGTTACAAATTCCACCAGCTCAATTTGAAATCAGCTTTCCTAAATGCTCCCTTAAGGGAGACCATTCATGTCCTGGCCCCGTAAAATGTGCCAGTGGCACCAGGTAAGTTCCTCAGGCTCAAAAGGGCTCTGCACCGTCTGAAGCAGGCTCCTCAAATGTGGTACAACACCCTGAGTGGTTGGCTTTCCCAGGAAGGATTTGTTTGCAGTGAGGCTGATTTTTGCATGTTCTGGAAGGGCAGCACACATCTTTATGTGCACATGGACAACATTGCCATTTTCAGCCCGGACCCGCAGTCCTTCATTGACTCCATCCGGTGCCACTCCAAAATAAGGATCTGGGCCAAGCATCTCTCCTTCTGGGAATGAATGTTAACCAATGCCAGCACCTAATTCATCTAAGTCAAGCCACTTACATATCCTCACTAGTGGATCAATACCAACTTCCTCAACACAAGCTATGCTTGACACCTTTCAAGCCCTTTGGGAAATTGCTGCCAGCGTCCAAGGAGGAGCATTGGCTCTTTTTCCAAATTGGTCTGAACTACAGCAATCTGTTTGATGAGCTCACCTACATAAGCTGCAACACTTGGCCTGATATCACGTTTGCCGTCAACTACCTTGCCCAATTCTTAAAAGCACCCGGGAAGACACACTGGGATGCTGGGATTCTTGCTCTCAGCTATTTCCAGTCAACACCAGATGTGGGGCTCACTTTCTCAAGAAAGCCGTACCAGACCAGACTCAGCTTGTACATGGACACCAACTGGGCCATGTTCCCAACCACCAGAAGGTTGATCAGTGGCTTTATTGTCCTGTGTAACAATAACGTGATCAGATGGAAATCACAAAAGCAACTGACCATTACGCTGTCCACCACCAAAGCCAAATACAAGGGGGTGGCCAAAGCTTTGAAGGAGATTCTCTGGTTCAAATTGCTAACGGAGGAAGTGATCAAATAAACAATCAATATGCCCATCATTGTCCACAAGGACAACAATGGTTGTGTTAAACTCGCAACCAACTCGGCTAATCATGCCTGTTTTTGAACAAAACACATGGAACTAAGGTTCCATTTCCGTAGGGAAGAAGTTGAAAAAGGAACTAGTATTACCATCAAACAAATTGACTCCAAGGGCAACCCTGTGGACTTGCTCACAAAGCCAGTCTTGCGTCTCTTTCTGCAACAAAAACTCAAGCAAATCAACGTGGGGTGCATCATGTGAGGATTCAGACCCACAAGAGCGGCCCGATAACCAGGCAGAAGGGAAATGAATAGAGAATGCCACACATGCATAAGGAACCATAGCGCGCCACACTTAAATAGCTCTCCTGTTGTTCTCCATCTTGTTAAAATACGTACGCACTTACGCGGGTGCTACGTATAAGTGTAATCCAAATGGGATGCACAAATGGGCCTCTAAGGCCCATTGGACACACACACGGACCATACGGGCCCATGTGGATGTCACGGATTTGGGGAAACTGGCCTCAAAATGCGTGAAATAGGCCTATTGGTACACGGGCCCTAACGGGCCCGGTGGGGTATATGGGCAGATACAGCCAGATGGGCTTGTATGGGCATAATTGGGCCCAAGGTTTATTTTGGACATACTTGGCCAGACGGACTGGCCCGCCAAAGTATGTTTTTCTCAGTTTTCGGGCTTGGGGCGGCCCATTGGGGCCGCCGCCAGTGTCGCGGCCCACCCGGGGCCGCTGCTCGCGTCGCGGCCCGTTCGGGGCCGCCTGTGTTCCTCGGCACGGCCCACGCGGGGCCCGACGGCCCGCGCGGGGCTGTTGCGCGGCCGAGGGATCCCGCGCGGTGCGATGCCGCGCGGGCCCGGCTGGTCGCGACCGGCGACCAGCGCCGCGGAGCCAGGGTTCGCGGCCCCGGCTCGCTCCCCCTCCCCTCGCTCGCCGTCGCGAGGGGGAGGGGGCAGGCTGGCTGGGTTGAACCAGCCAGCGACCGGCCGCGATGACGCGGTCGGTCAGGGCAGGGGGGACCTGACCACCCCCTTGCCCAGGGAGGTGGCGGCGCCGGCCGCGAGTGTAGCGACCGGACGGTGGGGGGGATTTGATCACCCTCCCACCTTGTAGCGAAGAGGTGACGAGGGGCGCTCTCCCCCCCCCTTTACCGAGGGGGAGGAGCGACGGGCCAGGGGGGATCTGACCACCCCCCAGCCATCCTTACCTTGACGACGCCCTGGGGGTATCGACCCCCAGGGCCCCTGGTGAGGGGACTTGACCGCCCCCACCAGGGAATTGAGAGAAAGAGGGGGGGGGGCGGCATGTCCGCCGGCTACACCCCCCCCATGTGAGGTTGAAACCGGACCCAGGTGAGCCCTGGGTCCCACCTGGCCCATTTGAGGGGCCAGGGGCTGGATACATGAGGCAACCAGCCCGTAACAGAGGTAATAAGGCCATCAGGGCCGGTTGTAATAGACAACCAGCCAGGGGATTGAACAGCAAAGGGGCTGGTTCAGCCCCGTAACGGTGGAAACACCAGAATGGACCGGAATAGGCTGGTCGTAAGGGTTCAGGGACTAATGCCATGTGGGCTGATGTAGTCCAAACCAAGTAACAAGGCTTGTAGAGCCTGTAGAGCTCTTTTGGGGCGGAAAATTTGCCTTTTGGCTTGTTGTATCATGGGCTCACAAGAGGCCAATCTTTTGTACTTAAGGAGCTCTTCTCCCTGCTGTTTTCCATCATTCATTCATCATCCAATCGAATTCATCCAACATATTGCCCCATTGTGAGAGCCCCATTAGCCATTATTGACACACAGTGTCCAGCATTTCTTTTGCTTTAAATACTGCTCATTTGCCTAAGCTAATTGCTGGCCATAATTATAACACATCTGCTGTGCCCTTTTCTCTTTCTTTTCTTGTCTGACTCTCCCGGTTATCTCACTCATCACCATCAGGTGACTCTTTCCCCTCAGTCCATTGTCATTCCCCTCGTTGCTCCGCCTCATTCTCTAACTCGGGCGGTTTTTCCCAAAGGTAAATGCCTGGTGTCAATTTCATAATCTTCCAATTCAAAGGCCTGTTTTTCATCCCGTCTGAATCTTGTTCATGTTTATGCTTGACCGGTAATCCATTGGTCTGACTCTCCCAGTTATCTCACTCATCACCATCAGGTGACTCTTGCCCCTCAGTCCATTGTCATTCCCCTCATTGCTCTGCCTCATTCTCTAACTTGGGCGGTTTTTCCCAAAGGTGACTCTTGCCCCTCAGTCCATTGTCATTCCCCTCATCGCTCCGCCTCATTCTCTAACTCGGGCGGTTTTTCCCAAAGGTCTCTTATTCTATTCCAACAGGTTATGAGCCCAGCAAACCCTGCAATCTTGTGAACATACCTCTAATTCACTCACCATTCAATCACCATCCTGGACTACCTGCAGGATCAATCCCTGTCTCCCTCACCATCAACCACTACCAATTCCATAAGAAGCAACAACTCTGAAACAGACTCTTCCCACTACTCTTCCACCCTCTACGACAAGACTGAAATAATTCAAAGACAACTTTCTTCCACTACCCCCTCTCCGGTGATTCCGTTAACAAAAATGGCGGAAGACTTACTGTAATCCAGCATTCCAAAACTTACCGGACCAAATTTTCCCAGCTGGAGGAATGCCATCATTACTCAACTAGGCTTCAAAGATCTGGACAAATTAATCAAAAAGGATGCCCCTCCCCAACCTACGCTCTCAATGATCCCTACAAATACCTACCAAAACGACTTTGGGACACTATCTGCTCTCACTACGCAACCAAATCCATGGAGAACATCTTCATCACCATTGTAAAATGCACAATATTGACTTCACCTTGGGGAACCTATCCACCTCCATCAATCAGTTCAGAGAACTTTTCAGACTCCTAAGAGAAGTTTCAGCCGGAAAATTTGATAGTCACACTCTTGAAGCCATGTGGACGTATCATATTCTAGAGCAATTACCAGAGTCCTTCCACGTATTCAAATCTCTCCGGTACTCCAGCTTCAAGGATGCCAATCAAATTGAATTACAAGGTTTACTAGCTGATTTAGAAACTGAAATAAGGAGGCAAGAAAAGAACTTCAATTCAAACTCAGCCCTACTGGTTAGAAACCCAACTACATCCACTTCCAATCCCAACAACTCCAAGGGCCAAAAGCCCAAAAGACAACCCTTATGCTCGGATGGGAAGCACAATCCACTCACCACTCACACCAAGGAGCAGTGCCATCAATTTCACCCCGAGAAAGCAATTGCGTACTATCAAAGTCTCTTAGAAAAACGCTTGCAAGGCGTGGGACACCGAGCTCACTGCCTCACCTCTTCCTTATTACCAAACTCAGTAATCCTTGACAGCGGAGCTTCAGGACACTATCTTAAGGATTGGAACCAATTTCTCTCATACTCCAAACACTCATCCTCAGTCTTTGCTGCAAATGGTGCAACAATTCCAATTATAGGAATGGGAAGGGCCATTCTTAAGCTCAAATCAGGAAACCTCTGGATTGAAGAAGCATAGCATGCTCCGGATTTATCCCACTCACTCATTCCGTTATCCACCTATTTACAACTAGGATACTCCATATCTCCAATAGAATCTGGCTTCAAATGTTACAAAGGGAACAAAATCCTGCTTACCGGCAGTTTTGTTGAAAACCTCTTAGTCATAAACACTCAGTCTAATCATGCACTGACAACCTCCTCCAAGGCCATCAAACTCCACCAAGCACTGGGCCACCCAATTCTAAACTATCTCAAGACCGTCTACCCAAATCTTTCAATTGGTACACTTGAATGTTCCTCGTGCGACCTCTCAAAAATGCACAAGCAATCATTTCCTGGAAAATTTCCATGTCCCTCCATCAAACTTGAGGTAATCCTCATGGATCTATGCGGACCCATGAATCCCTCCTCAAAAGGGGGAAACAAATATTTCTTAAAAATTGTCAATGGATTTTCCAAATACAGATTCTTATTCATGATGAAGCGGAAATCTCAAACCCTTGAACTATTCCAGCAGTTCCTCCAAGTTGCAGAAAATCAGCCATCAAAAACTATGAAGTTTGTGATATCCAACAATGGCGGCTAATTTACCAGCAATGCCTTCAGAGGTTTATTCAAGAAAAAGGGAATAAATCACCTCACATCAGCTCCGTACACCCCTCAACAGAATCCTTTCGCAGAACGCGGAAACCAAATCACCATTGAAAAAGCCAGAACTATGCTACTGGACTGTGGACTACCCCTACAGTGGTGGGGGGAAGCGGTAAGTACTGCAGTCTACCTGGAAAATTGGTCTCCCAACAGTTCTATTGACATGAAGACTCCGTTCAAAATGTGGTTTGAAAAAAGTGCTGATCTGTCCAATCTGAAACCCTTGTGATGCAGAGGTATTCTCTTCATGGAAAAGAACTTGCAAATCTCAAAATTCTTGCCTTCGGGATCAGAATGCGTTTTCCTTGGCTACGAGGAAGGTCATCACTCCTATAGAGTGTGGGACCCAGTGGCCGACAAAATTCACATTTCTCATCATGTTTGCTTCAAAACCAAAGTCTTTCCGTACATCAAAATCAAATCCTGTCTTTTGTCTCTTTCTTCTGACTCCTCTGTATTTTCATCACCCTCTCCTTCATCAACTTCATCTTCTTCCTTTTTCTCTTCTCTAAGTATCCCTGATCCTAGTCCTCTATCTTCCTCTCCTTCCATCATCACTGCTGTCCCCACATTGTCATCCCCATCTCCCTTGCCACCTGAACCAATCATCCGGTCATCCAATGCCAACAAAGATGAGTCTCCTTCACCACCATCCAGCTCCCACAACACACCCAACCAAACATTGCCATCCACTCAACCATCAAAAGGGTATGCCTATGTCCCTCACTTTGGTCGAGCGCCAAACAACATTGATCTTCAAATCGGACCCCACCAAATCATCAACCATCCTTGCCGGCGCCACGCCAACCTAATCATTGAGGAGCCATCCAACCTATCAGACCCAACCTCTTATGAAAAAGTCCATCAAAGACCCAATGCTGCCGACTGGATAGCTGCCAAGGATTCCGAACTTGCTGACATTGTGAGACATGGGGTATGGGAATTGGCCAACAAGGAACCTCACAAGAAATCCCTCGACACCATCTTTATCTATAGAACCAAAAAGGATTCAAATGGGGTATCAATCAAAAAGAAGGCTCGGTTATGCTTCCTTGGAAACAGACAGGTGGAGGGGATCAACTTGAATGAAACTTTTGCGCCAACTGGCCGAGACGCTTCACTACGCCTCCTTCTCATGATTGCAGCCTCTGAAAATTTTGAGCTTGACCAGATGGATGTCCGGTGCGCGTTTCTGAATGGACTAACGGACATGCGCGTCTTCATCAAACCCCCAAAGGGAATAAGAATCAACCTCAACCCCAATCAAGGTCTCCTCCTAAAAAAATCCCTCTACGGTCTGAAGCAAAGTCCACTCTGCTGGTACAAAGCCCTATCCTCCTTCTTTGCCAACATCAATTTTCTACCCACTTGCTCTGACCCATGCCTTTTCATCTCTACCGATCCTTTGAATGCTGTCTTAATATTTGTGCATGTGGACGATCTAATCATCACTGGTCGAGACTTCGGACCGGTGAAGGAAGCCCTGAAGTCCAGGTTTGAAATGCACAATTTGAGTTCTTGCAAATGGGTATTGGGGATGCGGGTTACCAGGAATAGAGAAGCTTGAACTATCATGCTACGCCAAGATCAGTACATAAAAAACATGATTGAAGAATTCAACATGCTTGACTGCCAACAAGTATCCTCTCCTCTCCCTTCCAATTATCTTCATGATCCATCACCAAGCTCCCCACCTTCATCAGACTTCAATTACCGTTGTGGAGTGGGCCTTCTGGGCTATCTAGTCCAGAAGACCAGGCCAGACCTGGCCCACGCTCATAGCTTTTTCTCCCAATTCCTGAACGCCCCGTCCCTTCACCATCAATCATGTTTCCTTCATATGCTACGATACCTTCAATCCTCCACGCAATTTGGGCTCACCCTTGGTCAAAATTTGGGCAAGCCCCTGACACTGCAAGGATATGCTGACGCAGACTACAGCTCCTCCACCAATCGACGGAGTTTCTCCGGATCTGTTGTGGTCCTCAATGGTCTCATTGGATGGCGCTGCACCAAACAACAAGTAGTAACCTTATCCACAACCAAGGCCAAACATTGTGCATGCACTGAAACAGCTCAAGACTTGCTCTGGTGTAAACAACTCATCCATCAAGTGTTCACCGCTTTTTCCCTTCCCATCCCTCCTGCCACTCTGTTCTGCAACAACAGAGGGGCCATTGATCTGATTCTCAACCCTCTCTACCAACACCGCACTCGTCACATAAACGTGTTACTTCACTTCCTTCGTCAGCACGTTCACAACAATGACTTCAATCTTTTGCATGTTGCCACCACCAACAACCCAGCCGACACACTCACAAAACTTGTCTCCCCAAAGTCAGTACGCCAGGCCAACAAACGTTTTTTCCTTACACCTTGAAGTTTTTCAACCAGCTCCCAATCAAGCACGGGGGCGTGTGATGATTCAGACCCACAAGAGCGGCCCGATAACCAGGCAGAAGGGAAATGAATAGAGAATGCCACACATGCATAAGGAACCATAGCGCGCCACACTTAAATAGCTCTCCTGTTGTTCTCCATCTGCTGTGCCCTTTTCTCTTTCTTTTCTCTTCTGACTCTCCCGGTTATCTCACTCATCACCATCAGGTGACTCTTTCCCCTCAGTCCATTGTCATTCCCCTCGTTGCTCCGCCTCATTCTCTAACTCGGGCGGTTTTTCCCAAAGGTAAATGCCTGGTGTCAATTTCATAATCTTCCAATTCAAAGGCCTGTTTTTCATCCCGTCTGAATCTTGTTCATGTTTATGCTTGACCGGTAATCCATTGGTCTGACTCTCCCAGTTATCTCACTCATCACCATCAGGTGACTCTTGCCCCTCAGTCCATTGTCATTCCCCTCATTGCTCTGCCTCATTCTCTAACTTGGGCAGTTTTTCCCAAAGGTGACTCTTGCCCCTCAGTCCATTGTCATTCCCCTTGTCGCTCCGCCTCATTCTCTAACTCGGGCGGTTTTTCCCAAAGGTCTCTTATTCTATTCCAACACATTGTGCCAGAAGCTTGAAGGCAGGTAGGATTTTGAATGGTGAATGAGGTCCTAATGCCAAATGTGCCTTCACTCTTCTTTTCATTCCGTTACTCTTCATTCCACTTCATTTCATCTCTTGTCTTCTTCACCTCTTGTCTCCAACGGTGTGAGTTGTAGTGCGTCTTCTCCTGTACTTGCGCCAGGGTGCTTCCCATTGCAATGAGCGCGCACCTGCGTGTGACCCTTTTGTACCAGCACTGGCTTGGAACCAGGATGCTCTTCCCTTTTGCGGTTCCATGACCATACTATCTTAATCCTGAGTTCTGAGCTGGGTGAGCTGTCTTCCAATGGTCATAGGCCTGTTTGGCCGCATTGGCACATTGATCATCCATTCCAGCGCCTCTGCATCCACCAGAAGCATGAAGTTTATCCCCCATAGCAAATTCTGCAACCTCCGCACAATCATAGTAACCCCTAAAAGCTCCAACTTTTGCTGTGAGTACTGGCTCTCTGTTGGCGCAAACCTAACGGACTTGTAAAGAACTGGACAATATTTCCCCTCATCCTCCTGTTTCAGCACCGCACCCGCACCAAGCTCACTCAAATCCATGGCCAACTTAATTCCTCTAGCATCAGAATCCAAGTCCTGCAGTATAATATTGCCCCCAACAATCTCCTTGATTTTGTCAAAGGCGTTGTCACATTTTGAACCCCAGGTCCATTCCGCGCCTTTACGCGTCAATGCCTGCAACGGACTAGCAACCTCTGCAAATAACTTGATGAACATCCATACATAGCTACACAATCCCAAGAACTGGAGAACATGAGATACAGTCTTTGGTGTTGGCCACTCAAGGACTTTGTTGCGTTTCTTTTCCGCAATCCACCCCCCGTTGGAAGCCACCACATGCCCTAGAACCTCCAGCGCGGGTACGCAGACTACTAATGTTTTCCCTGACACTCTGAGCCTGGCTTCCTCAATCTGGAACAAGATCCGTTCCATCCTTTGTGCATACTCCCAGACAAATTGGCAAATTTCTGGTGTGTCTATAAGTGTTTCCCCTGCGTAATCCGTCTTTAAGCCTTTGATGCCTGCTTCATCAATGAAAATCTGCACCCCCTCCAAAAGATTTTCCTTCTGAATCCAGGTCATCTGCGCTTGGTAAACCGCAACCAAGTTAGTTGGGCCTTGCGTCAGCTCCCTCAGTTGCATCCTGCCCAATCCGGTTTCAAAGGCATTCATTGGCCGCAAACTCCAATTAATTTTGCGCTGATTTTATCTGCCCATCACATCCACAAACCCATAGCATGCGTGCCCTGCCATAGATTCCAGAAACTCCTCCACGCACAGAGGTTGTCCCTGTATTCAATTGTAAAAAAATTGAGCCGCTGCAGATCATGAACAATCGGTAATGACTTCCCATCCTGCTTAACCACCGCAAATATCAGACTTGAGTAACTTGATGTTGATTTCTTGTAAATTCCCGTTCCTACACGCTTGCCCGCAGCTCCAATAAGTGCCCCAAAACCTCCCACGGAATTGGAATTGGCTTGATCTGCCAATTTTCATGCAGAACCGTTGGAATCACATAAGGTTCTCCTATCTTTCTTTTTAACAGTCCCCACTCTTCAGGTCTGAATGCAAGCGCTCTTTTTTTGGAGTACAAGTACCAATTTTAGAAAATCCTGTTCCTCCACGCTTAACCAAAATAGCGGTTCAAAGTTAAGGGCCACAACCCACTCATCCAAAATCTGCTCCAATTGTGTTAACCATCCTGACACCTTCAGCGGAGATTTCCAAGGTTCCTTCAAGCAAGGGATTGTTCTGAGTGGTCTGTTCAGATCCTGAGGCATTTCTCCTTTCTTGGGATGGACTTTATGGGAAACCGGCTTATAATTCCCAACATTTCACAGCCCCATCTGCACGCATCCGTCACCATAGATCCTAGTAAAAAGAAAACTGCAGTTTTTGCCTTTTCTCACGAGTTTGGCACAATGATAGTGTTTTTGCAAAGTACCTCCCGGCAATGCATACTGAGGAAGGGAACTTACTTCCATAAAATGCACTTCCCGCGCTTCCTCCCTACTTCTGACCTTCTCCTTGCTGGTCAACTGCCCGCACAAAGGTGGAGCTTTCTCTGTGCGGTAACCTTGGCCAAATCATCAAAATCCACCTCCGGCCCACCCTTGCAAACCAACTCCACGCTGGGGTCCTCCTCCTCCTCTCTTTCCAAATCTGGCATCCACTTCCCCAACCCCTGATTGCAGATTGTGGTTTTGAATTGCCCGCTGAAAAAATCTTCCACCGTCAACGCTTCCATCCCCCCCTCTGGATCAAACATCATTTGCACTTGGAACCCAAACATGAATGGCTGTCCTAAAATTGCCTCCCCGCAATCAACTGATAGAAAAGAAAGTGGTTTACGGACCCTTGCAACCTCAACCTCTTTGTCCTCCACAACCCCATCCATGCAATGTGCCCCGCCATTAAGCGCCCATTTCCGCCAAACCAATCCCATTTCATCAACAGGCCTAGATGGAAGAAGGTTCACCATGGAACCGCTATCCACCAATTCCCATACCTTCTGGGCAAGAATCTTCATTGGAAAATAAGCCAGCAGAGTTGAAACATATTTCATCCCCACTAGGTTGCGCTCCATGTCATCCTGAGCCCAGTTCACCCGCTGCACAATTGGAGGTATCCTATCGTGTGTGCAATCCTTTAGTGCTTTAACCATCTCATCTACTCCCACTGGCAACACCGCGGCCAACTCCTTCAAGGTCAAGGGAATAGTTGTTTCATTCCCCATCCCTCTGCGCAGAATTTCCACTGCCTTCTTCTTCCCCACCGGATTCAACGGCCATCCATCTGTTTTGGGAATGCGCCAAATTGGCTTAGGAGCTGCCAGCGGTACCTGTTCCTTGGCATCCACATCCATCCTTTCCACCGCCGCGGGTTCCTCTGTTGCTAGTACCCTTACTTCTGCCTCCACGCGAGGCTGTTGCCATACCCCGGGACCAGTGACAATCCCAAAGGAAGCTCAAGCAGTTACCCCCAAATCCTGACCTTGTGCACGCACTTTCTCAATGAGGGTCAGATTCCCGGGTTCAGTAGACATCCGCTTGCCCATTGGGAACATGAATCCCATTCCAACCAGTCAAACCAATCCTGCCTTCAGGTCCCTCTTCATGTCATTGCACCCCAACTGCCAATGCCCCTTTTCCCCGCAGTGTTTGCATAACCCCAACGTGGGTGGATTCAACGGGGGAAGTGGTCCTCCAATGTGAGGAGGTGGATTGTGTGGCCCCAAAAGCATTAAATTTAGGAAGATCCATAATTCCTTCATCAATTCTTTCATCTTTCTAATCTCTGGGCCATTTTCAGTGATGTTGCCAGAGTTCTTTCTGTTTTTGAGGGGCCTGCAACCGGAGCCTGTGTTGGCGCTGCTGGAGGGCAAGAAGCGGATTTCATTGACCTTGCCATGTCCTCCATCAGTTCCTCAAATCCAAATTGCTTTCCACCGCCCAATGGATGATAAGGATGTCCAGAAGAGGGGTCATACTCCCATCCAACAAACTCTTTACCAATTTGTTGTTTTACAAGTGCCTCTGCACCCTCCCATGGAGTTGGGGACCAAGTCCGCCCAGAAATTCCGTCTTCATTGCGCCCATCTGACCTGCTATTACCTCTTTCTTTGCCAGGTAACGGTAGATCCAGTCAAACATTGCTACATACTCCCACAATTGTGCCTGCATCCGGACTCCACCATTAGCACTTGCTCCCGCCATGGCTCAATCAAAGTTTCTCTCCCAAAACCCAGGTTTGCACCTTCCCCACCGCGCCAAGATTTGCGCCTTCATTTTTGGCCAATCAAGTTTGTTTTACCCTTCCATCTCCTCCACATCCCAAAGCTTCTCTTTGTCTGTAATGATGAGGAAAACAATACAAGCCTTATTGGAACCCTTTGCACCTTCCACATTGGCAATTCCTTTGTATTGCGCAAGGAATTGCTCAACAGCCTCAGTGTTGAACCAGATATGTGGATATTCCCATGGCCTGATGCCAATGGGTTGTGATTGGCGCTGTTGTTGGAGAAAGGGAAACCGTATCCGGCCCCTGATGAGGGTTTCTTCTAAGAACCCAGAGGAGGAAGAGGAGTGGGGGCAACATTAGACAACCCCGCAAAGGTCAATGGGTGGTACTGGGACATTGCGCTTCTTAGTTTCAAGAAACAAGGAACAAAAGGTTGCTTCCTGGCCAGACCCCCAGATGTGGAATTCAGAAGAGGACTTCTTCTTAAATGGTTCCCAAGTTTGGAAGTTGTTGATCCCTTGCGTCTGTAAACGCTGAGTGCAACTTTTCACCCTTTGACTGAGAGATAGAGAAATGAGAGTAAAGATCCTTCCAAAAGCTATGATGATCCAATGACATATGATGAGATATCCTCCTCCACATCTGGGTTGAGGTTGTGGTTTAAGTAACCTTCCCCTCAACCCTAACCAAGGTACAACTGAAAGAAAACAAGAATAATGAAATAAAAACCCTAAGTACAGAACCCTAGCCCAAATCTATCCTTCCAACCCCATCCCATCATCCACATCCCCTACCCCATATCCATCTTTATTGCCCACCGGCCATTAAATTGACCTGGTTCATCATTCTCATGACGCGGTCCTTGCGCCGCGCCCAACTTGGATCCCCACACGCATGACTGCATCCGCCCAACACGCCATTCCTGATATCCCAGATACATCCGCGCAATCCAATCTGCACGTCTTGCAACGTGTGATGCATTCAATCTGATCCAATCCACCCCGCATCTCCAGATGCTGATCCCAATCCAACTGCTTCTGAGCCTGCAGCACGGCTTACTGCGGCAAAGCCGCAACCATTCCTGAGCCTGCTGCTACTGCTTAGCGCGCAGCCAATTCCAACTTGCTTCTATAAAAGACCACCACACCGCCATGGCCCAATGACCCTGAAAAACATACTTTGGAGGGCCAGACTTTCTGGCCAAGTATGTCCATAATAATCCTTGGGCTCATAAATTCCCAGATAATCCCATCTGGCTAAGGTAGCCCATCCACTCTGACAGGCCCGTCAAGGCCTGTGTCCCAATTGACTTGGAAGACGTGTTTTGGAGCCCAAATGCCCAAAACCAATAACATCCACATAGGCCCAAGTGGTCCACGTGATTTCCAATGGGCCGTGGAGGCCCATTTGGATTACACACTAATATTCACATTACCTGAGTGCATCCATATTTTAACAATTGCCACCAGCTATACACACTTTGGGACAAAGTGCCATCAAACCTGGGGTTACTGTGACACATTGGTATGTAACACCATAACAACTGCAAAATGAACTGGTCTTTCAGCCAGTTTCATAGCCTTTTGGTTAGTCCTTGCCTCTCAGTTTGTTTGCAGTTTTGCAAGGTATGACAATGTCAAGGATTAACTATGCAGAGGTTGAAGGGGCTCCACTAAGGAAGGATCAATGGGGATCTTTCTTTGGAAGGCATATTGAAGTGGATTGATTAGTAGGGCCATTAGAGATTGCAGTCAAATACCAGAACTAATTCATGCAGATTGATATTCTAAGTGGATCCTGACTGAGATGAGCAGGATCATTGCAGAGTGCATGGGGGAAGGGGGTGCGGAGGAAGTCATTCTTTGTTTTGGAAATGATTTTGTGGGTTTTATATAAAAGGATTTTTCTTTCTATTTTTATCTTATCAATCTTTCTTATCATCATATTTGGAGGTGAATCTTGTGTTATTTATCAGATTGTTCAGAGTAACATTGAGTATTTTGGCCCTGTTTGGTCCCACAAAGCATTTTTCATACAGTCATATTTTTTGCTGACAGTATACAAAGCTTTTGAAGTGTTGTATGGTTGGTGTTTGGCCTCCAACCGTCCACATCTGGGTAAATGCTGCTTGATTTCAATTTCTTAGGTTTCATGTCTCCCATAGGCCAAAAACCCCACATGACTCCTGATTTTGGTCCCAACCAAAATTTGGTGTCATGTATGCATATACATATCCTCTCCAGCCTCTATCCGCTTAAATATTGAATTATCCCTCCCCCTTTGCCCTTTACATTTCCCTTACTGCTGGTGGATTCCAAACAAATTGGACCCAAAAAATAAGGTTTCATTATTTTTGATTTTGCCCAAAATCAATCATGATTCTAAACTTGTTTACAAAATTGTGATATATAATTCTTTTTGTTTCCCTGAACAGGTTCTTAGGTAGAACATTACAGTTTGGAATTCATTGCAGAATTCTTATTTATCTGTTTAAGATTGATTCATTGTGGTAGTACTCAAAGAAAATTCTGAAGGGCCCAGAAATATATAACACAAACAACAGAGAGGGGATTTGAGGAGTTTCTTTCAAAATATTGTGGGTTGTTGTTATCATCTTTTGCAGAGGCAGCTTTTTGGAGAAAATTGGGGCTGGAAGTTATTGAAGCAAAGAGGATTGATTCTATTTCTGTACCAGATTGGGATTGTTGCGGATACTTATAGTAGTACACTTTCTCACACAACACTGGTCAATATAATGCCCAACCTGGTTTCACACCCATTGCTTACTTGTAAGTCCTCACTAGTTCTATCATATTGTTTTCCACATTTGGGTAAATCCTCCCAATTCTGCACCCAATGGCTCAGGTTTGGCTTTTTGTAGTCTTCATTTTTTTTAGTATTTCAACCTATCAGCTCTTTGCATTCAGAAAATCATTCAATTAGATTTTCTGAAACATTTTTCTGTGCTTTTTTATTTTTGAAAGAATTTCCACTCCTCCATTGTTGGAAGTTACAATTCATTTCCTTGGCCATGCATATATAAGACCACCAGAAATGCCAGGTTTGATAAAGGCATTAATTTACAATGAGATGCTTTTCAAAAACATAAAAAACGGATAAGAAAGTTTAACAGAATATTCAACCATGAAACTTCATCCAAAACCTAATTTACAACTTTACCATCAGGAAAGGCATTACTCAAAAGCAAAAAAGGAAACAGTTGGGAAAAAAAAGGCTCAGTTGAAAAGAAGGAAAACAAAAACCAATGTTGGGAAACACAGAGCGCTAATCTTGAATTCTCCACCCATCTCTGAGACATGCAAAAGCAATCCTCAATAGAAGCAAAAGAATGAGCAACATCCATTCAGTTACAGCACCTCACTATGCAACACAATCAGTGGTGCTAATTTCAATTCAAATTTATTGGACTCCAGTGTGGTAGTCAAAGCCTTTCCTATAGCCATAAGACTCACTATTCTAGTTTCAAAACAGCTCAAACACTCAAAGTCACCTCAGAAATGGATTCTACATCAGAGCCATAGTCACTCAGCAAAAGTACCCCCCTATGTCTCATGGATTAGAAGATACAGCCCAACAAACCTCCAACTGTGGAAAACTCATACCCAACCAGGTGTCACAGCTCTGTGAAAGGCATGAAGACATACCTTGGAAACCCTCAAGTACATACCAGTGCCAGCTTACCCTCAAGAACAGGACCATAAACCAACCCTGTCAACTGATCACCATACAAAGATACAGGTACAGGAGGAAGTGCAATCTTTTAGACCCTGTCACCTCAGCCAGAATACATCAATACAGACATAGGAGGCAGTGAAACCAGTCCAGATACAGTCACCTCATCAGCATACATAAATACAGCTGCAAGAGGAAGTGCAACCAGTCCAGATCCAGTCACCTCATCAGCATACAGAAATGCAGATGCAAGAGGCAGTGCAACCAGTCCAGATCCAGTCACCTCATCAGCATACAAAAATACAGATGCAAGAGTCAGTGCAACCAGTCCAGATCAAGTCACCTCAGCCAGAATACAGCAATAAAAATGCAAGAGTCAGTGCAGCTATTTCAGCTCCTTTCACCTCACCAAAAAAACAAGAAAATAAACATACAGGAGGCTGTGTAGAAGTATACAGGAACAGTGCAGGAAGAAAGAAGTGACACCAGTCTCAACCAGAACAAAACAAAATACCAGTACCAACCCACCCCAGCAGCACACAGAAATTCATGCATTCAGAAGCATGGGATAACCAACAAACCACCAGTACAAGTACCACAGTGCTACCAAGAAATATATGCAGGCAGCCAGAACCATGCAGTACCAAACAACCCCCAGCACCACACAGCAATCTATGTAGTCAGAAGCATGTGTTTCCAAAAAAACTACCAGTACCAACAACCCCCAGCAGCACACAACAATTTATGTAGTCAGAAGCATGTGATACCAAACAAACCACCAGTACAAGTACCCAAGGGCTACCCAGAAATATATGCAGGCAGCCAGAACCATGCAGTACCAAACAACCACAGAACCACACAGAAATTTATGCAGCCAGTAGCATGCGATGCCAAATAAACTACAAGTACAAGTACCACAGGCCTACCCAGAAATATGTGCAAGAATTCAAGACCATGCAGCACCAAATAAACCACCAGTGAATGCACAGCAATACATGCAGGAAGAAAAGTCAGTACCAAATAAGCAACCAGCACCAGACCAATCTTATCAGCACCCCATAGCAATTTATGCAAGGCTGTGCAGGCATGAAAACCCTGTACAATCTTTTACCAAACAGCAGAATTGCCTCAGTTTCATGCAGTGTCTTTTGTCCAACCAGGAGAATATCCTCAGTTTCATGAAGTGTCTTTTTCCAACCAGCTAAAATTTCTCATGTACCTGTATCCCACTTTAGCAGGGGAAGCCCCAGGGCACCCTCAGGGGCAGCCCTGAGCATCCCCTGAGGACCAGATTTTCTATTTAAGCAGGGCCTCTCTGCCCTATCCAGGTTTTATCAGCATCACCCATCAGATGCTGTCTGGCCTACCAGCACTCACCTACCCCAATGCAACCCATCCATCTGTTGTACCTACCCTGATGAATATTATTGGCAAACCAATTATAAAGAAACAGGAAATCAGAAACCAAGTTATAACCCATCTTTAACCAATTAAAACCACCCTCCAGGTGCTTGAATAAGGTTTCTTCTTTGACCTGAATATTCAGCACCAGATTAAAGAAAAAAAAAACCCTTTAATTAATAAACAACCCTTACAAAGAAAGAGAGAACAACAAAAAGAAACTACCAACCTTTCCTCTACCCAGTCCCCTGTGGGTAAACCAATCCTCGGGTCCTCTCCTGATCTGTCAGCCATGAGCCAATTATATGTGTCCAATGACTGCACAACTGATATGCCTTGCTGGTATAGTGGTTAATTACTAACCTCATCTTCCATTATCTAACACCAAGGTCACTAGTTCAAACCACCATGGAGGCAAGAATGATGAATGATCAGGAGTTTCAGAATTATATAAAAAATTTTATAATTTTAATATTATTTTATAAGTATGTTTTTATGAGTATTTATCATGGAATTAAAACCTTGATAATGTATATTATCAAGATGGGGATCCAATATAACTTTGAATTAAGTTGGGAGGACTCAGATGCATCCCAACTATTTATAAATAACTTCCCAATAAGTTCCTTTCCTTTGGGGACAAGCTAGAGTAATTAATTTAAGCTATACTCTCCACTCTGTATGAACCAATCCCATAATCTTAATACTATCCCCTTTGGGGATGTGATTATACTTTGATAAACTCTCCTGAGCCTTGAGAGCTTCCACCCAGAAGTCCCGGAGTTTAGTTGTAAATTATATAACTTCTGGGGTATACAAATAGGACCCTTTTACATTCAAAATCCCCCCCAATGAGTACTAGTACCCTATTTCCCATTGGGCAGGATTTGATGGGGTGCTGTGCCCTTGAGGACAAAATCAGGGGAGGCTAGCTCTCCCCTGATGATTCCTTGAGTTCCCTGAGAGCTTCTGTTACCTTAAAAGAGGAGGGTCTTCACCCTATAGCCCCTTCCTCACCAGTTATATATGATTATTCATTTGTGAAAGAATACGGAAAGAGTTAACAAGCCCCCCAACCTTAGTCCCAAGAAGGGATTGACTGGGGCTATCAACCTTAGTATTATATTCAACTGAAGATCTTATTGAAAACTTCAATTTTGAGTGGAGGGTCCTAATTGGAGTAGTGACCCTTGTGTGTTACTAACATAAAGGGTGTGAGCTTATTTATAAGCAAAACTCCTTTGGGCTTCATTTCTTTGGAGCCAGGCCCCTTATCCTCTATAAAGCTTTAAGGTGTGGCTTTTTCCTCACAATACCTATTTATTCTTTGTTTCTGTGAGCTTTTCAGATTTTTTTTGGATTTTTTGAGTCAGAAACTGACTTTAACATTGGTTTTTACTTATTTTTTCAGGTATAAACACAGCCCAGTTTGGCAGTAGAGGTTATATCCCTGACAATGGGGTGCCTCATCAAATTTTAGTACCTTAAAGGGTGTTTTGTCCACCTATAGTACGCATTTTAGTGGTATTTATCCAATTTTTGACTAATTTATATCCTTCTTTGATAAGAGAATAACAAACAAGAAAAAACATTAATTTTCAAATTTTTTTGTTTTTTAGCTTTAGGCTTTGAAACCTTTTAATTTTGAACATTGTGGTCGAGTTCCTGACACAGGTGTTAAATATGAAATATTCTGGGAAAAATATTTGCTTAAGTAATCAGGACAAAAGAAATTTTCCTTGTGAGACAAGATGAAGAATAAGAGCTATAAGTAACATGAACAACAAAGCAGGGATGAAGCACAAAGATTGTAACAAACAGGAAGGGTGGACCACAGGAGGCCAGACATAGCTGAGGGTATTGGGCTGGTCAGTTGGTTGAGGTTGCGACAATGGTTCACTTGGGGTTGAGATGATTGGTTTGTGCTCGGATTGAGCCAGCTGTTTGTTCAGTGAAGGGGTGTTTTAGTTGAGATTGTTGAGCATTCAGTGAGGTATGAATCTCACCAGGCATTCACAGCATAGAGGTTGGAGTCGAGTTTGAGGTTGAATTTGGGTTTGAGGTTGAATTTGAGTAGGAGGGGATTTGAGACAGAGTCAAGACAGAGATGAGAAAGAAATAAGATGAGAAGTAGAAGGAAAGGAGGGAGGATAGAATTAGTCGGAAGAGTCAGAAGACCCAGGAAGAAGTGTGAGGCAACCTTGGAGTGTAGGTGAAGCCCCGGCTCTGCTTCCCCAGGTTTCTGGCGTGCAAGTGATGTGAGCTGCCGGGAGCACCTACCCGGGCAACCGTGGGTGAGAGGAGCAACCAGTGCGCGCCTGGCAGGATTGATGCTGAGAATCTCAACACGCCCCGTGCCTGGAGAGATGAAGGCCAAGACTGAGAGGACTGGCAAAATGGAGTGAGCTATGGTTCCTCAAGGGAGGAGAAGGAGGACCGGAGAAGGTGTAAGCTGGAGAGACCTGCGCTTTTGGTGAGAGAATCCGCTGGCATGGCCTCAGATTTGATGAGTTGGACCTTGATGTTCCCTGACTTCAGTTCATCTCTCATTCCCTTGGTTTTCAGATCAAGGTGCCTTGTTCTTGAGTTGGACCCAAATTTTTCAAGCTTGTCTGTCAGCCCGCTGTTGTCAGTGTGAATAGTGATTGCGGAAAGCTTGGAAGAAAAAATTTCACAAGTCAGGGCCCTGATCCAGGTAGCTTCATGAAATGCGTCGACAAGCGCATTGAGCTTGGCATCCGTGGAGCTGTAGGTGATGTTTTTCTGTTTTCTGCTATTCCAAGACACCACGAATCCAAAGATGGTTCAGAGGTAGCCGGTCTGCGATTTTCTGGTGGTGGGATCATCAGCCCAGGACGCGTTGGAGTAAGCTTCAGTCAGAGAGGTGGTATTGTCCACTCTCAGCTGCAGTTTGATGTCCGGAGTTCCTTTGAGGTACTTCCACGTCTTCTTTAACTCATTCCAGTGAGGCAGGCCGGGCTTGGTGTTGAATCTTGACAAACTAGACACCGCGAAGCTTACGTCCAGCCGCAAATGGCAAGCAATATGGTTAAGGAGGCCAATGGCCAATTGATAATTGATGTTTAGGGCCCGGAACTGTTTGAATTCTTCATCAGTGGCGGGCTTGAGTTGCAGATTTTGAGTCAGGGGAGTCTTGCTTGTCCTTGCGTCTTCAAGGCAGAGTTCTTTGAGTCCAGGTACAATGTGGTTTTGCTGGCTTAGAAGAATTTCCTGGTCCTTGACCTCTATTTTCATGCCTAGTATTGTGTTTGGATCCTTGGCAGTCAACCCTGCAAAGCGAGCCAAGAAATTCTTTTCAAAACCGTTGCTGTCGCCAACTAAGATTAAGTCGTCCACATGAAAGAATAGTAGGGACCTCCCGTCTTCTGACAGGTAGAGGCAAGGATTGCACAATGATTCCTTGAATCCTACGTCCTTGAACCAAGATGTGAGGGTCTTGTACCAGTTCTTTGGCGCTTGCTTGAGGCCATAGAGGGACTTTCTGAGCTTGAGGAATTGTGAGTTCCTTTTTGATCCCTTGGGGGTGTGAATTATTACTTCCTTGTTGATAGGCGAGTGTAGGAACGCACTCTTGACGTCGAATTGTCAAATTTTCTGCCTAGACTTGAGGGCAAAAAGCAGCAGTAAGCGTAGCAAGGAAGGCTTTCCGGTTGGTGCAAAGGTTTCTGTGTAGTCAAGCCCCTCGATTTGATTGAAGCCTTGTATCTCACCGGGTCACCGTGGAAATTTTGTTTGATCCTGTAGATCCAGGTTGTCTTGAGAGCATTCTTGGGCTCAGGACCGTTGTACTCTTCCCAAACAAGTAAGTTTTTGATTGATCCTAGCTCCTCGTCCATCGCCTCAGTCCACTCAAGATGTTCCTCGCATCTTTGGGCCTCCTTGTATGATCTTGTCTCATAGTGATGGTAGAATCCGTATCTTTGTGGTGGAGCAATCCAAGAGCTGTCTCTTAGAGTTTGTCCTGAGGGTGCTGAAGACTGTTGTACAGGTCTTGAGTTTGGCTGAGGAGGTGGTGTTGGTGATTTGGAAGTGTTGGATGAATGATTCCCCAAATCCAATACTGATTTGTTCTCCTCGGCAGAGCTTGCAGAGTCATCCTGCCGGTCGCGATATCCCGTCCACGGAGTAGAGGGAGGCGGTGAAGCTTCCGGACCCGGTTCTGGAGGTTGGGATGAGTTGGGGTTGTTTGGCCAGAGATCGTTGTCAATGCTTAGCCCCGCCCCGGGCGTATTTGGTCTGGGCATGTGGAGGAACTTGACGTGCTTTGAAGAGACAACAGAACCATTTTTTGTTAAAATCCAGTATGATAGGAGAAGTGGGTTGAAGCCTACTAAAGTGCCCTCCTCCCCCTTAGAGTCAAACTTCGCCCCTTTTAGCCTCTTGTTGATCAGGAAGATGCATGGATTTCCAATTGGTTTGAGATAGTCGCTAGGTAGTACCTTGCCATGCATTTTTGTCCAAGGAGTCAAATGATTGCCTTTTGCTGGGATGTGGTTGAGCATAAGGCAGCAGCCTTTGACAACTTTGTGCCAAGCGGAGGAGGGAAGACGACTGTCCTTGAGTGTGGCTCTTGTTGACTCAGCTATGGTACGGGTGGCTTGTTTGGCTCGTCCATTGTGCTTGGGATGATAAGGCTCAGAGATGATGTGAGTGATGAGTTTTTCTTCAAAGAAAGACGACAATTTTAGGTTGACAAATTTGGTCCCCCCATTGGAACAGACCTCTGAGGGATACACGCCGCATTTTTGATGTTCTTTTTTTGAGCAGGCTGATGATAATGTCGGCCGTCTTGTTTTTTGAGTTCATTGGGAAAGTGGCCAGATATCTGCTGGTGTTTTCCACGAGCGACAGGATGAAACGGTGGCCAGACTTGGAGGAAGGTCGTATTGGTCCCATGAGATCCAGGTGGATTTGGTCAAAGACGTTGGTGGTTCCTTTTGAAGTGCAATTGAATGAAGCCTTTGTGATCTTGCTCTTGACACACTCTACGCATTGAAACTTGTGTATGACTTTGCTTGGAATGTGATGGATAAGTGGGCCAAGCCTGGTTAGGGAAGCATGACCAAATTTTCTGTGGATCTTGAGCAAAGAGTCCTCTGGCATGGTTGAAAGAGTAGAAACAAGAGATTTGGGATGAGTGGAAGACCAATGACAAGGCGTAGGCAGGCTGTAAAGGTTGTCCTTGATCGTACTGTTCAGGATTGTCCTCCCGCCATGGGAGACAGAGAATTGATCGTCAAAGGAATTAATGGTGCAGCCTTTCCCCTTCAAGGCGCCAGCACTGATGAGATTAATCCTGACGTCGGGGACGTAGAATGCGTTGGAGAGAGTCAGGGTGAGGTCAATCCAGTAGAGTGTGGCAGTCCCTTTTCCTTTGATGGGGAGAAAGGCTCCTTCTTTGCCTGTTTTGATTGGATTGCCTTTGTAGGGTTCCAATTGGCTGAAGAAGCGACTTTTGTTAAGCATGTGCACGGATGCACCGCTGTCGAGGAGGAATCTTTGGTTGGGGTTTCCGTTTTTGACCCACAGGTTGAGGAGTGCCAAGTAGTGGGCAGAGGGTGTTTCCGCTTTCTCTCTTTGAAGAGCCTTCTTTGCTTTCCATTTGGCCTGTTTATCTCTCCACCACTCAGGGGCCAGGTCGGGGTGAAGGTGCCAGAAGTCTTTGGCGGAGTGATTCTTGTCTTGTCCGGGATGATGGTTTCCTTCAATACAGCGTCTTGGATCCAATCCCTTGTTGGCTTGCCGGTGGGACGAGGTCTTTCCCCCAAAGAGGGCAACGTCTCCTTTTGACTTTGAGTTTGAAATGGATGATTGAGCAATGGATTTGTTGTTCAGCTGCATAAGATGGTTCAGCACGTATTCAACAGAGAGTTCCTTGTCAGAGTGCATGATCTGTCTCTTGAAGTCGTCCATGGAGGTGGGAAATTTAAAGAGGATGAGGTACGCCACAATGTTGTCGGGGAGCTTGATTCCAACCTCAGCCATCTTTTTGAGGCTAACTTTGACTTGAGTGATGAAATTGACAATTTTGTCAGGATTGAATGAGAGGTACAGGAAGGTGTTGAAGACCCAAGCACGATTTGAAGCTTGTGACAAGGCGAATTTGTGAATAATGGCCTTCCACAGGAGCTTAGCTGAGTTCCTGTTTTCGGCCGTGACGGTATTCTTGTGGGCGGTGGAGTCAAGCTTTGAGATGAGGAGAAGCTTCAGCTTGTCATTGATGGAGGCGTCCAAGACCAAGGAGTCGTCATTAATAGTATGAGCGCATCATCTAACATCTAGAACGGCGTCCATCTTGTCTCTCCAGATCCCGTAGTTTTCATCACCAAGGAGCGTTCTTGAGCATGGTTTGACGGAAGACATCCATTGCGCCCAATCAGGTACTTTCCTCTCTTAGTCTTTGAGTTGGTGATTGGTGAAGTTTGGTGAGTTCTGTTTGGCTTTTGACCGTGAAGAGAAAACAGCAAGGCTTGATTGATCATAGAGC
Organism: Puccinia polysora; assembly: GCA_025617555.3. Lineage (NCBI taxonomy): Eukaryota > Fungi > Basidiomycota > Pucciniomycetes > Pucciniales > Pucciniaceae > Puccinia > Puccinia polysora. The sequence goes on along the minus strand of CM062623.1, from coordinate 38,583,510 downwards.
TAAGAGCTAGAGATGAGAAAAGATGAAGAACAAGAGCTATAAGGAACATGAACAACAAAGCAGGGATGAAGCACAAGGATTGAAACAAACAGGAAGTGTGGACCACAGGAGGCCAGACATAGCTGAGGATTTTGGGCTTGTCAGTTGGTTGAGGTTGGGACAATGGTTCACTTGGGGTTGAGATGATTGGTTCGTGGTTGGATTGAGCCAGCTGTTTGTTCAGTGAAGGGTTGTTTTAGTTGAGATTGTTGATCAGTCAGTGAGGTATGAATCTCACCAGGCATTCACAGCATAGAGGTTGGAGTCGAGTTTGAGGTTGAAGTTGAGTTTGAGGTTGAATTCGAGTAGGAGGGGATTTGAGAAAGAGTCAAGAGAGAGATGAGAAAGAAATAAGATGAGAAGTAGAAGGAAAGGAGGGAGGAGAGAATGAGTCGGAAGAGTCAGAAGACCCAGGAAGAAGTGTGAGGCAGCCTTGGAGTGTAGGTGAAGCCCCGGCTCTGCTTCCCCAGGTTTCTGGCGCGCGAGTGATGTGAGCGGCCGGGAGCACCTACCCGGGCAACCGGGGGTGAGAGGAGCAACCAGTGCGCGCCTGGCATGATTGATGCTCAGAATCCCAACAGAGAAAAGGGCAAATATTCAAAATTTACTCTGAAATCATAAGGTCTGTGCAGGTTTATTTTTTGATTAAACTTAATCAATTTTTTTTTCCTGTTTTCTGAATTCAATTATCTTTTTTTTTTTTTGAAAGAAAAAAAGAGGAGAGATAATTGACAGAATTTTTTTACAAAGAAAAAAAAAAAAAAAGAAGGCCGTCTTTTTTTGACGTTTTCAACCATTCCTGCCGTTTTTCCGGGCACAAAGCACATAGTTGACCGGTAGAAGATTTGAAGTCACAAACTATTATATCATCCGGAACTCCAAGCTACCCCATTGAGATTCTCTGGTTAAAGCAATGGAAACACAAGCTGTTGGTCTATCGGCTCAGCGTATCAAACAGCTTTGAATTGCAATGGGGTGATAAGCTAGAAGATATATATATTTATTAGCAAAATTGTTGGAGAAAAAGCTCAAACCAGAAGAAGACAAGGCATAGAAGGAAACACCCATATTTCATTGGCCAAGAATAATGTCCCTACCCCAGCGTGCAAAGATTGATTTATCATCTAGTAAGCCATCAGCTGATATTGTTGTGACAGCAGGAAAAATCAGCTAACTTTCTGTTTTTCATTTGCACAAAGTGTCTAAACAATTATCTATCAATTCTTTCCTCCCCACCAACCAAGTGCAAGCAAGGATTTTTTTTTGGAACTGAGCTCAGTCCCACGTAGCAAGGCTGGCGGTGTCAGTCTGAGAAGCATTGAGCCAACAAAAGGGGAGAGATCACCTATGGCTAATATAGTAAAAAAAAGTGAGCATTGACAATAAACGTTGCGCAGGGACATATCCATCCTAGCTTTTTGAAACAATGGCATTCTTTTATATTTATTGACTTTTTAACCTTTTTGCTTGAAAATTATTAATACTAGGGGCAAGGGGGTTGAGCTTGTGCCCCCTGGAGAATTCAACCAGAGAAGACAACAATCTACCTCCAGGCATGGCAAATCTATTGACCTGCCACAGCCAAAACCGTATCAACTATCTGGAGGCAGTAGCAGCAAACAATGCTGAGAATCAGGAGAAGTTCTTGACTCATGCCCTGGAAATGTACAGGGCCCTCCACAAGCTTTTGGGGAGGGACAGGTTGATGAAGGAGACAGATAGCTGGGACCCAACCCAGATCAAGAAACCGGTAGTTCCCAAGCCAAAGACAAAGAGGAAGTTACCAGAGGAGAGGGACCCACAACCAAAAGCTTCAGGCTCCCAGGAGCCTTTAAGGAACAGGGAACCATCCCCTCCCCTGAGTCAGGGAGCAAGGATGAGGAAGAGGAGAGAGCACCAGCACTCCATTTATGGAGAAATGATGAGGATGGCCCGGTCTCTCCAAGGAGGCTTCCGGTTCTTGGAAGAAGAAAATGCCAAGAGAGCCAAAAGGGGCTGAGGTTGTCCTTAGAATCCAAAATTTTTCTAGAGAAATTTTGAGGCATTGTCTTTCATGAAACTCTTCATATTAAAAAAGCAGTAGTCCACACAAACAAGTACTGTATAGAAGGCTTTCCAGCCATAAATAAACATTATTCCTGTATTGTTTCAGATAGTTTGACCTTGAAATCAATTTTTTCCAGCTCTGTGAAAGAGATAGAAGACTTGAACAATAAAACAATAGAACTAGACTTGAATAAATCACAAGCAGAAGATTTGAGTAATCTGAATGACAAGTTGACAAAGATTGATAAAACCTTGAAAGAATCATGCAGAGAATCCGTCAGTATCAAAAGGGATATCAGCTCATTGAGCTCAATGTTTTTACAACTAGGTCATTCATTAGAAGTGTTGGAGGATAATTTTGATAAAAACTTGAGTTCTGTGAAAGAAGATATATTAAAACGTCAAGTTGTGTCAGAAGAGAATCTTGAAAAATTGAGTACCAACATTGATAAAGTACATGAACAATTAGGACAGAAACAGGGGGAACTTGTTGACATATTGTTATCCTTGTCCCAAAATAACCACAGTCAGGTTATAGAATCCACAGCCCCAGAAGTGAAAAGAAAGAGAAAGAATGTTGCAGAAGACAATGATCTGGTGCAGGATTCTGGTAAAGTAGAGTTTTTTAAGCAGATATTACAGGGATTTCCAAAAATAAATGAATGGCCTGATTTCTATGGGGAGGGTGAATATGATCATACTCAATTTATTTCATGGATTTACACCCTGAAAGAAGATAATGGATTGCCTGATACCTTGATTACTAGTAGAATAAGTATTCTATTTAAGGGCATAGCATCAGATTGGTATAGGGACAGAAGGAGGGCAGTAGGTTTACAGGACTGGGAATTTTGGAAAAGAGAAATTAACTCCAAATTTGGCACATCAAATTGGAAAAGGAAATGCTTGATTGCTTTCAAAAATGATAAATTTTTTCCAGGAGTGACACCACCATCAACTTGGGTAACCAGGCAAAGAAAAAGACTTATAGCATGCAACCCATACCTGGATCAGGATAGTATCAATTTCAAATTGATATCCCTAATGGACAGTGAAGTTTTGTTTGCAGTAAAGAAAAGTATAAAGACTAAAGACAATTTCTCAAGCTTGATCAATATACTTGAAGATATAGTAGAAGACACATCTCTACGTATAAGAAGATCATGTTCCTAAAGATGTTCCCATGGAAAAAACAAACAAAGCTAAACTCCCTTTGAGGCAGAGTTCTCAGACTAATGATCTTTCTTGCTATACTTGTGGTAAGACGGGAAATACCTCTTGAACTTGTCCCCAGAAGGCTAATAAGGTCAATAACATAGAGACTAAGACCAGTGACAAATAAGAAGTTGCCTATGAGTCCTACAATGACCATAGTGAAGCAGAAGATGATAACCTGATTATAGGTTGCATTAATTCTGTTAATGCATCAAATGACTTAGTAGACATGTGCATCAAATGACTTAGTAGACATGTCATTCTGTGATAAATCTTGTAAAGTGCTTCTAGATTCTGGTGCTTGTAAATCTATAGTAGGAAGAAGGTGCTTAGAAAAGTTATTTCCACAGTGGAAAAAGCACTTAATAGAGATACCAAAGATAAACCTTCAAAGCTGTTCTGGTACTTTTGTTCCCTTAGGGATGGTGAATTTTAGATTGGTCCTTAAGAAATTGGCTTTAGTAATGAATTTCATTGTGATTGAAAATATTGAAACAAAATATTTCATAATTGGCAGTGACTATATGAAAAGATACCAAATCAGTTTTTTTCATGAGAAAAGTTGTTCATACTTTACTATTGGAAATAGCACAGAATTTTACTTCAGTAACTTGGGTGAGATTTATTTGAGTAAATTTTCAAAAGGAGAGTTTTGAAAAGGAGCTCATCAGAGATTCAAAAATTAACAACTGCTTGACAGAGAAACAAAGGAATGATCTAGTATCTCTGCTATTTTACCATCAAAAAGCCTTTGCAACGGTAAATGAACCTTTTGGCTCTATAATAGGACATGAAGTGAGAATCACTTTGACAATAGATAGACCATATCCCCTGTCTCTCAGAAAACATCTGTTCCCTGCTAGCCCTAGGAGTAAAGAGGCATTAAAAGAACATATAGATACATTTTCAAAATTGAATTTAATCCGGAAGGTAGGTGCAAATGAGGATGTAGATATCACCACAACTGTCATTATAGCCTGGCAAAATGGTAAGTCAATGATGGTTGAAGACTTCAGGGCATTAAATTCCTACACAAGCCCCAAAAGATATCCCATGCCAAATATTGTTGAATCCTTAAGTAAATCGCACCAATCTAAGTACATTTCTTGTATGGATGTTCCCAAAGGCTTTCATCAGAATGTGGTAAACCCAGAGAGCAGAAATTTTCTGAGGATAGTGTGCCACTTAGGAGTGTTTGAATACCTGAGAATGCCTTTTGGTATTAAAAATGCTCCATCCCACTTTCAGTGGATGATGCATTCAGATTTTCATGAAGAATTGATCAAGAAATGGTTAATAGTTTATATAGATGATATAATTATATTCTTGGAAACATGGGATGAACACAAAGTAAGAATGTCTATAATACTGGACAAGGTAATCAATATGAATATGAAGATATCTTTGACTAAGTGCTTGTTTGGATTTAATGAATTGAAAGCTCTATGTTGTATTGTGAGTGGTTTATCAATTGGTATAGACCAGGCCAGAGTAGCAGCTGTCTTACTAAAACCTATACCCAGTAGTTTTAAGGAAATGCAAAGTTTTTTGGGTTTTTCAGGTTATTAAAGACTGAAAATTAAGGATTTTGAGATGATATCTTCCAGTCTTTATAAAATATTCAGTCCAAATGTTTCATTTGAAATGATTAAAGAACAGTTACAGGCCTACAAATTAATTAAGACAAAACTGACAAGTGCACCTTTTCTATTTCATCCAGACCCTAAGAAACCATTCAAGCTGTACGTAGATGCATTCATGGAAGGACTTGGAGCTGCATTGCACCAAGTACAAATAGTCAATGACAAACCAGTTGAAGGACCAATTTGTTTTATATCCAGAAAACTTAAAGATAGTGAAAGAAGGTATGGTGCTTCTCAGATAGAGTGTCTGTGTTTAGTATGGGCCTTGGAGAAATTGTATTATTACTTGGATGGGTGTCAATTTGAAGTTATCACTGACTGTACAGCGCTTAAAGCATTGCTGAACTTGAAGACACCCAACAGGCACATGCTGAGGTGGAAAATTGCCATCCAAGAATGGAGAGGCTCCATGACAATATCTCACAGAGAATGATTGATACATAAGAATGCAGATGGTTTGTCACCTTGGGCACTACCTAATGACATCAATAACTCTGCCTATGACCCTGAGGAAACTGTGGATACATTGCTTATCATGGCCATATCAACAAACAATTTGGCACAAAGCTTCTGGGATTCTGTGTTTGACTCCTATTCTGAAAATAAAAATACTTCATCACTAGTGGAAATTCTACAATCAAAGACTAATAGGCAAGACTTAGTTGAAGGACTAGACAAAGAATGGAAAAAAGAACTACTTGATGGTAGGTTGGTGCTTTTGGACGGTTTGTTGTATCACAACTCTTCCCACTGCTGTTCTGTGTTATTAACCAAATGTGAACATGTAGAATGATTGATGAATGAATACCATGACAACATCTGTTCAGGACATCTTTCTAAAGAAAGAACAACAGACAGAATCAAGAAAATTGCTTGGTGGCCAGGTTGGAGAAACACAGTATCAGAATACTGTGATTCTTGTGAGAGATTCAAAAAGGCCAACAGACCTACAGGAAAGAGATATGGACTGTTGCAATCCATAGAGGAACCAAAGGAAAGGTGGTCCACTATCAATATGAGCTTTGTATCTGGACTACCACCTGGAGGGAAAGAAAATCATAATTGTTTACTAGTGATAGTTGATAGATTCTCAAAGAGAGCTAGGTTTCTACTGTGTTACAAGGATATTTCTGCAATGGATATAGCTCTATTATTATGGAACTGCATTGTTAGTGAAATAGGTTGCCCACAAAACATAATTAGTGACAGAGACCCTAAATTTACTTCTGGATTCTGGAAAATTTTGTTTAACCTGGTGGGAACAAAATTATCTTTCTCAACAGCTTACCACCCGCAGACTGACGGTCTAGCTGAAAGAATGATACAGACCTTGGAAGACATGATAAGGAGGTATTGTGCTTATGGAATTGATTTCAAGGACAAAAATGGCTATACACATGATTGGGTATCACTATTTCCAGCTTTTCAATTTGCATATACTTCTAGCAAGCATTCTCAAACCAACATGTTGCCTTTTGAACTGGAGAGGGGTTGGATTCCACATATGGCATGGTACATGCTCCTTAGCAAGATCATTGTACTGCACCCCTCTGCTGATTGTTTTAGAGAAATGATGGTTAAGGCTGAGAACTTTGCAAGAAAATTTGTTAAAGAAGCAGTGGAGTACAACAAAAGTAGATGGGATAAAACTCACAAAGACCATGACATCAAAATTGGAGATATGGTCTTAATTTTGAAAGTGAAGTTTTCTAACATAGCAGGTCATAGAAAACTTAAAGACTCATTTGTTGGGCCATTTGTTGTAAAGGATTTACATGGGAAGAATGCAGTGGAAGTCATTCTGAACAAAGAATTTGACAGAAAAAATCCAAAATTCCCAATCAGTCTGGTAAAGAAGTTCATACAACCTACAGAAAGGTTTCCATTGAGAAAGACCCCTGTAGTTATAATCCCACCTATGAAACAGGTTGAGGATGAACTACCTCACAAGATATTGAACCATGAAATAATTAGGAAAGATGGTAACAATGTGAGACTCTATCTGGTGAGTTTTAAGAACAAATTAGTTGATATTGATTTATGGCTGGAGGCTAAGGACATTAAAAATTATGATATAGTATTAAGGAAATATAGATTATCTAAGAGAGGTAAAAATTCCTCTGAAGAGTAATTTTTCTTTTGGTGGTAGGGAGTGTCAGCCATGAGACAATTATATCTATCCAAATGACTGCATAACTCAAATGTCTTTCTGGTATAGTGGTTAATTACTAACCTCACCTTCCATTATCTAACACCAAGTTCACTGGTTAAAACCACCATGGAGGCAAGAATGATGAATGACCAGGAGTTTCAGAATTATATAATAATTTTTATATTATTTTATATGTTTTTATGAGTATTTATCATGGAATTAAAACCTTGATAATTTATAGTATCAAGATGGGGATCCAATATAACTTTGAATAAAGTTATGAGGACTCAGATGCATCCCAATTATTTATAAATAATTCCCAATAAGTTCCTTTCCTTTGGGGACAAGCTATAGTAATTAATTTAAGCTATACTCTCCACTCTGTATAAACCAATCCCATAATCTTAATACTATCCCCCTTGGGGATGTGATTATACTTTGATAAACTCTCTTGAGCCTTGAGAGCTTCCAATCAGAAGGCTCTGGGTTTAGTTGTGTATAAAACTTCTGGGGTATACAAATAGGACCCTTTTAAATTGAAAATCCCCCTCAATGAGTACTAGTACCCTGTTTCCCATTGGGCAGGATGTGATGGGGCTCTGAGCCCTTGACAAAGAAATCAGGGAGAGGCTAGCTCTCCCCCAATGATTCCTTGAGTCCCCTGAGAGCTCCTGTTACCTTAACAGAGGAGGGTCTTCACCCTATAGCCCCTTCCTCACCAGTTATATATGATTATTTATTTGTGAAAGAATATGGCAAGAGTTAACAAGCCCACCAAACTTAGTCCCAAGAAGGGATTGACTGGGGCTAACCAACCTTAGTATTATATTCAACTAAAGATCTTATTGAAAACTTCAATTTTGATTGGAAGGTCCTAATTGAAGTAGTGACCCTTGTGTGTTACTAACATAAAGGGTGTGAGCTTATTTATAAGCAAAACTCCTTTGAGCTTCATTTATTTGGAGTCAGGCCCCTTATCTTCTATAAAGCTTTAAGGTGTGGCTTTTTCCTCACAATACCTAGTTATTTTTTGAGTCTGTGAGCTTTTCAGCTTTTGTTTGGATTGTTTGAGTCAGAAACTGACTTTAACATTGGTTTTTTACTTATTTTTTCAGGTATAAACATGGCCCAGTTTGGAAGTAGAGGTTATATCTCTGATATGATCCAGCCCTTTGATAAATCCTTGAACCCTTTAATATTGGGATATTGTTTAAGATCAAACATATCTGATAAATAACCAACCAATAACCCAATACATCTGGTCCATTCTTCAACAAATCCTACCAATAAACAGTTAAATAATTAATCTAGGTCTGATCTGAGACCTATATTAACTCTCAAAGAAACCAGCCATTAATTTAAATGAATTATTGTGCAGACTTACTATAGTACTAGAAGGGCAGGCAATTCAAAACCACTCTTAGTTCTACTAATACTCTAAAGGAGTAGAAGTAATCAAAAATTCCCCTTCAAGGACTGCCAGCAAGCTATTTACTACTTTATTCATATAATCCCACAGGAGTCTCTACACCAGTGCCAGAAACCACCTGCTAAATGATCACCAATGGTTTATCAGCATGATGCAAAGACAAGTGCAGGTCAACACTGCAAAGGACAGAGCCTCCCTAACCATGGCAGAAGTAGGGCTTCAAGCTTCCCAGTTACTTCATGAAGTTCACTTGGTCATCACTTTGAAAAAAAAAATCAATTTCACTCAAATGTCACCAATGAAAGAAGATGACTTCATCCAGATGATTCCAATCCTTAAACTGAAAATCACTTGGTATTTACCATTAGGAAAGAATTTCACTGATCTTCAATAATAATAATAAAATGCTGTGATGGCCTGGCCTTCAAAAAGGTTACCCATCAGAATTCCTTCAGTCAATGTGAAAACAGAAACCTGTAAAGGTGTGATCCAATACCATGATATTATGAACTTTCAAAACACTGTCCTGGTATTTTTTTATGCATGTCCATCTGGCCAACATGCCAAGAAAACCAGACAGTATAGGTAAAAAACTGAAGGGTAAAGGGAGAATTGATCCCCAGAGTTAAGGGTAATGGATTTCAAGGGAAGCAGTCCTGTCATCTGAAATCATTCATATTGACTATTTTCTGGTCACTTTGAATGTAAATATGTTTCTTTTCTCACTTTAGGCAACCCTTTCAGCATCTTTTAATCTCAAATCAAGAGAATCTCTGATCAGCCTAAAATCAGGTTGATCTTCTGGTTGTGCATATCCCTCAGTTGGTTAATTTCATAGGTACTTTGATTCTATGCTCTGAAAGTCTTACATCATAATTGCATCAGTTTAATTTCAAATTGAAACAGTTCCCCCTGCCACAGACCTTTCTCCAAGAGTCAATTTGAGCCATGGCCCTTTGTTTAAAGGAGCTCAGAATTCAAGACTCCTCCAAGATCCTTTCTCAGCTCTGATGAATGCAGTCAGGCCAGAGGTAAGAAGAGAGATAATAAGATGACATAGACAAATGAGGCTATGAGCCACAGTTGGCCTATATTTGTCAACCAGGTCTCAGTCCTCTGCATCCAGGAGGCTACAATATTCACCCTTTCACTCACCCAGCTCACATCAACATTGGTCCTGAACAGTCTTCTGGTCACATCCATCACCCATCTCCTAATGGCAACTATGGGAAACTATCAAGGCTCATTGTATGTTACTGTCAAGCCTCACTTCTTGACCTTCCCTCCCCTGCCCCATCTGGAAACACCACAGCCTTGATGGAGGACCAACACACCCAACCTGGCGGGAAGCCAATACCAAAGCACAGGGATTTGTGGGGTTTGCACTTGCCCCTACCTGTCTAACCTCTCCCCCCAGTCAGCTTGGAAAAACCTTTTCATTCAATTTTTTAAGATGCATAGAAGGTTTTCGTGGCCATTAAATTGGTTGGTATGGTGAGATAAAGTGCCTTTTACTTACACTCAGACAGATTCTTTTGCCTAAGTCTCAGACAATAGTCAGTACTGTGCTAGCGTGTTGAATTTCCCATGGTTGAAACTGGCCATTTTCCCACTTATCCCAACAAGAAGTTTGCTATTTTCTCTATTATCACTTTTTTTTAAAAAAAAGGAGAAGAATGAACGGAAGAACGAAAGAACAATCAAAAGGACGAGAAAAATAACAATGAGAAAAGAGGAATAGGAAAAAAGGAAACAAAGATAAAAGGAAACAAAGATAAAAGGATAAAAGGATAAAAGGATAAAAGGATAAAAGGATAAAAGGATAAAAGGATAAAAGGATAAAAAGAAAGAAAAGTTTCCTCTTATCCTGGGGTGGGTAGGAATTTCCAGATTCGATAATCGAGTGGACTTTTTCTATGAAAGGGAATAGACCAGGATCCAAGCCTTAATCTCTCGTTCTTTTTTCACGGTTTGCTAAGTGATCGAGAAAATCCCCGCCGATAGATGAGATCTTTGTGGGTCGATCAACTTCAATCGTCTCGTAGTCCAGGTGGTAGGTCACATTGACCGGGTCGCACTGCACACCAATGAGGTTGCAGAGGTGTGGCTCGAACGCCCCTTTGAACCAATCGATACCTAGCCGAGAAGAATGATTGACAACACGCTCGCCCTCGATCAGTTCCTCAAAACGAAAAGGGGGGATCCCGTTTGATACGGGCTCCGATGATGACAATCACCAAGGTGGAAAATCCAGACATTCTCACCTCATGTCATGGATCCTCGGAAGGGCCTCAGTAACCGATCTGGGTCGATCTTCCCCAGTCCAATACACCTCTGCCGTTGATAGAGCCCGAGGCCTGAAAAAAAAAAATCGCCATCGTGGCAAATCGGATTTTGAGGATTCGCCGGATCGGATTAGATCGGGATTAATTCCACGTTCGGAGATGATTGAGATTGAAGCAAAGGGCAGAAACCAATGGCGGGCCGACGGACCATATTACACTCTCCACATTTTGATCGTCCGCTTGTTCTGACCATAGTAATGCTTGTCCTAGATGATGTAAGTTTTCCAACTCAGTAGATTGTTTTTTCCCTACATAAAAAAAGGGCAATTACTTCGAAACATGTAAACCAACCTCCGAGGACTTGTTTTCGCTGACTAACAGTCACATTACGATAAGGATCGAAAGAATAAATCTAGAACCACCAGAAAATTCCTGGTCAGTTCACAAAATGAAGGGACTTTGTGTCTGATGAACAATCACCCTTTGCCAAGTCTAAAAAAGCGTCCAGTAACCGAAGGATGAGGTAGGCGCATCCACAAAAAACAAGAAAAAGCAATCAGCATGACCGAATCTTTGAAAAAAAAAACATCCACAAGTCGTTCATCATAAACCAGGATGAGCTGAAGCAGTTGAACACCTTGAATGGATCACACCAAGAGGTACCATTGATTGAGTTTCCAAGCCAATCACCGAGCCCACTGGTGGTTTTTAGTCGTTAATTTTGTAAAATTGATCCTTTAGATAAAAAAAACGATGATAGCCAGGGCCACGGATGATTGCGAAAGATAGTGTTCACGAACCAATCCAAATAAGAGTAATCACTGGCAGCATGGATTATAGGGTAACCCTTATCAACTACAGCTCTAGCGTTGGCCGAACTACGCCAGACTGCGATAGCAGCATCATGGGGTAAATCGATCTTTTCATCCAAGACTAATTCCTCCCAAACGACTGGTACTTTGTGTGACTTCCTAATGGCCTCGTGAGTCTTGAGGACGAAATTCGACAGGGCTTGGTTGATCGTTTGATTCTTCGCTCTTAAACTCGCTTGAGTCACTTCATCGTCTTCATAACACTTTTTATTCTTTTGATGTATTTATTTATTTATTTTGGCAGGATCAACATCTGTCAGTGTACACAATCTACACATCTTCGTGTTATCTGACCGGGACGCTTTTGGTGACAGATCGATTTAAACATCCTGCGCTTACTACTTCATCCCCTCCGCTGGAGAACAAGGTTCCCGGGATTTGCTCGGTCACGTGGCTGAATATGTCAACAATTAACTTCAAAGCATCGTCGTTCGCTAACCTAAGTTGACCTGCAGCTAAACAAGAAACACAGCCCGATTCAAGAAGGAATATTGAAAGCGCGGGATTTCAGCATCGGTAAAGAATCTAACGAGGTGATTCACGCCATGGATAAATTTTTCGTTTGAAGCTTCTTCTAATCGTTACGAGCTCTTGGTAGGGATGCTGTAGGAGGAAGAGAGAGGGGGGGGGGGGACGACGAACGAGGCTCAGCTGCGTAGGTAGACCAAGGCGTTGCGTCTTTACACGCGACCAAATTAGGGAAGGCTTCCCCGATGATGGCGGTATGACCTGGGGTATCGATCTCTAACATGATTTCAATACCCTTCGAGTTTGCAAACCTAGTGAGCTCCTTGACATCTTCTAGTTTGTAAACTTGGGAGGGTGAATAAGCGCCCGATCTAGTTAACTCGGGATGAGTTGGGATCTCGAGCGGCCAGGATTGAGAATCGACTATGTGCCAGTGAAAGACGTTCAGTTTGACCGAACTCATCGTCTCAAGGATTTTCTTGAGCGTTTCGATCGAATAAAAGTTTCGGGAGGTATCTAGGAGCAAGCCACGGTATGGAAACGCGGGAGAATCTCGAATCATCACCGGTGCGTGTAAGAATCTAAAATCGGTTCGAAGGCTGGGAATACTGGATGAATGGATCGAATGGGTCTCTGATTCTTGATCCGTCAAGCCATCAGAATTGCTAGTCGTCAAGATCGTCGGACTTTTGACGGTGTAAACCAATTGGCTAAACGTCTGCAATCCACGTAAGATGCCAAGAGCACTAGAGGCCGATAAGATCGCTTGGGGATTTCCGGTAATAGTATCCGGACCGATCGTCAACTCGTAGGATTCATCGCGAGATTTGATAGGGAGTGCCATCTCGGCCACGATGCTTGGACCGTTAAGGGAGGAATTGTCATGGTCGACTTGGGAATTCTCCATGGGAGAGGCAAGGATCGAATGTTTAGAGAATTCGAGAGTTGCTGCTGCACGCGCATGAGGGTTTGATTTAGATTTGGTGGGGGAATAGTTGATCAACAATTGATGGAGTGGAGCCTTGGTTGACTTTGAATCGGTTGACAACTTTTGGTAGAGAGAGGCTCCTCGATCTGGGGTAAGGATCTGGTGCCTATCTTCTCGGAGTTGTCTCAAAGTGATCGCGATAGCAGTAGCGAGATCGACGGAGATCGTCTTGGGAGAACTTGGTTGCTTGAGGAAGTCGATACTGAAGTTCGAGGAGATTCTAACGAGTTCCTCACCCTGATGGATATCTTGTGGAGCTGGCCAGATTGCCAGGACGGAGGAGAGAAGCAAACAGAGTAGAATCAAGTCCGGCCAGCATAACTTGGGATGATGCATCTTGGCCGATTGGGTATCCGGGTCTCCCTCCGACTGATTCCGTAGGGATAATAAATTATGAATATGTAGGACGAAAAGAAAGAAAAAGTCAATAGAACTTTGCAATCTACTACCTTGGTGTCACGGCCAACGAGGAAGTTGAGGTAGGGTTCAACTCGGAGGGGAGGGTCTTTCTACCGTGTGCATGTACATACAAACAGAGGAAAGGTTCACGCGACGGATCACGAGTGGAACATGATCTCAGCATTCGACGCGATTTAAATTCAGAGTTCCAACAAGTACTGCTGAACTTGACTAGCAGGAAGAGGCGCAAGTTCTTGTGTACGTATGTGTTGTACCTGGTCGCAGATGGCCGCGACGTAGCAAGAGTTTATAATATTCCTTGGAATCGTATTAAAAACGGGAGACCAACGACGAGGGCCGGGATCTCCCAGGTGGGTGTCGGTCGATGTCAAATGTAATTTGGTGGATGATCAGTTTAAGCTCGACACAAGACACCCACTTCCATCATGGGCCTCTGATGACAAGCTCTTGCTGGGCCATGCGTACACGTTATCATCAACTCGATTCAGACAACGAGAACTTGAAATTCCCAATCGATCTCTCCTCACGAGTCACTGTCATTCGCTCTGACATGAATACGTCTGAAGTGCTCACGAGGGATGTAAGACCTTCCTCATGGAAGATGTCGAGGTATGGCTCTTTTTTTTTTTTTTTTTTTTTTTTTTTTTTTTTTTAAGTGGTAAATTGCATTGCGCATGGACCACTTTGGATATGCATAACATCTGTGTGATAGGTACAAGAAGTCTCAGAGGCCATGACGCAGCTTCAATCATATAGCAGCACGATGAGGGCAGAATAAGGAGAGGAAGAAAGGGAAAGGCAAAACAAAAGAAGGAGAGAAAAAACAAGGAAAGGATATGGGAGAGGCTAGACAAGCAGGGTTGTTCAGGAAAAGGGGGCTACGGTGTGTTACATTATTAGGGAGGGTTGATTGTTTGAGGGGGCGTTGGGTTTTCTTGCTCCTGTAGGGATTCGAATCTGTTTGAGGACCTTATATACTGTTCCATAGCCGTCCATGCTTTCTTGTGTTGTAGGGCGGAGCTGAGGTCGCTTGGGTTGTAGAGAATTTTGTCTTGCCTTAGGCTCTTTCTCAAGGTTTGCCGTGGTATTGCGTATGCAGGACAGAAGTGGAAGAAGTGAGTGACGGTCTCTCTGTGGTATCTACACTTTGGACAGGAGGGATCTGCTACTTTCCTTATTTGGAAAAGGTAACCATTCAGGCTACAACATCCTGAGTCCAGTTGGTTTAGGATGGCTGACGCTTGGATGCCGACGGGAGCAATGTTGTGTTTGAGGCGGCGGGATGGGGTGAGGCAACCCTCCAAGATCCGTGTCTTTGCCTTCTTGGTGCTGCTGTAGATCGGGAAAGGCGGAGCTTGGCCAAGGTCGACTGCTTTGTTGGCTTCCACATCTGCGATTTCATTTCCTTGAATACCCGAGTGGCCGGGGCACCATACCAAGGTGATTTTGATTGATGGATCCAAACTTGACCACAGCTGGGAGAGCTTATTGAAGAGGTATTGTCCCGTCTTTGCTGACTGCATCTTCATTGTTCGTAAGATGACTCCTTGGTTGTCGGTAAAAATGTTGAAGTGTTGGAACTTTCCAGGCGTGGACTCCTTGATCAGTTGGAACGCCGCGTAAAGCCCCAGCGTTTCGCATTCGTGATTCAAATGAAGGATTTGCCGCCCTGTGGAGAAGCAAACAGATTCATCAATGTTTTGGAAGTAAGCTGCCGCTCCCCCCCCTTTATCTATGTTGTAAGACCCATCCGTGAAGATCATGGCTTTGTCCGGCCCAAGTTGCTGTATAAGGGAGTTCGTTGAGACGATTGCGTCCTTTTTTGAAATGCCCAGGTTGAGATAATCGGTAGTAGTTGGTTGGGCACGCGGTTTGGCACTTAGTTGTAACTCAATCGTCTCGACACGCATTGATAGGAACTGTCGGATTTCTTCATTGCATATTGAGTTATTGACAGCTGAGCTGGCTAGGGGGCGGCTTGCATTTAGTTGAGCTATGAGGCTGTTTTTGGTGTCAATCGGGGCACCCCCCTGTGTCAGTTTCCTGGCATAAAAAAGGAAGGCTGCCTTTTTTGTGGCCTCCATGAGGGGTCTATGGGATTAGTTCCTGTCAAGCCAGTTTTTGTCAGTGGTTCTAAAAATTCCTTTTACATATCTGGCACATTCTCGGTCCAACTTTGTCATTGTTGCCTGTATTCTGGTCAGATTTTTCTTTTGGGCCCATACGTGCGCTGCGTAGGTTACCCTGGGGGTCAGGACTGCATTAATTAGCTTTGATTGGTTACCTTCAGAAAGACCCCAGCAAGAGTTTCCTAGTCTGTTCAAACTGTGTAGCATCAGTTGGCCTTTTTGAGTGAGGTTGCCGATGTGTTGGTGGAATGATAATTTGTTGTCAATGGTAACTCCTAGCCATTTGACAGCATCAGTAAAGGCCACAGGGGTATCCCCAAAGACAAAGGGGGAAGTGGTTTGGGGCGGAGTTCTGGCTTTGGATAAAATCATCACTTGAGACTTAGCTTTGTCGAAGACTGCTGCGTGTTTCCTCCCCCAATCCAGGGAGAGTTTGGCCAATTTGTTCATGCGTTGAAGAGCGTCATCCAGGTTTTTTCCAGCCGCAAGGTGAACAATATCATCCACGTATCCTATTGTTGTGGTTTTGAGTGGTGCGGCATCCAAGAGCTGTAAGAGATGTGAGTTGTACAAGATGTATAGAATGACAGACAGGGGGGAGCCTTGGGGGAGGCCGCAGGGGATTTGTCTCGGTTCTGACACATAGTCATCAAGGCGCATTTTGGTCGTGCGGTTCGAGAGGAAATCCCGGATCATTATCCATAGATATGTTGGGCAACCTTTTGATTTTAGGGTATGAACAAGCCTGGTTGGATGTACCGTTGGGTATGCCGATTGGACATCCAGAAATAGGGCAATTACCAACTTCCTTTCAGCCCACTTGTCTTGGGTCCAGGAGTCCAAAGCTAATATGGCATCCTTGGTGCCCACACCCCTGCGTCCTCCAAGGTGGAGGGGTGGGAGTGCTTCCGTTCTGGAGGCCCATTCCACCAGTCGCCAAGCAAGGATCAGTTCTAGAGTCTTGCCCATGGTGTTCAGCAAGG
The DNA here is from genome assembly GCA_025617555.3 of Puccinia polysora. NCBI lineage: Eukaryota > Fungi > Basidiomycota > Pucciniomycetes > Pucciniales > Pucciniaceae > Puccinia > Puccinia polysora. Next base: position 38,566,841 of record CM062623.1, on the reverse strand, counting down.
CTATTGGCCTATAAGCGCCCGCCTTTGTGTAGTCCGGTTTATTGGCCTTCCTAATTATTGAGGTTGTGGCAGTCTTCCAGCACGAGGGGAATTTTCCCTGGTGTAAAATATGGTTGAATAGATTGACCAGGAAGGGGCCAAGAGAGGGGGCCAGCAGCTTGAGCGATTTGTTGAAGATTTTGTCAGGGCCGGGGGCTTTCCCTGGTGCCAGTCTGGAAAGTGCGGAGGTGACCTCTGTCAGAGTGACCTTGTCGTATGTTGCTGCACGGCATGCTTCTGTAGGCGGCACGTCCAATAGATCAATGGCGGGTTGAATGTTAGAGGTACCTTCAAATAGCATCTCTGCCTGCTCCGCTTTGCCTGTGGCGAAAGACCCATCCATCCTCCTTAGTGGCAATATTTGGCCCAAGGAAAAGGGTTTTGTCCGGCGTAAGGCGTTGAACGCCAGGTTTGCACTGGGATTTTCTAGATATTTCCTCCAGTGTTTGAATTTAGTCCTTTGGACAATTGAGCGGAAGTAAGCATTCCACTCCTTATAGCAAAGACAGGCTTCATCGGTCCCAGTCCGGATCATCCATTGACGGGCGCGGTTTCTGGCCTTCAGAATGGGATTGAGGGTTTTGGGGTGCCACCAAGATTTGCAACGCGTATCATTGTGACTTACCATCTTTCCTAGACTTGTCTGGACAGAGTGTATTGTAGTCGTAAGATCATCAGCAAAGGTATTTATGGATCTAGAGAATTGTAGGTTTGCTGTTAAAGCATCAAATTTTTTGCAGATGTGATTTTGATCCAGTAAATTCCATTTTGGCTTTGCCCATCGAGTGACATGCGCTTGGCCCTTTAAGCATAAGATGCCCCTCAGGGCTTGATGGTCCAACCCATAATTTTCTTTGGATACTTGGAGATCTACAAAAACTCCCGACGCTTTAAAGTTGGACCATATGAGGTCAATGGTCGTGCCCTTACCTCTTGTTGAATAGAAGGTGGGGACGTGTTTGGGGGATGCCAAGCGGAAGCCGTGTTTACCACATATTGCTACCAGATCCGCAGCCTCTTGGTGAGTGGGGGAATATCCTACCGGGTTCCACATCCAATGATGGAGGTTGGAGTCCATGAACAAACACAATGGTGTCCTTCTGTTGTTGTGTTTGTTCAACCATAGAGACAGGTCCGTCAGACCCTCGTTGGTTCTCAGCGGATTGTATAGGTTAATTAGTGTTGCTTTGCTGCCCGTCGAGTCCAGGATTTGTAGGCTGATTAGATGTTTTGAGTTGCCTGGCAGCTGTATTAGCGCTTCAGAGGGGACTGATTTGCGGACATAGATGCAACATTTGTGCTGGTCCCTCCAGTTCTTGGGCTTATGTTCAAATACAGCAAACATGTGCCAACCGGGGTGCATTGGAGGAAGAAGTGTGTGTGGGTTTACCCAAGGTTCTTGTAAGAGCAATATTAAATTGTTGTGCTGGTAGTTTAAGAGGGTGAGAGTAATTTCTTTGGACAGGTGACAGTTGAGTTGAAGGAATGGGTAGGGGACTGTGTTTGAGGACTGTGGTTTGTCAGCGGAAATTATTTGGGGGGTCCTGTGGGGGTTTGGAGGAGCAAAAAACGGTGTATCAGCACATGTGTTCTGTGGGGGTTCTTCTACCATCTGTAAGGATTAATGGTGTGTTTCTTAGCCTGGATCCAGGATCTCTTGAATGGGCATGGCGTGCTAAAAACTGAGTGATTGGTGTCTTCAATTCCATCGTCTTTGTTACGTAAGCCTTCCTTGCATCAAACACAGTTGGTGATTTCATCAGTCCCTGCAGGGCAATCTTGAGTCATGTGACCATCGTCACACCTGCCACATCTAGCAGGTTTTCTACACCATTTACCATAATGTCCCATCCTTAAACATTTGTAGCATTGTGCCGGGAAAGATTTGAATTTAGTGGCTCTGTGATAGTCATAATCTAGAAAAATGCCTGAGTAAGCGAGTCGTTTGGCCAGGTCTTTGTCTGCCAGTGACAGCACAATGGATCCTGCTTTCTTAGCCATGTGTATATTGTCCAATAACCACCTCATGCAAATAATGTCCTCCTTCTTGATATGGTTTGCAACCGCGAGATTTGATTTGCTAAGTTCTAATGTTGGATCAAAGGTTTTTGGGATGCCGTGGACCAGGATTGACCATACACTGGGGGTGGCTTCTAAGTCGGCATGTACCTGTTTGGACCAGAGATGTTTGTTTTCCATCAACCATTTCTCATGGATTTTGTTTTTAGTATAAAAGACTACATCACCAGATGGCATGACATGCTCGCCAGTGACCACTATAAGTTCATCCTGAACTCATGCGTTTAATTTAGCCAGTGCCTCATTGGCCCGTTGGACAAAGAGAGCTTTTGGTAGCTTGTTGAGTTGATTGTTGAGCGGGTTGGAATGAATTACGGCTTTACCAGGTTGAAGCAATTGTAGTTCATCCCTTGCTGGTGGGGGGATGGTCGGCTTGTGTCCAAGTGTTCTAGGTTTGTTTGCTGCAAGATCTGCATAAGTCGGAGCACAAGATTGTGGTTGATTGGGTCGTGGTGGGAGGGTAATTGCCAATTGTGGGCCCATTTGTTGGAGACTGAGGATGGTGTTAATTTGTGACGCCATTTCTCTCATCTGCCCGTCGCGTTTCTTGTTGGCCTCTTGACATTCCTTTTCTGTATGGATCAGGATGCGGAGAAGTTCTATCATGGTCTTGTTGATTGTTATTTTGCCATTTGTATTGTAGTTTTTTGGGTCTTCAATCAGGTTCAAGATGAAAAGGACTAGGCCACTTGCGCCATTGGTGTTTGGGGGTTGATGATTTTGCGCTTCCATCGTGTCGATTTTGACTTCCTTGTTGGCAGTGGATATACCCACCCTATCAGGCGGGTCAGGGGGGCGGATTGGAGGCATTTAGCCTGGGGGAGAGTGATATTGAGAGGACCAAAGTCAAAATTTATGAGTGGGGATGTAGGAGATGGTTGATCAGGGGATTTGGGGGGAAGGTAGTGAGGTTGTGGTACAGACGATGATCCTGAGAGGTATGGCTCTTGTTGGGGAACCTGTCCCCTCGTGCCAAATGTTTCTTACACATAGCGAACCTTAAGCTTTCCAGGAGATCGGGACAGCAGCCCAGGGAGCCGCCAATTCTGCTTGTCTCTTGCAATTCCCGTGCCCGTGTTCTGGATGGTCCCGCAAGAGGCGCAGATGGAGGGTCACTCGCAAGTCAACTCCCCCTTCACCACTCCATCCAATCAACCTTGCATTTTGGTTGATGTAATTAAATACTTACTGGAACACTAGAGTATTGCCCCCAAATTTGGGGACTGATTGGGATATGATAATTTGGATTAGGAATGAAAAATTTGGGGGCTATTTGGAAGTTGATTTTTAATTTTCATTAAATTAAATCAGGATTAAGCCAAAGAATACATTTCATTTTTAATTTTTGATTAAATCAGGATTAAGCTAAAAAATACATGTCAATTGATCAATATAGGAGTAACTCAAACACAGTATACATTTCAGATGAATAAGTTTCTGGATGTATAGCATTCAGAACCTCACAGGAAAAATTTCATTGTCCCCAAATTTGGGGAATGGATTGGATACAAAAATAACATGAGAAATGGGATATGGTTTAAATGATTCTAATCAAGTGGGAACTCTGGGGAATGGATTACAAAAATGGGCCTGGTGTATTTCCCCCAAATTTGGGAACTGGATTGAATAAAAAAAAATTGAGATGAAAAAAGTATAATATTTTTCAAACAATTCTAATCAAGTTGGAAATCTGGGGAATGGATTGAAAAAATTTGGCTGTAGTGTAATATTGCCTCAAAATTTGTGGAAGGGATTGAATAAAAAACATTGAAATGAAAAAATGGGATGTGGGAAATCCGCAGAATGGACCAGAAAAAAGAACATAATGAAATGAACAATTTCTCAGGAAATTCAACAGATGAGCAAGTAAGAAAAGTGATATATCATGGAAATCTCAGTATTTAATTTCAGTGATGGACGGTATTCAAAACCTCATGATGAAAAATGTTGTCAGTTTTAAATAAAATATTGTTTCCAGGTTGTAATTGCTTCCTTCTTAAAATTTATAGAGCTACACCTTGACAACTCAAACTATAACTGCTCATGGGTGGGCACTAGATCTTGAATATAAAGACCAATGTTTAAAACTGTGTAGCCTTTTGATTTGTTAGTTTTCAATGAAACTTCCGAAATGACTGGAAACTGTTTTAAAATCATTTTGAAACACAGAAATTAATATTCATCTGGGTCAGAAATTAAGGCTATGCATGGAATGGATATAACTCTTCCTAAGGAATCAATCACCTGTAACTATCTTGGCAAATATCACTTCTGTTCCCAATCAGACCACAATCAATCAATTTCAATTTCAAAGACCAAATTTGTGGTCCACATTCCTCAAAATGATCATAGCCGCACCCACTTACAGATTTAAGCCATGAGGAGAAAAGTTTGGAAGAAATGATGAATTGAGGAACTCTTGTCTGTGCAAATTTTAAATTCCATCTTTAACAGAATCATGGCTTGATTAAATCTGCATGATATTATTTTACTCATTTACAGCCAGTTATGTGAGCAGTAATCAGTTTATCTTGTATACTGAGGTATTTCTGAAAAATAAAATAACACAATCAATCAGGTAACTGGTACCAAGGTAGTGGATTTTCAAGTTTGGGGAGAAAATATTGATTAATCTTTCAAAAGAATTATTCTCCTTATTTTCATGAAAAGTTGTGTGCTGAGTGAGAAGTACTCCATTTGAAACTTGAATAAGATTGAGACAATCTCCAACAGAAATTGAAGAATTCTGGAAATCAGGATGACCTGCAACAAAAAAATTTGAAGCAAGGTGCAAAACATGAAAATCTCACCAGCATTCATACTTTTAACAAACTTACATAAAATATTTGAGGATGTCACCCTTTGAGCAACAGAAAAATTATTCCTAAATTCAACACCAAGAACCATTCATTTTTCCTCCAAAAGGTAAATTAAAATCCATCAGATATTGAAGGAGTCTTTCAAGCAACTAAATAGTATGCCAATGACTCATAGGTGCATCATATCAGATTTGCAAAGAATATCTTTTGAGATCTTCATCCTTTTAAGGATGTGTTGATATTTTTGAAACTGATTTTCTTCTTTGATTTCCAATGGAATTCCAAAGGTGAGATGAGTGGTTCTTCCATTTGGTAGATTCATTACTTCTATTCCATTTCCAGGACACACCACAGGCATTCTACCTGCTGATCTGATAACACCAAGCCATGAGTAAAGAATGAAGAGGGTTGAGAGTAATTTCATGCATGGACTATGAGTGAAAATATATGCTTCTGTTGACTATTAAAAAGATGTTTTGTTTTTTTGAGAAACTGCTTCATTCATAGCTGGATTTTGTTTTTCAGAAAAGATCCAGTTTCTGTTGATTCTTTTAAACTCTGTTGTTTGATCGAAATCTTTAAAAATAATTAAAATCTCATTCAATAGTTGTTCCCCATTTTTGAAATATAATTAGGGCGTATCAGAGTCAGCAAACCTGCCATTTTTCTGACCAAACCCGCCATTTTTAATGACAGGGTTTCTGAAATACAAATACCCCCTAACTTGTGTATTTCAAAATGGCAGTTTCATGAAAATGGCATATTTCAAACATCAAACCCGCCATTAAACCCGCCATTAATGCATCATCATCCATCCACCATCCATCACATCCAAAACACCCATCCACATCAGCAAATCCATACAAATCCCATCTCCACCACATCACACAAATATCATCTCAATTGCTTCACATCTCTATTGCTTCACATAAATCCCATCATCATCTCATCAACCCACATCAAATTACCATCTTTCTCAACATGTCCCATAAAACTTCCCAGCAGCAAGTTGTAAATGCCAAAAAGCTGAGTGAACTTTTGTTAGTATTTGACTGCCATTCAGACTCCAATTTGGAATCAACTTGGTTGGCTTTGAATGCTCTATTACAAAAGCAAAACATGGTTCCAAGAAGACAAACTCTCCACAACCCTATGTATGAAAGGCAAAATCTTCATCTCCTCCCCCAATTAAGCTTCCAGCAACTGTTCCAAACTCTATTGCCTTCATTCATAAACATCTTGGAGATGATTGAAGACCACCACATCTTCCAGAACAATTCTCAGAATCCTCAACGCAATCCAGCTATCCAACTGGCTTTTTCTCTTTGTAGATTGGGATCAAATGGAAATGGAGCAACAATTCATCAATTAGAAAATCTATTCTCAGTTGGTTATGGAACCATTGAATCATACACTAAAAGAGTCATGATTGCTATCCTATCTTTCCATTGCTCTGTCCTTTCTTGGACAACCAAAGAATAACGCAAGGAGATATCAAAATTAATGGAGACTGAAGGATTTCCTGGTTGCATTGGGTTTGTTGACAGAACCACCATCCCCTTGAGTCAAAAACCCAAGCTACATGGCAACCATTATTTTGATAAGAAAAAAAGGCAATTCATTCATTTCTTTTCCAAAACCTTTGATAACAACTTTTATGAAACCCTGAAAAAATATGTTTTATCTGTTTGTTTAGATAAGCTGTGGCACTAAAACTTGTTTGTGATAACAACAAGAAGTTCATATTACTCCACGCTGGCCTTCTGAGTTCTTGTCATGATTCATATGTTTTCAATTGGATGTGGATTGCCCAACAAACAGAGAACTACTTTGAAAAAGTTTAATACCTTCTGGCCAAATCAGCTTATGCTAGTAAGAAATATGTGGTTCCAGCATACCGGAATGTTTTGTCCAACAATCAAGGAAGAAGGTATTTCAACTATCATCTTGCCCAATCACAAGTTTGGATTGAGCATGCCATAGGAGTTCTGAAAGGAAGATGAGCCAGCTTGAGGGAAATGCATAACCAGCTTCAAAACTCCAAAGACATGAAGTTCCTCATCAACTGGATTATACTTTTTGTAATCCTTCACAATCTTTTGGCCAACGTCAAAGATGAATGGGATAAAATATTTGAAGATGATATTCCTGATATGCCTCAAGTCATACCTGTCTCATCTTGTCCCTCATCTTGTTCTATGAGAGAACAGATTCTTCCTCTCACCCTTGCTTGCTTTGATGAGTAATGTTTGATTTTGAATTAGGTAAAAAATCCCTTCACCAATTTTTTTTTGGTTTTGGTTTCTCACCCAAGATTCCTAGGCTGAGTTGGGGTTTTTTTTTCTCATTTGGTGGGGTGGACTCAGAAAAAAAAGACTCAAAAATTCCAAACCACCAGTTAAACCACCCACCTCACCCCACCAAACCACCAGTTGGTCCACTCCTTCCTCCTCCTCACCAACCATCTCCACCTCACCCATCACCTCCACCTCACCCATCACCTCCACCTCATCCATCACCTCCACCTCACCCATCACCTCCACCTCACCCACCACCTCAACTTGTCCTTTAGTTGGAACCCCTGGTAAGCTTTCCCCCCCCTCCTCCTCATCCTCCCCATCATCAAACACTCATCCTTTGATTCATCCACCTCCATCCCCCTTCAGGCCCTCCACCCCCTTGGTTGATTCCCCAGCCAAGCTCCCCCCTCCCTCCTCCTCATTCCCATTTTCCCTCCCTCTCACCCCATCTCACTCCCTCCCACTCACTCACCAAAACCCCCCTCTCCCCCCTCCCCTGGTCTCCCTCCCATCTTGCTTGGCTCAACCACCTCAACCCCCCTTGCCCCAGTCTGCCCCCCCTCTCATCTCACTTTCCCCCTTGCTCCGGTCTGCCCCTCCTCCCATCTTGCTTGGCTCAATGGCATTGCCCCCCCTTGCTCCAGTCTGCCCCCCCCTCCCATCTTGCTTTCCCCCTCACTCCAGTCTTCCCCCCCCTCCTTGCTTGGCTTGCCGGCCCTGCCCCCCCTTGGTCTCCCTTGGCTTGCCGGCCCCACCCCCCCTTGGTCTCCCTTGACTTTCTGGCCCCGCCCCCCTTGCTCCAGTCTGACCCCCCCTCCTTGCTTGGCTTGCCAGCCCCACCCCTCCTTGGTCTCCCTTGGCTTTCTTGTCCTGCCCCCCCCTTGCTCTAGTCTGCCCCCCCCTCCTTGCTTAGCTTGCCAGCCCCTCCCCCCCCCTTGGTCTCCCTTGGCTTGCCGCCCCCCCCCCTTGGTCCCCCTTGGCTTTCCGGCCCTGCCCCCCCTCCTTGCTTGGCTTGCCGGCCCTGCCCCCCCTCCTTGCTTGGCTTGCCGGCCCTGCCCCCCCTCCTAGCTTGGCTTGCCGGCCCTTCCCCCCCTCCTTGCTTGGCTTGAAGGCCCCACCCCCCCTTGCTCCAGTCTGCCCCCCCTCCTTGCTTGGCTTGCCAACCCCTCCCCCCCCTTGGTCTCCCTTGGCTTTCTGGCCACTCCCCCCCTCCTTGCTTGGCTTGCTGGCCCTGCCCCCCCCTTGGTCTCCCTTGGCTTGCCAGCCCCCCCCTTGGTCTCCCTTGGCTCACCGGCCCCGCCCCCCCCTTGATCCCCTGCAAGCCACCCCCCTCACTTGCCTCGCCTCCAGGAGCCATCCCCCCTGGCCCACCAAGCCCAACCCAAGGCCCGCCCCAAAAGCCTGGCCCAATTTGCTTGCACCCCCATATTTTTTTTTTTTTTTAGTGATGACGTGACCGTTTTTTTTTTGTAATAAGCCTGGCCCAATTAGTTCACGCCCATGCCCAGTAATTTTTTATTTTTTTTGTTTTTGTTTTTGGTGATCACGTGACTGATGTTTATTTTTTATTTTTTATTTTTGGAAATCCTTTATTTACGGCTTCTCCTTCAATTCAATTGCTTCTCCAACCATACTCACAAGTTATACGCTAAATTGAATCCCTTCTTGATCCTCAACCCAAGTGGAGCATTTTCCTGGGAGGGAACAAGATGGAAGGAGATGAGGTGCCAAACATAAAGAGAGGTGGAAAGCAGAGGTATTTGAAGCAAAAGAGGGATCAAATGAGGGCATCAGAAATCTCTTTGGAACTTGCCAAAGAGGGCATGAAAGAAATGGTTGTATGGTCTGGAAAGAAACTACAAACTTTGGATCTATATCCTGTCATCACTTCTGAAAAAAAAAGAACAATTGAAAACCCTCACCTGTTGAGTTTAATCATTCCAAGAAGACAATCAAGCAATTCCATTTCTTCAGCCATGGCAAAGTAATTTTTCATAATAAATCTGATCACAATGGTCTTGTTGCAATGATTGAATTTGGCCTGTTGGAGAAACTTTCTGACCAAGACAAGAAGGAAATCAACTTTGTGACAACTTTCCTTGACCATTCAAAAACATTTGTCAACACTGTTGGTCCCTCAAGATCTTGGGGTTGAAAAATCTGGGAAATTGGATGGAAAAAATTGATGGAACCCTTTGAGTTATTTGGACCCTATGTGAAGAAATAATAAATTCAATCTTCCCCTCAAGAGTATGCTTTTCTCAATCTTAAGGCAGAGAAAGTCTCTCAAATTTTAGGAAAAATGTTTTGAAATTTGGCCAGACTTCCCTTTGAATCAAACTGTGAAATAATGAAGGACAAAGGCCTCCCCTCCTTCTCATCACTCAAATTTGGTTCTTGGCCTACTCCCTTTGACTTCTCTTTTCATTTCAATTTCACATCCCATTCCTTTTACAACTCAACTCAAATTTACAAAGGTGACATCTCTGAGTATTCCTTTTTAATTACAGTTCCAACCAAGAAATCAAATGTAAAACTTATTGAAACCACAGATGAATATGAAGTATCAGATGGCCAATTTGTTTTTCCTGACCTTGGATTTTGAATTGATTTCAAGCAAACAGGTATAGTGAAAATGGTTTGGGCAGCCAATAAATACAAGCACTGTACTTTTCCTTCTGTGGAGACTGCTACTCATACAAGAATGGCAATTTCAATAAAAATCAACAAAACAACTCAAAGCACTTCCAGGGACTTGGGGAGTGGGAAAATATACACCAGTTAAAAAAATATAAATAAAAATAAAAAATATTTTTTATTGGTGTTCTTAAAAATAGTCTTAAGTATTGTTGTAATCAAAAATGATTTTTTTCTTTGTAGGTTTTTCATCAAAGCAAATATATTTACAAGCCCAGAATTTGAGTAATCTGCTTTAATTCATCTACTGTTCTACTTCTACCAATTTATGTTTCAGCCATTGACCACTTATCCTTTTTTTCTGTTTCCAGTTGTTCCCTCTCCATTTCCAGTTGTGCTTGCTGTTGATCCTTCTCCTTTTCCTCTTTTTGAAATCCTATCTTAGCCTGTTTCAACTTCCACTCAAAATCCCATTTTTGTTGATGAGGCAAACTATTGGCTTTCTGCTTTTGAAAATAAATAGCCAGCTGACAATCCCACTTCTCCTTTTCAAAATGAAGTTTTCCAGATTCAATTTGCAATTTAACTGTTTATCAGAGGGGAATAGGAATCAGATTGATTTTGAAAGCAAGGATAATCCAATGGGCTTACTTGAATCTTGCTTCTCCATGATCTTTTCAAAGCCCAAAAAATTTGAAGTGTTTCTCCTCTTTTGAATGCTATTTTGGTTGATGTTGATGGAATTGGAGGCCTTTTGCTTTCCCTTTGCAGAGGAGGTTTTTGTGGGAGCATCATTGCTCTCATTTGAAGGGGATGTGGAGGCCCCATTGGCTTGAGTTTTTGGCCATTCAGGAATGGATGAGCCTGTTTCTTTTGAATCTAAATCATTCAGGATTAATCAGACAGAAGAGAAAAGAACTTGGTTCCTTACTTGAGCAGATGTTGATGGCAATGGTGATACAGGAATGACATCCTCCTAATTGGCCAAGTTCTCCAGTTCTTCCACCCCAGGAAGAGAGAAATCAAAAGAAGTAAGTGAGGGGTCCAAGGTTGGGTTTGACTCATCAATCAATGCGGAAGTAGACGTGATTGGAGCTGATTGTGTTTGAATATCCTCCTTTTAATTGGATGGTGGCCACTCAAAGGCAAAGTTTTCATAAAGGTCCTCATTGCTAGGCTGAGCATCCCCAGCCAAGTCCTTGGAATCAACTGAATCAGATTTTTGGGTGTCAAAAGCAGCTGGAGGGGTGATGTGGGCCTTCTTTCCAAAGATTTCATCCATTTGAATATAAAATTGACAAATGGAGTCCAACTTATCAACCACTGAGTTGATTCCCTTGGCTTTGTTGGAGTTGGTGATACCTAAGCCAGTAGAGATTGAGATGGAGTGGGCCTTTTGGTACTTGGCTCAATAATTCTTGAATCACTCCCTCATCTGTTTGGATGACAGATCCAGCCTACATTTTGTTTTATTCTTGAGTTCATTTGCAATCAGGAGATAAACATTGACCTTAGAGGATGGAGGTTGGCCAACACCTGTTTCATTGTACAATCCAAAGCAAGCATTGTAGGTGGACAGAATTTTGAGCTAGTTTACCAGGATGATGTGATCAGCTCTCTTGAGCTGACTTGAGCATTTTAAAGCTGATGGGGGAGGATTGTTGGATTTTGAGTTCCTGGGGGATGTTTGCTTTGGTCAATTGTATTCTTTATTGGAATTTCAGGGGGAGGATTGCTGAGGGGCCATTATGAGAGTGATGAAGCAAAGAGGATAGGAAGAGATGAGAGTGATTAAGTGACAAGAGGGATAAAGAAATGAGAGTTAGGATGTGATGAAAGAAATAAAGCAATGAGGGTGAGGGAGTGATAGGACAGTGCTGCAATGAGAGTTAGCTGGATGTGATGAAAGTGATAAAGGGATTAGAGTGATGAAGTGATGAGGATATTGATGCAATGAGATTTAGCTGGATGTGATGAAAGCAATAAAATGATGAGATTGATGAAGTGATCAGGATAGTGATGAGGAAATAAGGAGCAATGAATCAAATTTTATTCCAATGAGGTTGGAGGTAGAATTTTTACAAGGTCATAGGTGGAAAACCAGGGGTGTACAAAGTGGACAGGTGGTGGAAGCCTTTATATAATTTACTTGAAAAAACCCAATTATTTCCAGGTAACTCTGAAATTTATGATTTGAAATAAGTGGGTTTTTTGATTTTTAATGGTGGGTTTGAAATGGCGGGTTTGCTTAAGTACAATACACCCTATTGTGATGATTGATGCTTATATTACATTTTTGAGAACTATTTGATCTGTGATTCCAGTGTGAATTAAATCTTCCACTGTGAAATCAAAGCAATAATTTCATATTTAAAAGTGGGTTTTCTGGCTGAAAAAGTGCCAATAGCATTCCAAACAACTTTCTTCATTCAAAAGGGTGAGTATCCTCATTGTCTTCTTGCATTTGATTTTTAAAAATGATGACCATCCTCAAGTAAAACCTTTTCCCAATCTGCCTCCCTCAAAGTTAGATAATAAATTATATTGAACTGCTTTAGGTTTTCAAATGCAGTGGCACCAACAAATTTTTTCAAAAAGCCATCAATTGCATTTATTTTGAAATATTATCTGAGCATAGTTATTACTTGTGTTAATCTTTTAAGAAATTCATCCAGGGCTTCATCTGGCTCAAAAAATCCTGTTGATGGTCATGAAGATGAATATCAAACCTATACCTGTACAGATCTTAACATTCATGTGGCATTGGTACTTTGATAAAAGTTAAGTATTATAAGGAACAAACCAGGAATTATCAATGAGGAAGTTTGCATGATTCCTCCTCATTAAAATGTTAGTACCAATCTGGAACTACTTTCACCCACAATTTTAAATAACTTGTAGCAAATTTGGAACCAAAAAGTAAGGAGAGGAGGAAGCCTGAATGTGTGTACATCAAATCAAAGTTAGATGGACAGGGGGTTCTAAAAATTTTTAATGTTCCAAAAAAATCTTGAACAAAGTGAGGAATTAGTGTTCATTCCATGTATTGTCAGTGTCCTCTGTTACAGTCTTTTTTACATGTGTTATACTTGTTACATGTGTTTTCCTTGTTGCATGTGTTTCCCCTGCCACATTGTTGTCCCTGTTAAATTTTTTTCCTGGTCAATTGTTTTCCTGGTTACATAAATTAGGGTGTATCAAAGTTAAGCCAACCCGCCATTTTTTCATGGCGGGTTTCAACCCAAATCCCCCATTTCAAACCCTCCAATAAAAATCAAAAAAACCAACTTATTTCACATCAGACGTGTCAAAGTTACCTGAAAATAAATGGATTTTTTCAAATAAAATCTCCCCCCATTCATGATTAATTGAGAGATCAATTGGAGATCAATTGAGAGATCAATTGGCAATTGCTTGGCAATTCCAAGTCTATATATGTTTTTTGAATCATCTCCTCCCATCTTGTTCCCTCCCTACCTTATACTTTGATTGGGGTGAGGATCAACAAGGAATTCAATTTTTTGTATAAAATCTTGAGATTGCTTGATTGATTGGAAATCAATCCAGCAATCAATCGGCAATCAACTGCTCAATCAATTGGCAATTAATTTCTCAATCAATTCATGATTTATTGAGAGATTGATTGGAGATCAATTGAGAGATCAATTGGCAATTCCACGTCTCTATATGTTTATCAAATAATCTTCTCCCATCTTCTTTCTTCCCAACTTTATACTTTGATTGGGGTGAGGATCAACAAGGAATTCAATTTTTTGTATCAAATTTTGAGGGTAGTGGCAGTTTTACAACCCAAAATTTTGAAAACTATGGGATTTGAACCCATGAACTCAACCTTGATGAGTGATGCTTTAACCACTAAGCTAAGTTTTCTATTGCCTGATGTGCCAATGTGCCTTTCCAAACACATCATCCCCACTTTGTTTAGTCTCCTTCTCACTCTACCAATTCCCCCCCCCCCTTGGGGACGTGTGGTCTGTCTCTTCTCATAGCTACTCATCACCTTTTCAACCCTATGATCATCCTCAACCCTTGGCCCATCAATTGGATGAAGGGGGGGGGGCTGGTTGATCAGCCCATCAGTTGGTCAAAGGGGTGGGGGCCGGTCAATTGGCCCGTTGGTTGGTCAAAGGGGAGGGGCTGGTTGCATTCAAAGGGGGGGGGGGGGGTGGTCAAGATGGGATCAAGAAGAAGGAGAGGTTTAGTGAGGTTATGGCTGATTGCGATTATCTTTGGATTACTATTTTTTATAATCTCAATGTTTATCAGATATACAGTTGCAAGTGTCTTATTTATTCCAATTTCTTTAGAGATGGGAAACTCTATGAACATCAACAATGCAAGGCTTTTGATCTTTCTCAAAAAATTTATTTCCTCAAATGGGATGGTTTTACCGGTCTCTTTGTTCCCTAACAAGTTAGGTTTCTTTCCCTCCCTCTTTGTTCTTTGAAACCCTCAAAGCATCTTGAACCATGTGGCCTTGAGGCATGTTGATTTCATCATTTATTTTCTTCCTTTACTGACTTGGATCTTGACTTTTGGTCAGATGTTGGCATTGTTACAAAACAAAATGGATTTAAATTTAAAGGATGAGTTTGGGATTTGATATCTAACCTCAAGGAATTTCTTAAAGTTTGGCTTGATCTCAAGTCTTTTTGGATTTTTGATCACCTTGAACTTTGGGTTTATCATCTGATTCATCTTTGGTTATTCATCCATTTGATTGCTTTCTGGTCAAGTCAATAGCCACACAAGTCCTCTTGCTTGACTTTGTTTTTTGTTCACAAAGACACTTATCAAAATAGGTCAATCTCTTTTCATTGAACTTTTCATCCTTGATTGCCTCTTTCTCATTCTCCGCATCATTTTTCCCAGGAAGAAATAACCAATAGAAGAGTTAAAAAAAATTAAAAGTGTCCATTATTCATCATCTCATGTCAATTTACAAATTCAACTTTCTCTTTCTATTTCTTTCTACCAAAACCCTCCTGTATAATGATTGAATGGGACAACGTTATTGAAGATATCTAAGGATGCCACACCGCAATAGCCACCACCTGAGATTTCTTGGAGGATTGTGAAAATCACCCAATTGATTTTCCCAAAGTTTTGATCTAATGCCTTGAGAGGGAAGACCAATCCAGTTTGCAACCAGTTGGCATTGGTGATGATGAAACCATAATTGAGAGTGAATGTGCTTTGGGTGATTGGATCTAGATAGGATTGCCTCTGATGCTTGATGAGCTTGATATGATCCGGGTTGATCAAGGGGAAAATCAACAGAAAAAATTTTTCCCTTCAAAAGTTTTTAGTGTTTGAGAAGATGGTGATATCACTGGCTCAAAACTTGGACTCTGTTGGATCATCAAAGGGGAAAAGATGGTGATAAGGGGCTAGATGGATGACAGATGGACCAATTGGATCTGTTTTATTGTTGAATCAAATAGAAAAAAACGGATTGGTGATGGTGGATTTACAGATATCACCAGCTATGTTGGCATCCAAACTGCTGAAGATGATCTTACAATCTTGGAAGAGCTTGGGATCACACTCTTGAATAATCAGATCTTGTGCATTGGGAGGGATGGGGAAAGATTGCTTCCATTGGACCAAGTCTTCATATGGCTTAACAGCCAATTGGTACAAGGCACCTAGCTTGGTTAACTTGGAGTGGGGATGGTTTGACTGCAGGACAATGAACCATTGACCAATGGTACCTGCAGTTGAAGCCCATCCAGCGGATGGTGGAGTCCAATGATGACAGTCTTGGTGAGTTCTGGATCTAAGTACCATTGGTTGGGGTTGGGATGAGGGAGAGGATGGGAAATAGGAGCAAGGGCAGAATCAAGCATGGTGGGTTCTTGACTACCTGTGGCACCCAGTACTTGGGTGTTTTGCATGCCATGGATGATGGATGGATGATAATGGTGGGTTGGATGTTTGAAACCCGCCATTTGAAGGGTTATGTGTATTTCAGAAACCTGCCATTAAAAATGGTGGGTTTGGTAAAAAAAAATGGCCGGTTTTTAATGGCCATTTTGCTAAATTTGATACACCCTATTAATTTTTGGCCCTTTTTGTGGGTGATAGTAAAAAATAAACCTTACATATGTAAAAAAATTTAGCATAAAAATATTTCAAAAAAATTAACAGAAAACTTGCATATGTATGTACATAAATCACACAAAACTTATGTACATGGAAAGAGTTTGTTGAAAAGTATGAAATTTACATATTTACACACATCAGTTTGTATTTGAATTTTGGTTAAAAAAAAGCAGAATGAAAAAAAAGTGGACTGAAAAAAAAGGAGACTGAAAAAAAAGGTAGACTGAATTATATGCAAGGCCTGCATTTGAAAGGATTTCTCAAGGAGGCCAACATTGGTATTTGCCAACCCTTGAAAAACCAATTCTTTTTATATTTATAGATATGTACTATAGGCAAAGCTATCACAGGCAGTAGCTATTTGAAAAAATAATTCTATGGAAATGACCACTTTTTTTTTGCGAGTTTCATTTATTTTCTCAAATCTTCTACTCCTTATAAGAAAGTGACGTCTGTTTTCCCTGGCATAAATTTACTTGACTTTATACCCATTTTTGACATTTTTGGTTGATCTTTTGGTTTTGGAATTTTCCCAATGTTGATGATGCACCTCTTGCATGCTATCAATGGGAAAAGTGCAAAATTGCACTGGGCAAGAGGGAATCCTCTCCTAATTTGGGGGAAATTTGCCATAGTCTACTATACTTAAAGAAAATTGGGTTGTACACCCTTGGAAAAATCTGGCTTTTTTTGCTTTGGATGTATGGAAACAATTCATTTCCCAATTTCAAGGATGCACAACATGAATCTGTCACAAGGGCTTCTGGAGTGAAAGAAGGGCTTGGCACGTGAGTACTGAACTCACAGCAGGGTTAGGAAAATATTGGGTGAGGGAACTTGGAAGGGAGCCAAATAAGTCATAGAGTAAGGGATGAGAGTGCTTGGATGACACTTTCTGGGATAGATGTCTTAGTAAGAATTAGTGAACTGATTTCTTGATGGAAGAGAATCAGGAAAGGGGGAAAGAAGACCAGTTTGAATAGAAATGATCTGACAAGGAGGTAGCAAGGAATCTCCAAGGAAACAGGTCTAACTAGGTGTACTACAAGCCAATGATTTATAGTTGCAGGTTTAGTGACAGGCTCAGTCAATGCTACAATGAAGAGACTCTTGGTAAAGTTCTACTACATTGGGATAGGCTTCCTATCACATTCAACATAAGAAAAAAGGATACATATTCTTGAAGGTGTAATACCTGAGACATGTTTTGGATTGGGTTTGACTGTGAGAAAAACCTGTTTCTGACTTGAGTAGGAAGCTGAAAGAAGATTTTTTTATCAGTTTTTCAGTATTCTAAGTAATTCTATTGCATGCATGAATTAAAAAATATTTGGAATTAGGGGGAATTTAAATTCTATGTGTACAAATAAATCTCAGTATACCATCAAGAAAATCATTTTTGTTTTAATTATTTATTATATTTAATTAAATGTTATTGGTTGCTGTAAAATTTTAACAATAATCAATATTTTCATCACTTTAACAATCAAAAGGGGAAATATTTTATTTTTAAAATTCTTTCTTTTTTCATTCTTTTGAATACACATTTTTTTTGGAAATTTTGAATGCTTCAATTAATTTTTGGTTGAATCATTCTTTGATTTCTTGCTTATTTTTCTTTTATTCACTTTTTTGGGGTGTTGTGGTCTTTTGTAGACACATTCCAGAAGTAAAACACAGCTAGCAAGGACTGAGGAGTGGACATTTTCTCATCAATAATCAAGTGCAGAGCCATCAATGATCAAGTGCAGAACCATCATTGATCAAGTGCAGAACCACCAAAAAGAAACATGTTTTGTGTCAAGTTGTTATATGGGGGGAGCTGATTGGTTGGAATAAAAAAGAACACTGGGTTACCAAACACCAAAGATGGACCTGCAGGGAAGGTTGGCCAGACTAGAATTCCCAGATATGGAAAACAAAAGGGATTGACTGCAAGAGAATGTACAAGTAAGCAATGGGTGCACAACTAAGGAAAGTTTGACATTGATTGAAGGGAAAACAGGGCAGATTCAGTGATTGGGGGTAACAACATGGGAATACAACAGGTCCTTGAGGGGTTGTACCAAAGTGATATCCAAAAGCCCCCAGAGATGTAAGTCAAAAATGGCCTGACAACCAATGGGGGAACGTAATTAGACCGTCTTGTTGTAAATTCAACAGATTGGGCAGGAGCACCTGATGCACGTCCTGAGACTGCAAATGGTCAGAAGAAAGTAAGGTAGAGTAGGAAAATGGAGTCAGTTTGTAACTTCTATGGTATTTGATATATAAAATCAGAAGTGTTTGAGAAGACAAAATTCATCAAAGATAGAATAAACCAACAAAGGGTTGATATACGGGAATCAAACTGATTAAAATTATAACCCAAGAGTTTGAATAGCAGTATCTGTGTTGTGTCTTGCAAAAGCATCAACTCTTTCTACCAGTACTATCCTGTCAAAAACTTGCACAGCTAAAGGAATATTGCAGAGGAGTTTACCCAAAACTAAGGAGTGGACCTAATTTATTCTTAAGCAATGTTTTATGCATCACAGCGGTTGGTTTTGTATTTGTGAACTTGCCACAGCAGCTGGTGATGTGTTTGCAAAATTATTTTTATTTTTATTGATTTCATTTAAACTGGTCTCATTTTGATTTAACCTCAGTTAAAGTCTCTTATGTTTTTTTAGACTTTTTGATTTTGTGATTTTGTGATTTTTTATTTTTTATTTTTTATTTTTTATTTTTATTTATTTTCATTTTTGTGGGTTTTTTTGGGGGTTTGTTTTTTTGGTTTTTTTTGGTATTTTTTTGGTATTTTTTTTGGTATTTTTTTTGGTATTTTTTTTGTTTTTTTGGGGGTTTGTTTTTTGATTTTTTTTTTTGGTTTTTTTTTGGTTTTTTTTTTTTGGTTTTTTTTTTGGTACTTTTTTTGGGGTTTTTTTGTTTTTTTTGTTTTGTTTTTTTTTCTGTTTTTTTTCTGTTTTTTTTTCTGTTTTTTTTGTGTTTTTTTTTTCTGTTTTTTTTTTCTGTTTTTTTTTTCTGTTTTTTTTTCTGTTTTTTTTTTCTGTTTTTTTTTCTGTTTTTTTTTCTGTTTTTTTTTCTGTTTTTTTTCTGTTTGTTTTTTCTGTTTTTTTTTCTGTTTTTTTTTCTGTTTTTTTTTCTGTTTTTTTTTCTGTTTTTTTTTCTGTTTTTTTTTCTGTTTTTTTTTTCTGTTTTTTTTTCTGTTTTTTTTTTTTCTTTTTTTTTTCTGTTTTTTTTTTCTGTTTTTTTTCTGTTTTTTTTTCTGTTTTTTTTTTCTGTTTTTTTTCTGTTTTTTTTTTCTGTTTTTTTTTCTGTTTTTTTTTCTGTTTTTGTTTTTCTGTTTTTTTTTCTGTTTTTGTTTTTCTGTTTGTTTTTCTGTTTTTTTTTTCTGTTTTTTTCTCTGTTTTTTCTGTTTTTTTTTGGTTTTTTTTCTGTTTTTTTTTCTGTTTTTTTTTCTGTTTTTTCTGTTTTTTTTTTCTTTTTTTTTTTTTTTTCTTTTTCTTTTTTTCTTTTTTTTTTTTTTTTCAGGGCATTGTTTTTCTCACGCATCTCACCCTTCATTTCATGCAATTTGATGTTGTCAGGCGGTTGTGCCCCTTCAATATTTCATGCAAAAAAACTATTCCACGCATGTTTTGAGAATTCATTTTTTTCAAATTCTGACTACGCAGCCCCATAGCAGGTATTCTTAATCCCCTAACAAAAATCTGGGGTATGTTTGGGGGCATTAGAACCCCTTCCAAGATGCAATCAAAAAATGAAAGAATTCTGCAAAAACAAATTTTTGCAAGGGTTTTCGCATCCTTATTTTGGCTATTTTTGTTATTTCAGCTGCCAAAAATTTTGAAAAACATTCAAAGAGCTTTCAAATATTCTTTTCATCTGTTTTGCATGTATCCTTTCACCTTAAAAAATTCCTCCAAAAAACACAGAAAATCAAAAAAATCAAATTTATCTTTAGACATTTGAATCCTCTTATTTTCCTTTTTATTTCATATTTTTGGGTGATTCAATCTATCAAAAACTCAAACCAACAGTTAAAGATCATTATTATTATTTTTTTTCACATTTTTTGGATTTATTATTTTACCTTAAAAAATTTCTTTAAAAAAGCAAACAGTATGAAAAATTCAATTTTCTCATTGGACTTTTTGATTCTAATTTTTTTTACCTTTTGAATATTTTTTTGGTGTTTCAAGCTGTTATAAATTTAAAAAAACTATTGAAGAGCTTTTTAATTTTTTTTTCAGAATTTTTGGGTTTAATTTTTGACAAAATTCCATTGAAAAATAAATGAATTTGAAAAATAAAAAAATTTGAAAAATTCAAGTTTCTCACTGGATTTTGAATCCTTTTTTTGGCCTTTATAATTGATTTTTTTGGGTAATTCAAGCTTTCAGAATGTTAAAAATAACAAAAAAAAAAATTTCTTGAATACTTTTTAAAGATCATCCACATTCTTGCATACACCTTACAAACTTCATTCAAAAATTAAAAATAAGGAACAAACATGGATACAAATATTAAAATCATTAAACTATGATTGGTTTTATTTTTCAACTTGATTTTTGCAAAGGGATAAGAACCTCATCAACAAGATAAAAATTTCTCTGGCAATATTTTTCCAACATTTGAAATGCTTTGTCACATAGCTTTTCCAAAGTGGATCTAACCTGGGAGCTGGCCAATGATCAGATGAGACTATATGTTTGGATTCTTCTAAAAGAATGGAGCAAATAGGAAAAGATTTGGAATTTGGAGTGGGAGGTTAATTCAGAGTTTTTTTTTTTATTTTTCTTGATTTTTTTAATTTTTTTAATGTTTTAATTTTTTAATTTTTTTTAATTTTTTGATTTCTTTTTGATTTCTTTTTAATTTCTTCCTTTTTGTTTATTTTTGTTTATCCTCCCTATGGAAACAATGAAAAACTTGGCCTAAGTTGTCAATCAATCTCAGAGTCATTCCTCAAGGGCCTCTTTCACCCTTGCAGGGGGACCACATGGGGCTTGTTACAGAAAACAACTGCTGAATTGATGGGAAACTTGGGTAAGTTGTCCATAATGCCGACAGGTGCAAAAAGCAAAAAAAAAATTAGAATCAAAAATTAAAAACCAAAAATTTAAATTTTCAAATTTTTTAAAAAAAATCAAGAAACAAATAATTATAATTATAATAACAATAATAAAACAGAGAAACCAGAAAAACAGAAAAAAATATATAAATATATATAAAAAAAAAACAAAATTAAAAAGAAAAAAAAAGAAAATAGAAAAATAGAAAAAAATTCAATAAAACAGAAAAAAGTAAAAATAAATAAAAAATAAAAATAAATGAATGGAAGATTAATCAATGAATAAAAAATAAATAAATAAATATTAATAAAAATTCAAATATAAAATTGATGGAAAGCTCAATTCATAAAAAAGAAGAAAAAAAAACAAACAAACAAACAAACATTGAGTAAGAAAAATTTCAGAACAAAACTAAAATTATTCTTGAGACCACTGAGCCACCTTCCCACGCTGTTAAGGATCTGACAGTATCCAGCCCATTTTTCTCCATTCTTTTGAATATAATTTTCTCAATTTCCTTTTTTTCCAAAACCAGATTAATATGTGCCGCCAGGATGAAATTTTTTCTTTGAGGAGAAATAAAAAAAAGTTATTCTATAAATAATGAGAAAATTTCATTTTTTTTTGAATGGAATAGATAAAATTTCAACTTGAAGCTTGATACCAATTGATAAAATTGTTCATATAACACAGCTCTGAACCAAATTTCTTACAACTGTTGAAAAAATATGGCATTAAAAATAAATACAAAATTCCCAATTCTTCCTGTTATGTAAAAAATTTGAATTCACTTCATGCATCAAATGAATATGGTGCCAAAATTATCTGAGAAAATCTGGGTATTAATTTGATGTTTGTATACAAAAACTGTAAAAAATCACCAAAGGTTTCACTCACCATCCCAGGTACTACAACTATCAAATGGTTCAGCTGTTTTTCCATGGTGATTGTGGAAAGCACTCAGGCCTGGAATTTCTACGCTGGGAGTTTTGGTACTGGGATGCCCAATGGGTCCTTGGCTACTTCACTGTCACCTAAAGTTTGACAGTGACCCGGAGCAGGAAACTTATTTCTGCTCAACAATCAATCACTCCTCTTCAATCCCAGTCTGCCTATCAGGACAAATCCTTGTCCCCCCACTCTGATGATCAAGATCAAAATCCTCCCTCATCCCTCTAATGAGAAGGAAAATTAGCAGATCTATTGCCTCCAAACCACCTGCCACTTTCTCACTACCTGGAACAACTAAAAATTTAATCATACTCCCCCAAACCCACACAGACCTATCACAGATACAGCAAGTACACTAATAAATTTGGTGATAATGTTGATAAAATCAGTGAAATTGATGATGATGGTGGATAAAACTTTAATAGCACTGGTAATGGTGATAATTATTGCCAGGGTGGCAGCTACAATTATGAGACAAATGGTGGTGGATCTGATTATAAAAATGGTGCTGTATATGAATATCATGACAGTGGTGGAAATAAATATCAAAACTATTGGTTTTTATCCTTATTGCCTTTGTCTCTACTCATCTTATCCATATTATTTCTCATGTTTAAACAGTTTTTTTTTGGCCTCTCATCTCTCAACTGTTTTAACAATAAATGGTATATGAAAAACAGGGTTGGTTCTTCTCCTATCTCCTTTTCCTTCACCAGGGTATGCTGGAGGGTGGGTTTTTCTCCCTTTTTTTATGTCTTTGCTTTTTGTCAGGCTTCCATTGTCATTCCAAGGGGTAGGTGTTGGGACTTGGATTTCCAATGGTTACTTGGGTGTGTTGCTGTCACCCACAGGTTGAAAGTTACCCAGAGCAGGATAATCATACCTGCTCTGTGTCCCATTGCTATGATTCCTTACCAATTTCCCATTCATTGTCACTGCAGGGAGTTTACAGTTCAAGGAAGTACCATGTACATGTTATTCATGGCACTATGTACTAATAAGTGAGCAATTATGTTATAAAATCTGCAGAAGGATGTACATAAGGATCCCAAAGGGATAAAACATAATGGAATACAGGATATACAGAGTAGATAAGGTTAGAGGTATGCATAATCCTGGGAGATTAAGTATTTGCAACCCTGGTAGATTAAGTATATGAAAGCCATGGGTACTAATGTGTATACCAGTGGTAGATAGACTACAGGTAGATACTAAGTTTATGTAGCTCCTAGGTGTATTTAATTGGATGATTTCCTTTTCAGTTATAATTACTTTGATCTGAAGTTACTTCTGAGGTACATTTACTGTGATTATAATGGCTGGGTTTCAATTTTGAAAGTACCCCCTGGGGAAAAGGAGGGCATCTACTGATGACAATTAAGTAATCATATTGAGTAGCTTTAAAGTCCTTCTTTTTGCCAGCCATTTCTGACCTGAGGTTCCCTTCACCATATCCAAAGCCTTCACCACAATAAACCCCTCTAAATTCCCTATCTTCCTACAACAGATCCACTAAACCACCCTACTCCATGTAGAAGACCAAAAAATACTAAACTGCTAAAAATAATTATCCAGCTGTGAAAGATGTAAGAAGATGAAAAGAACATGTTCAACCAGCATCCACAATAACTTTTCTAAATGAAAAAGATGTTGCAAATATGGAATAGCCGTTAAATGGATAAAATGAACAGGAAGGCCTTGGGTCAAACCCTTTGGGTTCAGGAGAAGAGTCAACTCTTTCAATTCAAGGAAGCCCCCTCAATGAGTCCATGTCACTGCGGTGTGAGTCTAGGCTCACCAGTAATAATCAGGTATCCCTGGCTGACTAGAGACTTGACTTTACCATGATGGTTTCCCCAATGGCTTCACATTTAATGATCAATTTCCAGAGAAAATCACCATGAATTTTTTTTTCTGGTAGAATTCAAAAAGATGGAAAGACAGTTAATACATGATTTCTTCTGAGTCTCCTGTTAAATTCTTCAAAGGTGACCCATGAATTCTCATTTGATTCTTCCAGTTTTCCACTGTGTTTCTAATTGGTTTCTGAAGGACTTATCAAAGGTGTCTTTTCATTTTTGATTATTTTCCCCCCAAGAATCTCCTTGATTTCTCCCTGTTTTCTCTTTTATTTCCTTCAGATTAATATTTCATCTCTTTCAGCGCTGTATTATTTTCAAATAATTTAACCCAATTTCATCTCTTCCAAGTAAATATATCTTCAATTACTCACCTTTATTCCACTTATCTGATTCATAAAGTGTCAAAAATATCACCTACAATTTAATATGGTACAGAAAACAGGAAAATTCATGTTTGTAATGGATCATTTCATATTGAAGAAAAAATAGGTGAGATGAACTTTTTCTTGTATAAGGATAATGTGAAAAAGCTGAAATTATCTCCCATGACCATTTTTCAAAACCATGTTTTAGCTTCTGCATACTGCTTTCCAATAATTAAGTAATTAAAAGCTGTTGGATTCCAAAAGGGATCACCATGCATTTATTTTTTTTAAAAAAAATAAAATACACATTCTAAAAAGCATAATTTCACATTTACATCACAAAAAAACATATAAAATCCTCATTTCACATTTTTTGTTCATTTAATTATATTGAGAGGTTTAAAATTACATAATTTCTGATAATCATAGAAAGAGTGAAATCCTTGGGGATTGAAAACAGTTCAAAAAATTTTAAAGGACCTAATTTACCATTCACCATGAAAAGAATAGTGGCACCTGCCGGCAGGTGTAGCACCTGAATCTTGTTTTGGTTTTGTTTTGAATCTGAGAAAACTCTGTTTCTAACTTGAGCTGGAACCTGAGAAAAGTTTTTTGTATCAGTTCTTGAGTATTCCAAGTAATTCTAGTGCATGCATGGAATACAGAAGATTTGGAGTTACGGGGAAATTTGATTTTATGTAAAGTGATATAAAGGAGTGAAGCAGTGGGGTTTCACAGCTGAAACATACAAGTCACTCCCTGGATTGTATAAGTCAAGATTTTGATGCTTTTGTCTTTCTATTTCCTATTAGATCATTACAAGAGGCTTGAGGGTCCTTTTTTTTTTGTTTTTACTTTGTGGTTGAAAAAAATTGTATTTTTTGAAAGGATTAAATTCAGTTTTTAATATCTTATTTTTCTTCTTGAAAAATGTAATAAATCTTAATTTGATGTAGGAAATTTAAACTTTGATCTAAATTTTAACTGAAGATTCAAAAATCTGCTCAGACCTGTTGGAAATATTGTACCACATAGAAATTGAGTGGCCAAGCAGTTTCTGAATATGTTGCAGATCAAAGACCAAAATTGAAGCTAACAGGATTTAGAAAATGGAGAGCAATCTTAAGCTTACTCTTTGTTTAACTCTAGACATAGGCTTCTCGTTACGTTTCCTAGGCTTCATGTAATTATTGTTCTGTCCATGTAGCCAACGTTCCAGTAGGCCAAAGAGTACTTCCTTCTTGCAAAACTCAATATCAAGTGGGTAATTTATAAATGCATCATTGTCCTTAGCATTTAACCAATGTTTTATTATCACTTCTGACAATATTTGGTTCCACTTTGTTGAATTATGATTGTCCAATTGGAAAGTTGGAACATTTATGCCATAGCTTTCTAATTCTTTCTGGAATTGCTCTTTGAACTTTCCAGGAATGCTCTTCTTCCCTCCATAGAGTTTTTCATTGGTTGTTTCCATGTTGAAAAATTTGTTGTTTGGGTCAATTGAATTGATGCTTTTTGAGTTTAAAACTTGTACTTGATCTTCAGTGGGCGGGGGCGGAACCCTTTCTCCTCAATATTTCATGTCTAAAATAGTCTTGACATAGTCACATAAGCATAGAATTATGGGGTCATTTGAATTTGGCAAATGTTCTGCTACTTCCATTTTTAAGGTGAAAATTTTGATGGATTTTGAACTATGAAGCGGTGTAGAATCCATATTATGATATAGAGAAGTCTTCAATTAGTGCTTGAAACAGTTGTGGTGTTGTTTGAAGTGTAGATTTTGTGGAGGGAAGGAATTTCCAGACAATTGAATCTGACATTATCAGCCATTGAATATGATGAATTTTGAGAGATTATAAAGGGTTGATTTGCAAATTGAATATCCCAAATTGGTTATCCATCTACTCCATAATTCATTTGAAATATGTGAGCCAAATTCTACATTGTGCAATGAAAAAAAAAAAAATTGTCAGAAGGAAGAAATGTTTGGGAACTACCACTTGGATTTTGATAAAAATGACCACATTTTGTATTCATGTTTGAATTTACCATGGATCTTGATTTAAAAGATGATTTTTTATCATTTTAAATGATGTGGAGAATAATAATCATTTTGTTACCTTGACAGGCCAAAAGAATTCATCAAGAAAATAGATTGATACTTATCATCAATTTTCACAGTTGTAGTAATTTTAGAGATTTTAAAATGAAATTTTAAAGCTTTCTGTTGCAAACCAACTATTTCCTTGGTATATTTATTCAAAATCCAGAAGAAACCTATCATTAAAAATAGAATTGTTCTCAAATTACTGGGATGAGCGCTTAAGTTGTTTCAAAATTCACCTCCATTTTTCAAATCAACATTATGATCAAGATGATCAGTTTTCCTGAGGTTTAGTATTGAAATCAATGAAATTCTTCTATAATTTTTTACATGGAAAGTCAAATTTAAATTGTGAATTGGTATGAAAATGCTTGAAAAAAAATGATTCCTCTAATGCAATTAAGAGGTGGGATTTTGATTCAACTTTCAGTAAAATCTGATTGTTAATCTGCTTTGATATCTGTTCCCTGTAAACAAAATATTGAAAGTTTTCTTAGTAACTGAATATTTCTGGTGTTGAATGGAAATTAACAAGGATTCATCTGAAATTTTGAGTGCTGAAATTCTTCCTAATTGAAAAGAGGGCCAAGGTAATATTCTTAAAATACTGGTATGAAAAAGTCATTTCTGGGTCATTTACCACATTTTAGATAAATTTTTTTCATTTGAAATTAGGTAGAATGTAATTTTTTGATTAAAATCATTTTATTACTTCCTTTCATGTATTAAAACCATTTCATTTTATTTGTTGAATCATAAATTGGGAAGATTCAACTGAAATCTCTTGAGACATATATAAAACTGACTGCATAAATAAAATCCAATCTTACCACCCATGTTTACCTTCATGGGTTGGTTGGAGTTCATGACAGGACAATATTTTACAAAAAGAGTTTAAGTTACTGGCAACACTCATCAAGCTTTATTTTTCAACTTTTATTTTTGTTTTAAGCCAAATATGATTGACTTTCTTTACAAAGAGAGCTGCTTATGAAAAATTGGTTCTTTCATTTAAAGTAATAGTGAATTTTTCAAGCTTCTTTTGAGATTAAAATCAGGTGATCTCATCCAAAAATACCTTGATTTGATACCTTTGAGGTAGCAAACCCCATTCATTGGAAAAATCCATGGATTTTCATAGGATGAAGTAATTCATTTTATAAGGAAACCAATGGACAATAAATCTGATTGGATTTTGCCACATATCAAAAAATTTATTGGACTTGAAAATTTAAAGATTATCAGAACATCAGACACTCCATAGTTGACAAACTTCCATGTATTATTGATTTTTTCATGGAACAAAGAGGAGGTTTTCTTTTCTCATTGCATAAAAAGATAAAAAGGCTTTTTCTAGCATTGACTTTGAGATAAGTCACTTATTATTCTCTGTTCTTGTCAACCCTTGTATTATAATTGAAAAGAGGTGGAATTTTCATGAAAGATCAAGTAGAGAATCCAATAATTGTGAAAATTACTGGTAATCATTGATGAGAAACATCTGAAAGTCCATTGAAATTGAAGTTCTATTGACCACCAATCAAACAGCTGTAAAAGAAATAGAAATTAATAATAAATCTGATATGATTTTTGAAGCATAAGTACTTACACCTTCCAAGAAATTTATGCCTCTCCATCCAAAGGTCCCAGACATTTGGTATTAATTGTTCTGGAATATGCAATTCTAAGGCCTCCCTGTCAATTATTCTTTGAATTCTGCAAACCCAAACTCTTTCATTCTGCTCTTCATGCATCCAGATTTCACTTGGTGCCCAAATTTCAGGACATGGCTCAATTTTTTCCTTGAGCTCATGATCAATATGTTGGAATGTTTCTTCCAACCATTCTTTTTGTTCATTGGATAATAGAACCATTTTTTTTGCTTGAGGTTTCAGGGGTATTGGGAGCAATTGGTGGATTGGATAGGTGTTTTCTGTGAGGTATGAGTTGGTTTGATAAGTTGGGTACAAATCAATTTTGATTTGATATTTATAGGAAATGAAAAGGAATTATACTATTGCATGAATTCAAATTGAATATTGCATATATAAAAAACCTATGCATAGATTGTATGGAGATCTTCATGGGTTCTTAGCATTATATGCATTAAATAAAGTAATTGAAGAGTATTACATACTGTATTACTTTGGTAATGATTTGACAGATTTTAAGAAATTCCTGTGGCATTTTGAAGCAGAAATGTTGAATATTATTGGATCTATGGGTTTGGAGATGATATAAAAATTGGAATGAAGTTTCCTTGGTTGATTCATTTCTTAAGAAATGAATGATTGGTTGATAAATGAAGGTATTGTGAATCACTGATGTTGATAACCAAACAAAAATCACAGATAAACTTAAAATGAGGAAAGGGAGATATTTGCATTGATTTGGATTTTTTTATTTATTTGATTGATATTATGTACACTAAAAGCAGCCATGATATGATCCCTTGCTTTTTTTTAATCCCTCTGAAAAACCAATCATAATCTTGAACAGCAGTTTTTGGAGATATCCAGTAATTTTTAAGCAGGGTGCCGTGCCTACTTGCTTTGAGTTGCATCCCATGACCTTTCTATGAGTGTTTCAGCAACACACTGAATGCATGCTGTTGAGGCAAAAAAAACATGATATTTTCATAGGGAAGGCCCAAAATATTGGATCATTTCAATGTTCCATTTGCAGTGTTTTTAATATGCAACATAATGTAATTCTTCTTTCCTTGGTCCTTAAATCCCATGAACTCACAATATCAAATTAATTTCTTAACAAAAATTCAGCTATTCTTAATTTAATTTTTTTTTCAAGATTTCTTCATAATTAATATGCTTTGCAGCACATGATATAAAAATTATGGAATGAGCAATGAATCTCATTATTTTCCAAAAATTTAGGGTTTGATTTAAAGCTAAAGACTACACTCAATGTTTGTTCAATTCCAAATCAGCAACTTAGTCAATAAATTTCATGGGCAGTATGATCATGGAGCATTCAATAATTCAAAATAAACATGTCTTAAAGTCAAAAATTTGATTATTGCAAGATCAGAAAAAAAATTGAAATCAAGAAATATCCATTCAGAAAAACCAATAGTCTAATTTCCTAAAAAGTCACCAGAATTAACTATGGGAAGCTTCGGGCTCTGAGGTAACTTCAAATAAGTTAGAAGAGGTAGTTTTTTCAACAGCCCAGACAGTATTGAAGTGGATACCCAGATCATAGTCAGTAACCAGTACAATATCCTCCAGAAGGACCTCAGCCAATTTTTGATAAGAAAATCTTTCAGTAAAAATGCTAATTACATCTCTCCAGTTGATTTTTTGTTTCTTACTAAAACCCATATCACTCAAGGCAGTGAGAATATATGCCCTTGTGTTACCAAGTTTGCCGCAGAGTGGCTCAGTAGGTAAGCCAGCTTTCAACTTTGACTCAAGAACAAGACTTCCAAATTCAAGGAGCATTCCAGACTTCCACTTTGGCATGATTTGTTGATTTCCTGGACATACCCATATAGCAGCAGGACCAAAAAATAACATGTGTGAAACACATGCTAGAGAATTGGTTGCCCATTGATTCTTCTTTTCTGCCAATTCCTTTAAGATAAAAGGCTGCCAATGATCTTCTTTTTCATCAAGCCATAAGTTGACAAGCCCATTGACTAGAGAGACAACATATTCAACATCAGTATTAAGTCCACCTCTTCCAGCATTCATCTTGGCATCCTGGTTAACACCTGACCTCTTTTGTTGAGCAAAGGTGGAATCATAAATTACAGCTGCTTTCAGGTTGGCAAAGTAGCTTTGTGCTTTGAGTAAAGCCTTGTCTCAAGTCCCGTCAATACCATCCATCAAGAGAAGGACATTTCTGGAGATTCTGTGTGAGACTACACCTATGATGTCATTCAAGGTGTGCTTCAGTTTCATGTATGCCCCATGTATTGGCTCTCTGGTATAAGTTAGGATCTCAGAGAGGGGATGCATATTGAGCTGGAATGTCTTCCTGGAGCAAGAGAGGGAGTTTGTGTTGATGAAGGTGCTTCCAACAAAAAAATCATCATCTTTTTGGAGCAAGATTTTTTCTGATAATTCAAACAGTAAGAATCAGTTTATTTTCATGGGAGTGGAAGACAACATCATGAAAATTTACCATCTTTGCACCATGTCAAACAGAGGTCCAACAATTTTAAGATTGTTGATGATTTGGGGGGGGTTTGACAGGATCCTTTGGCCAAGAAGGTTAAGAGTGTTGTTAATTAAGAACTGGGTAGTGCTGATAATTTTGGTATAAGTTGAAGGGGTTGCATTGTCCTTTAATTCTTCCCAGTATGACAACCTCAAAAGTTCTTCCTTAGTCAAGCCAACAAAGAGTTCTAGGAAATGAAATAGAATTAGCTTCCATGATTTTCATTACATCACAAAATGATTTGACTGACCTTGCCAATTTAAGCCAGGATTTGATTTTGGCCCAATGGTTTGGGCCTGGGCTCAGTTTGGCAACTAGCATGGCCTTCAGGTTGAAATGACTTGGTCAATGAAGGGTCCTCAATCCTTGGCCTTGAATTTCTCTGTTCCAAATTGCTAGTGATGAGTCCGGCATTAGATGCATTCCGCTTTTGGGGTATTAAGGATGGGGCACTCTGATTCAGAAAGGGAAGACTAATTTGGAAGTAAATTTTTTGGTTGATTATCCAGCATAGCATTCAAAATAGTAAAAAGACCGTCTCAGGGGATGTTGGGACTAGGGTGGGTGCAGGTGTGGGACTCCTGGGTGATGGCTCAATAATCATGATTTCTGGTTGCTCTGGTTGTGCATCACTTGAGCGAGTGAATTCTGTGTTGGAATCAGAGGAGTTAGATGATGCTTGAGAGCTAGAGGGCACCCTTGATGTTGATTGTCTAGCTGCTTGCCGATGAGCTTGGGCAGCCAGCCGGGAAGATGCCCTGTTTCCTGGAGCAATCTGGGGTTCTTCAGCTGGGATTTCAGGGTTCAGCACTGGGGTATTTTCAGAGGCCTGGAAAGTGGCACAATCAAGGGCAACAACAGTGGCTTCCTGAACAGGATCCTCCAAAGGCAAAGATGCAGTGGATATTTCAGGTTCACCTGGAAATATGGGAATTTATCAGCTTTGAATATTGGGATAATTTTTGATCAACACTTTGCTTCATCAAATGATTCTTTCAACTCACTGGGTTGGTTGGACAGGTGCTCTCCTGGAACCAATGTAAGCTGGGGGGCCAGCAGATCTTGAGCAGTTGCGGTTTCATCATCAACTGATGGTACCTTGTGAGTTAATTGGACATCTGAACTATCAGCTATTGTTGAATTTTGTTGTTCTTCAGTTGAAGGCTCAAGCAGACCAAGATCTATGGAGGTTTGCAACCTCAGCTGTTCCACCTTTGCATCATACTTTTTCTGATAAAAATCAAGCATTGACTGCAATAATTGTTAATGGGATTTTTCCACATATTCCTCATGAAGGAGTGCATTCAATTGATTAAGAGCAGGTCTTTCTATAAATTGATCATGCCAGCTCAAATAAGTATTAGAACAGACGGGAAATAAGTAACTCAAACACTTACCAGGGAAATCAGCCATGGTACAATCAAGGTAGTTGTCAAGGTGAAGAGGCTTGGGATGATGCTGTTGAAATTGAAGAGGGATGATGCGGTTAAGATCAGAATGAACCAAGACCTCTGGTTGAATAAGCCACAGCTTATATACCCTGAAAACCTAGTCACACGGTACATGTGTGTGTAAGATGAATGACAGTTGCTCATTGATGTCACACAACCACCCCACGTACTATAGGGCAATTCTTAGATGATTGTGAGCGTGGAGGAATGCTGAGTGCAAGGGCAAGTGCAAATAGCAAGACTCAGTTGCAAAGTGAGAACTTAGTGGTGCCACTTGAAAAACGGCGAGAGGAATGGAGTGTGTTCCGAGGAGGGAAACTCAACCTGAGTCCAATGTGATAACTAGGTTGTAGCAAAATGCGAGAACGTATGAAATTAACTAACTGAGGAGACAATCATCAGGCAAGGGGGTAGCCCTTATAAGGTAATCCAAAGTGACTAGATACAACCTGATGGGGAGCTAACTACAGTTGAAGGCGGTGAGGCAAATGAGTGACAGGAATGGGATAGGAAATAGAGCAATAGTACAATCATATCCGAGGCCATGGAGTAAGTGCAAGACAATAGAATCTGAGCGTACAAATGTGTGATGAATTAGGACAGGAGCGAACAAAGTTGAAGGTAATACAAGTGAGAAGTAATATTTTATGCAGGGTAGGGACTAGTCCAATTGCTAACTGTACAGTAATGATGGCTTAGTTTGACATAGATGCGAACTAACAAACAGTGCGTGACCGGAGATGGAAGTCTGAGGCTGTTGATGGGCCAGGGAAGGAGATTGGATCTTGTATTGGATGGCCGACTGGTATGGAGTTAACCGCAAAGTTTGCAAGTATATACTGAGTTGGTTGCCGAGATTGGAAGGTCAACGCAAGCCAGAGGAAGTAAGCGGATTGCACCATTGATTTTGTGCTTTATTTGTGTCACGCTTATAGAATGAGGTAGATGGTACTGAGGAGAGGACATGTCAAAGTGATGAAGAAAATAATTCCTAAGTGCGAGGCGTGACAATTGAGTACAATCTACATGGGTCATTTGTGTAAAAAGCCCGCAGTATCACCAAAGTTTCCGCTTCCCTGAATATTACATATTTATGTATGTCATTTGAAGGGAGGTGGTCCACTTATGATAAGTTGTCCACCTCCCTTGACATGTAACATGTGACACAGCAAAACTTTGTGAATCAGCCAGGGAGGTGGACGAGTTGTGCTAAGTGGTCCACTTCCCTTCAAAAACATGGTAGCTTGATTATGAATATGCAAAATGATTAATGATCACTGGGACAGTGGACAACATAGCATAAGTTGTCGACATCCCCAGCTTCCCCACAAGGCTTTCACATGTCATGTGATTCCCGCATGCAAAAAAGTCCAGGGAGGTGGACGACTTATCATAAGTCGTCCACCTCACTGGACATGTGTGAATACAGGAATCACATGGAATGTGAAATCCTGGTGGAGAGGCTGGGGAGGTGGACAACTTATGCTAAGTTGTCCACCTCCCCCAAGTGATCCCATCTTACATTCCAACAAGTAAGAGTGTTGTGCAAGTCATGAACACTTTGAAATCAGTTCATGAATTAACTGTTCAGTGTTATGTCACAAGGAGTTTATATTTGAATTATATACATTGAAGCACATGTTTAACCATATCTAGCCTTCTTTCCATTTACTCTAGTTACAATTTCAGAAGGAGAACAATTTTGAATTTTAAGAGCAGTCCTTGCTAGTTTTTTTTAATTTGGAAGGAGAAACCAAAGTGAGTATGATGTTCAGTTGTTTGAAGTCTCAGTGGAGGAAAAGTAGTTTGATGAGTTAAAACAGAAGTTTGCCATAAAATTTTAAATATGCCCCCAGCTTTTGCATAATCAACTATGAAACCAAGAATTGGAAAGGAGAGACCATGGCCTGTTTCTTTAGAGGGAGGAGGGATTGGGGTTCTAGTAGGTTTTTCAACATAAGAGAACAAACCATAAGTATAACCATTCAAGTCTTCTTGATCTGTATTAGGAACATTGGAAAAGTCATCACAAGTGAAAATGACATTAGAAGCATGAAGAAAAGAATCCCTTTGGTCATTCCACTCTGGAGATGTCCAGTTTGGAATTTTAAACTCCTCTGATACTTCCTTGTTCTTCACATGAGCAGTGTTGGATAAACATTGTATTCTGTTGAAAATCAGTTGGTTATGTACTGGAAGCTTAGACCACAACAGATCATAATTTGCTATTTGGTCTGGGCTCATATCCTGTCTCCTTGCATATATTCCTATTTAGAAATATAGTTGGATGGCATTCAGTCAACAAAGACATGATTAGCATGTTTGTGGTGATTCCCAATTACCTGCAGAATATCCTTGGTCAGTGCCCTGATGAAAGCCAATTCCAAACATAGATCCTGTTCTTTTGTTTTTGTTTGTTTTGTTCAGGTTCTGTTGATTGTTTGCCATCACATAGAGATCTTGTACCATCTCTGAAAATTGAGTTTCTAGCAATGTATATGTTCTTTGCTGCAATGAATGATACTTGAGAACCACATAGGGTTGGTACTTTTTGTTGCAAACCACTTGTAGATTTACTGGTGGTCCTACATTTGGTACTACCACTTGGCATGGAATCAGGCCCTTCTTCAGGTTGATGAAGTATATTGACTCTGATACACACTCCTTCTTGAAATAATCACGCTCAGATTTACAATGCTTTTTGTGTGCTCTGGATGAGCATGGGATGGACATCATTAAGGGTTGTTGTGGTTGCCTAAGAATAGAACAATCTTGGCTTGATTTCTGATGATGCTTTTGATTCAAGGGCTCATCCTCACTACAAACGTCTCCTCAAAAGCACCAACAGGAATAAAAGTGACATGGATTGAGATAAAAGCAAAAGGTTGAAGTCAGTAATATTAAACCCTTTATGATGATTGAAGAACCATACATGTTGCTAAGTTTAACCACTTCCAAAGACACATCCTCATTATTGGTTTTTAATGGCAACAGGTGCGCTTGAGATTGGATGAATGGATTGGAGTTGACTTGATCCATGGTTGACTATTACACGTGATGATGATGAGGTTATTCATGGTTCCAAAAGGGGTTCAAGGAAAAGAAGGAATGAATCAAGGATCAGTTGATGATAGGTTGATTTTTTCATTTCTGCTTACTTTAAAGACAAGTAAAAGGATGGATGGTGTTGATGCTGCTATGTGACTATCAATGTTGAGTTGATTTAAAGAAGAAAAGTGCTATGATTGAAAGAAGAAGAAGAAATAATGGTGAGGAAAAAAAAGAATGAAGTAAGTGTTGGACTGATGAAGATGAAGGATTCAAGAGATTGAAATAGGTGCATGAGTTCTTACCCTTGAAACGTAGTGATGATGAGTGGGAGGTGGAAGAGATGCCTTGGAATCAACGGGTAATAGCCGGGGTTGAATGGATGGTTTGTTTCAGATGATGAGCTTGATTTTGAGTATGATTGGATGATGGTAATCTTGAGAGGTGATTGGATGATTCTAGATACCAGTAGAGCACAAAAAGAATCAGTCTGACTGTTTGGATGTTCAAACATTGAAAAAGAGGCTGAAATCTTAACTGGATTGACCTGCTGGGATGACTTGGGGATTCTGGAAGTATGTTGCTTGTGAAAATGTGACAGGCTAAAAGAACTTGATTATCAGAAATGGTTCAAAAACAGCATAAGAAACAAAACAGGATATGAGAGAGGAAATAACCTAAAAGAATCAAAAGAGAGGTTGAGCTAGACTCTGGTAGGCAGTTAGAAACACGAGAGAGTAATGTAGGTCTTGAAGAGCACGAGGCAGACAGGAAAGATGGAATCAACTGAGAGGACCTGAGAGCCCTAAGGGCAAACACAGGTTCTCAGTCAAGAATTACAAATAGGAATTCATGAGCCAGATATGGAGTATGCGCACTGAGCAGATGATGACTGAGAAGCGCACGGGCGCGGACTCCAGACTAAAAGGCACGAAATAATGAAAAGGAATAAAACCACAATGAAAGTAAAAGGCTAAGATTCTAAGATTCTGACACCCTCCCTGGCTTTTAATTTCATTGAAAATGAATAAAGTCAAGGCAGTTCATCAGCGGAATGCATGACAGAGATTTGGTAAGGAAGTCAGAAAAGTTTTCTTTAGACAAGGCCTTCTTCATTTGTATGGTGCCTTTGGCTATTTCTTCCCAAATGAAGTGATGTCCCAGGTCCAGATGTTTAGATGGGAAGCTGGATTGGTTTGCTTTCTGCATTGCCAGCTTTATACATCCTTTTTTGTCCTCATGAATTGGAGTTGGTGCGTCAAATACACATCCTATTACTTCACTGAGGAAAGTTTGCATCCACAGAACCTCTTTTACACCGTCCCCAACTGACTTGTATTTGGCTTTGGTTGTGGAAAGAGAAACCGTCGCCTGCTTCCTTGATTTCCATACTATCAGGTTCCCATTCCAGGTTACCACAATGCGGGAGATCAAGCGACGCGTGGAGCAACAAGTAGCCCAGTCAGAATCAACAAAGGCAGAGAGTGGAGAGGTTGGGTTTTTCGCAGAGAACTCAATACCCTTGTGAGATGTTTGGGCAAGATAATTTAGTACCTTTAGCGCGGCGTTGTAGTGGGACATACTTGGTGCATTAAGGAATTGCGCCAGGTAGTTGGCTGAGAAAGTAATATCAGGTCTAGTGTTGAAACTTATGTAGTTGAGCTTGCCAATAATTTTTTGGTAATTGAGACCGGAGGCGATGAATTCAGCTTTTTCTTTGTCTGTGGCTGGAAAAAGCTTTCCGTAAGGGGCAAAAGGAACTGAGTGTTCTTTGAACTTTGGTAGCGGATACTTGGTTGTGATGGATTTGATGTATGTCTCTTGAGAGAGCTTGATTGAACCTGGAGCCTGCAGAACGTTGATTCCCAGGAGCAGCGTTGATTCTTGAAGGTATTTCACCTTGAAATGGCTTCCAATGAGAGTGGCAAATTTTTCGGGATGCTTGCTGAAAATGGCAATGTCATCTAAATGTATATACAGCCAGGTATCTTTGGAGAAGAATACACATTGATTGCTACTACTTCTTTTGAACCCAGAATCTAGCAACCAGGTACTGAGAGTAACGTACCAGGCTTGAGGAGCTTGTTTAAGACCGTATAACACCTTCTTCAGTCGCAGAGTTTTCCCCTGTCGGACCTTCACATTAGGCGGAATGTCAATATGGATCTGTTCAGCTAGAGGAGCATTCAAGAAAGAGGCCTTGACATCTAGTTGGTGAAATTTTAGATTGATGCACAGAGCAAAAGAGATCAGAAGCCAAAGAGAGCTTTTTTTGCCATTTGGTGCAAAGGTGTTGACAAAGTCAACCCCTTTGATCTGATTAAATCCCTGCGCACACAGTCAAGCCTTGAATTCCACAATCTCATTCCTAGCATTTCTTTTTGTTCTAAATACACATATACACTTTATTTTTGAAATGTTTTAAACGTTCTCCACCTCCTCCCATACATCATAAATATCAATATTGCCCACCTCTTTTTCCATTGCATTAATCAATTTGAGTTTGTACTTGCTTTCCAGAGCTTGTTTAAGGGTCTTTGGATCTTCATAGTCACCGTTGACTAAGTAGATTTGCGAATTGAGTCTTCCCGGATGATCAACAATATTTTTAGTTGAAATTTCAAATACAGGATTTGCCGGATTAATTTCCAAGGCAAGGTAAGGAGAACCTGGTTGGCTGCCTTCAGGGTTTCCAGGATTGATGATTTGGGGAAGCAAACAATTGTTTTCAAGATTGGTAACATTAGGAACAGAGGATTCAACCTAGAAAGAGGGTTCAATTTCAGGAAGAGGGTTGTCAGAGTCTGAGTTAGAAGGTACACCGGAGCCTGAGAAGTTGTTTTGTAAGAATCGTATGTTTGCAGTGATGATGACCTTGTTATTCACAGGATCATAAACCTGGTAATTGGAAAAGTCATTGGCAAATCCAACAAGAATTCCCTTGAAGCCAGATTGGGTGAGCTTGGATTGTCTAAGATGTTTAGGAATGAGAACAATAGAGGTGCATCCAAAAGGTTTCAGAAAGTGGTAATTGACTTTTCTTTTGTACCAGAGTTTGTAAGGAATGAGGTTGTTGTTTGAGGAAACAGGAAGTAAATTGAGAAGATTGGTTGATGTGTTGACTGCTTCACCCCACAGTCTACTTGTCAGCTTTGCTTGCAAAATCAGGCATTGGGCCTTTTCAAGTATTAATCTGTTGGCTTGTTCTGCGAGGCTGTTTTTTTGCGGGGTATAAGGTAGTCAGAGGAGGTGATTAATACCTGAATCTGGGCAGAACAACTTGAATTCTTGACCAATAAACTCACCTCCATTGTTGGTCAAGATGTTGAAAATTTTGGAAATATGGAGTTGTTCTACTTTCTTCACATATGTCTTGAACGCATTAAGCGTTTTGTCTTTTGAACAAAGCAGAGCAACAGACTGGAATATGGAGAACTGATCCACAATTGTAAGGAAATAGTGGCTTCCACCAAAGGTGGGAGTTGTTAAGGGACCAACTAGATCCATATGAAGTCTTTCAAGCATTTGGGTGACGGGTTTGAAGTGGCTATTGAAAGGAGTTGAGATCATCTTCCCTAATTGGCAGGTTTCACAGTTTGACAAGTTAGGGATGTTTGCATCAGGAAAGAGAAACTTCAACTTGGCATTGCTGGAATGACCAAGTTTGGAGTGGAGATTGGAGGGAATGGAAGTCTTGAGGAGTGCTTCAGCCTTCTTCTGCTCAAATCTGATTTTGCACAGTTCTAGTAAGTTGTTGGCAGTAGACCCAATAAGCTCAAAGTTATCCAAGGTGATGGAAGACCCAGCAAATCTGACTTTTTTGATTGTAACCTCCTTGGACCTAAATTGAGATAAGGAAATCAGGCATAAATTGATTTTGGGTACAAGCCGCACATCTTTAAATTTGATACAAACTCCTTTGTGATTGAGAAGGATGGCATCTCCTATGGCAACTGCGTCAAGGGCGTTGTTATCATTACCAGTTCCAATTTTTATCAAGGTTTCTATGGGGTTGAGTATCCACCAAGGATTGTTGACTATGTGATGCAACGCCCTGGAATCAAGCACGGGAAGTAAGGAATTGGAGAGAAAAGAATTTTT
Source organism: Puccinia polysora (assembly GCA_025617555.3). NCBI lineage: Eukaryota > Fungi > Basidiomycota > Pucciniomycetes > Pucciniales > Pucciniaceae > Puccinia > Puccinia polysora. The sequence continues at coordinate 38,527,693 of CM062623.1, read as the reverse complement.
TTCAGGTATGTCTGCGCACTGAAGTACGCAGAGTGTTCCTGAGAAGATTCTTCTGGATTTGGAGAGGAAGCTGTATTTGTAAGGTGAGCTTGTCCTTGGGGATTTTTGGAGGGTCTGAGATGAGGATGCAGGAGCCAGCAACAGCTTTTGGGGTGATCTGCAAGGGGATTGTGTTTTTTCTTAGCACACGGATTTTTGGGCTTCCTTCTTTTTGACTTGTCTTCCAAAAATTTATACAGTGCCACCAATGTCTCATCAGTTGAGGGACTTTTGAAAGTCCAAGTAGATTCAAGGTGGGTGACTTCTTGGAGCTTATTCAAGACTTTGGTGGGAAGTTTTAGAATTTTGTCATTTAGGAGGAGGGAGTCGACTACATGGTAGTATTTAGAAGGAAGTTTGGCCAGAATTGTGTAACTGAGGATGTCTGCAGCTACTTCAAGGCTGACCATGGCCAGTTTGTTCATGAGCTTGCAACATTCTTGGATGTAAGCAGAGAGATCCCGGGTGAATTGGTAACGTATGAAGGAGAGCCATATTCTTCCTCAGTTGGTAGTAGAAATAGAAGCGTATTGTTTGGCAATGGCTTGCCAGATGGCTATAGGATCAGATTGATTAGTGGGATTGATGATAGCATCAAACGCAGTGTCCCCAAGATGTTGAATTAGAATATCAGCAGCTTTGTAACACTTCTTTTTCTGAGTAGCAGTGGTTGGTACAACAGGTTCCTTGTCATCTTTGCCTTCTATATATTTGAGGAGACCTTTTTGACGAAGATAGCTTTGAATACGTAGGGCCCAAGAAGAATAATTTGACTTGTTAAGGGTGGGTAGGTTGCTGCATTTGGAGGTATCTTTGCTGTCTGACATCATATTGATCTTTTGGTTCTTTTAATTTTAGGCCAAGAGTGAGCAATCCTGGGACTGTAAATCTGAAAATGTGACAGGCTAAAAGAACTTGATTATCAGAAATGGTTCCAAAACAGCATAAGAAACAAAAAAGGATATGAGAGAGGAAACAACCTGAAAGAACCAAAAGAGAGGTTGAGCTAGACTCTGGTAGGCAGTTAGAAACAAGAGAGAGTCATGTAGGTCTTGAAGAGCAAGAGGCAGACAGGAAAGATGGAATCAACTGAGAGGACCTGAGAGCCCTAAGGGTGAACACAGGTTCTCAGTCAAGCATTACAAATAGGAATTCATGAGCCAGATATGGAGTATGCGCACTGAGCAGATGATGACTGAGTAGCGCACGGGCGCGGACTCCAGACTAAAAGGCACGAAATAAGGAAAAGGAATAAAACCACGATGAAAGGAAAAGGCTAAGATTCTAAAATTCTGACAGCTTGGATGCTTGTTTGAAGCGTAAATGAGGTGCTCACCAATTCGCAAGAAATGGCTTGCGATTTGACAAACAAGCCTCACTGCAGAAGCAAGGGGCCGCATAAGCGATTTCGCTTGCGTTTGCTTGCCCCTGCGATACCGCTGGCGGTTGCTGGCGTTTGCCACCAGTGCGTCACGTTGCCAGGGCCAATCGACGCGCACAGACGTCTCCCAGGGCCCTGGCAACCTGGGAGAGAGCGACGGGCTGGCGTTTGGCCACCCAGTTGCGAAACGGAGCGAATCGCGTTGCTCACCTTTCCCAGGAGGAAGGCAAGCACCCAAGGCATTGCCACAGGAGCTCCAGGCCTGATTTTGGCTTCTCCAGGGCCTGGAGCGCTTGAAGCCCATCAGGGCCATTTGTATGGGGACCCAGGGCAAGTGCCCATGACTTTTGGCTTTATGGAAAGGCCAGAACCCATCAGAGTGAGTTGGGGTCCTTGAAAAAACCAAAAAAGGCATGGATATCCCAGGCCATGAGTTTTTTTGGTGGTTGTTATGATTCAAGCCAAAAGAAAATTGAGGGATATGTCTTGTGTGAGAAGTATGCTTAAAGTTAACAAGACAAAGTCATCTGACCAATATAAACTGTATTCATGAGAATAATGTGAGATGGGAAGATCCAGAGGATATTTTTCAATTTAAATGAGATTTTTTTGAGTATTTCATTTTGTTAATTTGAGACTATTTTTGTAGAATTCCTGAATATAGAGAAGGAGTGGAGCAATGGCTTTCATGTTTGAAATGTCAAGGCTTCTATGTATTATCCCTTGTTTATTTCACTTCTGAAAAGGTTTAAAATCATACCTTCAACTTTGGAGGAGACATCTGATGAAACCAAAATTCCCTGTTTTTCTCAAAATAATGGTGAAAGTAAGAAATAAGTTTTGTATTTAGGTGCATTCCTGTAAAAATTGATTTATAATCATGGTTTTTGTTTCACTACAGAAAAGGTATCTTTTAAATAATTTTTTCAAAAGAAAATGTTTTCCAATGGTTATTTCACTGTTTTTAAACTACAAATTAATAACTGGAACTAGTTTCCAAAATTCAATAATTTGAATATTTAAATAAACCTTGTATCCTTATATTTTTTTACTCTAAATGGTCAGAATAAAAAATACATGAAATTTTGCCTAGCTGTTGGTCCCTCTGCATCTGCCTGATTACAAGCTTCATAAAGAGTAATGGCATTGCTCAATTTACCATTAAATTTGGGCAATAGGTCAATTGATCAAGGTGGGGTTGTAATGGAAAGAACAACAATGTAAAATTGTTTCAGATTTCATTCAATTACCCTTGAGGATAAACATTTGGGCATTCAAAATACATGTCATGATTTATATTCATTGAAAGAACTGGAGAAACTCTTCTATTGCATGATGATGATTCATGCACATAAACCTCTTGGGACATGGTGCACTTAGCCTAAGTGCATCATGTACCTTCAGACAACCAGTTGGTGGTGGTTGTGGGTCACCACAAACCTACATGACACGGTGGCCAGCATTGATTCCCTTAGCCCTCATGCTGGAAAACCTTGTCTTTAAGTATAGACATGGTCACTTTGTCTTGTTACCAGGTGGATATAATTTATCAAAAATTACAAAAATATTTTGGACCTTTGGGACATGAGAAATATGGAATATTTTGGGACATGGGAAGTTTTTTCAATAAATGAGCAAGATGGATTAAATATATCCAGGGCCATGCAAGAATCACAAAATCATTTACCTCTACCAGATTTCTTTTTAATATTTCCATGTTAATTATCTCTTTGGATGAAAGGTAATTGCAAACATGGGCATTTCACCAACCACTAGTCACTGGAACAAACATGGTGGGCAAGTTAGCATAACTCATCCACTTTGCCATACTAATGACTAAGAGCCAATCATTTTTGGGAAATTGGAAAGTTTTAATGGGGAGGTGGACCAATTAGGCTAAGTCTTCCACCTCCCTGGGCCATCACACACTTTATAATATCAATATTTATTTCATGTTTTTAAATCATGTCTGAGTGTTGTAGAAAATGAGCTTTTGTGTGATTCTGCGGTTTGAAAAAAATCAATTTTGCTTTGTGATTTTACAACCTACTGATTCATTCATGTGAAAACCAAAACTGCCATTGTGACACAAAATCAATGTTCTCTTAAGAAATATTTACCATTCATGAATGTAGGGTTTTTTTACATGTATACCATAATGAACTATTACAATGTATCATTGATAATTCAGCATAACCAATCATCCCCCAGATATTGGCCTGGATCCAGAAATATTTTACTGTTTTCCCACTGAAAAATATTGTTCACAACATTAAATTCTTGGATCCTTGATCCTACCATCATTTTTTGACACTGGGCTGAATGATTGAGCAAGGTGAAGAAAATATTGTCAGGCACATGCAAGGATCTAAAAACACTATTCCTGTACAAGATTTCTTTTCAATATGGCCATGTTGTGATTCATCTTCTTGGATGAAAGATATTTTCCAGCATGGGAATTTCAGTACCAGCATGTTTTTTCCTGAAACAAACATGGTGGACTGGTCATGCCAAGTTTTCCACTTCCCCACACTATGGACCAAGACTCAGCTAATTTGGGGAAATTAGGAAATTTTCAATGGAATGTGGAGGACTTAGCCTAAGTTGTCCACCTTCCTTTTAAAATTTCATATTGACTATATGGATATTCATGTGTTTTTGGTGCATTCCATCTGGGTCTCCCAGGAAACAATGATATGTGGGAATCTGTATTTTCAAAACCAAAGATTTCTGTAAGTCATTTTTCAAACTATTGAATCTTCAATGACTCCACAAACCCAAGGAATTATCACCACCCTCATCCTTCACCTTCACCTCTGGTTGGTATTCTATGAATTTCCTAGGTACAGAACTGGATTATAGTAATACTACTTCACCAGAAGCTGATGAGAATGTCAAACTGGACTGTCTCTCACCACCACACAAAAGATCTTCTCATGATTATCAGTTGAGATGGAATACAAAGAAAAAATGATTCCAAGCCAGATCAAGTTTACCTATTTATAATTTCAAACCAAGCAGGTAATAACCACTTTCAGAAATCCACAAATTGAGCAGGAGAAGATACTTTGCAGGCACTTGCAGAGTCTCAAAAAAAGTTGAATTCAGCCACTGCACTTGCACCTTTTGAGATGTTCAATAGTTTTGTATGCCATGATTCAAACTCTTGTGGAATGTTTAGAGCTCATGATTGGAAAGTGACTGATAATTTTGGGCGCAAATCTTATTCAGATGTCATAAAAAAACCTGTTTTTTTTTTTTTTTTTTTTTTTTTTTTTCAGAAACTTCATTCATTCATCATCATTTCATTTCCTTGAAACTCCCCATGCCCACTAAAAAAGGTTCAAAACCACAAAATGATGTAAATCCATGGTTTTTTTTAACCATTTGAATTTGGCATGCGGATTTATTTTTATTTGGAGGGTTTTTACCAATCCAAATTTCCCCTTGATGGCTTGAACCACAGTCAAATAAAAGCACAAAAGCCTATAATTTCTGTAAACTTCATGAAAAAGCCTAACAAAGATGTTTGGGGAACCAAAAGGTGATTCAACGGTTATCAAGAGTGGAGATGGTTTTTCTCACTTTCTGTATTCATTTTCTTAATTCAGGGCAATTCTTTGGCCCCAACCAGAAAGTTTATTGAAGGTGGAAGGATGATGAGACTCAATAAATTTCAAATTTATAGTAATGTTTCATTTGAACATGCACATACATCCATTTAGTTTGCTAATTCAGGATATAATATTTTGCAAGGGTTTGTAGAGTTGAATCCAGTTGAGCTTCCAGAATAATCACTTGAACTTCTCAAACCCAATGTTTGGAACCAGGCAACAAGTGAAGCAGGAGAAAATAGAGAATATTACCAAAAATGTATAAGGATCACAGGCAGAAATCATTTGGGCAACATAGAGTGGCCTCATTACCACAGATTTGTTCTCAGACCAGGATTGAGACCCCAATTGCATTGGATTGAATTACACTGATCACTGGCTAAATAAATTGAGATGGAGGGATTGATTATGACTAATGATTCATTGAAAGCTTTGGGTGGAAAACCCTTGTTTTTGAGTTTTTGTAAAATTACCGTACAATACACCCTTTTTAGGCCCTTTTTATTTTAGAGACCCACAAGTGTTCTGGAGCATGACCAATTGGAAAAAGTTACCAAGTTGAGAGGTTTTACATATAATTAGACACTGGTTACAAAATTATTTCTTTGGAAAGTGGCATTAGGATTTGGAATCATTGGATTTTATCCACAAAAATGCTCATGTTCTGAAAAAAATCAAGAAAATATTGTGTATTTCTTGCAAAAGAAATTCAGTTGCAATGCTACTCAATATAAATTTCTTGCAAGTTAAAACTATTCAAAATTCTATTTTTCCCCAAGCATGAATGGGAAAGAAACCTTTTTTTGTTGCTTAGAAATGATTTCCAACTTTTCTCAGAGAATGCCATAGTGAGACTAAGTGCCTTCCCATACCATCAAGTTTGATATTTTGATAGAGGCAGGGAGGGAACAGGGTGAAATGATTTGAATGAAAAAAATTCCAAGACAGATATCCAGAAAGTCAATGACCAGTACTTGAAAATGAATTCATCATTCAAAGCAACTCTCCAACAATGTCCTCCAGTTTTTCCTGGTAAGGTGGTCCACTTGAGCTAAGTGCACCACCTCACCAGGAGGAAGCACCCCTTAATTCCAGATTTAACAGCACTTGGCAGCCCAAAGTTTTCAATCAGGGTTATCTTGTTTTGCACATCCAACTACTTTCCCTCCAGTGGACCTCCAATCAACAGAACAATGTACTAATTTTGGTTGCTTAATCCCCCCCAAAAAAATTGTTTCCAATGCCTCTCCTAAACTCCAAAATTGTCCTTCTTTTGAAATTTTCACTAGATTAAATTTGGAAAAAATCAAGATATGGTTAAACATGTCCTTCAATGTATATAATTTAAACATCACCTTCTTTTGCTGAACTGTCATTCCAAGGGAGGTGGATAAATTATCATAAGTTGTCCACCTCCCTTCGAATGACATTGATCTGTATATGTAATATGCAGGAAGGCTGGGGAGGTGGAAAACTTGTGCTAAGTTGTCCACTTCCCTTCAACTACATGGTGGCATGATTTTGAATATGCCAAAGATCAATTATTTCTGGGAAATTGGACAACTTATGATAAGTCATCCACCTCCCTGGACTTGTGTGCATACAGTAATCACATGACATGGGAATTCTTTGTGAAGAGGTTGGGGAGGTGGACAACTTATGCTAAGTTTTCCACTGTCCCAGAAATCATTGATCATTTGGCATATTCAAAATCATGATACATTGTAGTTGCAGGGAAGTGGACAACTTAGCACAAGTAGTCCACCTCCCAAGCTTTCACACATGATTTTCCCTTGACATCTCATTCCTGCATAACCGTGGTCCTGGAGTGGTGGACAATTTATGATAAGTTGTCCAGCTCCCTGAACATGAATCATATTTATTTTGTGTGGTGAAGCAGACACTTTGGTGATAAACACCAGCCCATTCCAATAAATCAACTTGGTGAATCCAGCATAATTTAATCTCTCCATGATATTATGCACCCCGTTACATGTTTCTTTATTATTTTGAGCTAAGTGATCCAGGCATGTTGAGTTCTCATATATTTATTTTGAATCATGATTTTTAAATGTATCTTATGTCTTTGATTTGAATTGCTGGTGTGGGACCAGCCAGTAATTAGAAAGCACTGTGCCTTCTTTACAAGAATTAGCAAGATTTCATATCACACAATTTTCAAAAGAATGAAATTGAAAACCATGCATTTTTCTTCTTGCCCTTTATTGTTTATATAATATTATCTGAGATTTAGTCACAATCAATTCAGGAAAGGGGAAAAATTATAACCCTCATTTCCAAGAATTAGCACAATGCAAAATCTGACACCTGATTCATCTTATTTCTCTATTATTCAGTTTCCAAAATTGAACTCTCAACAATCAGTCCTCAGTGAATATCAATCCTTGCAGTAAAACTGCATCTGTGTGGTACCCAGAATTGCATTTGTGAGTAATTGGGGATTTAAACAATCTTATAATAAAAACCCAGAAACGCAACAAGGTATTGGACCTGTGCCATTATTATCCAACTCTACTTGATATATTATTCAATTAGCACTTCAACCAAATCAATAAGATTGGCAAGGAGTAGTCTGAAGTCCATATTATGGATATTTGGATCTTGATATATTTCAACTCCAGCTCTTCCTCATGGTGGCTGGAATTCTTGAGCTCATTTTCTCATTCAATGCTTATTGGTCAATTCCATAAATATGAGAATGAGGGATTTTTTGGAAACAAATAATCGTCAAGAATGCCTGCTGTCTGAAATTTCTTGTGATAATTAAAAAAAAGGAAAGCAATGGGAAGCTTGTTGTATCTATTATCTGAAGATATCCCCAGAATAAATAACTCAAATTTGACTGCAGGATCCCTATACATTTTTATGAATCATGCATAAGTGCCACAAAAAAAATGAGAACACTCTTTGGGGCAGATGGTAGCCACAGAGTCTCTTTTCTATGTGAATTATGAATTGATTTCTCATTTATCTCTTCCCTTGTTGAAGAATATTCTATTCAAATCTCCAAGTATACTATTTCCATACCCTTTGACCACTTTGAAGAAAATTTTAGAACAAAGGGGAATCATAGTATATAATATCTTCATTTCTGAAAATTTTCAGAAGGTCAATAAAAGGAAATCTGACTTCCTATTTATCAGTTTGTGAAAAATAAATACAAAATCAAAAAATCAGAAACATTGTCATCTGGTTACTAAGTTGGAAAATTAGACATGGAACCCGGTAAGAACTAATCCCCCCAGTATAAGTGTTGGATCTGAGGGTGCGCAGAAATACCTGAGGGTGCGCAGAGATTGAGAGCAGACAGAAGGATGGGATTACATGAGAATGGGGATAATCATCAGAGGGAAACAAACAGACACATGAAGGAAAAGTGAGAGATATAACAAGTTAACTTACCTGAGGGTACGCAGAGATTGAGAGCAGACAGTAGGATGAGGAAAGATATCCTTCAGTCTGGCCCAAACTCTGCCCTCAGGTAGTGTACAACAGAACTAAGATTTGTGACATGTGTGTGCGCGCATGTGACTGGTGTGGTTGAGGTGAGTGAAGGCGCGTACATGACAGGTGGTTGAAAGTGATGAGGGGAATGAGGTAGGAAAAGAAAAGAAAGGAAAGAAACAGATTGAAGAAGAAAGTAATAAAGAGACAGAGACATGAGGAATGGATGGAAAAGAGAAGAATAATGAGATGAAGAGCTCTTTATTCCAACAATAAGATCTTCATGACAATAATACAACCTCATTGCTAAATCATGGTGTCTATTTTATGTTACTAAAATGCAGAAACCCCAGCTAACCCAACATCACCCACCCTTGAGCCATCAAGAGTCCCCCTTCCAGATGACCAAGTCAATATGCCTGGTGTTGAGGAAGATGAAGATTTTGACAACTCTGCTGCCCCATCCTAATTCATGATTGTACAAAAACTCTCTCAATCCCGCCAACACCAAAAGAAGCAAAAACAATTGGCCCAAGAAAAATATTCTCTCTCTTGCGATGCACACAATCTTGGAATCCCTGCTTCTTCAATTGGTATTTCCAAGTCCTTGCTTGATTGGACAAAATCAATTCTTGGAATGGATTCCAACAACAAAAAACTTCCTAATCCTCCAACTGGTGGTGAACTAGCATCCCTCAAAATTTACATGGCAACAAAGAAGGTATCCATCAATGATTCCATAGCATCAAAAATTGGCCCTCCAAACCAGTACAGCTCCAATTCAAAACTGCAAGAAAAGGAGCTGAAACTTGTAAAGAAGGATGCCTTGCGTCAATTACAACAAAATATTACTTCAAAATCTTGATCCCTGGAAACCACTGATTTGGGCCAAATACAGTCTCATGATGAGACGTGGATAGCCCTTGCCAGGGCCTTGATCCAAAATTCCGGTATTCCCAGATGCACCTATCACTGGGAACAGAATGCAACATCCTGCTGGAATTCCTCTCTGACTGAAATAATCATCAGAGCCTGGGAGATGTGCCAAAAACGCAGGGGGACTGCTTCCTATTCAATAAATGAGAATGACAACACCCCAGCCAACTGGGTCGCCATAATCAATCATTGGCTTGTCTCAAAGAAGGCTATTTGGAAGAAGGAGCACAAGGCAGAAGGAGGCTCCAGCAGCAGAAAATCTAATTTTTCTGAATCTCAAAGTCTTAACAAGAAGAAAGTGTGTCAAATAAATCTTTTTAAATTTTCTCTTCATGATCAATGACTAACTGCTTATCATGTTTTGAAATACAGAATAAAAAGAAGGAAATTTGAAAGACCACAGCAGTTGAGCTGGAAATAATGGACATGTTCCCAGAAACTTCAGCTCTTTTCTTGGACAGTGGATTCATATCTGATGTTGAGGGTGAAGATGAGGAATTATTCAATCATGCACATGTTTGGAGGGCTCAACATGTATCCCAAATATATCACTACCTGGATGAAGCATACATTCAATTGGCCAAAAACCCGCGCATCAAGAGGGAAAGACAATTGAAAATTATTCAACTTGCTAAACCAAATAATTCACCAAGGGTTGATGACCCACAAACACTTCCTACTTCAATACCTCAAAACTGGTTAAGTGAGGAAGCTCTGAAGGATATAACTCCAGTTGAAAAAAGAGCCTTGGGTTTACTTCCAGATGTTGATCTCACAGAGGCAGTTTCATTTTTTAGAACCCAAGTTTCCAAGCCCTCTAGCTTAATGGAAACCACACAAACATTGTAAATATATTTCAAATAGTGAAATTTCTATATTAGTATTTTAAAAAATATGGAGGAGAATGTTTGGATGCAACATTGGCTTTGGGAAAATTTTTCTTCAGTACTACATGTATTTTTATTTTCATCCCATTCTTGTTTTGTCAACCAGAAACTTGTAATTATATTTAAAGCTAGATTTACTGAATTTACAAAATCCAATTATGTGGGGTCACCCTGACTTAAAGAGTTTAAGAATGTAGGTTACACTCTTAATCTCTTGAAATTTTCAAATAAATAAATCTCTAAGAAGTTGTTCCATCCAAAAAGATATTGAAGTAAGAGTGAAGAAAACCAACATCCACATGTGCACAGCATACACAATCTCATTGAAAAATTTTGAGTAAATTTTTTTTGATGCACAACCTTTTGGAAAGCTACATGATATCTTTTTTCAATCATAATATCCCAAATACATTTCTTTCCACTGTGCAGAAGTCAAGTTGAGATCACCCACTTGTTAACCATTCCCAAATATCTTTTTATGAAAGAAATATATATAAAATAAACATTCCCAGATGTGAATTGTGTAATTTAAGAAAAGACCACTAACTCTAGGCATTGGTATTTTACTTCAAATGGTGCATCATTAAAATTTTTTAACACAAGAAGGTGATTTGAAATCTTGGTTTTGTAATAAGATAATTACTATGAAGTTAGAATATGTGGTGTTCCATCAAGGCAATTGACCTTAAATTTGAATTCAAACACCACGGGATAGGCTAAGTATTTCAGGTGGGCTAACCATGAGCAGTTGATATGAATTATTGGTTTGAAAACTTTTTCGAAATATACAATCAACTGTTCAATGCCTTGCCCATTGAAGTGAATATGAATATTCAAAATAGAAGCATTTTTTTTGTTGGAATACTTAAGCTCACCAGGAGGTATAAGATAAAATCAAAAGTTCCATTCAGATTCATTTCTATTTCCCTTTGATATAATAAATCTCAGACAACCTCTGCAAATCTGATCACCACAACATTCAAATCAATTAAAACTATGGAGAACACTACCAGAGTTGGAAACATTTGGATATGCAAATGTCCTCAATGTTCTCAAAGGAATTTTGAACATGGTAGGAAAATATACAATGGTGTTGGAAGTTCCAAAAAAGCACATCAAACCCATATCATGCAATCAAATGATTCTACAAATGTATGTGACTGAATTTTTCCTGCATTTTATCAATATTATCAAGGTCACTGATGAATTTTTATTGTTGCAAAACATTAAAACCAAAGACACCAAACATTTTCCAATCCTCTACCAGAAGAAACCCCACCAGGGAACCAATAGAAGCAAACATCAGGGCTGTAAGTGAAAATCTTTCACAAGAGTACATTCCTCAATGTATACTTCAATTGGAAAACACTTTCTTATTTATCCTATCATTTTTCACATTCAAGCCATCAAATGAAGATTCCAATTCACAGCCAAACCATGACATAGATCCTTGCTATGGTGAAATACAACAATACTCCCCACCAGCAAATATGAAAATTTACAATAAATCTGAGATGAAACCTCTTCAATTTCTCTATCACACTCCAAGCGCCCTGATCTCATCATTCCAAATCCTTCATCAAAGTATTGAGGAAAAAATTGGTGACCATGCTTGTCATAAATACATCAAGATGGAACATGAGAAAATCCCCATGAACTCAATTCTCAGTGGCCAGCCCAACTATTCAGCAGAAATACCCAAAGGTCTTTCAACATTGAAAAAAAGATTTTAAATTAAAAATGATCTAGTGGAAAATGTCTGTTGTGAAAATTGTTACCAACTTTATCCTTTGAATGAAGTAATTTCTTCTTCAGAAGCCCAAACTGATGAAGAAAGTGAACAACACAGGCATTATCCAAAGTGCCATAATATAGTTAATTCAATAGATGGGAAGCGTGTTACATGTGGATCAAAACTTTGGAAAAAAGACAAGAAAAAATCTAAATTTTATTCTCTCAAGAATTTTGGGTACCAATTTCTCAAGAAGTGGATTGCCAGGCAATTGCTGCTCCCTTGGTTTGAAGAATTATTCAGTGCACCTCAAGAGCATCAAGCCAGTAATCCTACTAAACTTTGTGATATTTGGGATGGAACTTTGTGGAAAGAATTCAAGGATCAAACCAATCAGATTTACACAGCAGAACCAGGGAACCTTGTCTTTGGAATTTACATTGATTGGATGAATACCCATGCAGTCAAGACCAGTGGGAAAAGCATCTCTCTTGGTGTAATATTCTTAATATGTTTTAATCTTCCACCTAGTGTACGTTACAAGCCACACTATATTTTTGTGTATGGCTTCACACAAACACCCAAGGAGTGCACCTCATTCCAACTGAATAATCTACTCAAACCTCTTTCCTCTGAGCTACTGGATCTTTGGAAAGGAGTATTCTTCACAAAAACTAACAAATATCTAGACGGAAGGTAATACGTGCTGTCATATTACCACTGATTGGTGATACACCTGCCTTACGTAAAATGGGTGGATTTGCATCCCACTCAGCAACAATCTTCTGTGCCCACTGTAACCTCAAGATAAATGATATCTGGAACACCAAAAAGGACACTTGGCAATTAAAAAATAATCAAGATCACATCAAATGGGCAGAGAATTGGAATAATGCTCTATCATTAAATAAGAAAACCAACATTCTCAAGCTACATGGTGCCCACTACACAATTTTCCAAACTCTGCCATACTGGGCACCAACAAAAATGAAAACAATCAATCCAATGCATACCTTCATCTTGGGAATCCTAAGGGATTACAGAATCACCTACCTTGGAATAATCAAGGCTGGCCAAAGTCTTCAAAATTTTGAAAGGAGGAAAAAACACTTACCCAAGAAGTGTAACAATTAGTCAGGTCAGCAGCCTCAAATCTGGATCCAAAAAAAAGCGCTATTTATCACCCCAAAACACCAAAAGAGTCACCAGGAGGAGAATTCAAACATTCCTAGATAGCTCCTCAAAAAATCTTGAAGATATTTCTCCCAATCCAATTAAAAAGGTTTGAAATTGGGCAAATCAGCAGAAATAAGGCTCATCAAATATTTAGCATAGAACTTCTGTACCCATTGTTGTAGTCCAGAAAATCCCAGGGCTCCATCCTCCCAGCTCAAAAGAAGTTGGGAAAATTCTGCATCTGAACATCTTCAACCAACTTTAGGACGTTCTCAAGGCTTCTTGAGAATGAATCCACAAGCAGCTCATGCAAATCGGGGCCTCAATCAAAGGACAAAGGAAAGCAAAAAGATAACTGACCAGGAAAAAATCCCATTAGATTTATTGGAAGCAAATCAGGAAGCCAAAATGAATCTGGGAAGAGCAAGCAAAGCCCCCTTCAGGAAAGCTTTTACCACTCTTTTGAAGATCAAAGCAATCCACATCAAGCAGGCTCATTGATAGAAGAGACAGGTATTGCATGAAATGAATTTTGCCTTACAACTCAAGAGCTCAGAAGTCTTCAAGAGGGTAAAAATTCAATCAAACTTCCATCTTGGATTACTGGGTTGCCCAGAAACATTGGTTTGCCTGCTTCTGCTGCTCCTAAGGCTGCTGAATGGTTGTTTTTGTACACCATTCATGTATTTCTTGTTTTGATTCCAGAATGGAATTGGAACTCAGCCAGCAGCTTGCGGGAGCAAAAGCTTACCTCCACTATTTCCAAACTTATTGGTATCATCAACTTGGTAATGTCTCAACAACTTAAAGATTACCAGTTGTGCCAATTGGATGAATTAATTCTGGCTTACCAGGAGGAATTATTGCTGCATTGAGGATATGAAATCAAACCCAAGCCAAAAATCCATTTTTCTCAGCATATGACTAAGATGATCAAGCTCTATGTTCCTCCCTCTATATTTTCATGTTGGTCAGGAGAAATTCTGAATCACATCTTGAAATTAGTTAAAAAAAATAAAAATACACATAAGTTACACAGATTTCTGAAAAGTAGCTTCTTGGTGGCACACTTTGAATTGATTTTTTTTTAATTTTAAGGTTTCCTTGATAAGTCCCTCTTGAATGGATTCCTTGAAAGGGCCAAAATTCAAGGCTTGGTTGACCAAATTGCATTCAGCTGGAATGTTTTGGGGATCAATTCTGACCAACTCCCAGATCTGAAAAGTTTGTTATATCCTTCCAAGACAGGTGATGTTTCAAGGGCTGAAAAAGACATGAATGTTTTGGAAGAAGAAAAATTAAAACAATTCATTGAAAATAAATCAAAATACAATGTCTTGCCATGGGACCAGCTGGAGTGGTTTCCTTGCAAATAAATGCTCTTCCATGGTCATCACATAACACCCCATTGCTAAAATAAAAGTAATTCTCAGATTTCCTTTTCATCAACATCAAATCAAGGCCCTTGTGAGATGGGGAAGGTATTGTCCATCTTTCATGAAAAAAACTGTGCACAATATTTCCTCATTGTTGAAACCTTTTCTCCTTTTGAAAAAATTGATACTTCAAGGAATCCCTACCTTGGCCTCAATTATCTAAATTCTCAAATGGTTTATCAAGAAGTTGTATCAATATCTGTGATTAATCAAGATAAAATATCAGGTTTTGTGGCAAGCATGGCTTATGAAGCAAAAAAAGCACAAACTTCCAAGGATGTTTATTGTGTTGTGACAATTAACTCTTTGTTAAGTTGATATCAATAATACTAATTTCTGAAGGACAGTCATTATTGATTTTTCTGACTGGTAATTCCTTACAAAACAGGAGGAAATATAAAAAGACACATGGACTAATTTTTTACTGTACTAGATATTGGTAAAAGATGACATCAGAGGAATTGTTATTGTGTCACATATCTATCTAAAACATGTGTATAAGGTACATAATTCAAAAATAGAAATCAGATTTAATCTCAAAAAACTGATGCATCAATCCTAACTGCAAATTGGAAATCTGTGTTTGCATCATTTATTTGAAACAATCATGATCTAAAAATTTGATTCTTCTCATTTTGGAACTTTGTACCATTGGAAATCATGGCCCATGATGTACCATTCCAATCATAAACGCTGAAAATTTGTTCAATCAAAGTATGGTCTTACATTTAAATGAAGAATTCTCAATACTTCCTTTTATGTAATGAATTTCAATTCAATCTATGCATTGCATAAATATTCTGCATGAATTTTCTGAGTTCATCCAGAAATCAATTTGATGTTTGACTCCAAAACCTCAACAAAGTCAAAACAGGTTTCAATCACGAACCCAGGTGCTACACCTGCTGGCAGGCGTCACCATTTTTTTCATGGTGATTTTTCTATAAGCAGTTTTCACCCTGAATCAGAATTTAATGATATGATAAATTTGCACTCAAATTTTCCATCTATGCACAGGCCCACTCTCCTGCTGCTACATACAGCCACAGATCAAAAATCATATATCTACTGAGGGCACAATGGTATGAAAATTGAAAAATATTCTTTGATTACATTAACATCCAAGTTCACAGTGGCCTAAGAAACGGGCAATAATGGCAGTGGATCATACATATTTTATATCAACCATGCAAGAGCTTCCTCAAGTGTTCACATAAGCAGCAAAATTTGTATAAATAGGGAAATTGTTTCTTGGTCTAATTTTTCCTTAGATTCTGGCAAATGTATTGCTCAAGTGCTAGAAATCAGAAGCTGAAACTGTTCAAAAAATTCACTAGAAAACATGGTGTTGGTGCTCTATGCACTACTACACTATCAGCTCTCCAATGCCACAGAATGGAAGGTCCCTTCTGTTTATTCACTTGCATATTCAATTTTATTCCAT
The DNA here is from genome assembly GCA_025617555.3 of Puccinia polysora. NCBI lineage: Eukaryota > Fungi > Basidiomycota > Pucciniomycetes > Pucciniales > Pucciniaceae > Puccinia > Puccinia polysora. The sequence continues at coordinate 38,511,583 of CM062623.1, read as the reverse complement.
CTTCCCTTCCCCTTAAAACACAAGCATGGGAAAAAAAATGGGAGACCTTTTACTCAATGGACCTTCACTTTCTCACTTACCACAAACTACAAACTACAAGTGCCAGGACTGGTCATTGTCAAGGACTCAAGGATAATTCAGTTCAACCCTCCTTCATTTCCTAGGCTTACCTGATTTTCTTGATGTTGTGATCTCTGACTGTTTCTTAGATAGACTATCCTATGTTGCGATCTCCTTTCTTTCCAATTTTCTTTTCTTAAATTTTGTCTCAATCTGAATCTCTTGTCATTTATTAGCTTGGGTAAGATGATCTTTTGTTTCCTTCTTCCGTGCGGATCTTTGTCTCTTACCTGTCTTGCAATGGATAGTTTTTGTTCAAGTTAAAGTTTCCCCAGCAAGGTAACTTGGAAGCCAAAGAGGTTACTCTTCTTTCACAATTAACAGTCAAAAGCAACTACCACTTGCCAGATTGCTTTGCTTTGGACATTCAAATCAACATGACCAATTTGCTGATGGCTACAATTATTAAGACTGCCATCAAGGCTATCCAACTTTTTACACCTGAAAATTCCTCCATTTGGCAGAATTGGATAAAAAAAATGATGGACTTACAAGAAGATCTATACAAGAAACTTACCAAAAAAATCTGATGCCAATGGAAATCTGATTTGTCTCAGTCATGTGGAAAACGTGCGTATATGTACAATCTTGATCTCAAAAATGGACACAACAGTACAAGCCAATGTCATTACCCTTGAGAATGAAAAAGACGCGCATCAAATCTGGGCAGACATTAAAAAATACTTTGCTTCTAATCACGCATCCAATTGAGCAAGAATCTTTAACAAATTTCTTTGAACACCTTTCTCTCAGTCCAATGTACCTGGTTTCATCACAGAAAACAAAACAGCCATTTCTTGTCTCCACAAAGTGGGGATTGATCTTCCTTTTGAAATTATTGCGCACCTGATATTGGAAAAGATGCCCTCCAGCTTGGACACCGTGGTACAGAAAATCACTTCCTCCAACAGGAAAATTACCCCCAACCAAGTCCTGGATCATCTTTGGATTTTCAATAATAATAAGTTCCTAAAAAACAAGGCATCATCCGACAAGAAGGAAGAGTTGTCTCACTTGGTGTCTTTTCTCTTCTCAAATTCTTCAGCAACCATGGCATCTCTGTGCATGTTACCAGTCCCCACACACCTCAACAGAATGCTGTAGCGGAGAGAGGGAATTGCACTACTAGTAAAAAGGCGCGCACACTTTTAAAGCAGACCAATCTCCCACAGTCATACTGGTCTGAGGCAGTGATGATGGGGGTTTTCCTTGAGATTATCACCCCTAGGAAGAAATAAAATCAGTTGTTGCCTTATCATTTGCGGTTTGGCAGAGACTTTGACATGAACTGGCTCCAACCGTTTGGATGCTTTGCCTACATCAACATCCCAAAAGCAGTCAAGGATGGAAAATTTTGAAAATCCTATGGTAAAAGAACCAACAAGTAGTTAGAAAAGGCACGCCAATCATGATGTCATAGTGCACAAGCCCCTGTGACCTCAGTCTAAACCAGATGCGCCACTAAAACTGAGAGCTCCGCATATTGTGAGGAAGAGCCAACAGTCTAGCATTATAAAAGAAAATCCAAGTTAGATATTAGATATCCCATCACTTCTACTTCTATTCATGGGGGATCTAATATTGTGAGTCATTTTCATTTCTTTCATGGTCATTTTGTAAAGCAATAGTCTTACATAAAACACATGTTTGACTTAAAGCTAGGAGTTTTCATCTTAGGAAGTGATCAGTCTTAGCCATTTGCTAAGACCAAACTTCACCTTTGTCGGCTAGGTGTTAGTAAACCTCCTTGCTAAACTATTATTTAAGATGAAGAAATTAACCATCAATTCCACTTCTATTTACGGGGGATCTAATATCCTAGAAGTTATCATCTTAGGAAGTGATCAGTCTTAGTCAGTTGCTAAGAACAAGACTCACCTTTGTCAACTAGGTGAGTTGTCATCTTAGGAAGTGATCAGTCTTAGCCAGTTGCTAGGACCAAACTTTGCCTTTGTTGAATAGACAATAAAATCTCACATGGTAGCAAGAGACACAATCTGACATGTCACCTATTTCTCAATCACCCACATCAAGTCCCTTACCCACCACCCAACCCTATGTAAGAGAATCTACCACATCAACATCAGCAGACCCCGAAGCCAGTAGACTTAGATCCACCATCCAACAGGAGGTAATAAACCTCCTATCAAAGCTATCTATATCAGTGAAACTCAACAACAGTAACTACAAAACCTGGTCAAATGTGGTCACAACTGCACTTGAAGCCATAGACTTTGACCAATACTTAATCAATGATACACAATTTCTTGAAAATCAATCTATTTTACACCATGAGGACACCAAACAAATCCTGTGCTCATGGTGAATAAGTCAAATCAACACACAAAATTCCTCCAGACTCAATGCCAAGTTCCAAACCTCTGCCAAACAAACTAAGTATGTAAGCCCAACTGACATATGGAATAATCTTAAAGAGTTCCACCTGAAACACTCCAGCCACAATATTTTTGAACTCCAAAAGAAACTCAGACACACTAAAAAAGGATAAACTACATCCCTCAGAGATCATCTAGAAAAATTTGAAAATATCAAGACCCAAATACTCCAAGCCGGTGGAAGTATTGATAACAACAGTTTGGTATTCATGCTACTGGAATCCATCCAGCCTAGGTACTCAACCAATGTGAAATCTCATCAAACCTCTGTTGTATACACAAGTGCACAAAGAATTAATGGAGACACACAAATGTGCAAACTTGATGCAAACTAGCCAATCAAACAAGGAAGCCAATATAAGCTCATCCAAAAAGACAATTCAGCGATGCACCAAGGAGAAATGCTTTGGTCCAAATAATCCAAACCAATTTCATGTACAAAACAAGAACTCCAGGAGAGCATGGATTGATAAGAAAATTTGGGCTGGAGAATGGAAAGGTCAAATACCTGAATGGTATACACCTAAGGCCACCTCACAACAACCAAACCCCAAATCAAATTTAACCACCATAATCCTTAGCTGCCCTGAAACTGTGAATCCAATGTGCTTTTATGGAAAGAGTGGAACTAAGGAAAATACCATCATCTTTGACACGTGTGCCACTCAAAACATGTTTAACAATCTCTATTACTTTGAGCAAGATGGGTTCAAAAACACAGTAAATGGCCTGGAACTCAAACTGGCCGGTGGAGGTATGACATTACCAATATCTGGAACTGTACATATGGTAATTCAAGCCAAAGAAAATGTACCAATCAGATTTGAAAATTCTCTTTTTGTTCCCAAAATATCAAAGCACCTCATTGCAGGATGCATATGACTTCACAATCAAATCAACATCTGCACTAATGATCCCATGGTCAAACTAAAAAATCAAGAAATATTGATGTTAAGAGGAATGTTCAATAAAAATTTGATGGAATTCAAAGCAACTCCTAACGTGAGACCCCAATCTCACATTATTGCAACATCTCAAAATTCTTCAGCTGAACTCACTCATTCTTGGTTTTCCCACACAAATCTCAATTTGCTAAACTGGATGGCCAACAAAAACTACATAAACCATAACAAAGCCTGGGAACTGAAGTGTGAAACTTTTATAAAAACTAAGACTAAACGTAAAAAACAAAATCAAAAAAGGCATCAAAGTACCAAGCCATTACAGAATGTTCATGTAGATTTAAGTGGAACAATACGTACATCATCTAAAAATGAATACTACGTCCTGTTTACTGAGGATTTTTCAACATATAGAGTAGGGTACCCTCTCATTTCTAAGTCTAAGTTTGATGTATTAAATGCAATTAAGACATACATTGCAAAATCAGAGCGGAAAACTGGTCATAAAGTGATTAAACTAACTATTGAAGGAGGATCAGAGTTTTATAACTCCAAAGTAACAAACTACCTCAAACAATTAGGGATCAGTACAATAACAACTGCACCATACACACCTGAGCAAAGCGGGGTAGCGGAATGTAGCAACCAAAAAATAGTAGAAAGAGCACGGTCACTCATGATACACAGCAGAACTCCCACATTGTACTGGTGGGAAGCTGTACAGACGGCAATCTTTCTTACTAACAGACTGTTCACCAGCTCCACGACTGAAAAAGAGTGCATTCCATATGAACTCTGGCACGGTTATTTGCCTCAGCTAAATCACATAAGAGTGTTTGGATGCAAGGAGCATTATCTGATTCAAAGACCATTATGCAATAACAAGTTCTCCTCAGTTACCAAAGAAGGCATCCTGCTTTGTTTAACCAAAGAGAACCAAAATTAAATAATACTCAATCCCACAATGGTTCAAAAAGGAATATTATGTGATGTCACATTTGATGAAGATGTATTTCCATTTAAAACTTCCCTTCCAATTCATTCACCTAGTCACAATGAGATATGTCCTCTCTTTTTAACTGATGACAACCCTCCTGAGATACCCAGACACCTAAACCAACCCAGTTGCAAACCAATACCTCCCAAACTCATCCTTAACCTTGGACCGCCACCTGCTCCACACAATACTTCTATATCATCCACTTCTGATTACCAAAGTGAACCAGATAGTGCTACCATTTGACCCACGTACATTTAAAATTTGAGGCTTTGAAATATCCCACAAATCAACTACTCCAATCTTTCCCAACTATCCCTAAACATTGTGGCACTATCTCACCTCACTGACTTGTCCACAAAAAGCCTACCAGACCCAATCTCCTTTAACAATGCCAAAAATTGCCCCAACACACCAGACTGGATGAAATCCTTCAAAAACAAAATCACCTCTATGAAAGACAGAAATTTATTTACGTTAGTAAAAAGACCATCCCACAAAAGGGTCATTATAGGCAAGTGGCTCTGAAAAACCAAATACAACACACACGGAATATTCACAAAAAAAAATTCAAGGTATGTAGCTAAAGGCTGCTTTCAAGTTGAAGGAGTGGACTATCACAACACATTTTTGCCCACAGGAAAACCAATTTCCATTAGACTACTTGTTTCTATTGCAGCCCATAACAATTGGGAAATCCATCAAATGGATGCAGTAACTGCATTTATAAATGCTCCAATTGACAAGGAAGTATATCTAGAACAACCAGGCGGCTTCCGAGAAGGAAACAATATGGAGTGGCGACTAAATAAGGCCATATATGGACTGAAACAATCCCCAAGAATGTGGAATGAGAGTGTAGACAGATTTCTCAAAGAAATTGGATTCAAGAAATCACCCTGCAATGAGTGCCTATACCCTAGACACGACCATTGTGACAAAACTTACTGTATCCTTTATGCATGTTGATGACATGGTAATTAATGGGAACAACATACATACGGTGAAATCTGAAATTGCCCAAAAATGGGAAATGGAAGAACTAGGTAAGGCCAAAAGTATAGTGGGTATTCAAGTACAGAAAACCAAAAATGGATACATTTTAAACCAGTATAACACGTCTAAGAAGATAATAAAAGCATTTGACCACACAGAAGCCAAGAAAACCCCCACACCACTACCTACAACAAGCAAACTTGTTCAGTCAGAACAAGAAGACAACAAAACCTTTCTCAAATTGGACTTACTGTACAGAAGCGGAGTTTGCTCCCTACTGTATTTAGCTCAATGTACTTGACCAGATCTGGTGCATGCTGTCGGCGTACTTGCACATTTTATGGAAAAGCCAAAACTATCTCACTGGAAGGTATTCTTCCATGTGTTAAAATATCTTAAAGGTACTCTGGAATTTGGGATAAAGTGTTCAACTAGTAGCAGTCAACTCAATGCCAATCAAAGGTACTATTTCCCATTTGGTCACTCCAACGCCAACTGGGAAGGAGACAAGAAAACACAAAAATCAACCACAGGATATATTTTTACCATGATGAACGGAACAATCAACTGGAGGTCCAAACTCCAAAAAAATATCTCACTATCATCTAATGAAGCCAAATATAAATCAACAACTGAAGCTGGACAGGAGGCTGTATGGCTGATTGATTCATTAAAATTTCTTAAACACCCCTGCAACATGCCAATTCACCTTCACTGTGATAATTTGAGTTCCATACACCTAACGTCAAAATAAATTTCCATGCAAGGACCAAGCACATCAAAATTCAACACCATTGGATAAGAGAATTAGTAAAATCTGGTAAAGTAAAAATAAGTCACTTTCCAACAGAAAATATGTTAGAAGACATACTTAGAAAAACCTTAAAAAAACACTTTCAAAATACTCTGGGACAAAATATGTTTGAGGTGGGTAATCTCCCTAAATTGTTGAGGGGGTCTGTCAAAATTCTACGGTAAAAGCACCAACAAGTAGTGAGAACAGGCGTGCTAATCATGATGTCATAGCGCACAAGCCCCTGTGAATTCAGTCTAAACCAGACGCGCCACTAAAACTGAGAGCTCTGCACATTGTGAGGGAGAGCCAGATTATAAAAGAGCGTCCAAGTTAGATATTAGATCCCCCATCACTTCCACTTATATTTATGGGGGATCTAATATTGTGATTCATTTTCATTTCTTTCATGGTCATGTTGTAACGCAATAGTATTACATAAAAAACATGTTTTACTTAAAGCTAGGAGTTGTCATCTTAGGAAGTGATCTGTCTTAGCCAGTTTCTAAGACCAAACTTCACCTTTGTTGACTAAGTGTTAGTAAACCTCCTTGCTAAACTACTATTTAAGATGAGCAATTAACCATCACTTCCACTTCTATTTACGGGGGATCTAATATCCTAGGAGTTTTCATCTTAGGAATTGATCAGTCTTAGCCAGTTGCTAAGACCAAACTTCACCTTTGTTGACTAGGTGAGTTGTCATATTAGGAAGTGATCAGTCTTAGCCAGTTTCTAAGACCAAAATTCACCTTTGTCAACTAGAAACTAAAATCTCACAAAAATTTGGTGACACAGCTGTACACGGAATCCTCCTTGGATACCAACTGGCTCTCCAAAACTGGAGAATTCCAACCTCCAAAAACAAGGTTGTTAGAAGCCACAACGTCAGGTTTGTTGAACACCAGTTCCCTGGATTGCACATCCTCAAAAACTCACCTCCACCCAAGGACACTGCTCCCTTTGTGGAGATTGTAGAGAGCCTGGATTCGGGGAATGCTAGACCTGACACAAGCTCCACCAAAAGCCCTTTTCCCACTATCAACGTCTCAACCTCTCCACTTACCTCTGGAAACTCAGAACTTCAGTTGTACCAGCCCCCTCCACAACCCCCCAACTGCCAGTGCCTTCTCTGACGGTTGCTCCCCTTGCTCAACCTTCAATGCCTTGGCCGGGATGGGACTACCTTGTTACTCCGGAAAAACTTCCCAAGTCTGTCAGTGCCAACCTGAATGAGTCCTTCATTCTGAATCACAAGCGCTGGGGAAATGCCGCCATTGCCATGGTTGCCACTGTGAAGGCCTTCCTGACGGAATTAATCAATCACGGCATTCCAAAAATGGACTGGCAGGCCAAACTATCCCCTGACTGCATTGAGTGGCTCAAGGCCGTCAAAACTGAGTTGGACGCCATGGCGTGGCTGAGTGTTTGGGAAATTTTACCCATTCCCATTGGCACCAGACTGCTTAACACGGTCTGGGTATTCAGGAAAAAGCTTGATGAACTTGGATGGCTGCTCAAGTTCAAACTGCGCCTCTGTGCACAGGGTAACAAGCAGGAAAAGGATGATTACAACCTCACCTATGCCCCCACTGGTCAATTGAATGCTCTCCGTGCAGCAATTGCCATTGGAATCTCAAAGGCTACCACATTCACCAGATGGACACCAAGAACGCGTTCCTCAAAGGCAAACTGAAGGAGCACATCTTCCTCTTCCCTCCGGCCGGTATGGATTTTCCCTCCAGATTCTGTCTCAAGCTAAAAAAATCCATCTATGGCCTGAAGCAGGCGCCCAGGGTATGGTACTGCAATCTTAAACACTTCCTCTGCTCCATTGGATTCAAGGCCTTGGAGGCGCATCCCTGTCTCTTCATTTCCAGCATCACTGGTTTGGAGTGCTTTGTCCATGTTTATGTAGACAACCTTGTCATTGTGAGCCACAATGTTGACAGATTCAAGAGTCTGATCAGGGGTTGCTACCTCTTGGAGGATCTTGGTGCTGCCTGTCAAATAATTTACACCATTCCGCCTACTCATCTGCACTCCGCTTTACTGTCACAATTTTCCTTTACATTTCACTCCTATGTCATCTTTTTCTTTCTTTTTCCTAAGTCTATCTTGGGGAGTGAGAAGAGGAAGGACGGTCCTCAAACAACAAAAAGATCATCCAATCAACCTCTTTCAATATAAAAATCAATCAACTCATCTTCAAACTATCAACTACCAACCCCAATCATTCTCACTTTGACAACTCTTAACTTCAACTTTTACTTATCAACTCTTTTCTTTCTCTTATCTTTTTTTCTTTTCTCTCTGTTTCTTATCTTTTTCTCAAAAATCTTTATCCGTCAAACCAAATGTCAAAACTTCCGTATCTAGTTCATCAATAACCTGACTGGTAAGCCTGTCACCCATCACTGTTGTGTCTATACTCTTGAATCTAATCTTTGAAGTCTCCTTCTTCTAAAAGAACCTCTCTATCTTTTTCTCAACTTTCTTTCCTTTATGCCATCAAAAATCTCCAACTTAGTCATTTTCAAATGTCAAGTCTAAACCTGTTGTCAGATGTTGGTTTTCTTTATTGATCTCTTTGTCTTCAAAAGTTCTTTCTTTGATTTCCAACTGATATCAAGAATGGCGTAGCCCTCTTTGTTCTTAAAACATTTATTTTATTTCAGCAATTCAACATGGTTAAAAGCCAAAAATCCACCTGACTAATCTAATAAAATCTATCCATGGAGGAATCTAGCAACAATGGTTTTTGACAAATCATTCTTAAAGCCGCGCTCAAAGCCGTACCTATTCTTTTGGATGAAAACTATTCTATATTGAAGGACAAGATGACAATGCTGCTGGAACTTAAAGGAGTCAAGGAGGCACTAGAGGATGATTCTAAAAATCTCAACTCCAACAACAACATGGAAACCCAAGTAATTCTGCTTTCTCGCATCAATTCCTTCACTCATAACAATGTGGTCAACCTGGCAAAATCTCCTCGGCTAGGCTTCTCTGGACAACTATCAAAGAACGTTTTTCTTCCTCCCAAACCACAAATTGAGCCCAAATCTTTAAAAAATTTCTTTACCAACAACTCAAACCTGAATCCATCAATCTTTTCATCAAAGAAACCAAGATCTCCTTGAAGAAAATGGTAGATGTGGGAATTGACCTTCCAGATGACATCCTCTCCTATCTCATTCTCTTTAAATTTCATCCTTCTCTTGACTCTCTCCTGTTAGAATTATGGCCAGAAATTAGCTTAGGAAAATGAGCAGTATTTAAAGCAAAAGAAATGCTGGAAACTGGGTGTCAATATTGTCTAATGGTGCTCTCACAATGGGGCAATATCTTGGATGAATTTTGATTGGAATGATGAATGAATGGATGGAAAACAGCAGGGAGAAGAGCTCCTTAAGTACAAAAGATTGGCCTCTTGTGAGCCCATGATACAACAAGCCAAAAGACAATTTTTCCGCCCCAAAAGAGCTCTACAGGATTTACTGGCCTTGTTACTTGGTTTGGACTACATCAGCCCACATGGCATCAGTCCCTGTACCCTTACAACCAGCCTATTCCGGTTATTTCTGGTGTTTCCACCTCAATGGGGCTGAACCAGCCCCTTAACTGTTCAATCCCCTTGGCTGATTGTCCTTTACAACCATCCATTATGACCTTTATTGCCTTGTTTACGGGCTGGTTGCCTCATGCAGCCAGCCCCTGGCCCCTCAAATGGGCCAGGTGGGACCCAGGGCACACCTGGGTCCAGTCTCAGACTCACATGGGGGGGGGGGTGTGACCAGCGGAAATGCTTCCCCCCCCTCTTTCTCTCAAATCCCTGGTGGGGGCGGTCAAATCCCCTCACCAGGGGCCCTGGGGGTCAATACCCCCAGGGCGTCGTCATGTAAATTGGCCTGGGAGGTGATCAGGTCCCCCCAGGCCCATCACTCCTCCCCCTTGGTATAGGGGGGGGGAGAGCGCCCCTATCCTGTTTGTTCGCCTCAACCAATCAATGGTGGGGGGGTGATGAACTCCCCCCCACCTGCCGGTTGCTCAGCTTGCGGCCAGCGCCGCCACCTCCTTGGGAAAGGGGGTGGTCAGATCCCCCCTTCCCTGACTGACCGCACTGTTGCGGTTGGTCGCTGGCTGGTTCAACCCAGCCAGCTTGCCCCCATCCACCTCGCGACGGCAAGCCAGGGGAGGGGGAGCAAGCCAGGGCCGCAAGCCCCGGCTCCGTGGCGCTGGTCGCCTAGCACGACCAGCCGGGCCCGCGCGACAGCCCTGTCCGGGTCGTTGGGCCCCGCGTGGGCCGTACCAAGAAACACAGGCGGCCCCAAACGGGCCGCGACGCGGGCAGCGGCCCCAAGCAGGCTGCGACATGGGCAGCGGCCCCTAGCGGGCCGCGACATGGGCGGCGGCCTCTAGCGGGCCGCGACAGGGGCGGCGGCCCCAATGAGCCGCCCCAAGCCCGAATTGTGAGAATTAAATACTTTGGCTGGCCAGCACGTCTGGCCAAGTATGTCCATAATAAAGCTTGGGCCCTTGTATGCCCAAAAAAGACCATCTGGCTTGGGTGGCCCATCCACCCTGGCGGGCCGTGAGGGCCCGTGTCCCAAAAGACCATAAAAATGTGTTTTGGCTCCCAAATGCCCAAAACCAATAACACCCACATAGGCCCTTGTGGCCCACGTGATGTCCAATGGGCCGTGGAGGCCCATTTTGGCATCCCATTTGTATTACACACTCCTCTGCACATTAACTGAGTGCATCCGCATTTTAACATCTCCATCAACAGATTATGCATTTAGACAAGATAGTCACTATAGATCTTGTGCTTAATCATCTTGTCCAACTAGACAATCAAACCAAGGTTAAATAAAAAGAAACAAAAATAAGCAATAAAGCACTCATTTCATCTTGACCTTCCAAGAAGCTGGTTCCTAGAGAACTTAGATGCAAGAAAGGATACCACAATCCCCAATCTCCTGATCACTCCGCTGACAAATGTTGGCATCTTCACGAGCATCTGGCGCCCAATTGGTGGAAGGAATCCCAAGCAAACTGGCGAGCTCAACTTAATTCCAACCCTAAAACCAAAGAACTTTCTCACTACATAGCTCTTCTTACTACTTGGGTTCAAGAAATCAATCCACTCAATCAAATAATTCTTGACTCTGGTGCTTCCTGCCATATGTTCAACTCGCCCGATTTCTTTAGTTATCTCAAAGAATGTGCTGGTAATGACTTCATAAAAACTGGAAAGGAAAACGCTAAACTTTCTATCAAAGGAAAAGGAGCCGTAAAACTCAGTTGGAAAAACTCCGTAGTTACCCTCACTAACTGCTTATTTGTTCCCAACCTTGTAGTAAATTTAATCAGTCTTGTGGAATTAATCTCTTCAAAACAATGCTTGCTATCCTCCTTTTGCAATCAATTTTCTCTCATGTCCCACTCAAAACCAGCCTTCTTGGGATTCATCCAAGAAAATCTTTTTATCCTCAATCCTCCTTCACGCATAGGAAATAACAACAAATTTTGTCATATTTTGCTTAAGGAACTGAATCTTGATCAAATCAAACATCTTCACCAATCTTTTGGACATGCCAGTCTGTATCATCTCAAAAACCGTATTCCTTCTATCCAAACTAATACGCTCTCAAATTTCCAATGTGAGGACTGTGTGTTCTCCAAAATCACCAAATCATCTTTCAAGAATTCTTCAAATACCTCTTCAAAAACTTTCAAACAACTTCATCTAGATTCAATTGGTCCTATTTCTCCATCTGTGAGAAACAATATGAATTACATACTGTCCGTTATAGATAATCATTTGGGGTATATCTCTGCCATCCCTGTTCAATATAAATCAGACGCGTGCCAAAAAATCAAAACAATTCTCAACCACAAAAAAAACCAAAACAGATACCCTGTGACAATTTGCACTGATGGCAGTGGTGAATCCACCTCATCCAAACTCAGGAACTTCTTCAAGACCAACTCTATCCAGCATCTTATCTCTGAACTGCACCATCACAAACATAACGGAAAAATTGAAAGAGCTAACAGAACTATTACCAAATCCATTTGTGCTACTCTTCAAAGCTCTAAGCTTCCTCTTAATCTTTGGGCGGAAGTTGCTAAGTTAGCTTCTCTTGCCTTAAACCAAATTCCTAAACCTCCCAACTTCCCTTCTCCGTATCAGATCTTTTCCTGGAAATCACTCCCTACCAATTATTTTTACCCAATAGGGTCTAAGGTTGTATATCTTGATTACAAAGTGAATCACGGCAAAAAGTTCAAAGATTGAGGACTCCCTGGCACCCTTGTGGGTTACAACCCCAATTTCTTTCCTATTGTATTTTAAAACCTGAAAACTCCATTATCCCATCCAAAAACATTAAAATTCTCAAAAACAACAATCTTTCTCAGTATCCCTCTATTTAAAACCCTACTGAAGACTCACAGCATCTAAAAATTGATTACAGCCCGCCTATTCTCTCTAATGAAAGTTCTCCTATCATTCCTTCAGTCAATGATTACTCCACCAATTCACCAACTGGAGACCAACTATCTCCTTTGGCTCCTACTCCTGATTTTCCTGACACTCTTTCAGTTAACTCAGAATCCAACTTTTCTGAAGAGCTCTCACAACAAATCATACCTGGATATACTCTTCAAGACAGATCAACTTTAAATCCACCTCAACAATATGGGTATAATCATTATTATGTTCCCAAATCCTACAAACAGGCAAAAATATGCTCCAACTCTCTCAAATGGGACAACTCCATGGATATTGAGCTCAACGGTATTGAATCTCTGGAAGTATGGGTTGATTATGATGGTCCAGAACCAGAAAATCCGCTCAATACTACTTGGTTATATCATTTGAACAATAAATGCCATGGAGATCCATATGTCTAAAAAAGTCAACTATGTGTTCAAGGGTTTGATCAAATTTATGGATTGGACTATCAAGATACATTTTCTCCCACCGGAAAAGCCACCTCTCTATGTATTTCCCTTTTGTTTGGTCTTTTTTATTCTCTTCCTATTATTCAATTTGATGTTAATAGTGCTTTTCTCCACGCACCCTTAACTGATAAAGTAATCATAAAAAGACACAAAGGCTCAAAAAGAAAATCTGAATTTCTTATCCTTTGAAAATCTCTTTATGGTTTAAAGCAATCTCCCACCAATTGGTTCAACACCCTCACTTCATGGATCCGCAAACAAGGATTCCACAAATCCATATCTGATCCCTGCTTATACATCCATTCTAGCTCCAATTCCGTTCTTTTCTTTCATGTAGATGATCTTATCCTTGTTGGACTTGAAAATAACTTTCAGGACAAATTCTTAAAACAATTTCCTAAGTCAAGTCACCACAATCCCAACACTATTCTTGGAATGAAATACAAATGACACAATAATAAAATTTTGCTCTCACAACCTAAACACATAAAAAAGGGTTTGGAAGAACTGAAAATGATAGATTGCAAGCCCTCATCTGTTCCCTTAACCGCCAATGTCAATTTGACTCCGGCCTTCAATGAAGAACATGAAGAATTTAAAGCCCTAAACATCTACTACAGATCTGCCCTCTTTCTAATTAACTATATCCCTTGCCTAACCCATCCAGACCTTAGTTTTGCAGTTTCTAGTCTTGCTAGATTCTGTGAGAAACCTAGTATTTGTCACTGGAGAGAGGTAAAACAATGCTGGAAATATCTTAAAGCAACAAAAGATTTGAAACTTACACTGCAAGTACACAATTCCAACACTCATATCCAATGTTACAGCAACTCAACCTGGAGTGACAATACAGAAACTAGATGTTCTCAATCTGGGCATCTTTCTCTACTTTTTAATTCACTCATCTCTTCAAGCAGCTAAAGACAGCAAAATGTCACACATTCAATGACAGAAGCAGAACTCAATCCACTAGTCAATTCCTTTCTTGAAGCCATATGGATGATAGGTCTTGTGGCCAAACTCTGGAATAAAGAAATAGAACCAAGTTTTCACTTTATTGATAACAAAGGTCTTGATGACAAGCTAAAAAATTTTGGATGCAACTCCAAAACTTGTCACATTGACAACAAAACAAAAGCGCTTTGTGAAGAACTCAAACTGGGAAATCTTTCCATCGACTTAATACCAGCTCCTGAAATGAAGGCTGACAGACTCACTAAGGCCCTATCTCTTCCCTCTCTTTCCTTACTTCTTCAATTAATCAATCCTTATTTTGATTGTTCAATCTTACCAGTCACTGGGGGTGTCAAATAATTTGCACCATTCCGCGCACTCATCCGCACTCTGCTCAACTGTCAAAATTTTCCTTTACATTTCACTCCTATGTCATCTTTTTCTTTCTTTTTCCTAAGTCTATCTTGGGGAGTGAGAAGAGGACGGAAGGTCCTCCAACAAAAAAAAATCATCCAATCAACCTCTTTCAATATAACAATTGATCAACTCACCATCAAAATATCAACTACCAACCCCGATCATTCTCACTTTGACAACTCTTAACTTCAAATTTTACTTATCAACTATTTTCTTTCTCTTATCTTTTTTTTTCTTTTCTCTCCTTTTCTTATCTTTTGCTCAAACATCATTATCCATCAAACCAAATGTCAACTCTTCCGTATCTAGTTCATCAATAACCTGGCTGGTAAGACTGTCAACCATCACCATTGTGTCTATACTCTTGAATATAATCTTTGATGTCTCCTTCTTCTAAAAGGACCTCTCTATCTTTTTCTCAACTTTCTTTCCTTTATGCCATAAAAAATCTCCAACTTAGTCATTGTCAAACGTCAAGTCTAAACCTGTTGTCAGATGTGGGTTTCCTTTATTGATCTCTTTGTCTTCAAAAGTTCTTTCTTTGATTTCCAACTGATATCAATAATGGAATAGCCCTCTTTTTTATTAAATAATTTATTTTATTTCAGCAATTCAACACTGCCTGCCACCTCCTGGGTCTCCACCTCCAGCGGGATTGTTGTCCTAACGTCTCTCTCCTTACGCTCTCAACCTTCCTCAGGAGTGGGGACACTTGAATTATGCTTCACCCGTCTGCCAGCTCCCTTGTTCACCCAAGTCTTCATTTCAATACATCATCTCTTCCGCACCAGAATCTGATGTCCCTCTCTAATAAACATCTTCTCAAACATCTCCTCCTCCCTTTCTTGTTTCCCTGACTCCCATCAACCTCCTGTTTCCCTTGACTCCCATCAACCTCCTCCATCTGCAAGTCTTGTCTCAATCCACCCTTCCTTCTCAAGTCTCAAATCAATCTGCTCAATCTCACCTTAACTCCAATCCCTCTAACTGTTACATCCCTCTTTGAAGTCACTCCTCAAGTTGCAATTCTGGTGTCTAGCTGTGAGATTCCATTTGAAATTGTGTTTTTAATCATCTCTGACTTTGCTTCTATCCAGCCTGTCCTCTCCTGTCCTTTTCCTCTTCTGTCCAGTTTCTTTGTCTCAGTCTCATGTCTTATTGCCAACCTTCTATTTTTACTCAACCATCAACCCGGTGAGACTCCTGTGCTTCAATATGCTTGATTTCATTCATTCTATTTCCTTTTGTTTACTCCTTTGTTCCTGTAACCAGAATCTAGCTGGTCCTACTTTGAAATACAAATCTCAATTTCTCAGGGATAACTGTGTTATGACCATTTCACAACAGCTCTACCTGGAAGGCATCCTCACAAAATCAAACATGCTGGACTGTTGCCCGGTTCCAAGCCCAATGGTTCCAAACACTAGACTGCACTTGTCCACCAATGACAAACACAAACTTTCCTGCCAGCGCTGTAGGACTCCAAACGTTGCTAGGCCGTGGCAGTTCTGTGGAGGGGAAAGGTGCTGTTTAGGCTGCCCTCCTGAGTGTTAAAAAAATATTTAGATGTAACCAAGATCAAGGTCCAGAACCTGGTAAATGAGGAATCAAGGAGTAGAGGATAAAGATGATAATAGTTTGGTAGCGAGGGAACAGAACTATATTAGACAAGATTATGCGGGGAAAAACTTGAACAAAAGGAGTTAAATTCTGCTTAGAGTTCAAAGAACAAAAGCTGTTGTATGTGAACAATGCCTGCAAGCTAATAACTCTGGTTTTCAGAAGAAGATTGGGGATTATCAACTTAAACCCAAGCAACCTCCAGTTTCTCAATGAACCTGCCCAACTCTCCGCCATCAAGCGCTTGAAGGGTACCAGATAACTGAGGGTGGCTGTACAAGACAAAGCACAATGTTTAAGAAGCTCTAAAGCAAAAAGTAACTGATTTGAAGCAAGGATAACCTCAACAATTCTCAAGGGACTCAAGAGTAGGCTGGCAGAATGCAACTCCAAAGATGATAAGTGGAGGTATAAAACTCCAAGTCTTAAGCTTAATAAGACCTCTTCAATCAATTTTGATTGGCTCCTGAAAGATGATCAGGGATCAGGACCAGTATGGTCAGAGAAAGGGATCAAGGAGTGGTATAACACACTCAAAAATTCCAACAGAAAGAATTTTTCTTCAACCAGAAAGGCTATTGGTTGGTGATAAGGATCAGGCCACAGAGGGGCAAAGACTCAGGGTCAAAAATGGATCAAGGGGAAATCAAAGATATACCAAGGATAAGGATCAGAATTCAATTTCTTGATGATGGGGGGACACAGGCACACACTCCCCTGGATTGATTCTATGATGGTATGATGATGTGATATGATATGATATGATGCTACAAAAAAAGGAGGGGAGAGCCCCTCCTTTTATAGGCCAGAGGCCTGTAGACTATTTACAAGAGATTTACAAATAGAGAAGAAAACTTTTTTTTTTCCAGGATCAGTGCCATGAGAAAACAAAAGAAAAAAAGAAACAAACAAGCACTCAGAGAAAGAAAACCAAAGAGGGACGCCCGCAGGCACCCTGATGGGCCCGGGCGACTGCCAAGACCGCGGATGACTTCCGGGAGGTGTCTGATGGGCACCGGCAACAGAAGAGACCTGCCTGGGCAACGGAAAATCCGCGCGGGAGACCAGCGAGTTAGAGGTGGAAAGGATTGGTAGACAAGTAATATATCTAGAACAATACATCATCCAAGACCGATTGGGATGAGGGACAAGGAGGAGGTCTGATCAAGAGGCACAAGGAGATCAAAAACATAACAACAACTGAGAGGTCCAAGTAAATGACAATGAATCAAGAGCGTGACAATTGATTTTCCCTGGCTCCATGACATGCCTCCCTCGACCAAGGGTGAGGATTGAGGTGAGATGGGAGGGTGCCAAAGGGGAGATTTTTCTGGGAGTGAGTAGGTCGGGACCAGTGATGTCCCTCAGGCGCCAAGATCCTGGTCTTGACGGTAGTGCCCCCCATTTGGTAGGCTTGCTTAGTTGTAGATATGGATCAATCCATAAAAGAGTGTCCACCAGAGGATGAACCCAAAGCCTTATCGATCAGACCGGATGACCAAAAACAATAACCAAACTTGAGGTTGAAGAATAAGTTATTGAGTGAGGATTGAGGATGAGAGGATGAGTTAGAGTTAGGGCTGACAAGCAGTCTGAGCCGGTTGACAATCAGGATCAACAAGTTGGTGATTGTGAGACTGGCGAGGTAGAATCCAATCCCTGAGAGGTTTGTGAGCCCTAAGATCCCAGCAAACAATCCAGATAGACAAGAGCAAGTGGATCAAACGGATTTGATGGATCAATGATTCCAAGCAACGTTCTTGATGAATTCAGGACGACTGATCTGGGCTTTTTGATTGATTGTAGGAGTGTTTAGATCAATGTTGATTGACATCTTTTGTTTCAAGTTTCAGTGGCCAGGGTGTCCAGGATGGGGCACCACATCTCTTCCCAACTTACAGACTTTCCCTAGTCTGCACCCAAGTTTGATGTCATAAAAAAAGAAAGGAAAGAAAGATGATTGAAACCAAGGAATGGCCATTTTGATCTTGAGAATGATTGAAAAAGAATATGTCAATCCGTCCAAAAAAAATCCTAGAAGTGGCTGAGATAAAATGAAGAAGGCGTCCCAGGTGCTCACGTGCGTGAAATGAAGTAGAGTTTCACAACAAAATTCAGCAGATGACCCTGGTGGTGCACAATTGGGAGGACTTACTTCTACCCCAAATTGCCTCCACCTAACACCATACTCCTTCATACCAAAGCCACCAAGAAAAGAATTGAGATCAAGATCTAGTTTAGACTCATTGCAAAGATTCAAAACCGGAATAGAGGATGATTGATCAGGCTGAAAAGATAACGGAATAGAAGATACAACAGATTTTTGATCCATCCAAAAAAAATCCTAGAAGTGGCTGAGATAAAATGAAGAAGGCGTCCCAGGTGCTCATGTGCGTGAAATGAAGTAGAGTTTCACAACAAAATGCAGCAGATGACCCTGGTGGTGCACAATTGGGAGGACTTACTTCTACCCCAAATTGCCTCCACCTAACACCATACTCCTTCATACCAAAGCCACCAAGAAAAGAATCAAGATCAAGATCTAGTTTAGACTCATTGCAGAGATTTGAAACCGGAATAGAGGATGATTGATCAGGCTGAAAAGATAAAAGAAAAGAAGATACAACAGATCCAGACAGAGAAGAAATATTTTTGGATTTTTCGGATTTTTTATGTGTTTGATTTTTGATCTTATTTGGATGAGAAGGAAATGATGAGGAAAAAGAAAGATATGCCTCTGAGATGGGAGTTGGTCCATGAGTTGAAGTCTGAGGCTGAGAAGAACTACAACTATCAGTAGGGCCAACTATTCTGCTAAAAAATGAGGATGAGAGGAATGAGAGTTTTCTTTCTGCTTTCCCTTCAGGAAAGACTTGGGAGGATGCACAGGGAAGTCTCTTTCCCAACAACCAGAATCCAGAGAACAAAGAGGAACTTCAATCTTTCTGCCATCAGCATCAGGGAGGAGAATTCTCTCCCCAACTTGATCAGAAAACATCAGGGTAGCACCAAAATCCATTAAGAAAGGCCTTCCCAAGATCATGGGACCATCCAGACGAGTGATCCAGAAGTGACAGGTGCCAAAAATATTTTGACCAATTCAAACAGGGATATCCTCAGCAATAACAACCAGCTCACAGGAATGGTTCCCTATTCCAAACACAGCAGAATTGAAACTGAGCCTTGGGCTAAGTTTAAGCTTGCAGGCCATGGAGTCTGAAATCAAGTTGAGCTGAGAACCCAAATCCACAAGGAGAGAAACCGTTTAAGTTGAATCACCAAGATAACATGGGAGAAAGCCAAGAGGACAGGAATACAGGTTGGGATCTGAAGAGGGATCTGTTCGACCACAATCCTCTATCAGAGTACCAGAGGAGACCTTCAATTTGTCCGGACAAATCTCCACACGTCAACAAGAAACCCATTTCTTCATCCCTTCAGCCACAGATGGAGAGATCAACAGGAGTTCAGCCACAGATAGATCAGGGATTTTAAGATCAGAAATTTTCTTGAATACTCCTTCCACAGCATTAGGGTAGTCCTTGGAGATTCCCCTTTCAAATCAAACTTTGGGCTGGGTGGAGGGAGGAAGATCAGGTGAAATAGGTGATGGAAGAGGATCTGAGGGTTGGACAGGTTGAAGAGGGGGAAGATCAGAGTTGTCTTGGAACCTTTCCATAAGTGTTTCCCTTTCTACTTCCATGTCTTCCACATCAGAGGAAGGAGGCTCAGGTGAAGATTGATGTTTGACGGATTTTTGCAGGATTGAGGATGGAACAGGAGGAGAATTATGAGGTTTTGGTTCCTCATGGCGTTTCCTAGCTTGATCAGATTGATAGGTGCCAGGGAAGCTTGAAGAAGTGATAGCTGGGGGATACGGAGGTTGCAGAGTTCCACAGGATGACTGAAAATCCACAGAGACCAAGGATGCCTTCTTGGGAGTTGGTGGGTGGTATGAGGCCACCACATGACGGATTGGACAAGATGAATTGAAAGGGATCAAAGCACCATTATGAAGGAAGAAATTATTTCCCTTCTGCTCCACCAACTTCTCCTCCTTGTCCTTCTGGAGTTCAGGACATCTACCAGTACCATGGCCTTCCTTATGGCAATAATAACAGGCTATAGTAGATTTAGGAACAGAATTAGCAGGTTTAGGAGTTGCTAAAGAGGATATTTTCTGATCTATTTTATTCTCAAATGCCTGAAGTAATTTAGTGATCTTATCTATAGTAGGTTCTCCCGGTGGGTCTGAGGATTGGGTTTAGGTCTGCAATTGGCTTCCATCTTATTCATGATTTTGTTAGATGCTTGAAAAGAGGGGGAAAGGAATGGTTCAGTGATTTTAGGTTTTTCAAAGGTGAGAGCTGTTTGAACTTTCATCACTTTATCCACAGTATTCCTAAGAAACTTGAGAGCAGGGAGCTTGAACCAATTATCTCTTGTTGTGATCATGGATCCAGATTTCACCAATTCATCCTTAATTCTTTCCTGCACTCCTGGAGAGAAAGACTGAAAAAATTGCACTTGAATTTTGTCCAACGTATCAATGTGATTGTTCCAGATAAAATAGGACTGGATAGGGTCCCAAGATTTTCTGAAAGCTTGATAGTCAGAAGCTGTGGATATACCACCATTGTAGATCCATTGAGAAACCAGGGCATCCAAGTCTTGCAAAGTAAATCTGGCTACATCTATTTTTGCCCAATAGGCCAACATAGCCTCCTTCAGGAGCCTCCAGTTATGAGTTTTGAATCCCTTGAACGATTTTATAACCTCCATAACTTTGTCAGAAGAGATAAAAAATTGTAACTGATAAGCCATATCATATTCACTGGCACCATCCACTTCAGCAGCCATCTCATAGGAGTCCAGGAATTGTTTGACATTGGCCCCATGGAAGCCTAAGTTTTTGTTCTGAGGTTTGGTTTTGACCATCTTGGCCCAAACTGATGAGGAGGATCCAGCAGATTCCATGTTGAAGGGTTCCTAAGAGTACCAAACGAGCAGAGTTCCAAGGTGGCTCACAAGTGTGGCAAGAGTAGAGTTTCACAAAAACAACAAGCATCTTGCCCAGATGGTGCACAATTGGGAGGACTTACTTCTGGACCAATTTGCCTCCATGGATCAGATCTGAAGAAAGAACAAACAGAAAAAGAAAGAAAAGAAAAAAAATCGGATTGGATTTCGGAGTTGATTCTTCAAGTTGGGACTGTAAATCCCAAGGTTGCTGGTTCAATCCCGGCTTGGGGGACCAAATGTAAGACTCCAAACGGTGCTAGGATGTGGCAGTTCTGTGGAGGGGAAAGGTGCTATTTAGGCTGCCCTCTGAGTGTTACAAAAATATTTAGATTTAACCAAGATCAAGGTCCAGAACCTGGTAAATGAGGAATCAAGGAGTAGAGGATAAAGATGATAATAGTTTGGTAGCAAGCAAACAGCACTATCTGAGACAAGATTATGCAGGGAAAAACTTGAACAAAAGGAGTTGAAGTCTGCTTAGAGTTCAAAGAACAAAACCTGTTGTATGTAAAAAATGCCCGCAAGCTAATAACTCTGGTTGTCAGCAGAAGATTGGGGATGATCAACTCAAACCCAAGCAACCTCCAGGTTCTCAATGAACCTGCCCAACTCTCCGCAATCAAGCGCTTGAAGGGTACCACATAACTGTGGGTGGCTGTACAAGACAAAGCACAATGTTTAAGAAGCTCTAAAGCAAACAGTAACTGATTTGAAGCAAGGATAACCTCAACACTTCTCAAGGGACTCAATAGTAGGCTGGCAGAATGCAACTCCAAAGAAGATAAGGGGAGGTATAACACTCCAGGTTCTAAGCTTAATAAGACCTTTTCAATCAATTTTGATTGGCTCCAGAAAGATGATCAGGGATCAGGACCAGTATAGTCAGAGAAAGGGATAAAGGAGTAATATAACAGACTCAAAAATTCCAACAGACAGAATTTTCCTTCAACCAGCAAGGCTATTGGTTGGTGATAAGGATCAGGCCACGGAGGGGCAAAGACTCAGGGTTAAAAATGGATCAAGGGGCAATCAAAGATATACCCAGGATAAGGATCAGGATTCAATTTCTCAATGATGGGGGGACACAGGCACACACTCCCCTGGATTGATTCTATGATGATATGATGATGTGATATGATATGATATGATGCTACAGAAAAAGCAGGGGAGAGCCCCTCCTTTTATAGGCCAGAGGCCTGTAGACTATTTACAAGAGAGATTTACAAATAGAGCGGAAAACTTTTTTTTTTTTTTTCCAGGATCAGTGTCATGAGAAAACAAAAGAAAAAAAGAAACAAACAAGCACTCAGAGAAAAAAAACCAAAGAGGGACGCCCGTGGGCAACTGCCAAGACCATGGATGACCGCCAGCAGGTGTCTGACGGGCACCGGAAACAGAAGAGACCCGCGCGGGCAACGGACAAGCCGCGCGGGAGACCAGCGAGTTAGAGGTGGAAAGGATCACTAGACAAGTAAGATATCTAGAAAAATACATCATCCAAGACCAATCGGGATGGGGGACACGGAGGAGGTCTGATCAAGAGGCACAAGTAGATCAAAAACATAACAACAACTGAGAGGTCCAAGTAAACAACAATGAATCAAGAGCGTGACAATTGATTTGCCCTGGCTCCAAGACATGCCTCCCTTGACCAAGGGTAAGGATTGAGGTGAGATGGGAGGGAGCCAAAGGGGAGCTTTTTCTGGGAGTGAGTAGGTCGGGACCAGTGATGTGCCTCAGGCGCCCAGATCCTGGTCTTGACGGTAGTGCCCCCCGTTTGGTAGGCTTGCTTAGTCATAGATATGGATTGATCCATAAAAGAGTGTCCACCAGAGGATGAACCCAAAGGCGTTATTGATCAGACCAGATGAACAAAACCAATAACCAAACTTGAGGTTAGAGAGTACGTTATTGAGTGAGGATTGAGGATGAGAGGATGAGTTAGAGTTAGGGGTGACAAGCAGTCTGAGCCAGTTGACAATCAGGATCAACAAGTTGGTGATTGTGAGACTGTCAAGTTAGAATCCAATCCCTGAGAGTTTTGTGAGCCCTAAGATCCCAGCAAACAATCCAGATAGAAAAGAGCAAGTGAATCAAAAGGATTTGATGGATCAATGATTCCAAGCGACGTTCTTGATGAATTCAGGAAGACTGATCTGGGCTTGTTGATTGATTGTAGGAGTGTTTCAATTGATGTTGATTGACATCTTTTGTTTTGAGTTTCAGTGGCCAGGCTGTCCAGGATGGGGAACCACAGCGCGACATCCACTACAGCCAGGCCATTGGCCTTCTGAACTATCTGGCTGTCTTGACTAGACCAAAC
Source organism: Puccinia polysora (assembly GCA_025617555.3). Taxonomy (NCBI): domain Eukaryota; kingdom Fungi; phylum Basidiomycota; class Pucciniomycetes; order Pucciniales; family Pucciniaceae; genus Puccinia; species Puccinia polysora. Next base: position 38,488,071 of record CM062623.1, on the reverse strand, counting down.
ATTCCTTTTACGGTATCTCAGCTGTCCCAGCACTTCAAAAAGCCTAACAGCGTCACTTGAATGCTGTCCTCCATCTCCTGAGCTATCTCTCAGATACTTGGGAACAAAAGCTTGTCTTGCACAGCTCTGCCTCAGTGGAGCTGGCATTTCACACCAACTCCGAAATTTGGGAACTGTCCAGACACTTTCTGCTCCTATTCTGGCTATGTGGTCATGCTGGGGCATTCAGTCCTTGCATGGCGCTCCAAGAAACAGGAGATGGTATCCACGTCTACCACTGAGGCAGACTATAAGGCCCTGTAAAAGGGCCTGCAGGAAGCAACCTGGCTTTTTTTGCTATTCCAATCCATGCACGGTCACACACTCAGTCTCACAGAAGCCTTGTACTCACCCCCATCTATGGAAAATCTTCTGTCTATGCCAGGTCTCATATCTGAACATGTTGATATCACATTTGGACAAGATGCCTTTGTAGTAAAGAAAGATGAATGGAAGAAGAGTGGTTCTTATGAATGAAATATACCTATACATCATTTTATGACTGGAAATACCACAAAGCAAATTTTGTGTCTGTCCCATGATGAAATACTCCATAAGTCTCTCGGACATGCAAGCTACAGCAGGATTTTACAAAATCTAGGTCTCAAGATAAAAAAGCCCTTGACCTGTGAAGCTTGTGCTGTCAGTAAGATAACCAGAACACCATTCAATAACAAACATGCAAGGGTGGAGAGACCTTTTCAAGAGCTACATTGCAACCTAGTTGTTCCCATCAAACCCTTGAGCTACAATGGAGATTCCGACTTCCTGACAGTGGTAGACGGCTGAACCAGGTTCTTCATGGTGGTTCCTATCAAGAGCAAGAGCACAGTGGCCAAAAAATTAGATTTCCTCATCAATGTTGAATCAAAAAAATTCAACTACACCCCAATGATAATTCATTCTGATTGGGGAACAGAGTTTTGTAACTCAAGGTTGTCCGAATTCTGCATCAAGAACTGTAATATGATAAGAGTAATCTTTATTGCAGCACAGTTCTTAAATATAGTAACAATAAAGGGTACCTTAACAGTCACAGTGACAAAGAGAAATGAGAAATAAGTAACTAGTACTTGGTAGAAATAAAAAGAGTCAAAAAACGTAGTAATCACCCTTAGATCAGATGGCGAGCGTAGGCCAGCGGTACAGAGAGCTCAAATGGAGCTATTGCTGAATGCAAACTAGGTCTCCTCCTAAGCCGCTTTGGGCTCCTCCTGAGCTTTGGGGTTCCTGCTGGTTCTTGGTGAGCGAGTTGACAAGCCGAGTTGGAGGGGAGAGATAGAAAAAGGGATAGAAAGAAGATGAACAGAAATGGGAAGAGATGACAAAAGGAGAGCCGGATGAAACAATCCACAAGCAGGTTGTCCGGGTTGAGGTCTTAGTCACGCAAGGTGCTGTATCCGCGACTGCGTATCCTTGACTGCAGAAGGGTCACACTAAACGCAACTGACTGGGAGGTTGAGGTTGAAGTCTTCAGCCAACAAGAACAACATTTGAAAAACCTTCTCTGACGCCTACTCTCCGCAGCAGAACGGGCTGGCTGAAAGATTCAACCTTCTAAAACTCAAATCACTCCGGACAACGCTCTTCAACTCACAGCTTCCAAAATACCCCTGGAATACTATCATCAGGTCCTGCGCCCTGGCGCTTAATCAAGTACCTTCCCACAAGTCCAGGAAATTGCCTTATGAGCTCTTTAAGGGGAAAAAGCTGAACATTAACTACTTTATGCCAATGGGTAACCAAGTCACCTTTATTCTCAAGGATCGGGAACCGTTCTCCAAGTTGGAAACCAAAGGGCTTTTTGGTAGACTCATTGGCTCTAACAATCACCTCCTGTTGTATAGGTTACTCACCAACAATAACAAAATTCTCAACACAAAGCATGTAATTGCACTCAACTTTGACAGCACGACCACAAGGCAACTCCATGACATCTCCATGGAAGACCAATGGGTTGAAAATCTGAGTATTGAGAGATTAGACGCTAGTGTCCATCAAGAGACGCCGCCAGATCCCACTCTCCAAACATTGGAATTGGTCACAGAAGTGTTTGCCAAAGGTGTATCCATTTCCAAATTTCCCCTGTCACAGAGGGCTGGTGACAATCTTGATGACCATTTGTTGAATAATCCCCCCAGATACAACTTGCGTGAAATGTTACCTGGAATCAAGCCAGTCAAGTAATCATACAACTCCATTGATAACAAAGGTAAACTGGACTGGTCTTTTGAGAGCAAAGTCAAACTTGATGAGATTGAATCCCAAGAGGTTTGGGAGGATGCTGTGGGTGAACCAGATTGTTTCCTGCGCATAATGTGAGTAGACAAGATCAAGCCCGCCAAAATTTCTCTCCCAAAAAACATAAGTTGCGGTTGTGCATCATGGGAAATCTGCAGGCTCCAGGCCTTGATTAAGGGGATACCTATGACCCCACTGGTAAATTCACCACTCTTGTCCTACTTCTCCTAAGCGCTCAGGATCTCAACCTCCAACTCCGTCAGTTTGATTTCAAGGTGGCCTTCCTGTTTGGGCCCCTGGAGGAAGAGTTCTATATCTTGAAACCAAAGGAAAGCGCAAGGACTTCCTGGTTTCTCAAACTCAAAAATTCCCTTTATGGACTACGGAAAGCTCCCTCCAACTGGCACAGAACCTTGACACAGTAGCTAGAAAAGATAGGGCTGTTTCAGTCAACGGAAAATCCTTGCCTCTACACCCACTCCAAACAGAGGCTATCAGTATTATTTCATCTGGATGATCTGATTGCCGGCAGGGATGTCAACTGGTTTGAGGAGGGGTTCTTACTCCAGTTTCCGCGCTCCAAAGCACAGCCGACAGATACCATCCTTGGGATGGACTTCTCTCTCTCTGACAACGCCATCACTCTCAACCAGGGCAAAAATGATCCAGAAGGTGATTGATGAGCTTGGGCTGTCCAATTCCAGATTGGTTCTCACCCCTCTCTCCTCCGGGGTTCAACTAGTCCCAGCTGTCAAGACAATTCAACCAATAAACAATATTTTCATGATCTACCAATGCCCAAAAGTACCAAGACCAATCCATACTCATGGCATAGGCATGCACAGCCACAGTAAGAGTCATTAGCAACCAAAAATTTGCAATCAAATCTTGAATTTTTCCAAGTATGATCCTCCTTAAACATCATCACTTCCCCTAACAGCAATAAGACCATCAAAGAATGTAGTCAGGGAAAATCTCAAACTCAGACCAAACAGGTCCAACACAAATTGCAGATTGCTCCTGAAGAGCAGGGAAAGAGCAGACTATAAAATTGGGTGTGTAAGCATCACCGGTCTATCCACTCATCCTAATAACCATAACACAAGTCTTCCAACTAAAACAAATAACCATTGAAAACAGAAAAACTCCAAGAGACTTGGTCAAAACTCTTCCAAGCAAATCTCAGCCCCAATCTCAGTTTCTTTGTTATCTTCTTCCTTCATTGTTTCTGCCTCATTTCAACAAATATTTGTCTTTCTCTTTGAATAAAAAAATTGTTGTTCTTTCTATATTTTTGCCTCTTCAGTTGTAAAAATTTTCTCAGATTAACAGTCAAAAGGGGAACTCAAAAAACAACCATGACAAGTATAAACAAAGAAGACTCAAGCCTCATTCCAGTCCTGTAAGATGCATAAAACTTTCCCACCTGGAAGTTGAGGATCAGTGTTTTCCTCAAGACCAAGGAGCTATGGGTGATTACCATCACGGAACCACCACCAGTCCAAAACCCAAGGGAAAAGAAGCAGCTCAGTGAGGCGGCATGGATTTTTATTTCAAGGCTGAGTGATTGTGTACAAAAAAACATTTTCAACTCAGAAAACTATAGCAACACGTTTGAAATATGGTCAAAAATCAATGATGAATATGGAAAATCAACCCCACATGCCATAATTGGTGTAATACAATGATGGAATTCAATCAAATTCAATGGATCCTTTTCTGAACTCTCTGACCAAATTCAAATTTTTCTAACGCAGTTTGAATCCATAGGATATGTTCAATTAAAGCTTGTCGCGTGCGCTACTATCCTTGAAAAAATAGAAGAAAGAAAACCTGGACTCACAACTCTGCTCAGGTTGGATGAAGCAGCACGGTAATCACCACAAGCCTTGCTCACCAAGATCAAGGAGTTGTATGAGGATGAAGAAGTCAAAAAAACTAACAGATCAGTCAATTCTTTTCACAGCTACGGTAAAAACAGAAACAGACCACCTCCCTTGTGCAAAAATGGGAGACATAACTCTGCTATAACCTTGCACACTGAGGAACAGTGCTGGGCTGTGCATCCTGAACTTGTACCCTTCAGGAAAAGAAGAGCGCAAGGTAACTTCCACCAAGCTGGGATGTATGACTCTTCATCCTTCAAAGCTGCTGGTTCAGACAAAAGTACTTCTCAATATTAATTCAACACGCCAGCGTTCACCACTTTCACAACCACAATAAATGCCTCGCAATTGATCATACTTGACAGTGGTACCAGCCACCATGTGTTTAATAACATATCTTTCTTTTCGAATTACACATCCTGCTTTATCCCCATTGGCACTGGAAAAGGTGATAATGAGCTCTGGGCAAAAGGAACCCGTAACATCAAACTTGGCACTCTGGAGGGCACAATCATTTATTTAAACGAGGCTCTATTTGTCCCTGGATTGTCCCGCAATCTCATCTCACTTGGAAGACTCTTAACAAGTCAAGCTGTCCTGGAAAAGAACAACGAATCTTTTTTCATTACATTCTCTGACAAAAATTTTATTCATTTTACCACAGACAATGGAATGTTTGAGGTAAAAAGTGTAACAATGTGGAAATAAAATGTGTCCTCTGGGAATTGAACCCAGGTCTCTCATGTGCATGGCAAGCGTACTACAAACTGTACTAAGGACGCTTGCTTCCCGCTGGTAAACATATGCTTGAAGAGGTCAATGACAATGTCACTTTGTGAGGACATATGATGAATGAGTAACCAACTACAAGAATTCAGGAATTGAGGTCCTGAAGAATGCATGAAAGCATTGATCATATCTCAATAAAAAGCTCATCCTATTGTTCAGTCAACCAATCTTCAGCATTTTACCTCCACCTTGACATCTCCAGCATCTTGTGTAATAGATTTTCCTTATTCTTTATTGCAGCACAGTACGTTGGATCAAGATTGATTGCGGTAACAGTAAAGATAACTTTGTGTAGACAAAAATAAATGAGTGTGAGATGGGATTGAGAAAAACAAGGAGACAAAAGAAAACATGAGGAACTTAGAAGGAGAATGTACCAGTGAACCTGTGTGATTGAGTGGAACCAGCGGAACTTGTCTATCAGGATTAGCTCCTCCTGAGTTCCAGAGAAGTTGCTAGTCGAGGCGCTGGGCTTGTTGGGTTGGTGAGCAAGTTTGATGGGACAAGTGGTAAGACACAACAGAGCATCAGGGTTGGTTCAGAGATTGACGTTCCAGAGAAGAGTTGGGGAATTCCCAAAATCATTGAGGGACTGGATAGGAAGGCGGACTGTATCTTTCCTGAGCTACGCGGGAGCGGGACGCGCACTGCGCGGGGAACTGCAGCTTTTGGAGAGGCTGAAGTCTTTATCAAACATTCCTCCTGACTTCTGCTTCTTCCATGCTTAGCTGTTTGCGGGCATTGAGTACCTTGTTATGTCTGAGGGGCTTAGTGAGGATGTCTGCAATCATGTCAGAGGAGGCAACTTGGGATACCAACAGTAGAGACTTTGAGACGAGATCTTGGAGGTATTGGTAATGTACCTCAATTTGCTTGGATTTAGCATTGATTTGGGCCTCCTTGCTGATGAAGTTCGCCCCGGGATTGTCATTCAAGATAACCGGTGTGGAAACTTTCGAGGTTATCCCTCACAAAGTTGACCCTAGTTACGGGATCAATGGTTCTAGCGTCTGTAAGACCAAGAATGCTTCCTTTCCTTTCCTCCGAGAGAGAGAGAGAGAGAGAGAGAGAGAGAGAGAGAGAGAGAGAGAGAGAGAGAGAGAGAGAGAGATATCGAGATAGATAGATCCCCCCCCCTACAACCCGGAGTCGAGGGAAAAGGTATTTGAGCCCTCCCCCTCAACCCTAACCTAAGTACAAGCACAAAGACAGACTGGCAACCATGAAGAAGGAACCCTAGACCCAGAACCCTGACCCATCCCCCAACCCATACCCATACCCTATCCCCGCCAGCTCGCCTGCCATTACGCGCATCCGGTTTGTCTTTTTGTGGCGCGGCCCTCCGCCGCGCAATACCCAAAGTTCGCCGCGCTTGGGCGCATCCACCCGACGCGCCGTCGTGGATTTCCCGTCCCGTGGCCGGCCCGCGCTTGCGCGCGGCTGCCCACGCATATAGCCCCGCTTTCGCCCCGCTTTTTTCTCCCCCGACTAGCTTTTCCGAGAACCTGGTTGGCCCAGCTCCATCCGTGAGTTGGACATCCAAGCGGGTCGCGGCCCGGCCCGCAGTCGCGTGCTCGATCCCGCCGAGCCCACTGCTGAGCCCGCAGGGGCTACTGCTGAACCCGCAGCGGCTACTGCTGAGGACCGGTGCACCCCCACTGCTGAGCCTAACCTACCAGATGCTGAGCGCGCAGGCCGCCACACAGTCCCCGACCCGAGGCTATATAATGACACCACATCCCCCCCCCAACTTGAGTTCTGTCCCCAGAGGTCCCTTCCCATCGCCACCTCGACTACCCGCACCCCGCTCCTCCCTACCCACTCCTCTTCTCACAATCCACCGACTCCCCTCCCACGCTCATTGCCGTCATGCTCCCCTGCAAATTCTGCGCCCGGAACGGGCACGCGTGCTTGATTGCTCCTGGTCGACGCGCCTGTGTCGCTTGCCGTCGTGGACATCGCCGCTGCTTGCTTAGCAATGGCATGCCCCAAGCTCCCCCCAACTTTGGCTCCCGCCCCAGGCCGCGCAAAAGGGCTCCTCCCGACCCGTTTGTGGTTTCGGACAACGACACCATCTCTGAGGACTCGTGGACTCCGCCGGGCTCCCCTTCCCGCCGCCCTCCGCCGAGCAAGGGTTGCGACTTGGCTTCCCCCCTTCGCCGCGCGGGACCGCCGCGGAAGGAGGATTTCCCGTCCGTTGACGACTATCGGAGGGCCCTACAATTCTGGTCGGACCGCGTTTGGATGAGGGAAGGCGCGAGGGACCCGCGAATCGATGAGATTCTCCGGCTTTGCGCTGCTGCAGCCCCGGTTCCCCCTCCGGCACCTACACCGGCTCCTTCCGCCCCGGCTCCACAAGGTACTCCACCGCCGCCCGCGTCAACAGCAGTCTCGGATGGGAGGCCCACTACCCCCGAGGTCCCTCCTCCGCCCTCCCCAATCATCGTTCCATCATTGCCCCCAGATGGACCGAGCCCTCCGCGCGATGCCCCGGGGACACCCTCATCACCTCCTTGCTTGTTCGGATCAAGCCCTGTCCCAGCACCGGCACCGCCTTCCCTCAACTCCCCCGAGATCCCGGAGATCCCGGTTGTGATGGCACTCCCGGCGGCTGGCTTCGAGGCTTTTGCGGAACGGTCGACCGCAATGCTCCGCAACTTTCTGGCGACCCCCAGAGCCCAATCCTCCGAATCCCGGCGCGTGTTCTTGGCGTCTTACCGGGCCCTACTGGCATCATCAAGGGCGGACATGGAGGAAATGATGCAAATGGCTTAGACGCCCCCACCCCCTTCCTTCTCTCCTTTCCCGCCTACTTTTCTTGTCCTATTGTTGTACCGCGCTCTTAGGAGAAATACATATTGCTGCACGAGGAAAAGAAAGGGCCGCGTCCGCGCGTCCGGGTGGAAAGTGAGTAAAAGAGCGAGATCCGCGTCCGCGTGAGAAGTGAGTGTGAGTGAGGTTGAGGTTGAGATCCACGTCCGCGCGCTCCCTTCGTGAGAGACCGTAAGTGACCAGTTATTCCAAGAAAAGAGGTACCTGGACCGCCCCAGACGGACTTCCACACAGTTCCCCGTACCCGTACTACAAAACAAAACAACACTGCGCCAACAGCGCGCGCTCACAACCGGGAGTATAAGGGAGAAGCGATGGGAACAAACATTCTGGGGTGTCTAGTTGTTCCGGCTGTGAACCGGCTAGAGCACCCCCTTACCAAGCTAAGCTTTAATCCGCGTCCATACCATCCCTGACCGTCGCGCCCGTCCGTTGAAGAAAGAAACAGGAGAGAAACAGACAAAAAAAAGAAAGAAAACAGCCCGAATCCAAAGAAGAGAAAGAAAATATCCTATATTTATTATTTCGTTCATTTTTTTTTTGTTTTTTTTTTTGTTTTTTTTTTTTTTTTTTGCAGAGCTCTTTGTCCCGCCATCCGTGCGCGGGGCTTGTCCTCGCGTTTGCGGGCCCAACGCCACGCTGCGCCTGCGTACCTGCAATAAATAAACCATAGCCAGTACCAATCCAAAGCCAAGCCCAAACCAAAACATAAGGAAACAAACATTCTGGGGTGTCTAGTTGTCCCGGCTGTGAACCGGCTAGAGCACCCCCCTCACCAAATAAAGCTTAACCACCTAGCGCCCCCCCCAGCTTGACAGCTGTCCCCAGCCGTCTGCAACCTCCTACTTCTCCGGGGTCGCGCATTGCGCGCCGCTACTTCGCTGTCCAAACAATCCGCCTCGTCGCCCGACTCTGGGACCGCCTCGCCCCCGGGCCCCGAATCATCGCTCGCCGTCTCGTCAAAGGAAGTGGAACCGCGCGCAAAGAAGCGTTTCACGTGCGAAGCCACGGCCTTCCGCTTAAGCGGCGTCCCGTCCAATTCCTCAAGCCCGTAGCTGCCGCCCAAGAACCTAGAGGCCACGCGGTACGGCCCGTTCCACCTGTTGGCGAAAAGCCGGCCCCACTGGGATTCCAGACTCCAATTATACAGAAGAACTAGGTCCCCCTTCCGCAGCGGATCCCAGAGCCGATGGGAACAGCGCTCGTCCCAATAGCGGACTGACACCGTCCGGGTTTTCTTCAACCGCTCCGCGGCCTTTCCCAAGGTCTCCTCACGCCTAAGGAGCTGTTCAGCCCGCACCTCGATCAGATCCGCGGACGTCTTAACCTTCCACCAATCCACGCCCAAAAACGTGTTCAGCTCGATGTCCACGGGAAGCACAGGCCGCTGCCCGTAGAGTAACTTGTAAGGCAAATACCCCGTCGAGCGCTTCACGGAGATCCGATCGGCAAAAAGGACCGCGGGGAGTGCCACCTGCCACTTATTGCCGTCCTCACCGCACATTTTCACCAGGGCATCCTTGATTGGCTGATGCCCCCGCTCGATCATCCCCGCGCCCTCCGGGTAGTATTCCGTCACGCGGCCAAATTTTGCTCCACAACTCTGCACCAGCGTCATCAGGCGTCCCCGAAACTCCGCCCCTCCGTCGACGGTGACCAAGCAAAGCGACCCGTAGCGCGCAAACCAGTCTTCTTCCAGAAACTGAGCCACCTTTTCCGCCGATAGCTTTGCTAGGGGCCTCGCTTCCACCCACCCAGACAGATCGTCGCGCGCAACCAGCAAATACGCAAACTTACCCGCCTTGATGTGGACCACGTCCAGCAAAACGCGCCCAAACAGCGCGTCCTTGCCCGTGGGTCGGCCGACCTCCTTGGGCAGCCTCGAGCTTCGCCGTTGGCAGGCCTCGCACGACTTCACCCAGTTGCGCACCGCGCGAACAACCCCCGGCCACCAAAACCTTGCTTTCACCCTCCTCCGGGACTTGACCTCACCCCGATGACCAAGGTCGTCGTGCAGACTTCCTAGAATCACCTCCTGGTCGGCCCTAGAAGTCGCGACAACAAGAGGCACGGAACTGCTCCGCCGCCATAACTGACCGTCCTATAAGAAGAAGTTCAGAACGTTTTGCCTCACCCATTGGGCGACCGTTTCCGTCGTGCCCTCGGGGAACCGGAGATCCTGCAAATAAGAGCACAAGACCGCGTAACGTCCCAACTGACGCAACGGAAGACAAACCACCGCCTCCGTCTTTCCTACCCGAACGACCGGAGCTTCCATGTCCAAGGGTTCCGCCCCCTCGTATGGGTCATCCCGCGGGTACCGCGACAGCGCGTTCGGCATCATGAACGCCTTTCCTGGGATGTGCACCACGTTAAAGGAGAATAACTGGAGAAACGCTACCCACCTGGTCATGGGCGCGTTCGGCAGCGTCGGTGAGTTAATCATTCGCGCCAAGGCCTCCGCGTCAACCAGGAGCTCGAAGTGCACACCCCACAAAAGGTGCTGCAACCGCCGTACGATCTTGGTGACACCGCACAGCTCCAGCTTCGGCTGCGAATACCGACTCTCTGTCGCGGCAAAGGTTACCGATTTGTAGAGCACCGGCCTATCTTTTCCGTCCTCCTCCTGTGTCAAGACCCCCCCGGCGCCGAAATCACTAGAGTCGACCGCCAGGCGTATCCCTCCGGCGTCATAATCAAGGTCCCAAAGGACGATGTCGCGCCCCACGATTTCCTTGAGCTTTGCAAAAGCGGCATTGCATCCCTCGGTCCACTTCCACTCCGCCCCCTTACGCGTCAATGCCCGCATTGGGCTCGCTACTTCCGCGAACCGCTTGATGAACATGCGGACGTAGCTGCACAACCCCAGAAACTGCAGGACGTGCGACACTGTCCGAGGGGTCGGCCATTCAAGAACCTTATTCCGCTTCTTCTCCGCTATTTGCCTCCCATCGTAGGCCACGACATGCCCCAGTACTTCGAGCGCCGGAACGCAGACCACCAACTTTTTCCCGGACACAGTAAGGCCTGCCTCCTCAATTCGGAAGAGGACTCGTTCCAGAGTCTCCGCGTATTCCCAGACGAATCGCCGGATTGCGGGTGCATCCTCTAGGACCGCGCCCTTGTAGTCCGTTCTGGGGCCTTTAATGCCAGCGTCATCGATGAAGATCTGCACGCCTTCCGGAAGGTTGTCGCGTAGTATCCAGGTCATTTGGGCTTGGTATACCGCCACTGAGTTGGTCGCACCTTGCAGTAGCCGCGTCAGCTGCATCCTCCCTAGACCGGTTTCAAACGCCGTCAGTGGCCGCGATTCAGGGTGGAGTTCTTGCTGGTCATATCCCCCCATCACGTCCACCAGCCCGTAGCAAGCGCGCCCGGCCATTGACTCCAGAAATTCTTCCACGCGCGGGGGAAGCCCCGCGTTGCAAATAGTGAACGAATTTAGCCTCTGAAGGTCGTGAACAATCCTTAGCGACTTCCCGTCCTGCTTAACAACCGCGAAGATAGGACTTGAGTAGCTTGACGTGGATTGCTCGTAAAGCCCCGTCCTCACGCGCTCCCGTACCAGCTCCAGAAAGGGCTCCCGAACGGTACGGGGGATCGGAATTGGCTTGATTTGCCACGGTTCGTGAGGGACAGTGGGAATAACGTAAGGGTCCCCGATCTCACCTCTCAACAACCCGCGCTCGTCCGGTCCAAAAGCAAGCGCCTTCTCCCTCATCACCAATACCGACACCAGCAGATCCATCTCCTCCGCACTCAGCCATCCCGTTGGTCCGAAGTTAAGGGCTTCCACCCACTCGTCCGTGATTTGCGCCGACCGCGTTACCCATCCATTCTTCCTAAGGGGCGTCTGCCACGGGTTGCGGGACCACGCGATCGGTCGTAAGGGTCCGTTGAGCCCCTGAGGCATTGGCTCGTTCCGCGGCTGGACTTTCCGCGCTACCGGTTTGTACTTGCCCGCGTTACACCGCGCCATCCAGACCCGATCGTTGCCGTCGTAAGTCCTAGTAATGACCAGACCGGGGCTTTTGCCTTTGCTCACAACTGTGGCACAATGATAGGGTTTTCAAAGCATAGTGCCTTCCGGCGATGCATACTGAGGAATGGGACTTACTTCTGGCACCTGCGCCCCACTCGCGCCCTCCCCCGCTTGCTCCTCACCTGTCGGCCGCCCGTGCTGAGCCGGAGCCTGCTCCGCACGGTTCCCGCGGCCGACTAGGAAAAATCCTCCGCAGGGTAACCCTTACGGTCAACCCCCGCGCCGGACTCTTTGTTGCCGCCAGACATTGGGTCCTGTACCCATTTCCCTCTGCCGTGATCGCAGATCTTCGTCTCAAACCGCGCTCCGAGCGAGTCTTCGACGGTCAGCGCCTCCGTTCCTTCCTCGGCATTGAAGGCCATTTGGGCTCGGAACCCAAACATGAATGGCCGTCCTAGAATCACGTCTCCGCATTCCACTGAGAGAAATGACAGAGGCTTACAGACCTTGGCGACTTCCACCTCCTCCGCCTCTACTACCCCATCCATGCGGCATTCCCCGCCATTTAACGCCTGAAGGCCCATTGCACACTTCCTCCGCACCAGACCGAGCTCGTCCACCAACCTTGATGGGAGCAGGTTGACCATCGACCCGCTATCCACCATCGCCCACACCTTCCGCCCGGCGATGGTCATTGCAACATAAGCAAGCGGGACGGATACCGACTTTGACCGGCACGGCTCGGGATCCATTTCCTCCTCCGCCATGTTAACCCGCTGAACGGTTGTCGGCACACGACCCTGACCGCAATCTTTCAAGGCCTGGGCCATCTCGTTGACGACTGCGGGGGACACCACCGCCAGCTCTCATAGGGTCAGGGGTATTTGTGAGTCGTTCCCCATTACCCTTTGGACGATGTCCGCGGCCTTCTTCTTTCCCGCGGGATTAAAAGACGGCCCGTCCAAAATTGGTACTCGCGCGACTGGCTTCGAGGCCGTTGGTCGCTCGTCAACATCCATCGCAATACGCTCATTTGTCGCCAATGCCCTGACTTCTGCCTCCACTCTCGGCGCTACCCAGGTTCCGGGCGCGGTGACAATCCCGAGCGAGACCCAAGCAGTCTTGGTCTTAGCCTTCGCTCTTTCCCGCACTTGCACCATTGGTGGCGGCTTGTCCTTGGTCAGGTCCACCGATTCACCCGTCGGAAATATGTACGTCATCCCGGATGCGCGAACAAGCCCTTTGTCCATGTCCCGAGTGAGATCCTCACAAACTGACTTCCAGTGCCCTCTCTCCCCGCAATATGAACATTGGGGCGACCCGTACGATACGGATGATCCGCTAGGGGGCTGGAACCCCTCCGCCATGTGAGGCGGCACCGCGCGCGGTTGAGAAGGAGCCGCTGGAAATGGTGCGGCTGCCGGAGCTTTAGGAGCCGGTGTCCGGTTGAGGAAAACCCTTATGTCCCGCAGAATCTCCGTTATCTCCCCAACTGATGGTCCCGGAGACTGCTGGGAAAGTCCTGCATGAGAGGGCATTGGCGGCCCCGCAGCCGAAGTTTGGTCGGGGGCCGGCGCCGAGATCGTGACCGATTTCTTGGAGGAAGACGGGTACGTTTGTGCCGTATCCGCAATGAGCTCGTCCAAATCAATTTCGCTTTCCACGGCTTGACGGATAACCAAAAGATGGGGGAGAATAGCGACGCTCCCATCCAGCAACCTCTTAACCAGGCCGTGGTCGTACAGGTATTGTTGCACTCTGGAACGGAGCTGGGGCGCGAGACCCCCCAGAAATGCCCGCTTCATGGCACCCGTCTGACCCGCGACGACCTCGTTCTTTGCAAGGTACCCGTAGATTTGCTCGAACCTTGACATATATTCCACTAATCCTTTGCGCAATCGCACCCCGCCATTCTCGATTGCCTCCTCCGCAGCTCAATTGAAGTCGCTTTCCCAAAACCGGGGTTCACGCTTTCCCCACCTTGCCAACATCTCGCTTTTCAACTTCCCCCAGTCTTGCCTCTCGTATCCAACCATTTCTTCCACGTCCCGCAGCTTCTCCTCCTCGGTAATGAACAGCACAATAGTCCAAACCTTATCCGCGCCCGACGCGCCCTCCGAGTCCGCGATCCCTTCGAACCTAGAGAGGAACCGCTCGACATCCGAGGTACTGAACCGAAGATGAGGGAAATCCCTCGGCCTCAACCAAAAGAGGCGAGGGGCCTCTGCCGCCATGTCTGACGACCCTTCCAAGGGAGGAGCAAACCCGCTAACTCTAGGAGCATGAGCAGACGGCGGCGGAGGGGGTTGAGCGGCAGAGACAGGAGTTGGGCGTGGAGGGTAGGGAAGGGGAGCATTGGATCCCGGAGCGGTTGTTGGTAGCATTCTGCGTAATCTTCAAGAGACTGAGAACGGATCGAAATTTCCCGGCCAGACCCCCAGAGGTGGAAACTTTCGAGGTTATCCCTCACGAAGTTGTCCCTAGTTACGGGATCAATGGTTCTAGCGTCTGTAAGACCAAGAATGCTTCCTTTCCTTTCCTCCGAGAGAGAGAGAGAGATAGAGAGAGAGAGAGAGAGGGAGAGAGAGATATCAAGATAGATAGATCCCCCCCCCCTACAACCCGGAGTCAAGGGAAAAGGTATTTGAGCCCTCCCCCTCAACCCTAACCTAAGTACAAGCACAAAGACAGACTGGCAACCATGAAGAAGGAACCCTAGACCCAGAATCCTGACCCATCCCCCAACCCATACCCATACCCTATCCCCGCCAGCTTGCCTGCCATTACGCGCATCCGGTTTGTCTTTTCGTGGCGCGGCCCTCCGCCGCGTGATACCCAAAGTTTGCCGCGCTTGCGCGCATCCACCCAACAAGCCGTTGTGGATTTCCCGTCCCGTGGCCGGCCCGCGCTTGCGCGGGGCTGCCCACGCATATAGCCCCGCTTTCGCCCCGCTTTTTCCTCCCCCGACTAGCTGTTCCGAGAACCTGGTCGGCCCAGCTCCATCCGTGAGTCGGACATCCAAGCGGGTCGCGGCCCGCCTCCCTTAGTCAGGCCCGGCCCGCAGTCGCGTGCTCGATCCCGCCGCGCCCACTGCTGAGCCCGCAGCGGCTACTGCTGAACCCGCAGCGGCTACTGCTGAGGACCGGCGCACCCCCACTGCGGAGCCTAACCTACCAGATGCTGAGCGCGCAGGCCGCGACACAGTCCCCGACCCAAGGCTATATAATGACACCACACCGGTGTGGAGATTCTGATCACGAGGCTGTCTACTAGCATAGCCATCCATTGTAATTGCTTTGCGCAGTGATTCATGGCTATGACTTCTGCCTCAGTGGTTGATTGAGCAACCACAGATTGCTTCTTGGACAACTAGTGTACCGGGTTACCGTAGAGGGTAACAACAAAGCCCATGGTTGACTTCCTCATGTCCGTACAATTGGCATAGTCCGCATTGGCCCATCCCTTTAGATGATTGGCAGGATCAGCGGATTGTCTAAACATGATTCCGACCCCAGTCGTGCCTCATAGATACCGGAAAAGATATTTGATCAGGTTCCAGTGCTTGATGGTTGGCTTGGTGGTGTAGTGAGACAGAAAATTAATGGTGTGAAGGATGTCAGGCCTGGTGTGTAGCGCAAGGTGGTTAAGCATCCCTATGGCCTTTTCCATAGATTTAACGTTGATTTAATTGGCCGCCTTGGTGACTTGTTTCACCAGGTTTGTTGGGGCTGGTCCTTTGACTGGATTCGCCGCGGACATAGATAGGTCCTTGAGCACCTTTTCACAGTAGTCCTATTGGTGTACAAGTACGGCGCCATCCTCCTTCCAGTCAAAGGTGTAGCCCAGGTGTTGAACTGGCTTTTTGGTGAACTTGATCCGGTAGGCTTCAGAGAGACCTTCCAGTAATTTGATTACATCCAATTGAGACTTGCCCACAACAAGCCCATTGTTGACATGAATGTTTAGGAAGAGCAATTTTCACTGATTAAGGAAGAGGGACTCATCTGCACTGGATGAGCTAAAGCCCAAGCTGTCAAGAGTACCTGCCAGATGTTTCTTCCAACATTGCGGTGCCTGTTTGGTGCCATAAAGGGATTTATTGAGCCGCCCCACCCAGTTTTCCTTTCCTGGGACCTCAAAACCCAAGACTTGTGATACGTAGACCGTGGCATCAATGTCTCCATAGAGGAAAGCTGTTTCCACCTCAAATTGAAAGACAGAACAGCCGTGCTGAACCGCCAGAGACAAGAGGATCTTCATTGACTCGTTGGGTCCAACGCTAGAATACGTATCATAGAAGTGTTGGTCTTTTACCTGATGGTTCCCAAAACACACCCACCTAGATTTCCTCCGCCTCACCTTGCCGTGCTCATCTTTCTTCCTGAATAGCCGCCACATACCACCAATGATTTTGTTGTCTGCTGGGGGCGGCACCAGCGTACCTGTGTTTTTTTCAAGGAACAACTGGTTCTCCTCCGCCATGGAAGCCAACCACTTTGGCCTTTGGTCCGGATCATTGAGCACTTTGCGCATAGACACCACCTTGGCCAGATTGGAGGAGTCCTCCAGTTGCTTGTTGTTGCTGACTTGTTGCCTGCGCAAGGTGCTGAGGATTGCTGATGGGTCCACGTCTCCGCAGATGTTGCATGGGCAGTCTTGCAATGAGGGACATAGGCGTAGCTCTTCCCAGAAGGCGGTCCCAAAGTTGAAGAGGTACTTTTGCACGGAAAAATGGAATATTTGTTGGGGCAGTTGCCCAAGTCAAGTTGAGGGAAGTGCTGCTGCGCAGGGTTCTGTGTTCCTGAATGTGGGGGAAGCTCAAGAGCAGCCAGAGGGATTGATCAACAACACAAGCTGGAGGAGGGGATGGTGATGGTCACGGTACGCGGGAGTGTGGAGATAGGCTTTGTGAGGGAATCCGGGTCATTGTACTTGAAGTTCACCACGGATGGGGTAAAATCCCTGCTGACAACAATCCTCCAATTGCGCAAGTTGAGGAAGCTTGATGCATCCGACCACAGTTCATAGCCGAAAAACAAGAGCAAGCAAGCTTGAAGAGCAATTTCGGAATGGGCTGACCTTTGACGGACATTCACCTTGAGGCCAAATTGCATAAGCCTGTGAATATCCCAAGTTGGTTCAATGGTGCTGTCCTTTTCTGCGAGCTTTCCAATGGGTGACTGCCAGTCAAGGGACTTGCTGGGTAGATGATTGACAATCATGGAGCATTGTTTGGCCGCTTGGTCCCAGAAGCTGATTGGTACATTCCACTGAGCCATTACACATCTAATCTTCATCAGCAAGGTCTGATTGAAGCGTTTGGCTAGCCCATTTGTTTGATGCAAGTCAGCTGGTCCCCTCTCAACTGTGATACCCCTACAATGAAGGTAAGTGAGAAAAGAGGTTGAGGTAAAATCACCCCCTTGGTCTGAGTGAAGGACTGCCGGGAACCAATCAAAGCAATTCCTGATCTCATTGAAATACAACAGTATGATTGCCTTGGACTCACACTTGGTTTTTTGAAGGTAGATTCTGTTGTATTGACTGTAGTTGTCCATGAGGACCAGCTCATAACAATACCCATGTTTGGACGACGGTTTTATCATTAGTACATCTGAGTGAAGGGAGTGAAACGGGAGAGGAGCCTGAGGGAGGGGGTTTAGATGAGGCAATATTTTCAGTTTGCAGGACTGACATATGGCACAATTCTTTGCGAGTTGAACCTAGGAAGAGGGTTGAACGCCATAAAGTTTGAGCAACTTCCGCAGATATGGGTCCAACGGGTGTCCCAGAGTTACATGCCAGTCCGTCACCAGTGGGTTATCAACAATGGAGTGAATCAACATGGAAGGCAAAGGAGGGTTCCCAACATACAGGTTACCGACCCGGCGGAATCAAAATACTATTGAGTCAGATGACTTGATGAGCACCAACCTGTGTTTGTGGAATACCTTGAGACTGTGGTCTTTGAGTTGCGAGGCGGAGAAGAGGTTTCTGGGTCCTCCTGGTACATGGTACACTGGATGAATCAACACCAATCTGAGGTTTAGCTTTCCTACGTGAGTGATCCAAACTTGACCGCCATACGTTGTGGTGTCAATTTATAGACCCACATTGGGGACTGCTTCGCGGCTCCCCGCTCAGCATTGGAGGCAAGCGGGCTCAGCATTAGGGTATGCGGAGTGCTCAGCAGTGGCAGCCGCTGTTTGGCTCCGCACCTGGTGGACGGGTTGGGCTCAGCATCAAATGCGGCGTGGGCGGCAATCCGCCCTGGAGATCAGATTCAGAAAGTAGTGCGCTTGACTAGGTTCGCGGGCGCTCCGGTTCGGATACGTAGGGGCGGAGCAATCCACGGGCTATGAAGGAATGGATGAAGCGCGCCCGCAAGCGCGCAGATCATGCCAGATATTACCGAACACCCACGACGGGCCCGGAAAAACGGATACGGACAGGCGCGGGGGGCTCCAAGTAGGGCGCGGTGCAAGGACTGCGTCATGAGAAGGAAGAACTGGATGGACAGAACGGCATATGGACAACGGGGGGAGTTTGGTACGGAGGAGGGGGGGAGATGAGGCTGGGGTTTCTGTTTTGGGATTGTTTTCTGTTTCTTTGTCGTACTGTCATTTGCGCGTGTCCTTAGGTTAGGGTTGAGGGGGAGGACTGATCCTCACTCCCAACTCCGGGTTAGAGGAGGGGGATGGATGCATTGATGCAGAGGAGAAAGAATCACATCACATCATTGGATTGGATCACTAATCTCACCAAGAGATTAAAGGAACTCATACCGGATACACATCCAGGTAAAATGTTCTTAGGATTGAAGGATTGGCCATTTCTCTCTCTCTCTCTACTTTTCTTTATCTATTTACCTCTTTATTTCTGTTTCTCATTTGAGTGTGACTTTGGACATCCTCATCTCCTTTCAAACGCAGGGAACCGTCAACTTCCAAACCTTGGGACAATTATAGGGGGATAACCTTTATTCTTTCCAAATCTAGGGGTCTGGCCAGGAAGTAACCTTCCTTTTCTTGTCTTTCAAAGGTAACTGGGCGCAATGTCCTATTCATACCTCCCTAAAGTCACTCCTTCTTCTTCTTCTCCTTCGCCTTCCATCTCTGGGTCTGCTACTCCAACCCCACTCTTGTCTTCCATCCCTCCTCCTCCCCCTCCCTCCGCTTGACCCAGGACGAGCTACGCCATTCCCCCATTGGTCTCCAGTGACCATGAACCCACTTTTCCGGTTTGCATCAGGCCGCGCGACTAACCTCACATCCAATTCAACACTGCAGATGTGGAGCGATTTATCTCAAGATACAAAGGTATTGCAGATGCGGAAGGTGCGTCAGACGCTGATAAGGCCCGGCTTGTTGTCCTGTTCATTATGGACGAAGAGAAGCTGCGGGATGTGGAGGAAATGGAAGGCTATGAGAATAAAGATTGGCCCAAACTGAAGGCGGAGATCCTAACGCAGTGGGGTAGGCGCAAACCTTGATTCTGGGAAAGCAATTTCGACCGTGTGGCCTTGGAGGCAAGCGCGCGCGGAGGAGTCAGAACGCGGGTGGAGCTGGCGGAGTACGCCTCGACATTTGATTGGATCTATTGGTACTTGTCAAAGAACAAGGTGGTGGAGGGACAGATGGGGGCCATGAAACGTGCGTTTCTGGGCGGTTTAGGCGCTCAACTCCAGGAAAGGGTGCAGCGTCATCTTTACAATCACAACTTGGTAAAGCAGTCATTGGACGGGAGCATTGCGCTCCTTCTGGAGTTGGGTGTCATTTGTCGGGCTGTGGAGAGTGAGCTTGACTTAGAGGAGATTATCGAGGACACCGCTAAGTCATTTCCAGCGGGACCAATGAAATCCGCCCCCCAGGTTCCTGCTCCGGCGCAATTTCCGGCCCCAGTTCCGCCTACTTCCACGCGTGTTCCGTTTCCTCAACCCGCGCCAGCCCCTCCGGTAAGCGAATTGATGGAACTAATGAAGGATCCGAAGATCTGCATGAGCCGTATGGGCCAGCAGCAGCCGCGAGGGTCTCAACCTCACATGGTGGAAGGGTTTTGGCCGCCCAGTACCTTCGTGCCAAGGGGGTGCTCGTACTGCGGGGCAAACGGTCATGGGCGATTGGCGTGCGAGGAGCTTACAAAGGATCTCAGCGCGGGATTGGTTTGAACGGCGGGGATGGGGTACATGTTTCCGACGGGAAAACAGATTCTGATGGAGCCAAGCCAGCCGACCGCAATGCAGCAGGTGCGCATACGGGGTCAGGAGGCGGGAACAACGGCGCGAGCGTCACTGGGCATTGTTACCTGTCCTGGATTGTGGCAACCACCTCAGGTGGAAGCTGAGGTAAGGGTAGTAGCAATGGAAGAAAAGGTGGCGTTCTCCGATAAAATGGAGGTGGACGCGAAGGAGCAAGCCCCGTCGGCCGTTCCAAAACCGGCCGCGCGCGTGCCCAGAACCGGTGCGCCGGCTGCGAAACCTGTAGGGAAGAAGAAAGCGGCAGACATCGTGCAAAGCGTGATGGGTAACGAGACTCCAGTTCCGCTGACCTTGCGGGAACTGGCGGCCGTGTCTCCGGTTGTGGTAGACAAGATGGCTCAGGCATTGCAGGATTGCAGTCAGGGCCGGGTATCTCAGACGGTGCAGCGGGTTCATGTGGCGTGGAAGGAGGAGGGGCGCGAGGAGTGTGAGTTGAAATTGGTTTTGACTCCGCTCGCTTACGTTCCAATAGTCATAGCAGGAAGGAAGGTGTGGGCTATGGTGGACAGCGGTTCAATGGTGATCCTGCTGCCATCGCAGATGGTGGATGATTTGGGGTTGGTTCGGCGGAAATGCACAATGGGTCTCCAAGCGCTTAACGGAGGGGAGTGTTTTGTGGATGGGGTAGTCAAGGAGGAGGAGGTCAAGGTTGCAAGGGTCCGTAGGCCCCTTTCTTTTCTTTTGGTTGATTGTGGGGATGTGATTTTGGGAAGGCCGTTCATGTTTGGGTTTTGAGCACAAATGGTTTTCAATCCAGAGGAGGGAACGGAGGCGTTGAAGGTGGAGGATTTGTCCGGCGGAAGGTTCAAGACAACTATCTGCAATCACGGGCAAGGGAAGCGGAAGAGAGTGTTGGAGTATGAGGAGGAACCGGACATGGAGTTGGTCTGCAACGGGCAACCTATGGAGGATTTTTCCTAGTCAACCAAGGAGACCGCGTGGAACAAGCTCCGGTTTAGCGCGGGCGGTTGACTAATGAGGAGCAGGGAGGGGGAGGAAGGAAAGTGCAGGGTGCGCACGTCACAGAAGTAAGTCCCTTTTCTCAGTATGCATTTCCCAAGGGTACTATGCTTTGAAAACCCTATCATTGTGCCACACTTGTGAGAAAAGGCAAAAGCCGGGGTTCCGTTCTGTGCAGGACTTACAGCAAAGGATGAGGTGCAATGCGGGCAAGTACAAGCCGGTGTCATGGAAGGTCCAACCAAGGAATGAGCTGATGCCCCAGGAACTGAACGGACCGCTTCGACCAATCGCTTGGTCGCGGGACCCTTGGGTCATGCCAATTAAGGCTTTGGGGTGGGTTACTAGTTTGGCGCGGATCATGGAGGAGCGGATTGCAGCTTTCAATTTTGGCCCAACAGGATGGTTGAGTACGGAGGAGCGTGAGTTGCTGATTTTGGGAAAGAGCGCTTGCGTTTGGACCGGAAGAGCGGGGGCTCCTGAAAAACAATATTGGCGACCCCTATGTCATCCCCACTTTAAATCACAAGCTGTGGCAGATCAAGCTGATTCCGATACCGCGGGCAGTCCGGGAGCAGTTTCTGGATTTGGTGCAGGAGCGGGTGAAGACTGGCCTTTACAAACAGTCGACGTCTAGTTACTCCAGCCCAATCTTTGCAGTGGTTAAGCAGGGAGGAAAGTTGTTGAGGATTGTTCATGATTTACAGCGGCTCAACTCCTTTACAATCCGGGATGCAGGACGGCCCCCTCCCATTGACGAGTTCCTTGAGTCAATGGCGGGGCGCGCTTGTTACGGTTTAGTGGATGTGATGGGGGGATACAACCAGCGCAAGTTGGATCCTGGCTTGGGGCCTCTAACGGAATTTGAGACTGGGTTGGGAAGAATGCAGCTGACTTGGCTCACGCAAGGCGCAACAAATTCCATGGCGGTGTACCAGGCGCAAATGGCTTGGATCCTGAAGGATGATCTTCCGGAGGGAGTCCAAATCTTCATTGACAATGCGGGCATCAAAGGTCTGAAATCCAATTATGGGGGAGCGGAGCTGGTTGAATTTCCTGGTGTCCGACATTTTGTGTGGGAATATGCGCAGACATTGGAACGCATCCTGTTTTGCATCAAGGAGGCAGGACTGACAGTGTTGGGGAAGAAGTTGGCGTTTTGTGTCCCGGCGCTAAAAGTCCTTGGCCATGTTGTTGCTTCTGATGGCCGGCGCATTGCAGAGAAAAAGCAGAACAAGGTCCTTGAATGGCCGACCCCGCAGACGGTGTTGAATGGCCAACCCCGCAGACGGTGTTGCATATCCTTCAGTTCTTGGGATTATGTAGCTATGTCCATATGTTCATCAAGAGTTTTGCAGAGGTGGCAAGCCGCTCCAATCACTAACGCGGAAAGACACGGAGTGGAAGTGGGGGGAAGAATGCAATTGCGCGTTCCGGAAGCTCAAGGAGATTGTGGGAAGTGACATTGTGCTCCGCAATCTTGACTAAAACGCGGGAGGAATTAGGCTAGCGGTTGATTCCAGCGAATTTGGCACGGGGGGGTTCTCACTCAAGAGGACCACGGCAAGGATAGGCCGGTACTTTACAAGTTGGTCACCTTCACTCCGATGGAAAGCCGGTACTCCCAGCCAAAGTTGGAGTTGTGCGGGGTCACCAAGATTGTGCGGCAGCTCCAGTATCTTTTTTGGGGGGTCCACTTTGAGCTTTTGGTGGATGCAGAGGCGCTGGCGCGGATGATCAATTCCCCAGCGTTGCCCAATGCTCCCATGACCAGGTGGGTGGTGTATCTTCAACTTTTCTCCTTTGATGTTGTTCATGTTCCGGGGAAAGCGTTCACTATTCCCAACGCGTTGTCACGGTATCCAAGGGACAACCCGTTTGAGGACGCAGAACTGCTTGATGTGGAGACCCCGGTTGTCAAGGTAGGGGTTGTGGAGGCAGGCGTTCAGCTGCTGCTCTGGCAGACCAGGCGGTACGCGATCCTTGATGACTACTTGCGGGACCTTTGTTTTCCCAATGGAGCTACGGAGAAGGACATGCAATAGGCAAAGCGGCAGGCAGGGAATTTCTACGTACAGGAGGGGAAGCTTTGGCGGTGGAAGACTCTGGTTCCTCTTGTGGTTAACACTTCAAGGGTGGATCAGGAAGCTATCCTCCGGAGCCTTCACAACAATCTTGGTCATCAAGGGGAGGTTGAGACGCGGATGCAGGTCAAAGAGCGCTTCTGGTGGCCAGGTCTAGTGCGTGCGGTGAGGGAATTGCTGGCGTCCTGCGAAGCCTGTCAACGGCAGAGCGCAAAACTGCCCAAGGAAGTCGGAAACCCCACAGGGGAAGACGCCCTCTTTGGTTGAGTCTTGCTTGATGTTGTCCACATCAAGGCCGGTAAGTTCGCCTATCTGCTCGTTGCGCAGGACAAACTGTCTGGTTGGGCGGAAGCGTGTCTGTTTGTCAAGCTCTTGGCAGACAAAGTTGCTCTATTTCTGGAGGAAGATTGGTTTGCGCGGTACGGGTTGCCTTTTCTGGTCACAGTGGATGGAGGGGCTGAGTTTTGTGGCTGTTTGGTCGAGTTGGTGAAGAGTTGCGGAGCCAAGTTCAGCCGAGTAACGGAGTACTATCCCGAGGGGGCCAGCATGATCAAACGCTGGCATCAGCCAATCAAGGACGCCCGCGTCAAGATGTACGGGGAGGACGGTAAGCACTGGCAGGATACCCTTCCAATAGTGCTGTTTGCGGATTGGATTTTGGTGAAGGGGTCAACAGGCGCCCCGTGCTTCCGGTGGACATTGAGGTGGAGACGTTCCTGGGGGTTGACTGGTGGAAGGTGAAGACTTCCGCTGAATTTCTTGAGGCTTGCGCCGAACAGCTCCTTTGACGGGACCGGATGCTTGCAAAGGCCGTGGACTGGCTGAGGAAGACTTGGACGGTGTCGGTGCGCTATTGGGACAAGCACTGCTCGCATTGCCTCCGGGATCCCTTGCAGAAGGGGGATTTGGTGCTCCTGTAAAACCAAAGTCTGGAGTCTCAGTGGGGGAAGTTGTTTGCTAACCAGTGGAACGGCCCGTTCCATGTGTCGTCCAAGTTTGAGGGTGGCAGCTATCAGTTGGAGGAATTAGATGGTACTCCGCTGAAACGGAAGGCGGCGGCTTGGCATGTCAAGAGCTTCTTCATGCGAGGATCTAACTCGTTCGACAAAACGGCGGAAGGGGGTGAAGGATCTGACAAGGGGAGTGTGGAGCACGGCAATGGTGTAGGAACGCGATCCGGGGATTTGTCCTTGGGCGGAGAAGCAGAGACCATGCCGTTGCAACGGAGTAGGCGGTTGCAACCAGCTGGGGACAGTGGCCAAGTTGGGGGGGGAGGTAGAGGGGGTAGGGGATAAGTTTTGATTTGGTGAGGGGGTGCTCTAGCTGGTTCACAGACGGAAAGACTAGACACCCCAGAATGTTTGTTTCTCTATGTTTCTTTCTTATCTGGATTGTGGGGTTTTGCTGGCTTCGGGTTTTTGCAGGAAACGGGGGCGCGGCATGAAGCCGGGTCCGTAAACGCGAGGACAAGCCCCGCGGAACCAGGACGCGTGGGCAACCCCACGGATGGGAGAAGCGGGACAAAGAGCAACTTTCAGGCGGTCTACGGGCGTCACGCAATAAAAAAAAAAAAGTGTTCTTTTCTATTTTTCTTCTCTGTTGGTTTCTTTTTATCTTGTTCTTTCTTTCAGGATATCTCAAGGATGGGTGGCTGGGATGGGAATAAGCTTGATTTTGGTGAGGGGATGCTCTAGCCGGTTCACAGCCGGGACAACTAGACACCCCAGAATGTCCGTTCTCTTACTATCTCTCTCTTCCCTTACGGTGGCGTGCGCTGGTGTTTTGGTTGTTGTGTTTGTTACAGGAAGGGTACGGGGAACTGTGTGGCAGTTTGTCTGGGGCGGTCCAGGTGCCTCTTTTGGAACGGCTAGTCACTTATGGTTGCTCATGAAGCAAGTGCGCAGGCCCGGACTCAATCTCAAGCTCACTCTCTCAAAGCGCGGCCGCGCACTTTTTCTCAGAAGGTTAGGACCTTGCGCGGAGAGATGTATTTTCTTAATGGAAAAGGGAAGCGCGGTACAAGCAACAAGAAGAGAAGAAGTAGAGGAAAGGAAGAAGGGGAAAAGGGGGGGCAATGCGCCTAAGCCATCTTCATCATTTCCTCCATTTCCACCCTCGAGGATGCCAGTAAAGCCCCAAAGGACGCCAGGAGTTTGCGCCGGGATTCTGAGGATTGTGCGCCGGGGATTGCAAGGAAATTCCAAAGCATTGTGGTTGACCTTTCCACGAAAGCCTCAAAGACGGCCGCCGGGAGTGCCATTACAATTGGAATCTCCAGGATGTCGGGAGGGCTGGGGGGAGGAGCGGCCGGTGAAGATGGGGCCTCCGGGGAACCAACAGGGGGGCTGGGTCCAGCTGGAGGTGATGACGGGACAACAATTGGTGACGGAGGCGGAGAGGCATTGGGGGTTGTAGGCCTCTCATCCAAGTCCGCTGGTGGCGCGGGAGGTGTCGGCTGTCGTGGAGGAGGAGGAGGAGGTTCTGGCGCGGCCGCGGGTCTTCCAAAGAGTCTTGGGTCCAGTACCGTTTGGTTCACGCCGACAGCAGCGGCCCAAGCGTGGGTTGCCGCGCGGCATTCCTCCAAGGTTTTGTATGCGCCCCGTTGCGGAGGTCCGGCCCGGCGGAGAGGTGATTCCAAGTTGGGTCTCACGTGCGAAGTGGTGGGTGACGGAGCTTGGGGGCGGCGGGATGGAGGTGAACCGGGTGGTGTCCACAAGCCTTCCGAGATTGACTTGTTGTCCAAAACCACAAACGGGTCCGGACGGGCCCTCTTGCGCGGCCTGGGGCAAGAGCCAGATTGGGGGGGAGCTTGAGGGATGCTGTAGCTAAGCAAGCAGCAACGATGGCCACGACGGCAAGCTACACAGGCGCGTCAACCGGGGATGATTGAACAAGCGTGCCCGTTCCGGGCGCAAAAGTTGCATGGGAGCATGATGGCGATGGAGAGGAGGGAAGACGGGGAAGGTGGTAGTGGGAGTGGTGGGGGTGGAGTGGAAGTAGCAGAGGTGGTGGTATGGTGAAGCAATGGGAAACTTCTGGGGACAGAACTCAAGTTGGGGGGGATGTGGTGTCAATTTATAGACACGGATTGGGGACTGTGTTGCGGCTGCACGCTCAGAATTGGAGGAAAGCAGGCTCAGCATTAGGGTATGCTGAGTGCTCAGCAGCAGCCACTTTTTGGCTCCGCACCTGGTGGACGGGTTGGGATCAGCATTGAATGTGGTGTGGGCGGCAATCCGCCCCGGAGATTGGATTTGGAAGATAGTGCGCTCAACTAGGTTCACAGGCGCCGCCGGTTTGGATACGTAGGGGCGGAGCAATCCGCGGGCTATGAAGGAACGGATGAAGCGCGCGGATCATGCCAGATATTACAAAACACCCACAACTGGCGCGGACAAACAGATACGGACAGGCACAGGGGGCTCCAAGTAGGGCGCGGTGCAAGGACCGCGTCATGAGAAGGACAAACCGGATGGACGGAATGGTGTACAGACGACAGGGGGAGTTTGGTACGGAGGAGGGGGGGAGAGGAGGCTAGGGTTTCTGTTTTGGGATTTTTTTCTGTTTCTTTGTCATACTGTCATTTGCGCGTGTACTTAGGTTAGGGTTGAGGGGGAGGACTTATCCTCACTCCCAACTCCGGGTTAGAGGAGGGGGATGGATGCATCAATGCAGAGGAGAAAGAATCACATCACATCATTGGATTGGATCACTCATCTCACCAAGAGATTAAAGGAACTCATACCGGATACACATCCAGGTGGAAAGTTCTTAAGATTGAAGGATTGGAGATTTCTCTCTCTCTCTCTACTTTTCTTTATCTCTTTATCTCTTTATTTCTATTTCTCATTTGAGTGTGACTTCAGACATCCTCATCTCCTTTCAAAAGCAGGGAACCATTAACTTCCAAACCTTG
This sequence comes from Puccinia polysora, assembly GCA_025617555.3. NCBI lineage: Eukaryota > Fungi > Basidiomycota > Pucciniomycetes > Pucciniales > Pucciniaceae > Puccinia > Puccinia polysora. The sequence goes on along the minus strand of CM062623.1, from coordinate 38,461,085 downwards.
GGACAATTATAGGGGATAATCTTTATTCTTTCCACAACATATTCATCAGCTTGTTGTATTTACGCACTTTGGACAAAAGACCGGGGTTGCCAACTTTGGACTTGGTGGAGCCGGATTTGTAGATGAGCTCAGTTGGCAAAGTCAAGGTTGCTGAAGTAAAACTGTAGGTAGCCTCAGGTTTGATGAAGAAACCGGAGTCTTTGAGTTTGTCTGGATCATTCACGTGATCTGCGGCGGGTGTTGATCCGCCAGTTTCCTTGCCTTTGACAACCAGATTAGCTGAGTTGGGATTTCTCAACAGTTGGAGTTGTCTCATCATGTTGTTGACCCAACGTTCAAGTTGAGACAGGTCTGGCTTCAAAGGGTTAGGTGTAACCTGAGATGGGTGGTTTTTCCTTTGTGGCTGAGATCTGGTGGGGATGGCAGCACTGGGATTTCTTGGAGAGGGGGATGAAGAAGTGGCTGAGGACACCGGAGCAGTACCGTGCATAGGGAGTGTGACCATAGGCGCTTTAGAGTTGCAGTTGTGGGGGCAAGGAGGTCTGAAAACGTTTGTTTTGTTAGTGTGATAAACTTGATCAACCTTGTTGCTCTCACAACAAGTATCTTCCGCTAGAAGTTGGTTGTAGACCTTATCAAACTGAAACGGCCAGATGTTGTGACAGGTTTGTATGAGTTAGTTGAGTGATGAGTTGAGTTGAAAGTTCTTGAGGAATAGGATTGCAGCTAGGGGGGACAACACAGCAATGAGTTCCTCATGTTCAGTCTTCTCTTGGGAATCTAGGGTGTCTCTGAGTGATAGGTATTGTTCTCAAAACGCCAGCAAGTGTTCATTAATGGAGGAGCTGGATCGGTAGGTAAGATGGAAAATTTGTGACACTTGATCTCCAATAACTATTAGTGAGTCTTTGCCGCAGGCCTTCTTTAGTTCCAGGAATGCACGGCCAAAGTCTTTGCAATGGGGAGTCACGTAGCCCTTGAGTTTGCGGTCCACCAAGCTGAACAAAAGTTGCACCGCTACAGTGGTCTTTTGTCATAAGCGCTTTGTATCAGAGTTGTCTTGTACCCACTTTGGATCCAGAAGTTCCTCATGACCTTTACTTATGAGTAAGTTTTTGAATTTGGCCCTCCACTTGTACCAGTTGTGTCTAGTGAGGACAGGCAACTTTGCTTTAGTAGAATAGTCTTCCCCAGAGTCGCTTGAGTCCGTGATATTGATGTCAAGGCCGCAGGAGTCTTGAGTTGAAGCCATTTAGCACTGGTCTCACATGATTGAGGTCTGTTTGTTTCTGATCCGCTCATAGTGCCAAGAATGGACTCTTGCTGCCATGTAAGAGATTGTCCTTATTCTTTATTGCAGCACAGTATTTTGGATCAAGATTGATTGCGGTAAAAGTAAAGATAACTTTGTGTAGACAACAATAAATGAGTGTGAGATGGGATTGAGAACAACAAGGTGACAACAGAAAACATGAGGAACTTAGAAGGAGAATTTACCAGTGAACCTACGTGATCAAGTGGAACCAGCCAAACTTGTCTATCAGGATTAGCTCCCCCTGAGTTCCACAGAAGTTGCTGGTCAAGGCACTGGGCTTGTCGGGTCGGTGAGAGAGTCGGATGGGACAAGTGGTAGGACACAACAGAGCATCAGGGTCAGTTCAGAGATTGATGTTCCAGAGAAGAGTTGGGGAATTCCCAAAATCATCAAGGGACTGGATAGGAAGGCGGACTTTAGCTTTCCAGAGCTACGCCGGAGCGGGACTTGCACCACGCAGGGAACTGCAGCTTATGGAGAGGCTGAAGTCGTTTTTAGGATGTTAAGAGTCAGAAACATTAAGGATATATTTCACCAAGGCCACGCGGAGATAAAATAGTAGGTACAAGTGTCACAGTAGTCGTGATATCTGCCCATGATATGTGTATAGTTTGACCTAACAACAACACCCCCCTACAAACTATGCAGTCAAGAAAAAACTCCAACAAAAAAGAAATTTTTTTTGTTCCCCTAACCATTTCGTCATTATATCTGCTAGCTGATTTGTTGTATCAATCCATGTCACATTTATTTTTAAGTCCCTAGAAAACTCATTAACAAAGAAAAAATTTCGCGCTATATGCCTCATCCTAGACTGGGATCCATTATTATTAGCTACTAGTACTGCCCCCCTGTTATCACAATATAAAGAAGATTTGATTGTAGGAAATAAATCAAGAACCATGGAATGGAGAGATACAAAAAATTCTACCCTGGTCGCCAGAGAGATAAATTCCGCATTGCAGGTCAAAGTGGCCACAGTTTTCTGCCCCTTTGATGCCCATGATACCGGGCAGCCATTGAGAATGATCATAAAGCCAGAGGTTGATCAATGGAATTCACCTCCCCAATCTGCGTCCACCCAGAGTTGCAGGCCCGCCTTGTGTGGCTTGAAGAGGAGCTGGTTACCAATTGTGGCGGAGATTTACCGGAGAAGATGTTTGAGGGCCCCCCAGTGTGTCGCATTGGGCCATTTACTGAACCATGATAGATAGTTCACCTCAAAAGAGATATCCGGTCTTGTCCCCAGGGCTAAGTAATTTGCAGAACCAATATAGCTTTGAAACTCCTCGGCCAGTACAGTGGGCCCATTGTCATTAGTCACGAGTGAGACGTCAGGAAGCGTGGTGTTAGAATTTATAAGTTTAGACCGTGACCAATTCCATTTTTCAATAATTTGGTTTGCCAGTAACCGTTGATTGAGGGCCAGCCCGCCATTAACCTTTGTCAGGTTGATACCGACAATCCAATTACACCCTTCCTCCCATTTCAGTTTCACCTTCCTCTCCATCTCAATCCGTAGTGTCCCAAGGACCCCCTTATCATTACTCACAACTAAACCATCATCAACATGCAACCAAATTGCCACCACCTTCTCGCCTTTTTGATAGATATAAACTGTTTGCTCAATTGTTCCACCCTCAAAGCCCAAAGCTGCAAGAACCCCCTTAAAGAATAACCAACAGCATCAAGCTGCCTGTTTTGTTCCATATAGTGAATTTTTCAGAAGCATAACTTTCCCGCTGAGTTTGGGACGCATGTGAACCCAAGTTTCAACATAAACCTTTTCATTGATCAGGGAGTGAAGATAGGCCGCCAAAACATCAAAGCTATGGATGAGCCAGTTGTTGGATGTTGCCAGCGCCAGTACGAGTCGGAGTGAAGATAGCAAAGCCGTAGGGGCAAAAGTCTTGTAGCAATCCACTCCTAGCCGTTGGCGGAACCCCTTTGTCACGTACCAAGACTTTGGCGCAATTACCAACCCATCCTGCACACGTTTCACGCTAAAGACATACTTGGCCCCTATGACTTTCATGTCGGCCGTGCAATCCACGGGGGTCCATACACCCATTTCAAACAATTGCTGGATTTCCTTCTCTATTGGAGATAGCAATGTCAGACGGAACTTTGAAGAGAGATCTTGGCCAATTGTCTCCGGGACATCAAGGTCGGAGACCATAGGGCAGCAGTTAATTTGACCTTCCTGTTCCTCGCAAATCCAATCAGTGGGGAATTCCCCTAATCGCAGTTCAACAGCTTGTAAGGCGGGGTTGATATTGTTGAGGGATGCAGGGATAGGTATGAAAGGGGCCGCTTTTGTGTCTGGGAATTCCGCCGCATTGGTATATGTCAGAGATTGCTGTGGGACGCTGTGGAAAGAATAAAGGTTATCCCCCCATAATTGTCCCAAGGTTTGGGAGTTAACGGTTCCCTGCGTTTTAAAGGAGATGAGGATGTCCAATGTCGCACTCAAATGAGAAATAGAAATAAAGAGATAAAGAGATAAAGAAAAGTAGAGAGAGAGAGAAATCTCCAATTCTTCAATCCTAAGAACTTTCCACCTGGATGTGTATCTGGTATGAGTTCCTTTAATCTCTTGGTGAGATGAGTGATCCAATCTGATGATGTGATGTGATTCTTCCTCCTCTGCATCCATGCATCCTCTTCTAACCCGGAGTTGGGAGTGAGGATACGTCCTCCCCCTCAACCCTAACCTAAGTACACGCCCAAAAGACAGTATGACAAAGAAACGGAAAACAATCCCAAAACAGAAACCCTAGCCCCCTCTCCCCACCTCCTCCGTACCAATCTCCCCCCGCCATCTGTACGCTGTTCCGTCCATCCGGTTTGTCCTTCTCATGATGCGGTCCCTGCACCGTGCCCTACTCAGAGCCCCCCGCGCCTGTCTGTATCCGTTTGTCCGCGCCCATCGTGGGTGTTTGGTAATATCCCGCCTGATCCGCGCGCTTGCGCACGCACTTCATCCATTCCTTCATAGCCCGCAGATTTCTCCGCCCCTATGTATCCGTACCGGCGCGCCCGCAAACCTCGTCAAGCGGACTACCTTCCAAATCTGATCTCCGGGGCAGATCGCCGCCCATGCCACATTCAATTCTGAGCCCGACCCGTCCACCAGGTGCGGAGCCAAAAAGCGGCTGCCGCTGCTGAGCACTCCGCATACCCTAATGCTGAGCCCGCTTGCCCCCAATGCTGAGCCCGCTTGCCCCCAATGCTGAGCGCGCAGCCGTGACGCAGTTCCCAATCTGTGTCTATAAATTGACACCACATCCCCCCCCAACTTGAGTTCTGTCCCCAGAAGTTTTCCATTGCTTCACCCTACCACCACCTCTGCTACTTCCACGCCACCCCCACCTTCCCTGTCTTCCCTCCTCTCCATCCCCATCATGCTCCCATGCGAGTTCTGCGCCCGGAACGGGCACGCGTCTTTGATCATCCCCGGTTGACGCGCCTGTGTAGCTTGCTGTTGTGGCCATCGTTGCTGCTTTCTTAGGGACAGCATCCCTCAAGCTCCCCCCCAATACGGCTCTTGCCCCAGGCCGCCCAAGGGGGCTTGTCCGGACCCGTTTGTGGTTTTGGACAATGAGTTGATCTTGGAAGGCTTGTGGACACCACCCGGTTCACCTCCATCCCACCGCCCCCGAGCTCCGTCACCCACCACTTTGCACATGAGCCATGACTTGGCATCACCTCTCCGCTGGGCCGGACCTCTGAAACGGGGCAAATACAAAACCTTGGAGGAATGGCGCGCGGCAACCCGCGCTTGGGACCCTGCTGTTGGCTTGAACCAAACGGTACCGGACCCAAGACTCTTTGGAAGGCCCGCGGCCGCGCCAGCACCTCCTCCTCCTCCTCCAGGACCGCCAACACCGCCGTGCCACCAGCAGACTTGGATGAAAGGCCTACAACCCCCAATGCCCCTCCGCCTCCGTCACCAATTGTTGTCCCGTCATCACCTCCAGCTGGACCAAGCCCCCCTGTTGGTTCCCCGGAGGCCCCATCTTCACCGGCCGCTCCTCCCCCCAGCCCTCCCAAGATCCCGGAGATTCCGATTGTAATGGCGCTCCCAGCGGCCGGCTTTGAGGCTTTTGCGGAACGGTTGACCACGATGCTTTTGAATTTCCTCGCGATCCCCTGCGCACAATCCTTGGAATCCCGGCGCGAGCTCCTGGCGTCTTTCCGGGCTTTACTGGCGTCCTCAAGGGCGGAAATGGAGGAAATGATGAAGATGGCTTAGGCGCATTGCCCCCCCTTTTCCCCTTCTTCCTTTCCTCTACTTCTGCTCTTCTTGTTGTTGTACCGCGCTTCCCTTTCCATTAAGAGAATACATGTGTCCGCGCAAGGTCCTAACCTTCTGAGGAAAAGTGCGAGGCCGCGCTTTGAGAGAGTGAGTCTGAGATTGAGTCCGCACCCGCGCGCTTGCTTTGTGAGAGACCGTAAGTGACTAGCCGTTCCAAAAGAGGCACCTGGATTGCCCCAGACAAACTGCCACACAGTTCCCCGTACCCATCCTGCAACAAACACAACAACCAAAACACCAGCGCGCGCCACCGTAAGGGAAGAGAGAGAGAGAGAGTAAGAGAACGGACATTCTGGGGTGTCTAGTTGTCCCGGCTGTGAACCGGCTAGAGAACCCCCTCACCAAATCAAGCTTATTCCGATACCAGCCACCCATCCTTGAGATATCCTGAGAGAAAGAAAAAGAGAAAAAGAAACCAACAGAGAAGAAAAATAGAAAAGAACACTTTTTTTTTTTGCGCAACGCCAGTAGACCGCCCGCAAGTTGCTCTTCGTCCCGCTTCCCCCATCCGCGGGATTGCCCGCGCGTCCCGGTTCCGCGGGGCTTGCCCTTGCTCTTACGGACCCGGCTTTGTGCGGCGCCCGCCTTTCCTGCAAAAACCCCAAGCCAGCAAAGACCCCACAATCCAGATAAGAATGAAACATAGAGAAACAAACATTCTGGGGTGTCTAGTTGTTCTGGCTGTGAAACGGCTAGAGCACCCCCTCACCAAATCAAAAATTATCCCCTACCCCCTCTACCTCCCCCCCCAACTTGGCCACTGTCCCCAGCTGGTCGCAGCCGCCGCGTCCGGTTCCTCCTCATACTCCAACACTCTCCTCGGCTTTCCCTGCCTGTGATCGCAGATAGTTGTCTCAAACCTCCCGCCGGACAAATCCTCTACCGTCAACGCCTCCGTTCCTGTTCGTGGATTGAAAATCATTTGGGCTCAAAACCCAAACATGAATGGCCTTCCCAAAATCACATCCTCACAATCAACCAAAAGAAAAGAAAGGGGCCTACAGACCCTTGCAACCTTGACCTCCTCCTCCTCGACTACCCCATCCACACAACACTCCCCTCCGTTAAGCGCGCAGAGACCCATTGCGCATTTCAGCCAAACCAACCCCAAATCATCCACCATCCGCGATGGCAGCAGGTTCACCATTGAACCACTGTCCACAATAGCCCACACCTTCCTTCCTGCTATGACTATCTGAATGTAAGCAAGCGGAGTCAAAACTGATTTCAACCTGCACTCCCGGCGCCCCTCCTCCTTCCGGGCCACATGAACCCACTTCACCATCTGAGGTACCTGGCCCTGACCGCAATCCCGCAACGCCTGAACCATCTCGTCTACCACCACCGCAGACACGGCCACTAGTTCCCACAAGGTCAGCAGAACCGGAGTCTTGTTACACATCACCCTTTGCACAATGTCCGCTGCTTTCCTCTTCCCTACAGGGTTTGCTGCCGGTGCCTCGGTTCCAGGCACATGCGCGGCCGGTTTTGGAATGGCCGACGGGGGTCGCTCCTTCGCGTCCACCTCCGTTTTATTGGAGACTGCCACCTTTTCTTCCATTGCCACTACCCTTACCTCAGCTTCAAACCGAGGTGGTTGCCACAATCCAGGACCAGTAAAGATGCCCAGTGACGCTTGCACCGTTGTTCCCGCCTCCTGACCCCCTGTGCGCACCTGCTGCATTGCGGTTGGCTGGCTTGGCTCCATTGGAATCTTTTTGCCCGTTGGAAACATGAACCCCATCCCCGCCGTTCAAACCAATCCCACGCTTAGATCCTTTGTAAGCTCCTTGCACGCCAATTGCCAATGACCGTTTGCCCCGCAGTACGAGCACCCCCTTGGTACAAAGGTACCTGGCGGCAAAAACCCTTCCACCATGTGAGGTGGAGGCCCTCGCGGCTGCTGCTGGCCCATACAACTCATGCAGATCTTCAGGTCCTTCATCAGTTCCATCAATTCGCTTACCGGAGGGGCTGGGGCGGGTTGAGGAACTGGAACACGCGTGGAAGTAGGTGGAACTGGGGCCAGAAATTGTGCTGGAGCCGGAACCTGGGGGGCGGATTTCTTTGGTCCCGCTGGGAAGGACTTAGCAGTGTCCTCAATAAGCTCCTCTAAGTCAAGCTCACTCTCCACAGCCCGGCTAATGACACCCAACTCCGGAAGGAGCGTGATGCTCCCATCCAATGACCGCTTTACCAAGTTGTGATCGTAAAGATGCCACTGCACCCTTGCCCGGAGTTGAGCGCCTAAACCGCCCAGAAACGCGCATTTCATGGCCCCCGTCTGTCTCGCCACCACCTTGTTCTTTGACAAGTACCAATAGATCCGATTGAATGTTGAGGTGTACTCCGCCAGCTCCACCCGCGTTCTGACCCCTCCGCGCGCGCTCGCCTCTGAGGCCATGCGGTCAAAATTGCTTTCCCGGAACCAAGGTTTGCACCTACCCCACCGCGTTAGGATCTCCGCCTTCAGTTTTGGCCAATCTTGATTCTTGTAGCCTTCCATTTCCTCCACATCCTGGAGCTTCTCTTTGTCCATAATGAAGAGGACAGTAAGCCCAGCCTTATTGGAGTCCGACGCACCTTCCGCATCTGCAATACCTTTGTATGTCAAGATAAATCGCTCCACATCCGCGGTGTTGAACTGGATGTGGGGGCAGTCGCGCAGCCTGATGGAAACCAGACAAGTGGGTTCATGGTCACTGGAGACTGATGGGTGAATGGCGTAGCTCGTCCTGGGTCGAGCGGAGGGAGGGGAAGGAGGAGGGATGGAAGACAAGAGTGGGGTCAGAGTAGCGGACGCAGAGAAGGAAGGAGAAGGAGAAGAAGGAGAAGGAGCAACTGTAGGGAGGTATGAATAGGACATCGCGCCCAGTTACCTTTGAAAGACAAGAAAAGGAAGGTTACTTCCCGGCCAGACCCCCAGATGTGGAAAGAATAAAGGTTATCCCCCTATAATTGTCCCAAGGTTCAGAAGTTAACGGTTCCCTGCGTTTGAAAGGAGATGAGGATGTCCGAAGTTGCACTCAAATGAGAAATAGAAATAAAGAGATAAAGAGACAAAGAAAAGTAGAGAGAGAGAGAGAAATCGCCAATTCTTCAATCCTAAGAACTTTCCACCTGGATGTGTATCCGGTATGAGTTCCTTTAATCTCTTGATGAGATGAGTGATCCAATCTGATGATGTGATGTGATTCTTCCTCCTCTGCATCCATGCATCCTCTTCTAACCCGGAGTTGGGAGTGAGGATAAGTCCTCCCCCTCAACCCTAACCTAAGTACACATGCAAATGACATTATGACAAAGAAACAGAAAACAATCCCAAAACAGAAACCCTAGCCCCCTCTTTCCACCTCCTCCATACCAATCTCCCCCCGCCATCCGTACGCCGTTCCTTCCATCCGGTTTGTCCTTCTCATGACGCGGTCCTCGCACCGCGCCCTACTTGGAGCCCCCCGCACCTGTCCGTATCTGTTTGTCCGTGCCCATTGTGGGTGTTTGGTAATATCCGGCCTGATCCGCGCGCTTGCGCGCGCGCTTCATCCGTTCCTTCATATCCTGCGGATTGCTCCACCCCTACGTATCCGAACTGGCGCGCCCACGAACCTAGTTGAGCGCACTACCTTCCCAATCCAATCCCCGGGGCGGATTGCCTCCCACGCCACATTTGATGCTGAGCCCAACCCGTCCACCATGTGCGGAGCCAAACAGCGGCTGCTGCTGCTGAGCACTCCGCATACCCTAATGCTGAGCCCACTCGCCCCCAATGCTGAGCACGCAGCCGCGAGGCAGTTCCCAATCCGTGTCTATAAAATGACACCACAACGCTCCAGAAGATGAAACCCCTTTGGTCATCTTAATAACCTAAGAATATCATCTTCTCGGCACGGTCGTTGAGCTTGAGGCACTTCTCTTTGGGGATGTGTGCCAGACCTATAGAACCGAATGGATGCAGGGGGACAGCACAGTCAGCAATATCAAACAAATGTTTGGATGGGGATTTCGAGGAGGACCAAGTGTTTGGTAAGCAATTGTGGATAAAACACGTGTTCCGGTAGGCCATCGACCAGAAGATATTGGGTAGGCGCGCATAAGATAGCATTGTTTGGGCCATATTGCCAAGGGTCCTGTTCACTCACTTGGCTTCTCTGTTTTGTTCCGGGGTATAGGGACAGGTGAAGATGAGCTTGGTGCCGAGGGCTTCCAGTCAATCCAAGAGGGTGGTACTATGGTACTCTTTTGCATTATCAGACTGCACATGTACCGGGGATTTCCCAAGCCAATTTTTGAGGTAAGTGATGGTGTTGACAAGCAACTTGGAGACCTCCGACCAAAGTTTGAAAGCGTGGACAAAGATAAAGGTTGATTTGTGGTCCCAAATTGTTAGGAGGTACCAATTACCGGAGACATTGGGGGGAAGTGGTCCGAGGATGTCAGTTACAAGGAGATCGAGTGGTTGATTGAGGGGAATTGCTTACGGTTTTACTTCGCGCCAATGTAAGCAGTTTGGAAGGCCTTGCAGATGAATGGAGTCCAGGTTTTGGGGTTGAAATCTGGAAGGTGAGTCTTCAGGTAAGATTTTACCACTTGGTTGGATACATGGCCAAGAGCGCAATGATAAAAGAAAGAAGAGGAAAAAAAGGGAAGCGGGGAGAGAGAAAGAGGGGGGACAACAGTAGCTTGGATGGATAGAGGACCAGGGATGAGGGGAGGAAATGTAGACGGAGAGACCAATGCGACAGAAGAAATGGAAGTCATAACCCAGGATCAATTGGAGTAAGGAGCAAAGAGATGGAGATTAGGAGAGATAAGAAAAAGATCCGGACTGCAAAAGACCGGCAAGTACCCCGCATCGACAAGATGTCCCAGAGAGAGTAGGGTACCCCTAACACGAGGGCAGTACAGTACATCATTCAGAAGGGGGTCCCCAGGGCCCCCAGATGGCGTTGGCGTCAACCTCAGCGTTCCCCTACCAAGAGCAAGCATCTCCAAATGAGGATCGGCCAGTTGGATGGGAATGGGAGAGGAGAAAGGAGAGTAGGAAAAGAATGAAGGGAAGTGACCACTGACTGTTGAGGTTGCGCCAGAGTCTTTCACAAGCGTGTTTGGGGCAGTTACCGATTGCACGATGGGTTGCTCAGGGCAAGCCTCATCAGCAGCTGGGGGATCCGGGCCGGCGGCGCTATTGATTTGTCTACCGCCAGAAGCACCAGGTCAGAACGAGCGGGGGTTACAGAGGTGAGGTGGGTTGCGAGTCGAGTTTCCCAAAGCTATCCCAGGGGGCGGCAGCTGAGCGTCGATCCAAAGCAGTGGGCAATCCCCTTGCCAATGGTCAGGGGACCCGCAGTATACGCACGTCCCACCAAGTCAAGCATGGATTTCATTGGGCACCGGTCGGTTCCCATTTGCGATAATGGTTTGCACCGCTTGGATGTCCGCCAATGTTGGTTGATGTCGTTGGGCCCAAGTGCCCAAGGCGCGGATGGCTGGGTTTGTTCCAGTTTTCTGTTCAGGACGTTGCCGGGCTTTGGAGGTAGGCCATACGTAGGGTTTCACAGCTGCCACTGAGTAGGGGTTGTCAGAAGAGTTTCCCCGAGTGATTTTGGTATAAAACGAGGTGATGATTGACTGCGTGTTGGCCGCCGTGGGTTTTTCAAGGCGATCAAGCTGGGGGCCAATGCTCTGAAGCATTTGCGTACAAGAAGATCCCGGTGGTGGTGGCGTCAACACTTGCATGACAAGGGAAATACATTTGTTTGGTACATGCGATCCAAGCCGGTTGAGTTTGATGAATATGTTGGATATGCAACTGAGATGAGAAGAGATACTCCCCTCCATTGTGGTGAGTTTATAGAACAGTTTGTCCCACAATTCAATCTGCCTTGTCCGGGTCAATAGTTGGAAATTCTTTTGGATGGTTTCAAAAGCCCCTGCCGCCGTCAGTTCTTTCACAATGAGAGGTCGCAGCTCGCGGTTGATAGTAAGTGTAGAGAAAACCCAAACAATAATGCTTTTTTTATTGTTCAATTCCCGTAAGTTTGCGATGTTGTGTGTGAACTCGCCAATCCCAAAAGCCATCAAACCAATTGCGTTGATACCCTTGATCCACTCATTGATGTTGCTACCGTCACGTTTAAGGCGCTCCACTGTTGACACATACTCTTTTGGGTTGGAAAGAAACCTTGCCTTCACCATTGTCTCAACCGCCCGCCCTGTCGTCGCGAGCTTGGTATCCATGTCCCATTTGGCCAATACGTATGGAGTCTTCCAATTTGTCGGAGGGGGAGCTATTGCTCAAAGCCGTTCCAGGTCTGCCGGGTGGTGCCTTTCCTCGCCGCGGGGGCATGCAATGATCCAAAGGTCGCACGTTTGGGTTGAAAGGGGAAGATTGGGGAGTTGGTTATTCGAGTGCCAAGAGGAGGGTGCCGTGTCGTAGTCGTAAGAGCTGGCTTTTAACCTGTAGGATGTTAAGAGTCAGAACCATTAAGGATATATTTCACCAAGGCCGCGCAGAGATAAAATAGTAGGTACAAGTGTCACAGTAGTCGTGATATCTGCCCGTGATATGTGTATAGTTTGACCTAACCACAACATCGTTATCCAACATCTTGCACAACCGCATGGGTCACGCCAGTTTGAAACGCATTGAAAAGGCGCTTGGGCAAAAGATAGGAACCATACATTCATGCAATACGTGCATGAGAGGAAAACTGTCTCGCCTTCCTTTTCTAAGCCACTTTGACAAAGCGTCTATTGCCCTCAAGGTGGTCCATGCTGATATCTGCGGACCTATCTCTCCCTCAACAAATGGAGGGGCAAGATACTTCCTAACACTCGCCAACCAAGCCACAGGTTACATCCACGTCACTCTCCTCAAACAGAAAGGCGAAACCTTTGAAGCCTTCAAATCCTTCAAACTACTCTTCAAAAATTAAACCAACCAAAGGATCAAGAAACTTATTAGCGACGGCGGCGGAGAATTCATGGGGAACTCAATGAAGAAATTTTTAAATGGTGAAGGTATTCAACACAATGTCTCGCCACCGTACACCCCCCAACACAACGGCATTGCAGAACGGGCCAACCAGACGATAATTAACATGACTCGCTGTTGTCTAATCAACTCCAACCTTTCTGCGGAATTGTTGGGAGAAGCAGCAAGGACGGCCATGCATACCACAAACTGCCTGCCATCTCTTGCTAAGTCCAGCAAATCACCCTTTGAGTTGTTGTTCAATAAGAAACCGAACTTAAATTTCTTTTGGCCTTTTGGATGTCAGGCCTGGGCGCTAGTACCAAATCACCTTCGACCTCACAAATTCAGTCCTTTTGCCTGGGAAGGAATTCTTTTAGGGTACTCAAACGATCTTAGCAGCTATTGACTTCTGAAGCTCCATGAAAGACGTGTTTTTGAAAGCAGAAATGTGCGCTTCAATGAAGCAGTATTTCCTTTTGCAAAAGCAATCAGTCCTAGCCTTGATCACGATCACGACGACTCCACACCAACCCTGCTCCGTGACCCTCTTCTTCCTTACTTTGAGGATGGCATCAACAACGACGAATCCGGCAATTGCAATATCAATCCGGCGGATGAACAACTTGCAAGCATATCTGACAAGACTTGATCGCAGTCAAGCTCCTCATTGGTCAAACCTGCCCCGACAAGGAGAATCGTTGTAAAGGGGCCACGACATCCAACCCTCATAAATAGTGACATCACACCAGACTCCATCCTTGGTTATCCTCGGCGCTCCAAGTTTGGGCAGGCCAAGCTTACAGCTGCTATTGACCCCAAAAATCATAAACAGGCCATGGCATCAGATCTGCGTAATAAAACACCGACGTTGGTGAGTCGAGCGGTCACGCGAGGAGGAGGCAGCTCAGAGGGGTCACACCTGGAGGACAGAGAGAACGACGAGAGTGTGATGATGAATAAAGTTGATTGCTGAAAGAAACAACAAATGGAAAAGTTCTGTAAAAGATGTCCAACCTAATAAAACACCAACGTTGGTGATTCAAGCGGTCACGCGAGGATAAGGCAGCTCAGAGGGGTCACACCTGGAGAAATGAAGAGGAGTTAAGACAATTGGAGAAGTGACAAAGAGGAGACAAGAGTAGGAAGGTTAAGAAGGAAGCTTACCTGGAGGACAGAGAGAACGACAAGAGTGTGATGATGAATAAAGTTGATTGAGGAGGAGATCTCTGTCCTCCAGGCTCCATTTTGACTAGTCAATGGAGGAGATTAGGTTACAACTTAGATTATCATCACTGTGCTGCGTGGTCGCAGCCTGCGCGGTTGGCGCGGCTGTTTGCTTCCAACGTTCAATTCTCAATACTGCGAGCCAAATGGTTGGAAGCGGAGAGGACCAAAGTCGAAAAGATGAAAAATCACAAAGTCTGGAAGGAAAGGGCGCGCACACCCAACAATCATCCAATCCCCTCAACTTGGGCTTACCAATCAAAGAGAGGACCCAACAACGAGATAATTGAATACAAGGCCCGCATCTATGCCCAAGTTTTTTGTCAGACTCACGGCCTCAATTTTGAGGAAAGTTACACGCCCATGGGGAGGCCATCCTCTCTCCGTTTTCTCATCTCTTATGCAGTGACAGCCAAGCTTTCCATTCACCAGCTTCACGTTTGCAGCGCATTTCTAACCTGCAAATTTCCAGAAAAAGTAGTGTTGCTGCCTCCTCCAGGTTATGTTGCTGTTGATGGTACCGTCCTTGAACTTTGAAAAGCCATCTACGGGCTGAAGAAGTCATTGTTAGTTTGGTACAGGCGCCTGAGCAGCTTTCTAGCTATTGTTGGCTTCTGTTTGGCAGCATCTGATCCGTGTGTCTTCTTTTGGAGGGGTGAGGATGCTACTTGGGTATTTGTGCATGTGGACAACCTGGTCATCTTCAGTCGCAACCCCATTCTATTCAAAGAGCGAATTTCCAAGGAATTCAGCATCAAGTACCTTGGACAGGCCTCCTTCCTCCTTGGCATTTTGATAACGCAGTGTACCGACTCGGTAAGAATTATGTAAGAATGTGAAAATAACATGTGTCCTCTGGGAATTGAACCCAGGTCTCTCATGTGCATGGCAAGTGTACTACCAACTATACTAAGGACGCTTGCTTCCCAGTGATCAAGATATGCTTGTAGAGGTCAATGACAATTTCACTATGTGAGGACATATGATGAATGAGTAACCAAATACAAGCATGCAGGGACTGAGGTCTTGAAGACTGCATGAAAGCATAGATCATATCTCAACACACCCCCGTGCTGAATGTAGGGTGAAGGAAGCAAGGCAACATGCTAAGATCACACTCATGATGGGCGCTTGGGTAATGCTGGGCTCATAACCTGTAAGAATGTGAAAATAACATGTGTCCTCTGGGAATTGAAACCAGGTCTCTCATGTGCATGGCAAGTGTACTACCAACTATACTAAGGACGCTTGCTTCCCAGTGATCAAGATATGCTTGTAGAGGTCAATGACAATGTCACTTTGTGAGGACATATGATGAATAGGTAAACAACTAAAAGCATGCAGGGACTGAGGTCCTGAAGACTGCATGAAAGCATTGATCATATCTCAACAGATAACTCAAACCAACTACATCAATTGCAAAACTCTCAAATTTGGTCTTGAGGCAGCAACTCCAGCGTCCTGCCTCATGTACCTGAGGTCCCAACTCCTTCTTGCCAGCAGCAAAGAGCACTCTCTTTTCCCCAAGTCCAAGCTCAACTACTGGTGGCTTGTTGGGTCTCTCAACTACCTCAGTATCCTCACGGGGCTGGAAATCTTGCTTGCAGTCAGCATTCTCTCTCAGAATCTAGAAAGGCCTGGGGTAAGGCACTACAATGCTGGGTTGCAAGTTTTTTGGTAACTCATGCATACCAGGCACATTGGTCTTGACTTCTGGCATGGGTCAGCTGTCAACTTCTCCATCTTTGTTAACTCAGATTGGGGAAATTGCCCAGACAGCAGGCGATCTAAAACCGGAATGATTTTGCTAATTGGGGGACATGCCATTTCTTGGAAGTCTTCCAGGCAGGCCACTGTCTCCCTTTCCTCCACTGAGGCAGAGTACAAAGCTCTGAGCAATGCCTCCAAGGAAGCAGTCTGGTTGCAAATGCTTTGGTTTGAGCTGCTAGGTAGTCCCTGTCTGCTGCCCACAGTCATTTGCATCAACAATAAAGGCGCAATGGATCTGGCCATGTCCAGATCCAACCAGAGCGTGTTCCAAAGCAAGCACATCAATATTTGGCTACACTATGTACAAGAACTCATAGCCAATCAATCAATCTGCCTTCGGCTGTTTACCACTGCCAGCAACATTGCGGACTTTTGCACCAAACCTTTAGGGAAAACAGCAATTGCTTAGGCTCTATTGGTTTTATCTTTGTCTTTGTCTGCTAATCCGCTTGACACGCTTAGCAAGGGGGGATGTCAAGATAATTTGACCAATAAACAATATTTTCATGATCTACCAATGCCCAAAAGGACCAAGGCCAATCCATACTCATGGCATAGGCATGCAAAGCCACAGTAAGAGTCATTACCAACCAAAAATTTGCAATAAAATCTTAAATTTGTCCAAGTCTGATCCTCCTTAAGCATCATAAATTCCCCTACCAGCAATGAGACCATCAAAGAATGTAGTCAGGGACAATATCAAACTCATACAAAACAGGTCCAACACAAATTTCAGATTGCTCCTAAAGAGCAGGGTGAGAGCAGACTATAAAACTAGGTTTGTAAGCATCACCGGTCTATTCACTCATCCTCATAACCATAAAACAAGTCTTCCAACTAAAAAAATAAACATTGAGAACAGAAAAACTCCAAAATACTTTGTTGAAACTCTTCAAATCAAATCTCAGCCGCAATCTCAGATTCTTTGTTTTCTTCTTTGTTCATTGTTTCTGCCTCATTCCAACATGTATTTGTCTTCTTCTTTGAATAAAAAAATTGTTGTTCTTTCTATATTTTTGCCTCTTCAGTTGTACAAAATTTCTCACCAGCATCTTCAGATGATCATTCGGATTTCATCAAACTTGGTATTAATTACATGAAGTATACTGGTCTGCTTAACTACCTCTCCTGCCGGAAGAGACCAGACATCTCAGCCACGGCCTCAATCCTGTCCCAGTTTAAAGAAACCCCCGTGCTTTCTCACTGGAAGGAACTGATTCATGTCTGGAATTAACTTTCCGGGAAGCCTTCTCTCTCCCTCACCCTACAGCCAGACAATACACACAATGAATCCATTGTGGTTTATACAGACCCAAGCTGGGAACAAAATCCTCACAACCAGAAGTCTCAAACCAGGTATATCATCTTCTGGAAATCTGCACTGGTAGCCTGGAAAAGTCACAAACAGGGAAATATTACGCTTTTCAGCTTCCTGATGCCAGGAACTTTGCCATCCTTCAGCTACAGCAAGTGATATTGGTGTTGGAATCATAATTCCAAGAAAATTATGGTATATGCTCAAATTATTGATTTAAAAGCAAGTGCAAAGTTTTGTTGGTTTGGTTGGATTAAATTTTTTTAAATATATATTTTTCAAGAGGGGCCACAGTTCATGCAAACAGGGGATCTTTATTGGATAACAACCTATCTTCAAGGGGCTCTTTTGAACCGTGTAAAGACCATGGGAAAATGAGGTCTTAAATGATTGCTCACAAAAGACTAACTCAAGGGGATGGGTGGACTGGCTGTCTTACAGCACTTATGCCTGGGTTCAAGGAGGATACAACTTACTAGTTTAAGTACTTACTCCAAGAAGCTTGCAGAAATTCATGGTTGAAAGGGTCTCAGGACAATTATTGGGGTTATTTGCTGATATTCTTCACAGAATCAATGATGGGGCCAGAATTATTAATAATACTATCAGACTATAGCCGTATATCACTTTTTTATCTTGAATAAACACTTGATGATGGATGGCAAAGGGGTCTGGATTGATATTTAAAAATTACTGGGGTTTAAATCACTTAAAAAGGGTTTTTTATATACCTTTTTGGGGTAACAAGAACTTCTCAGGGCATGTAGAGAGGTTTGTGCTTGGGTGCTGAGGCTAGCAGGCTGGCCAGGGCTAGTTTGGCACTTATTTTTTTGCTTTCAATCTGCTAGCCTTCTCTATTTCATATTTCTTTGTGAAATAATTGTCAGAAGGTGTTTAAATGTTAATTTTTTATTTTTATAATTCAGACACATTTCCTTATTTTGTATTAATTTCTTTTGAGTGACATGGGTGGAAGTGGGTATTAGTAGATTCTACGGCATCTTCTGCACATGTTTGGAATTTTTAATAATTTTTAGGTTAACTCCTTGTTGTGTTTTGTGGTTCATAAAGATTTGGAATCTCATTTTTATGACAACCTTCATTATTGTTTCCCACAATTTATTTGCTTTATATTTTGATTTTCATACATTCTTAGGTTTCAGACATCCCTCTGTCTGGCAGTCAAGTTTTTACACATACATGATTTATGCATGCAGGCTGTAGCCTCTTCTTGCAGTACCTGGCTGTCAGGCTTAGTACAATTTTTGTTGATGCCTGCAGGCTTGACAGCTGTGTGCAGGAATCTGTTGCCTGCGGCCAGTCAGTCATTTTGCATGAGGGCCTTTTGACATGTGCCTACATATTGAGTTTCAGGCGTGTGTGACCTTACTGTACAAATGCCGGGCTGCGCGCGGGAATTGTGACACAACACAAATCCGCCTGTAACTCCTAAAATATACACAACACCTCAATTCTTCCTGAATTTTAGGTGTGAAACCTATACATGGCATAATGTGTGAAATGTTAAAATTGCCAAAAGGTGCCATGGTGTTGTTGTGTTCTGTTGGTCATTTTGTTTAATAATTATTTGAAAATGTAAGGAGTTATAATTCAAGGGTGGGGTCAGTGAGTGACCCTACTTAATTTTGGGTGGGGAATCCATTTCTGTAATAATATTCATGGATTTATCACTCCTTCTAATTTTATTATTTTATTTCTGTTTTAAATCTGCTTTGACATGTTGCTCTGTCCAAGTAGCAAGCTGACAATGCTGTTGTCTACTGAGGCTGAGTTAAATGCTCTTACCAACAGGGTGCAGGAATCTCATTGGATTGAGTCTGTGATCAAGGACCTTTGGGTAAATTCCAGAAACCTTAAGAAGAGTTTCTTAGTCAACAACAAGGGACTAGTAGACAAGATTTTACACTTTGGCTAAAACTCAAAGACCAAGTATATAGACATGAAGTTAAAATGTCTGCGCAATCAGCACTCCCAGGACAACATCAAATTTGCTCTCATCAAAACCAACACAATGGTTGCCAACTGCCTCACACAGGCTTCCACCAGACAGTCTCTGGAACTTCTTACCTTGTGTTTCTTCCAGTCTAAGTTGTACTGAATTATGGGGGGGTTTTGGTGCTCTATGCACGTTCTCTATGCACTACTACACTACTAGCTCTCAAATGCCATGGAATGGAAGGTCCCTTCTGTTCATAGACTTGCATATTCAATTTTGTTACATCTTCCCTTCCCCTTACAATGCAAGCATGGGACAAACAATGGGAGACCTTTTACTTGCAGGACCTTCAATTTCTCAATTACCACAAACTACAAACCACAAGTGCCAGGACTGGTGTAGAATTCAGGAGAGGACTTCTCCTTAAATTTTTCCCAAGTTTGTAATTTATGGATCCCTTGCGTCTTTAAACCCTGAGTGCAACTGTTCACCCTTTGACTGAGAGATAGAGAAAATGAGAGTAAAGATTCTTCCAAAACCTATTATGATCCAATGGTATCTCCTCCAATATGATCTTTCTGGGTTGAGGGTGCATTTTAAGTAACCTTCCCCTCAATCCTAACCTAGGTAAAATCGCAAGCAAGAAAGAATAATGAAATACAACCCCTAGCCCAACTCTATCCTTCCAACCCCATCCCATGATCCATATCCGATACCCCATATCCATCTGTATTACCCGCCTGCCATTACATCCACCTGTTTTTTCCTTCTCATGAAGCGGCCCTTGCACCGCGCCCAACATGGAGCCCCCCGCGCATGTCCACATCTGCCCAATGTGCCTTTCCAGATATCCAAGATACATTGGCAGTCTTGCAACGCGCAATCTGCGCATCCGTCCATTCCAATCCAATCCACCCCGAATCTCCAGATGCTGAGCCCAATTTGACTGCTGCTGAGCCCGCAGCAAGGCTTACTGCAGCAAAGACGCACCCATTTATGAGCTTGCATCAACTGCTGAGCCAGCAGCCAATTCCAACTGGCCTCTATAAAAGACCACCACATCCCCCCTCAACTTGAGTCCTGTCCCCAGAGATCCTTCACTATCTCACCAACCCCTGACTATAACATAGTTACCCCACCTTACTCTTTGCACCGCTGCATCACACCAACAAAAAGAAAAGAAAAACCCCATCCACCCTACTTTACCCAAAATGTCCTGCAAATTCAGCAGCCGGAACGGCCTATCCTGCCAAATCCTTCCGGGCCGGCGCACCTGTGTTCCATTCCAAGCCGGCCACTTCTGCTTCTCCCTATCTAATGGGATGCCTTGCAATCGTCCACAAGGTTTTCCAGGCAAGAGGACCCAGTGTGACTTGTTTGTGGTTTCAAGCAATGATAAGATTTCAACCAACAAGTGGACCCTGCCTGGCTCACCTTGAAACCGGCTGCAAAGCGCTGCTCAAAATCCTCCATTGCGCAAGAGCCATGACTTGGGCTCACTATTCTGTTGGGCTGGACCACCACAGTTCAGGACTCATTGGAACGCCACCCACAAGTGGGCTGCACGGGTACAAATGAGGGTACCAGTGACAGACCCAAGAATCATTAACCATCCGGCCGCGCCTCCCCCACCACCACCGCGTCCTCCTACTCCATCAAGACCTGCTCCTCCTCCGGGGCGACTAAATCCCCCCACTCCCCCAAGGCCTGCTCCTCCGGCCCCAACTCCTCTGCTGTTGTCTCCATCACCGGTTCCAAGTTCGTCACCAGAACCCGCGCACGCACCCACTCTTGTGGTTATTGAGTTGTCACTGGAACCTGCGGCCACTGCAACTCCTCCGGCCGCCACTTCCATGATCCCAGAGATCCCCCTGATTCCGGAACTTCCACTGGCAAGGCTCAACGCAATGGTGAATGACGGGGACAAGCTCCTCCGGCTTTTCCTAGTGGTCCCCCACGCGCACACCACCAATGCGCAATGCAAAGTTTTGGCAGCTTTTGGAACCCTAGCCGCAGCGTCTTGGGTGGTGTGGAAACTTTTGAGGTTATCCCTCACAAAGTTGTCCCAAGTCACGGAGTTTGATGGTTCTAGCGTCTGTAAGACTTGAGGATGATTCCTTGTCCGGGAGAGAGAGAGTGAGATTCTCATCTTTCTTTTTCCTATTCCCCCCTCCGCGTGTGTGTGTCCCTCCTACCCTTTCTGAGGGGAGAGGTATCTTATATCCCCTCCTCTCAGCCCTAACCTAAGTACAAGCACAAGGACAAACTGACAACCATGAAGAAGAAACCCTAGACCCAGAACCCTAACCCATCCCCCAACCCATACCCATACCCTATCCCTTCAGCTTGCCTGCCATTTCAAACATCTGGTTCGTCCTTCCGTGGTGCGGCCCTCTGCCGCGCGCTATCCAAAGTTCACCGCGCTTGCCCGTATCCGACCAATGTGCCGTTGTGGATTTCCCATCCCTTGGCCGGCCTGCGCTTGCGCGCGGTTGTCCACGCATATAGCCCTGCTGTTGCCCCGCCTTTTCCTCCCCCAACTAACCTCCCGAGAACTTGGTCGGCCCAGCTCCATCCATGAGTTGGATATCCAAGCGGATTGCGGCCCACCTCCCCTAGTCAGGCCCGGCCCGCAGCCGCGTGCTCAATCCTCTGCGCCCACTGCCGAACCTCGGGGCAACTGCTGCTGAGCCTGCAGCGGCTACTGCTGAGAACCAGCGCACCCCCACTGCTGAGCCTAACCTACCAGATGCTGAGCGTGCAGGCCGCAACGCAGTTCCCGACCCGAGGCTATATAATGACACCACATCCCCCCCGACTTGAGTTCTGTCCCCAGAGGTCCCTTCCCATTGCACCGTTCCCCCCTACCTACTCCACGTCACACACTCCACCAATTCCCCTCCCCCCGCTTCATCGCCATCATGCTCCCATGCGAATTCTGCGCCTGTAATGGGCACGCGTGCTCAATTGCTCCTGGCCAACGCGCCTGTGTTGCTTGCCATCGCGTCCATTGTTGCTGCTCACTTAGTGACGGCATGCCCCAAGCCCCCCCCCAATCCGGCCCTTGCCCCAGGCCGCGCAAGAGGGCTCGTCCAGACTCATTCATAGTTTTGGACGACAACGCTATCTTGGAGGACTCGTGGACTCCGCCGGGCTCCCCTTGTTGCGGCCCTCCGCCAAGCAAGGGTTGCGACTCGGCTTCCCCCCTCTGCCGCGCGGGACCACCGTGGAAGGAGGACTTCTTGTCCGTCAATGACTATTGGAGGGCCCTGCAATTCTGGTTGGACCGTGTCCGGATGAGGGAAGGCGCGAGGGACCCGCAACTCGATAAAATTCTCCGGCGTCGCGCTGCTGCAGCTTCAGGTCCTCCTCCAGCACCTATGCCGGCTCCTTCCCCCCCCAGCTCCACAAGGCACTCCACCGCCGCCCGCTTCACCAGCGGTCTTGGATGAGAGGCCTACTACCCCCAAGGTCCCTCCTCCGCCGTCCCCAATCCTTATCCCATCGTTGCCCTCAGCTGATCCAAGCCCTCCTTGCAATGCCACGGGGACCCCCTCATCACCCCCTTGCTTGTTTGGATCAATTCCCGTCCCGGCACGGGCACCGCCTTTCCCCAGCCCTCCCAAGATTCCTGACATCCCAATTGTAATGGCACTCCCGGCGTCCCGCTTCGAGGTTCTTGCGTAAAGGTTGACAACAATGCTTAGGGATTACCTCGCAACCCCCGGCGACCAATCCTTGGAATCCCAACGCGCGCTCCTGGTATCTTTCCGGGCCTTACTGGCGTCGTCGAGGGCCAAGATGGAGGATATGATGAAGATGGCTTAGGCGCATCGCCCCCCACTTCCCTTCTCCCCTTTTTCTTCATCCATCTTTTGTTGTACCACGCTTCCCCTATTCCTAGAGAAATACATGTCTTCTGCGCGAGGTCCTATCTTCCGAGAAAAAGTGCGCGACGGCGCTTTGTGAGAATGAGATTAAGATTGAGGTCCGCATCCGCGCGCCGCTTTGTGAGTGAGATTGAGATTGACCAGCCGTTCCAAAAAGGGGTACCTGGACCGCCCCAGACGGACTGCCACACAGTTCCCCATACCCGTACTACAAAAACAACAAACAACATGCCAACAGTGCACGCTCACAACTGCAAGTATAAGGGAGGAGCAATGGGAAACAAACATTCTGGGGTGCCTAGTCATTCCGGCTGTGAACCGGCTAGAGCAATCCCTTACCAAGCTAAGCTTTTAACCATGTCCACACCATCCCCGTCCATTGCGCCCCTCCGTTGAAGAAAGAAACAGGAGAGAAACAGAAAAGGAGGAAGGAAAACAGCCCGGATCCAAAGAGGAGAAAGAAATATTCTATATTTATTATTTTATTATTTTATTATTTTATTATTTTATTATTTTTTTATTTTATTTTTATTTTATTTTTTTTTTGCAGAGCTCTTCGTCCCGCCATCCGTGCGCGGGGCTTGTCCTTGCGTTTGCGGACCCGACGTCACGCCGGGCCCGCGTACCTGCAATAAATAAACCGTAGCCAGTACCAATCCAAAACCAAGTCCAAACCAAAACATAAGGAGACAAACATTCTGGGGTGTCTAGTTGTCCCAGCTGTGAACCGGCTAGAACACCCCCTCACCAAATCAAGCTTAACCACCTAGCGCCCCCCCCCCCAGCTTGACAGCTGTCCCCAGCCGGGGTTGCACGTTGTGCGCCGGTTCTTCGCTACCCAAACGCTCCGCGTCATTGCCTGACTCCGGGACCACCTTGCCCCCGGACCACAAATCATTGCCTGCCATTTTGTTGAAGGAAGTGGAACCGCGCGCGAAGAAGCGTTTCACATGCAAAGCCGCGGCCTTCCGTTTAAGCAGCACCCCATCCAATTCCTCGAGCTTGTAGCTGCCGCCCAAGAACTTAGAGGCCACGCGGTACGGCCCGTTCCACTGGTTGGCAAAAAGCCAGCCCCACTGGGATTCCAGACTCCGATTATACAGCAGGACCAGGTCCCCCTTCCCCAGCGTATCCCGGAGCCTATGGGAACAGCGCTCATCCCAATAGCTGACGGATGCCGTCCGGGTTTTCTTCAAACGATCCGCGGCCCTTCTCAAGGTCTCCTCACGCCTAAGGAGTTGCTCAGCCCGCGCCTTGACCAGATCTGCGGACGTCTTGACCTTGCACCAATCCACGCCCAAGAAGGTGTTTGGCTTGATGTCCACAGGAAGCACAGGCCGCTGCCTGTAGAGTAGCTCGTAAGGCAAATACCCCGTTGAGCGCTTCACAGAGATCTGATTGGTGAAAAGAACCGCCGGGAGCGCCACCTGCCACCTTTTGCCGTCCTAACCGCACATTTTCACCAGGGCATCCTTGATTGGCTGATGCCCCCGCTTGATCATCCCCTCGCCCTCTGGGTAGTACTCCGTCACCCGCCCAAATTTTGTTCCACAACTCTGCACCAGTGTCACCAGGCATCCCCAAAACTCCGCCCCTTTGTCAACGGTGACCAAGCAAAGCAATCCGTAGCGCGCAAACCATTCCTCCTCCAGAAAATGAGCCACCTTTTCCGCCGACAGCTTCACTAGGGGCCTCGCTTCCACCCACCCAGACAGATCGTCACGCGCAACCAGCAAGAACGCAAACTTGCCCACCTTGATGTGGACCACATTTAGCAAAACGCGCCCAAACAGCGCTTCCTCACCCGTGGGGTGGCCAACCTCCTTGGGCAGACCCAAGCTTTGCCGCTGGCAGGCCTTGCACGACTTCACCCAATTGCGCACCGCGCGGACAATCCCTGGCCACCAAAACCTTGCTTTCACCCTTCTCCGCGTCTTGACCTCACCCCGGTGACCAAGGTCATTGTGCAGACTTCGTAGGATCACCTCTTGGTTGTCCCTAGGAATTGCAACAACAAGAGGCACGGAACCACTCCGCCGCCATAACTGACCATCCTGTAAGTAGAATTTCAGAACGTTAAGCCTCACCCACCAGACGACCGCGCCCACCGTGCCCTTGGTGAACCAGATATCCTGCAAATAAGAGCAAAAGACGGCGTAACGCCCCAACTGACACAACGGAAGACAAATCGCCGCCTCCGCCATTCCCACCCAAACGACTGGCGCTTCCACGTCCAAGGGTTCTGCCCCCTTGTAGGGATTGTCCCGCGGGTACCGCAATAGCGCGTCCGTCATTGTGAACGCCTTACTGGGATGTGTACCACGCTAAAGGAGAATAACTGGAGAAACGCTACCCACCTGGTCATGGGAGCGTTCGGCAGCGTTGGTGAGTTAATCATTAGCGCCAAGGCCTCCGCGTCAACCAAGAGCTCAAAATGCACGCCCCACAAAAGGTGCTGCAACCGCCATACAATCTTGGTGACGCCGCACAGCTCCAGCTTTGGCTGCAAATAGCGGCTCTCCGTCGCGGTAAAGGTGACCAATTTGTAGAGAACCGGCCTATCTTTTCCGTCCTCCTCCTGTTTCAAGACCCCCCCGGCACCAAACTCACTAGAGTCAACCGCCAGGCGTATCCCTCCGGCGTCGTAATCAGGGTCCCAAAGGACAATGTCGCGCCCCACAATCTCCTTGAGCTTTGCAAACGCGGCATCGCATCCTTTGGTCCAATTCCACTCTGCCCCCTTACGCGTCAGCGCCCGCATTGGGCTCGCCACTTCTGCAAACCGCTCGATGAACATGCGGACGTAGCTGCACAACCCCAGGAACTGCAAGACGTGCGACACCGTCCGAGGAGTTGGCCATTCAAGAACCTTGTTCCGCTTCTTCTCCGCTATTCCCCTACCGTCAAAGGCCACAACGTGCCCCAGCACCTCAAGCGCCGGAACTCAGACTGCTAACTTTTTCCCGGACACGGTAAGGCCAGCCTCCTCAATTTGGAAGAGGACTTGTTCCAGAGTCTCCGCGTATTCCCAGACGAATCAACAGATTGCGGGTGCATCCTCTAGGACCGCGCCTCCATAGTCCGTTCTGGGGCCCTTAATGCCGGCGTTTTCAATGAAGATTTGCACGCCTTCCGGAAGATTGTCACGTAGTATCCAGGTCATTTGGGCTTGGTAAACCGCCACTGAGTTGGTCGCACCTTGCGGTAGCCGCGTCAGCTGCATCCTCCCTAGCCCGGTCTCAAACGCCGTCAGTGGCAGCAAGTCAGGGTGGAGTTCTTGCTGGTAATATCCCCCCATTCCATCCACCAGCCCATAGCAAGCGCGCCCGGCCATTGACTCCAGAAATTCTTCCACACGCGGGGGAAGCCCCGCGTCATGAATAGTGAACAAATTGAGCATCTGAAGGTTGTGAACAATCCTTAGCAACTTTCCATCCTGTTTAACGGCCACAAAGATAGGACTCAAATAGCTTGACGTGGACTGCTTGTAAAGCCCCGTCCTCACATGCTCCCATACCAGCTCCAGAAAGGGTTCTCAAACGGTAGGGGGGATTGGAATCAGCTTGATTTGCCACGGGTTGCAAGGGACAGTGGGAATAACATAAGGGTCCCCAATCTTGCCTCTCAACAACCCGCGCTCGTCCGGTCCGAAGGCAAGCGCCTTCTCCCTCAGCACCAATACCAATACCAGAAGATCCCTTTCCTCCGCACTCAGCCATCCCATTGGTCCGAAGTTAAGGGCGTCCACCCGCTTGTCCGTGATTCGCCCCGACCGCGTCATCCATCCATCCTTTCCAAGGGGCGTCTCCCACAGGTCCCGGGACCACGCGATTGGTCGTAGGGGTCCTTTGAGTCCCTGAGGCATTGGCTCATTCCGCCGCCGGACTTTTTGCGCCACCGGTTTGTACTTGCCCGCGTTGCACCGCGCCATCCAGACCCGGCCATCACTGTCGTAAGTCCTAGTAATAACCAGACTGGGGCTTTTGCCTTTGCTCACGACTGTGGCACAATGATAGGTTTTTTGAAGCGTAGAGCCTTCCGGCAATGCATACTGAGGAATGGAACTTACTTCTGGCGCCTGCACCCTATGCGCGCCCCCCTCCACCTGCTCCTCACCTGTCGGCCGCCCATGCTGAGTCAAAGCTTTCCCTGCACAGTGACCGCGGCCAACTAGGAAAAATCCTCCGCAGGGTGACCCTTGCGGTCAGCCCCCGCGCCGGACTCCCCGTTGCCGCCAGACACTGGATCCTGTACCCATCTCCCTCGCCCGCAATTGCAGATCGTTTTCTCAAACCGCGCTCTGAGTGGGTCTTTGACGGTCAGCGCCTGCGTTCCTTCCTTGGCGTTGAAGGCCATTTGAGCTCTGAACCCAAACATAAACGGCCGACCTAGAATCACATCTCCGCATTCCACTGAGAGAAATGACAGGGGCTTACAAACCTTTGCGACTTCCACCTCCTCCGCCTCTACTACTCCATCCACGCGGAATTTGCCGCCATTTAACGCCCAAAGGCCCATTGCGCACTTCCTCCGCACCGAGCCGAGCTTGTCCACCAACCTTGACGGAAACAAGTTGACCATTGACCTTCTGTCCACCATTGCCCACACCTTCCGCCCCGCAATGGTCATTGCGACATAAGCAAGCGGGACGGATACTGACTTTGACCGGCACGGCTTGGGATCCATTTCCTCCTCCGCCACATTAACTCGCTGAACCGTCGTTGGCACCCGGCCCTGACTGCAATCTTTTAAGGCCTGGACCATCTCGTCGACAACCGCAGGGGATACCGCCGCTAGCTCCCGTAGGGTCAGAGGTATCAGTGAGTTGTTCCCCATCACCCTTTGGACGATGTCCGCAGCCTTCTTCTTCCCCGCAGGATTAGCGGGCAGCCCGTCCAACGCTGGTACGCGCGCGACTGACTTTGGGGCCATTAGTCGCTTGTCGACATCCATCGCAATCCGCTTGTTTGTTGCCAATGCCCTGACTTTGGCCTCCACTCTTGGCGCTACCCAGGTTCCGGGCGCGGTGACAATCCCAAGCGAGACCTGGGCGGTCTTGGCTTTAGCCTTTGCTCTTTCCCGCACTTGCACCATTGGTGGCGGCTTTTCCTTTGTCAGATCCACCGATGTGGAAACTTTAGAGGTTATCCCTCACGAAGTTGCCGCAGGTTCAGGAGTTCTTGGGTTGCAGCGTCTGTAAGGATTAGATACCAAGCTTAAAGAGAAGTTTTTGAGAGCCTGAAGAGGAGAAAAGGAGAGAAGAGGGGAGGGATTCTGTTTTCCTAAGTCCGCTCCCTTTTCCGCTCCCCGCCTCCTGATGATAAGATGGTAAGATGCCCCCCCTACAACCCAGAGTTGAGGGGAAAGGTATTTGAGCCCTCCCCCTCAACCCTAACCTAAGTACAAGCACATGAACAACCCGACAACAATGAAGAAGGAAACCCTAGGCCCAAAACCCTATCCCATATCCTAACCTGTACCCTGTCCGTATCCTATTCCACTTGCTCGCCTGCCATTACACGCATCTGGTTCGTCCCCCGCGGCGCGGCCCTCCGCCGCGCGCTTCTCAAAGTTCACCGCAATTGCCCGTATCCGCCCGAAGCGCCATCGTGAATTTCCTAGTCCCGTAGCCGGCCCGCGCTTGCGCGCGGCCGTCCACGGGTATAGCCCCGTGATCGCTCCGCCCTTTCCTTCCCTAACTAACCGCCCGAGAACCTGATTGGCCCGGCTCCATCACTGGGTTGGACACCCAAGCGGGTTGCGGCCCGCCTCCCCTAGTCAGACCCGGCCCGCAGCTGCGTGCTTCGCCCTCCTGCGCCTTCTGCTGAGCCCGCAGCGGCCACTGCTGAGAACAAGCACACCCCAACTGCTGAGCCCGACCTACCAGATGCTGAGCGCGCAGGCCGCAACGCAGTTTCCGATCCAAGGCTATATATTGACACCACACCAATTCACCTGTCGGGAATATGTACGTCATCCCGGATGTGCAAACAAGCCCCTTGTCCATGTCTCAAGTGAGGTTCTCACAAGCCAACTTCCAGTGCCCTCTCTCCCCGCAATATGAGCACTGCGGCAACCCAAACGACCCGGATGGTCTGCTGGGGGACTGGAACCCTTCTACCATGTGAGGCGGTACTGCGCGCGGTTGAGAAGAAGCCGCCGGAGACGGTGCGGCTGTCGGAGCTGTGGGAGCCAATGTCCGGTTGAGGAAACCCCTTAATTCCCGCAGAATCTCCGTCATCTCTCCGACTGATGGTCCCGCCAATTGCTGGGAAAGTCTGGCATGAGAAGGCATTGGCAGCAGCGCGGCCAAGATTTGGTCGGGGACCGGTGCCAAGATCGTGACCAATTTCTTGGAAGAAGACGGGTATGTTTGTGCTGTATCCGCGATGAGCTCGTCCAAATCAATTTTGCTCTCCACAGCTTGACGGATAACCAAAAGATCGGGAAGAATCGCGACACTTCCATACAGCAACCTCTTAATCAGACCGTGGTCATACAGGTATTGCTTCACCCTGGAACGGAGCTGTGGCGCGAGACCCCCCAGAAAGGCCCGCTTCATGGCACCCGTCTGGCCTGCAACGACCTTGTTCTTTGCCAGGTAGCCGTAGATTCGCTCAAACTTTGAAATATATTCCACTAATCCTTTGCGCAATTGCACCCCGCCATTCTTGCTTGCTTCCTCCGCGGCTTGATCAAAGTTGCTTTCTCGGAACCGGGGTTTGCGCTTTCCCCACCTTGCCAACATCTTGCTTTTCAACTTCCCCCAGTCTTGCCTCTCGTAACTGATCATTTCCTCCACGTCCCGCAGCTTCTCCTCCTTGGTAATGAACAGCACAATGGTCCGAACCTTATCCGCGCCCAATGCGCCCTCCAAATCCGCGATCCCTTCAAATCTAGAAAGAAACCGCTCAACGTCCGAGGTACTGAACCAAAGGTGAGGGAAATCCCTCGGCCTCAACCAAACGCGGCAAGGGGCCTCTGCGGCCATGTCTGATGACCCTTCCAAGGGAGGAGCAAACCCGCTACCTCTGGGAGCATGAGCGGATGGCGGCGGAGGGGTTTGAGCAGCAGGAACGGGAGTCAAACGTAGAGGATAGGGAAGGGGAGCATTGGATCCAGGAGCGGTTGTTGGCAACATCCTGCGTTATCTTCAAGAGACTGAGAACGGATTGAGGGTTCCCGGCCAGACCCCCAGATGTGGAAACTTTTGAGGTTATCCCTCACAAAGTTGACCCAAGTCACGGAGTTCAATGGTTCTAGCGTCTGTAAGACTTGAGGATGATTCCTTGTCTGGGAGAGAGAGAGTGAGATTCTAATCTTCCTTTTTCCTATTCCCCCCTCCGCGTGTGTTTGTCCCTCCTACCCGTTCTGAGGGGAGAGGTATCTT
The DNA here is from genome assembly GCA_025617555.3 of Puccinia polysora. Classification (NCBI taxonomy): domain Eukaryota; kingdom Fungi; phylum Basidiomycota; class Pucciniomycetes; order Pucciniales; family Pucciniaceae; genus Puccinia; species Puccinia polysora. Next base: position 38,430,930 of record CM062623.1, on the reverse strand, counting down.
ATATCCCCTCCCCTCAGCCCTAACCTAAGTACAAGCACAAGGACAAACTGACAACCATGAAGAAGAAACCCTAGACCCAGAACCCTAACCCATCCCCCAACCCATACCCATACCCTATCCCTTCAGCTTGCCTGCCATTTCAAACATCTGGTTTGTCCTTCCGTGGCGCGGCCCTCCCCCGCGCGCTACCCGGAGTTCACCGCTCTTGCCCGTATCCGCCTGACGCGCCGTTGTGGATTTCCCATTGCGTGGCCGGCCTGCGCTTGCGCGTGGTTGTCCACGCATATGGCCCTGCTGTCGCCCCGCCTTTTCCTCCCCCGACTAACCTCCCGAGAACCTGGTCGGCCCAGCTCCATCCGTGAGTTGGATATCCAAGCGGATTGCGGCCCGCCTCCCCTAGTCAGGCCCGGCCCGCAGCCGCGTGCTTGATCCGCTGGGCCCACTGCCGAACCTCGCGGAAACTGCTGCTGAGCCCGCAGCGGCTACTGCTGAGAACCGGCGCACCCCCACTGCTGAGCCTAACCTACCAGATGCTGAGCGCGCAGGCCGCGACGCAGTTCCCAACCCAAGGCTATATAATGACACCACAGCAAACTGGAGGAGGTGATGAGGACTTGGCCAACATAGGCGAATCGCCTCCCCTACTCTTGTTTCTTCCTTTTATCTATCCCATGCATATATTTCAAAGAAAAAGGAATTTTGCTAGCCAACATAAGTAGCCTTTGGGCTTGTGAGAACCTTGAGAGAAATAAGAGCCGTGCCACTCAGAGTATCTGCTGAGAGTGCAAAAAATCCGTGCCACTGAGAGTATCTGCTGAGAGTGATAAAAATACCCGCCACTGAGAGTATCCGCTAAAGGTACCTGGACCACCCCAGACAAACTGTCACACAGTTCCCCGTAACCATCTAAAGAACAGAGAGAGAACAAAGATAAACAGCCACTCACGCACATCCTTGAGAGAGAGGAAGCAAAAAGTATCCGCCCAAACCCATTCATCTTTAAAAAAAACTCTTGAAGCACCAACCCATTGCCAAGCCCGCGTCTTGCTCTTTGACCCACATCCGTTCTGCGCCACGCTGTGTTAAACCAAAACCTAACCTATAGCCATCAGACTCACTTTTCTGGTAGAAGGACTGCTCTAATCCTCAAAATAACCTCAAAAATAGATTCTACACCAAAAATAACTTATATTCACCCAGCCAAAGTACCCCTCTATCTGTCATGGATTAGAAGATACTGCCCAATCAGGTGTCACAGCTCAGTGAAAGACATATATGGACATACTCTGGAAGACTTCAAGTACATACCACATACATTAAACCCATACACCACCCAAACAAACCTGCAGCAATATACATAATTAATATATGAAAGACCCTGCATGCAGTACCAAACAAACCTGCAGCAATATACAGCAGAAATATATGCAAGGCACTGCATGCAGCAAAAAACCTGCAGCTGTATACAGAAGAAATATATGCAAGACACTGCATGAAAGACCAAACAAATGACCAACCACCACTATAATGCAGTAATTTATGCAGGGGGAACCTGTATCAATGCAGCACCGCAATGCATGCAAGGGTGTAAATGCATGTAGATCCTGCACAGCCTCCTCCTCTGACCAGCCAAAATGCCTCATGAACTGTATTCACTGTACCAGGGAGACCCTCAGGGGGAAGCCCTGAGGGCAGGATTTTCTATAAATACTAGAGGGCCTCTCCCCCCCATCCAGGTCCCACCACATCCCCCCAGGCACCCAGCCTGGGGTGGCCACCCTTATAAAGGGTATTAGAGCCTTATATAAAATATTAACCCCTTATATAAAATATTAACCCCTTATAAAATATATCAAACCCTTATAAAAGATATTAAACCCTTATCATAAACAATGACCATCCCTTATATCAATCATCATCACCAACCATTACCACATACCTTGACCATCATCATCATTAACACCATCCATCATCAACATCCATCATCATTATCACCCATCATCATCCTCATCCATCATCATCATCATCATCCATCATCATCATCAATAATCATCATCACCTACCTCAAACATCATAATCATCCATCACCATCATCAACAATCATCATCACCTACCTCATCCTTCATGATCATCATACATAATCAACATTATCCATCATCATCATCATCATCATCATCATCATCATCATCATCATCATCATCATCATCATCATCATCATCATCAACCATCATCAGTATCAAGCATAGGATCAACAATTTCAACTTTATCAATAATCACATGTAACATCAAAGGAGTATCAATCATTAACCAATAAAATAAATTTAAAAAAAATATATAAAGGATAAGACTAGAGAAAGGATTCTTCCCTCACTCAGCTTCTATCCACCAGGCCACCTATCTGTTCCACCATTTCTTCCTTATCAAGCTTGAATAAATTGATCCTAGTTTTGATAGAGACTACTATAGTAGCAACTCTATTTGAAAATCAGCAACAATTTCTCTTTTCTTTTATTGTTGTGAGACTACTATAGTACTCAGAGGGGCAGGCAATTCGAAACCAACCTTATTATTCATCTATCTTATAAATATTTGTAGTACTAAATTCCCCCTCAAGTGACTGCCAGCAAGCTATTTGCTAAAATTTACCCAATCCCAAAGGAGTCTCCACAACGCCCTTTCCTAGTTCCCTGAATCATCTGTTGGAAATTGTTCATGCGTTTGTTTCCAGAATGCGGGGTTCATACCTGTGTCGGCAGACCCAGCTTTGCACCCTGCCCATACCTCAAAAAACCATACCCTAGCCAGCAATAATACCAAAAAGCCAATCCAGAGAGAAGAAAATAAGAAAACAAAGATTCTGGTTTGTCTAGTTGTCCTGGCTGTTAACCGGCTAGAGCACCCCCCTCACCAAATCCAATCATATCCCCTATTCATCCATTGTTCCCCCCACTTTGGTTGTTTTCCCCAGCGCTCTGCAGTTGTTTACTCCGGAAGACGCGAAGCATGCGCGCAGGCTTGTCCTTGGAAGAAGGATTGGTGTTGTCATCCCCCTTGCTATCCAAACTGGCTTTAAGTCTTCCAGAAACTGCGCCTCCCAGGCTTCTTCCCTACTTCCCATCTGCTCCTTGCTAGTCAACTGCCCACAAAAAACCAGAGCCTGCCCCGTGCAGTAACCTTGGCCAACTAATCAAAATCCATCTCCAGCCCACCCTTGCAAACTAACTCCATGCCGGGGTCCTCCTCTTCTCCTCTCTCCAAATTCCACATCCAATTCCCCAACCCTTTATTGCAGATTGTGGTTTCAAATTGCCCGCCAACCAAATCTCCCACCATCCTTGCTTCTTTCCCAATCCCGGGATCAAACGTCATTTGCGCTTGGAACCCAAACATGAATGGCCGTCCTAAAATAGCCTTCCTGCAATCAAAAAATAGAAAAGAAAATGGCTTGCAGACCCTTGAAACCTCAACCTCTTCCTCCTCCACAACCACATCCATGCAACATGCCCCAACGTTAAGCGTGCAAGGCCCCATTGCACATTTCCGCCAAACCAATCTCAATTCATCAACCAATCTAGACAGAAGGAGGTTCACCATAGAGCCACTATCCACCAATGCCCACACCTTCCTTCCAGCAATCTTCATTGGAACTGAAGCCAGCAGAGTTGAAACCAATTTCATCCCCTCCAGCTTGCCCTTTGCCTCATCCCAAGCCAATTTCACCCGTTGCACTGTTGGAGGGATCCTATTGTGTCCACAATCCTTCAGCGCTTGAACCATCTCATCTACTACCACTGGCAACACCGCCACCAACTCCTTCAAGGTCAAGGGAATAGTTTTTTCATTCCCCATCACTCTGCGCACAATCTCCACCGCCAGATTCACCAGATGTCCATCCGTTTCTGGAAAGCGCGCAATTGGCTTAGGAGCCGCTGGAGGTACCTGTTCCTTGGCATCCACATCCACCCTTTCCACCACCGCGGGTTCCTCAGTTGCTGTTACCCTCACTTCTGCTTCCACGCGCGGTGGTTGCCATACCCTTGGACCAGTGACCATCCCCAGAAAAGCTCAAGCAGTTAACCCCAATTCCTGTCCTTGCATGCGTACTTTCCCCATGGCGGTTGGATTACCAGGTTACATGGAGATCTGTTTGCCTGTTGGAAACATGATTCCCATTCCCACCGGTCAAACCAATTCCACATTGAGGTCCCTTGTCATTTCATTGTACCCCAACCGCCAATGCCCCTTGTCCTGCATTAATTGCATAACTGCAACATGGGAAATTTGAAAGCAGAAGCGGTCCCCCAAGGTGAGGAGGCGGATTTCGCAGCTCCAAAAGCATTCAATTTAGGAAGATCCGTAAATCCTTAATTGATTCTGTCATCTTGCTAATCTCTGGGCCATTGTCAGTGATGTTTCCAGAGCGCATTCCTTTTCAAGGGGCCTGCCACCAGAGCCTGCGTTGGTGCTGCCAGAGGGTGAGAAGTGGGCTTCTTTGACCCCATATGGAATGACCTTGTTGTGTCCTCCATTAGTTCATTTAAGTCCAACTTGCTTTCCACTTCCCAAAAGATGATACGGATGTCAGGAAGAAGCGCAATATTCCCATCCAACAACCTCTTTACCAATTTGTTGTTGTACAAGTTCCTCTACACCCGCCCGTGGAGTTGGGGACCAAGTCCTCCCAATAATGCCCTCTTCATTGCATCCGTTGTGGTGTCAATTTATAGACACAGATTGGGAACTGCTACGCGGCTGCGCGCTCAGCATTGGAGGCAAGCGGGCTTAGCATGAGGGTATGCGGAGTGCTCAGCAGCGGCAGATGCTGTTTGGCTCCACACCTAGTGGACGGGTTGGGCTCAGAATTGAATGCGGTGTGGGCGGCAATATGCGCCGGAGATTGGATTTGGAAGGTAGTGCACTCTACTGGGTTTGCGGGCGCGCCCTTTTGGATACGTAGGAGCAGAGCAATCCGCGGGCTATAAAGGAACGGATAGAGCGCGCAAGCGGGCGGATCACGCGGGATAATACCGGACATCCACGACGGGCGCGGACAAACGGATACGGACAGGCGCAGGGGGCTCCGAGTAGGGCGCGGTGCAAGAACCGCCTCATGAGAAGGACAACGGTGCAAGAACCGCGTCATGATTATGACAAACCAGATGGACGGAACGGCGTACGGACATTGGGGGAAGTTTGGTACGGAGGTGGTGAGAGGAGGCTAGGGTTTCTGTTTTGGGATTTTTTTCTGTTTCTTTGTCATACTGTTATTTGCGCTTGTACTTAGGTTAGGGTTGAGAGGGAGGACTTATACTCACTCTCAACTCCGGGTTAGGAGGGGGGGCATGGAATGGGACCATCACATCATTGGATTGGATCAATCATCTCACCAAGAGATTAAAGGAACTCATACCGGATACACATCCAGGTGGAAAGTTCTTAGGATTGAAGCATTGGCAATTTCACTCTCTCTCTATTTTTCTATTTCTCATTCAAGTGCAACTTTGGGCACCCTCATCTCCTTTCAGACGCAGGGAACTGTTAACTTCCAAACCTTGGGACAACTATAGGGGGACAACCCTTATTCTTTCCAAATCTGGGGGTCTGGCCGGGAAGTAACCTTCCGTTTCTTGTCTTTCAAAGGTAACTGGGCGCAATGTCCTATTCATACCTCCCTACAGTGGCTTCCTCTTCTTCTTCTTCTTCTTCCCCTTCCGCTTCCGGGTCCGCTACTCCAACCCCACTCACGTCTTCCATCCCTCCTCCTCCCCCTCCCTCCGCTTGACCCAGGTCAAGCTACGCCGTTCCCCCATTGGTCTCCAGTGACCATGAACCCACTCATCCGGTTCGCATCAGGCGGCGCGACTACCCTCACATCCAATTCAACACTGCGGATGTGGAGCAATTCATCTTGAGATACAAAGGTATTGCAGATGCGGAAGGTGCGTCAGACACTGATAAGGCCCGGATTGATGTCCTGTTCATTATGGACAAAGAGAAGCTCTGGGATTTGGAGGAGATGGAAGGCTACGAGAATCAGGATTGGCCAAAACTGAAGGCTGAGATCCTAACGCGGTGGGGTAGGCGCAAACCTTGATTCCGGGAAAGCAATTTTGACCGTGTGGCCTCGGAGGCGAGCGCGCGCGGAGGAGTCAGAACGCGGGTGGAGCTGGTGGATTACACCTTGACATTTGATTGGATCTATTGGAACTTTTAAAAGAACAAGGTGGTGGCGGGACAGACGGGGGCCATTAAACACGCGTTTCTGGGCAGTTTAGGCGCTCAACTCCGGGAAAGGGTGCAGAGGCATCTTTACAATCACAACTTGGTAAAGCGGTCATTGGACGGGAGCATTGCGCTCCTTCCGGAGTTGGCTGTCATTTTCCAGGCTTTGGAGAGTGAGCTGGACTTAGAAGAGCTTATTGAGGATACCGCTAAGTCCTTCCCAGAGGGACCAAAGAAATCCGCCCCCCAGGTTTTGGCTCCGGCGCAATTTTAGGCCCTGGTTCCACCTACTTCCACGCGTGTTCCGGTTCCCCAACCCGGGCCCGCCCCTCCGGTAACTGAATTGACGGAACTGATGAAGGATTTGAAGATCTGCATGAGCCTTATGGGCCAGCAGCAGCCGCGAGGGCCTCCACCTCACATGGTGGAAGGGTTTTGGCCGCCCAGTACCTTTGTGCCAAGGGGGTGCTTGTACTGCGGGGCAAACAGTCATTGGCAATCGGCGTGCAAGGAGCTTACAAAGGATCTCAACGCGGGATTCTTTTGACCGTCGGGGATGGGGTACATGTTTCCAACGGGCGAACAGATTCCAATGGAGCCAAGCCAGCCGACCGCAATGCAGCAGGTGCGCACACGGGGTCAGGAGGCGGGAACAACGGTGCAAGCATCACTAGGCATTGTTACCGGTCCCGGATTGTGGCAACCACCTTGGGTGGAAGCTGAGGTAAGGGTGGTGGCAAGGGAAGAGAAGGTGGCGGTCTCAGATAAGATGGAGGTGGATGCAAAGGAGCAAGCCCCGTCGGCCGTTCCAAAACCGGCCGCGCACGTGCCTGGAACCAAGGCGCCGGCAGCAAACCCTGTAGGGAAGAAGAAAACGGCGGACATTGTGTGTAGGGTGATGGGGAACAAGACTCCGGTCCGGCTGACCTTGCGGGAACTGGTGGCTGTGTCTCCGGTGGTGGTAGACAAGATGGTGCAGGCGTTGCGGGATTGCGGTCAGGGCCGGGTACCTCAGACGGTGCAGTGGGTTCATGTGGCGCGGAAGGAGGAGGAGCGCGAGGAGTGTGAGTTGAAATTGGTTTTGACTCCGCTTGCTTACGTTCCAATGGTCATAGCAGGAAGGAAGGTGTGGGCTATGGTGGACAGCGGTTCAATGGTGAACCTGCTTCCATCACGGATGGTGGATGATTTGGGGTTGGTTTGGCGGAAATTTGCAATGGGTCTCCGCGCACTTAACGGAGGAAAGTGTTGTGTGGATGGGGTAGTTGAGGAGGAGGAGGTCAAGGTTGCAAGGGTCCATAAGCCTCTTTCTTTTCTTTTGGTGGATTGTAGGGATGTGATTTTTGGAAGGCTGTTCATTTTTGGGTTCCAAGCACAAATGGTTTTCAATCCAGAGGCGGCAACAGAGGCGTTGACGGTGGAGGATTTGTCTGGCAGAAGGTTTGAGACAACTATCTGCGATTGCGGGCAAGGAAAGCGGAGGAGATTGTTGGAGTATGAGGAGGAACCGGACGCGGAGTTGGTCTGCAACGGGTGACCCTTGGAGGATTCTTCCGAGTTGGCCAAGGAGACCGCACGGAACAAGCTCTGGTTTCGTGCAGGCGGTCGACTAATGAGGAGCAGGGAGGGGGAGGAAGGAAATTGCAGGGCGCGCACGTCGCAGAAGTAAGTCCCTTTTCTCAGTATGCATTGCCCGAGGGTACTACGCTTCAAAAACCCTATCATTGTGCCACACTTGTGAGCGAAGGCAAAAGCAGCGGTTCCGTTGTGTGCAGGACCTACAGCAAAGGATGCGTGCGGATGATGCGGTGCAATGCTGGCAAGTCCAAGCCGGTGTCGCGGAAGGTCCGACCAAGGAATGAGCCGATTCCCCAGGAATTTAACGGACCGCTTCAACCAATGGCTTGGTCGCAGGACCCTTGGGTCACACCAATTAAGGCTTTGGGGTGGGTTACTAGTTTGGCGCAGATCACGGAGGAGCGGATTTCAGCTTTCAATTTTGGCCCAATGGGATGGTTGAGTACGGAGGAGCGTGAGTTGCTGGTATTGGTTCTGGTTCTATGGGAAAGAGCGCTTGCGTTTGGACCTGAAGAGAGGGGGCTTCTGAAAAACAATATTGGCAACCCCCATTTCATCCCCACTTTTGATCACAAGCCTTGGCAGATCAAGCCAATTCCAATACTGCGGGCGGTCCGGGAGCAGTTTCTGGAGTTGGTGCGGGAACGGGTGAAGAATGGCCTTTATGAACAATCAACGTCTAGTTACTCCAGTCCAATCTTTGCAGTAGTTAAGCAGGACAGAAATTTGTTGAGGATTGTCCATGATCTCCAGCGGCTCAACTCCTTTACGATCCGGGACGCAGGACGGCCCCCTTGCTTTGAAGAGTTCCTTGAGTCAATGGAGGGGTGCGCTTGTTACGGTTTAGTGGATGTGATGGGGGGATACAACCAGCGCGAGTTGGATCCTCACTTGCGGCCTCTAACGTCATTTGAGACTGGGTTGGGAAGAATGCAGCTGACTTGGCTACTGCAGAGCGCGACCAATTCTGTGGCGGTGTACCAGGCGCAAATGGCTTGGATCCTGAAAGATGATCTTCCGGAGGGAGTCCAAATCTTCATTGACAACAGGGGCATCAAAGGTCCGAAATCCAATTACAGAGGAGCAGAGCTGGTTGAAGTTACCGGCGTCCGACGTTTTGTGTTGGAATACGCGCAGACGATGGAACGCATCCTGTTTTACATCAAGGAGGCAGGACTGATGGTGTTGGGGAAGAAGTTGGCGGTTTGTGTTCCGGCGCTTGAAATCCTTGGCGATGTTGTTGCTTCCGACAGCCGGCGCATTGCAGAGAAAAAGCAGAACAAGGTCCTCAAATGGCCAACCCCGCGGACGGTGTTGCATATCCTTCAGTTCTTGGGATTATGTTGCTATGTCCATATGTTTATCAAGAGGTTTGCGGAGGTGTGGAGCCCGCTCCGATCACTAACGCGGAAAGGCGCGGAGTGGAATTGGGGAGAAGAGTGCCATAGCGCGTTCTGGAAGCTCAAGGAGATTGTGGGACGTGACATTGTGCTCCGCGATCTCAACTACAATGCAGGAGGAATTAGGCTAGCGGTTGATTCCAAAAAATTTGGCGCGGGGGGGTTCTCACTCAAGAGGACAACGGTAAGGATAGGCTGGTGCTTTAAGAGTCGGTCATCTTCACTCCGACGGAAAGCCAGTACTCTCAGCCAAATTTGGAGTTGTGCCGGGTCACCAAGATTGTGCGGCGGCTTCAGTATCTTTTGTGGGGGGTTCACTTTGAGCTTTGGGTGGATACGGAGGCACTGGCGCGGATGATCAACTCTCCCGCGTTGCCCAATGCTCCCATGACCAGGTGGGTGGCGTTTCTTCAACTTTTTTCCTTTTCTGTTGTTCATGTTCCGGGGAAAGCGTTCACTATGCCCAAGGCGTTGTCGCAATATCCAAGGGAAAACCCGTTTAAGGACGCGGAACTGCTCAATGTGGAGACCCCGGTTGTCAAGGTAGGGGTTGTGGATGCAGGCGTTCAGCTGCCGCTCCAGCAGACTGGGCGGTATGCGATTCTTCATGATTACTTGCGGGACCTTTTTTTTCCCGACAGAACTACGGACAAGCACATGCAATGGGCAAGGAGGCAAGCTGGAAACTTCTATGTACAGGAGGGGCAGCTTTGGCGGGAGAAGACTCCGGTTCCTTTTGTGGTTACCACTTCAAGGGAGGATCAGGAAGCTATCCTCCAAAGCCTTCACAACAATCTTGGTCATCAAGGGGAGGTCAAAACGCGGAGGCGGGTGAAAGAGCAGTTCTGGTGGCCAGGGGTAGTGCGTGCAGTACGGGAATGGTTGGCGTCCTGCAAAGCCTGTCAACAGCGGAGCGCAAGATTGCCTAAGGAAGTCAGAAACCCCACAGGGGAAGACGCCCTCTTTGGTCGAGTCTTGCTTTATGTTGTCCACATCAAGGCTGGTAAGTTTGCCTATCTGCTCATCGCGCGGGACAACCTTTCCGGTTGGGCGGAAGCGCGTCCGTTTGTCAAGCTCTTGGTGGAAAAAGTTTCTCTGTTTCTTGAGGAAGATTGGTTTGCGCAGTATGGGTTGCTTTGTCTGGTTACAGTGGACGGAGGGGCTGAGTTTTGCAGCCGTTTGGTTGAGTTGGTGAAGAGTTGCAGAGCCAAGTTTGGCCGAGTAACAGAGTATTATCCTGAGCGGGCCGGCATGATCAAACGCGGGCATCAACCAATCAAGGAAGCCCTGGTCAAGATGTGCCGGGAGGATGGTAAGCGCTGGCAGGAGACCCTTCCAATGGTTCTGTTTGCGGATTGGATTTTGGTGAAGCAGTCAAAAGGCTACTTGCCGTACAAGTTACTTTTTGGACAGCGCCCCGTGCTTCCGGTGGACATTGAGTTGGAGACGTTCCTGGGGGTTGACTGGTGGAAGGTGAAGACCTCCGCCTAATTTCTTGAGGCTTGAGCCAAACAGCTCCTTTGACTGGAAAGGATGCTCGCAAACTTTGAGGAACGGCTGAAGAAGACTTGGACGGCATTGGTGCGCTATTGGGACAAGCGCTGCTTGCATTGTCTCCGGGATCCCTTGCGGAAGGGGGATTTGGTGCTCCTGTACAACTGGAGTCTTGAGTCTCAGTGGGGGAAGTTGCTTGCTAACCGGTGGAACAGCCCGTTCCGCGTGTCGTCCAAGTTTGAGGGTGGCAGCTATCAGTTGGAGGAATTAGACAGTAGTCCGCTGATACGGAAGGCGGCAGCTTTGCATGTCAAGCGCTTCTTCGCGCAAGGATCTACCTTGTTTGATAAAACAGCGGAAGGGGGTGAAAGATCAGATGAGGGGAGTGTGGAGCGCGGAGATGGTGTAGTAACACAATCCTGGGATTTTTCTTTGGGAGGAGAAGCGGAAAATGTGCCGCTGCAAGGGAGTATGCGGTTGAAACCAGCTGGGGACAGTGGCCAAGTTGGGGGGGTGGTGGGGGTGAGGATAATTTTTGATTTGGTGAGGGGGTGCTCTAGCCGGTTCACAGCCAGAACAACTAGACACCCCAGAATGTTTTTTTCTCTATGTTTCTTTCTTATCTGGATTGTGGGGTCTTTGCTGGCTTGGGGTTTTTTGCAGGAAACGCGGGGCGGTACAAAGCCGGGTCCATGAACGCGAGGACAAGCCCCCCGGAACCGGGACGCGAGGACAAACCCGTAGATGGGGGAAGCGGGACAAAGAGCAATTTGCGGGCGGTCTATGGGCGTTGCGCTAAAAAAAAAAAAAAAAATTATGTGTTCTTTTCTATTTTTCTTCTCTGTTGGTTCCTTTTCCTCTTTTTCTTTTCTCTCAGGATATCTCAAGGATGGGTGGTTGGTATGGGAATAAGCTTGATTTGGTGAGGGGGTGCTCTAGCCGGTTCACAGCTGGGACAACTAGGCACCCCAGAATGTCCATTCTCTTGCTCTCTCTCTCTCTCTCTTCCCTTACGGTGGCGCGCGCTGGTGTTTGGTTGTTCTGTTTGTTACAGGAGGGGTACGGGGAACTGTGTGGCAGCCTGTCTGGGGCGGTCCAGGTACCTTTGCGGAGCACCGGAAGGCAACTTTGTGGAATGCGCGGATCTTGCACGCAGACCTACTCCGTCTCCGCCCTCTCTTTTCTTGACTTAGATCTTTCTCAATTTTTACTTGCGGGGTCTCTTACTTTTACTTAGGCCTCTCACTGGCTCACTTGGAAGTGGTACGCGCAATGGGTAATTAATTTCAAGCGCGGAATGATGAGAAGAAAAGGCACAACAAGAGTGAAGGAAAGGAAAAGGAAAAGAAAGGAAATAGGGGTACCGCCTAATCCACCTCCATCGCCCGGACCATTCCATTCCTTGCGTCCACCAGGAGCGCCCGGAATTGTGCCAATAATTTGCACCGGCAATCTGTTCCGTGGGCCCTTGGGATCAAGAGGAAGCCACAAAGTAGCTCAACCGAGTCGTCCTCAAACCAATTGAGTCAAACCTTGGGTGGCATGCGGCCAATTGGAATCTCTGGGACCTTGGGAGACGTCCGACCAGGAGCAGGTGTTGCGGGGGGAGTAGAGGACAAGATAACCACCCTCTCCGGTGAGGGGGCTGGCAAGGGGGAGGACGCTGGGACCGGAGATGGCAATGGTGGTGGCGGTGGAGTAGGTGACCGGGCTGGAGGGGGTGTCGGTGGTCGTGGAGGAGGAGGTGGGGGGCTTGCGCTGCCACGGGTTGTCTGGAAATCCTTGGGTCTGGTACCGTTTGATTCACGCCAACAGCGGAGGCCCAAGCGCGGGTTGCCGCGCGCCATTCCTCCGACGTTTTGTATTTGCTTTGTTGCGGAGGTCCGGCCCGGCAGAGAGGTGATGCCAAGTTGCGGCTCACGTGCGAGGTGGGGGGTGACGGAGCTTGGGGGCGGCGGGATGAAGGTGAACCGGGGGGTGTCCACGGGCCTTCCAAGATTGAGTTGTTGCTCCAGGCCACGAACAAGTCGGGCCTGGTTCTTTTGCGCAGTCGGGTGGGGTTGGGTCTGGGACGGGCTTGCGGCATTGTGTTGCCAAGAGAACATTAGCGGTGGCCGGCATGGCAGGCCAAGCAAGCTTGATGGCCAGAGAGGAGTGTGCACGAAAGACCGTTCCTTGCACAGTAGGTGCAGGGAGGGACCATGATGAGGGTGGGGAAGGTGGTAGTGGGAGTGGTGGGGAAGGTGGTAGTGGAAGTAGCGGTGGTGGTAGTGTGGTGAAGCAATGGAAGACTTCTGGGGACAGAACTCAAGTTGGGGGGGATGTGGTGTCAATTTATAGACACGGATTGCGAACTGCTTCGCGGCTGCGCGCTCAGCATTGGAGGCAAGCGGGCTCAGCATTAGGGTATGCGGAGTGCTGAGCAGCAGCTGCTGTTTGGCTCCGCACCTAGTGGATGGGTCGGGCTCAGCATTGAATGCGGCGTGGGTGGCAATCCGCGCCGGAGATTGGATTCAGAAGGTAGTGCACTCAACTAGGTTTGCGGGCGCGCCATTTTGGATACTTAGGAGCAGAGCAATCCGCGTGCTATAAAGGAACAGATGGAGCGCGCGTGCAAGCGCGCGGATCACGCCGGATAATACCGGACATCCACGACAGGCGCGGACAAACGGATACGTACAGGCGCGGGGGGCTCCGAGTAGGGCGCGGTGCAAGAACCGCGTCATGAGAAGGACAAACCGGATGGATGGAACGGCGTACGGACGTTGGGGGAAGTTTGGTACGGAGGTGGGGAGAGGAGGCTAGGGTTTTTGTTTTGGGATTGTTTTCTGTTTCTTTGTCATACTGTTATTTGCGCTTGTACTTAGGTTAGGGTTGAGAGGGAGGACTTATCCTCACTCTCAACTCCGGGTTAGGAGGGGGGGGGCATGGAATGGGATCATCACATCATTGGATTGGATCAATCATCTCACCAAAAGATTAAAGGAACTCATACCGGATACACATCCAGGTGGAAAGTTCTTAGGATTGATGGATTGGCAATTTCACTCTCTCTCTATTTTTCTATTTCTCATTCAAGTGCAACTTTGGGCACCCTCATCTCCTTCCAGACGCAGGGAACTGTTAACTTCCAAACCTTGGAACAACTATAGGGGGACAACCCTTATTCTTTCCACACCATCTGCCCAATATTACCTTTTTCTTTGCCAGTTAAAAGTAGATCCAGTCAAACATTGCTACATACTCCCCCAATTTTCCCGCATCCCAACTTCACCATTTGCACTCCCTTCCGCTGTGGCTTGCTCAAAGTTGCTTTCCCAAAACCAAGTTTTTCCCCAAGATTTCCAACTTCAGTTTTGGCCAATCAAGTTCCTCATACCCTTCCATCTCCTCTACATCCCAAAGCTTCTCTTTGTTGGTAATGAAAAGGAAAACAAGACAAGCCTTATCAGATTCCATCACACCTTCTGTGTTGGCAATTCCTTTGTATTGAGCAAGGAATTGCTCAACATCCTCAGTGTTGAAAAAAATGTGGGGATAGTCCTGGGGCCTGATGCCAACGGGCTTCTGATTGGAGCCTTTGTAGCAGAAAGGGATGCCATATCTGGCCCCTGATGAGAGTTGCTTTTGTGAAGCCAGAGGAGGAGGAGGAGGAGGAAGTTGAGTGGGGGTAACATTAGACAACCCCGCAATGGTTGATGAGTGGTACTGGGACATTGGGCTTGTTAGTTTCAAGAGACAAGGAAAAATAAGGTTACTTCCCAGCCAGACCTCCAGATGTGGAATTCAAAAAAGGACTTCTCCTTAAATGGTCTTCAAGTTTGGAAGTTATTGATCCCTTGCGTCTGTAAACCCTGAGTGCAACTGTTCACCCCTTGACTGAGAGATAGAGAAAATGAGAGTAAAGATTCTTCCAAAACCTATGATGATCCAATGGTATCTCCTCCAATAGTATCCGTCTGGTTTCAGGGTTTGGTTTAATTAACCTTCCCATCAAACCTAACCTAGGTACAACTGCAAGCAAGCAAGAATAATGAAAACCAACCCCTAAGTACAGAACCCTAGCCCAACTCTATCCTTCCAACCCCATCCCATGATCCACATCCCATACCCCATATCCATCTGTATTACCCGCCTGCCATTACCTCCACCCGGTTTGTCCTTCTCATGACAGGGCCCTTGCGCCACGCCCAACTTGGAGGCCCCTGCGCATGTCCGCATCCGCCCAACATGCCTTTTTAGATATCCAAGATACATCTGTGCAATCCAATCTGCGTTCTTGTGACGCGCAATCCGCACAATCTGTCTGATCCAATCCAATCCACCCCTCATCTCCAGATGCTGAGAACAATTTGACTGCTGCTGAGCCCATATCACGGCTTACTGCAGCAAAGCCGCACCCATTGCTGAGCACTGTGCCTCTGCTGAGCCCGCCACTACTTCTGAGCGCGCAGCCAATTCCAACTTGCGTCTATAAAAGACCACCACACCAGTCATTGTTGAGGACTCAAGGATAATTTGGTGCAACCATCATTCATTTCCTAGTCTTACCTGATTTTCTTGATGTTGTGATCTCTGACTGTTTCTTAGATAGCCTATCATTTGTCTCCATCTCCTTTCTGTCCAATTTTATTTCCATATATTTTGTCTCAATCCGGCTCTCTTTTCATTTATTAGCTTGGGTACAATGATCTTTTTTTTCCTGCTTCCGTGTGTATCTTTGTCTCTTACCTGTCTTCCAATGGATAGTTTTTGGTCCAATTAAAATTTCCCCAGCAAGGTAACTTGGAAGCCAAAGAGGTTACTCTCCTTACACATGACACGTGAAAATTATCTGCGCTGGGAATTGAGTTATTTATGTTGAATTGCAGGAGAATTCATTGTCTTTTATCCTAATTTCACAGCTTTCAGAAAACAATAAATTGATTTTCCATAGTTTTACATGGAGGATTATAAAGAAAATAAATTCAATTTTGAAAACCTTTATGAAGTTATTCACAAGCATTATGTAGGTAGAGGTGCATGATGCATCAGATTCATTTTTGTGTGGAAAATCAGCTGGAATTTAGAGGAAAAATAGATGAGTTTTTTGCTTCCTCCACTTCTCTCAAACATCCTCATCGGTCCAATTTACAACATCTAAGCTATTTATATCACAATAAATAATTTAATTCACAAAGCAATTGCAAGAAGCACCTCAATATGAGAAAGAATCTTGGTGATTCTCAAGTTTATTTTTTAAATAAGCTAAGATTTAGAATGCTCAAAAAAATTGATGAGCTTGACCCTGTTGATGATAGAAGAACTGAAATCAAACAGATCTTAGATGATAATAGATTCCTTCAAAATTTAAAAAATCAATGGAATGGAGAAATTTTCAAGCAGTTTCCATGGGCATGGATGAAACCCAAATCCCTGACTCTAGAAAACTCTAGACCAAGCATTGTAAACAGCTTGGAAAAGGTCAGTGCTATGTTCATGTGTGATAGTATTTCTAATTCAGATAATGACTTTTAATCTTGGAAAGTACACCAATCAAGAAGGAATGATCTTTGAAATACATGATTCATTTTTACAAGGAAGAAATACGCAATTCCACATCTTAGGTGATGACTTGCTCAACCATGGCAATTTTTTGAAATATAGGTCTTGTGAAAAATCCCAGGTTAACCTAGGAGGAATTAAATTTTTCTGCAGGATGATATGCTCTTGTATTTAGGATATCAAAAATAACACTTGAAAGGTGTATAGGGATGATATTGATGTGCTTTAATTGCTGTGTCATTGAATATTAGCACAAGGAAATCACTAGTTTGAATTGACAATATTTGACACACATTATGTAGAATTTTTGGTAGATTGTTATACCAGAGACTGTGATTTTTTCTCTCTCTATGATTGAATTTTTTTGATCAAATGATTATTTTGTATAGAAGGGGGAACCAAATTATTTTCATCCAATTTTCAATGAGGCAAACAATCAAGAAACATGTAAAAATTTTGATGATGTGTAATTTTTTCATTTTAATTAAATTACAAGTGTATAATTTCCCTCAAATTGGTGAAGGAAGCCTTTTTCCCAGTGCAGTATTGACTTTGCCCAGCGTATTTACATATGTATGCAAGAGTTGCACAACAACATGGGTAAATGAATACAGACCCAAGGACCTTTATGTTGGGTGAGGCATGTGAAAATTTTCTATCTTTTTATATTTATAGACTAGAATTTTCCCCCCAATTGGGGGAATGGATTAAATAAAAACAAATTTACAAAGAAAGATGTGATATTTTTTACATTATAAATAATTTTGATCAAGTCGTAAATTACGGGTTAAATAATAAATAATTTAAATTAAGTGTGAAACTAGGGGAATGGATTAAAAATAAATAAATACATGAACAATTTTTCAAGGATTTTAACAGATAAGCAAGTAAAGAAATTTTGGTATGTGATTTCAGTGGGTGACAGAATTCAACACCTCATGTAAAATAAATTAAATGAAAAAAATTGACATGAAAAAATGGGGTATTTTTCTACAGTTTTAATCAAGTGAGAAATTTGGGCAACATATTCAAAAAATAACAATTACCTCACAAAGTTGGAGACCCGTTGGGGTGAAAATGTGGAATTTAAATTCTAAAATTGTATTAATTGATCTGCCAGAATTCCCCCCCCCCTCAAAAAAAACATATTTTATTTGTACTTAAGCTTGGACACATTACAAAAATTTTGGTTTGGTTTTATAATTTAATCCATTTTTTCCCAATTTTAATCTTGCAGTTTTGACCCAAGTTTTGTTTCAACCCTCTGTCCCAGACTTTTCACCCCTACTCCCTGATCATTTTTTTTTGATTCTCCAATTGGACCCATTTCTTTTCAACCTCCAGTGAGACCAATATCCCCCAGTTTACCATCCACCCATCCATCCAACAATTATCAATGAACCATTGGAAACACAACCACCCCATTAGTAACTCTTCCATTCCATGGTCTTTCTAATGAACCATCTCTTCAAGTGACTGACTCTTTTTTTTTATTGGGACAGGGGCCATCATTGAATTTGATCTTACCGTTCAAAATACAGTTATGGCTGAACCTTGACATATAAACTCACCTCCCCAAATTCATCCACCATTCCAGCAAACTTGCTTGCATGAATTCACTGGCAGAAAGCATCTCAAGCTTTCTTCAACCAGGCCCATCCAGCTATCAAGCTGACTATTTGACTTGAATCAGATTTCATTATCAGTGAAACACTCCTTGCACTGGCTGATTACCTTAATGCACCATTTAGTTAATGTTTGTTTTTGTCTTAGTTTAAATTGGATTTTATGTATTGTTGTTTTTTTCTATTTTCATTTTTTTTTAAAAAAAAAGATGATGTTAAATAGAATGCCTGTTGATTTGAAAATAAAATGGTGATCACAATGATCAGTGACATCTCAAATGCTTGATCAAACTGACAGGTATCTGCAAACTGTGAACTGATTGAGTTAACAAACAAAACAAAAAAATTTATTAATCCTTTTTTTATTTCTTCTTTCCTGTTTGCGTACCCAATTCTGACTTTGGATAAGATGCTCTCATGAGTGAAATTCTGGGGGCTCTAGTGCAATTAGTTTAAATGGAATATTGTGGTCTTGGAAGTGTTCAATCTGAAGCTGTCTCAATTGAGCTTGGTGGATGATCAAGACCAAAACCTTGATTGAGAAGGGTTTGAGGGAACCTGCCAGACCAGAAATTATCAAGCCAAATTGAGGAGTGCCATTGCATAATCAAGCTTATGAACATATTTTCATTAGATTTCCCAGATTTTAGGGATGGGAAAGAGAGATTATGAGATGGAGGGTTGGACCCCGGCTAATTTACTAGTACAACAGGACCAATGAAATCCTAATATATGAAATGGGGAAGGTCAAAATCTTTCAACAAACCCTTTCCTTGGTAATTCAAACATTGACTCCCCCTTTCCAGCTCTCATCTTCCCATTTGTGAATTTGTGTTCTTATTACTGATGTTTGCTTGTTCTTGTGCGATGGTGTTTGCTTTTTCTTGTGTGATGATGTGTGCTTGTTTTGTTGTGAGGCCTTGAATTTTCAACCCCCACCCCCCCAATAATAATAATAAGAAAAAACAGAGTCAGTAACTTGAAGAGATGGTTCATTGAAAAGACCATGGAATTGAAGACTTACTAATTGGGTGATTTTGTTGCCAATGGTGTGGTGACCAATCCGGGACACCACGGGAAAAAAAAAAAATCGGATTTCAGTTGTACCCCTATGGGTACCTTCATTTCCCCCCATCTCTCAACTCCTCCCTGTCCTAGCGGTCTAGGACAGGCCTCTTTCCTGTCTCTCCGCTTCGATCCCCCCTTTCTATGTTCAACTCCTACTTGTCGCTCTTGCGGCCCTGGCTTTTGGCGACGCAAGCGATCGTCGAACCACTTTTGACAATCTCTCCGATCCTTCCCGATCCTCTCATCCAACCGAAGCCGTCGCTTGTCGCAACGGTTGTTAACCCTCATCCGAGTCATCATCATCATCACCATCATCATGTTCATGGTCATGGTCATGGTCATGGTCTCTATTGACTCGCCAATCAATCGACCCATGCCTACCTAACCCGACTGACGACTCCCATCATCACTCATCCCGCGATCAGTCCCCTTCCTCAACTCAACCCGTTGATCCACCTCCGCAACCCGCTGCTCTCTCAAATTATCAACCATGGATCAGTGACTCAATTGACCCCAATTCGATCGCCCCAGCCTATCATGCGGCCTATCAACCATCATCCTATGGCTCTCAATCCTTCAAACCAGCCCATCATCTGATCCGACCGACAACCGCGAGCGACTGCTTGCGGCCGTCGGAACCTTCACCCCGCTGTCGCCACCGATCAGGCGACGACAGCCGTTGTCGACACCCGCGACTGCTGTCGCGGGTGTCCATCTGGTTGCCCGCGGTCATTCTCGACGCGGGCGACATTTCTTTTTTTTTCTTTTTTTTCCTCTCATGTCTTTTTTTTTTTTTTTTTTTTTTATGTTTTCATTTTTCCGCACCTATTTGTAGTATCTCTTGTACATAGTATACAGGGCCTCATGTCTATAAAAGGAGGGGCTCTCCCCTGCCTTTTGGCCCAGCATCAGAGGATCCCAGGAGACCATCATCATATCATCTCATCTGTCTCCCTCATCATCAGTAATCAACTCATACGTGGGCATCCTTCCCCACTTATCTGAGAAAATTTATCCGGGTATATCCATGATTGCCCCTTGATCCTTTGAGCCTCCATACTCAAACTCTGTCCCTTGTGACCTTGATCCTTATCACCAACCAATAGCCTTGCTGGTTGAAGAAGAATTCCTGTCTGAATTCTTGGGTGTGTTATACCACTCTGATCCCTTTTCCCGACCATACTAGTCTTGATCTCTCCTTGATCATCTTTCTGGAGCCAATCACGTTTGATTGAAGAGGTTTTATTAAGCTTAAAACCTGGAGTGTTATACCTCCCTTCTTCTTTAAGGTTGAATTTCTCCACGCTATTCTTGAGTCCCTTGAGAAGTGTTGGGATATTCTTGCTCAAATTCGTTATTGATTTGCTTCTAGAGCTTCATAAACAAATTTCTTTTGTTTTGTTCAGCCTCCCACAGTTATCTGGTACCCTTCAAGCGCTTGATTGCGGAGAGTTGGGCAGGTTCATTGAGAACCTGGAGGTTGGTTGGGATGGAGTTGATCTTTCCTAATCAGCTGCTGACGACCAGAGTTATTAGCTTGTGGGCGTTGTTACTTACAACTGCCTTGTTCTATTGAACTCTGAACAAACCTTGACTTATTTGTTCAAGTCTTTACCTGCACCATCTTGCCTCAGATAGTGTTGTTTCCATCGCTACCGACAACTCTTATCCTCTTCCCTTACTTTGATCTCTCATCCATAAGGTTCTGGACCTTGATTCCGGTTACATTTAAATATTATTGTAACTCCTAGGAGGGAAGCCTAAACAGCACCTTTCCCCTCCACAGAACTTCCACGGCTTAGCACCATTTGGAGTCTTACAATGGTTGATCAATAAGTGTTGGATGGATGGGTGGATGGAAAACTGGGGGATATTGGTCTCACTGGAGGCTGAAAAATGGTTCTGATTGAAGGATCCAAAAAAAAAATTATCAGGGGGTAGGGGGGAAAAATCTGGGAGGGGGGGTTGAAACAAAACTTGGTTCAAAACTGCAAGATTAAACTTGGGAAAAAATGGATTAAATTAAAAGCCCAACCAAAATGTTTGCAATATTTCCAAGATTAAGTAAAAATACCATATTTTCAAAAAGATTCAATACTCACAGTCAATAAAATGCATCATTAACCAAAAAATCATTTGAAAAATTTCCAAAAAAAAAAAGCAGGTCAAAGATGAATCAAGGTGCATGATGAATGGCATTCAGAAAACTCATGGTAAAAAATATTACCAGTTTCAAAAGAACTTTGGTTGTCTGTTCTCTGTGATACAACTACTCTTGTTGATTGGCTTGATCTGCTCCTTGACAAAGCTACATATAACTTCCCATGGCTGAAAACTTGATCTTGAAGATAAATGACAACATTTGAAATAGTCTGAGATTGAGGTTTATTAACTTTCAAAGAGAAGGCCAAATTTACTGGAAAAATTTTGTGTATTAATTTGAATGGAAGACCATTTTCATGTGGTTCAGAAATCAAAGGGATGCATCAAATGGCAACCACTCTTCCCGTGGAGTCACCTGTAGCTATCTTGGAAATTATAATATTTGTTCCCAATTTTTCCACAACCAAGCAAGTCCTATTGCAAAGGCCAATTGTATGGTCCATATTTCTCAACATTATTATTGGGGCACCAACTTTCAGATTTAAGCTATGGGGAGGAAAGTTTGGAAGAAATAATTTATTGAGGAACTCTTGTTGGTAAAGATTTTGTGTGTCATATTCAACAGAGTCATGGCTTGAGTAATTTCTCATTTCATTATTTTCTTCATTTCCAGTGAGTGAATTCAGTATCAATTTATTTATCTTGTTTACAGAAGCATTCTTGCAACATAAGATTAAACGTTCCATGAGATAACCATTTTGAAGGTAGCAGAGGTGCAAATCTTGAAATATAATTTTGATTAACTTCTTGAAAGAATGATCTTCACTTTTACCATGAATAACCATGTGGGTTCAAATTAAGATTTGATTTGAACCCTCAATCATATTGAAACCATCTCCAACATCAAGTAAGGAATTCTTGAAATCAGGATCACCTGCAGCATGCATATTTGAAGTGAGGTTCAAGAGTTGGAAATATCTCTAGCAATCTGAATTGACTTAACTGGAATCAACAATTCGGGGATGTTTACCTTTTTCAATCACTGGTAGAATTTGCCTAAAGTCCCCACCAAGAACCATGAATTTAACACCAAAGGGTAGATTGGAATCTATGATTTCTTGTAATAGTTGGTCAACCAGCTCAAGAGCATGCCTATGACTCATAGGTGCTGCATCTTAGATTATCAAAGAAGCTAATTTGAGAGCTTGAGATTTTTTAAAATGCTTTGAAATTCTTGATAAAGATTTTTGATCAATTTTCAAGGGAATTACACAGGTGAGATGAGCTGTACTTCCATTTGGTAGATTCATGGCAGATATTCCACTAAAAGCACATTCCAGAGCTATTTCCCCTGTTGATCTGATTGAATCCAACAAAAATTTATACAGAAATGTTTTTCCAGATCCCCCAGGTCCATCAAGAAAGAAGCAAGAAGGCTGTAAATAATTTCATGCATCCATTATCAGGTCAAAAATAAGTCTCTTTCTATCATTCAGAAAAGAAAAATTTTCCAAGTCTGATTGAGGTTCTTTTGCATTTTGTTCTTCCTCAAGGATCCAGTTCCTATTGGTTGTTTTACCTCCAACTATTTTTTCAAGTCTTGGAAGATCAGGGAAAGCCTCTTCAATTCCCATATTTTGAAATATTTTTAGGTTGATTTCTGGTAATATTTCATTAGAGAGAACCCTTTTGTCTCTGATTCCAGAATGAACCAAATCATAAACCATTAAATTGAATCAGAAATTCCATAATCTAAGTGGGTTTGCTGGTTGATAAGTTTCTAAGAGCATTCCAAATAAACTCCTTAGATGATATGAATGGATAGATTCATCTTCTTCAAGCATAGTTGATTGTAAATGATGATCATCCTCAAGTAGACCCTGGGCCAAAGCTGCTTCTCTGAATGTTGAGTAAGAAACTCCATTGACATCTTTTAGGTTATCAAAATTAGCTGCACCAACTGAATTATTAAACAAAAATATGAGAAACCACCTTTCTGCATCTGAAGGATAAACAGTGTAAATCCTTCCTATTGAATAAAATCTATGTCTGGGTGTCCATTCTCTTCTCTGGGGATTCCAGGTGAAATTTTGAGGAAATTCAGATTATTTTACTGCTATTTCCCTTGGATCAATGGAATTCCTTCTAAAATATTCAGTGAGCATGGCCTTGGCTTGTCTTGATCTTTGAGGAACTTCATCCAGGGCTTCACCTGGTTCATAAAAAAAACCTTATTTTGGAAAGGAAGATGAAAATCTAGACTTATCACAGAAGGTGAAATAGCATAAAATTTGAAAGATAAAATTCTCCAACAGGCCCCTGGAGGATCTACCCATCTTGAATCCCTGAAGGAACTTATCTCATCCAAATCTGCACCCAAATACACAGTTGAACAATCATTTCCCCTATGAATGTATTTGTAGAAGTATTTTACAGCTGGAATACCTGCACATATCTCTACATTTATGTGGCATTGATACTTTGCAAAAGTGTAACAATTATAAGGAACAAACCAGGAATTATCAATGAAAAAAGTTTTTATGATTCCTCCTCAGTGAAATGTTAGGTCCTTCCTGGCGTCTTCTATATATGGGATAACTGTTTTAACCCAAAACTGTTTTAGGAAAGAAGGATTTGGGGTATTTCTTCTTGCATCTTCTATTATCCATGCAAGGTGCTTCCATGTTCAAAAGAACACATGGGCCATGTATCATGTGTCTTTTTAATTCTTGAAAGAGTTTTGTCTTGGTAAATTTATCATTTATCTCTGCAAAAACAATCATGTTGATTTCTTCTGATTATCTTGGTTGGTGATCATGGTGAAGAATTACCAAGATGTGGGAATAAGGCAGACCTTGTTGAGAGATTAGCACGAGCAAATCTCACCTGTGTACACTCAAGTCAACAAATATGTCATCAAGATGTCATGTGTGGAAAGAAACAGCATTACATGAAGGTATTAGCCTACAAAGGAGCGATGGACAGAGAAACTCAACCCGCGCAGCAAGCGGACAAGTTCACCAACCTATTCGAGATAACACCAGAGTATCAGATGCAAGATAAAGCACTGGATACATCCGCGGGACCAGACCAATCCAGTGCAGAAGAAGTACAAAGCAAAAAACTCAAAAGATTCATTGATAGCAAGACAGACAAGTTGAGAAAGGAGATGAGAAAAGCAGAAGGTGTTCTCCAAAAGCTTGAGACTATGAAGGCTACCGTTGTGGTGTCATTATATAGCCTCGGGTCGGGGACTGCGTCGCGGCCTGCGCGCTCAGCATCTGGTAGGTTAGGCTCAGCAGTGGGGGTGCGCCGGTCCTCAGCAGTAGCCGCTGCGGGCTCAGCAGTGGGCGCGGCGGGATCAAGCACGCGACTGCGGGCCGGGCCTGACTAGGGGAGGCGGGCCGCGACCCGCTTGGATGTCCGACTCACGGATGGAGCTGGGCCGACCAGGTTCTTGGAACAGCTAGTCGGGGGAGGAAAAAGCAGGGCGACAGCAGGGCTATATGCGTGGGCAGCCGCGCGCAAGCGCGGGCCGGCCACAGGACGGGAAATCCACGACGGCGCGCCGGGTGGATGCGTGCAAGCGCGGCGAACTTTGGGTATCGCGCGGCGGAGGGCCGCGCCACGAAAAGACAAACCGGATGCGCGTAATGGCAGGCGAGCTGGCGGGGATAGGGTATGGGTATGGGTTTGGGGATGGGTCAGGGTTCTGGGTCTAGGGTTCCTTCTTCATGGTCGCCAGTCTGTCTTTGTGCTTGTGCTTAGGTTAGGGTTGAGGGGGAGGGCTCAAATACCCTTCCCCTCAACTCCGGGTTGGAGGGGGACATCTTACAATATATCTCTATCTTTATATCTCTCTCTCTCTCTCTCTCTCTCTATCTCTCTCTCGGAGGAAAAGGAAAGGAAGCATTCTCGTTCTTACAGACGCTAGAACCATTGATCCCGTAACTAGGGACGACTTCGTGAGGGATAACCTCTAAATTTTCCACACCGTGCGGATAAATGCAGGAAAGGAGCCTGACAAGAACAAAACTGGAATAGCACATGGAGCCGAAGCAAAAAGCAAGATAGATGCGCATCACACAAGGACAAGACTGGCGGAGCATTTATGTAAGAGAAAGAGAAATGTACAAATGTGCATTCCAAGTAAAAGAACAAAAAGAGAAAGAGCGAGTGTAAGGAGAAAGGTCAAAGGAAGACCAGCATTCTTGGAATGCTTCTCGAGAAGAGGAGGACCAACAGGTTACATTCACACTCACCTATGGGTGACTCATTTTGTATAAATACACCATGTTACTTGTGCCATCTCTCTCTCTCTCTCTTCTTCTTATGCAATATACATACAGAGTTTTTTATCATTTTTATCTCATCTGGTAGCCTTTGCTCAACAGATAATTGAGAACCTCGCTTTACTTTACAACACATTATCAGTACTAATATAGAAAACCAATACCGTTTATCAAGTTAATACTTTCTATCATCTCAAAAACAACCAATTTTTAAAAGATGGAAAATACAAGCGAAAACAAGAGATACCGTCTAAACAACCATAATTACGCCACATGGGCAACAATGATTTGCGCCAAATTATATGGATTATGTCTCATGGCGTTAATCAAGAGAGAAAGTACAACAGACATTGGAACCAAAAACTTACAGATCTATTTGTTAATCATGAAGCACCTGGATAAAGAACACATAGCAATAGTTAATAGCAAACTAGGTCTGGATAAGGAAGGAGACGGGTTGGCCGTCTGGGAATTATTCAAGAAGAAATACGTGGGGAGCGAGGCTCACCATCAGATGTTAGCTTTGGGAGAATTTATCGACATGGAGTTTAAAGAAACTCAGGAATTTGTGAGGAACATCCGTGGAGGAATCAGTAAAATTTGCACTACTGGATTGGATATTAAGGAGCAAGTTTGGCGTTACTCATTCTAAAAAAGCTACCAAAGGAGTTTGAGTCGCTGGTCAGAATCATCATATTGGGAAGCTCCATTTTAAAAATCAAGGAAGTTATAGGTAAAATTGAACGTGATTACGTACAATTTAAAGTTAAAAGGTCCAAGAACATTGCCATGACTGCCAATCAAGCACCAAGGAAGCCGATGAAGTGCTACAACTGTGGAATTGAAGGTCACTCCGCTAAACAATGTCACAAGGAATGGTCGAACTACAAATTTGCACCTCCCAAGGCCAACTTTGGGGAAGTCGAGAAGGAACTTAAGTCAGTTGCCTTTTTAGGTACAGTTCAAGCGGAGCCCCAATACAACAATGATATTGATGATGTCACCTACCTTGACAACATTATAAACTTGAATCTGGAGGACGAGACGTTTGAATTCTACAACCCAGAAAATGAAGAACAAAGCATAACGTTATCAGAAGGCAATGACATAAATAGCAAATACTACAATCCCATACTTACTGAACTCGAAATATTTGGCAACTTAGGCGATCTCAAAACCAAACCATACAAGGTTAATGTAATTTGTGCTTTCACTGGCACAGTAGTTGTCAACACCGCGGCAGTGAGCGACTCCAATTCAATTTTGTTGGACTCCGGGGCGTCAGATCACATGTTTGTTGACAGAGCCAATTTTCATAACTATAAAGCAATGGATGGAAAGGTTGGGATAGGCGAAGTAGGCCGAAGTGTAGATATTTTAGGGAAAGGGGATGTTAATTTGTATTCTGATAATAATCCTATAGTCTTCCGCAATTCATACCACGTACCCTCTTTGCCATACTGTCTAGTGTCCCAAACTGCGCTATGGGAAAATGGTGCACAAGTATTAAGAGCTAAGAAAGGAGAATTCAAGGTTGTTAAAAACAACTTAACTATCATTAAAGGGAAGGTAGAAAATAAATTACCCTTCCTGGAGCTCGAACAAAGGAAGATTGAATGCAACGTCAGTATAGAAGAACACAAGATAATGCGTCATCCAGGGGATGGTACGGATTGTGAAGCATGCAGACTAGGGAAAATGACTCCAAGGTCATTCAAACACAAGCGCAAAAGAACAGAGGTAGCAGGTAAAGAGCTATCAGTGGACGTGGTCGGACTAATAACACCTACATCCTTGGGGGGCTCCAAGTTCTTTGTGATGATAGTCAATACCGCCAGTCGGTACTCATGGGTCAAGGTTTTGAAGGCAAAAAGTGAGACACAACAAGCTGTGCTTGGGGTGGTAAACTGGGTAGAAACACAACTAGGAAGGAAAGTTAAGAGAATTATTAGCGACAGAGGAGGGGAGTTTGTAAACCAAGATATGAAGAGCTGGACTACAGAAAGAGGAATCACTCACATTGTCACTACAAGAAATACCCCGCAGAACAACAGTACGGGGGAACGGATGAATCAAACACTGGTGGAGAAAAGCAGAACATTAATAATTGATACCAGACTGCCTAAGTTTCTGTGGGCAGAAATGATAACAACGGCATCATTCCTGTACAATCGGAACCAACAAACCTGTCCATATGAGAAATTTTTTGGAAAAAGGCCAAAATTATCAATTATTAAACCAGTTGGATCAGATCTGTATTATGTTATACATCACGTTGAAAACCTAGGAAAATTGGATGCAAGGTGTAAAAAGGGAAAGTTAGTTGTCTTTGACAAAGAATTACATTCTTATCAGATTTGGGACTCGGACAAGAGGAGGGTTGTTTGGTCTAGAGATGTTGTGTTTGGAAAGAATACCAATAGCGACATGGATGATGAATTCGGTACTGATGAATATGGTCTAGAAATTGAGTCTGTCAACACGAGAACTGAGGATTGGTTAGGAAAAAGTAATCCAGAGGTCATTAATTTGGAGGAAGCAGAAGAAATTACAACAATAGACGATCAGTGTAACTGGACCTTAGGTAAAGAGAGCAACACCTCTCAAGGAAATGGTAACCCAAGTAACGCTCCTATTAATCAAGGGGGGGAAATCAGTCAAGTGATTAATAGAGCGTCAAACCAAGAAGAATAAATTGAGTAAATAGAAAATATCTTACCAGGGACGTATCACAATCCAGACACCAGGAAAAGTGCAAGACATAAAATACCAATCAAACAATATGGAAACTGGGCAGCGCATCTAGCCAAGTTAGCCAATAATGGCAATCTTAGGATGAGGATTGATGTAGAAGATCAAGATGATAGCCAAATTTTTGAAGCTATGGCTTTTCAAACATTTATAAAAGAAAACGCCATAGTGCCCAACAGTTTCCAGAAAGCCAAGCAATTGCCGGAGGGGGTCAAATGTAAAAAAGCAATATTCATAGAAATGGATTCTATAGTTGAAAACGGTGTCTTCAAGATCATCAGAAAGGAAGAAAGAAACAGAGACAAATCAGTCATCAACACAAGATGGGTACTAAATAAGAAGTTTGACACAGAAGGAAACTTAAAACAATATAAGGCTTGTTGTGTGGCAAGAGGATTCAAACAAAAAGAAGGAATAGATTATGAAGAAAATTTCTCGCCTACCAGAAGACTAAGTACTATGAGATATATACTAAATTATGCGACACAGATAGGCATTAAACCTAGGCAGGCAGATTTTGTTAAAGCCTACTTGAATTTGGAATTGGATGAAGATGAAGCAGTCTAAATCAGCATACCAGAGGGATTTGTAGAGTGGCTTCAAGAAACAAAACAGGAAACTTACACATTAGAAGTTGCAAGAGATGTAATTAAACAGCCAGGAAACTACGTAATTAAATTGAAAAAGATCCTGTACGGGTTAAAACAAGCTGCAAGGGGATGGTATAACACCATGACTACATGGTTTATGCGGAATGGATACCGGATCAGCACCGCAGACCCCTGCCTATTCATATCATCAAAAGGCAGCCTGGCTTTTGCATGGGTGGATGACTTAATACTTGTTGGAAGAGACACAGATGAAATATTAGCACACATATCAAAACAGTTTAAAATTAAAGACCTAGGTGTGGCACAGCATATTTGAGGAATGAAGGGCAATTATGCTACAGACGGTGGTGTCTTCCTGAAACAAGCGCATTATGTAAAGATTCTACTCAAGGAGTATGGGCTAGAAGACTGTAAACCATTGGGGACACCAATGCAAGCAAATATAAAATTGGAAAAGGCGTCAGAAAAAGAAATTCAAGAATTCAAGAAACTAGGTCTAGATTACAGATTGGCTATAGGTTCACTCAACTACTTATCCCAGTGTACAAGGCCCAATATTACTTACGCAGTAGGAAAGTTTTCACAGTTTCTTGAAACCCCCTCAGAAACACATTGGTCAGCGTTTAAGAGAGTCCTGCAATATCTAAAAGGAACAATTGACTTGGGATTAATCTACCGACCAAATAAATTAATGACATTACTAGCACATGTTGATTCAAGTTATGGCAAGGAAAATCATAGTCAATCAACAAATGGCTATTGTTTCCAGTTTGCAGGGTGGTTAATATCATGGAGGAGTAAGAAGTTATGGGGAGTTAGCATATCTTCAACAGAAGCCAAATACAGGGCATACTTATCGGCAGGACAAGAAGCTTTATGGCTAAGAAAACTTACTGTGAACATTTTTGGAAACGTGGAGGATTGGACCATCATGAATTCGGACAACCAGGGGGCAATAAAGCTATTGAAGAATCCCGTTTACCATGCTAGGACCAAACATGTTATGATACAGTATGATTTTATTAAATACTTAGTGAACAACCAAGAAGTAAAACTGGAATACGTACCTACGGAAGATATGATTGCGGACATTTTCACCAAAGCCCTAGATATGAAAAAACATGCAAAATTCTCAACGATGTTAGGTCTAGTTCCAACGGACCTGATTGAATTGAGCTTAAGGTGGAGTGTTGAGAGATTAGCACGAGCAAATCTCACCTGTGTACACTCAAGTCAACCAATATGTCATCAAGATGTCACATGTGGAAAGAAACAGCATTACATGAAGGTATTAGCCTTCAAAGGAGCAATGGACAGAGCAACTCGACCCGCGCAGCAAGCAGACAATATCACCAACCTATTCGAGATAACACCAGAGTATCAGATGCAAGATAAAGCACTGGATACGTCCGCGGGACCAGACCAATCCAGTGCAGAAGAAGTACAAAGCAAAAGACTCAAAAGATTCATTGATAGCAAGACAGATGAGTTGAGAAAGGAGATGAGAAAAGCAGAAGGTGTTCTCCAACAGCTCGAGACTATGAAGGCTACCGTGCGGATAAATGCAGGAAAGGAGCCTGACAAGAACAAAACTGGAATAGCACATGGATCCAAAGCGAAAAGCAAGATAGATGCACATCACACAAGGACAAGACTGGCAGAGCATTCATGTAAGAGAAAGAGAAATGTACAAATGTGCATTCAAAGGAAAAGAACAAAAAGAGAAAGAGCGAGTGTAAGGAGAAACGTCAAAGGAAGACCAGCATTCTTGGAATGCTTCTCAAGAAGAGGAGGACCAACGGGTTACATTCACACTCACCTATGGGTGACTCATTTTGTATAAATACACCATGTTACTTGTGCCATCTCTCTCTCTCTCTCTTCTTCTCATGCAATATACATACAGAGTTTTTTATCATTTTTATCTCATCTGGTAGCCTTTGCTCAACAGATAATTGAGAACCTTGCTTTACTTTACAACAGACCTCTCTTCTGGAATTCTATAACATGAGTTATTTCCATTCTCAATCCAAATATTCCATCCTTGAATATTTCATTGCAAAACATTTAGTTTTGAGTTGAAAACCTGTGTCACTATATCTGGTCTATCTTTAGCTTTTTGAACAGGCAAAAGATTTTTGACCATTTCTTGTATAAAGAAATAAAATAAAAGTGTAATTACAAAAGATAAGAATAAAAGGATGATAGAGGGAAAGATAAAAGAAAGAAGGTGAAGGCATTAGTATCAAAAATTCAATGAGTTAGTGGAGGGTGTTCCTGGTGAAACAGTTCTGAAAATTGGGTGGATGTTTTCTTGAGCCATTTGCAAAAGAGATTTTAAGTTTGAAAAATGCAGAAAAGATAGTATCTGATACTCCAGACATAAATTTAGTATAAATTAACCAAAAATGTTATTGAGAGACTTGATATCAGAATTTTTTTTTGGAAGTATTTAGTGATTTTTATTGATTAGTTGAATATTTAGTTTGAAAAGTTGAAAATTTTCCAGAACCATTGTTGAGGAGATTAATGTTTCAATTTTTGATGGAATATTTGAGTTCAGGAGGGTTGGTTTGGGAGGTTTGCAGTGTTTTATTGTTTTCATTGTTTCTATTGAGGTGTAGTGATGGATGATGAGTGGTGTGTGGTGTGGTAATGATTGGTGTGCCTTTGTGTTTTTTTGTGTGGAGTGGAATTGAATGGAGTGGTTTGGTGTGATGTGGTTTGGTTTGGTTTGGTTTGGTTTGGTTTGGTTTGGTTTGGTTTGGTTTGGTTTGGTTTGGTTTGGTTTGGTGTGGTTTGGTTTGTTGTGGTAGGTGTGGTGTGATGTGGTGTGGTGAGTGGTGATGGGTGGGTGGATGAGGAAAAGTTGATGGTTTACAAGGTAATTGGAGCGCTCCAAGATGCGAGGAGGTCCCTGGTAAAAATTGAGAGCCATATTGAATTAATGCATGCCAAATTGCTCTATAAAGCAGGCCACAAGCCAAGAGGGGTTTATTGTGATCCTTTTTTGGCTTTGGTTTTGACGCACAAATAGTGCCTCAGAAATTAAAATATGATAATTTTGGGAAACCTTCATTGGATTTCTTTAAACCTGAAGCTTTATTTGTTTTCCCAAACAAAACAAAAAAGGATCCATATAGACAGACCACCCATTTTATTTTAAATTATTTTCATTCTTATATATATTTTTTGAGTTGAAACATGTGATTAGCAGTCAGAATATTTTTATTTTTGTCTTTGAATTCTTTTATAAAGTTCAGAAAAAAATCCAGAGAAACTTTGATGCCTGATTTTTTTTAAAAAAAAAAACTCCAAAGGAAAGTTATTTTGAAGTGTTTTTATGTTTGATTCAATTTTTGTAGGCCAAGAATAAATCCAAAAAATCCCCAAAAAAATATTTTGAAGCTTTTTTTTTAAGCTTTCTGAGAGTTCAAATAGCCAAAAAGGAAGTGACTATAAAGGGATGAAAAAGGATCCAAAAATGCAATGAGAATTATTTTTGTTTGATCATTTTGATTTTTTGATTGAATATTTTAAGGTGTTCTAATGCTTCCAAAATTATCAGAAATTTATTTTGAGGTTTTAAGAAACCCAGCTACAGGGCTGCACCATCAAATTTTCAAAAAAATGAATTCTTGAAACATCCATGCAATAAATAATTTTTCTGTGTGAGGGTGACATTGCGCAGACATAGAACATTTGTGAGTTAAAAGATAGCACCAGTGAAAAAATTAATGCCTGGTAAAAAATAACACAGGAGCTTGGGTTGTGACACCCAATTTTCCCATTCCTTCCCTCCCATAGTTACTTGTGGCCCCTTTAATTGCTGTGTTGACAATGAAGATTTTTACCATCTGCGGAATGTTGTCCTGTAGGATCAACAAAATTTGGGCCTGAGGTACCACCACCAAGTTTGTTTCTGTGGAAGCTGCATCAACTGAAGCCACACCAATCCTTTTCTAAACATGGTCATTGGTAGAGGATGCTGATGGAGTTCCCACTGGTTGTATTCCCCCATCATGTCTACCAAACCATAGCAAACGCTCCCTGACATGTTTTCGACAAATTCCTCCACCTTTGAATCCTGTCTAGACCATTTGACATTATCTTTCTTGTCCAAGTAGGCCATCCCAATTGTTGAGCAATAGAATTACTGAGACAACATAGCGGTCTTTACCTAGCCATCACAAGCAGAGAGCGACTTTGTCCCCAGAGCCTAGATTCTATCTAACTCGACACCGGCGGGAGTACTATCCGGTGTGTGGACGCCGCCAGCTTGCTCGTTGTCCAGACGGTACGCGCACGATTGATTTCCCCTGGCAGCTGCTACGTCGCCCCCATCAAGCGGGTTCGGCCATCGCACCATCCTCTCGGTTACGTGATTTTCTTTTTTGAAGTGACGTTGGATCGAGTCGTGCTCTGAGCCCAGCAACGGGGGACCTCCGTCAGACCATCGTCGATGTCGTCAGTCGAAAATTCAGATGGTCGATGCTGGAGATTGCACGCCTGATGGGTGGTTGGCTCACTGCAGCGATTTGAATCTGCTAATCCTCTGATCTTCTCTCCAGAAACTCACCTCACTTCCATCGCTCTTTTTTCAAACTTCATACATACACACTCCAAGATTCGGTTGTTGAGGAACAAGTAAGACTCTCTTTTAGGTTTTGAATAAAACCACGCGACCACCATCATTGACTAAAGTATACAGTTGCCACTGAAGAGCGCAAGCAGTCTTTCACTATTAGAGAACTTATGTGAATAAGTTATAGGGATGCGGAACGTGTTGTTGGAAATTCTTTTTTTCGCCTTCTTTTGCGTCCAGTCCATCAGAAGTGCACCACTGTTCAAAGGCATATTCACTGGAGCAAACACAGCCGGCGATCTCGCAAAAATGGGCGACGTCGCCAGTTCAACCTCCGCGATAGGAGGTGATCTTAGCGCAGGAAAAAACACATTGAAAATTGCAGATTTGAGAGACGCTGGGGCGGTAACCAACAATCTTGATAATAGTCTAGCCATGGGATCAAAAACTACTCAAGCCACAGATCTGACGAAAGCTTCGGGAGTAAGCAAATCTGCCGATCAGTTGAGCAACGCTGCAGATCTCCAAGATGGGTTTTCTTTCAAAACCCTATTTGGATTCCGAAAATCAGCTGCAGAGCTTGGCGCGGAGGGGGCACGTGGGGCCAAAGTCGCAGATAGTTTGAAAGACAGCCCTGCAAAGTAAGCTCATACATTGGGATTACCTTTTATCTTGGTTTCATCGACTTCTGAATTGTTGTTGACTTGAAGTGTTTATACATAGGAAAGCAGAATTTTTAAAAATGATGTTCGCTCAGTCAAAGGAGTCTATGGGGAAGCTCAAGTCTGCAAGCGAGGGATTGCGGGCAGCAGTCAAGTCGGCTGATGTTCTCCCAACAGTTAATCGAGCTGCAACATCGGTCAGAAGTTCCGCAGCAAGCATTACCAAGTCCGCGGAGGTCCAATTAGGAAAAACCGCTCAGGTGATCGTGAAACAGTGGCAAAGAGGGATGAGTAGACTACGCAACCTTTACAGGTCGGCTACAGGAAGAGGGCCCCCATCCGCGTTTGAGGTCGTCTGGGGATCAGGAATGACCAAATTCAATAAATTTCTGCAAAAAGCAGGCCCCAAACCTTCGATGACAACAAGGATTTCTCAAGCCTTTAGCTCTCGGGTAAGCAAGGTGCTTGGGCCACGAATGGTGGACACCCGAGAGATGGCAGCGTTCCAAAAAGGGACTAAAGCCCTCATGAGTATGTTCCAAAAATAAGCCTAAGAGCTTCTTTTTTCAAAAATGCAAACTGAAGACAAAATCCCAAAATATTCTTATAAGCATCTCAAAGAACTGTTGTTATCATTAGCTGTATGGGTTGAGAGAACTTGAAAAAATGAAAATGCCCAGTTTCACAAAAAAACAAGAAGAAATGAAAGAATGGCAAATAGAATTCATGGCCTATATAAGCCCTGGGCAAAGATGACAAAAATCTGTTTCCTTAGATTCCCATATTTGAAATTTTTTTGATAGAATATTGATTCATCAAAACCATTATACAATTTCGACAATCAGGTTCATCAATAAAATCATATATTCAATCATTTCACTGGTAGAGAAGAAAAATCTGCAGGGGATTTCTGCTCAGATCCCTTGAGAGTCAGCCTAAAAAAATGTATGATAGGTCAGCTTACCAAATTTTTTGTAAATCCATAAAATAAAACAATTACATCAAATTAAAAAAAAAAAAGAAAGAAAGAAAATATGTTTTATTTTGCAATATATTAAAACCAATACTTTAATTGAGTTGGA
The DNA here is from genome assembly GCA_025617555.3 of Puccinia polysora. Classification (NCBI taxonomy): domain Eukaryota; kingdom Fungi; phylum Basidiomycota; class Pucciniomycetes; order Pucciniales; family Pucciniaceae; genus Puccinia; species Puccinia polysora. The sequence continues at coordinate 38,395,913 of CM062623.1, read as the reverse complement.
AGGCAAATATGATAAACTAATTTGGGATTTCAACTTGAGTAACAATTCAACACTTGCTTCCGGAAATTATAAGCTGAATCAGACCATAAAGGAAGGAAGGGGAGGGGATCAGAGATCAAGCCACTGGTTTATTTATTTCTTATGGGAATTGAACCACTATCAATGAGCTAATAGTAGTAGTTTAAGGGGATGATTATTTTATTGATTTATACCTCTTAACTTTGTGAAATTCTCTTCTCCTTGTCATCCCAGATAAAAGAATTCATGAGATAGATTTCCAATCATTGAGGGCTTAAGTTTTGAATATTTGTCATTTTTCTAGATCTGATAGAAAAATAATTTCAAGTATAGTAACACAAAAAAATCCAAAAGGAAATTGATATTTTATAAAAATTAAGCATAACCTGAGGGGTAGGAGATATGAATGGCCTAATAATATATTGAATAAGTTGATGTTGAATATAGTGTAACAGTGGAGCAGATTGTGAGGTGATATTCAGCATACAACCAAATCTTGGATTCCTTCCAAAATTATGGATTCAATAATTTTTACTTCTTATCTTCAAGGAACATATGTATTCTACCTGGTTTCAAAAATAAGGACATTTTTTGTCTCAAAAAAATTCCATGATCATAGCTGAAATTTGGGTCTAGTTAACAATCATAATCTGCAAAACTTGTGCATTTAAAATATAATGAAGCTTTATTTATAATTCTTGTGTGGTGGCTGATTGAACACATCCATGTTCCTGCATCATGTATCCCTAATTAAGATTTAAGCCCTGAAGAAACCACTAGGTAATTTTTTCATCAAGCCTGAAATTTGTTTTGACAGAAATAAACCTTCCCTCAGAATGTTCCCAATTCCAGGTCTTAAATTTAACAAATTATCAGCCAATTTACTGCAATAAGTGTCACCAAAAAGAAAATTGCCTCCCCTGAATTCAAATTGCATCATTCAAAAATGGCAGGCAGTCAATTTTGTTAACTCACAAAAAAAACATCCTGTGAGAAACAAATGAAATCTCAGATTGCCAAATTTAATTCTATGAATTGTATTTTGATTGAAAACTAACAATTGGTTTGATATAAGAATTAATTTTTTTTTTTATTTTAAGAACTATTTGGAAAGTGAAGAGGAAATTTTGGGAAGACTTTAATCATAAAAAATAGTCTTGCATCTGCTGAAATTTATAATGATTTTCTAGCATGTGTCAAATCAAGAAATGATTGACTTTGTTGTGTAGTGCAGAGCCAGATGGAAAAATTACCTAAAGAAATATTTAAAAAAAATAAAAATAAAAAATAACTCAGAGAAATAGTGGGAGATCAAAAATAATATTGCAGAAGAAGTTCCCACCCAAAATTAGGTTGGGTTACTCACTGGACCTACCCTCCAAATCTAACTCCTTGAACCCTTAATTAAATGTGCCAAAATAACCAAAATAGCAAATTGTCACTCTTTGGACATTTAAATATTAGGTCATATCAGAGTTAGCAAACCCGCCATTAGAAATACACCATTTTCTTTACCAAACCCACAAGTAAAAATGGCGGGTTTCTGAAATAAACATACCCCCTAACTGGTGTATTTCAAACATCAAACCCGCCATGAAACCAGCCATTTATACATAATCATCCATCCACCATCCATCAGATCCAAAACACCCATCCACGTCAGCAAATCCATACCAATTTCGATCTCCATCACATCACATGCACATCTCATCTCCATTGCTTCACATCTCCATCTTCACAAAAATACCATCATCATCTCATCAAATCACATCAAATTACAATTTTTCTCAACATGTCCCATCAAACTTCCCAGAAGAAAGTTGAAAATGCCAAAAAGCTGACTGAACTTTTTTTATTATTTGACTTCCATTCAGACTCCAATTCAGAATCTGATTTGGAATCAACTTGGTTGGCTTTGAATGCTATATTACAAAAGCAATACATGGTTCCAAGAAGACAAACTCTCCAAAACCCTATGTATGAAAGGAAAAAGCTTCATCTCCTCCCCAGCTTAAGCTTCCAGCAACTGCTCCAAACTCTATTGCCTTCATTCATAAAAATTTTGGAGATGATTAAAGGCCACCATATCTTCCAGAAAAATTCTTGGAATCCTAAATACAATCCAGCTATCCTACTGGCTGTTGCTCTTTGTAGATTGGGATCAAATGGAAATGGGGCAGCAATTCATTGATTAGAAAATCTATTCTCAGTTGGTTACGGAACCATTGACTCATACACCAAAAGAGTCATGATTTCTATCCTATCATTCTGTTTCTCAGTCCTTTCTTGGCCAACCAAAGAAGAAAGCAAGGAGATATATCAAGTAATTGAGACTGAAGGCTTTCCTAGTTGCATTGGGTTTGTTGACGGAACCACCATCCCCTTGAGTCAACAACATAAGCTAGATTGAAACCACTATTTTCATTGTAAAAAAAAGGCAATTCATTCATTTCTTTTCCAACACCTTTGATAAAAAAATTTATAAAAAACTGACCAAATATGTTTTATCTGTTTGTTTAGATACTCCATGGTACTACAACTTGTTTGTGATAACAACAAGAAGTTCATACCACTCCACGCTGGCCTTCTGGGTTATTTTCATGATTCATATGTTTTAAATTGTATGTGGATTTCGCAACAAACAGAGAACTACTTTGAACAAGATCAATACGTTCTGGCCAATGCAGCTTATGCTAGTGGTAAACATGTGGTTCCAGCATACCAGAATGTTTTGTCCAACAATCAAGGAAAAACCAATTTCAACTATCATCTTGCACAATCACAAGTTCCAATTGAGCATGCCAGAGGAGTCCTGAAAGGAAGATGGGGAAGCTTAAGGGGAATGAAAAACCAGCTTCAAACCCCCAAATACATGAAGCTCCTCATCAACTGGATTATCACTTGTGTACTCCTTCACAATCTTTTAACCAACATCAAAGATGAATGGGATGAAATATTTAAAGATGATATTCCTTATCTGCCTTAAGTCATGCCTGTCTCATCTTTTCCCTCATCTTCTTCTATGATAGAACAGATTCTTCCTCTAACCCTTGCTTGCTTTGATTAGTAATGTTTTATTTTGAATCAGCTAAAAAATCCCTTCACCAATTTTTTTTGGTTTTGGTTGTTCAACCAAGATTCCTAGGCTGAGTGGGTTTTTTTTCTCATTTGGTGGGGTTTAATTAGACAAAAAAGACTCAAAACTTCCAAAACCCCCACCTCACCCCACCAAACCACTGGTAAAACCACCCAACTCACCCCACCAAACCACCAGGAAGTCCACTCCTTCCTCCTCCTCACCAACCACCTCCACCTCATCCATCAGCTCCACCTTACCCACCACCTCCCCTCCTCCTTTGTTTGGAACCCCTGGTAAGCTTCCCCCCCTCCTCCTCATCCTCCTCCTCATCCTCCCCATCATCCAATGCTCATCCTTTGATTAATCCGCCTCCATGCCCCTTCAGCCCCCCCACCCCCTTGGTTTATTTCCCAGGTAAGGTCCCCCCTCCCTCCTCTCATTCCCCTTTTCCCTCCCTCTTGCCTCCTCTCCCTCCCTCCCACTCACTCACCAAAACCCCTCCTCTCCCCCCTCCCTCAGTCTCCCTCCCATCTTGCTTGGCTTGCTGGCCCTGCTTCCACGTGTTCTTGCTCCGGTCTTCCCCCCCACTCCTCACTCAGCACCCCCTTGCTTTTGCTCCAGTTGGCCCCCCCTCCTTGCTTGGCTTGCGGGCCCCGCCCTCCCCCTTGGTCTTGCTTGGGTCTCCGGTCGCGCCCCTCTTGCTCTTGCTCCGGTCCCGCCCCCCCTCTCTCTTGCTTGGGTCCGCCCCCCCCTCCTCACTTGGCTTGCCGGCCCCGCCCTCCCCCTTGGTCTTGCTTGGTTGCCAGCCCCACCCCCCTTGCTCTGGATTTTTCCCGCCCCCCCCTCCTTTCTTGGTTCCCCCTTGCTCTTGCTCTGGTTTCCTGCCCCCCCCCCCCTTGGTCTCCCTCACCTTGCCGGCCTTGCCCCCCCCTTGATTCCCCGCAAGCCATCCCCCTCCCTTGCCTTGCCCCTGGGAACCATCCCCCCTGTCCACCTAGCCTTTCCTCAAGCCCAAGGCCCGCTCCAAAGCCTGGCCCAATTTGCTTGCACCCCGGAATTTTTTTTTTTTTTTTTTTTTTGTGATGATGTGACCTTTTTTTTTTGATAATAAGCCCAGCCCAATTAGCTCACACCCACGCCCAGTAATTTATTATTTTTTTTTTTTTTTTGGTGTTCACATGACTGACATGGGTTTTTTTTGTAACCCTTCTTTGACCGCTTTTCCTTCAATTCCATCCCTCCTTCCACTGCACTCACAATTTTATACTCCAAATTGAATCCATTCTTGATCCTCACCCCAAGCGTAGAGTTTTTCTGGGAGGGAACAAGATGGAAAGAGATGAGGTGAAAAAAATAAAGAGAGGTGGCAAGCAGAGGGCTTTGAAGCAAAAGAGGGACCAAATGAGGGCAGCAGAAATCTCTTTGGAACTTGCAGAGGGGGGCATCAATGAAAAGGTTGTTTGGTCTGGACGGAAACTAAAACCTTTGGATCTGTATCCTTCCATCACTTCCAAAAATAAAAAGAACAATCAAAAACCCTCATCCACTCACTTTGAACATGCCAAGCAGAAAATCAAGCAATTTGATTTCTTCAGCCATGGAAAAGTAATTGTTCTCAATAAATCTGATCACAATGGTTATGTTGCAATAATTGAATTTGTCCTTTTGGAGAAACTTTCTGACCAAGACAAGAAGGACATTAACTTTTTTACAACATTCCTTCACCAGTCAAAAAATATTTTTCAACACTGTTGGTCCCTCAGGATCTTGGGGTGAAAAAATGTGGTGAATTGGATGGCAAAAATTGATGGACCCCTTTGAGTTATTTGGACGCTATTTGAAGAAATCATCTATTCAATCTTCCCCTCAAGAGTATGATTTTCTCAATCTCAAGGCAGAGAAAGTGTCTCAAATTTCAGTACAAATGTTTTGCAATTTGGCCAGACTTCCCTTTGAATCAAACTGTGAAATAATGAAGGACAATGGCATCCCTTCCTTCTCATCACTCAAATTTGGTTCTTGGCCTACTCCCCTTGGCTTCTCTCCGCATTTCACTTTCACATGCAACTCTTTTTACAAATCACCTCACATTGAAAAAGGTTAAATCTCTGACTATTCCTTTTTAATTGCAGTTCCAACCAAGAAATCAAATGGACAAATTATTGAAACTACAGATGAATATGAAGTATCAGATGTCAAATTTGATTTTCCTGACCTTGGCTTTGGAATTGATTTCAAGCAAAAAGGTATAGTGAAAATGTTTTGGGCAGCCAACAAGTACAAGCACTTTTCTTTTCCTGCTGTGGAGACTGCCACTCATACAAGAATGGCAATTTCAATGCAAATCAAAAAAACAACCAAAGACACTTGCAGGGACTTGGTAAGTGGGAAAATATACTCCAGGAAAAAGAATATAAATAAAAAGAAAAAAATATTTTTTTATTGGTGAGGTTAAGAATAGTCTTAAGCATTGTTGTAATGAAAAGTTATTTTTTTCTTTTTAATTGTTTCATCAAAGCAAATATATTTACAAGTCCAACATTTGAGTGATCTGCTTTAATTGATCTACTGTTCTACTGCTACCAATGTATGCCGCAGCCATTGATGACTTATCCTGTTTTTCTGTTGCAAGTAGTTCCCTATCCATTTCCAGTTGTGCTTTCTGTTAATCCTTCTCCTTTTCCTCTTTTTTAAATTCTTGCTAAGCCTGTTTCAACTTCCACTCAGCATCCCATTTTTGTTGATGAGCCAAACTCTTGGCTTTCTGATTTGGAAAATTGATAGCCAGTTGAAAATCCCACTTCTCCTTTTCAAACAGAAGTTTTTCAGATTCAATTTGCAATTTCACTGTTTTTCAGAGGGGAATTGGAATAAGCTTGATTTTGAAGGCAAGGAGAATCCAATAGGCTTAATTGAATCTTTCTTCTCCAAAATCTCCTCAAATCCCAAGAAATCTAAAGTGTTTCTCCTATTTTGAATACTATTGGGGTTGATGTTGATGGAATTGGAGGCCTTTTTCTTTCCCTTTCCAGAGGAGGTTTGTGTGGGAACATCATTTATCTCATTTGAAGGGGATGTGGGAGGCCGCATTGGCTTGAGTTTTTGGCCATTCAGGAATTCATAAGCCTGTTTCTTGTGAATCTAAATCAGTCAGGATTAACCAGAAAGAAGAGAAAATAACTGGGTTCCTTACTTGAGCAGATGTTGATGGCAATGGTGATACGGGAATGAAATCCTCCTCATTGGCCATGTTCTCCAGCTCTTCCACCCCAGGAAGAGAGCAATCAAAAGAAGTAAGTGAGGGGTCTAAGGTTGGGATTGAATCATCAATCAATGCGGAAGTAGAGGTGATTGGATCTGATTGTGTTTGAATATCCTCCTCAGCATTGGATGGGGGCCAATCAAAGGCCAAGTTTTCATCAAGGTCCTCATTGCTAGGCTGAGAATCCCCATCCAAATCCTTGGCATCAACTCAATCAGATTGTTGGGCTTCAGACAGCTAGAGGGGTTATTTTGGCCTTATTTCCAAAGATTTCATCCATTTGAATATAAAAAGGACAAAGGGAGTAAAAATTATCAACCACCAAGTTCATTCCCTTGGATTTGTTGGATTTGGTGATACCAAAGCCGGTGGAGATTGACATGGAGTGGGCCTTTTTGTACTTGGCTCAATAATTCTTTAATTGCTCCCTCATCTGTTTGGATGACAGATCCAGCCTACCTTTTTTTATTCTTGATTTCATTGGCCATCAGGAGATAACCATTGAACTTACAGGATGGAGGTTGTCCAACCTGTGTTTCATTTTCAGATCCAAAGCAAGCATTGTAGTTGGACAGAATTGTAAGCCAATTTACCAGGATTATATGATTAGCTCTCTTGAGCTGACTTGAGCCTTTGGAAGCTTATGGTGGAGGATTGTTGGATGTTGAGTTCCTGGGGGATATTTTCTTTGGTCCATTGGATTTTTTAGTGGACTTGTGGGGGGAGGATTGCTGAGGGGCCATTATGAGAGTGATGAAGCAAAGAGGATAGGAAGAGATGAGAGTGATGAAGTGACAAGAGGGATAAAGCAACAAGATTCAAGATTTAATGAAATCAATAAAGTGATGAGAGTGAGGGATTGATGAGGATAGTGATGCAATGAGAGTTAGCTGGATGTGGTGAAATTGATAAAGGGATGAGAGTGATGAAGTGATGAGGATAGTGATGCAATGAGATTTAGCTGGATGTGATGAGAGTGATGAAGAGATGAAACAAAATGATTCCAATTTTTTTCTGATGAGGTTGGAGGTAGAGTTTTTCCAAGGTTGGAGGTGGAAAACCAGGGGTGTATGAAGTGGACAGGTGGTGGAAGCCTTTATATAATTTACTTGAAAAAAACCACTTATTTCCAGGTAACTCTGACACGTCTGATGTGAAAAAAGTGGTTTTTTTTTATTTTTAATGGTTGGTTTGAAATCGCGGATTTGGTTTGAAACCTGCCATTAAAAAATGGTGGGTTTGCTTAACTCTGATACGCCCTATTTCAAATTAAAAATCACATCAATTTTTATTGACTAAAATTAATTTAGAAACTGGGTGTTGTGTATAGTTTAGGAGTTATGCAAATATTTGAGTTTTGTCCAATTTCTCACACACAGCAATAAAGAACCTCAACAGGCCTGATACACACACACAGCCCTTTCACTCAAATTTCCACATGCAGCTGCTTCAAATCCAGGCCATGGTCAGTATACAGGCTGAAAGCTGCACCTTCAGCTTTCAGGGCCATGGATTTTCTTAAAACCCATGAAATGAGAGTTACAATACATGGGAAAGTTATGAATATTTTCATACTTTGCATTAAAATTCATCAAGCATGTCACCAGACCCTCAGATAATTCAAAATATGACAGGAAAGACATGTGAGAACTCCTCAAAATATTAATTGAATTTTTTGGCCAAAATCACAACAATGGAAAAAATACACTTTCACAGAATTCTGAAGCCTGAAAAAGTGACACCTTCACTGAGTAAATAATATGCAAAATTCCAGAAATAAGAATTTAATTAATTTTTATTTCACAAAAATTTAAAAAATACAAATAATTCAACAACAATATGGATACCCACAGTTCAGGCTCATTTTCCCTGCCATTAAGTTAAAACTAATTCCAGAATTATCATATATATTGAAATGAAAATTTCATCTTACCTAAATTACCCAAATGATCCTGTGGTCCATGCATTGCTATATGCCTGAACCCAGAACATGGTTGCTTCCCCTCTTTTTACCCTTATAAAACCCTGGATACTCCTTAAAATTTGAAAACAGATAAATAAAGGCATTCTTTAGGCTTTATATCCCCCAGCTACTCATTATCAAACATACAGGCACCACTACATTTTGTTATCAAATACCTATTAGTACAAGTAAGTTCTCAATGGATTCATTACTACCATTTTATTGAACAGTCCAAACTTATAGCTGAAGTTCTGAACTATTGTAATTCCTCAAGGAATTGTTATGGTTCCAATAACTACACTCTAGTTCAGTTATTGCAGGGATCCTGGTATTGAAAACTCATCAAGTAGGTGATTCATCTCTGCTTTTGCTGTATGATACCCAAGCCCAGACATACCACAGAATTTCTGCATAATATTTTCCCTATCTCAAGGTCCCAAAGTTCCATGTTCATGGATTATAATCCAAATTCCCTGAAGGGACGTTTTAAATATCCCCATTATTTACAGTGGGCTGTCACACTGTGTAATGTGACACCATAATAACTGCAAAATGAACTGGTCTTTAAGCCATTTTCATAGCCTTTCGGTGAGGCCTTGCGTCTCAGTTGGTTTGCAGTTGTCCAAGGTAAGACATTCCCCCTCTTTTCATTCAATTAATGGCTTTTTTATTGATTATTTTACATATTATAATACCAAAAAACATCCTTGAATTTAATTTATCCATATATTTATGGATCATTACTACTCTCAATTGAATAATTTCTTTATTCTTTATCAATCACCTTTAGTAGCTGAAGGATTGCAAGGGTCCCTGCATCAATTAGGCTGACAAAATAAAGCTTTCATTTTCTTTTTATTTTGAAATTCTTAGTGAAAAAAGTACATAATTGTCTAATTTTATTTTAAAATTCCCCCATTGCATGTGAAAAAAGCTTATTTATTTCTAAATAAATATTTCTTTTTTTTACAGATTTTTTGGTTGGAATCTTTCCAATTCTCCTGGGAAATATTTCCCATATCCAAAATTATGGGTTCAATTCTCTCCTTAAATTAATTTTGTGCTGCATTTTATCCAATTTTCCCACCTCAATTGGCTTTATAAACATATTGTACATTCTTCTATATTTTCTTTAGAGTTTCATTATTTTTTTTTCTATTTCAAAAATAAATTTAAAAAAAAGGGAAAAAAAAATTGAAATACAAATGAATTTTGTGCAAATGTGCGGTGAGGGGTTTGTGAATAATCAACTTCAAATATTGAGAAAATTTTGGTTTATTAGTGGTTGATGTAAATTTTGAAAAGAAAAATTCTCTAAAATAATCTTTTTGTTTTATTTTTCAAAATGTTTACACAATATTGGACAGAGGTATGACTAGAAGTTGGAAAAACCCAAATTTCCCAGCCACCAACCAAAGCTCATTTGGACTGAGAATTGGAAAATTCACTTGCCAAATTTTGATATCATTGAGAACTGATACCACAGGCTCCTAATTAAAAAAAGTTATAATAGGGAGTATCAAAGTTAGCAACCCCGCCATTAGAAACCCACCATTTTTTTTATTAAACCGACAATTTTTAATGGCGGGTTTCTGAAATACAAATAAGCCCTAACTGGTGTATTTTGAAATTTTGGGTTTCATGAAAAGGGTGGATTTGAAACATCAAACCCGCCATTAAACCCCCCATTTATGCATCATCATCCATCCACCATCCATCACATCTAGAACACCCATCCACATCAGCAAATCCATACCGGTTGCATGTCCATTGCATCACACACATCTAATCTCCATTGCTTCAGATCTCTATTGATTTTCACGTCTCCATCTTCACACAAATCCCATCATCATCTTATCACCCCACATCACATCACCATCTTCCTCAAAATGTCCAATCAAACTTCCTGCCAGCAAGTTGAAAACACAAAAAAGCTGAGTGAACTTTTGCTACTTTTGACTCCCATTCAGACTCTGATTCAGACTCCAATTTGGAAACAACTTGGTTAGCTTTGAATTCTCTGTTGGGAAAGCAATACATGTTTCCAAGAATACACACCCTCCACAACCCTATGTATGAAAGGCAAAAGCTTCATCTCATCCCCAACTTAAGCTTCCAGAAACTATTCCAAAATTTGTTTCCTTCATTCATGAAACTTTTGGAGATAATTGAAGACCACCAAATCTGCAAGAACAACTCTTGGAATCCTCAGCACCATCCAGCCATATAACTCGCTGGTTCTCTTTGTAGATTGGGATCAAATGGACATGGAGCAGCAATCCATCAATTGGAAAATCTATTCTCAGTAAGTTATGGAAGCATTGACTTCTACACCAAACAATTCATGATTGCTATCCTATCTTTCTGTCACTCAGCCCTTTCTTGGCCAACCAAATAAGAAAACAAGGAGATATCTCAAGTAATGGAGACCAAAGGCTTTCCTGGTTGCATTGGGTTTGTTGATGGAACCACCATCCCCTTGAGTCAAAAACCCAAGCTAGATGGCAACCACTATTTTTATTTCAAAAAAGGCAACTGATTCATTTCTTTTCCAATTACTTTGATAACACCTTTGATCAAACCACTTACCAAATATGTTTTTTCTTTTTTTTTTTTAGATACTCTGTGGCCCTGCAACTTCTTTGTAATAACAACAAGAATTTCATATCCCTCCATGCTGGCCTTCCAGGTTCTTGTCATGATTCATAAGTGTTCAATCAAATGGGGATTTCCCAACAACCAGAGAACTGCTTTGACCACAATCAATACATTCTGGCCAATTAAGCATATGCTAGAGGGAAATATGTGGTTCCAGCATACCAGAATGTTTTTTCCAACAATCAAGGAAAAACAAATTTCAACTATCATCTTGCCCAATCACAATTTTGGATTGAGCATGCCATATGAGTCCTGAAAGGAAGATGGGCCAGCTTAAGGGAAATTCCAAAACAGCTTCAAAACCCCAAAGACATGAATTTCCTCATCCACCAAATTATCACTTGTGTGATCCTTCACAATCTTTTGGCCAAAATCAAATATGAATGCAACAAAATACTTGAAGATGATATTCCTGATCCACCTCAAGTCATCCCTGCTTCATCTTTTCCCTCATCTGCTTCTATGAGAGAACAGATTCTTCCTCTCACCCTTGCTAGCTTTGATGAGTAATTTTTGATTTCAAGTTAGGTAAAAAATCCCTTCACCAAATTTTTTTGGTTTTGATTGTTCACCCAAGATTCCTAGGCTGAGTCCATTTTTTTTATCTTTTGGTGGGGTGGACTTAGAAAAAACACACTCAAAACTTCCAAACCCCCTACCTCACCCCACCAAACCACCGGTTGGTCCACTCCTTCCTCCTCCTCACAAACCACCTCCTCCTCACCCATCACCTCCACCTCACCCATCACCTCCACCTCACCCACCACCTCCCCTCCTCATTTGGTTTGCACCCCTGGTAAGCTTCCCCCCCTTCCTCCTCATCCTCCTCCTCATCCTCCCCATCATCCAATGCTCATCCTTTGATTCATCCACCTCCATACCCCTCCAGGCCCCCTCACTCCCTCCAGACTCAATCAGCCTTCTCTAACACCAATCCTTCTTTGTCTTTCCTCTCCCCCATCATCTACCTACCCAACTCAAGTACAGCTCAATCAAAACCAAACTATCAATCCTACTAATCTCTAGATCCCATGATCCAGCTTGCTCCGTCAATGAGCCAATCCCAATCCCCAAAATATACTCATCATTCCAGACAAAATGTGATCTCAGCTTGATCATCAAGTTCAACCCTAATGGCACCCTTTCAGATTATCTAATCAATCTCTCTCACCATGATAATCATCACATCCTACCAGAAGACCTACTCAGGTTTTGATCAATCAACATCCTGGCTGGTTTGGATTGGTTACGCAATCAAAACCAATTCTTTCATAGGTATATCAAACCCAGCAACCTCTTGGTCAATCATCTTGGCCATATCCTCTTGAATGACTTTGGTACTGCCTCACCCCTCTCTCATCATCAGCAGCAGCGCAAGCTTTGCTTAACCATCCCTCCCATGTACTTCCAGGTTATTGTTGGTACTTGTGATTACTTAGCTTGTCTGTTCTCATCCACTCCTCATTCCTCCCAAATTTCCCAACAGCTTACCCCCATGGGTCCTCTCTTTTTTTTCCCCTTAAATCAAGCTTAATTACTTCAAGTCCATCTCAACCAATAAATAGCTAATCTTAACCAATCCACCTCCATCCTAACCACACATGATCAACATGAAGATGACAGGCTGATTGGATCCCATTTCCCCAAAGTCAATTGTTGGAACTTTGGTGTTTCCTTATACAAAGTGGGTATCAGGTGATTGATTCAATCATTTTGAATCCTATGATCTTAGGCGTCTCCTTGTACCCTCAAAATGAAATTAATCACTGATTCTACTCAATCTTCTTCTTCCAAAGAGGCTTCTTTAGTTAGTATATGATAGATTACCTTTTTTTCTCTCAATCAATCAGCAATACTTACCATTGAATTGTATCTCATCAAGTTTGTCCCCGTTTCTCTTTTTGTTGTGACATTGATGATCAAGAGAAATCTAGGATTGCTTTTGGTAAAAGCCTCATATTGGTTATCATCTCCTATGTACCACACCCCCCAATAAAAAAACAACACTAAAAAGGATTATCTAGAAATTTCCAATTACAGAAATTGTGGTTGTGATTTTTGTTACTCTGGCACCCCAGACAGTGATGGTGACTGCGGAATGAATGACAATGACAAAATCAGAAGAACCCCAGTCTCCAAAAGCTTGCAAAAGTTTTTAAATCTGTGCTTTCTTATCTCAAAAAGATTATCCACCATGTTTTAGATGGGTTACAAGTTAATCTCAATGGTTGTCTCAAACTTTGTTTCACTTTGTCAAAAACAATTATAGGCTGATATGCAATAGGAATCAAAGGATTGGATGCCAAAAAATAGAGATTTAGAAAGCAAAAATTCATGAGTGGTTTACAGGATTGGATTGGAATAAGGCAAGAAAGTGTGAGTAATCAAAAGTACCAACAAACGTCAAAAGGTGTGAATCTAATTAATCCTATAACTTAATCAACCAATATTACTCTCTGATGTGCTAATTCAGTCATTCCAATATCAAAAACAATCCTTGAAATCAACAGTGCCTGTCCCCAATTTTATACAGCCACCATTAGATATTGATGGGCTTGGAGATAGGGTTTTCAATCTACCATACCAATATGAAAAGGTTGAAAAGTTCAACTTCTCCACCTTTTTTGGTTCCTCACCTGGGTTTAAAGTTCTCAGGGGTAATACCAACCATCCTGAAGACAATGAAAAGCCAGAAGATCAATCAAACCATCAAGGAGATGAACCAAATGATACTTTGATTGTTTGGGGATTCATACACTTACCTTTGAACCCAGATGAATTCAACAAAACACAAATAGATCATGATCAACATCAGTTTAAACAAAAGCTAAAATCAAGTATCAAGCAACCTTGTGCTTTGATCATCAAGACCATTCACAAGCCTTCCAAATCAGTCCCCAAGCAAGTTTCAAACGTTTCCCAAGACAATGATTGATTTTTGACCCCAATCAAATCAAATAATGCCAACCCAACTCATGGTCTTCATCCTGGCCAATCATCTGCATCCTTGCCTTCACCTCAGCCTTCATCACCTCTCACCTCTGCAGGAATCCCAAGTGGAGGTCCACAAACAACAATTTGATTGAATCAAGCAATCAGTTTGAAGACTATAGAGTCAACCTCTATTGGTGAATGTCCTATTCTTCTCCCATCCGCCTCAAAATGTTACACAAACAATTGAATCCCATCTTGTTCCTCACCCCAATCAGAGTATATGGATGGGAGGGATTGAGATGGAAGTGTTAAAATTATGGCCAGAAATTAGCTTAGGCTTATGAGCAGTATTTAAAGCAAAAGAAATGCTGGACACCTGGGGTCAATAATTGCTGATGGGATCTCACAATGGGGCAAAATGTTGGATGATATTGGTGATGAATTTGATTGGATGATGAATAGATGAAGGAAAACAGCAGGGAGAAGAGCTCCTTAATTACAAAAGGATTGGCCTCTTGTGAGCCCACAATACAACAAGCCAAAAGGCAAATTTTCCGCCCCAAAAGAGCTCTAGAGGTTCTACAGGCCTTGTTACTTGGTTTGGACTACATCAGCCTGCATGGCGTCAGTCCCTGTACCCTTACAACCAGCCTATTCCGGTCCTTTCTGGTGTTTCCACTGTTACAGGGCTGAACCAGCCCCTTTTCTGTTCAATCCCTGGTTGGTTGTCACCTCACAGGCTGGCTGGTTGCCTCATGCAACCAGCCCCTGGCCATACAAGCGGCCAGGTGGGACCCAGGACACACCTGGGTCCGGTCTCATACTCACATGGGGGGGTGTTTCCAGCAGAAATGCTGTCCCCCCATCCTTCTCACAGATCCCTGGAAAGGGCAGTCAAATCCCCCTACCAGGGGCCCTGGGGGTCAATACCCCCAGGGCGTTGTCAAGGTAAGGTGGGCTGGGGGGTAGTCAAATCACCTCCAGCCCGTCTCCCCTCCCCCTTTGTAAAGGGGGGGTGGGAGAGCGCCCCTTTGTCGCCCTTTGCTTCAATGGTGGAGGGGTGGTCAGGTCCCCCCCATTGCTGGTTGCTTTGTTGTGGCCAGCCACCTTGTCATTTCTCCTGGGTGGGAGGGTGACAAAATCCCCCCCAACCTGACTGGTCGCACCTTGCAACGGGTTTCTGGTTGTTTCAACCCAGCCAGCCTGCCCCCTCCCCCTTGCAATGGCAAGCCAGGGGAGGGGGAGGAGCCAGGGCCATCAGCCCCAGCCCTGCGGCTCCAACAGCCGGCCGCCACCCCGGGAGGCAGCCGCGCTGCCCCCTACAACGGCCCTGCGCAGGCCATTGGGCCCCGTAAACAGGCCGTGTGCAAAAACAGCAGCCCCGAGCGGGCTGCAACATGGGCGGTGGCCCCAACCGGGCGGCGGTCCCAATGGGCAGCCCCAAGCCTGAAAACTGAGTAAACCATACATTGGTGGGCCAACCCGTCTGGCCAAGTATGTCCAAAATAAACCTTGAGCCCAATTATGCCCATACAAACCCATCTGGCTGTATTTTCCCATATACCCCATCGGGCCTGTTAGGGCCCGTGTACCAATAGGCCTGTTTCATGCGTTTTGATGCCAGTTTCCCCAAATCCATGACATCCACATAGGCCCGTATGGTCCGTGTGTGTTTCCAATGGGCGGCAGAGGCCCACATGTGCATCCCATTTGGATTAAACTTATATGTAGCACATGCCTAAGTGCATACGTATTTTAACACACCCCCTTAATCCAAAGGGGGTGACATCCGCATATTAGTCACAAAGCCTTGATGCTTGTTCCTATCTAAAGCCTTAGTCAAGATATCTGCAATCATCTCTCCAGTGGGCATGTACCTCAACACAATCTCTTTGCAGTTGACTGCATCACAAATATAGTTATATTGAACATCAATATTTTTTGTGCTCAAATGGAACACTTATTTTGCGCCAATGCAATGGCACTCCGTTTATCAGAATACAATAACACAAACCCTTGTGGCTTATGTGTATCCTCTATGACTTTTCTCAACCATTTTGCTTCCTGTGAAGCTGCTAAGTAAGCTCTATACTCAGCCTCTGTTGATGAAAGACTTATTGCTCATACCTTCTTGGACATCCATGACACCAGATTCTTACCTAAGAAGAATATGAAACCACTTTTTGATTCCCTAGTGTTACAATCTGCCCAACTTGCATTGGAATAACCAACCAAATCAAAGTTAACTGACTTTGTAAACAACAGTCTCAGACTGTGTGTTCCTTTAAGATACCTCATAACTCTCTTAAACGCTGACCAATGCCTCATGCTTGGCTTCTCTAAGTTTTTCAACAAGACACCAATTGCAAAGGCAATATTGGTCCTTTTACACTGCCCCAAATAATTAAGCAATCCAATAGCTGACCTTTAGTCATTCCCAGATTGAACAAACTCCAGATACTCCTCATCTGTAGACTTCTCTAAACAAATGTTTGACTGCATGGAAGTACCAAATTCCTTTGCATTCTCTAAGTCATATTGCTTAAGAAGAGCTGCTACATAGTGGCTATGGTCTAACTTAATACCATTCTTGCTCTTACTGACTTTCATTCCTAGCACCTGTTGGGCCAGACCAAGATCTTTTATCTTGAATTCCTTTTTGAGTGTCTCCATGACTCTCTCTTTACCATTTCCAATTATGATAATGTCATTGACCCATACAAACAAAATTGCATCCTTTCTCACAAAGAGACAAGTGTTGTCCTCAGAAGTCTTGAAACCAATCTGTATCAGTTTCTCACTCATGTTATTATACCACAACCTAGCTTCTTGCTTCAATCCATACAGGAATCTACACAGCTTGAGGACATATTCCCCTTTATCTGCTGAAAGAAAACTTCTAAAACACATTTTCTTCATGGTTTTTGTTTTAGTCTCTACTAACCATTCACAAAAACCACCAGGAATTGAAATATAAACAGTCTCCTCCTCTCCAAGTTTTGCATTCAAGTATGCTGTTAAAAAATCAGCTTGTCTGATTTCTTCACCCAACTCCACTGCAAGAGCAATGATGTACCTGAAGGTGGATAGCCTTCCAGTTGGTGAGAAAGTTTCTTGGTAATCAATACCCTCTCTCTGCTTGAAGCCCTGTGCAATGCATCTAGCTTTGAACTTCTTCAAAACTTGATTTGTGTCAAACTTCTTGTTTAAAACCAATCTAGACCCCACAATGGTCTTTCCTTTTTGAACAGAATCCTGCTTAACTACTTCAAAGACACTATTATTCTCCAGAGAATCAAATTCCTCAAAAATAGAACTCTTCCAGTTCGCTCTCTCATCAGAATTCATAGCTTGGCCAAAGCTATTTGGGTTAACCCCGTTACCCATTTCTGAACTCAACTCTAGGAATTCATTGAGCATACACTGCTCCTGAAATGTATCTTCCTCATATCCTGTGGAAGCATAATGGGACTTCCATTCCCCTAACCCATCAACTGGCACTTTAACCCTTCCAATCCTTCTAACTGGAGGTGGAGGCTCATCAGGTTCCGAATTAACGGACTCCCCTGAAGCGGGTACTAAACCCTCTGGTGGCACATCTGCCATTTCTTCATCTTCTGGAACCACATGTTCCTCAGCTTTTGCTGGTGAAATAGGTGCTAATTCTATTTCTTTCTGTGGCTTATTCACAACAACATCTTCACTCCTTTTAAGTGGGAAGCTACTTTCATCAAATTTTACATCCCTACTGCGGATAACCTTTCTTGTCCCTGGAAAATAGATACTATACTATTTACTTATTAAATCATAGCCTACAAGTGCCCCTGTTCTGGCTCTAGGGTCTAATTTTCCAACTATCTCATTATGGTGGAAACTATAATACACCAAGCAAACAATTTTTCTTGGGTGTGATTTTTTGGGGTACAACTTCCAAAACTGATAATGAGTACTCTTCCCATTAACACTTACAATGTTTTGCAACAGACAGAATGTGAAAATCAACTCAGCCCATAAGAACTTTGGTAGACCAGATTGAGACATAATAGTTCTGACCTTGTCCAGTCAATTCATATTCATTCTCTCAACTATTCCATTATTCTGTGGAGTACTTTCATTAGTGACTATATGAATGATACCGTAATCTTTCAATAACCTCTCAAACTCTTTACTCACAAATTCACCACCTCCATCGGTAATAAACCTCTTGATCTCCTCCATTAGACCATTCTGTTTCCAGACTTTGAAGATTACAGAAACCTCCTCTGTGGTCTGATCCTTGTATTGAATTTGTTTAACCCAAACATAATTAGTTGCATTATCAACTAAATTGATGAAGTATCTTGCCCCACCAAGGGACTCTGGTGTGAATGTCCCTGCCAAATCAATGGAAAATTCCTCTCTAGGAACATCAGTGCAATCTCTACTATTTGAGAACACATTTCTAGTCTTTGCCCCCAAGGTACAACTCTCACAGTTGCTGTCCTTTACCTGATGGCCACTTCTATTAAAAGCAACAGTGCTCACAGCTGAGATTTTGAACAAGCTTGCACACAAAAGCTTTTTCCAAACCTGTCCACCAAGAAAAGTTCTCCCATTCATATCAATAAAAAACCTATATTCTTTAAGATAAAAAATCTGGAAACCTTTTTTCCACAACACTCCAAGAGAAACAAGGTTATAAGGCAACTTTGGTACATAGAACACTTTCTCAAAAGAAATTTTGAAACCCAAGTGATTTTCAAGAATAAATTTTCCAATTCCCTTAATCTGAATGGTTCTGCCTTTCTGTCCAATATTTACAATTCCATCATAATCACTAAGATTTGACAATAAATTTGGTTCAAAGAACATGTGATCTGTACAGCCAGAATCAATCAAAACAATAACATCCTCCTTCAATCCTCCTAATAGGAAAGAAGCTTTATCAGTCACTGATAAGTTTTCATCTTTGAGGTTAAGATTACTCACTTCATAATCAATGAAGTCCATTTCTTGATCCTCATCAATTTTTGCCTTCTTGTTGGGACCTTCTTCCCCATCAACCATTTCCATTGGGCCATCAAACGCTGTAAGACTCCAAAAGGTGCTAGGCTGTGGCAGTTCTGTGGAGGGGAAAGGTGCTGTTTAGGCTTCCCTCCTGAGTTTTACAAAAATATTTAAATTTAACCAAGATCAAAGTCCAGAACCTGGTAAAAAAGGGACCAAATGTAAGAAGATAAAGATGATAGTAGTCTGTAGCTGGGGAAAAAACACTATCTGAGGCAAGATGATGCCAGTGAAAACTTGAATAGAAGAAGTCAAGGATTGTTCAGTTTTCAACAAGACAAGGCAATTGTAAGTGACAAGGCCCACAAGCTAATAGCTCTGGTTGTCAGCAGAAGCTTAGGAAAGATCAACTAAATCCCAAACAACCTCCAGGTTCTCAATGAACCTGCCCAAATCTCCGCAATCAAGCGCTTGAAGGGTACCAGATAACTGTGGGTGGCTGCACAAGACAAAGCTAATTATTTGAAGAAGCTCTAGAAGCAAAACAATAACTGATTCAAACAAGGATAACCCAACACTTCTCAAGGGACTCAAGAGTAGCGTGGCGGAATTCAACTTCAAAAGAAATGAAGGGAGGTTTAACACTCCAGGTTTTAAGCTTGATAAAACCTCTTCAGTCAAACGTGACTGATTCCAGAAAGATAATCAAAGGATGATCAGGACCAGTATGGTTGGATAAAGGGATCAGGAGTGGTGTAACACACTCAAGAATTGAATCATTTGAATTCTTCTTCAACCAGCAGAGCTATTGGTTAGTGATCAATATCAAGGATCAGGTTTTGAGTATGGAGGCTCAAGGATCAAGGGGCAATCATAGATATACACAAATTTTAGTCTCAGATAAAGGGGAATGAGACCCACAGATGATTTATTTCAAGATATTAATGATGATGTTCTCTCCTGTAAGGTACCATATCATACCCCTCCCAGAAGGCCAGGGAGAGGCCCTCCTTATATTTGCAGGAGGCGCTGTTAGACTGTGTACAAAAGATTCTACAAATAGAGCGTATTTTTTTTTTTCTCAGATAATTTCAGATGATCAGAAAAATTGATCACACAGGCCAGTGGAAATCCGGCCTCCCGACTGGGGTGGGATCTATTCTCATCCCTTCATCTCTCTTGCGTCCGTCCGCGGACGGGCGCGCGCGACAACACTGGGATCACCCACCCCTCACCCAAAGGCAGAAGGGGTGGGAAAAAAGAAATGAACCAGTCCGCCCGCGGATTTCTGCAGGCTGTAGAAGACGCTTTCTCACCCCCACCCAAAGATGGAAGGGGGTGGGAATGATTGGAGGTGGGAGAGTCGATTGAGGTTGAGCTGGTGGTTGATGTTGGTTCTGCTGTTGCTTGTAGAATTTCCTGGTGCTAGGGATTGGAGGACTATTGTCATTGTGGTGGAAAGAACCAAAGAACTGATGGGTGTGATCCGAAGGCCAACGTCTGAGCGGAGGGTCTTGGCCAATGGAGGCCAACTCTTTGACACAGCTCAAGTTGCAGTTGACGCAGTGAGGGTCCTGGGTGCCAATTGGACGACAAAAGTAACATTCACAGGCATAATAAAACCATCAAGGAGGGTGACTCGGCCGTTGGTCATTGCTCATTGTGTGGGCTGTGAGTTTGTTTTAATGGGATGGGAATGATGAGATGATCAATGGATTGAAGAATGATGAGGTTTGTCTGAACATGAGGATGACAAGCTGATGGAAGGAGAAGTGGAGGGATTGATGAGGGAATGGGATGGATCAAGGTTGATTATTGAATCAATAGGATTGTAGGGCTTGATCAAAGACTTTGAGATTGAGGAATGCTTTGGATTGGTGAGATCAATATTGAGAGGGATGGATTGGAGGGAGAGTAAGTTGAGGAGGGCAGATGATCAATGGAGATAGGAAGAGAAGGATAAGGAGGTGTTGGGGATATCTTGGGCCGAGCGGGTCTTGGCCCGCGCGTTTGGCCAAAAGGAAGGGGGGAACAACAAGAGAAGGAATTGAATGCAATGCCTAGGTGATGAAACCAAGAGAGGCCTGTCGTGGACCACTAGGACAGGGGAACGCTTGGCAGGATGGGGGAATTGGAGGAGTGATACTGATAAAAAAAAATGTGATTTTTTTTTTTTGGATAAATGACACCTAAATAAAAGAATCGTAGAAAAAATTTTGAATTTTCCACATCTGGTCCAGGGTGTCCAGATTTGGTCACTACAAGGCCACCATTGCAACGTTTTCAGTAGTGAGATTGACCTCCTTGTCATTCTCTTTGGACTTCTTCCTCTTCTTGGACTCCTTGCAATCCTTAGCATAATTCCCCTTATTCTGACAATTATAGCATAAGAACTTGGAAATATTCCTTTTTTGCCTTCTTGAAGTATTTTCCTTTCTTTCCAACAAGGGCTGTTCCAGAGCCCCCCTTCATCTTGAACTGAAGATCATCCTTTTCAATCCTCTTCAGCACATCCTCCTCCCCAGGAAGAGGATCCAATTGAGAAATAATTCTGACTAAAGAATCAAACTCCTTTGATAGCTTCTGGAGGATTAAGAGTGACAAACACTCAGGATCCATGTTACTTCCTGATGACTTAAACTTGGCTATGCTAGACCTAGCCTCTCCATCAAACTGCTTACAATTCAAATATTTTAACTTGGATAGTTTATTAAAGGCTATGCCCTTCTGCTGAATGGAATCACCAGAATATTTGGACTTAAGCAACTTCCAAAGGATTCTGCCCCTCCTTCTCTCATCTTCCCTAAGAGTATTGGCAACTCATGTCACATGATTCTTGTCAAGATGCCTAAGGATGAGATGATAAGACTTTTTCTCCACTTCTGAACTGATCAAAGTGTCATCTGCATCCATTTTCTCCCCACAACAGATGTTTTCCAGCTCAATATCCACAAGGACAGTCCAAGCATTATAATTGTGACTGTTCAGAACTATCTAAGTGGAGCTAACATCAGGGATATAGGAAATCTTCTTGGAAAACTTGAGGTCTTTGAGGTTTTCCAGAGTGAGGTACAAGGGTCTAGATGTGTCAGCTCTCTGATACCAGGAAACTTGCAGTCCTTTAGCTACAGAGAGTGATAAAAATTCTGGAATAATAATAATTATTGTTATTCCAATGATAAACACTTAGAAGCTCAAATAAATGATATAATAAGAGCAGTTTCAAGGTTTAAATGGTTTTTTAATAAATTGTTTTAAATATAATATAAAAGAGGGGCCACAGTATTATAGTACTGGGGATCTTTATAGAATAGCAAACTCTCTTCAAGTGACTCCTTAGGCAGTTTAAGAACCTTGGAATGAAGATGGTTGCCTTAGAAAGGACTTATTCCACTAATGGCCGGGCTTAACAGCAAAAATGGGCAAGACAGGAAGGGTAAAACCCACTCTGATCACTTTACCACGAGAATCCTGGAATAATTGGAAGGGTTTCAGAGCAGATGGGGTAGATTGCTTGACTAAACTTCAATGGTTGATTGGTTAATAAGGGTAAATAATACTACTACAGACTAAGTCATAAATCACTTTCTTATCTTCATATAAGCACTTGATCAACAATGACACGGTGTCTGATTGATAATAAATAATTCCTGGTAAACTGATTAACTGATTGTAATGAACTTTGAGATTGAATTATATAAAACTAAGAACCAGCCAGACTAAAACAAATTAGGACAAGTAAGAAATATGAAATGACCCAGAATAAAACGAATAGAAGAGCAAAGGAAGGAGATCCTACAGCTCTGATTGATCATAATAGTTAAAGGAAGTAGCACAAGAAGGGCAGCGTCTTTGAAATTTGTAGTATGAGTCGGGCAAAAGCTGGTGTTTTTGGAACTAAGGGTTAGATTACCCGGATGATCTTTTTAGGAATTCTAGATCTTACAAGGCAGAGATTGGAAGCAGTCGAGTTCTGGAGTTGAGGTTTGTACTGAGTGTTGATGGCGGAAAAGAATTTGAATTAGGAAAGAGAGGCAACGTGAAAGTGAAATAAAGAAATAATAAAGAAAAAGAAAGAGAACAGAAAAAGAAAAGAATGGTTGAGTCAAGTTGATTTAATCTTGAGAGAATTTCAATGAGTTCTTGAGTTAGATTGATGATGATTTGCTGGTGATCATTTGTGATTCAGTGGGTGGTAATTTGTTTAGTTGTTGCGGAAGGGAGTCAAGTGACCAACAGGAAAGAAAAAGGGGGGGGAGGAAGAGAGAAAAGTTGGGGGACCGTTGGGGTTGCGCTGTTGAGGTTGCGGGTAGAGTTTGAGTGAGTGTTTTGCGTGAAGAGGGAATGTCGCGGATATGCTTCATGATCTTAACACCCCTTGTGGCTGGTAAGAGGAGAAGTCATAGGTTGATGATTTTTGGTCCCACGGAATATCTTTTCTTGAAGTAATTTGAGCACCTGGACGGAGGTTGTCTTGGTCAAGGAGTCAGACATCATCTTATCTGAAGGAATGAGGCGTAATTCATACTTCTCAAGCAAAAAGTCTTCTCTTAAGCCTTTAGTCTTGATGTCTATATGTTGAGATTTCAAATGAGATCCAAATCTCTTTATCTTGTCTTTGAGTCCTTTATTATTGATATAGATGGTGGGTTTGATTGAGCTGTTGAGATAGATTTCGCCAACCAGATGGCATATCCATTCTAATTCTAAGTAGCAATCTAACATAGCGTTCAGTTCAGATTTGGTGGAGGAGTAGGTTATGTTTTGCTGTCTTGACGAGTTCCAGATGACAGGACTTCCATAATGAAAGATAATATAGCCTGTTTGAGATTTGCGGAATACAGGATTGTTGCCCCAGGTTGCGTTGCTGTGACTGGAGATGATCTTGTGATTTGGGTCGTATTGCAGGATGAGCTTGAGACGTTTAGTGGCCTTGAGATATTTTCCAACTTTACAGACCTCTCTCCAGTGTGTGAGACCCGGCTTGGCATTGAACCTTGCCAAGCTCGACACAGAAAAGGAGATATCTGGTTGGGTGTATTGAGAAATATGGTTCAAGAGACCGATTGCAGATCAATAGTTGCTATTGAGTTGAGTGAATTCTGCGTGGTCCTTTTCTGAAGCGGGTTTGAGGTGAATATTTTGAGTTAGGGGAGAGTTTGCATCCTTACAGTTAGTAAGGCCTAATTCTTCAAGACCACGGTTGATATGGTTTGGTTGGCTGAGCATGATCTTGTCATCTTCAAATTCCATCAGCATTCCAAGGATTGTATTGGGGGAGTGGCAAGAGGAATTAGCAAATCTTTTTAGAAAGTTCAATGCGAAGTTGTCAGTTCTTCCGACAAGGATTAGATCATCTACGTGGAAATAGATGACCTTTCCAGAGTCAGAATTGAGGAATGGGCAGGGGTCGCTGGTAGATCCATGGAATCCTTGGGACCTGATCCAGGCGGGCAGATTTTTGTACCAGTTCTTTGGTGATTGTTGGAGACCATATAGAGATTTCTTCAATTTTAGAAAGGGGGATTTCCTATCCAATCCTTCCGGAGTTTTGATTATGACTGTTTTGTTCAAGGGAGCATGTAAGAAGGCTCCCTTCACGTCAAATTCAGTAAAATTCATTTTATTCTTGAGTCCGTATAGGAGGGCTAGGCAAAGGGACCCAAGTTTTCCAGTGGGTGCCCAGGTCTTTTCAAAATCAACACCTTGAATCTGATAAAACCCTTGCACGCAAAATCTGGCTTTATACTTGATGGGTTCCCCGTGGCAGTTTTCCTTCACCTTGAATACCCAAGTGGTGTTGAGAATGTTTTCTGGAGTGTCTTAATATTCTTCCCAGACGTGTTGAGATTCTATTGAGAGTAGCTCTTCTTTTGAGGCTTTCTCCCATTTTGGCCATTCCGGGAATTTTTGAGTGGCCTTATAAGAAGGTGGTTTGTAATGGTGATGAAATCCATATCTTTGCGGTTTTCAAGTTTCTTGTTTGGGTCGCAACGGTATATCGGGAGCGTGAATGGTTTGAATTGGATGGCTTGATAATGGGGCATTTGAGGGGCTACTTTCATTGTCAGAGTTGGAGTCCAATTTGAGATATTCATTTTTTTTCACGGATGGCGTATTGTTTGTCGGATGTGGAGAATTCTGATTCATTTGGATCCAAGCTAGATTGGGAGAAGATATCCAATCCGGGTGACTCAAGAAGCGGATACTCATTCAGGTTTGTCTTGAGAAATTTGACATGCTTCGTCTCTATAACAGCTCCAAGCGAGTTGAGGATGAGGTAGGAGTGGAAGGCTGGATTGAAGCTGATTAAGATTCCTTCAAGACCTTTTTCATCAAAATTGTGCCCCTTTTGCGTAAGATTTGCAAGTTATATTACCGATGTACCTACGGGTTTTAAGTAATTAGTTGGTAGTTTCTTACCAAACATGCACTCCCAGGGAGATTGAGTTTTACCTTCCCAAGGAATCTGGTTGAGCATGAAGCAACAGCTTCTGGTCACGATTTGCCAGTAGTTCTTAGGTAATCTTGATGCCAAAAACGTAGCTCAAGCAGATTCTACAATTGTTCAATTGGCCCTTTCAGCACGGCCATTATGTTGAGAATGGTATGGTTTGGATGTTAACATCTTGATGTTCTTGGACTTAGCAAAATCTTTGAGGGTAGAGTTGGTGAATTCGGTTCCTTTATCCGAGAATATTTTGGTGGGGTAGTAATTTAGTCTCTTTTTTTTGGTTTCGAGTATACCATGAATGATGGTGTCGGCAGTTTTTTCCTTGGATTTGAGAGGGAATGCCGCCAAATAGCCAGTGTAGTTGTCCACAAGGGTGAGTAGATAATGGTGACCGGACTTGGATTGAGGAGAGATTGGGCCAATCAGATCAAGGTGAATTTGCTCCAGAGGCTTGTTAGCAGAGGTAGATACATTAGGAAATGAGGCTTTTGTGATTTTACTTTTGACACAGTTCTCACATTGAAATTTGAGGAGTTCCTCATTGGGTAGTGGTCTTTCAGAAGAGGTTTGAGATTAGAAATGGAGGCATTTCCATAGGTTTGGTAAAATTTGAGTAATGAGGGAGGTGTGGAGGAAGATTGATTAGAGAGATTTACAATCTGATTGTTCCCAGCAGTCCTAGGTTTCTCAATGACAAAGAGGTGATCACGGATAAGGCCTTTTAGGAAAGTCTTATTGTTTCTGGTAACAAAGAAGTTGTTGTGTTGTTGAGTGAGGTTGCAACCTTTCTTGGCTAGCAGGCCGGGACTGATTAGATTCACTACTATATCAGGTACGTATACGCAGTCTTTGAGAGAGATTGTAGATTCGTTCCATTCTAACAGGACCGTGCCGGTTCCTGTGATCTTGAGATTAGCTTCAAGTTTAAAATTTTTGATTTCCTCAAGGTTGTCTTGCATCTCAATCGAGGTGAAATACTTGAGATTGTTAAAGATATGGACATTTGCTCTGGAATCTAGAAGGAGGTTAGGGTTGCTATCCAAGTTGATCCAGAGAGTAAGGAGGGAGTGATAATTGATTGCTGGATTCCTTTTTTTTTCTTCCATTCCGTTTGTTGCTTTATCCACCACTCTGGGGCGGTCTTGGGATGTAGATGGAAACAAGATGATTTGGGATGTGGAGTGTTAGGATTGTGGTAGCCTTCTCTGCAGTCATTCAGTTCACAAATGTGGATTCCCCTTATAGGAGCTTCAATTTTCAACCTGTTAATGTTAAGGATAGGGAAGATATCATTATCCTCTGGATCATAAGCAGGGTTACTTGTGTCATTGGGTAATGCATTCCTGCTCAAACTATCAGCATTCTGGTGTTTATTCCCAGCTTGATGAACTATGGTCATCTGACCTCTGTACTGTTGTATGGCTATCTGCCATCTTAACATGTGCCTACTAGGGGTCTTCATGTTCATTAATTTCCTGACAGCATTGCAGTCAGTAATAACAGTGAAATTGGTGCCTTCTAAGTAATAATGGAGTTTCTCTAGAGCCCATACTAAGGCAAGACATTCCATTTGACTTGTACCGTACCTTTTTTCAGTGTCTTTAATTTGTCTGGATATGAAGAGTATAGGTTTTTCCACTGGTTTTTCAGCCTCTATGACTTCTTGGTGTAAAGCAGCTCCTAGCCCTTCCATGCTGGCATCTATGTAGAGTTTGAGAGGTTTAGAATAATCTGGCTGGATTAGTACTGGAGCTGAAGTCATTGCCATTTTGAGTTCCTCATAGTTCTTGACTCTGTCATGAGTCATTTCAAACATGGTGGTGGTGTTGCAGATCTCATACAGACATTTGGTTAGAAGAGCAAACTTTGGTAAGTACTTCCTATAGTAGCTGCAGAAGCTGATAAAGGATAGGATTTCAGTTTTATTCTGAGGCATAGGCCTATTCATTACTGCTGCTATCTTGTTTTGGTCAGGAGCTAAGGTTAGTCCAGAGACAATGTGTCCTAAGGCCTTGAGTTCCCCATAGCCAAAGTTACACTTTTTCATTGATAATTTGAATCCCACGGCAGAGATGGTTTTGAGTACTAGCCTTAATTTATCCATGTGAGTATCCCAATGATCAGAGTAAATGATAACATCATCAATGTATACCATCATCCATCCCTGTCTGATGAATAATCCTAAGACAATATCCATCATCCTTTGAAAATGAGAAGGAGCATTTTTAATACCAAAAGGCATCCTAAGATACTCATAAATTCCCAAATGACAGATAATTCTCATGAATTTCCCGCTATCAGGGCTGATAGGTATTTGGTTAAAACCTTTCAGAATGTCCATGGTAGTGATGTACTTATCTTTGGACAGGTTATGCAGAGCATGGTCAATCCTTGGAATTGGATAATAATCAGCTTGTGTGCAGTTGTTCAGAATTCTGAAATATCCAACCATTCTTGACTTATCATTGTGCCAAGCTATAATTACTGGGGTAGTGATATCCACTTGTTCATTGTGTCCTACTTTCCATAAGACTTGTAAGTCAACAAAATCTTGAATTTGGGTTTCCAGAGAAGCTCTAGATTTTGGACTAGAAGGGTAAGCAGGTCTCCTGAGGTTAGGTGGGTAAGGAGGCTTGATGGTCAGAGTTAGGATCATATCATGTCCTTTGATGTTACCAATGGGGTGATCCTTGGTACAGAAAGCATTCTAATTTTCAAAGCATACTTATAGGATATCCTGTTTTTTTTCTTCATTGAGCAGGGGATTCAAATCAGCTTGAGAGAAGTATTCCTGATTGAAACTTTCTAAGTCTTTTTCATAAGTTGAATCAGAAGTTTGAGCATTGACATGGCATATTTGGAACTTCTTATTCCAGTCTCCACCTATAGTGAAGTATCTACCCTTGCTTTGGAATACATCTATACCATATAAGCAAAGAGAATCATTTCCAAGGATAAATTAATCACAAACTCTGTTTTGGAGCACTAAAAATTCAATGATCAGTTTGATTGATCCTTTAGGGTGAGGGATTATGATATCAAAAGACCATACTCCAACAGCATTGAGAGCAGAATTACAACTGCTGAACTTAGCCTGAGGTACTGGTAGTAAGTTCAGTTTCCAGTTTGGGTCTTGTTTCTCCAGATAAGTTGAGCCAACACAAGAGCAAAAGGCTCCACTGTCTAGAAGTAACCTAACAGGGGAGCCTTGGATTAAACCAGTAGCATAGCACGTTTTGCCTGAAGTGTAACTTTTACCGGCAGAAGGTTTTAGAGTCAAGGCCTTAGCTCCAGAGATTTGGTGAATCTTCATGTTGGGATTCCCTTTTTAGGTAAGTTAGAATCCTCATTGACGGAATATATGTCTAGAGAAGACTCAATACTATCTTCAATAACATTGATGGGGTTAGTGATCATTAGATCACAATCAGAGAGTGATCCATAAGTATCATCAAGGTGAGGGTCAGGATTGTCATACTCTTCTCCCTCAAAAAGATTAATCCTTTTCCTAGGTAGAGGAAAATCAGGTTTTATGTGTCCTGTTTGGTTACAGTTCCAACATACCTTTTCCTTTGATTCTGGAGTCTTCTTGACTTCCAAGGTAGATAGATTAGTAGCAGGGGATTCTTTATTTTTGGCATTATATTCTTCCCTGTTCCTATTATTTTGTTCCCTGGGGAGTCTATCGACTCTTTTATCAAGACCATTCATATCCTTAGTCTCTTGCAGTACACCTATTAAGGTGGAAAGATCTAAATCCATAGGCATCCTGCACCTTACACTGTGGTTGATTTGTCCGGGACATAATTTGAGTAGTCTTTCATTGACTTCTTCTTTATCAGAATCCAGGTAGAAACATTCTAACCTCTTTTTCTGGTCTAAGCAACACTTATGAGGTTTGTCCTTGGATGAATCAAACTGGGAATTTTCAAAAGTTTTCATCATCTTTCTTTTCCAAATCCTGGTACAAAATTGTACTTTGATCAATTCTTTCCAAGAACTCCAGGATAGAGATCCAACTTCTTCTCTTTTATTGATAAACCAATCAAGAGCTACTCCTTCAAGTAGTCTGGGGAATCTTACCACAGCTATTTCATCATGGAGCTCATAAGAAGAAAGAGTATAGTCAATAAATTTAATAAAACTGACATGGTTGTATTCTCCTTCTCCAGAGAATTTAGGCCATTCAGTGATGGGAGGAAGTAACTTTAAGGCCTGCTCCATTTCTGGAGTGGGACTGGGCCTGAAAGACTCATTCCTAGTTATCCTGGTTCTGGGAGGAACATTAGGAGTACTGGTGAACCTGGAAGGTCTAGTTTCTTCTAGGTTAATGACTGGAGAGTTAGTAGAATTGATCTTAAGATCTCTGAGATCATTCTTAATCATACCTAACTCCAAATCAAGTTTATTTCTTAATAATTCAATTTTGTTAATCAGATGAGCTGAAGGAGTAGGACTAGTTTTCTTAACTTGTTCCTTAAGCTGGTCTATGGTTGCAAGAATATCTTCCTGAAGAATTGATTGGTTATCATCAATATTTTTCATCAGGTCCAACTTACTAGCTTTAATACTATCCTTGATTTGTTGTATTTCCAACTCATCAATTCTCATAATCTGAGACTGAGTGTCAATCAATCTGAAAATACTTGAACTTAATTTGTCCAATTGATGATAAACTTTGTCAAAGCATTGGGTAATAATAGTAAAATTGTGAGACACATTTACAGAAAAGCTATCAAGAGCTTCTACATCTAATTGTGGTACACCTTTTTCCACTTCTGAGCTGGGGATATTATTCTGTCCCAATCCTTTGAGTTCTTTAACTCTGATGGTCTGAGGATCTCTTCTTTTTGGGGTCCTTTCCCTTTAAGGAATCTAACTGATCCCAAGGATTCCAGTTCTGCACGTAGCCTTCTACTTCTTTCTTTGGCATCAACCTTTTCAGAGAAATCTGAGTTTTTTTTGCCAGAGAAATAGCTTTTCTCATACCTGGTTGATCCTCCTGGGTCTGAGCCAACTTGAATTGTTCCCAATAGCTAACGTGCTCTTTCACTAACACTTTGACTCTTTCCTCCTTGGTTGAGTCCAGCTGGGGTGGCGTAGGAGGACCCGTAACCTCCTGGGATAACCTGGTGGGCAACCGGTGGTTCTCCAACGGTTTTTTGGTCGAGTTGGAAGCTGCGGTTGTTGCCGTCATTGTCCCGCGTGAAGCTATGGTCACAGGTTTGAGTCCCCTCATTGTGCTTGAGACTGGAGTCCTTGCGCGCACGGGTTCCTCCGGGCAGAGATTAATACAACAGGGCTCTACCTGTAGCATTGGTGTTGCACCTATTTTGATACATAGCAACAAACAAAATGAGCAAGTCTTTTGTCAAAACTTTTGAAAAAGACTTTAAAAATATTAAAATGATAATTTTTGTGTGTTTTCTATTTTTAATAATTTTTTATATATATATTAACTTACTTAAAGTTAAATTCAAGGGTACCAACACTTGCTTGGGATCACAACTGTCCTTGCGGGTCATTCCGACGGGGTCTGAGTGAGTTCCAATCAGATTCTGGGATTAATCCAAGGGTAAGTCCAAGGGTACACTGTCTGGTACGTCCTCTAGGAGGTCCCTGGTCAATGAGATCACCAAAAACAAAATCCACTGAGATGGATAAAAACAAAAAAAATATAAGTTTAATGTTTTTTTGTATTTTTACGTGTTAAAATGGTATTTTTAGAAAAAATAATCACTTTTATTAATTTTGGATTTTTCTTTATCTTCAGGGTTATTTAGTTCATAAATATAAAGCTTCCTTTGATAAATCTTCCACTCCTTATGTTGCCTTAATAAAGAATTAAAATTTATAATTCTTTCAAGCTCAAGTTCTTTGTCCTTTATAACCTTCTGTTTATAATAAAGCAATTTCTCCTGTTTTTTCTCAGGAGTTATAATAACGGGGACAAAGTTACCGAGTTTTTCTTCTTTTTTTCTTTTTAAGAAGGTTCAAATAATAATTTATCAATTCTCCGTTGGTCTTAAGATCCACTTGAGAAACAAATGATCAAGAATATATGTTATAAGTATGTTAACTTATTTTTTAAAAGATAAATAGACTGGTACAAGGAATAAATAATGAAAAATTAATTATTTCAGGATATTTCCCTGGCAGACCCCCAGTTGTCAGCTCTCTGATACCAGGAACCTTGAAGTCCCTTAGCTACAGAGAGTGATAAAAATGCTGGAATAATAATAATTATTATTATTCCAATGATAAACACTTAGAATCTAAAATGAATTATATAATAAGAGCAGTTTCAAGGTTTAATTTGCTTGGTAATAAATTGTTTTCAATATAATATAAAAGAGGGGCCACAGTATTATACTACTGGGGATCTTTACAGACTACCAACCTCTCTTCAAGGGGCCTCCTTAGGCAGTGTAATAACCTTGGAATAAAGATGGGTGCCTTAGAAAGGACTTATTCCACTAATGGACGGGCTTAACAGCACAAATGGCCAAGACAGGAAGGGTAACACTCACTCTGAGCACTTTACCACGAGAATCCTGGAATAATTGGAAGGGTTTCAGAGCAGATGGGGTAGATTTGTTGACTAAACTTCAATGGTTGATTGGTTAATAAGGGTAAATAATACTACTACAGACTAAGTCATAAATCACTTGCTTGTCTTCATATAAGCACTTGATCAACAATGACACGGTGTCTGATTGATAATAAAGAATTCCTGGTAAACTGATGAACTGATTGGATCCAAAGAGGTCTGTATAAATACCTTTTTGGGGTGATTTTGATCTTCTCAGGGAACGTAGAGAGGGTTCTTCTTGTGGGCTAAGGCTGGCAAGCCATTCAGGGTAACATTGGCACGTTCACTTGGTGCTTTCAATCAGCTGTCCTTAGATCTGCTGGATTTCTGTACTATTTTAGCCACAGGATCTGTTAATCTGTTATGGCATAAATTTGATCATTCTGTACTTATCCTTCATTTGTACTATTTATATTGCTTTAAAGCAGGCAGATGTGGATGTTTACTGATTTGATATCATCTGCTGATTATGTAGATAATTTTTAATAACTTTTATGAACACTCCTTGTAGTGTTTTGTGGTCTTCAAAGATCAGGGTCAGTGATTTATTTGGTAATCCTAGATCTTTGATTTATTATTAAAAAATGTTTTAAACTCAATTTTCATTAATTTTATTTAAGTTTTTATTATTTTAGATCATTAGTAACGCATATGTCAGTTTGTTACATATACTAGGCAACTCTAACTAGGTTGTAGCTCTTCTGAGCAGTACCTTGTTGTCAGATTAGTCACAATGGATCCAGACGCGGGGATCAGTTAGTACAGATGCGCGCGTGGTAGTATCTGCTGCGTGCGTGGCAGAATCAGCTGCGCGCGGGACTCTAGTACGTAGGAATCTGCTACTACAAGTACTTATGGATATGTAATGATGCGGGGCTGCGCATGGGAATTGTGACATAACACATTTCCGCGTGTAACTCCTAAAATATACACAACACCTCAATTCCGAGTGAATTTTTAGGTGTAAACCCTATAGGTGACAACACGTGTGAAATATTAAAATAGCCAAAAGTGCCATACTGGTGTTGTAACTTTTAGTACTTTTCTTTTTAATTATTTTAAAAGGTAAGGACTTGGATTTCAAGTGTGGGGTCAGTGAGTGACCCTACCTAATTTTGGGTGAGTAATCCATTTCTGTGATAATATTTATGGATTTCTCACTCCTTATTTTTTTAATTGAGATATTCTTATTTTCTCATAGTTTTGTGTTGCTATTGACAGTTTGCTCTGTACATAGTAGCAAGCTGACAAGATGGCTTGGAAGTAATGATGATGTTGGTACTGATAATTTGTTATAATTATGGCCAGCAATTAGATTAGGCTTATGAGCAGTATTTAAAGAAAAAAAAATGCTGGACACCTGGTGTCAATAATTGCTGATGGGCTCTCACAATGGGGCAAAATTTTGGATGATATTGGTGATGAATTTGATTGGATGATGAATAGATGAAGAAAAAAAGCAGCGAGAAGAGCTCCTTAAGTACAAAAAGATTGGCCTCTTGTGAGCCCATGATACAACAAGCCAAAAGGCAAATTTTCCGCCCCAAAAGAGCTCTACAGGTTCTACAGGCCTTGTTACTTGGTTTGGACTACATCAGCCCGCATGGCGTCAGTCCCTGTACCCTTATAACCAGCCTATTCCGGTCCTTTCTGGTGTTTCCACTGTTACAGGGCTGAACAAGCCCCTTTGCTGTTCAATTCCTGGTTGGTTGTCACCTCACATGCTGGCTGGTTGCCTCATGCAACCAGCCCCTGGCCATACAAGTGGCCAGGTGGGACCCAGGACACACCTGGGTCCGGTCTCCTACTCACATGGGGGGGGGGGTGCCCAGCAGACATGCTGTCCCCCCTGTCCTTCTCACAGATCCCTGGAGGGGGTGGTAAAATCCCCCTACCAGGGGCCCTGGGGGTATTGCCCCCAGGGCATCATCAAGGTAAGGTGGGCGGGGGGTGTTCAAATCCCCTCCAGCCCGTCACTCCTCCCCCTTGGTTATAAAGGGGGGGGGAGAGAGCCCCTTTGTTGCCCTTTGCTTTGATGGTGGAGGGGTGGTCAGGTCCCCCCACCCTTGGTTGCTTGGTTGCTGCCAGCCACCTGCTCATTTCTCCTGGGTGGGAGGGTGATGAAATTCCCACCCCCCTGACTGGTTCACCTTGCAACCAGTTTCTGGCTGGTTCAACCCAGCCAGCCTTCCCCCTGGCCCTCGCAATGGTGAGCAAGGGGAGGGGGAGGAGCTGGGGCCGTTGGCCCCAGCCCTGCAGCTCCAAAAGCCAGCCGCCACCCTGCGCAGGCGGTTGGGCCCTGTAAATGGGCCATGTGCAAAAACAGCAGCCCCAAGCGGGCGGCGGCCCCAAGCTCAAAAACTAAGTAAACCATACTTTGGCGGGCCAGCCCGTCTGGCCAAGTATGTCCAAAAAAAACCTTGGGCCCAATTATGTCCATTCAAGCCCATCTGGCTGTATTTGCCCATATACCCCACCAGGCCCGTGAGGGCCCGTGTACCAATAGGCCTGCTTCACACGTTTTGAGGCCAGTTTTGCCAAATCTGTGACATCCACACAGGTCTGTATGGTCCGTGTGTGTGTCCAATGGGCCGCCGAGGCCCACATGTGCATCCCATTTGGATTAAACTTATACGTAGCACACACATAAGTGCATATGTATTTTAACAGGAAGGAGATGGATTTACCAACATAATGAAAGATGGGAAGAATAGGGCCTGTCACCAAAACAGGGTTCAAATGAGAGATTCCAAAATATCTTTGGAGGTTTCTGAGGAAGCAATTAATGAAAATTTGGTCTGGTCTGGTTGGAATCCGCGTCCGTTGGATCTGTACCCTTCAATTGTTTCCAAAAAGAAAAAGACTAGTCAAAACCCCACCCAGGAAGAGTTTGAGAAAGCAAAACAAACAATCAAACGGTTCCATTTCTTCCAAAGTGGAAAATTGATGGTCCTCAATGAATCTGATCACCAAGCCCTTGTTGCAATAATTGAATTTTTGCCCTGGGATAAACTCGCAGAACAAGATAAGAAGGAAATCAACTTTGTCACCACTTTCCTTCATGGTTCACAAAAAATTGTCAACCCAGTTGGTCCTTCAAGATGTTGGGAGGAAAAATGTGGGCAATTGGATGGCAAAAATGAATGCACCCTTTGGAGTTTTTTGTACGTTATGTGAAGAAATCATCCATTAGATCTTCTCCTCAAGAGTATGCTTTCCTCAAACTTAAGGCTGACAAAGTATCCCAAATTCTAGGACAAATGTTTGCAATTTGGCCAAACTTTCCTTTGAATCAAACCATGATACCATGAAGAACAACAACATCCCCTGTTTCTCTTTGTTGGAATTTGGTTCCAAGCCTACACCTTTTGATTTCTCCCCACACATCACTTTCAACTCTGATTTTTTTTAAAACTCTCCTCATATCAACAAAGGCAACATCTCTGGCTACTCCTTTTTACTTGTGGTTCCAACCAAGAAATCAAATGATTGAATTATTCAAAATACAGAAAAATATCAATTATTGGATGGCAAATTTGTTTTTCCTGGCATTTTCTTTGGAATTCATTTCAAGCAAAAAGGTATAGTCAAAATGTTTTTGGCAGCTAATAAGTACAAGCACTTTACCTTTCCTGCTGTGGAGACAGCAACCCATACCAGAATGGCCATGTCACTTTAAATTAATAAAACAACTAGAAACACTTGTAGGGACTTGAATAATGGCCAAATTTACTGTAGAAAAAAATTATAAATAAATACAAAAAAGATCTGTATGTTGGTGGGGTTAAGAATACTCTCAAACATTGTAATCAAAAATGATTTCTTTTGTTTTTCTTTCACCCATTCAAATATATTTACAAGCCCAGCATTTGATTTATATGCTGTATTTCATCTACTGTTCAACTGCTTCCAATGGAAGCCACTGCTACTGATACCTTATCCTTTTTTTGGTTGCAATTTGTTCCCTCTCCTTTTCCAGTTGTGCTTGCTGTTGATCCTTCTCCTTTTCCTCTTTTTGAAACTCCAGCTCAGCCTGTTTCAACTTCCACTCAGCATCCCATTTTTGTTGATGAGCCAAACTCTTGGCTTTCTGCTTTAGAAAATCCATGGCCAGTTGATAATCCCACTTTTTTTTTCAAACTCAAATTTTTTGGATTCAATTTTTGATTTGACTATTTTTTGCAGGGGAAAAGAAATGAGCATGATTTTGAAAACAAGGTCAACCAATGGACTTACATTAATCTTGCTTCTTCATCATTGCTAAGGCAATGTGGGAGGTCCCATTGGCTTGAGTTTTTGGACATTCTGGAATGGATGAGGCTGTTTTTTTACAATCTAAATCAGTCAGGATCAACCAGACAGAAGCGAAAACAGGTTGGTTCCTTACTTGAACCAATTTTGAGGTTAATGGAGACTGACAAGTATCTTGTTCTGCATCAGCAAGGTCGATGAGATCTGCTAACCCAGGAAGAGAGCAATCCAAAGAAGGAGGGCAGGGTTCCAAGGTATGGTTTGACTCCTCAATCAAGGCAGAAGTAGACGTGATTGGAGCTGATTGTATTTGAATATCCTCCTTGGCATTGGATGGGGGCCACTCATAGGTTTCTTTGGCATCACCATTGCTAGGCTGAGCATTCCCAGCCAAGTCCTCAGTTTCAACTGAATTGGATTGTTTGGAATCAAAAGCAGCTAGGGGGGTGATTTTGGCCTTCTTTGCAAAGATTTCATCCCTTTGAATATAAAAAGGACAAATGGAGTTCAACTTATGAACCACCAAGTTTATTCCCTTGGCTTTGCCAGAGTTGGTGATACCAAAGCCAGTGGAGATTGACATGGAGTGGGCCTTTTTGTACTTGGCTTGATAATTCTTGAATCGCTCCCTCATCTGTTTGGATGACAGATCCAGCCTACCTTTTGTTTTGTTCTTGAGTTCATTGGCCATCAGGAGATAACCATTGACCTTAGAGGATGGAGTTTGGCCAACATGTGTTTCATTGTCCAATCCAAAGCAGGCATCATAGTTGGAGGGAATTTTGAGCCAGTTTACCAGGATGATGTGATCAGATCTGTTGAGCTCACTTGAGCCCTTGAAAGCTCATGGGGGAGGATTTTTTGAGCCCTTGGAAGCTGATGGGGGAGGATTTTTTGTTTTGGAGTTCCTTGGCAATGTTGGCTTTGGTGTGTTGGACTTTTGTGTGGACTTGCAGGGGGGTACGCTGAGGGGCCATTTGGAAAGAGTAAGGGCAATAAGGTGATGAGAGGGGTAAAGTTACAAGCAAGATAAAGTGATGAGAGATATGAATTGATGAGAGCAATAAAGTGACAAGAGCAATAAAATGATGATTGGACTCTTTGGATGAGGCTGGAGGTACAAGTTCTTGTTGGAGGTAGAGTGATGAAGCAATGAGAGCAATGAAGCAATAAGAGCAATGAAGCAATGAGAGAAATGAAGCAATGAGAGCAATGAATAAATGAGAGAAATGAAGCAATGAGAGCAATAAAGTGGTGAGTGATCAAGTGATTAGTGTGATAAATTGATGAGAGTGATGATGAGATTTATAAAGTGATGAGAGTGGTGAATCTTTTTATGATGAGGCTGGAGGTAAAAAAATTAGCACTGAGGTTGGAGTTAGAAGGAAGTGGGAAGCCAGGGGTGGATGACATGAACAGGTTTCAGAAGCCTTTAAATACTTTATCTGAAAAAACCCACTTATTTCATGTTAACTTTAACACCTCTGATGTGAAATAAGTGGGTTTTTTTGATTTTTAATGGCGGGTTTGAAATGGCAGATTTGGGTTGAAGCCCGCAATTAAAAAATGGTGGTTTTTGTTAACTTTGATACGCCCTAATAATAATAATATTAATAATAATAATAATAATAATAATAATAATAATAATAATAATAATAATAATAATAATAATAATAATAATAATAATAATAATAATAATAATAATAATAATAATAATAATAATAATAATAATAATAATAATAATAATAATAATAATAATAATAATAATAATAATAATAATAATAATAATAATAATAATAATAATAATAATAATAATAATAATAATAATAATAATAATAATAATAATAATAATAATAATAATAATAATAATAATAATAATAATAATAATAATAATAATAATAATAATAATAATAATAATAATAATAATAATAATAATAATAATAATAATAATAATAATAATAATAATAATAATAATAATAATAATAATAATAATAATAATAATAATAATAATTATAATAATAATAATAATAATAATAATAATAATAATAATAATAATAATAATAATAATAATAATAATAATAATAATAATAATAATAATAATAATAATAATAATAATAATAATAATAATAATAATAATAATAATAATAATAATAATAATAATAATAATAATAATAATAATAATAATAATAATAATAATAATAATAATACCCTTTCTTTCTTTTATTTTTTTTGCCCATCTGACTTGTAGCCATGTGGCACAGCTACACGACTACATTTTTGCCATGTAGAGCCCCACACAACTCAAATGTGGTTGTGCTGGCCGTGTGGCACGGCAATGTGACTAAATTTGAGCCATGTGGGGCTCTACATGGCTCAAATTTAGTTTTGCCGCCACCACAGGGTGGTCTGGTGCCATGTGGAGTACAGCCCAACCACACTCAAATTTTTTGGGTCTGCACACCTCAGGTGTAGCTGTGTAGCTGTGCCACACGGCTCATTTGGGCTGTGAATTTAACATCACCCTAGTAATAATAATATTTGTTTCCATGAATTTTGGAAGATTTCTTTTGATAAATTTTTTAAAAATTCAATTTGTTTTTTAACAGTAAAAAGAGTGTGTAAAGCTATTCTTTTGCAACATAAATGAAGGTTTCTTCCTTCAAATCCACATCAAACTCATTAAAATAAAATTGTTTTCCTATTCAAATTAGACTTGCCCCTGATAAAAATAGTCCTCAGGCCTTCTTAAGGTGCAGGATTTTTTTTCATTGATGCATATATAATTTTTTCATTTTACAAGCAATCAAAAAAAAATACATAAATTAGGATTGTCTTACTTTCTTCAGTTATTCTGAAAAAATATAAAAAAAGACAAAAGGATTGAGTAAAAATATGAATAAAACAACCCAAAATCAAAATCTTAGATTATTTTGAATGGCTTGAGTGAATTAAGTTTTTTATCAAATTTGCTTTGATCATGGAATGGTGAAACTGGTTTGTTAGCCAAGTTTTGAAACCCAAAAAGCCTACCAAATCCTTTTTTTCTGGGAAAAAATTCAAACCCCATGTTATGCATATAAACAAAAAAATGAAAAGTTACACCAATTTCAATTACAGTCCACATATTATCTATTTACTCCAAACCAAAATTTATAAATTGATAATTCCTAAATATGGAAAAATTAACTGAATGGAATCCTCCTTTGATCATCCAAAAATTGAATCAAATATTTCAATTTTCATGGAGGGTTTTTTTGGAGAATGGAATTCTTGGCACCTTCAAAAACTTTCTTTTGAGGATTTCAATATCCTGCAGTAGGTATTTGACATGGGTGATGACAGATTCATGAATCTACTCGTGTGGGAGTCCTGTAGGGCCCCACACAACCTGTGGGAGTCGTGTAGGGCCCGACACGACCTGTGGGAGTTTTGTAGGGCCCCTCAACACGTGGGGGCCCATACACTACTCCAAAGGGTTGTTCTAAAC
The DNA here is from genome assembly GCA_025617555.3 of Puccinia polysora. Taxonomy (NCBI): domain Eukaryota; kingdom Fungi; phylum Basidiomycota; class Pucciniomycetes; order Pucciniales; family Pucciniaceae; genus Puccinia; species Puccinia polysora. The sequence goes on along the minus strand of CM062623.1, from coordinate 38,356,229 downwards.
ATGTGGGACCCCTTGGGGGGAATATATCCCCCATAATGGGCATTTTTGATTTTTGTAACCCTGTACACAACCATATTATTTATTATTTATTATTTATTATTTATTGCTTATTACTTATTATTTATTATTTATTATTGATTATTTATTATTTATTATTTATTATTTATTGTTTATTGTTTATTATTTATTATTTATTGTTTATTATTTATTATTTATTATTTATTATTTATTATTTCTTATTTCTTATTTATTATTTATTATTTCTTATTTCTTATTTATTATTTACTATTTACTATTTATTATTTATTATTTATTATTCATTATTCATTATTTATTGTTCATTATTTATTATTCATTATTTATTATTTATTATTTATAATTTATAACTTATAGACTATTATTTAGTATTTATTATTTAGTGGAGGCTACACAACTTGATTTTAGTTTTTTAGCATGACACACGGCCTATTTGAGTTTTTTAGCATTTCACACAGCCCATTTGAGTTGTTTAGAATGCCACACGGCCCATTTGAGTCGTTTACCCCGCCAAAAGTCCCATTTGAGTTGTGTAGCATGCCACACGGCTCATTTGAGTTGTGTACACAACTCAACACGGCCCATTTCAGTTGTTTACACAACTCAAAGAGTTGTGAATTTAACATTACCCATTTGACATAGGTAGATTATTTTTGTTTTATACACTTGAAAATTTTTTTTGATATGTATGAAATAGAGACATTTCCCAAAAAAAGAATCAATTTCCCACAGATAAAAATTACTGGCCACAAAATACAATTTGGGGAAAGTTTTCTCTGAAATTATCTGTCTTGAATATTTAAATAAGGACTAATTGTGGGTTTAAACATGCTTTGTTGAAAGTAAAGTTGAATTAGAGTGACTTTTGAGCTTACATTTTTTCATGGAATTTTACAAAAAATCATGAAATTTTCATTATTAGATTCATATCTTAAAAATAAATTCCATCAAATTCTTAAAAAATACCTCAAAAACCAATAGGAATTACCAATTTTTCCATATCTAGGTAATTTTTGATCCATAAACCATGATAAGCCCTTCTATGGAAAAAAATTCAACAACTACAAGCATTTCCAGCACCTGAAAGAAGTTCTAAAACCTACAAGCAGGTCTAGCACCTGCAAGCAATTCTATAAATTGCAAGCGGTTCTAGCACCTGAAAGGAGGTCTAGCATCTGAAAGAAGGTCTAGCACCTGAAAGCAGGTCTAGCACCTGAAAGCAGGTCTAGCACCTGAAAGTAAGTCTAGCTCCTGCAAGTGGTTATAGAACCTGAAAGAAGTTCTAGCGCCTGCAAAACATTCTAGCACCTAAAAGCAATTCTAGCTCCTGAAAGTAGGTCTAGAAGCTGAAAGCAGGTCTAACACCTGAAAGCATTTCTAGCACCTGCAAGAAGGTCTAGCACCTGCAAGAAGGTCTAGAACCTGCAAGAAGGTCTAGCACCTGCAAGAAGGTCTAGATTACAAGCAACTGCTACTTGTCTAGATTTCAAGCACCTGATACTTGATTTGAAATTTTTTATATAACCATGAAAAAAATTGCTGCGCCTGACAGAAGTTTTAGTACCTTAAACTTGGGTTTGAATTTTTTTTAAATTTTTTTTGTATATTTTTGAAACTTGATTCAGGACCCAAGAATTCCTTTTTTTATCACTTCTTCAGTATCCTCAGAAATTCCAATGCATCCATGGTTTAAAGTGGATTTGAAATTCCTGGAAATTTTTATGTTTTATAAATTCATAGAGAAGTTACACAAGACACACACACCTGATAAATGATATTGCAAAAAATAAAACCACATATTGGAAAATTTGATTTTTTATTTTTTTTTTATTTCTATTTCCTATTCAGTTGTCACAAAATTTTCTTTTCTTCTTTTTTTTTACTTTTACTTTCTATTTTAACTCAATCTTATTCTTTGAAAATATTGACAATATTTTTTTAATTTCATCTTTAAAACTTTTTTCAATAAATAAAAAAAATTAGTTTGTGGGAGGAAATTTAATCTCCAATCCCAATTTTTCCTGAATATTCAAAATTCTCTGCCCAAAAAGTTTGGGAAAATTATACAATGCAAATTCTAAGTTTCAAATATACCTTCAAAAAAACCAATTCAGCATTGAGAAAAGTGGCAATTTAAAATCAAATCTTGGAAGCCTGCAATTATAAATCTGGTCACATGAAATTCTTTCACTTAGCTGCAATTCATCATTGTGGATAAATTTTCCAAAGTTCAAATATTTTGGTAGTTTTTTTGGGCTGAGAACAGAGGAAATATAGAAATACTAGGAAACAAATTCATTCTAACCAAAATAAAGTTTTAAGTGATTTTGCAATATTTCTAGTTTATTCTCTGCTGGCTTCATCTACAAAACAATTTCTCTTTGCAATTTAATCCTTCAATTAACATTGCAGAGTAACAATTTTGAGGGAATGATTCACATGTTTTATCTCATAATTTGGAACTATTTCATCATAAGTTATTCCATATTCTCATTTTTGTTAGCTTGCATTTTAATTTTCATCTCAGATAAAATTTAATAGCTTTTTATCAAGATTATTGAGAAATTTTGGATACATTTTGATTCTAAAATACACTTTTAAATGATGACATTTCACCTCATTTTCTTCTTCAATATCTGAGCACCATTCAACACTTGGGGGAAGGCTTTTGACTAAATACTTCCTGCAAGTCAATTGATATTTCAGATAAAGCTTACAAAATTGCCAAAATATTAATAATATTAATAAAAATAAGAAACCAGAGAAGGAGAATGAAATCCCATATTATTTTAGAAGAAATTGATTCACTTCCAAAGATTAGTTTATTTTTATTCTTAAAGTCCATGGGTTATTGTTTACCATGCAATCAACATATTCCCCTCCGCTCAGTATATTCTACCTCAGTCCATAAGTGTGACACTAAAAGAATTTTAAAATCATGTTGAGATTTTGGTTGAATTGGACTATTTGAGAACATTATATATAGGCTTATGATGCTAGAATGAGCAGAGGTGGGGATTCAAGATGTGGCACTTGGATTCAATTTAATTTAGAACAGATTGTTTTAATTCACTTGATCATTCAATGAATTAAATAATGGAAGTGCAGTATGGCTGAGTAGTGGTTATAAGAGGAATAACAAGGGATAGAATATATTCAATACTAAAATATTAGAGTCTGCACTACTTGGAGGACCACTTCAGACAGGATTGAAAAAAATGAGCCACTTAGTTTTCAGATAAATATGTTGCTGGATCTATAAATATCTAGTATAGAATGAAGAAGGCTCTAGACTTGAACACTTAGGAGCAGATTAATGATAGGAAGCCACTAGTATCAATGATAAATATGCAACTAGAAATATATCTTAATATCTATAGTATAAATTACAAATTTAGTATAAATTACAAATTTAGTATAAATTACAAATTAGAGATTAACACTCAAGAGAATAATTTTATGAATGAATATAAAGCTAAAAACTGGGATGGGAGCACTCTAGCTTGAGGAAACACTTGTTTTGGGCTATAATTCCAAAAAATAAATTTTGCTTCTAATCTCAACTTCCAAGAGAACTTCAATCACTATTTACTCAGTCAGCAATTTTGATTTCCCTTGTAATTTGAAGTAAACTCTATGAGTAGTTCTGATTAATGTTTCAATTTTTATCACACCCTTGCACGTCCATCTCCATATATCTAAGTATCTTGCACAAACCTAAATACCGATTCAATCTAATTCTGGTCACAATTGAAAAATATTTCACACCTTGAATAGTCAATCAACCCAAAAATTGCTTAAAGTCATCACACCTCTCCTCAATTCCAGTACTCAGTTTTCTCTTTTAATTTCATTAATTTGTTTATTCCATCTCTTGCATTTCATTTTACTTGCGTTCACATGTTTCAATCACCTGAATTTTATTTTAATTTATTCATTTCATTTATCCTTGCATTTCTGGACATTTTCTTCATCCTTTCTTTTCCTAGCTATAGAGAAAATAATCAGGTTGTATCAAGTCATCCTCACTACAGTGTAGATTACCTTGAAATTTGAAGAACCAGAATTTCAATTTTTTCCTCAGTTGGTTTATTCCATATATTTTTTCATCTAGCTGAGTCTAATTCTTTACATTGAGCTTCCCCTCATTTTCCTATCAAAATACTTCCTCTTTTATCTTGCACTAAACTTCAAGCTTTCAGCCCAAACTTCAAATGATAGCCTTACTAAATTTGAGATATCTTTTAAAATTTTTATTTCACATTTCTGCCATGTCCATCTAAAATATTTCCCATTCTTATTTCCAAATAAATTACTTAAGAAACTAGGACCACCTTTTGTTTCAGGGAATCAGAAAAAAGACAATTTATTATGAGGAATTAATGAACAATTTAAATCATGAAGATGAAGATAAAATTTGAGAATGGAACCAAAAAAGGAAAATTCTGGTGAAAAAATAGTATCAGCCATTCATGGATGAGCCATTACTTTTATCATATCCAAATTCAATTGAATAATAACAACAGAAGGTTGGGTTTAACTGTGGGTTGAAGAGCAGAAGAGTATTATTTTACAAATTGAAGGTGGTCTTCTGTGTGATAATTATGACCAGCAATTAGCTTAGGCAAATGAGCAGTATATAAATCAAAAGAAATACTGGAAACCTTATGTCTATAAAGCCTACTGGGGTCTCACAATGTGGCAACACATTGGATTATTTATTGGATAAATTAAAATGGATTATTTGAAACATCAGGTAGAAGATCTCCTTGATTACAAATGATTTCCCTCTTTTTGGGCCATTATACAACAAGATAAAAGGAAAAATTAAACACCAAAAGAGCTCTACAGGCTCTACAAGCCTTGTTACTTTGTTTGAGCTTAATCATCCCACATGTCATAAGTCCCTGAACCCTTTCAACCAGGATGTTCCATTTTATTTTGATTTTTCCACCCTTGCAGGGCTGAACCAGCACCTTTTCTGTTCAGTACCCTGTCTTTTTTTCTGTTAAAACCAGCTCAGTTACCTTGATTCATCACTTAAATTTCTGTTTGCCTCATGCAACAATCCCCTGTCCCCACTTATGGTCCTGGCCAAACCCAGGACTTACCTGGGGCTGGTCTTCAACCCACACAGGGGGGGGGGTGTAACTGGTGGACATGCCAGCCCCCCCCCCCCCTCCTTTCCTCCCTAGGCGACCATCAGGGGTGTTCAAGTCCCCCCACTGGTTTCCTGGGACATGAATTTCCCCAGGCTAGCCAGTGATGAAGGTGGGCTGGAGGGGGGTCAGTCCCCCCAGCCCTTGGCGCCTCCCCCTTAGTAATGAGGGGGGATTGCCCTGCACTGATTGCACCCTTGCCATCTCACACAGGTGGGAGGGTGATAAAATCCCTCCCAACAACAGTTGCTTTTCTGCAACTGGCCTGGCCCTGACTTTTCTGGCTTGTTGGAACCAGCCAGCCATCTTCCCCCCCTTGAAATGGCAAGCAAGGGGAGGAAAGGGAGCCAGGGCTGTTGTCCCTAACTTCCAGCCGCAACAAGCATGAGGGCATTCCACTTTGAGTCCCTCTGCTCCCCTTCAACAGCCCTGCATGGGCCATTGGGCCCCCAAAAGTGCCAGAAAAAGCAACAGTGGGCTGCAACATGGACAATGGCCCCAATGGGCCATCCCAGCCCAAAAAAATATAATGAAAACTTTGGAGGGCCAGCACAACTGGCCAAGTATGTCCAAAATACAGGCAGACCAAATAATGGCTGCTCAAGCCCATTTGTTTGAGGTGAACCATCCACCCCAGCAGGCCCATGAAGGCCCGTGTCCCAAATGACTCATTTCATGTGTTTTGAGGCCATTTTACCCAATTCTGTGACATCCACACAGGCACTTATGGTATGTGGGATTTTCCACTGGGCGGTAGAGGACTTTAAATGAATCCCATTTTTATTAAACCTATATGTGGAACAGATTTAAGTGCTTACATTTTTTAACACCCCCCTTAATTCGAAAGGGGTGACATACGCATATTGAAAACAAAGCCTTGGTGCTTATTCCTGTCTAATTCCTTAATCATAATATCTGCAATCATTTCTCTATTGGGCATGTACCTCACAAAAATTTCTTTTCATTTGACTGCATCACATATGTAATTATATTGAAAATCAATATTTTTAGTTCTTGAATGGAACACTTGATTCTTGGCCAATGCAATGGCGCTCTGTTTATCAGAATACAACAACACAAACCATTTTTGCTTAGGTGTATCCTCTAAGACCTTTCTCAACCATTTTTCCTCCTGCAATGCAGATAGGTACGATCTTTACTCTTCTTTGGTTGATGAAAGACTTATTTCTGAAACATTCCTGAACTTCCATGACACCAGATTATTGCCTCAGAAGAATACATAACTGCTTGTTGAGACTTTAGTTCTACCATCTGCCAAACTTGAATCAAAATAACCAATCAAGTCAAAGTTTGATGACTATGAAAGTTTTAGTCCCAAACTATTTGTTCCTTGAAGGTACCTCACAACTCTCTTAAATGCTATCCAATGCCTCATGAATGGTTTCTCAAATTTTTGCAATAAAACCCCAATTGAAGACACAATATCTGGTCTTTTACACTGTCCCTGATAAATATTTGATTTAATTCATTGAGCTAAAACCAGCAGACTAATATGAGAAGAGTCAGGACACGTTGAGACAGAGATAGAAATGAGAAAAAAGAAGAGTAAGAAAGAAGTGAAGACCAACAGTTGACGTCCGGAGACTAGTAGAGGTGAGACAGATAAGAAGCAGAGAAGGCTGGAGACAGAAAGACGGGCAAGAGACTAGAACATGAAGGATAGAAGATCAGATAATCAATGAGAAGATTGATCCGGAGGACAAGAGATCTCACCAGGAAATCGATGGACTTGATGAGTTGTTGGCGATTTGAGAGTTAACGGATGGTGAGTAGTGGTTGAGGAGTAAGGAAGAGAGAAGAGAAATCGGGATGAGACTGATAGAGAAGAGACTGCCAAGAAGGGCAGAGATATCAAAAGGGAGGAGAGAATCAAGAGAAAGAAAAGGAGACGAGCATGAGGAAGTAGAAAAAAAAGAAGAAAGCGGGAATAGAGAGAGAGGCAGAGGAATGGAGAGAGATCATCAAGTCTGTGGAGCTGGAGGAGATTTGGAGTATCTACACACGGCGGTCCCGCGGATTGTGCCGCAGTCCCGTGGGTCCGTCAAGACAGGCTTCATCTTAACACCCCGGGTGACTGGAGAGCTCTTCTTTTGAAGGATTAGAGTCAGTAGAGAGGTCAAATACCTTGGTGCATAGTAGTTCTAGAGAGGCAACACTTGAGGCTTTGGTGAGGGAGTCGGCAACCATGGAGTTGGTCTGGATTAGGGTGATATTAAATAAGGATTCATTGAAATCTTCGCGTAGTCCCGTGGTCTTGATATTGATGTGTCTTGATTTAGAATGAGATCCGAATTGTTTTATCTTGTAATCTAGTCCTTTATTATCTATATACAGCGTGGGTTTAATGTCAGAGAAACAGTGTACCTCAGCAATGAGATGTGAGATCCACTTGAGTTCCAAGTAACTGTCGAGAAGTGCTTTGAGCTCAGACTCTGTGGAAGAGTAAGTAATGTTTCTTTGCCTTGAGGAGTTCCATACTATGGGGCAGCCATAGTGAAAGATTATGTAACCCGTCTGTGATTTACGGAAAGTTGGATCATCCCCCCACATAGCATTGCTGAAGCTTGAGACAATTTCCTGGTCTAAGTCGCATCTGATGACAAGTTTTGAGCTTTTGGTGGTTTTAAGGTACTTCCAAACCTTGCGAACTTCCCTCCAGTGAGTCATACCAGGCTAGGTGTTGAACCTGGCCAGGCTGGACACGGCGAAGGCAATGTTGGGTTGGGTGTATTGTGAAAGATGGTTGAGAAGGCCGACAGCAGATCAGTAATTGATGTTCAGCTGTGAGAATTCAGCGTGGTCCGAATCGGATGCTGGCTTGAGTTGCAGATTTTGAGTCAAAGGAGTTTTTTTGTCCTTACAAGATGATAGACCGAGTTCCTTGAGGCCCCGTTCTATGTGATTTGGTTGACTAAGAAGTATTTTTTCATCTTCAACCTCCATCAGCATACCTAGAATTGTGTTTGGAGAGTGACATGACAAATTTTCAAACCGACTTAAAAAGTGAGTTTTTAAGTTGTTGTTGTTCCCCACATGAATGAGGTCATCTACATGGAAGTAAATGATCTCCTTGGTCAGACAATTAATGTATAGGCACGGATCGCTGGTCAATTTGTGATAGCCTTGAGATATGATCCATTGAGTTAACGTTTTGTACCAATTTTTTGGAGACTGTTTGAGGCCATACAAGAATTTTTTGAGTTTCAAGAAGGGAGATTTGCGATTAGATCCATCAGGAGTCCTTATAATGACGGTTTCTTGAAGTGGAGTGTGGAGGAAAGCTCCCTTCACGTTGAATTGCGTAAAATTCATTTTGTTCTTAAGACCGTATACCAGAGCTATCCGGAGCGATCCCAGTTTTCCAGTTGGAGCCCAAGTCTTGTTATAGTCAACCCCAAATACCTGATTGAAACCTTGGACACACAACCGTGCCTTGTATTTTGCTGGTTCGCCGTGACAATTCTCCTTGACTTTGAAAACCCAGGTAGTATTCAGGATGTTGTCCGGTGAGCTGTAGTATTCTTCCCACACGCCTTGAGACTCAATTGATTCCAGTTTGTCCTTGGAAGCCTTTTTCCATTTAGGCCATTCGGAACATTTCTGTGCTGCTTGATAAGATGGTGGTTCATAGTAATGATGAAAACCATACCGTTGGGGTTTTCTAGTTTCTCGCTTTGGTCTTTGATGCGGTTCAGGAGCTTGCGGAGGGGGAGAAGGGGAGCGACAAGGCTCAGATGGAGAGGATGGGGAAGAATCGGCATGTTCTTGCATAGAGTTAGAATTTTAATGTTCACAATTTCCATCTCTTATTGTATATTGCTTGTCTCGCAAGGAGAAGTCAGATTTGATGAATTCAGCGTCAGGTTGTGAGAAGATGTCGAGACCGGGAGATTTGAGAAGGGGAAAGTTGTTGGACTGAGTCTTGAGAAACTGAACGTGTTTCGTTTCAATAATAGAGCCAGATGAGCTGAGTATCAAGTATGAGTGAAAAGGGGGATTGAAACCAACTAAAATTCCCTCCAATCCCTTCTCGTCAAATTTCTGACCTTTCTGAATACAATTCGACAGGTAAACCACAGGAGACCCTACAGGTTTCAAGTAGTCAGCGGGGAGTTTCTTGTTGAACATGAGCTCCCAAGGGGAGAGGTAATTACCTTCCCTGGGAATTTGATTAAACATAAAACAGCAGCTCCTCGTCACAATGTCCCAGTAGTTTTTGGCAAGCCTGGATGAAGAGAAAGTGGCTCTGGCAGATTCCACAATGGTCCTTTTGGCTCTTTTGGCTTGACCGTTATGCTGAGAATGATAGGGTTCTGAGGTCATAAGTTTGATGTGTTTTGATCTTGCGAAATCCTTTAAAGTGGAGTTAGTCAATTTGGTCCCTTTGTTGGAGAAGATCTCATTCGGATAGTACTTCAATCTCTTGTATTCAGTTTTGAGGATGCTGATGATGGTGCCGGGAGTTTCATCTTTGGACGTTAGAGGGAATGCCGCCAGATAACCGGAGAAGTTGTCCACGAGAGTTAGGATGTAGTGGTGACCTTCCTTTGATTGAGGTGTTATTGGTCCGATCAGGTCAAGGTGGATTCTTTCAAGGGGTTTGCTTGAGGGAGTAGAAACAGCAGAGAAGGGAGATCGAGTAATTTTGCTCTTTGCGCAACTGTTGCATTGAAAACTATCCATTTCTTCCTTGGAGAAGCGACCATTTATGATAGGTCTGAGAGTAGAGAGAGAAGCATGGCCGTACATTTTGTGTATGTCTGACAACAATTGGGTCTTGCCTTGTCTCATTGTATTGACCAAATGATTTTCGCCCTTGGTTTGGGGCTTTTTGATGACAAACAGATTGTCGCGAATCAGACGCTTCAGAACAGTCTGTCCGTTCCGAGAGACTGAAAAGCAATTGTTTTTCTGAGAGAGTTTGCATCCCTTTTTTGCCAGAAGCCCCGGGCTTATGACATTGACCACAATATCGTGTACGTAAGCGCAGCCTTCAAGGGTGATAACGGAATCTTTCCATTCAAGCTTCACCATCCCCGTTCCTTGTATTTTGAGAGACGCATCTAACTTTCTAGTTTTGATCTCCTCGGGATTGTCTTCCAGCGTGATGGAGTCAAAGAATTTGAGATCGTTGAATATGTGAATATTGGCACCTGAATCTAGAAGGAGATTCGGATGATCGTTTGCATTGATCCAGAGAGTAAGTAGAGCATGATAGTTGATCGTGGGACCTTTCTTGAGTTTGTTTTTTCATTCTCTTTGTTGTTCTAACCACCATTCCGGGGCAACTTCAGGATGTAGGTGGAAGCAGGATGATTCTGAGTGAGGGGCTTTGGGATCGTGGTATCCTTCCTTACATCAGAGCCGCGTCTTCTTATCGTCTCTGTCTATTTTTGTCTTAGTGGTAACTAGCAATACGTCAGGAGTTGATTTTCCAACCTTAGTTTGGGCCTTTCTTTCATTATTGTATTGGATGAGCTGGTTGAATACCACGTCTACGGTAAAAAGTCTCTCAACGTGCATGATTTGTTGCTTCAGGTTTTCCAGTGGCGGTGGGAATTTGAATAAGATGAGATAGGCCAAAATATCTTTAGGAAGTTCTATTCCGACATTGGTCATTCAATTGATAGCCTTGCGCATTTCGGTGACAAATCCATCAACAGCTTGTTTGTTGAAGGGAGAGTGGAGAAATTGGTTGAATACTCTTGCTTGATTGGCCGTCTTGGATGAAGCAAACCTGCAAGTAATTTCAGCCCAGAGTAACTTAGATGAAGAGATGTTTGATGAGTTGACGACATTCGCATGCGTGGTGCTATCTAATTTGGAGAGAATGATCACTCGAATTTCTCTGTCTTGTTTTGTTGATAGTGGACCTTCATTCCTAGTGATGGCATCCTTGATGTCCTTGAGATTGAATAACATAAGCATCTTATCCTTCCAGATTGAATAATTTTCCTCATTGAGAAGAGGTATTGCATCTACAGAGGCTTTAAGAGCAACTTGGTGGAAGTAATCAGACGCTCCTGCTGGTTTGTTCATCTTGGGTTTAGTGGAGTGATTTGGCTTGCTTTGGCTTTTAACCGTGATAAATATTTGATTTAATTCATTGAGCTAAAACCAGCAGACTAATATGAGAAGATTCAGGACACATTTAGACAGAGATAGAAATGAGAAAAAAGAAGAGTAAGAAAGAAGTGAAGACCAACAGTTGACGTCCGGAGACTAGTAGAGGTGAGACAGATAAGAAGCAGAGACGGCTGGAGACAGAAATATGGGCAAGAGACTAGAAGATCAGATACTCAATGAGAAGATTGATCCGGAGGACAAGAGATCTCACCAGGCAATTGATGGACTTGATGAGTTGTTGGCGATTTGAGAGTTAACGGATGGTGAGTAGGGGTTGAGGAGTAAGGAAGAGAGAAGAGAAATCGGGATGAGACTGATAGAGAAGAGACTTCCGAGAAGGGCAGAGATATCAAAAGGGAGGAGAGAATCAAGAGAAAGAAAAGGAGACAAGCATGAGGAAGTAGAAAAAAAAGAAGAAAGCGGGAATAGAGAGAGAGGCGGAGGAATGGAGAGAGATCATCGAGTCTGTGGAGCTGGAGGAGATTTGGAGTATCTACACACGGCGGTCCCGCGGATTGTGCCGCAGTCCCGCGGGTCCCTCAAGACAGGCTTCATCTTAACAGTCCCAAATAATTCAGAGAACCAATAGCTGACACATAATCATTCCCTGATTGAAAAAAATCCAGATTCTCCTCATCTGTGAACGTTTCTAAATGGATTTTTGAATGCATTGGAGTAACAAACTCCTTTGCATATTCTAAGCCATACTGCTTAAGAAGTGCTGCCACCTAATGGCTCTGATCCAATTTGATGCCATTATTATACTTGTTAAGCTTTATTCCTAGCACCTGTTGTGCAAGACCAAGATTTTTTATCTTGAAATCTTTCTTGATTGTCTCAATGACTTTATCCTTACCATTAACGATGATAATAGTGTCATATTCCCAAGCAAATAGTGTACCATCCTTTCTAACAAATAGAAATGGATCAGAATCACTGATTTTGAAACCTATCTCTACAGGTTTCAGCCTCATTTTGTTATACCATCACCTAGCTGACTGATTTAATCCATGAAAGTATCTCTTCAGCTTTAGGACATAATCCCCTTTATCTGCAGATAAGAAAATTCTTATGCATATTTTCTTCATGGTTTCTGGTTTGGTTTCAACTAAAAATTCTTTAAAACCATCAGGAATCAACATATACACAGTATCCTCTTCCTCAAGTTTTGCATTCAAGTAAACTTTTACAAAATAAGCTTTTCTGATCTCTTCACCCAACTCCAAAGAAAGAGAAATGACATAGCTGAAGGTGAAAAAACTTTTTTTTGGAGAGAAAGTTTCTTGGTTGTCTATACACTCTCTCTTCTTGAAGCCTTTTGCAACACATCTTGCCTTTAATCTCTTCAAAAATCCGTTATTATCAAGCTTCTTATTCAACACTAATCTAGAACCAACAATTTTCTTTCCTTTTGGAACTGAATCATGCTTAACCACTTCAAAACCACTATTCTTCTCCAAAGAATACAACTCTTCATAAATAGCTTTCTTCCAGTTGAATCTCTCTTCAGAGTTAATAGATTGGCTTTATCTATTTGGTTTAACCCTGTTACCCATATCTAAACTTAAATCCAGGATTTAATTAAGCATGCATTGTTCCCTGAATTTATCTTCCTCATATTCTAAAGAAGCATAATGGGACTTCCATTCCCCATGCAAATCTGTAGGTACTCTTAATCTGCCACTCCTCCTGACATTGGGTGTAGTTTATTAAATTTCTGGTTGCTTAGATTCCCCTGAAGCAGGTACCAAACCCTACTTTTACATGTCTGCCACTCCATCATCCTCATTCTCTCCAGCTATTTCTGGTAAAATAGGCTCCAAACTTATTTCTTTGTGCACTACTTTAACAGCATTATCTTCACTCCTCTTGATTGGAAAGGTGCCTTCCTCAAAGTTTAAATCCCTAATACAGATAATATTTCTAAATTCTGGACAGTATATCATATATTAATTACTTATGAAATCATGATCAACAAGCAACCATTTTATTTCTCTAGGATACAAATTGCCAATCACCTCATTATGGTGAAAATTATAATACACCAAACAACCAATTTTTCTAAGGTGTGATGTTTTGAACTCATGATTCCACAACTGATAATGGGGACTCTTACCATTAACTCTCAAAATATTATGCAACAGACCCACTGTGCATAACAACTCAGCCCATAAAAACTTTGGTAGACCTGATTGAGCAATAATAGTTCTAAATTTATCCAACAAATTCCTATTCATTCTCTCAACTATTCAATTATTTTGTGGAGTACTTACAGTTGTAACAATATGAGTGATGCCATAATCACTTAACAAATTCTCAAATTCTTTACTCAAAAACTCACCCCCTCCATCAGTGATTACACTCTTGATCTCCTTCATCAAAAAATTCTGTTTCCAGACCTTGAAGATTATAGAAATATTCCCTGTGGTCTGATCCTTTGATCTTATTTTTTTCACCCATACAAAATTATTTGCTGTATCAACTTAATTGATGAATTGAATTTCTCCTCCAAGAGAAATTTGGATGAATTGCTCTGCCAGATCAATGGATAATTCCTTTCTAGGAATCATATTTCTTTTTCTACTCTTTGAGATAATATTTCTATTCTTTTACCCTAATGTACAACTCTCACAATTGCTGTTCTTTACCTTATGAACAGTTCTACAGTGAGCCACTGTGCTCAGAGCTGAAATCTTAAATTAATCCGCACAAAGCAATTGATTCCAAAATTTTCCACCAAAAAATTCCTCCTTTTCAAATCATCAACAACAAACCTATAATCTTTCAGGTATCTAATCTGCTAACATTTCTTCCATATCACACCTAAAGATATGAGATTATAGGTTAAGTCTGGCACATAGAACACTTTTTCAAAATTTAATATCAAACCATTTTGTTTTCAAGAATGGCTTTTCCAATCCCCTTGATTTGTACTGTCCTTCCTTTCTTACCAATTTTTACAAGTGCATCAAAATCTCTAAGATCATGAAATAAGTTTTAATAAAAAAAATGTGATCTGTGCATCCAGAGTCAATTTAAACTAGAAATTCCACCTTCAATCCTCCTAAAGATAAAGGAAATTTATCAGTCACTTATAAACACTTAGTTGCAACTTCTAGATTACCCACCTGGTAATCAATCAAGTCCATTTCTATTTCTTAATTTACCCTTGCCTTCTTGCAGGGGACTTCTTCCTACACTATGGTTTCTTCTACAATATTTGAGAAGCTCCCAAAAGGTCCTTCAATAATGGATATCAAAGCCACATTCTTCATTGCAATATTGACCTCTATGTCATCTTCTAATGAATTCCTCTTCTTATTCTTCTTGAATTTGCTTAAAAAATGGCCCTTCTTCTGGAAGTTTTAGCATGGAAACTTGGACAAGTCTTTCTTGAAACCCTTGTTAGAAGACTTTCAAACCTTTCCAACCAAATCTGTCCCAGTATTGCCCTTCATCTTAAACTGAAGGTCATCCTTTTCAATTCTATTAATAACATTCTCTTCTCCAGGAAGAGGATCCAATGGAGAAATGACTCTTACTAAGGAGTCATAATCTTTTGTAAGCTTCAAAAGAATTAAGAGTGACAAACACACAGGATCCTTATTAATCCAGATGAATTAAATTTTGCAATAATAGATATTGCTTCCCCAAAAAACTGTTTACAGCTTGAATATTGTAGCTTGAAAAGCCTATTGAACACTAAACCCTTCTGATGAACAGAATCCCAAGCATACTTGGCCTTAAGCAATTTCCATAAAATGCTTTGCCTCCTCTTCTCATTTTGCTTCAGAGTATCAGCAACCCAAATCACATGATTCTCATCCAAATTCCTAATGATCAGATGATCCCACTTTTTCTCAACCTCTGAACTAATCAAAGTGTCATTTGATTTCATAATCTCCCCACAACATATGTTGTCCATCTCACTTTCCATAAGAACAGCCCAAGCATTATAGCTTTTACTGTTCCAAACTATCTTCATGGTTCTTACTTCTGGGAAATAAGACATCTTCTTGATGAAATTTGGATCTTTGAGGTTGGCCAGAGTAAGATATTAAGTTCTTGTCTGATTGGATGTAATGATAATGGTAGTACTGATAATGTTTGATAGTTATGGCCAGCAATTAGCTTGGAAAAAGGAGCATTATGTAAAGCAAAAGAAATACTGGACACCTTGTTTATATGAAGGCTACTTGGCTCTCACAATGGGGAATAATTTAGGATGATTGATTGGATGAATTCAAATGGATCATATAAAACAGCAGGGAGAAGATTTTGTTAAGTACAAAAGATTTGCCTCTTGTGGGGCCATGATACAAAAAGAGAAAAGGAGAAAATTCCGCCCCCAAAGACTCTACAGGCTCTAGAAGCCTTGTTACTTAGTTTGGGCTTAATCATCCCACATGGCATTAGTCCCTGAACCCTTTTAACCAGAATTTTCTGGTTTATTTTGGTGTTTCCACCCTTACAAGGCTGAACCAGTGTTGGAATTCTGGTATTTTTCTGCTCAGGCTTAAGACCTTCAACCGTTAAACCAATTACACTCATTTTATCTTCATTATTCAAACTTAGTGTGACTTCATAAAAGTAGTAGTGCTATGGTCTTTAACTCCTCTTACTGCTCTAATCAGTTGTCATCTTTGGTTGTATATTTCAAGGTTAAGTTATGAACATGTCTGGAAGAATGCTAGTTTGAGTAGCATGTCATATAATTCTGATCAAACTCTTGTAGTCTAAGAACCCTGAGTCACTAGTTCTTATATTGTTTTCATGACTCTAAGAACCTCCTTCCTTATCATCTTCTCTCTTAACTTGATGTCTGATTTCTGTGTCAGATCAGCTTGAATTAATTCCTCAGCTGTCTGTGATATCCCTTGTCTTTTGTCCTTGATAGTGTCACTGATATTGTGGTTTCTCTCTGGCTGAGCTCTCATTCATTACTTATTATTCATTATGTTACCACATTTTGATCATGTTGACTATGGCTTGTATTTACTATTTAAATCCTGCCATCCTCAACTGAAATTCATTCATCAGTTCTTTGACTCATTTCAACCAAGTGCCCCTTCCTCTGAGCCACCTGATCCGCTTCTCTTTGCGTCATAAGATCATTCCATCTTTCCGTTCATCCTTTCCGGCCTCTGGCCTTATGAGTTCTAACAACCAGCACCATTGCTGTTCAATACCCTTGCTGGTTGTATGCTGCAACCAGCTCAGTTACCTTTGAAATCACTTACATGGCTGTTTTCCTCATGCAAACAGCCCCTGGCCCCACCTATTGGCCAGGTGGGACCCAGTACTTACATGGGTCTGGTCTCAAACCCACGCAGGGGGGGGGGTGTAACCAGTGGGCATTCCAACCCCCCCTCTTTACTACCTAGGTGACCAGCAGGGGTTTTTGAGTCTGGTTTCCTGGGACACAACTTTCCCCAGGCTAGCCATTAATGAAGGTGGGCTGGAGGAGGATCAGGTCCACCCAGCCCTTGGTGCCTCCCCCTCATCAATGGGGGGAGGGGGGGGTAGATCCCCCCGCTGGTTGCACCATTTCCATCTTGCACAGGTGGGAGGATGATGAGATCCCCCCCCACCACTTGTTTCTTTTCTGAAACTGTCCTGGGCCTGGATTCACTGGCTGTTTGGGACCAGAAAGCCATCTTCCCCCTCCCTTGCAATGGCAAGCAAGGGGAGGGGAGGCATACAGGTCTTTCAGCCCTTCCCCCCTGTGGCCCTAACAGCTGGATTTAACCGGGGTGGGGGGACTCCACTTCAAGTGCCTCTTCCCCCCTTCAACAGCCCCACATGGTCTGTTGGGCCCCCAAATGGGTCAGACAAAAAAACATTTTCCCCAAGAGGGCCCCCAAATGGGCTTTCCCAGCAAGAAAACAGATAATGACAACTTTGGTGGGCCAGAAGGGGTGGCCAAGTATGTCCAAAATACAGACAAGGCCCAATAATTTTCCCTAAATACTATTTGGTTGGGGTGGCCCATCCACCCCAGAGGGCCCATGAGGGCCTTTGTCCCAAATGACTTATTTCACATTTTTTGATGCCATTTTCCCCAAATCTGTGACATCCACACAGGCCTGTATGTTCTGTGTGATTTTGAAATGGGCTGTAGAGGCCCATACATTCATCCCATTTGGATTACATCTATACATGGCACTCATGCAAGTTCCTATGTATTTTAACATTTTGTGATTAGTAAGAGCCCCTAAAAACTTCTGAAGGATGATAATTTTATGTTGGAAAATAGTGAGGTTTAGTTTGATGATCCATCTCAACATGCATTGAATTATCAGTTATCATCTTTTGAGTCCTTCCAGATTGGGTTAAGATGATATTGGAAAGGTGGGTAAATGAGGTTTCTATGAGGTTAGAAAGGTTTATTAGGGTAATTAAATGAAGTTGGATGAGATTAGAGGGAGCCCAAATTTTCAACCTTGCACGTAAATGGAATCCCCTTGGTCAAATTTGGAGCTTGATGTGAATTTTTAGTTCCCACAAAACCTGAAAGATTTATTTCACTTTCTGGAAAGTGCCATCAAGGAATCTCCAGTTCTGTAGAATTTATAGGCAACTGAAACCAGATTTATTTCATCAGGATGGAGAAGAAGCATGAAACAGGAAACTGTAAAACAGAATGTGAAATTTTAGTAACCTAAAACGGGTATTCAACGTTAATAACCAAGCCTAAGCAGTAAGCAATTTTGATAGAAGTGACGTCCGCATGAAGACAGCCCTGAATACAAAAGACCTGAGCAAATCTTACTCAAACAGGTGAATAGAGACATTAGAACGCCATTGAGGTATTGTTTAGAATGAAAAATAGAGCGTACCTGACCCACAGCACCCTTAGTCCAGAGACACAACCGTTGGAGTTGTGTGAGGAACAGAACAGGAGTGCGCGAGTCAGGTCTTGGTCTTAAATAGTACCAGTGCCTGAGAGTAGATTTCATATGGAGTATCAGCACTGGGCGCGCGGAAAGTGGATGAAGAGCGCGCACTATTTGAACTCAACCGACAAGATGAGACACAAAGCAGACTCTAAATAAATGAAACTTCAACAGAGAGACTGAGTGATGATATGAAATAAATGGAAATTCAACAGCCACCCCATCTCTCAGGCTCAGATTCAGGAAACGTTGATTGCACTCAGGCAGTTTTCTAGGATTTGCCTTGAAACAGGTTTTGTCAGGAAATTGGCATGATTGCTCTTTGATGAAACATTTTGTAGACTCATGATTCCTTCTTCCAGTTGCTCCCTAATGAAATGATGCCAAATGTCAATATGCTTGGTTCGGAATGATGAGTGGTTGGCCTGTTGTAGGGCCAGCCTGATGCAACCCTTGTTATCCTCAAAGATAGGAGTTGGCTTGAGAGGCTTGAATTGGGTGAACTTGGATAGAAGGGTGGTTAGCCAGAGAACCTCCTTCACCCCATCGCCCACCAATTTGCACTCAGACTCCGTGGTGGAGAGAGAGATTGTGGCCTGTTTCCTTGACTTCCAAGCAATGAGATTTCCTTTCCAGGTGATTACGAGCCCCAAGATTGAGCGGAAAGTTTGAGGACAAGTGGCCCAGTCTGAATCCACAAACGCGACCAATTTGTCAGTCGTCTGTTTCTTTTCAAAGTTCAGGCCCTTGGATTTGGTGAATTTGAGGTAGTTTACCACCTTCAGTGCGGCGTCATAGTGAGTGCAGTTGGGTTTGGTGAGAAACTGCAACAGATAATTTGTTGCAAAGTTGATATCTGGTTGTGTATTGCAGCTGACATATAATAGTTTGCCAATGATTTTCCTGTAGTAACAACCGGTTTTGAGAAATTCATCGTGTTCCTCTGCAGTGGACGCGAGCAGTTTTCCATTTGGTTTGAAGGGGGTTGAGTGTTCTTTGTGGTTTGGAAGGTCGTATCTACTCACCAGCAAGTCTATGTAGGTTGACTGGGATAGCTTGAAATCATTCCTTGTGACTTCTACATTGAGGCCTAGGAGGACAGCTGCCTGGCCCAGATACTTGATTTTGAAGAGTGATTTGATCTGCCTTTTGAACTTCCACGGATCCTTGCTGAAGATGGCTATTTCATCCACATGGATGTATAGCCATGTATTGTTGGAGAAAAATACACAGTTGTCGCCTTTACTGCTTCGGAAGCCATTGCTCAGTAAACAAGAGCTCAAAGTGTGATACCAGGCCATTGGAGCCTGTTTTAGACCATACAGCGCCTTTTTGAGCTTAAGGGATTTGCTGGGAGTTGTCGCTACATTTGCAGGAGGTGCTATGAAGATCTTTTCCTTGAGGGGAGTGTTTAGAAAAGCGGACTTGACGTCAAGCTGGTGAAAGGGAAGATTGTTTTGAGCTGCGTGAGAGATAAGCAGAAAAAGAGATGTCTTGTTGCCAGTGGGAGCAAAAATGCTTTCAAAGTTTATGCCCTCCCTTTGGTTGAAGCCCTGCACACAGAGCCGTGCTTTGAATTCTACAATTTCATTGTTGGCATTGCGTTTGGTTTGGAACACCCAAACGCACTTGATTTCCTTGGATTCTGGGTCGGAGTCCTGCTCTTCCCACACGTCATATGATTCCAGGTTGAGGAGCTCCCTATCCATGGCAGCAATCCATTCAAGCTTGAACTTGCCGTTCAAAGCCTCATCCAAAGTGGTTGGGTTGGTGTAGTTGACCGCTAGATAGAGTTGCAATCCTTCACGCCTGGGGTAGGTGACAATGTTGTCTGTGCAGACTTCACTGGGACAAGGACAGGGAATGTCAGGAATAGGAGTTGGGCCAACGGAATCTGATAGACTCAGTGGTTTTGGACTTAGAGTTGGAGCAACAGATCGATCCGTCGAGGGGTTGGCCAGTTCAGAAGAATACTCAGGGGTGAACGGAAAGAAAGTTTGACACGAGTCCATGCTAAAATTGTGTTCCTTGAATCGGACATTGGCAGTGATATAGACTTTGCCATTGGCCAGATTGAGTATTTTTTAGGAGGAGAACTGATTGCAGTATCCTAGCATGATGCCCTTGAAGCCAGACGTGCTGAGTTTGAAGTCGCGATTAGATTTGGGAGTATGGACAAACACTGTGCAGCCAAAGGGTCGCAGTATGTTGTCATTAAATTTTGATTTGAACCAGACGGCATAGGGAATTTGTTTTTGATTGGATACCATGGGTAGAAGATTGAGGAGATCAGTGGTTGTCTTGACGGCTTCAGCCCAGTAGCAAGGTGGAAGTTGACTGTGGTTAAACAGACATTGAGCCTTTTTGATAATGGATCTATTTGCTCATTCTGCCAAGCCATTTTTTTGAGGAGTGTAAGGAGGCAAAAAATGTTGAGTGATTCCAGTGTCTTTGCAATTGGTCTTAAATTCAGAGCTAGTAAACTCACCACCGTTGTCTGAGACTAGGGTGATCAATTTCTTATTCAACCTTCTTTTGGAAGAAGACACAAAAACTTTGAAGGCAGTGAGAGCCTCACTTTTAGTCTCAAGAAAAGAGATGGTTTTGAAGCGTGAGTATTGGTCCACTATTGTCAGGAAGTATCTGCAGCCACCAGCTGATTTGACTGATACCGGACCTACAAGATCAATATGAACAGTTTCTAGCGGCTGGTTAGCTGTTTTGAAATGACTATTGAATGTGGTAGTGGTCATCTTGCATGTCTGGAAAATGTTGCAGTTGTCGCTGGTTGACCCGGATTCCGGAAAGAGAATCTTCTGGGTGGCAATGCCCGGATGGCCCAACCGGTGATGCCATTTGAAGTTGGGTTGGTTGGTAGAGTGGAGTATGAGAGGTTTGGCGGGAATTGTAGCAAATTTAGTGCCATATATCTCCAGGAGATGATTCACGGTAGACCCAATGAGGTTGAATTTGTCTATCCAGATAGATATTCCGCTTTTTCCAAAGCAAGAGAAGTTTGACTTATGTATGAGAAGTTGGTCCAGTGATAGCAAACATCTGTTGAGATCTGGAATCAACAAAACATCCTTCAGAATGACTTCGGAGCCTTCATGGTTGATCAGTTTGGCGGTGCCAATAGCAATGGCTTTATGGAAAGAGGATTTGGAGCCAGACCTGACTTGGAGGTTGATTGGTTTGGAGGTGATCAGATATTTGGGATTGTTCACAATGTGGTGGCTGGCTCCTGAATCCAGGACAGGAGGCAGTGAGGAGGTCGCTTTGATGCTGGGAGAGATGGCCTTCTGGTGATACAGTTGATCATTATAAAACGCATTAGCTGTTTCAGCAGAGTTATCAACAGCTGGAGCAATTGGTTCAACTGGTTTGGTGTGATGAGCTTGGGGAGCATTCTTGTTGGGTTGTAGGTGAGGGTGCAGCTGCCAGCAACGGGACTCAGGGTGTTCAGCCAGGGGATTGTGATGCCCTTTTGAGCATGGATGTTTAGGACCTTTTTTCTCTTTGGTCTTCAGTAGAGTGGTTGAGCTGGATTGGTCAGGAGAGTTTGTAGAGGGTGTGGAAGGATTTGGCAGTGCTTGGGCAGATTCCAGGTGGGTTACTTCACGCAGTTTATTGAGCACATTGTTGGGATTTTGGAGTAGGTCATTGTTGAGGAGGATACTGTTGACAAGGTGGTAGAAATTAGCGGTGAGCTTGGCAAGGATGGTGTAACTGAGTATGTCCTGCGGTACTTCAAGTTGGACTACTGCAAGTTTGTTCATGAGCTTTCTGCATTCCCTTATATATGAAGCAAGGTTTCCATAAAAGTTGTATCAAATGAAATTCAGCCAGATGCGGCCCCTATTGTTGGTTGACTGGGAGGCATATTGCTCGAGAATAGCTTGCCAGATGAGGGATGGTTTTGACTGGTTCTCAGGGTTGATGAAAGCGTTGAAAGCTGTGTCTCCCAGATGTTGTATGAGGAGATTGGCTGCTTCATAGCTCTTCTTCCTTTGAGGGGCTGTGAAAGGTAAGATGAGACTATTTAATTCCGTGTTTTCCACGTACTCCAGCAACCCTTTTTGTTGGAGATGGCTTCTTATTCTCATCACCCAGGAGGCAAAGTTTGTTGAATTCAGAAGAGGTAGGTTGGGATGCTTTGGACTGGGCTTGTCAAGGTCTGACATGGTGAACCCAAAAGTGTTGATCCCGTTTAAGTTGATGAGCCTTGGGACTGTAAATATGTAGAATTTATAGGCAACTAAAACCAGATTTATTTCATCAGGATGGAGAAGAAGCATGAGACAGGAAACTGTAAAACAGAATGTGAAATTTTAGTAACCTAAAACCGGGATTCAAGGTGAATAACCAAGCCTAAGCAGTAAGCAATTTTGATAGAAGTGACATCTGCATGAAGACAACCCTGAATACAAAAGACCTGAGCAAATCTTACTCAAACAGGTGAAGAGAGACATTAGAACGCCATTGAGGTATTGTTGAGAATGAAAAATAAAGCTTACCTGACCCACAGCACCCTTAGTCCAGAGACACAACCGTTGGAGTTGTGTGAGGAACAGAACAGGAGTGCGCGAGTCAGGTCTTGGTCTTAAATAGTACCAGTGCCTGAGAGTAGATTTAATATTTAGTATCAGCACTGGGCGCGCGGAAAGTGGATGAAGAGTGCGCACTATTTGAACTCAACCGACAAGATGAGACACAAAGCAGACTCTAAATAAATGAAACTTCAACAGAGAGACTGAGAGATGATATGAAATAAATGGAAATTAAACAGAATTTCTGTCCAATCTCTAGATGAAGCTATTCTCATGCTCCAAAAAGGTTTTTGGTTCACCTTCAATGTTCACAATGCAAATTAACTTTGCATTGGAGCTTAGATGAAGCTGCATTTGACCTTGGCTGGAGCTTGACCTCAGCTTTGTTGTAGATTGGGCCTGATTTCCTTCATGGAATTTGCTAGAAAGTGACATTAATTTTTTTTTGTGCAACCATAGCAAGTGTTAGAATAATAGGCTGAAGAGATATTCATTTCATCACAAAAAAGAAAGAAATAATATTGGAGAAAAAATGGGTAAGACAAAAAGGAAAATGAAACATGTGGAGAATAAATATGAAATTTACCTGAAGAAATCCAATCAGGAGGTGAGCTTTCAGGTTGAGGTTTGTGACTCTAAGGAGATGGAGTAATTTGATTGGATTTTCAGCTATGAATGGTTATAAGTGCTTGATAAATTGCTTACCCAACATGGTGGGCCTGGAGAACCCTGAGGAGAAAGCCAGGTGCCTCCATGCTGGCTATTCATGTTGATCTCTGGCTCAAATTGAATTTTTGGAAGCAGTAATGGTGGAAGTTTTGCGTGCTGATCTTGAATTTTGATGAATTGGAAACAGGGAAGGTGAGAGTGCAGAGGAGTGACACCAATCAGGAAACCAGGCAGGTTATTACAAAGAAAGAAATTAGAAAAAGAAATTGACACATTGGAGACAGGTTTTGAAAGGATTAAAACAGCCTAATATTTTTATTTCAAGCAGAAAGTAACTGTAAATCTTGAAGAAATTTTCCAGTGGAAAGTATTGATTGATCCAGGTTCTCCAATATTCTCAGAAAACCTCATAATTCAAATTTGATAAAGATTTCAGGCACTGACATTATTAAGAGCCCTTGAATTGATGGTAAAATTTCAGCCTTGTTTAATCCATTTCCCACAATGATATCCCATCGAATTATTTGGATTTCTATTTTCTTGTTTTCCAAGTTTTCTCTCTCTTAAGACCTTGTTTTTTAGATATATGAAATTTGATTTCAAATTACATCCTAAATATTTTATCTTTTTTTCCAGCCCTTTTTTTCAAGAAATTGAACACTGTAAAAAGAAGGCATTATTCAATTTTTTTGGATTAGGTCATTGACCAAACACCATTCTATTTTTCAATTTTTTATTTCATTTTGTTTGGCTTCAGTCAAGGAATAGGTTATATTTTTTTGAAAGAGGCTAGTCAACCATAATGGACACCCACAGAATAAACAGATGATCCAATTTTTTAATGTTCAAAGGTTGGATTTTCAGCCCAGGTTGAGTATCTGTAACAGATTAGGTTTTCTGAGCATTTTTTTTGGATATTAAGAGATTCTGAGGCTTTGATTTTGACAGATATTTTCAAAAACTGAGGAATTTGTTCCAATTGTTTCCTCCAGTATAATCCAAAATTCTGGAAAGTGAAAAGAATGCATGGCTGAAGTTTGGTTGGGCAATTCCTGAAATTTAGTTGAGCCTACTAATGGGTGATCTGTTTAGAGACTGTTGAAATGAAGATGTGTCTGATGGGACTCAAACCCACAGCCTCAGGAAAGCTGAGAGATATAATAGAGTGCTGCATTTACCAAAAAGCCTAAAGATGCTTGTGGATGCCAGGGATTGTTTGTATTACTGGTCTAGGTTCAACCTCAAAGCCTCCTACTGTCGTGATACATCATGTTAGAAGGTTTAACCTCAAAACCCCCCCTTTCTAAGTGATTTAGAATTAATTATGTGAACTCCCAATTGAAAGATTTATTGTTGCAGGAATTGATCCTGCAATCAAAGGTTAGGCTTACTGGGGACAATGGCCTAACAGGAAGCATTCAAATCTCATTCAATTCTCTTATTTAAGCAATTTTATTCTCTGGTAAGCTCTGGGCTCATAACCTGTAGATACTTTAAAAATGAAGATGTGTCTGGTGGGAATCAAACCCACAACCCCAGACAAGCTGAGACACATACTAGAGTGCTGCCTTTACCAACTAAGCTACAGAAACTTGTGGCTTCCAGGGTTTTGTTATTACTGGTCTAGGTTCAACTTAACAGCTTCCTACTGTGTTGATAAATCATGTTGTAAAATAAATGAGTCACTCCTGCCTCTGCTTCCTCCTTCACTGTCACATCTGCATGCCTGTTGTCACTTTCACGAGTCCAAGGTTGCCTATCAAATTCATGTATCCACCTCTGATCTTCTCTCCTCATCAGACAACAAGTTGATTGACCATGAACAGGAACACTCAACCACCTCAAATCTCTTTGCTCAACCCTTCCCATTCTCCGCAACCAACTCAAACTCAAAACCCTACTCTTAACTCAACTACTGTTGGTAGAATCTTCTCTTTCTTTCTTTCATTCTTGCTTTTTCTTTTTTTTTTCTTTCCTTTTTCTTTTTCTCCTCAAACCATCAAAACGACAACTTGAATCAACACAAATCCAACTTCTTGAGCTCACAATTTAGCAATCCCTGACTGGTAAGACTGGCACTTGTTGCTACCTCACCTGAATCTCCAAAGTTTAACTTTTGATTTCCATCTCTCTCAAATTCATTGGCTTCCGCCTTCCTTTGACTCCTCTTCAACAAAAACCATTTCTTGAATATTTTTTGAATGCTTTTTCTTTTTCAGTTTCTCAATGTTTGTTCCTTCTTTTGATTCTGTCCTGTGATTTTTATTGTTATATTTCTCAACTGATGTGTTATCTGGCACAGCCCTCTTTTTTCATTATCTTTTCAAGTTTCTTGCAGTAATTCAACATGTTTGAAAGCCAAACATCCCTCCAACAAACCTAATCAAAGCAATGGAGGGATCTCTCAACAACGGCTTTTGACAAATAGTTCTCAAGGCTGCTATTGAAGCAGTACCTGTTCTTTTGGAAAAAAACTATTTGATCTGGAAAGAAAAGATGACTATGATACTCAAGCTCAAAGGTGTCAAGGAAGCCCTGGAGGATGATTCCAAAAGTCTCAGCTCTAACAATGAAATGGAAAATTGAGTCATCCTGCTCTCACGCATTGATTCAGTCACTCATAACAACTTTGTCAACCCCGCAAACATCTCTTCAGCACAACTTCTCTGGCAGACTATCAAAGAAAAATTTTCTTCCTCCCAAACTGCCAAATGAGCCCAAGTTTTCAATGAATTCCTCTATCAGCAATTCAAAACCAAGGCTGTGGTAAACCAAACCTGTCCTATAGCCATCAGACTCATTTTTATTATTAAATATTATTCTTTTCATCAAATTGAGCTCATAAATGAATTCTAAATTACTCATAATCTATACTCTAGGATCAAACCAACCTCAAAGGTCAAATCCATCAACAGATAAACCCCTTTCAACCATAACAAAACACCTGTCACAAATAACCCAACACTTGGTACAGACTGGATCATTTCACAGGGAGTAATAAATAAAAGCTTAATTTAATGGCTAATGGCAACATATTATGCTTAAAGTAACCAGAAAAAAAACAACCTACCCCATACCAGCAGGACTTAAACCATATCAGTACCAATGTTACACTACAACCATTACTACACAACCAAGTTATGATAAATTACTGGATCATTCACTAAAATCCAAGGCCTCTGTGTAACAATACAGACCCACAAGGGCGGAGGAGACCAGGCAGGAAAGTGTTGTGATTTGTATGTGTTAGGTAAAACTAGTCATAATATATCACAGGCGGATATCACAATCACATATCCTGTGACACTTGTACATACTATATTTACCTTGCGCGCGGCCAACCCTGAAATAGATTATGGATTCTGACTCCTAACTCGCTACAGGTTAAAAGCCGGCTCAACCCTCCGGTTGACCCCTCCCTTCTGATACCTCACTACTCCAATACCGGTCTGCCTTCTTCCCAATCCTCCTTCTTTGACTCGTCTTTCTGGCACTAGTTTATGCCCCGGAGCGGTAGGGCAAGACCTGGAAGGCCTGGTACCACCTCCGACAACCTTATCTCCAATACCGATAGCAATAAACCGGCCACCCCGACCACCTCACGTACCATGGATACAAAAGTGATGCCAACTGCCAGGACCGTCAAAACCACAGTGAAGGCAAGATTCTTATCTAACCCAACGGTTGAAAAGCTTAGGCGCAATGGCAGCAACATCAAAAAGTGGATCAAAGGTATAAACACGGTTGGTCTCATGGTGTTTGGCGTTAGCAAATTTACCCACAATATCAATAATCTACGCTCCCTAACCAAAAACAAGAGCATCATTCTCCATGTCTTCTTCACTCTAACAATTGAGCAAGAATTGCAAACCCTCATAGCGAAGGAGGCAACCGCCGCTGGAGCCTTTGAGACAATTAAAAAGAACTTTCAACTGTTGACCCAAACCCAACAAATTGAACTTTGGGACAAACTCTTTTATAAACTAACCACGATGAACGGCAGCATATCCTCCCACCTCAGTCGTATCTCAAACGTTTTCATTGAGTTAGGTTGCCTTGGTACGCCGGTTCCGGACAAATGTGTCTCCCTCGTAATGCAAGTTCTCACTCCGCCACCCCCTGGATTGTCTTGCACTCAAATGCTCCAAAGCATTGGGCCGCAACTTGATTGCATCGACCGTCCCACTGCGGCCAATACCCAGTCAATTCTGACCTTGTTCTATACCAAAATCACGCAAGGTAACTTGTCGGACAACCTGTACTCAGTCGGGGCAGTCAACCCGTGGACCTGGCCTACTCCGGACCAGGGGCACCGTCCCGGTAACCATCCCAGAAATACGCATACCCTCCCCCCTCTCGGTACCCGCGCTTCGCGCCACCAACCAACCACCGCGGACATCCTGGCAGCCCAGAACGTCCTGGCAAACGGCAACCAACCAATTCTGGCCGAAGTCCGTCAGCGCGTTGGCGGCTCTTGCATCTATTGCGGGTCACTGGATCACTGGCAAGGGGACTGTCCGCAACTCAGGATTGACGCCAACCTACCACCTCCGGGCGCGGCTAACCCGCCTAGGGAGGCGCCCCACATCCGCAATCCACGCCCCCCACGACCAAACCCCTTCACCGCTGGCCGATTCAACAGCGTTGTTACCCCTGACCAATCCGTTACTGCTGAGGCTCCCCCTGAGCAGCCTGTTGTACGTTCGGTGGCGGTCCCTCACATGTTAGTAGTTGACTCTGGGGCGACCTCAACGGTAAGTGGCCATTTTACCTCATTCGCTACCTACACCCCCTTCCATTCCCCTGTCCCGCTCAAACTAGCAGATCCTCACGCAACAATGCTCTCCATTGGTAGTGGAACAATACGCCTGGCGCCGACTCCGTGTGGGGGCCGTGGGGGCCCCCTTCTGAATGATGTTTTGTACTGTCCACAAGTCCAAGGGACCCTAGTGTCTTTGGGACATCTCATTGACGCAGGATACACGCCAACGTTCCACGGATCCAACCTCATTTTTTCCTCCTCCAATCACCGTCTGCTTGCTCGATGTAATAACAGAACCTGGACCATTGTCTCGGCTTTGCCTCTTCCGTCCCCTTCCCCTTCCGTTCTCCCTCTTTTCCATGCTGCCATCCCCCCTCCCCTTTCCTTGATTCCCCTACCATTTATTTCCCCCTTGTACTTCCACCACTGTTCCCTTGGTCATGTCTTGGATTGCGTCGTGAAGAGTTACCTGAAGGCTCATTCCCCGGATTTTGACCCAAAATTGTGGACCCCGTTCGTGTGCAAGGCATGCCAGACGGCAAAGAGTGAACGGCGCCGCGCAGCCATGCCTGAAGCCATCCCGACCAACAGCGTCCTTGACCTACTGGTAACCGATGTACTCGGCCCACTACCCCCCGATATAACCGGCAACCAATACCTTCTCACGATCCGTGATCATCACTCCACCTTCATCTTTGTTCATGCCTTCAAACTTTGCTCCAACGTTCCCAAGCTACTCCTGAAAACCGTGACCTACCTAAAAAACTGGCTTGGAAAGCCCCCATCCATATCCGCTGTGACAATGCTAAAGAATACCATACAACATCCCTTTTGGAGCAACTTTTGGTACTCGGATCCAAAATCTTATTCACCTCCCCGTACACCCCAGAACAAAAAGGTGAAGCTGAACGCGTTAATTGGACCCTGGGTGACATGGCCCGTACCATGTTATCTTACGCGCGACTCCCTGAATTATTCTGGTCATTTGCTTACCGGCATGCCTGTTTCCTCCACAATCGTCTTCCGAACTCCCAGTCATTGCCAAAAACACCATTGGAGACGCTCTACGGTACCCCCGATATACCTATCCCGCTACACCCTTTTGGTTCCATTGCCTTGGCTCACATCCCCAAAGAAAAACGCCTCAAATTGGACAACCGGGCGGAGAAAACCATGTTCCTAGGCTTTCAAGACAACCAACAAGTTTTTGTACTATGGAGCGTTGGCCAAAACTCTCTCATCTACAACAACTCGGCCAAATTCCCCAACTCTAGCCAAAAACCCTTCATCCCTATCCCCACGACCGTCGACAACATTGACCCGGCGCTACGCAGCGTAGAACTATGGCTAGGCGAGTTCCTGAGCAATCAGATCTGCGCTGAACAAGACGGCCAACTAGACGCCCTTCCTACAATCTCTGACCTTACCCTACCCGCCTCAATCAACCAAGCGCTATTGCCGACTCACCGGTCGGTCTGGCTGGCCCCGCTGGAGAGCAAAGTTGACCAGCTGTTTGACATGGGCTTCTGGGTACCAGTAAAACGCAAGCTGGGGATGAAGGTGATTGGTGCAAAATACGTCTTCAGTGTCAAGCGGCAGGCTGATGGTTTGGTCAATACTCCAAAATCTAGGTATGTTGCAAAAGGATTCTGCCAGCGCCTGGGAGTAGACTGCTACAAAACATTTGCACCAACTGCCTCACTCTCCTTGTTATGGCTCCTACTCGCACTAGTGGTTTCCAGTAAGTGGCATATTCACAGCTTTGATGTCTCAGCAGCGTACCTGCATTCACCAATCAATGAGACTGTATACGTCAAACCTCCAACCCATGTCTGGCCGGAACTCTGAGTAATGGTGATGCTACTGAAAAAGTCACTCTATGGGACTTGCCAGGCTGCGAGGTGCTGGTGGCTATTCTTCCGCAACATCCTGGCGGATCTTGGATTCAAGGGCGGCTCAATTGAGCAAACGGTTTACCTGTACCGGAATGGCAATAAGGTAGTTGCTATTTGGTTACACGTTGATGATGGCCTAGTTGTAGGAAATGACAAGGGAACACTGCATTCTTTGCAAAACATCATGGCAGAAAGGGTGAAGTTGAAATGGGCAGAATGGTGCAACCGGATTGTCGGCATACAACTAACACTTATTGGCAACACCTTGGCACTGGATCAACATTTTCTGGCAGAGCAGATTGTCGACCGGTGGTCTTGTACACGGTCCCAACTTATTGTGGCAAACACTGTCCTGCCGGATGTCTCCTTGCTTACAAATGAAATATTGGATGGTGTCAACGTTGAAGTATTCCAAAGCTATGTTGGGTCCATCAACTACCTAGTGCTTGGGACCCGGCCCAACATCTCCTTTGCAGTCAGCTACCTCTCGCGGTTCAGCAAACGCCCAGACGCTTCCCACTGGCTTGCTCTCAAACACCTCATTTGGTATATTTCCGGCACAACCACCAGGCAATTGCGCTTTGAACCTGACGGGACCGGCCTCCAGCTATGGGTGGATGCCAACTGGGGGGGTGAGTTCCACCAGTCAACCTCTGGATTCCTCATCCTCCTCAACGGATCCCCTGTATCTTGGGCGTCAAAACGCCAAAAGACGGTCACTACCTCAACATGTAACGCTGAATTTATCTCACTCGGTACAGCGGTGGAATTTTTTGTTTCTCTGCACTTGATGGTTACGGATCTCGGCCTCCATTTCAACACCTCTTTACACTGCAATAACCGGGGGGCAGTATTGGTTTCAAACAACAACGGATCACGCACGAGGATGTGACATATTTCGCGCAATATCTTCTTTGTTAATGATGTCATACGGGAGCTAGGAATTAACGTGAGATGGGTGGAAACAGCTTCCCAGATGGTGGACATTATGACGAAAAGGTTGGGCGCACATAAACAGTCTATGTTTTGTAAATGTTTTTTCTTGGATGCCTAGTTTGTGGGGGAGTGTTGTGATTTGTATGTGTTAGGTCAAACTAGTCATAATATATCACAGGCGGATATCACAATCACATATCCTGTGACACTTGTACATACTATATTTACCTTGCGCGCGGCCAACCCTGAAATAGATTATGGATTCTGACTCCTAACTTGCTACAGAAAGAAAGGTAAAAATGAAATGATGCATTTATGCATATGGGATGAATTGCGAGTTGTACTTAAATAGCTACCAATGTTCCCCGCTCCATTCTTCTTCTCTTTTCTTTTTCCTCATCTGTCTCTGGTTTCCAATCCATCACACCCTCAGGTGAATCCCGCGCCCTTTTCCTTGTCCACGTCCTCCTCCTCCTCCTCATCCCTCGTCCAGTACTCTGAAAGAGTCTAACCCTTGGTGGTATTCTCAAAGGTTTTTAGGTTTTTCCTTTCTTGATGGTCCTATCTCCAATTTGTGCTTTCCAGTGTTTCTGTCTTGTCTTACTTTCATGCTAGGTCGGAAATCTGATCTGTCTCTGGTTTCCAATCCATCTCACCCTCAGGTGAATCCCGCACCCTTTTCCTCGTCCACTTCCTCCTCCTCCTCCTCATCCCTTGTCTGGTACTCTGAAAGAGTCTAACCCTTGGTGGTATTCTCAAAGGTGAATCCCGCGCCCTTTTCCTCATCCACGTCCTCCTCCTCCTCATCCCTTGTCCGTTACTCTGAAAGAGTCTAACCCTTGGTGGTATTCTCAAAGTGTTTTCACACTCTGAACCATCCTCTGAAGCACTCTGATACTCAGTTTTCCACCAATTCAAACATAAAACATACATATATGCACCAACAGAAGTAGGGGCTTATGCGGCCAAGTATGTCTCATTTCTTTCCAACCAGCAAAAACAACTCAGTACACATGACCTTTCTGGAACTTCAACCACCAGATAAGGCCTCAGAACCATCCTCTGAAGCATCCTGATACTCAGTTTGCCACCATACCAACCACACAACACCTGCAAGCCACACTCTCAAGTCACCCAAGTGAGCATATGGTAGCACAGCATACCTCATATCTCTACAGCTAATTCTATTGAAGAAGCATGCAGGTAGTTCCTGCAACACTTTATACATGATAAGGGCTCAGAAGCGTCCTCAGAAACACCCAGCACAAGAATTTCCACCACTAAACCTATGCAAGTTTCACCATTTAGTTTAACAAGGAAGGCTTGCAGCTGCCAAGCACGTTTCATGCATTTACCACCCAGCAGAATTCAATTAAGCTACAGGTGGCTAATGAAACATTCTATGAAAGATAAGCACTCAGAAGCTTCCAAAACCTCACCAATCTTATCATATATCTCTTATATTAGCCTGACTATCAAATATTATACTAAAAAATACAGTTATCTTAGACTGATTTACACATTTTCTCACCAGAATCATTTTCTCATGTAAATGTACCCTCCTGTGCTTCAACAGCTCAGACAGAGGCTCATATAAGCACTCAGGGGAGCCCTGAGCATCCCCTGAGGAAGAATTTTTCTATTTAAGGGGCCTCTTTTGCCCTATCCAAGTTGTCTAGCATGGCATCAGCCCCCAAGCATGGCTTCTGCCCATGGCATCTTCCCTGTCTGTGATTGATATTTGTCCCTTTTAATTATGCATCAAGTTATAAGTGAACCAGAATCAGTGAAAAGAAAATAAAGGATCATACACGAAATTATCATTGACCATTTGACCCAAATCCAGGTGCTCTTGAAGTAGGGTTCTTGAGAAAAGACCTGCTATTCAGAACGTATTATTAAAAGTAAAAACCCTTATTTTCAATTAGTAAATTTATATAAAAGAGAGAGAGCAACAGATCCACCAAACAAGCCTTTTTCCGCCAAGTTCCCTGTGGGCAAGCCCACATTTGGGTCCTCCTACTGGTTAAACACTTTTTATTCAACCCTTACACCCTTTAATTGGAATTGGAAAAAATAGCCAAAAAAAGTCAAAATTTCTTGATTGATTAATTTGGCCAACCTTTACCAATAATTCAAACCATCTGGGAATAGCCTTATAAATTCTGAAATAATCTCTATTAATAATTAATCTAGGTCTGATTAGAGGCATATTTTAAGTCTCAAAGAAACTAGTCACTAATTAAAAAAAATTATTGTGCAGACTTAATATATTTCTGAAGGGCAGGCAATTCAAAACCACTTAAGTTTACCTCTATTTCCTCAGTAGTAGTAACACTAAATTCCCTTCAACTGACTTCCAGAAAAATATTTTCTAAATAATCCCATTATCCCTTGGAGTCTCTAAAACGCAATTAACCTCTTCATCACTGAAACCAAGATCTCCCTGAAGAAAATGGTCAATGTAGGAATTCATCTCCCCAATGAAATTCTCTCTTATCTAATCCTCTTCAAATTTCCACCTTCTCTCCATTCTCTTCACCAACAGATAATGCATTCAGACACGGTTGTCACCATGGAACTTGTTCTCAATCATCTCACTCAGCTGGACAACAAAACCAAAGTCAAATCCAAGGAAGCAAAGTTCAGAAACACCGCTCTTGTCTCATCTTGGCCAACCAAAAAACCTGTTCCAGCAGAGCTTAGATTTAGGAAGGGATACCACAATCCTCAGTCCCCCAATCATCCCAAAAATAAATTCTGGCACCTTCATGAGCACCTTGCTCCCAACTGGTGGAAAGAATCACAATCCCACTGGAGATCTCAATTCAATTCTCAGTCCAAAACTAAAGAGGTTGCACACTATGTGGCGCTTCTCTCTACATGGGTCAAAGAGATTAATACTCTGAATCAAATTATCCTCAACTCTGGTGCTTTGTGCTGCATGTTCAACTCTCAGAACTTCTTTATTCATCTTGAAGAGCATACCAGCAAGTACTTCATCAACATGGGGAAAGAAGGTGCAAGACTCCCTATCAAGGGCAAAGGTATTGTCAACCTATCCTGGAAAGGCTCTGTAGTCTCTCTCAGCAATTGTCTTTTTGTTCCGGATCTTGTGGTGAATTTAATCAGCCCCAGAAAACTAATTACCACCAAGCACTGCTCTCTCACCTCCTCCAAAAATCAATTCTCTCTTTTTGCTAATTCTCAACTGGCCTTCTCAGGGTTCATCCAAGAGAATTTGTTTGTTCTCAATCCTCCTTCTTGAATATGCAACAACTACAAGTTCTGTCATCTCTCTCTTAAGGATCCGGACCTCAATCAAATCAAACCGTTACATCAATATTTTGGACATGCTAGCCCTTACTGCCTCAAAAATCTATTTCCCTCTCTGTCCACCAAAGCTCTCTCTGACTTCCAATGCAAGGACTGTGTCTTCTCTAAAATTTCCAAAACTCCATTCAAAAACATGTCAAGTTCATCTTTGAATCCCTTCAAACAACTTCATCTGGACTTAATTGGTCCTATCACTCCCTCTTCTCAAGACAACATGAACCACATCATGACAACCATCAACAACTTTTCTGGATACATCTCTGCAATACCTCTTGAGTACAAGTCTGACACCTGTCTTCAACTCAAAATCATCTTGAATCACAAGAAGCAAAAAAAAGATAGATTCCCTGATAACATCTGCGCTGATGGTGGTGGTTAATTCTCCTCATCCAAACTCAAGGATTTCTTCAAAGTCAACTCCATTCAACACTTGATCTCTGAACCCTACCGCCACAAACACAACAGAAAAGCTGAAAGAGCCAACCAAACACTAACTGAATCCATGAGGTCTATCCTTCAAAGTTCCAAACTACCACTTAATCTTTGGGCAGGAGTAGCCAAATAAGCCTGTCTCACCTTAAATTAAATTCCTCAAGCTCCCAGTTCCCCCTCTCCGTATCAAATTTTCACTGGAAAATCTCTTCCAACCAGATAATTCCACCCTATTGGGTCCAAGGTGGCCTACCTTAACAACTAGATCAATTGCAGAAAAAAATTCAAGGATCAAGGTCTTCCTGGCATCCTTGTGGGTCATAACCCAAATTTCCTGTCTTATCAAAGTTTGAAACCTGAAAACTCCATTATCTCCTCCAAACATATTAAGATTCTTAAATACAACAATCCATCCCAGTTTCCCTCTATCTCCAATCCTATCAAAGAATATCTACAGATTAAGATCAATGGCAATCTCCTTGGAAAACCATCAAACCTCTCTTCCCTAACTCTCCCTATTAACATCAACAATTTCAATTCTTCAACCAACAGCCATGTTTCCTCAATGATCCCTACTCCCAAATCTCTTAACAACCTGTCATCCAACTCCAAGTCTAACCCCTCTGAAGAACTAGAGGAACAACTTATTCCAAGCTACTCCCTTTGCAACCAATCAACTTTGAACCCCCCTCAACAATATGGGTACCACCACTACTACTTTCCCAAAACATACAAACAAGCAAAAAGATTTACCAACTGTCTCAATTGG
Organism: Puccinia polysora; assembly: GCA_025617555.3. Classification (NCBI taxonomy): domain Eukaryota; kingdom Fungi; phylum Basidiomycota; class Pucciniomycetes; order Pucciniales; family Pucciniaceae; genus Puccinia; species Puccinia polysora. The sequence goes on along the minus strand of CM062623.1, from coordinate 38,320,642 downwards.
GAAAATTCCTTGGAAGCTGAACTTAAAGGTATCAAATCACTCAAAGTATGGGAGGATTATGATGGTCCAGAACCTGAGAATCCTCTCAATACTAATTGGGTTTATTTCATCAAAGACAACTGCCATGGTGACCCTCTTGTTTACAGGAGTCAATTGTGGGTTCAAGGTTTCAATCAAATGTACAGCCCGGACTATCAAGACACTTTCTTTCCAAATGGAAAGGCTGCATCTCTCCGCATTGCTCTTTGTTTTGGTTTATTCCACTCTCTTCCTGTCTCTCAGTTTGACGTGAAGAGCGCTTTTATTAAAGCCCCACTTTCTGAAAAATTAATCATCAAAAGACCCAAGAGCTCAAACAGAAAATTTGAATTCCTCATCCTGCAAAATTCTCTCTATGGCTTGAAGCAAGATCCCCCAAAATGTTTCCACACTCTTACTTCTTGGATTTGGGAAAATGTTTCCATGAATCTATCTCCAATCCCTGTTTGTACATTCACTCAGCTTCAAACTCAGTTCTATTCTTTCACGTTGACAACCTCATCCTTGTTGGTCCCAGAGATAATTTTCAGGACAAATTTCTCAAAGGCTTTCCCAATTCCAGTCATCACAAACCTAACACAATTCTGGGAATGAAGTACAAGCATACAGGAAATAAGATTTTTTTTTCTCAACCTAAACATATCAAACACAGACTAGAGCAACTAAAAATGAGAGATTGCAAACCATCCTCCATCCCTTACACTGCTAAATTTAACCTCACTCCAGCCACCAACCAAGAACATGAAGAATTCAAATCTCTAAATATAAACTATCAATCAGCTGTCTTTCTCATAAAATACATAGCCTGCCTTACTTGTCCCAACCTCAGCTTTGCGGTCTCCAGTCTTGCAAGATTCTGCAAAAAGCCTGGTATCTGCCACTGGAGAGAAGTAAAAATATGCTGGAAATACCTCAAGGCCACAAAAGATCTTAAACTTTCTTTGAAAATCAACCATTCCAATACTCAAATTCAATTCTACAGTGATGCCACTTGGAGCAATGAATTGGAGACTAGGAACTCTCAATCAGGCATCTCTCCCTTCTCTTCAATTCTCTCATCTCCTGGAGTAGCTATTTTCAGTGCAATGTTACTCACTCTACAACCAAAGCAGAACTCAAACCTCTTGTTGACTCCTTTTTGGAAGCCATCTTAATGAGAGGCTTAGTGGCCAAACTCTGGAAAACAAAAATCACTCCAAGACTTCATATCATTGACAACAAAGGCCTTGATGATAAGCTCAAAACGTTTGGTTGCAACTCCAAAACACGCCAGATCAATATAAAGACCAAAGCACTCCATGAAGAACTCAAGCTTGGAAATCTTGTTGTTGAACTAATTTCTTCTACTGATATGAAGTTTGATGGACTCACTAAAGCACTAACCTTCTCCTCCCTCATCACTCTCCTTCAGTTAATGAATCCCTCTTTCTCAGCTCCAACTCCAGTCTTACAAGTCACTGGGTGTGTCAAATTAATGAATCACTCCCGCCTCTGCTTCCTCCCTCACTGTCACATCTGCACTCCTGTTTTCACTGTCACAATTCCACGGTTGCCTATCACATTCATGTCTCCACCTCTGATCTTCTCTCCTCAACAGACAACAAGGTGATTGACCGTGAACAGGAACACTGAACCACCTCAAATCTCTTTGCTCAACCCTTCCCATTCTCCACAACCAACTCAAACTCAAAACCCTACTCTTAACTTGACTAATCTTGTTCAAATCTTCTCTTTCTTTCTTTCATCCTTGCATTTTCTTTCTTTCTTCTTTCCTTTTTCTTTTTCTCCTCAAACCGTCAACACAACAACTCAAATAAACTCAAATCCTACTTCTTGAGGTCATCATTTAGCAATCCCTGACTGGTAAGACTGGCACTTGTTGCTACCTCACCTGAATCTCCAAAGTTTAACTTTCTATTTCCATCTCTCTTGAAGTCATCCACTTCCGCCTTCCTTTGACTCCTCTTCAACCAAAACCATTGCTTAAATACTTTTAAAATGATTTTTCTTATTCAGTTGCTTGATGTTTGTTACTTCTTTTGATTCTCTCCTGTGATTGTTATTGTTATATTTCTCAACTGATTTGTTTTCCGGCACAGCCCTCTTTGTTCATTATCTTTTCAAGTTTCTTGCAGTAATCTGACACATGTTAGCATTTTCAACCCCAAAATCTTTATTTAATTTTTTTTTTTTTGAATTTTTCTTCCTCTTCAGGACTTGCAGGCACTGGATGAATTCTAAGACTGCATGTTGGGCTGGATCATTTTGCGCTTGGAGAGAAATCTTTCTATGTGTAGCTTGAATGAAATTCTGATCCCTTTTTTGCATTGTTTGACATTCATTAAAATTAACAAGTTTGGATTGTGGCAGGATGAATTCTTGAATTTCTTGAGAAAAGAATCCTTGAATTTTATAGCATTACCAACTACTAGAAGATCATACATGATTAAAAAGATGGCATAAACTTTATCAGTAAAAATTTACAAGAATTTTTCAGCTTTGGATGGAGTGAATCCAATCACTCAGCATCTTTTACCAGTTATTTAGGGATTTCTCTAGTCTGTAGAGTGACTTTCTCAACTTAAGGGTTGGATTTCTTCTGGTGGAGCCAATTGGTTTTCTTAGGAAAACATCTTTGTCAAGGGGAGCATGTAGAAAAGCCATCTTGATAACAAATTGAAGCCCCACCAATCTATATTTGACAGAAAGGAGTAGAATTTCCCAAATTGATGACACCTCTCCCATGGGGGAATATTTTTTGGATTAATGTATACCCTAAATTTTATTAAATCCTTGTACACAGACATGGAATTTTAAATTGGGTCTTTTACATGGTTTCTTTTTTTTGATATTGAATGCATAGGTAACATTGAGTAAATTTTTGGTTTTTGTCTGTCATATTCTTTCCATAATTTGAAATCTTCAAATTTTACAAGTTTTTTTTCAAGAGACTTGCACCATATAGGAATTTATAGTTCTTTTTCAGGTGGTCCAGGGAAAGTGCTTCAGTAAAATCCATACCTATTAAGTGGTTGTAATTCTCTGCAGTTTCTGAGGCAGTGCAAAACAGGAAGAAGCTCCTTTTGAGTTTTCTGGTTGCTGTCATTTTCCAATTTTATCACCTCTTCTTCCAATTTTCACTTGATTTCAGGAGTGCAAAATTCATTGGAGTAAGTTTTATTTATTTCTTATTGATACTGATGAAGTAAGTGGGAACAGATGCTTTATTTTTCCTTGAGATCTTTGAGAATATTTTCTGAAGTTAGGTTTAGAGTCTTGCAAAATTTGATGTTCTTTGTCCTGATTATCCTTTCTGAGGATGTGAGTATTCTTTAAACTAGCTGTTTTGGAGATTATCCTATTAGATTTTCAGGCAAGCCTTTTTCATCCATTCTTTTTGAAAGAAATTTTGAGGTCAAGACATACTAGGTGTTCCTCCAATTGGCATGAGGTATCCTTTCTGTAGACAATTTCTGTGAATCAGTTACCAAGGTCTGAAACCTTCTGAGTTGGATGGTTTTTTAAGGGCCAGTCCACAGCTGTGGATAATTTTGTTCCATCAAGTATTTGTAAATTTTGATGCCAAGTGGTTGGCTCTCTCATTAGGCTAATGCTCAATTTTCTCTTCCTGCTCTTCCATTCTGTTGAATATGGTATTGTTCCAACATGATTTTTTGTATTCCTTTTTCTTCAAAAAGAATGGTGAGAGTCTTATTAATGAATTTTCTCTTTCTTTTTCAGCAGAATTCTAATGGAAAACAGCCAAGGCATTTGAATTCATTTAAAATAAATAAATTTTATGGTTTCAACTGTTTCTCTTTTGTTTCTGATTGGAATTCAACCAATTTATCCACTGTATTTCTTGACAAGAGTGAGTGAATATCTAAATTCCCCTTTTTCTATGGAATTGATAGTTCCAATAAGGTCTGTTTGATGTTTCTAAGGAGCCTTTGAGCTTTTTGGCAGTATTCTTTCAAGGTTTCCCTGTTAATTTTTCTCTTTTCACAGATATTGCATGAGAAAACTTTCTTTAATTTGGTAGGAATGCAAGACTCAAGATATTTTTCCATAAAAGAGATGCTGGCATTTCCTAGTTCTAGGTGAAGGTTTCATATTCAATCTGTAGTAGATACATAAATTTAATTGGAGTTTATGTTGATGTGTAGTATATTTTATGCTATTTTCCCCTTGAAAAAATCTGAATCATTTATTTTTAGCTGGAATTTTCAAGGTTAATTCTTATGATTCACCATAAGTTGCACTCCTTTGCTTAGGAAGGCTCCCATTAATAAAGCATTTAGACTTGCATTGGTATTCCAGGCTGAATCTTTAAGGAGCAGGTTGCTAGTGGTTGCATTGAGACCAACATTTCCTCATCCCTTGATTGATATTGAGGAACTAGGTCTTCCTATCTTTATTTTTTTCCCACCATCTTTGGATGTGAAGGACTTTAGTAGTCCTATTTCCTTGATCATATAAATGGATCATCCTTAATCTAAGATTAAGAAGGATTGTTTCTTGGGGAGAATATTTTAAAAAGAGTGGAAAAAGGAGAAAAAATTGGATATTTACTCCATCTTCCTTTTTTTTTCTGGTTTTCATGATCTTTACCCTTTTGGTTTGATTTCTGGGAATTTGATATAGCATTTTTCTAGTGGTTGAATCTGAACTTCAGTATTATGCATTCCATTTTTGCAATCAGGATATTTTGAGTAGATTTTCATATCCATTTGTTATGTAGGTGGCAAGTCTTTCATGTTAGCATTGTTTTCACTTTTATATGGAGTTAGGTTATCCAGAAATTGCTCCACCATTTTTCTTTGTTTCCATGCAGGATTTGAAAGGCTATACTTTTTAGATTCAAAGTTAATTTGAATATAATTAGACATGGAAGAATGCTGGAAGGTAATTCTATTGTGACTTTGGTCAAGTTTTTGAGGTTTGGTCAAATTCTGGTGAGAAATTTATTCATTTTATCTTTTCTGAAGGGAAGATATAGGAAGGAAGTGATAATCCTTTCACAATATGCTGATTTGGAAAATGAAAAGTCATTTTTTTGTGGAAATACAGATTTCTTGTGTTAAAAATTTTTTCTGGTTTGATTATATATGTGAAATTGGATTGTTCAAGTTTTTCTAGAAGAAAGGAGGCCATATATTTATTTATCTTTGGATATAAGGCTTTTTTTTATTCAGCATATCAAATAATTATCCTCATTCAATTGGGGATTTCATTTAAAATGCTTTTCAAGAGTAATAATACTCATTGTGCTGTTTCCCCCTTTTGCTGGTGTATGAGATCCATTGGCCATTTTCTGGATAATTTGCTTTTGAAAATTTTAAATAGATGACTTGATAAAATATAACCATTATTTATTTCAGGGAATCAGAAAAAAGACAATTTATTATGAGGCATTAATTCACAATATAAGGCATGGATATGAAGATGATATCTGAGACTGGAACCCAAAAAGAACAATTCTGGTGAGAAAATACTGTCAGCTGTTCATGGAGGAGAAATTAAATCAATCCAACACAACTTGAATTTAATAATAGCAACAGATGTTTGGCTTGAATTTTTGGTTGAAGAAGAGAAGAGTATTTTTAAAAAAAATGAATTTGGTCTTCTGAGCTTAGTGTCACACAAACACCCCACGTACTATAGGGAAATATTGTATGATTGTGAGCGCAAAAGGAAAGCTGAGTGCAAGGGCAAGTGTAAGGTAGCAAAGGCTAACTGCAAGTGCAAACTTTTGGTAGAGTAACTTAACACACAGCAAGAGGGATGAATGATCCAATGGAAGGAAACCAAACCCAAGGCCAATGTGATGACTTGATTTAGAAAATTCAAGAACATATGAAATTAACTTACTGAGGAAACAACTCCCATGCAAGCGGAGTAGCCTTTATAAGGTAATCCAAAATGACTAGATAGAACCTGATTGATGGTCAACTACAGTTTTGAGCAATGAGGAAATGAATTACATGGACAGATCACGAAATGAAATAAAATTATGAATTGTTTCCAAGGCCTTAGCGTAAGTGCAAGACAATTGGGGACAAATGTATTGGGATTTAACAGTTGAGACATGAGGGAGTGACGTCAGAAGCAATTTGAATATGAAGATGTCTTTTATGCAGGGTAAGGGACTAGTCCATTTGCAAAATATACAGTTAAGATGGCTTGACTAGCGTGAGTGCAAACTAACAAGAGCATGTGACTGGAAATGGGAACCCAAGGGTTATTGATACCCAGGGTGAAAAGGCGGAGCCCAAATGGATGGTTGACCAAGGTAGAGTTGACTGCAAGGTTTGCAAGTGGATGCTGAGTAAGTTGCCAAGAATGGAAGGTGGTTATGCAAACTAGAGTTGATAAGAAGAAGGCACAATTGATTTTTTGCTCCTATTTTTTAACGCTTATAGACTGAGGTAGATGGTACTGAGGAAAAGAGTATGTCAAAGTTGGAGGACAATAACCCTTTAGCTCAAAGCATGACAGTTGCCTGGGTATAAAGAAGCAAGCTCCTGCAAGCGTTCAGACAGTTTTCCCATCAATTCCAAAGTCGTTAAAATTACTGTATACCCATTAATCATTACTTATTTTCTTTAAATAGATTCATAATTAATTTTTTTGTCATTTTCATTCCACCGTTGCAAAAACTGCATCCAACAAAACAAGCAATTTGTCCCTAGTACAGCCACGCGAGGTATCCAAGACAAGTGCAAACAATGACGTTTGTGCAAGGTTGCTTGTACATTCCCTATAAGTAGCAAGCCGGTTGTAGATGTCCCAGAAGCATCCAGAAGGGAGGTGCAAAGTCAAAGGTCCACGCTGCAAGTCAATTATCATATACCGCCAGTGCCAGAGATTGAGTTCTTAGGTATTTGGAACCCTGGTAAGTTGAGGCTTAGAGACTAACAATAAGTAAAAAATAAAGGAAACAGAAATGGAACTAATATAATCTTTTTGATGTAGTACTGCCACAATTCCAACTTTATACCACCAATATGCCTCCGCCACCACCTCCTTATACTGGGTCAATTGGGTTGGAAGTGCAAAGTGAGGTGCAAGCCAACTAAACGCAAACAATCAAAGAGGCAAGGGAAGAAGGAATGGCTGGTGGAACCGGAGCAAAGGGAGGAAAATGAGGAAGAAGGAAAAAGAATAGAAGGAAGGAGTGGAATGGAACGGGAGGTGGAGGAATGGGATGGAACAGAAATAAATGAGGTGGAAGGCCAAAATGAGGGGAACCAAGTGCAAGTCAAACAATAAATTAAAACCAATGCAAGATGATTGACTGGCAATGTGGGAGAAGGTTCTTCAAGGGGCCAAAGGAAGAGAGCTCAGAAGGAACTCATGGAGGAAGGTGGAGGGAATACCCAACCAAAGAGGGTTTGGACTGCAAAGTGCAAGGAGATCTTTGAAAGACATCTGGTGACGCAAGTGATGATCTTGGAAGATTGTCTTCTTTGGCGGACAAAAAGGATATGGAAGAGTTCAGGTCAATGGTACAGGAATTGAATGAGAATTGTGAGGAAGCCAAAAGAGAAATAAAGGATAATCTGTAGAAATGTATATTTTTTTTATTATTATTATTTTATTGTTATTATTATATGTATATATATATATATTTTTTTTAAGGAAAATAGGATTTTTATTTCAAAATAAAATGTGAAAGGATAAAATTTGTGAAAATAAAATAAAAAGGGAATGGTTCTGAGAAAGGGGAAGGAAATGAAATAAGGAAATGGGATGAGATTAATGGGAAGGAATGGGATGGAAGTGTGGAATGGGATGGAAGAAATGGAATGGAATGGGAGCTACAATTGGCAAGGTTTGCAAGGGTAACTTTCATGGAAGTCTTGAACCAAATTGGGAGAGCTGCAAAGGTGATGGGCTGGTTCCCACAAGGTGCAATCTTTGTCAGACTGGAAGCCAGTCCATTCAACAATGTATTGAAGATTTCCTTTGCATAAACTTGAATCCAGGATACAGCTTACTTCCCATTCTAACTGATTGTGGACTCAGACAGGTTCAGGAGGGGGATGAGTCTTTCCCGGGTATAGGACTTGAGCTGGCTCTAGGAGAGACACGTGAAAGACCGGGTGGATACCTTTCCATTTTGCAGGTAAGGTAAGTTTAAAGGCGTTAGGGGATACAATTGATTCAATTTTGAAGGGGTCAAGCTTTCTTTCAGAGAGTTTAAGAGTTGGGCAAGTACTGCAAATATTGCAATCATTGAGCCATACCCAATCTCCTACTGCAAATGTTGGGGCCAAAGTACAAAGACAATCTGCTTGTTCCTTGTAGCGCTGGTTTGCTGCTTCAAAGTTGGTTCAAAGTTGAAATTGAAGAAATTGGATGTGGTTAAGGTAATTGGTAGCAGGCTGAGAATGTGCTACCTGAATGGAAGAGAAAGTTGGATTTCTACCATAAAGAGCCTGGAAGGGCAACTGTTTGATGGATGAATGAGTGGAGTTGTTGTAGGCAAATTTGGATAATTGGAGCCATTGTGAAAATTCTTCCTATTGGTAGGATACGTACATTCAAAGATAATGTTTGAGGATCTGATTGATTTTCTTGGTTTTCCCATCTGTTTCCGGGTGGTATGCCGTTTATAGATTGCAAGTGATCTTCAAATGTTGACACAGCAAGGTCCAGAATCTAGAGACAAACAAACATCCACAATCACTAATAATTTTATCAGGGAGAGCATGTTTCAAGAATAAATATTCTATAAATAAATTATCTAAGTCTTCAGAAGAGGACATCACATTACTGCAAAGAAATAAAGCCATATTTGGGGAGAAATCTACTACTACTAAAATAGCATCATAACCACTAGAAATAGGTAATTGCAAAATGAAATCCATAGAAAGCAAGTTCCAAGAAATTGGTGCAATTGGAAGTGGCTGAAGCAGCCCATACTGCCAGTGTTTCAAGGACTTTTTCCAATTGCAATCATAGCATGCGTTAACATAGTCTTTTACTTCATTGGTCATACCAGGCCAATAGAATTCTTGTTCAATCAATTGGTAGGTTTTATCCTGCCCATAATTACCATCAAGCGGAGAATCATGCCTTGAATTGAAGATATCTAAATTAATGCAAGGGTTATCTGGTACTACTATACAATTTTTATAAACTAAATAATCATTTTTGTCAATACTATAATCACTATCTAATAAGTTTGCATTTTTGCAAAGTTTGCTACACTTGAGGTTTTTGAGCTGAGATTGTTGTAGTTCAGAAGCTAGATCTCAAAGGTGAGTGATGATCAAACTGAGTTTGGCAGACTGGGTTGAGAAAAGTGTCCTAACATTTTCAGGATTGTTGTTGGCAAAGGTGCTCCCCCCTCCTGGGTAAACATTGTCCCAACGTGACAAAGCATCAGGTACTACCACTTGTTTCCCAGGACAGTACAAGATTTTAAAGTTGAACTTGGAGAGGTATTTGGCCTAACATGCCCTTCTGCATGTAAGGACTTTTGAGCTCATGAAATATTTCAAAGAATTGTGATAAGTTAAGACCTCAAAAGGTTCCATAAGACTCAAAAGGTATGAATGCCATTTTTTCAAGCAAAAAAAAAAATGCAAGAAGTTAGTTCCTTTTCATGAATCTTGTAATTAAGCTCTGCAGCAAGCAATTTGCAAGACTCAAAAGCCACAGGATGAAAAAGAGAAGAAGAGGAGGAAAACTGCAAGATTACTCCTGCAATTGCATAGTTGCTTTCATCTGTTTTGACAATAGTGCAAGCTAGCTCATTAAAGTGAGCAAGTATTGGAGCAGTGGTGAATGCTTTCTTTAGAGCTTCAAACTCCAAAGCAGCTTGTTCTGTGAAAAGAAAATGAGTTTCTTTTTGAAGAAGGTTAGTAATCTTCATGGTCTTCTTGGAATAATTCTCAATAAAACTCCTGTAAAAATTACTGAAACCAAGTAAAACTTGAAGGCATTTAACAGAGGAAGGTGGGGGCCAGTCCAATATGCTCTGGCTTTTGGCTGGATCCATTGATAGTCCTTTCTGCAAGACTATGACACCTAAAAATTAAAGAGAAGGAGTATGAAATTTGCACTTAGAGGCTTTTGAAAACAGTTAATTCTGGCAAAGTGGCTGCAGCACCCCTTGCACATGTGCAATTTGATCCTCAAGAGTTTTTGAGTAGAATAGTATATTTTCAAGGTACACCAAAAGATATTTCTCTATGAGGTTAGAAAAAATGTCATTGAAAAAATGTTGAAAAGTAGAAGGAGCATTGCAGAGGCCGAAGGGCATGATGGTATACTCATAAATGCCAGACCTTGTTCTCATTTCAGTCAAATACTCATGACCTTTTGCAATGCAAACTAGGTTATAGGCGCCTTGAAGGTCTAACTTTGAGAAATAAGCAGCTTCATGGAACAGGGTGAGGAGGTGCAACATAGGCAGTACTGGGTAGGCATTCTTCTGGTTTACCTGGTTCAGTTTCCTATAGTTGACACAAGGGTGAAGTCCACCATCTTTCTTTGGAACAAATAAGACAGGTGAACCAGTGTTTGAATTTCTTGGTCAAAGAAATCCTTTTGATACATTTTCTGCAATGTATTCTTGAAGCACGGTTGATTCCTGCTTTGAGAGAGAGTAGACTGGTCTGGGTGCTGGAAGTGGGCCAGTAAGTTTGATCTTATGATTGCAAGAAAAGAATGGAGGAAGTTTATCTACTTTTACAGCTGAAAAGACATCAGCAAAGTCATGATAAACAGAAGTTAAAGACTCTCAAATGATTTCTAAATCTTCAATCTCATCATCTTTGAGCATGGGATTCAAAGTGCTTGCATGATTCAAGAGGATTAGGGAGCTCAAAATACACCATTTGGTTGGTGCCTGTTTCTCTTCAAAGAAACAAGGAAGAGGTAAGTCAGGCAAATAAGCAATAACTCCTGAATCTGAAGAGGGAAATTGGGAATGAAGGTCAGGATATTGCAAATCTCCTGGCAGAAAACTTTCATCCAACTTAATGACAGTGTCAGGTAGGCTGTTTAATTCCTGTTTGATGGAAGGGTTAGTTTCCTGGGGTTGCAAGGTTTGAAGTTTAATTACTCCTTCTTGCCAATTCACATGCAGATTCCAGTGGGATAGGAAATCATGGCCTAGAATGGTATCATCCATTCCGGGAATATCCAAGACAAATAAATCCCATTCAAAGCTGGGGAAATTGTAAAATGCAAAGGTCCATTTTGCCTTTTGGGAAATCTAATGAGACAGCTCAGTTGCACTACTTACTAGATAGATATGGAACTTATCTATCTTGGAATGCGTAAGGTTTTTGGAAGTGGCAAAAGATTCACTTATAAAAGAAATATTGGTGCCAGAATCAATTAAAACTCAATAAGGAGAGTTTTTGGAATGGAAAAGGACAAATCTTGAACTTAGAGCACCTAGTGTCTTGCAAGTTTGAATATTGACTTGCTGTAATTTAGATAATGTGTAGCCTTCCTTGCAAGTTTCAGGAAAACTAAAAGCTAATTTTTTGACTTTTTAGCTGCTTTGCACAACTATTGACATCATGTTTACCTCCACTACATACATAACCCATTCTTTTCCCTCCTTAACCGTTCCTCATTCCGGAGCATCCCAGTTTCTTTATCCAGGAACTTTGGAGTTTTGGCAACGGGTTTTCCTTTTGGGTTGGAGTGCAAGGTTGGATTTGGTCTGAATTTCTTTGGATTCTTCAAAGATTTTTTTGAGGATTTGTCAATCTTTGGAGTTGAAGTTGATGGTCCATGGCCATTTTGTCAAGAGTGGTTCTTGTTGTGATAACCATTATCAAGCTCAATCACCTGGTTGATTAACTGCTGAAGGGAGGTTGTCTTATGTCCCCTAACTGTGAGTTTTTTGATTAGGCGTGCCGGTAAACCTTTTCAAAAATGAAATAAAAGGGATGTCTTTTTCCATTGGATGCAAGACTGCAGAGTTCAAAAATTGGAAATATAAACGGAGGCTCTACTATTTTCCTTGATGACTAGATTATTGAGTTTGTATTTGGTGTTTAAAACTTCATTAGGGTTGCCAAACAGGGTGAGCAACTGTTGCTTGAACTTGTCCCAATTGTTGAGAATACAAGTGGGACTAGTGTTGTCTAATAGTTTGAGGTAAGGTTTGAACCACTGCAAGGCTCTTCAACCAAGGAAGGAGGATGCATACATAACTCTAGGTCTATCAGTAGGGAAATTGTAAGGATTGTTTGAGAAGATAATTTTGCAGGACTGTAGGTAGGATCTAAGCTTATGAGGGTGTTCCCCAGTAAAGTTATTAGGCTGTTTCATGCCCAAAGTGCAAAAAATAGGACCGCTCGGACCAGATTGCAAGGCAGTTTGGTTAGTGCCTGGATCAGAGTTGTGAGTAAGGTTGAAGCACCAGGTTTGGGAGCATTAGTGCAAGCCCACAATCTACTGCAATTCAAGGTTTAATTGGAAGAGTCTTTGATTTCTTTGAGAGGTTCCACTTCTTCCGGCCAGGGAGCAAGGGGATCATCAAAAGGTTCAACCAAATGGGATTTAGAAGAATGGACAGGATCTAAAGGTTGTCTGGCCTAAGAAACACTGGATCTCCCTACCCAATGGATATCATAATTTTAAGGGGTGAGGGAAGCCTTTTCAGTTGAGCAAGTATGTGACATTGTAAAAGAAATCTATTATAGGTTGAAAATCTACAATAGATGAGTTGAGTTAGTTAATTTACTGTCACACTACCACCCACGTACTATAGGGGAATATTAGATGATTGTGAGCGCAAAAGGAAAGCTGAGTGCAAGGGCAAGTGCAAGGTAGCAAAGGCTAACTGCAAGTGCAAACTTTTGGTGGATTAACTTAACACACAGCAAGAGCGATGAATGTTCAAATGGAAGTAAACCAAACCCAAGCCCAATGTGATGACTGGATTTAGCACATGCAAGAACGTATGAAATTAACTAACTGAGGAAAAAAACCCCAGGCAAGCGGAGTAGCCTTTATAAGGTAATCAGAAATTACTAGATACAACCTGATGGATGGTCAACTAAAGTTTTGAGCAATGAGGCAATGAATGACATGGACAGAGCACAAAATGAAATAACAGTATGAATTGTTTCCAAGGACTTAGCGTAAGTGCAAGACAATAGGGGACAAATTTATTGGGATGTAACGGTTGAGACATGAGGGATTGACTTCAGAAGCAATGCAAATATGAAGGTGTAGTTTATGCAGGGTAAGGGACTAGTCCATTTGAAAACTATACAGTTAAGATGGCTTGACTAGCGTGAGTGCAAACTAGCAAGAGCATGTGACCAGAAATGGGAACCCAAGGTTTATTGATACCCAGGGTGAAAAGGCAGAGCCCAAATGGATGGTTGACTGAGTTAGTGTTGACTGCAAGGTTTTCAAGTGGACGCTGAGTCAGTTTCTGAGAATGGAAGGTTGTTATACAAGCAAGAGTTGATAAGGGGAAGGCACCATTGATGTTGTGCTTCTAGTTTTTCAAACTTATAGACTGAGGTAGATGGTACTGAGGAAAAGAGTATGTCAAAGTGGGAGGACAATAACCCTTAAGCTCAAAGCATGACACTTAGTAAGCAACCCTGGGACTTTCTGAAGGATTATGAGTTCAATTCTGAAAATATTGAGGGTTATTTTGATGACCCATCACAACATGCATTGAATTCTTATTTACAAGCTTTTGATTCCTTCCAGATGGGGTTGAAATGAGATGATTGAGGTCATTTGATGAGGTGGTGATGAGTTGAGAGAGATTTTTGGAACCAAAAAAATGAAGTTGAATTACATTGTAGAGAGTCTGATTAATTTTCAACCTTGCACATACATGGAGGTCATTTTGCTGAATTTGGAGCTTCATGTGAATTTGGAGTGTCCACAAACATAGCAATTACCTGCACATATTGAAGAAATCTTTCAGACAAAAGGATTAATTTAGTAAGGTCCTCCAAAATTCTCAACACTTTTTAAGTGGATTGGGTGTGTTAAAATAAATTATTTAAATTAACCTATTATTCAAAATATTTTTTTAAAAAATCCTCATAGATAGTTTACTTATCAATTTCATGTCATCTCTCAGCCAGGAATGCTTCCCTTACCCCTTTAAATTATTATATAATTTTGTTAGGGAGACCAAGTAGCTTAAGAGCTCAAAAAACTTCAGATGCAGCTCCTTCTCCTTGTTCTCCATCTGGTGGACCCTTCAAAAGCCCTCTGTATTTTGGTAGTCCTCCTGAGGCCTTTAAGATACCCTCAAAAAATCTCAAACTCCCAAGTTTCTTCAAATTCTTCTCCAAAGCAAGGTTTATCCATTGGCTTGCAGAGATTCTAATGCCAATCCTGGAACAAAACCACTCATTACCACATTAATAAAAGCTTTAAACCAAAATTCTTTAGCTTTGGGTGGTTGTGGCTCAATTTTTCCAACCCCAGGAATGAGTTATCTTGATCACTTTGTGTGCTAGCACCCTCTAAAATTAGAGCTTACTTTAAATCTTGTAAATTTATCTTCTCAAAAAGCCCAAATAATTTCCAAAAAAAACCAAAACAAATTCATGTAGGCCTCTTCATTATTTGGAGGCTGGGAAGCAAAATGGTTTAAACCATACCTCAAGTTACTCAATAATCAAATTCCAATCTTAATTCTAAATAAGTTGGAAACCCGTGAGCATCAAGTCTTCACTCTATTTGGAAATACCAAAGATTTGTGAAATTTGGAGTAAAACTCAAATAATTTGATAATGAGGATAAAGTGAGGATTCTGTTTATATTTTAATCTTTATGTATTTGCAGTCTTTTTTCCAATTAAACAAGGCCAAATTATTATTTTGTTTTAAAAAATCTTCCCAGGGTGCCATAAAAAGCAGCTTGTTTTTGCAGGACACCAGATCATTATTCTTCAGCAGCTAATTGACTGGGTGATCAAGCTTGATAATAGCTTCCAAGAAAGACACCTTCAAAAAAGAAATGATCATTGACCTTTTGTTTCAAGTTTTACATCCCAAAAATCTTCAAAGAAACATTCAAAGAATCCAAATAAATCAGAGAAGAATCAAAACAGACAAACTGGCTCCAAAAAGGGCAAAGATGTCAAAATTCCAAGCTTCCAGGACAAGGAAACTGTGGTTATTTGGAGTGAGGAACAGGTAAGGAGGGAGAAAGAATGTTTGTGTATGTATTTCAAAGGAAAGAATGATTTGGAAAATTTTCCTAGGCAGTTAGTGCATAAAGCAGCTCAAATTACAAGAAAATAGCTTTTACTTACCTTGATACTTTCAAAGAGAATTACACATTATCTAAATATTTATCAGTAAATCTCCAAAACTTCAAGAATAGCCATACTCCTTGTTTTAGATTTTTCCTTTTCCACTCAGACAATAATCCTTACAGTGTACTACTGAATTTGGGAACTAAAATTTCTTTCATAAGCCTAGCATTTTTTCTTTCCAAAAATCTTATGCATTTCAAGATAGAAAATTTTCCCATATACTCAGTAATTAGTGAATCTGAGCCATCTCATTCAGTTTACTATAAGTCAAAATGTACTTTTTTGATTTACAATATCTCCTTCTTTTAATGGGATTTATTTTTCCTAAAAAAAAATCTGCCATGAATGAAACAATCCTTGGCCACAACTTTCTAGTGTGTTGGAATCCTGATGTGAATTACATTCTCTGTCTCAAATAAACCAGGGATTTTAAAGCCTACCTGACACTTTCATTTATTTGGATTTCACTTTTCCGCCAGAATGTTTGAAATATCTTCAATTCCAGTCCCAAATACCCTCTTCAGTTCTTGGATTAATTTATTATACTTCTGACTTAGCTCTTTTTTGCTTCTTCAGAGAGAACAAGGTGCCTATCAAAAGGGGTATTTCAAGCTCCCTGATCCTCTTGCATAATTCTAGTAATTTAAAACTGGTGCTCAAATATGATGATAAGATTGAAGATTTTGAAATCATTCAAGAGTATTTTGTTCTTGTTTTTCAAAACTATGCTGATGTCTTCTGAGCTGTAAAATCTAATCAAATTCCTCCATCCCTTCCTTATGAAAACAAAATCAAAATCACTGGTCCACTTATTAAAACAGCTCCTGTTCACTATCTCTCAAAGCAAAATTTGCATTGCTTCAAGAATAAATTTCAGAAAATTTACCAAAATTATATCTTCAACAAAGCAAGTCCAAAACTGGCTTTCCAGTAATTTTTTGTTCCAAATGAATATTGAAGCCTTTTTCTCTTTGTTGATTATAAAAAAACTGAATTAGATAAACCAGAAGAATAAATTTCTGGTCCCACCTATTTTGAATCTCCTAACTATCTTCCATGGAACTACTCATATATCAAAGTCAGAAGTTCAATAAAATTATAATTTGATTTTCATATCAAAATTTCACAAGTATTTAACTGATATTAAAAATAGTTTTGGCAGCTATTAGTTTACTGTTATTCCCTTTAGGATATTTAATTCTCCTTCTAATTTCCAACAATTTTTCAATTAAATTTTCTCAGATCTTTTAGAAAAGTAAATTTTGTATATATTGATGATGTACTGGCCTAATCAAAGAACCTTTAATTTCATATTGAAAATATTGACAAATCTTTGGAGAAAATTTGGAAAAACAATATTTTTACTAAAATTTTACAATGGAATTTTCACACAAACACTATCAAATTATTTTTTTTATTAATTTCAAAAGAAGGTATCTCTATAGACCCAGCAAAATTCAAATGCATTCTGGACTGGTTGGAACCATCTTTGGTTCACAATTTACAAATTCCCCTTGGTCTTGGTAAATTTTATTGGAATTTCATCCATAAATACTCAAATAATATTCTTAATTTAGCTAATTGACTCCAAAAAGATACCCCATTCATTTTCAAAAATCAGGCTGCTTTGTATTTCAAATCTTTCAAAACAGCCTTCACCAAGGCACCTATCATTTTGAATTTTAACAAAATATTTTGCAATATTTTCAAAAAAGATGCAAGCAACTATTCTATTGCAATTTTCATTTCCCAATTTTAAACTTCCTTTGAATAACTTCCACCTGGTATATTTTGAATCTAGCAAATTTTGGATTTTCAAAATCAATTAATTAATTCAACAAAAGGATCTCCTTGCAATTTTAAAATTTTTGGAGAGATGGAATTCAAACCTTCAAAGTCTCAGGGAATCCTTTTAGGTCTTAAATGACAAAAATTCTCTGAATTATTTTATGAGTACAAAATTTCTTACATATATCCAGGCACGAGGGGTGGAATACCTCTCCAAATTCAACTATACCATAACATAATTCCCTGGGAAATATGCAGTAGTCACTGATGCTTTATTACATTTGTAAAAAATTTATCCCATGGGGGGAGCACCATTTCCAATAAATTTCCTGAAAAAATTTGAACACTCTTCTCCAATCAGTCTGCTGAACTCAGTTTGATAATCACTGAAATTCAAGAAAAAGCCTCAAAAACCTTCATTTCTCAATCAAACAATCCTTGCTCTATCAAAATGCAAAATAAATCATCTTTTAATTTGGACTACTTGATTGAAAAAAATGGTTATTGGTTTCAAAAAGACCATATAGTAGTACCCAAAAATCCCTTTCTTAAATTAGTAATCTTGAAATCCTTGAATAACCCTCTGCTTCCTGGTGATGATTTTCAGGATAAAACTTATTGGTTGATTTCAAAAGATTACCATTTGCCTGGTATGAAACATGAATCAAAAGGCTATTTTAGAATGCTCTATGGTTTAAATTGTAACAATTCCTTGAATCACCAGGACTATTGGCTTTTCCAGCCACTCCTAATCATGCCTAATGCAGTGCTTACTTTGGAAATTTTCCTGATTTCACCTTGTTGGAGCCAATTAAAAGAGAGCCCTCTAAAGCTGCAGTTTCAACCAGTGGGGATTTATATGTATATATATATATATGGGTGATGTTAAATTCACGGCTCCAGTCGTGTGGGAGCTGTGTACAGGGCTCCAGACTTGTGGGAGCCATGTACAGGGCTCCAGGCTTGTGGGAGCCATGTAGGGCCTCACACAGCCTGTGGGAGTTGTGTAGGGCCCATACACTACTCCATATAATTTATTATTTATTATATATAATTTATTATTTATTATATATAATTTAGTATTTATTATATATAATTTATTATTTATTATTATTTATTATTTATTATTTATCATTTATTTTTTATTATTTATTATTTATTATTTATTATAAATTATATATAATTTATGGGTGATGTTAAATTCATGGCTCCAGTTGTGTGGGAGCTGTGTAGATGGCTCCAGGCGTGTGGGAGTTGTGTAGGGGCCCATACACTACTCCATATAATTTATAATTTATTATTTATTATTTATTATTTTTTATTTTTTATTTATTGTTTATTGTTTATTTTTTATTATTTATTATTTATTATATGTAATTTATTATTTATTATTATTTATTATTTATTATTTATTATCTATTATTTATTATTTGTTATATATAATTTATTATTTATAATTTATAATTTATAATTTATAATTTATAATTTATTATTTATTATTTAGTGGAGGATACACAACTTGATTTTGGTTGTTTAGCGTGCCGTACAACTCAAATGGGAGTTGTAGCATGCCACACATCCCATTTGAGCCGTGTAGCATGCCACGCGGCCCATTTGAGCCATGTAGAATGCCACACAGCCCATTTGAGCCGTGTAGCATGCCACATGGCTCATTTGAGTCTTGTAGGGTGCCACATGGCCCATTGAGCCGTGTAAAGGGCTCAAAGAGCTGTGTACAGAGCCGTTTACACAACTCTGCAGCTGTTAATTTAACATTACCCATAATCTCTTATTTATAATTTATTATTTAGTGGAGGCTACACAACTTGATTTTAGTTGTTTAGCGTGCCATACAACTCAAATGGGACGTGTAGCATGCCACACAGCCCATTTGAGGCGTGTAGCATGCCACACAGCCCATTTGATCCATGTAGCATGCCACATGGCTCATTTTAGCCGTGTAGGGTACCACACGGCCCATTGAGCCGTGTACACAACTCAAAGAGCCATGTACAGAGTTTTGTACACGGCTCAATGAGCTGTGAATTCAAAATTACCCTATATATATATATACCAGTGTTAAATATTAAACACCTCCTGCTCCCATGACATATATCCTTGGATCTAGTGAGTGAGCATAAGTAGATACAAAGATAAAATATAAAATATATATATAATGGTCTTCTATTACTGGCTGTTGGAATAAATGACTGGGTAAACCAGGACCACTGTTTTGATTTCAATCAAATGAATAAATACAATCAATGAAAAAAATCATGTGAAGAAAGTGATGAAAGAAGTGAAAAACTGTGAAAATTATGGCCAGAAATTACCTTAGGCAAATGAGAAGTATATAAATAAAAAGAAATTCTGGATAACTTGTGTCTATAATAAGGCTAATAGGCTCTCACAATGGGGAAATACATTGGATGATTGATTGGATGAATTCAAATGGATTATTGGAAAAAATCAGGGAGAAGATCTCCTTAAGTCCAAAATATTGCCCTTTTGTGGGGCCATGATCCAACAAGATAAAGGGCAAAAATTCTTCCCCAAAACAGCTCTACAGGCTCTACAAGCCTTCTTACTTAGTCTTGTCTTAATCATTGCACATGGAATTAGTCCCTGAACCCTTTTGACCAGACTGTTGTTGTTTTTTTTGGTGTTTCCACCCTTACAGGACTGAACCGGCCACTTTGCTGTTCAAATACTTGGCTGGTTGTCTGTTACAATGGGTTTGGTTACATCAATTACCTCACTCACATGGCCAGTTACCTCATGCAACCAGCCTCTGGCCTCACATATGGGCCAGATGAGACCCAGAAATTACCTGAGTCTGGTCTCAAACCCACAAAGGGGGGGTGTAAACAGTGTGGTAAAAGAAAGTGTGCTGCTAATACTATCCGCAAGAATCCCGCTCTGTTCTGCAATTCAATCAATTCTCTTTGCTAAAATGCCCAACCCTTGAAAATTACCTTAGGAAAGCTGCCTCTGAAAAGATGATAACCACAACCCACAATGCTTGGGATAAAATTACTAAATTCCCTCTTTGTTTTTTTTTATAACTCTGAGCCTATCAGACTCTTCTTTAAATATTATGCAATGATATAATAATAATAGGTAAATAAGTACTCTGAAATGAGATCTACACTTTGATTTTCTTCTTTTAAACTCAAAAAATATACTCCAATGGTATATATATATATATGATTTTTTCTCCCCCCTCCCAAAAGCTAGAAAGAAAAACACCCCCTTTTATATATTCCGCAAAAATTTATCTCCAAAACAAATTAAAACTACAGAATTTCTTCCTCTTCACTTCTTTCCCCATGATTTCCACTATTATTCTGATCACTATCACTCATCATCTGCTTAGAAAATCTGTCTGCATGCATTAGTTGTAGCATTACCTGAAATCTCCAAAATCCCTAATAGTCAATTATTCCCCAATATGCATTACTAATGAAATATCACCAACAATCTTCCTTAGCCAATCCCCATCAATCCTGAATATTTCATAGCAAAAGATCCCAACATTCTTCCTTAGTGGATCACCATTGATCCTGCATACTTCATATCAAAAGATCTCCAACAATCTTCCTTAGCAGCAAAATATCCCCAAAAAACTTCCTTAGCAGATCCCCTTTGAAATGCATGCTGCATCATTGACTTTTGCATTCTATTTTCCAAAAGATCACATACCCTTCCACAGCTCCCATTGCATACCCCAAAGCCAACCCTTGGATGCATAATCAATAGCTCCACTCACTTGCTTCTGCATTATAACAATAGAATCCCAAATCCATAGCTGTGGAACACGGATGATTATCTTTGTCACAACTTTTATACTCTTCAAAAGGCAAAATTCTGAATCAGCTTCACTATTTTTCTGTGTATCCTGCATCTGCCCACCTGCTGGGCCTTTGTCTTCCTCTTCCAGAGTAGGCAATCAGGAAAGCCCAGCTTCTCTTCATATTGTGCTGCAGAGCCTGCGCCCACAAATTTCTGAGCCTTTTGTTCAAATTTCAGTCCTGAGCCTACTTGCATTTTTGTCTATAAATAACCACCACACCAGTGGACATGCACCCCCCCCCCCCCCCTCCCCTCTTTTGTACCTAGGGGACCAGAAGGGGTAGTCAAATCCCCCGCTGGTTTCCTGAAACAAGTTTTTCCCCGGGCAGACCAAAGTCTAAGATTCTTATTATAATAATCACGTGATTAATGGCTTTAGTCTCACCTTTTTATTGAAAATTCCACCCCTATAACTCAACTTTTTCAGCAATTTTAAGGCCTCAGGAAATCCCAATAGGCTCAAAATTCACCCATTATTTCAGTTATTGAAGTTACCCTGAAATTAACCACTCACAAATTAAGTTATTCCTCTCTTCTCTAGATGGTTTGCTACCCAAGCCCATCCATACCACATATTTTCTGGATAATATTTCCCTTATTCCAAGGTCTCAAATAACCGGCTGCAGGGATTAGAAGTTTAATCCCCTGAAGATAGGTGTTAAAGATACCCATTATTTGATTGATTGTTTAAACAGTCTACCCTTCTACCACACTAAACCACTTTTTTCATTTCCTTTTTTCAGATAATTACAGATTATTGATGCACACAACCTTGAATAATCTTTTTATTCTATCACCATCACCTCTAGTAGCAAAAGGATTTGAAATTTCCAGGCATCTATTAGGCTGAAAATTTGGATAAAAGGAAATATTACAATAACAATAATTTTTTAGAAACAGAAAAAAATCTTAAAGAGACTGAAACTGAGAAAGGTTCAAGAGTTCAAGTTTGATTTTCTGGTCTGAAAAGTGAGGTTTAGATCTAATTTACAGTCCTGTTGATGAGAGGAGAAAATTCCTGAGGAATTTGGGTAGAGTTTTGAATTTCATTGTAGCAATATCAGGAATAAAGTAACAGATTAAATAAAAATATTCAAATTAGCAGAAAAATAAACAAACAAAAAATAACAAAAGAACTTTAATAGACCTTATAATCATCATCTCAACTTTTTCCCCAGCACGATCTTCTTTCAGACCTTGTTTTCAATTCAGTGAATTTTTTTTTTTAGAATTACATCTAAATTTATTTTTTTTAATTTTAAGGCCTTTGTCATAAATTAAGTAATTTTTTGATGGAATTTCACATCTCCATATTTTTTGAATAATATGGGAAATCCAAAAATATTCTTTAAAACATTCTTTCAGTGAGTTGAATTTAGACCCAGTCAACCAGTAAGTTATTTTATGATGTCCTCTTCAATTCCAAAAAAGATTCAAGCTCTTGAGAAAGATGATCAAGCCTGAGCTTTATTGCATGGTGGTTGTATCATCACCTTATGTGAAATCAATTTTGTAGGGTTTAATACCCAGTCTGTTTCCTGTTGGTGAAAGAAGAATAGATTGATCCTTCAAAAAAAGTGGATCTTTCCACACCTGAATTACTTCCCTCTAGTGAGTGAGAGATGGGTTCTCTGAGAATCTAGTCAAATTTTAGACTGAAAAACTAATTTATGGTATCGCAAGGGCAGCCATAAATTTTAATCAACCAATCAAAGAGCAATAATTGATATGTAGCTTTTAAATTTTGTTTTTCAAGGTGAATTTTTTCAAAGAATGAATACCATCCTCATAATCTCCTCTTTTATTTTTATATTTCAAAATTCAGAATTTTTGATAGTTCTTGTCTCAGATTAGTCTGAACTTGTTTCAGGATATTTTATAGGATTAAAACTATCATTTTTATTCTCTATGACTGAGTCTGTTTCATTCAGAATTCCATAGTATAGTATAAAAGGCAAAAATTTTCCTAGAATTCCTGTGGCACCCTTTTCATTTATTTTAGAGGTAATTAGAGGTGGATTCTTCAGGAGGGTTACCCTTTTTCAAAGAAAATTTATTTATCCTAGTTTATCTTGATTTATGGATCAATTCATAGGTAGTTTCATTCAGGAAATCCTCCAGAATCTGATTAAGTGTCAAGATGTGCAATGCAAAAATGTCATTCCATGAAATTTTTGGGATTCTTCATTCATGAATTCTACTTAATGCCTCAGCTATTCTCCTGTTTTATTTTTCTTCCTCATTCTATTTTTATGATTACATTTTTCCAAGATTATTCATCAGAAATAATCCCTATCCAAGGAATTCATTTTTTATTGATTAATTCCACCCCTAAATCACTGCAGATTTCCATAGGATGATAAAATAATCTTTTTGTTTTATTTTTGATGAGGAATATAACAGTATTTTCTATTTTACCTTTGTCTTGATATTAATGAACCTAATTTATCCAGATTATTTCTTTACTATGGTAAGAATATAATATATTTCCCCTCTTGCAACATAATTTTAAGTTCCAATTAGATTCAAATTTATTTTTTCAAAATTGATTCAAGAAATTTGAGCAGTAATCTTCAATTTTTTTCTAGTGATATTTTATTGGGTTTGTTTTTTTTAAAAAAAAAAATCCTTGGAAAATTAATTTGAGATAGCCTTTCTGTTATGTTTTGAAATTAAATCAATAAAATAATCAGTTGAATTTCTTTTGCAATCTAAATAGTTCCTCCAACCACAAATATTTGTCTAATTTAGCATTTTCCTTTGTTTTACTACCAATATTTCATTAATTTATTTAGTTAAAAACATGGAAAATTGGAGGCCTGTTTTTAAAAAAGCTCAATTTCCTGTTCTAGAATCATTGAAAATGGTAGTAGATTTACCCTCAATTCTGGAGCATATTCCCCTTGTTTGAGTTCCAGAATCAAAGAATCTAATTTCAAATGAATGTTTCCTTCACCTAGGATTTCCAAGGAAGAATGAAGTTTTCCCAGTTTCAATTTGTCTTCTCTCTTTTTAATTTTATTTTTTATTTTTTAAAAGCTATATTTGTCAGCCTCCTGGATGCCAAGACAATTTCTATTCTTTAGCTACCAGAGGTGATGGAATTAATCATAAATATATTATTCAATAAATGAAGCAAAAATCCATAGAATATTTGGATTAAGCTATTGCAAGGTTGATTGGTTTGGTTATGATTGAATATTATTATTTAAAACCTCTCTTCAGGGAATTCACTTTGAAAACACGTAGACCTGGTTACTTTGGAACCTTTGATTTATATTCTTAAAAGAGCTATTGCCCAAAGATAATATATATATAAAATATATGATGGAGTGGCAGGGCCTTCTAACCAAGATTCGACAACAGAAAAAGGATAATAAAACTCACTGGTATATTATTGGGTCCTTTAGGTACTTGTTTGAGACATTTACTGTTGGGTTAAACCTATTACTGGGGTTTAAAAGGTTTTTCAGCAGTTCAAATTGATAAAAAGTGTTTTGGGACATATATTATCAATCAGAATAAAGCCATAACTCACTTAATGATCTCTTATAAGTAATTGATTACCTTGGCACGGTGTCTGGGTATCAATAACCTCAAAAGAGCTCTATATTTATAGCTTTTTTGGTCCCAATTCTGTCCTTCTGAGGGATACAGGGGATCAAAGGGATGGTTGCTAAGCCTAGCAGGGTAACCAAAGGTAGCCTTTCACATGTTCTTGGTGCTTTAGCATGGTTAACATCTAATTTCACAGGGTATGAGAATTAATCTACCTTTTGATTGATTTTGTGATGTGTGAATAACACTAATCTATCCACCTGATCATCATTTCATTAATTATCCTTAGTAAATGCTCCCAGGATGTTAATAAGTCTTCTTAGTAGACATTTCTACAGGTAATCTGATGTCAGATGGGTTCTCATTATGTATTAGCTGATGGGAGTAAAATCATAATATTGATTTTGATCCTTATTTTTGAAATTCTCTTAATTTACTTGAAATAATTAATTACAAATATAAGCCATTGGAATATATGTAATATTTTTACATAATCAGGGTTCTTAGTATGTCACAGACATACTGATTTCTTGAAGCTCTCACAATTGGATTTTTCAAATTATTTTAAGATATTTTTCAAGCTGTAGTTATCTTATTTTTGACATTTTTGGTATTTTTATTATATTTTATAAAAAATATGTATTTTATAAAAAATATGTATTTTATAAAAAATATGTATTTTATAAAAAATATGTATTTTATAAAAAATATGTATTTTATAAAAAATATCTACTTTATAAAAAATATCTATTTTATAAAAAATATGTATTTTATAAAAAATATGTGTTTTATAAAAAATATGTAGAAGTTTAATTTAAATATTTTTATATAATTTTATGTATTTTTATACTATCTACTATCCACAGGGACATTTATTACATATGTTGTATATCCCTGTCTTAGTTGTAGCACTTTTAGGTGGTACCTGGGCTTCTCAAGCCCTCTGTCAATCTGTCAGTCCATAGTCCTGCGGCTGCGTACCTGTCAGATGGTCGGGGCTGTGTACACGGCTTTTCAGGGTACGCAGACAGGGTGGCAGTGCTGCTGCTCAGCCGCAGGCAGATGTGTGGGTTGCTTAAGCTGCGTGCGGGAATTGTGACAAATCACATTTCCACCCGTAACTCCTCTAAATCAAAGAATTCTTGGATTCTGACACAAAATTCACTGTGAAACCTATATGTGGGGTTTCATGTGAAATATTGAAATGGCAAAAATCCCAAGGCCGCTTCTTTTCCTAAAATTTCATCAATTATTCAAAAATATAAGCAGTAGGAATTTGAGGTGGGTGTCAATGAGTGACCCTACCTTAAATTTTCTGTAGAATCATAATTTGAAATAAAATTTCTAATAGTATTTCTTTTTCAATAAGATATTTATTTATTTATGTTATTTTGTTACTTTTGCATCTTGATCTGCAATAGTAGCAAGCTGACTCTTTTATTTGATATATGTATCAAAAAATTCAAATCAAAAATAATTTTTTTCACCCAAAACCTCTTTATAACTGCTAGTTACAAAATAAATAAATAAATATGTTTTCTCCATGAGTGTCTTGCTTCCTTCTTTTGAATTGGGGATGCCTTGGCCTTCTTCATGGTTGGAACTCCCAGAAATTTTGTTTTTATAAATAATTAACTTGGATATTGTGGACAAAATTTCTGCATTTTGGTTGAACAGTGTGCATACTGGGATCACTTTTGAAAAATAATCCATCCTGGAAATATTCAATTCAAGTCTGCTTTTTGAAAATTAATTTGGAACTATTTTCATTGAAATTACACCCCCCCATGGGTAATTTGAAACCTTAAGGCCTTAAGGAAGGTATCAAACTTAAATGCAAGCAGTTATTCCAGAATTTCAGAAATTAGATTAATTCAAACCTCAGATAATTTTTCTATGCTGTTCCAAGCCTGGATGAAAAAAAGACTTATGCTACCTTTTTAAGAGGCCATATATAGGTATTGGCTAACCCCCCTAGGCCCCTCTGGAAACTGGAATTATTCAGAATAACTCTTGGTCCCCAACAATAGTTCCTGCACCAGACATAAATTCTAATCAGTCACAATTTTAAAATATTTTGCCACATTTAATTTAGCCAGAATTAGCTGGATTATCTTTTCATTTTGTAAAGTATCCATGGTCCCAAAATATTTGGGCTTAATAGAAATTGGGTTAATCCCATATTCTATGGAAAAATATTCTGTCTTTGAAGGTTCCAAAAAAAAATTTTCCTCATTTAACAAGGGTATTTATTTCATCAGGCTCTTAAATTCAATTTATTGAGTCAAAAACCCTATTTTGGTCCTGTTTCAAAAAATGCTATGGCCATTTTTGTGAGCACTTATAACCACAGTATTTTCCTTCCTTCATAAAATTAGAACCATAAAGCTATGAACATAAAATTAAAAAGGTAGATATTTGAAAATATTCAAAGATGGAGCCAATTGAATGAAATAATAATAAAATCATTGTTAACCCTTAGAGAAATTTCTCTTGAATACTGAGAGCTTTCTTAGATTCAAACGGGGTCCTTACGGAGTGAAATGTGAAATTTTGGCAGTAATATATTCAGGTGAACTATTGAGTGAGATTTTGAGTAAAAATGATTCTAAAATTTTTGAAGGTTAAACTGGTTGTTTCAATATGATTATGAGAATGTTGAAAGATACAAGCAATTTATTTGACAATGAGGAATTTTTTTCTTATGGGGTTCTTCAGAAAGTTTCATTCAATGGTATAAATTCAACTGCAAGAGTTATCTTTGCTTCAAAAAATCAACAGATCATGAAATGATATGATAGCAAATGGAAAGGAGAAATTTTTGGAAACACAGAATTATTTTTCTCAGACAAAGATGAGTGGTATGTAAATATGAGTAAATTTGAAATCATGAAAAACAAAACAATGAAATATGAACAAATGTATCTTGACATTGATAGGTTTGAAATAATTATGTTTGAGATAAAAAGAAATCTGATGATGAGACAAAATTAAATAAAATATAACACAGGATATACTGCATTAGGAAATGAAGAAAGAGGCCACATTATTTATGAAAAATTGAGGCTGCTAAGGAGAACAAGATTGTGGTGTATATACTACAAGTTCATTTAAATAAGCTTTAGCATGTATGTGTGTATGTAGCTACTGAATTTTGAATCATATGACTAAGGTGGGAACTGTGAGAAAGGTCTGCTAAATTGAAATATCTTCCAATACAATGAGCTGTATAATTTGGGAATTGAGAGATAGTATGTAAGTTACCTTGGAAAAATTCACATAAGGATTTCCCAGATTTACAAACCAAGGTTGGATTATAGGATAAAAAAGAGGAAGGAGGATGAGGTGTGATCTTGAGATAGGTTATACTTTTATCAAATCTGAAATTTATAGAATCCTAAGATAGATCCTGAATACACAAATCATGAGTTCCTTTGAGTTTAAATCTTCCTTTTCTTTATTTGATGGATGGATGATTATAAAGTGTGACAACTTGAAATCTTTTCCTCTCAATCTTGGTGAATTTTTTAACTGCATGGATTCCTCCAAACCACTTTGTTCCCTCAACCCACTTCTTGGTTTGACCTTTCAAAATCTCTTAGGAAATAGAGTTTGTATTCCTACTGTCTAAAAGTTTCTGTATAAAATATCTCAATGTGATGGCTCCATACACAGCCTTGAATGCAAAATTCATATCTTTGTATAATTTTTATTTGAACTTGTACCTAATTCATCATATCTTCCTCCATTTATCAGTGATCATGTTATTTAGCAGCTTTCCCAATCAATCAATTGTTCCTAAAATAAATAAATAAAATGTTTAATTTTATTGGGTAATGTTAAATTCACAGCCCATCAAGCCGTGGACACAACTCAAAATGAGCCGTGTGGAATGCCACACAACCACATTCAAGCCATGCCGCGTGCCACAAGGCTCAAACAGCCCCGTGGACCACACACCATGGTCTGGGCTTGTGTGGAATGCCACACGCCACCAGACCGTGGTGAGCCAAAAAAAAAATGAATGAAAGGTACTTACATAACCCATAAACTAAATAAACCTTTCAAAAAAACAGAAATCAACCAAAAAATCAAAAAATGTTCATTTTTTGGTTGAAAAATAAATAAATATATAAATAAATAAAAAACAAAAAACAAAAAAAACTGGTACTATCCAATGGACTAGCCCTAAAGTAAAAAGACGCAAAAAAACACAAGTAACTGGACTATCCCTAAACTAAAAACACCAAAAAAAAAGTAACTTGACAAGCCCTAAAGTAAAAACACCAAAAAAAAAATGGTTCAACTTCTGTTAAGCTGATCCCATCATAAGGAGTAAGATACTTCTTATGATGGAATCAGCCCAAAACAAGTTGAACTGACTTACCATTAAACTCTCATTCAAAACACTCAATATAATTATTTTAACTCAAAACACTCAACATAATGATGTTCAAAATGTGATAACCCTTTATATTAATGGAACTTTTTAGCTGCATTAGAATTACAACTTATATAAAACCCAATGATGAAATGAAGTCAAATTCTATAATATCTATAATCTAGAATACATTTGCAGTTGATCTTTGAGATGACAAACCAAACCAGAGGCTTTTTTAGAAATCAAGGAACACAGTTATGCTACAATGGTTGGGATTGGAATCATTTCTCCCTCAAGTACCAATAGAACCCAGTGGTTATTGTTTACAAAGAAAATATAAATTGGGTCTGATTTATCTGTAACACCATTTTTCATTGGAGTATAAGAACAACATGACTCCAATGAAATGAAACATATAGGTCTGGCATATGTGTCTGCTAATATCTGTCCCATATCTAGTTTAGCCAACCATTTTGAAGAGGGAATCTTTTGATTGATTTCTTCAACATCAAGACTTTTTTTAATATTTTCTACCTCCTTTGCACCACCAAGCATCTTAATGTAGCATGCTTTATGTTTCTCTAATGTTTAAATCATTTCCTTTCTCACTTTAAACCATCCATGTTCATTCTAACCAAGAGATTTAGCAATGACTCTAAATCTGCAATTCCTGTCTCCAATTGAATCCCAAACCTCACCCAAGAACTTATGGAATTTCTTAGGTATTTGATTGAGTTATTTCACATTTGATTTCTATCATCAAAACTAACTTATTATTCATTTCTTTAATCACATCAATGAAATGAATACTCACCAAAGATGAGCTTCTGGTTGAGCTTTGCTGCACAGAATCTTCCTCTGAAGAGGATTCCAATTCCAAATTAAGTGATCCCAATTCACTTTCAGTCTCTTCCTCTGAACTATGAAATTCAGATCCTGATCTTGCCAAATTCAAATAACAATTCATCATTAGTTAGTTAGTTCATTAAACCCAAAAAAGGAACATTTTCCAAAAGAAAAGACTTAGGATCTTTCTTCTTTTCATATTTGGCACCCTTCCAGTCCTATTTTCCCGCTTGAGTTGTTTTTCAAAATTCTCAAACCAAAATGGTTCTCTCCGCATAGCTGTCAATTTTGGCCACCCCTACTTGATTGTAAGACTTTTGGTTCAAGTCTTGGCTTCAATAAATATTTTGTGATCTTTGAAATGATATACTTCACTAGGCCGCCTTGCTCATGATCTGGAGATTTCATGATCATTGCATTCACTTTTTCATGTAACTGAGGAATGCTCAGCATTTTTTCCATGTTGCACTGCAAAAATTCAAACTGATCAACCATTAGTGAATTAGGAATAATTAATTGAATATCATTAATCACATAGTGATTTGAACAATCCAACTTAAGCCAGCTTACAGAACCAAAACTGCAAGGGTCATAGTCCAACCTCCACTGAGGATGAACATCTTTGGGTAACACGGATCCTCTGAATGCTAGAAAGTCACCTATTTGGTGGGAACAGGGCAAACCCATAGTCTTGGAGTATGACTTGGTGCACACTTTGCAATCATGATCATGTTTGAACTTCTTGAATTGTTCCCTAATAAGCTGAATTTCCTCTAAAGACAATTTGTATCCAAATGGTAACAGTTCAGGCGGGAGAACTGTCCCTAACTTAATTTGAGAGTTGTTTAGTGATGCGTGAACCAATTTAATTTGATTTGAAACTGTTCTGTCAAGGTTCTTCCAAACATCCAACATGTTTCCCAAAGAGTTTCCAAGGAATTGTTTGAGATTGGCATGGGCCCCTTCAACCCAAGAAGTTGTTTTGTTTCCAAAATCTGGTTTTATACAAGTCCACGCCGTTACAAATGTCTCTTTGATAGTGAAAATTTTATTTTCCATATACTCAAGCACATCCTCATAGTCTTTCAAGAAACACTATACAATTCAAAAGTTCAGAACCCATAACTAGGAAGAATAAGAAGTATTGATTTGGACCTACTGTGAGTTCTGCATCATTGACCTCCGCCTCCTCCTCTTGAGTCTTTGAGGCCCTGTACTTTGCCCATAGAGTCATTAAGATTTTCCATCCTTCAACATCATTAACAAAGCACCTTTTACAGTTTGCTTGTATGTTTTTAGAAAATTTCCAAGTGCAACATTGTCTTGATGACTCTGGGAAACTAGATTCAATTGTACAAATCAGAGCTTTTTCATGGTCTGTCACAAAGACTTTTGGAATTATCTCAGGATCATAAGCCAACTCCTTCAATGCATTTACAGACCAACTTTGGAACTCAAATTTTTCTTTTGTTATGAAAACAAGAGCTTTTGTGAAATTTTTCTGGTTGGCTGTCAATCCTACAACATGCAATAGCGGGATTTTGTACTTATTTGGTTTAGAAGTACAATCCAACATAGCAATATGATGGAATTGTTTGGAAAGCTTTAATGACTCTGGGTGTGCCAAGAATAGGGCCTCCAAGTGACCCTCTCCACTTAGTTTTGACCAATGAATCCAACTTTATTCTTCAAGGTGTTTGTAGAGTACATCCATGATAATTTTCCCCTTCATTTATTCAAGCGCTACCTTTTGATTTGTGTTATAGATTGTTTGGTCATCAACATAATTGCTGCCATAAATCTTGCTCAATTTTCTCTTAATTTGTAATGTATTGAGCCCATCATTCATGCCTTCTATTAGGTTGTCTAAGGCTACCCCAGTGATTCTCCTCAGTTGATGATGCAGAGAGGGATTTTCTGATGGTTGATGGTTATTTTGAGTTTCTTTGTAGGAGAGTTGCCACAAGGGGTCTGCCTTTGTGCAAATTGCATGGATTAAAAAGTTACACCCAACCTTCCTTGTGTGAGTTTGCCAAGACCGTTTGGTAAGGAGTTTCCCCAATTAGGAACCATGTTGATCACAGGCCAAATCCACATATTTATCTTTCTTTGAGTTAAAAACCATCAGAGCATAACCATGCTTCATAGGCCATGTTTGAAAAAATTTTTTTGCCTCTTCCCTAGTAGGAAAGGCTCTCATGGGAGGTGGGTCAAGTGGATCTAGTAAACATTCATTGGTTATTGTCATAGTTTCATAATTACAATCCCTCAATTATTTTTGATCAAATTAAATCGGGAAAAGACCTCATTAACATAAAATGTTACTCACAATCAGAGGTCAAATCCAACCGTGAAAAATTTTGTTCCTGAATTGTCACCCTAGATGAGGATGAAATTGGGGCTTCCAATGTTTCATTACCAAAATCCTTTTTCTCCAAAGCTTTGTTAATGGCACTGTTGATGTAGTCCTTCAATGCAGCCATTTCACAAGGAGGGCTTGCCACTGTTCCCATAATGCAAAAAAATTGCAATGCTACTTCAGTATTAAATCCAACTTTCAAATGAACAACTGCAAAGTTTGCTCACTTTTGAGTTAAGAAAGATGTGTCAAATTTTACTTTAATATCTAGGATACTTCAATTGATTTCACTTTGATTTCACTTTAATTTTGCTTTGGTATTGCTAGGTGTGGTCCAACTGTCCCACATAGTATAAGTTGATCCCAAATTTGGGTTGAGGGAACCCAAGTGTGGTCCAGGGGGTGCCCAAAATTCTGGCACAACTTCTGGGGGGTTGCGCACCCCCAAAAACAGCAGATTCAGGACGTGTACGGGGGTACACGGCTCAAAATTGCCATTTCTGGGGGGTAAACAGCTCCTATGCAAACCCC
Source organism: Puccinia polysora (assembly GCA_025617555.3). Classification (NCBI taxonomy): domain Eukaryota; kingdom Fungi; phylum Basidiomycota; class Pucciniomycetes; order Pucciniales; family Pucciniaceae; genus Puccinia; species Puccinia polysora. Next base: position 38,288,014 of record CM062623.1, on the reverse strand, counting down.
TGGGGGTTGTGCCTGTTTGGAACAGCCCTTTGTGGTCATCTATTGGCCCCCACGGCTCAAATGGGCCGTGTAGGGCCCTAAAAAACTACCAAACAGTTGGAGCCATGAATTTATCATCACCCAATTTTATTTTTTTTTGTTTAATAAATCTTTTTTCATAGCTCAATTTTTTCATAGACAGAAAGAAATTCATGTTGTCAAAGAAATTTTCTGGTAATTGGTGTAAAGGCTGTTTGGTAAACATATTGCAAATAATGGGGAACTAAGCCACAATTTTCAACACATCTATACTATCAAAATACCCCCAAGACATGTTCTAATACACTCCAAATTTTTATATTAAATGAGAAGATCTGTTGATCAATAGACCTTTTCCTCATCAGCTTTTGAGTTCAAGACCCTCAAAAGTTTGGTCTAGAAAAATTCTTTTTGGTTATTTTTAAATTTTATGAATGAATAATCAGATTTTGAGTTCAAGATCAACAATTTTTTGAGCTAAAAATGTTGTGTTGAGAATTTTTTCAGATTCAAAAACCCAAAAGAGCATAACATGTTGAAAGCCAGCTAACCTGGAGACTGTCCCAACTTTTGATAACATTTTTGGTATGGTGGATGGAATTTTTCCAATGCCATCCCATGAAAATCTTGCAGCACTAGGGATCAGCCTGGCGCCAGGTCCACCTTTTCAACCTCAGAAAAATTTGGAGGCAGAACATATAAAAAGGATACTTGGTGACTTGGTGTGGGTGATTCTAAATGAAAGCAGAGCGGGGAAATAGTACTGTATCTAAGTCCACAATCAGGAGGCTTACATAAATAAATTGATATCAATTTATTTGAATTTCTTCTTGTTTAAAACCAAACTCCTGTTTAATTTACCATCCAATAAAAATGACCTCTATCCCTTTGGAGTGGTATGAATTGTTGATAACCCAAAAGAGAGGAGTTTTTCAAATCTGGAAGACCATGGTTGGCCATGCAGATTTTGTTCCTACATTTTGGATGTTTCAGGCTGCTTATTTTGGTCTCTTGGCAAGGACCAAGTGATTCTTTCAACTTTGGTGGTGTTTCTAATCCTTCAACACCGGCCAGGTAAGGAAGAGGCAAAAAATGGGGGAATTGACCACACCTTGAATAAATTGGTGGTGCATTTGGGGAATTAAATTACTGAACTGATTTCCATCAGGAGTAAAAAGATATTAAAATATATTCCAGTAAAGGTTGTTCACCACTATCCAAATACTATAGGTGAATCCTTCAAAGGGTAATCTTAAAAATGATGGAAGTTTTTGGTGGTCTATGAGATGGGAAAATTTGAGAAAACCAATTTCTGGGAGCTTTTTTATCCTCAGGAGCTGGTGTGAAGGTGTTTGGCATAGGCTGGGTAATGGTGAACAAGATTGATGATTCAGGTAAGCTGGTTGAATGATGGTTTTTATTGGTAGTGAAGGGTTTCAACCAAATAATGGTTTTCAATTTAAACAATACCTATGCTCTGATGGCTGGCCTTAATTTTTTCATTTTTTTTTTATATTTCTGGGGCTAGTGAGAAACTTTGTTATCTCAAAATTTGACATTAGTTCCACATATCTTCACAGCCCAATCAACAAGTCACTTTATATTCAGCCACAGGTGGAATTCAGGCCAGAATGGAAAGAGTTTTTCATGAGGTTGAAGAAGGATATTTATGAGAAAAACAAGAAGCTTGCTTTTGGTTGAAGTTCTTTAGCAGGTTTATGTCAGGTTTATGTTTTCAGCCACAGGAAATCAATCCATTGATTCACTTTTTGTGTGACAAGTCATACTTTCTTGTTGTCTGGATGCATGTCAATGATGTCTTTGTTGTGACATCTTCATTGGATCTGATGGATATGCTGCATGTGGGTATGGAAGCGCAGATTAGGCTCAATTAGCAGGAAAATCAAACAAAGATAGTAGGTATAAACCTAAAATCCTTTCATGGGGAGGTTTGTTTATTGCAGCCAGTCTTGACCAAGTAGGTCTTTAAATATTCCCAATAGCAGACACACCCAAAGGAGTGTCCTCTGCCTGAAGCTTCCCTTAAAATTGATGATGGGGACCCTGTTGAATTGGACAGACTCAAGCACTTTGTTGGGTCCATAATGTACTTGTTGAGTGGGAAAATCCATCAAAGGTAGTTGGGGTGAGTAATGGGGGCAAGCCTACAATCCTTGGATGGGGAGTTCCAGTTATTGCACCCAGTCTTGACCAAGTAGGTCTTGGAAGTTTCCCAATGGCAGACACCCAAAGAAGTGTCCTCTGCCTGAAGCTTCCCTGACAATCAATGATGGGGACCCTTTTGGATTGGACAGATTCAAGCTCACTTTTTTGGGTCCATAATGTACTTGGTGGTCAGAATGTAGCCATACTTGGATGAAGCTCTTATCCTGTTTTTTTTTTTTTTTTTTTTTTTTTTTTTTTTACAGACAACCTGTTGGTGTCACACTCAAAGGGACTTGATAATCTGGTTGGTTACCTCATGGCAACTTTGCATACTTTTTTTTTTTTTTACTTTCCAAAAGTCTGGCTTGTGCTTGGAGCTCTGGAGTGATGCTGACTGTGGTGAGCATCATGAGCAATTGACCTCAGGGCACATCTACAGGTGTTTTGGGAACACTCTTGTATAGGCTTCAAACTAACAGAACATTGTTGTGTCATTGGCCTGTGCAGTTATGTGGCACTCTTTAATGAAGCTCTGCAACTGACCTATATCTACAATATCTTTGAGGACATGGGAATGAAAGTACTGGTGGAGTTGTTCTTCAACAAGCCTGTGAGCTTGGTTTCTAACAACAACTTGTCCAAGAACCATACAAAATACCTGTATTGTGTGCTCTACTTTCTGAGCAACTTTCTGCAGCAACATGGTACAAAACTATCCTGGACAAGCACCCACAATCACCTGATATCCATTCTCACTAAACCCATGAGTCTTAACAAAATGATGAAGGCTCTCAGAGACCTGCAGCTACAGCAAGGAAGCTTTGTCAAATGTGTGTGTGTGGAGGGGGGCAGATGAGAGGGTTGGTTCTAGTATCACAAATTGCAGGAAACTAAACCACAAGTTGTACCACTATCATACTATTATCATACCCTAAAAACAAAAGATGCTACACTATGACCATCTTGAATATAATTTAAAAGGCTATTGATCAACTGATCTTTCCTCAGAGTTTGAGGTCAAGATCAACAACTTGAGCGAACAACATGGCATGGGGATTCATGCAGATCCCCAACCATAAATGAGCAGTAATAGTTGGCAACTTGATTCACCAAGCCCAAAGAAGAGTAATTACATTGTTGTTTCATGATTATTAAGAGATCGGATATGTCCACACAGTTGAGCAGACAAAAATAATGTCAGAACAAAAGACAATAGAGATGCCAGGTTAGATCTTGATCTGGTGAAAGTTTAATTTCATGTTGAAAAAATGTACCTAACATATATCTTTGGAAACTATTTTTGCAGGCTGGTGGCTCTTTGGAAACAACGTACCTGGATTATGACAAGAGAAAGCATCAGAGATCTGAAGAAAGGTTAACTTTTATCTTTATGTATTGGGCGGGGAGCATACAGGCATCTACATGATGAACACCTGTGGCAAAAAAGAAAATGAGGAAGAGGAAGAAAGGATAAACTGATCGGAGAAAACAAGGGCCCTCATGTTTGTTGATTTCTTTGTTCGATGATTGGAAACTTGACATCGAAAGGCGAAGGGCAGTCATATATGTGAAGTGAGGAGAAGGAGTCACACTTGAAAAGGATAAAACCCGGAAAATTACCGATCAACACCTAAGACAAAACAATGATGGACCAAGTGGCTTTAGGGCACTGGAACGTCTTCGCACTACAAATCGCCACTTTCAAAAGAACTCTCTAAATTCATAATAGATTGGATGGAGTTCAGTGGAAAGAAAGTTACTGGTTGAAAAAACAAGTGGCGAATCAAACCCGGCGTTGCTTGCGAAATCGAATTTCCTTTTTATTTGATGTATGTAATGTACGGGGAGAGTGACCTGGGAGAATTCTAGCTTTGAGTTGGTACAATGGGTTCAGACAAATTTGTTGGCTGTCGAGGCAAACTGGAACTGCCCGCGTGAGGGAAGGCCAAAGCAAAGTAAACGCCAAGCCGGATTTTAGGCCTCGGGTTGAGGCAACTCAGGGCTAGCATGAGTGCTTCCGCCTTCGGCAGTGACGACGATGTTGGCAAAATCTTCGACACCCGGGTTGGGAGAAAACCCAGCACTATGAAACCCAGAGGATGGGTTGCCCATCATTGAGTGATTGAAGGCAGTCATCTGGGCTGGAGCACTCCGAGGGCCGGCATTCGCAGTGGAAAGAGTTGGCGAAAAGAGTTGAGCCCATGGAGCATTGCGCGGGGCATTGGCACATCGATCTTTGCCGTATGCGATTCTATCCTCTCAAAGCCATCAGCGCAAGCTCATGAAGGATATTGACTTGAGCGCTGGAAGAAACATGACTCACTTAAATTTGGAGTATTCCTCATTCTGCTTGATGCCTTCAATGGCTTTAATGGAATTGGCAATATTTGTGAAGCTGGCAAAAGGCATTAGGTTAATCAAGAGGCATCCCGCAAACACAAATCTTTTTGGAACTCACTTGACAAAGGCGCAATTCTTTTCCTTCAAAAGATTTACGAGCTCAATTTCTCCGTATTGGGAAAAGTCATGGCGGATTTTGGCCTAGAACAAACGGAACAAGCCGTCAGGGGGAGACTTTGAAGTATAGATGTAAAAAGTCCGACCTCGTCAAAGGTTTCCAGATCATCGATCTGACCAATATAAACATTGCGGGAGCCTCCGGCTTGAACAACCATGGCTATGCCAGGTGAGGGAGGGCCAGAATGTTTACCCCAACCAACCTTCAGTCGGCGATTGTGCAGAGCAATGCCTTGAAAAGTAGCAGTATGGTAAAAGGCAACGGCCGCACTGACATGGAGGAATCATGAAATCCCATTCATCAACGCGAGGAATTTTGAGGGCAATTCACACAAAACCACTCACTTGGAATCAACAAAAGTGACAAAGGCAATGTGTTTATCTTGAATGTAACGAATTTGTTGCAAGATGCCACCACGGATAGTGTTGCAGATTTCTTCCAACGTGGTCTCAGGGTGAATGTTCCCAAGATACACCGTACGGTTGCCAGGTTGAACTTGCGAAGGATCGAGGTTAATGCCAGCAAGGGTATTACTGAAACCGACATAACCGGCAGCAGTGGCCGCCATGGCAGCTGCTGCCATATTGTGCTGCTGCTGTTGATGCTGATTTTTGGGTACATAAGCACATCGGTCTTTGCCTAGAGAGGAAAGACCAAGCAATGATTCAGTCGGCAAATGCAGGTGTATATGGATGATTCGGGAGAGACCGAAATGCTGACCGTAGTGAACACGGCGTCCGGCCCAAGCAGGCTCAGTGGCGAGCGTTTGAACAACTTTAATGGCGGTGGCGATCGATAAGAAGTGGACGAAACCAATATTCTTGTCGCGCACAATCTTAACTTGATCGATCGGACCGTATCTGCTGAGATCGTCCCTCAAACTTTGCTCAGTGACCGTCTCTTCCAAGTTACCTAGATAGACGTTTCGAGTAGCCCCATTTTGCTGGACCGCCATGACTACGTTGATTGGCACGGCACTCGGTTTTCCCCATCCAATTTTTAGCTCTTGACCATGAAGCTGGATCTTACGCATCAAAGCATCAGAATGGAAGGCGGCAGCGGTGGTGGGATCTAAAAAGGATATGAAGGCACAATTTTTTTCAGGAAGCACTTTCACAGTATCGATCGGTCCGAAGCGGACTTGGCTAAGAAGCTCGTCGACGGCAGCATCAGCTGGAAGATTTCCCACATAGACCGTTCGACCTGTTTGGGCGCCGCTACTACCGTTGATTTGAGCAAGGCCGTTGGAAAGGCCTAAGATCAACCGCAATGGATTATAGTCAGTAGATCGATCACGACGGTAAATCAATCACATCATGCTCAAAACCTACCGGGGCTGAAGGCGCCATTCTGACCCGAGGACATAGCACCATAGCTGACCTGGCTGAGCCCAGGTGAAGGAAAGCTTGCGTAACCCGCAGAGTTGGGAGAGGGGAAAGCACCAAGCAATGGGGAGGGGAAGGCAGCCTGAGTAGCGGATGGAGTTGGAATCAGTCAGCGAAATTGCCGGAAAAAACGAGGCTGATCTTCAGGAGTAGGGATGGAAGGCAAAAGGGGACTGGGGCATAACCCACTTGTTGGCCATATCCATTGACGCCGGCAGCCAAGGCGGTGTTAATGCCAACACCGTTCATAGCGGCTTGGTTAATGAGCTGGTTGTAGCCGGCAGTCTGACCAGCTTGCTGTTGCATTTGACCCAGCATAGCAGCCATTGCGGCCATGTTGTTTTGATTCTGTTGCTGCTGCTGTTGCTGTTGTTGACTACCAGGAAAGCCGGGATGGCCGGCGTAGATCGACGATGAATTGAACGATGGTTGGTTTCCTGGGGAGGAAGCCGGGGCGGCTGCAAACCGGGTCTTTTTGTCGGGGCTGGCGGCCTTGATCAAGTCGAGCTCGTCTGTTGGGGCACCTGGGTTGGACTGATTGGGCATGGTCGACGCGACGCCAAAGCTGGCAGGCCCGTGATCAGCACCGGGGTAGTGATAATGGGCTGGATAGACTTCGGCCATGATCATGAATGAATGATGGTGGAAAGCTGAGAAGGGCTCAGAACTACAAAAAACAAACCAACAACGAAGAAGAGGAAGAGGAAGGAAGGGAAGGAAGACAAAACAAAGCAAATGGGAGGGGGGTGCGTGAGGTGGGGGGGACGGTTGAAGATTGGGGGAGGGATCGGGTCCGAGAGAAAAGATCCGCTGATGGGGATGCGTAGATTAAACGGGCCGCAAAGAAATCAGGAGAACGAGTTGACGATTCAAGTACAACAATCGAGACATAAAATCATAAAGAAACTTGATCAAAACTGGTGGTGGCCTTGACCAGCTAGAGGAGAAAAGGCATCGAAGGGGATGTGGCAAGGGTTCATCGCCGTTGACGAGAATCCGGGCGATGCGACCAGGACGGTGTGAAGTGAAGCGGATGACGCGGAGGAAGGGGATGGCAAGATCGGAAAGCCCAGCGAAGGCCAGTTCCCGAGAAGCAGGGGATGGGGGGAAAGGCACCGAAAAAGGTGAGGAGAAAGGAAAACAAATGCGATGTCGATCAGCCAGGGCAATTGCAACGTCGGTGGAGGTGATGATGGGAAGAGCACATTGGGGGGATGCGAAGGGTTCGGAGAAGGGCCACGGGGATGAGGGGGGCAAAAGGACGGGGCGGGGGAGGGAGAGGCTTACAGAGAGTCAAAGATCAATCGAATCGAATCAACCAATTACTGACAAAGTGGGAAACCAAATGGAGGTGGACGAGGAGGAAGGGGGGGGGGGGGGCGAGACGGGGGGGAAGGGGTGGGGGGGAGGAGGATGAGGACGAGAAGTGCACGTCGGAGACAAAGGGACGAAGAGAGGAGGAAGAAGGGGGCCAGAGCGAGGCGGACGGAGGAGGCGGAAAGCGAATATATAGCGTCTCTTATCGTACTTAAGCTGTATGGAATGGATACTTCGGTACTATCTTCTGATTGTATATCGAAAGAAAAAAAAAAATGAATAAAAAAAAAAATGAATAAATGTTTGGTTGGGTGCTGCTTGTTAATAAGTTGGCTGTCAAGTGTATGTAGTATGTCGAGTACACATGTAATAAGGGGGGTGATAAACAGGAAATGAGTCAGAAGAAAGAGAAGAAGAAGAAGTTTGTCATGTTTGGGGAGCTTAAGGCGTAATGAGAAAGGAAGAGAAAGGAAAAGAGAAAAAACCAAGCCAACGAGACTGAAACTAATCAATTCGACATCGACGGTGAGGGAGAGGGGAGGGAGACGAGCGACGGGATTGTGTCGAAGAAGATGAGAAGAAACGTCGTGGCTGAGACGAGACGCGGCTGGGGATGGTCGATCGGGATGTGATCAGAGTCGGGCGGATGGGGATCGAGGGACGACCACACCGGGGAGGAGGCACCCCGCCCGACAGCAGGCCTCTCGGGGACCGTCCAGGTCACCAGCCAGCGTCCCGGGAAGGCTGCTCGAGCGACCGACCGAAGGAGCTTGAAAGCGAGGCTGGCACGGGGGCGCGGGGTTGCGCGACGGCGGAAACACTTCCCGATCCGCCGACTGTGGTTGGACTGCCTCGTCCAGCCGGTCTAGAGTCTAGACTCACTCTGGAAGGGGAGCTCGACACTCTCCACCGCCTGGTCAAAGGGTTCAGACCATACCGCGTCGGCCCATACATTCCATGCACCATCTCCCCATCCATTTCTTTTTTTTTCCGGTTTATAAATTTCATTCGAATCGGGGCAGATAAGACGTAAACCCCTAGGCATTGTTGATAAAATCCCAGGTGTACTTGATCATTATAAATCAACATGTATTTGTATGTATATGTATGTACATACATAAATACACACGCACACGCACAAGCACATATGTATATGCACCAATGCCTGATACACTCAAGAGTACACCAGCTGCGACTCATGCTTGGAGCTTAATACAGATCCTCCGACGAACCCTCCGCGTCCACTTCGAGCTAGTTTCCCCTCTGATTTCGTTGAAGCTCATCCCCTCCTGTTGTGGCATGGTGATTTGTGTAGCATGGTGATTTGTTTTCTTATTCCTCTTACTGAATCTGTCGAGTACGTAAATAATACATAAACATTTATAATATTTTCGCATAAATGATATGTACGATTGACTAGACGAAAAAAGTCGGCTCGAGTGGACGTCTGATTGATCGATTTCACACAACCACACTCAGGCGACCCTTGGGCCCATCGTGTCCTCGCGGGCATCGTACATACACCATTGTGCAGTGCCTATGTTTACCAAGGGCGGTCGGCATCCGTCTCTTCTGCCCTCAGGACCATAGGGGCTGGGCTCAGCCCGAGTGGCAGTCACACTTGACTTAATACCTACATGCGCTACCCCATCGATTCTTGTGTCCCTAGCTCCTTGGAATCGCGACCACACCGATCAACACGATGAAACCAAGCGGAGTTGACCACTCATTTTTTTTTTGCCCCGTTTGATTGGCATCAGTCGACTCGAGGAATGTAGTCTGATTCACATGGCAAAAGTTGGCTCATCGGTGACAATCTAAATTTGCATGTAGGTTTGCGGCAAAGAGACCGTACTCGTAAACCACCATCCCTTTCATCATCCTCAACCGTCAGTCATCATCATCAAACCCACGCGCATTCTCCCATCTATTTGCACCATATCCAGCGGGCCAAGTCCACACGTCATTAATTATACAAAGGTGATTTACATACGTAATGTTTTTGTACGTAAGTTTGGGTAGCACATCAACTTTTTTTTCCCTATGTTTAATCCTTCTTTGCCCCGAGTTTTCTCAGGGTTTTTGCCTGGGTTCTCTGCCCATCTGTCCTCGCACTTTTGAAGCCATAGTGGCCGGGTTTTTTTTTTTTAGAAAAACTTACAATCGGGTCATTTTTTCAACCTCCGGTCAGATCAATCCTTCCTTCAGTTGATCCTACATTTCCAATCTATTCTTCAATCATCTCCAACAATGTTGGCAGAAAACCAGAATCATATTCCTTTTCCCAAAAGTCTTTCCCGATTTTCCAATTTTTTCTGAGCGGGCAGGTTTTTTGAAAATTGGGACAGTGGGCCACAATTTTTCCTTTCCACATTAACTGCACCTCATTTACAAATAGATCTGTCCCCAATTCTGCAAAGGGGACGGATGATGCACAGGTCCTTTGAAGGTTGACTCTGCCTTCACCCCTCCATCCAACCAACCACTAAACTCAAAAAAAAAAACAATCACCAAACTCATCTTGCAATCAAAAGTAAGCTTGTTTTTTCATCTTTCCTTTTTATATATTTCCTAGCATTTGTTTATTTTTGAATTAAGCTTTTTTGTTGCAGGAGCAGATTCCAAACACAAACCTTCTGAAGAACTTGAAAATTGGATTGATGATCTCTCTCAGAAACTCCTTGAGGATAATGCCCAAAAACCTTGGGAAATGGTCATTAGCCAAATTTTAAATAACCTGAATGAATCCAAAAATGTCCCAATTCATCCTCTCATTCAACTTTGGCAACCTCACCAGCCTATCAGTAACAATACTCACAACTTGATCTATAGCAACATCAGTGCAAGAAGTAGAGATATTCAATTTTTCAACCAGGCAGTTCAATCAGATTGTCCAAGAAAAACACAATGAAAACAATCCATCTACTAGTGAAAAACCACTGGAACACTGCCCCCCCCACAAAAAAGACCAGGGGTTAAATAAAAATTACCGTTGATATGCTTGTGGACCTCCTCATTTTCCTTCAGGAGGATCCAGGAGTTTCTTTCAAGGACATGGTTTAATCCATTGAAGATTGAATCAAGATCAAAACTTCAATAACTGCATTTGATAAAGCATTGAAGAAGATGGATTTTACTTGTAAAATGTCCACCTTGATCCCAATTAATTGGAACAATCCAACTGACATTGAAGAACACCATAACTATGCAATCCAACAGGTAATAAACCCTGAAAAATTTGATATTTATTTCAATGAGGCAGGATTTGATCTCCATACTCAGGAGTCCCATGGCCAAGCGATTTCTGTTATTTCTTTTTTTTAGATTTTTATTTTTTACTCCTCACTAAAACAGATGTTTATTTTTTGAAAAAGGAAAAAAAATATAAACATTTTCAATAGAGGAAATTGCTGTCTTAAATTTTATTCCAAGAGTTGAACAGATGACATTGATAAACAAAATTTAAGAGGATGGCTTCATTTAAAGTCAGTACATAAACCACAATGGTTTTCAACACAAAGGGTTTGATGCAAAGGGCTTTTCAAATTTCCTCATTCACCTTCACTCAAGATTCCCAGAAGTTTCTATCATATTTATGGAGGATGATCCAATCCACCATGGCAATTATTTTGATTAAGAAAAAGAAGCAATTGCATCAGAAAGAGATATGACAGTTGGTTTCCTACAAGAATACTTGCCTTTCCTCAATGCAATTTAATTTTCATTCAGTTATCTGAAGACAATTTTCAAGGCACAGAAAGCTCAAAGCAGGCCACAATTAGTGCAAGCTTCTGAGAAGGGAATTGGAGAATGAATGACACAAACCAACTGTGAAATTTGGTTTGAACTTTCAAAAAAACTCCTTAAGCCTGTCTATCAAGGTGAAAAATTATCAGACACATTTTAAAAGAAAGTTGGATAATATTTTTCCTGTCTTCATTTATTTTTTATAAATCATTTTCATATTTCATTATTATGATTTTTTATTTTTGGTTTGTCTCTGTGATTCAAAAAAAACCCTATTGTTACAATGAATTATGATCAAATTTTGAAACTAATTATTTAAAACTTTCAAATTTTTATTTGTGAATCTCTTTTTGGAAAACAGCCATCTTTCCCCTTTGCAAAAAATCAGACAAAAGATTTGGAAAAAGGGCCAAACTTTTTGAAAGGAGACAAAGAAATATGGATAAAAGCAGCACTGAATGTACCAAAAATTGAGAAATGATTTGAGGTGGGTGAAAATTCAGTCGAAAATGGGGCCATTAATATGGGGTGGCTGAAATCTTTTTCAGAAAAAAAGCTTCAGATTTTTTGGGGAAATCAATACCAATCAATTATTCATTCAATACTACCTTCAATGCTCTTATCAATCAAATTAAAATCAAAGTGAAAGAAGATTTTTTTTCCAAAATCAAATGATTCAAATGAAGACCTCCCTCAAGATTTGACACAATTATAAAGGAATTATTTCAAAAAAAAATGAATGCTGATATAGTGCTAGTCCAAATTTTAAGGCCAATCCTGAGAGCACTGTTGTGATTTTCTGTGCAAAAAGTTTACAATCTATGGTCACCAATGTAAGTATGTAAAAGTTCTTGATACTTAAAAATATATTAGATTATATTTCTATCACCTTTTTATTTCTGGATCTACTATTAACAATAAAGATTTTTTCTACCCTGTATTTTTTCAAAAAAAAAAGCAAAGATAAAAAAAAAATTTAGCAAGTCCAGCCATTGAAAGGATTTATGCATGTTTTCAAATCAACTCAAAAAAATTGAATTTTTTGAGGAACTCTAGTCAATTTTTTCAGCTTCATGCATTTTTCAATGAAATGATAAATCTTTGATGATTTTTAATCCTGGATTATCAGGTATACCTCTTATAAATGTAGGTGCTACCTGAAGTCTCAACTAGCTTATACCAAGAGAAAGGATGAATAACTAGCCTTTATATCAAATTGAATTAGCCAGAATTCCTCCAATCATTGAATCACCTTGTCCTGTCCTGAAGTAATTCAAATTATGACTGCAAGTAATCTTTGAATGAGAAATGTATTTCTAAACAAAAATTGGTAAAATCTCAATAATCAAACATGATGAAAAGGGAATCAGATTCAGAAATCATCTCACAATTACAGTTTAATATCTAAAGAATACTTTGAACTCAATGAGTTAGATCTTCCAAGGAATATATGATGCATCATACATTTGATTTAGTCAATTCAGAGCTTCCACATCCATCCAAACTCAAATATTGTATCCTATTTACTGCTGTTAATTTCTGTTTTTGGACTGATGATCTGGAAATTATGCTCAAATTTATCAAATAATAAAATCAATATATTTTTTTTTATTTCACCAATTGGAGTGAAAAGGTTTCTTGGAAGCCAGTTGTGTCATTGAACTTCCCACCAATTGGTTTGAAATATCTGTATTTTTCTTAGGGAAAAGAAAAAATCAAGAAAATTGTGAACCCAAGATCAACACCGTTTGCAATAGTAACCAGTGAAAAGATCATACAAGGCTTGGATTAAAATGATACAGCTTCTTAAAAATTCTTACTCCACAATAAAAATGTGAATTCAATTAGAATGAATATTGGCACAGAAGTTGAAACATCCTGAATATGAAGGAAAGGTAATGAGCTACAATGGTGTATAGGGTAATCTGAAATCTACTACATCAGGTTGAATAAAGCCTTCCTCTTGCAAGAGAAAGTGTGCTTCATACCATTTTCTTTGCTGTCTCTTGTTGTAAAATTTTGATTTTGTCTACTTTGTTCTCCTAATATGGTAGGTTTGTTGTCATAATCACCTCCATTTTTTCTCAGAAAATAGCACTCTAACTAGAAGTGCCAATATAGGTATGTGTTGATTGATATAATATTGTTTGAATGTTTCTTTTTTTTTGAATTTTGATTATTTATGATTTATTACCTTACCATTAGTGAGTTTTTTATACTCTCCAACATTTTCATTTTTAAAAACTAGCACTCTGAATAGAAGTGCTGATATAGGGTTTTTGTCACATCTCCCCCAGTGTTGTTCTCATAAACTAGAAGTATAACTAGAAATTCCAATATATTTTATTAACCTTGCTTTAATTGGTGTTTTTTATATTTTATTGAGGTTTTTTACTGAAGATCCTTACTACCAAGAATTATAAAACAGTATCTACACAAAAACCAAACCCAAGTTGTCTGTAAGAATATGGAAAACCTAGCCATGACTGTTTTCAATTTTAAATTGGTTTGAAAGAAACCTGCGGGGTCTGTATACATTGGTGAACCAGGAAAAGGTGAATCACTGTGAGTAAAATTATGTGGGAGCTACAAAGCACCTTCCCCTTTCCTGGAAATCAGATCATATGCTATATTGATGACCTCTACTTCAAATTCATAACAAGTCATGAGTTTTGACCTCAAAAAGCCCATATAGTGTTCTTCCTTGTTTTTACTATGCATTTCAAGAATTTTTCCAGATTTTATGTTGGGAATTTATGGAAATCCAGCATTCCAAATGATAAAACAGAAAATACAGGGTAAAAACTGGATGTGCAAGGGGAAAATTGGTTCCCAGAATTTTTGAGAAAAGGGTTGCCTACCTCAGGTGTCCTGCACAGGTTTTTCTAAAAAAAAATAAATGCAAATAACACCCCTAACCTCAATATTTACCTGATAATTTCTTTATTTTAATAAAATTCCTTGCCTCCAAAATCAAAATGTGAACAGAAAACCTGAAATGATAGGACAGGAATCATCTAAAGGAGGAAACAAGTTTTTGAATTACCAAACAGAATTTTTGAACTAGGGCATAAAAAATAAAATATATTGAAAAAGAAATTAAAATTAGGAAATATAATTGAAGAATAGGGGGAAAAAAGAAAGAAATATGACAAAAAATCTGAAGAAAGGGAAAAGATTCATGAAAAATTACAGTCCCCTTGAAATGCATACTATATCACAATCAAATTGCAGAATTTCTTAATTTGATGAATTTAAAATATATTTCAAGTTAAAAACCAAAGCTTAAAATTTTAATAAATTCAAAACCATTAAGGGCTAGGTTAAATTAAATAATTCAAAATTGCAAAATCCATGCCTTTTTTTAAAGAATGTTTGATTTTGGAATTATGAATTGCCTAAATTGCACCTTTTTCAAAAAGGGCATGAATATACTGATTTGTTTTTACCCAATCAATAACTTTTGGCATATTTTCCAGCTCCAGTCAGGTTTGAAAAAAATTAAATGTTTTCCAATCCAAAAAATTAATGAATACATATAATCAATATTTGGAACAACTTCTTAAGGTTTAAAGGACTTCCTGTGGTGGAAAAAATGCCTTTTGAAAATTTTTGCATGCCTTCAAAGATTTCAAGGACTGCCTTAGGGGGAAAAATTTGCCTTTTGAGGATTTTTTGGGCTATTGGAGGCCCTTAAGTATGAATTAAGGAATTGGGGGGCTGAGATAATGCCTCTTAATCCCCTGTGGGGTATATCTGGGTTTGAATTTTGGGAGAATGCAGATATGGACACAAATTGAGTTCATATAAAATGAAAAATTATAATAAATGTTTTTTTTTCAATCAAGTTGAACCTAGGCTCAGCTTTGGAAAAAAATTTATTTGATAGAAGAAAAAGAAGAAGTATAAACCATGTTCATTTTCATTTTGAAAAATTTAATATTTACAGTGGGATATATAGGAAATTTTGACATACATAATGAAAAATAAAAAAATGATACATAAACTCATCTTTGGAGCGGGTTCCAAATCTCTTTTCAAATTTGAGGAAAAGAAATTTTCAACTAAATCAATCATAATAGAACTTATCAACAATCAAACATTTTGAAGAAAATTATTGGCACAAGCTAAATTCATTCATTGAAGATTACTGAATCCATGCTCCCCTTTGAAGAAAGGCATGTTTTCAGAATTTTTGGTTTGATTTGTGCCTTGGTTGAAGCAAGTCCTGATCATTGTAATCCTGTTACAAAATTCACATCTTCTGGCATTTTTGCCCCCCCAGGAAGGTGTGTTAACCTCAAAAGGTTTTGCCAATACAAAAAAGGTGTGAATACAGACAATCAAGATTTGGAATTCATTTTTGAGGTTTACAGGAGTTTCTGGGGTGAGATAAAATGCCTTTTGAGGATGTTTTGGGCAAACCAAGGAATTTAAACATCAATTTAGGCCATGGGGGGATAAAAAAGGCTGGCAGACCCCCTTTGGGGTCTGCCTGGGGCAGAATTCTTGGCAGAATTCAATGATGAACACTGATTGAGTTAAGAGAATATGTACAAATATTATAAATAAAGTGTACCAGGGTTAAGCAAAACCACCATTTTGTAATGGCGGGTTTCACACCTAATTTACCATTTCAAAAACACCATTAAAAATCAAAAAGTACCACTTATTTCAGATCAGAAGTGTCAAAGTTAACATTAAATAAGTGTTTTTTTTCAAGTAAAGTATAAAAAGGCCTTCACCAGATCAACCACACTTCATTCCACATAATTACCCCTGCTTTAATCCTCCAACCTCATCAAAAAAAATTCTACCTCCATCCTCATCCAGAAATTTGATTCATTGCTCTCATAACTTCACCAATCTCATCTCTTCTGCTTCATCACTCTCATCCCCACATCAATTCATCACTCTCACCTTTCTTCATCACTGTCATCACTTTATTGCTTTCATCACATCCATCCTCTGATTGCTTCATTGCTTCATCCCTTCATCACTTCATCCCCCCTTCCATCACATCCTAACTCTCATTGCTTCATCACTTTATTGCCTCATTGCTTCATCCCTCCTTTCATCACATTGCTTCATCCCTTTATTGCTTCATCCCTTTATTGCTTCATCCCTTCATCCCGCTTACTCTTTTTGAATGGCCCCTCAGCAAACCTCCCCCCACAAGTACACTCAACCAAAGAAAACATCCCCCATGAAATCAACATCCCACAATCCCCCCTCATTGGCTTCCAAAGCCTCAAGTCAGCTCAAGAGAGCTGATCACATCATTCTTTTAAACTGGCTCAAAATTCCCTCCAACTATGACACTTGCTTTGGATTGGAAAATGAAACTCAAGTTTTCCAACCTCCATCCTCTAATTTTAATTGTTATATCCTGATGGCCAATGAACTAACAAATAAAAACAAGGTAGGCTGGATTTTTCATCCAAACAGATGAGGAAGCAATTCAAAAACTATCAATCCAAACATTTCCCCTTTAACCAATTCTTGAAAGCCCCATTCTGTCACTGTCACTGTATGTTTCCCAATTAAGTGGTTTGGCTTGAAGGTGGGAGGATGATGAGAGGGCAACTCAGGTTCAGTGACCGTTTTCCTGTTAACATCTGGGAAAAGTTACTTGCTTTGTGGAATTTGGAAACTTAACTGGTGAATTGAGCAAGGAGGTGTGGGGGGACCTAAAGGTTGAATGATTAAAGGATCAGCCACCAATGAGGGGCAGGAAGAGGAGGAGGAAGAGGAGGAGGAGGGGGGGGCTTACCAGG
Organism: Puccinia polysora; assembly: GCA_025617555.3. Lineage (NCBI taxonomy): Eukaryota > Fungi > Basidiomycota > Pucciniomycetes > Pucciniales > Pucciniaceae > Puccinia > Puccinia polysora. The sequence continues at coordinate 38,271,086 of CM062623.1, read as the reverse complement.
GGTGCCAACCAAAGGAGGAGGGGAGGTGGTGGGTGAGGTGGAGTTGATGGGTGAGGTGGTGGTGGTGGGTGAGGTGGAGGTGATGGGTGAGGTGGAGGTGATGGGTGAGGCAGTGGTGGTGGGTGAGGCGGTGGTCGTGGGTGAGGTGGAGGTGATGGGTGTTTGGTGAGGAGGAGGAAGGAGTGGACCAGTGGTTAAGAGATCAGTCAGCTTTTTTGTGTTTTCAACTTGATGCCGGAAAGTTTGATGGGAAAGGTTGAGAAAGATGGTAATTTGATGTGGGTTGATGAGATGATGATGGGATTTTTGTGAAGATGGAGATGTGAAGCAATAGAGATGTGAAGCAATGGAGATGAGATGTGTGTGATGTGATGGATATGGGATTGGTATGTATTTGCTGATGTGGATTGGTGTTTTGGATGCAATAGATGGTGAATGGATGATGATGCATAAATGGCGGGTTTGATGTTTGAAATCTGATTTTCATGAAAACTGCCATTTTGAAATACACCAGTTAGGGGGTATGTGTATTTCAGAAAACCATCATTAAAAATGGCGGGTTTGGTCAAAAAAAATGGTTTGTTTCTAATGGTGGGTTTTCTAACTGTGATACACCCTAATATGGTTTTTTTCAAGGTACTCAAGTATTATCTCAAATTTGACAAAAAACTTCATCCAATGTAAGAAAAATAAGAAAAATGATAAAAATTAATTTTATTTACACAAAATGGAATAGAACTGGTGGAATACTGATAAATTTGTACCAAGAATAAAAAAACATAGAAAAATGCCAAATAAACCTATTAAAGTGTACCAAAGTTAAGCAAAAACACCATTTTTTAATGGCAGGTTTCAACCCAAATCCGCCATTTCAAACCTGCAATTAAAATCAAAAAAACACACTTATTTCAGATCAGACTTGTCAAGGTTAACACAAAATAAGTGGGTTTTTTAAGCTAAAGTATATAAAGGCTTTCACCAGCTCAAACATGCGTCATTTCACATCATCACCCCTGGTTTCAACCTCCAACCTCATCTAAAAAATTATACCTCCAAACTCATTGGAAAAATTTGATTTTCATTGCTATCATCACTTCATCACTCTCATCTCTTTCTATCCTCTTCATTTCATCACTCTCATCCCCTCATCAATTCATCACTCTCACCTTGCTTCATCAATCTCATCACTCTCACCTTGCTTCATCAATCTCATCACTTCATTGCTTTCATCACATCCATCCTCTCATTGCTTCATCCCTTCATCCAAGATTTCATCACATTGCTCCATCACTTCATTGCTTCATCCCATCATCCCTGATTTCATCACATTGCTTCATCACTTTATTGCTTCATACCTTAATCCCTCTTACTCTTTTGAAATTGGCCCCTCAGCAATCCACCCCCACAAGTACACTAAACAATCCAATTGACCAAAGCAAACATCACCCAGGAATTTAACATCCAACAATCCCCCCAATCAGCTTCCAAAGGCTCAAGTCAGCTCAAGAGAGCTGATCACATCATCCTGGTAAACTGGCTCAAAATCCCCTCCAACTAATTCAGATATCTCCAAGTGTTTCAACAAAAATAAAATCAATTACCAAAACAATTATAAAATATTTGAAAAAATTTTCTTTGAAAAAATTTTTAGATTTCTGATGGAATATAAATACTTTTTTACCAAAAATACAAAAATTGAAAAATACTAATTTTTTCTATTTCATAAGTAGAACCAAAATATGTTGAAATATTTCAAAGAAATATTGATAAAGTACCCAAACAAAAACATCAAATCTAAGAATTTTTTTTCTTTGAATAAATATTATATTTCTCACAAATTGAAATATATTCTTACAAAAAAAAACATCAACCAAAAATTCAAAATAAAACTATTTAATTAGATGAATTAAAATATCATTGAATATCACAAAAAAAAACTTCATCAAGTGTAAGAAAACTCAGAGAAAAATCAAAATTTTATTTATTTCATAAAAAAACATGAATGAAGTCAGGAAATACCTATTTGTTAAAGTAACTCAGATATTAGATTGTGGAATTTTCAAATTTTTCATTTTTGGTATGCAGATATTTAAATTGCACCAGAGATGTTGAATTTTATTCAAATAAATTAATATTAAACCATTTTCATCATGATTTTTTGAATTTTCTTTTTTTGGAATATTTTGAAATATTTGAATTCATTGGGATCAATGGGTATTTGTGGAATTTTTTTTAATTTTTATTGATTTTTGGTTAAAATTTATTCATAAACCATCATAAATATTGAATTTTATTCAAAAACATGAATTTATTACCTTTTTCTGTTGCTTTTTGTTATCAAATTTATTTTGAGATATTTCCCAATATCTGGGTCACTCAATTAAATAAGTTACAGTTATAATTTCTCTATATGTTTGGAAAAAAACATATTAAAATCCCATCAGAAATATAAAATTTTATCTAAAAGCATTATTTTTGATGATTTTTCTTACAATTGTTACATTTTTGATTTTTTTCTCAAAACTAACAGACTATTTGGAATAATGTTAAAAATTAAGTATGCATATAATTCAGTCATGATTTATTAATTTTTTGAAAAAATTGAATTGAACTCCTACCAGCAATATTCCATCATTTGAAAATAAACTCAATTTTTTTTATTTTGATCATAATAAATGATTTTTCTTCAAATTTGAGCTGAGGTTGAATTCCTTGCAAAAAACCAATTTTAATTCATTTTTTTTCATGTTATATTAACTCAATTGGTGCCTGTATTTGGATTTTGAAAAATATTCAATCCCAGAAAGACCCCACAGAGGGTTTGGAGGTCCTCTTTTAGCCACTCAAGGACCAAATTCATTTTTAAAGCCCTCCACCATCCCAAAAAGTTCTCAGAAGGTGTGCTTTCCACCCCAGGAAGTCCTTGGAACCTCAAATTGCATGAAAAAATACTGAAAAAGGCACATTTTTGCACCCCAGGCAGTCATTGAAACCTTTAAAATTCATTTCAAACCTTAATTAGGGGGTTTCAGAGCTAAAAACTTTAAAAATTTAAACAGCTTATTTCAGGAAAAATATAAATTTTTCAAAAAAGATTTTTTATCAAAATAAAAAATGAATCAATGTTTTTAGCTGAAAAAAAAATCTTGAAAAAAACTGGATAGGCCTGGAATCAGCCATTTAATTTTTTGAAAAGTTTAACTCTGATACACCCTATTAGGGCATATCAAAGTTAGCAAAAACATTATTAGAAACCCACCATTTTTTTTTACCAAACCAGCTTTAATGGTAGGTTTCTGAAATACACATACCCCCTAACTAGTGTATTTCAAAATGGTGGGTTTCATGAAAATGGCGGGTTTCAAACATCAAAACTGCCATTGTCATCCATCCACCATCCATTGCATGCAAAACACCCATCCACACCTCCAACTCAGCCAATCCATATGAATCACACAAATCTCATCTCCATTGCTTCACATCTCCATCACATCACACACATCCCATCATAATCATATCACCATCTTTCTCAACTTGTCCAATCAAGCTTCCTGGCAGCAAGTTGAAAACTCAAAAAATCTGACTGAACTTTTTTTATTATTTGACTCTGATTCAGACTCTGATTGAGACTAAAATTTGGAATCAACCTGGTTAGCTTTGAATTCTCTATTGGAAAAGCAATACATGGTTCCAAAAAGAAATACTCTCAACAACCCTATATATGAAAGGCAAAAGCTTCATCTCCTCCTCAACTTAAGCTTCCAGCAACTGTTCTGGACTCTATTGCCTTCATTCCTGAAACTTTTGGAGATGATTGAAGACCACCACACCTTCCAGAACAATTATTGGAACCCTCAATGTGATCCAGCTATCCAACTGGCTGGTGCTATTTGTAGATTGGGATCAAATCAAAATGGAGCAGAAATTCATTGATTAGAAAATATATTCTTGGTAATTTATGGATTCATTGAATTATACACCAAAAGAATCATGATTTCTATCCTATCTTTTGGTTTCTTGGTCCTTTGTTGGCCAACCAAAAAAGAAAGCAAGGAGATATCTCAAGTAATGGAGGCTGAAGGCTTTCCCGGTTGCATTGGTTTTGTTGATGGAACCACTATCCCCTTGAGTCAAAAAACCAAGCTAGATGGAAACCCCTATTTTGATTGGAATAAAAGGCAATTGATTCATTTCCTTTCCAAAGCCTTTGATAATACAATGACCAAATATTTTTTATCTTTTTGTATAGATACTCTGTGTCACTAAAAATTGTTTGTGATAACAACAAGAAGTTCATATCCCTCCATGCTGGCCTTCAAGGTTCTTGTCACAATTCATATGTTTTCAATTGGATGCAGATTGCCCAACAACCAGATAACTACTTTGAACAAGATCAATACCTTCTGGCTGATTGAGCTTATGCTAGCGGGAAATATGTTGTTCCAGCACACTGCAATGTTTCATCCAATGATCAAGCCAAAACTGATTTAAAATATAATCTTGCCCAATCACAAGTTTGGATTGAGCATGCCATAGGAATCCTGAAAGGAAGAAGGGCCAGCTCACGGGAGATGCAAAACCAGCTACAAAAAAAACCAGCTAAAAAATTCCAAGGACATGAAGATCCTCATCTAATCATCAGTTTTTAATCCTTCACAACCTTCTTGCCAACATCAAAGATGAATGGGATGAAATATACAAAGAAGATATTCCAGATCCTCCTTAATTCATCCTGCTTTCATCTTGTACCTCATCTTTGGAAATGAGAGCACGGATTCTACCCCTCACACTTGCTCACTTGGATGAGTAGCATTCAGTTTTTTAATAGGTAAAAAACAAAATCACAGAATTTTTTTGATTTGGTTGTTTACCAAGAATCCTAGGCTGACTCTGGTTTTTTTTTTTTTTTTTTTTTTTTTTTTTTTTTTTTTTTTTTTTTTTTTTTTTTTTTTTTTTTTGTGGTGGACTTGACAAAAACCAAAACTTCCAAACCACCTCACACAACCAAACCACCAGTCCACCTTCACCGTTCCACTCCCTCTTCCTCACCCACCACCTCCACCTCATTGCCTCCACCTCACCATTTCCTCCACCTCACCCACAACCACCACCTCCCCATCACCGCCCCTCCTCCTTTGGTTGGCACCCCAGGTAAGCCCCTCCCCTCCTCCTTGATGAAATTGAATGAGATTTCTAGAAAACACAAACCAGAACTGAAAGAACAGGCTTGAGTTCTTGGAAATAAAACAAAGGAAGTGGGCATTATGCCTCTTATCAGCAGTCAAACAGCATACCAGTATGAGTCAAGGAGGAAAAGGAAGTTACAACACGGAATCAGAAGAAATACCCTCCAATAAAGGATGATCTCCACAGGTTCCCCACTTTAAGTGTATTTGTTGTTATTTGCATCAAATTATTCCAATTAGAGAAGCATTGAAGTACCAAGATTGGGAGGTCCAGAAGAATCAGCTGAGTATCTTCAACAAGAGCCTAGTTGGATGGCAGAAGGTTGAGCCTTGAAGCATTGAAGTTGGAATTTTATCCCCAGGAGCTCTGATTGAAGGAGATCCAATTGGAAGGCCAAAGAAGACCTTAAACTTGATGATCACAATCTCTGGATCCCCCAAAATCTAAGCAGACAATGTGGGGAACACGTGAGCATCTGGGGGTGACATAAGCCCATGCCTGCCAAACATGAAGCAGCACATGGAATGTTGCAAGGTCAGCGTTTTTGGCCTAGAGCTTCAGATTGAGGGATGAGAACAGTCCAATGGAATATCAAGGGTGTGTATAACACCAGGATAAAGCTTTTCAAGAGATATAAATAGGAAAAAGGAAATGAAATGAAAGAAAGATAAAAAAATGTATAAGAAAGAAAAAGAAATATTTTAACACCCCTTCATAATTTGATGCAAAGAGAATCTAGAAACAAATTTTCAAAATTCTTAGGAGTGAGCTATGTGGGCAGGCCTTGGTCAGGGCATCAGCTATCATTGATTCAGTCAAGATTAGCTCCACCTTGATATCCCCCATTTTTAGCAGATTGCGCAACCATTTGATTTTGATGTCCAAGTTTTTGGTCTTGGAACAGGATCCAAAGTGTTTGATCTTGTCAATCAGTCCCTTTTTATATATGTAGAAGATAGTGTTGTCAAGTTTGGTGTTCCAGAGTTCTTCTACAAGAAATTTGAGCCAGAGGTTCTCCTGAACGCCATTGGAGAGTGCACAAAGCTCCGATTTGGTGGAGGACATGGCAATACATTTTTTCTTTTTGCTGGTCCAGGACAGAGGAGCACCTTTCCATAGACACAGGGAACCGCTTTGAGAGAGTTGAGTTTTGGGTCATTGGCCCAAGTGGAATCAGTGTAGAATTCAAGGAAGTTGTTGGGGCGGTTCAGGGAGGGCTTTAAGGTGAGGCAGTGCAAGATGGAGCCCTTGAGATACTTAAAGCAGTGAATGACTTCTTTCCAGCAAGAGATTCCAGGAGAGTGATTGAAGCAAGATAGGATAGATACTGCAGGGGTTAAATCAGCCCATGATCAACATGAAAGGTAATTAAGGATACCAGTGAATTGTTGATAGTTAAGATTGAGCCTGCTGAACTCTTCCTTATCTGTTTCAGAGGCTTTGAGTAGTTGGATTCCAGGGGTCCAAGGAATTTTGACCTGCTTGCAGCTTTCAAGTCCTAAGAGTTCCAGTCCCTTTTGGATGAGCTTATCCTGGTAGAGTGTGATTTGATCATCCAAGAGCTTCAGTTACATTCCAAGAAGAGTTTTGGGAGAATGGGCAGAGGAGTTGGGAAAGCAATTAAGGAACAGATTTTCAAAACCTTCAGTATTGCCAACAACCATCAGATTGTCCACATGGAAGAAGATGAACAAGTTCTTGTTGATGTGTATGAAGAGCCAGGGATTGGAGGTGGACTGACAAAAGTTGATTTCTTCAAACCAAGTAGTGAGGGTTTTATACCAATTAGCAAGAGCCTGTTCCAGGCTGTAGAGCAATTTCTTTAGCTTGAGGGAAGGGGTTTTTTGCTTAGAGCCTTTAGGAGTGGCTATATAGATTTCTTTGGAGAGGGGAGCATAGAGAAAAGCACATCTTATATCAAATTGTCTGATGGGTAATTTTTTGTCAATAGAAAGGGTGAGAAGAGAGAGAAGAGAAGGAAATTTTCCACTTGGAGAAAAGGTGTTGTTGTTTTCAACTCTGGGGATTTCTCAAAACCCCTGAATTCAGAGAAAAGCTTTCTTTCTTTCAGTGGAGGAAGCGGTGGCTGGTTTCTTTTTAGGAACCCAGGTGGTATGGAGGTAGGAATTGGGTATGATGTGGCAGTCCTCCCACACATCCATTTCTTCTATACTGTTCAGTTCTTTGTCCATGTGTTCCTCCCACGATTCAGGGATTTTGGTGTTAAGAGCCAGGGGATCCTCAGAGAGATAGGAGTATTTGGTGGGTTTGATTCTGGATGTTTGGGTTCTAATTTTGTATCCAGTGCCATCATGAGGATTGTTGGCCAGCACCAGTGAGGGAGAGACATTTTCAGAATCTTCACTGCTGTTGGAGGTTTCTGAGGGATGATCAACACCAGGATCTGTGACATCCAAGGAAGTAGGTTCCACCAGGATGGAATCAGGAGGAAGTTCAGGACACAGCACAGGGTCCAAGTTGGGAAGGAGATTGTCCAATTGAGTTGAGTTCAACCAGATGAGAGATGGTTTAGAGACTGGTGAAACAAAATAAAAAAAGCAAAGGTGTTTAGTTTCAATTATTTTACCCTTTTTGCTGAGAATAAGGTAGGATTGGAGTTCATCATTATAGACAATGAGAATGCCAAAAGAACCTTTAGGTGCAAGTTTAGAGCCAGATTTGTGAGGTAAGAGCAGGTAGGAAGCTAGATTTTCAATGGGATGAAAATAGCTGAGAGGAAGGGAGCATTGTTTGAACAGCTTGTTGGGGGATTTTTTGTATTTGTGAACAGGGATTTGATTGAGCATCAGGGAGGCCGCAAAAGCAATCTCATGCCAGTAGCAACTATCTACACTGGAGTTGGCCAATATGGAGCACATCAGTTCTAGGATAGATTGGTTAAATCTTTCAGCAAGTCAGTTCTGTTGAGGAGTATAAGGGTCATAGTATCTGGTTTTAATGAGGTGATCTCTGCAGAACTGGGCAAGTTTGGCATTAAAAAATTTGCCTACACAATCAGAGTGTAGGCCCAAAGGAAAATAGCCAAAAATATGGCCTCCAGACTCAGGACATTAGATAGGAACTCTGGTACGTTGATTTTGCTCTTTATTGGCAGGGAAGCACAGTATTGAGTGTTGCTATCCACAACAGTGAGGAGGAATCAGCATCCATTCACGGAAGAAGGAGACAGCAGACCAATGATATCCATATGGAGTTCTTCAAAGGGATGCAAGGCAGGAAAATTTTCTCTCTTGAAACTGGCTCTGGTGATTTTGGAAACAGAGCAGGCTTTGCAATTTTGAAGAATTTTTACAGGGATTCCCAGCTTATGCCTGATTTGATGATAACTTACATGTCCTAGCGACTTGTGGAGAATTTCTGCCAAAGAGAGGAGACAACTTGGAGCAGACTGGTGGAATCAAAGCCCAGGAAGATTGTTGTGATAGCGGACAATGGCAAGGAGTCTTCCATCTCTGAGGATCTGGAATGAGTTGATTTCAAAGATGATGTTTTATTTATCAAGCAGGAGACACCAAACAGATAGGAGATTGAAAGCCAAATCAGGAACATAGAGCACATTGTTTAGCAAGAGGTCACTGTGTTTGTTGGATAACTTTATGGATCCTTTCCCCTTTATTTTTAGGTGTTCTACTACAGACCCAGTTCAAACTACTCCTTCTTCATTTTTGGAGAGAGCAATGAACAGATTGGAGTCAGATACCATGTGAGCAGAGCATCCTGAATCCACAATGAAGAGGGAGGGATTCTGAAGGTGAGATGTGAAATTGCTAACATGATCTTCAGGCTTGAAAACATGATCTTCAGGCTTGACATTACATAGGAGCTCTGGTACTTTGCTTTTGCTCTTCATTTGCAGGACAGAACAGTATCAAGTGTTGCTATCCACAACGGTGAGGAGGAATTGGCATCCATTCACAGAAGGAGGAGACAGTGGACCAATGATATCCATATGGATTTCTTCAAAGGGATGCAAGGCAGGAGAATGTTCTCTCTTGAAAATGGCTCTGGTGATTTTGGAAACAGAGGAGGCTTTGCAATTTTGAAGTATTTTTACAGGGATTCCCAGCTTTTGCCTGATTCAATGATAACTTACATGTCCTAGCAACTTGTGGAGACGTTCTTACAAAGAGAGGAGACAACTTGGAGCAGACTTGTGGAATCAAAGGCTGGGAAGATTTTTGTAATAATGGCAACTGGCAAAGAGTCTTCCATCCCTGAGGATCTGGAATGAGTTGTTTTCAAAGATGATATTGTATTTCTCAAGCAGGAGACATCAAACAGATAGGAGATTGAAATTCAAATCAGGAACATAGAGCACGTTGTTTAGCAAGAGGTCACTGTGTTTGTTGGATAATTTTATGGATCCTTTCCCCTTTATTTTGAGGTGTTCTACTCCAGACCCATTTCAAACTACTCCTTCTTCATTTTTGGAGAGAGCAATGAAAAGATTGGAGTCAGATACCATGTGATCAGAGCATCCTGAGTCCACAATGAAGAGGGAGGGATCCTGAAGGTGAGATGTGAAATTGCTAACATGATCTTCAGGATTAGCCTTTTGGGCAGGGTGACAAGGGCAAAGATTAGGGTGGAGCAGCCAATATCTGGATTCCAGATGAGGAGGGTAAGGGTTTTGCCAGTCAATTTTACATTTGGTGCATTTGGACATAGCAAGAGCCGTAGGATGGTGTTTGGAGGAAGAACAGAGTTGGAGGTTGTTAAAGTGAACCGTGAGATGATTGAGAACCATATTGGGAACAACCTCTTTATCAGAGTGGGTGATCTGACTCTTTAGATGATCCAGAGAAGGGGGAAGCTTTTGTAGGATGGAGTAGGCAATGATGTACAACAGAATAGAGATACTGTTTTCAACAAACTTGGTTATGGAGGATTGAATTTGCATAATGAACAGTTGGATGTTTTGAGAGTTGAATTGGATTGTGCAGAATTTGTTGAATACTGTAGCATGGTTAGAGGCATTGCAAGAGGCAAAGAAACGGTTAATAGGTTTCCAGATAAGTTTGGCATCACTTTCATTAGCCTGATCAATGACATTGAGGTGGATAGAGGCATCAAGGTTGGCGGTGAGTAGAGTCACTAGTTGGATGTTAACAATGGGATCCAATTTGACGGATTCAGAGATCAGCGGTTCCCAGAGAAATTGAATCTTCAAGAGATTGGTTGTCTTTGATTTCCACAGGGAAAAGTTATCCAGGGTCAGAAGAGGAATGGACTCAAGAGCTCCTTTTGCAATAGTGGACTCGAAGCTGTCACTCATTATGTAGTGCTGTTCTGGTTTGTTGATTGGTTGAGGAGGAGGTGATTTTTTGTAGTCAACTGTTAATTGTGATGAAATTGAATGAGATTGCTAGAAAACACAAAACAGAACTGAAAGAAAAGGCATGAGCTTTTGGGAATACAACAAAGGAAGTGGGCATTATGCCTCTTATCAGTGGTCAAACAGTATACCAGTATGAATCAAGGAGGAAAAGGAAGTTACAACACAGAATCAGAAGAAATAGCCTCTGATAAAGGATAATCTCCACAGGTTCCCCACTTTAAGCATAGTTGTTGGTCTTTGCATCAAATTAGTCCAATTAGAGAAGTGTGGAAGTCCCAAGATTGGGAGTTCCAGAAGAATCAGCTGAGTATCTTCAACAAGAGCCTAGTTGGATGGCAGAGGGTTGAGCCTTGAAGCATTGAAGTTGGAATTTTTCCCCCAGGAGCTCTGATTGAAGGAGGTCCAATTGGAAGGCCAAAGAAGCCCTTAACCTTGATGATCACAATCTCCAGATCCCCCAACATCTAAGCAGACAATGTGGGGAACGCGTGAGCATCTGGGGTTGACATAAGCCCATGCCTGCCAAGCATGAAGGAGCACATGGAACGTTGCAAGGTTGGTGTTTTTGGCCTAGAGCTTCAGATTGAGGGATGAGAACAGTCCAATGGAATATCAAGGGTGAGTAGAACACCAGGATAAAGCTTTCCAAGAGATATAAATAGGAAAAAGGAAATGAAATGAAAGAAAGATAGAAAAATGGATAAGAAACACCACAAAAAAAGTAGTGGCACTTGCTAGCAAGTGCCCTCAAGGAAGCTCTGGTTGAAGCTCTGTCCAATCTCTAGTTGAAGTTATTTTCATTCCCTAACATGTTTTTGGTTCACAGTGACTGTGCACAATGAACAGCAACTGTGCACAATGAACAGCAACTGTGCACAATGCACAGCAACTGTGCAAAATGCACAGCAACTGTGCAAAATGCACAGCAACTGTGCAAAATGCACAGCAACTGTGCAAAATGCACAGCAACTGTGCAAAATGCACAGCAACTGTGCAAAATGCACAGCAACTGTGCAAAATGCACAGAAACTGTGCAAAATGCACAGAAACTGTGCAAAATGCACAGAAACTGTGCAAAATGCACAGAAACTGTGCAAAATGCACAGAAACTGTGCAAAATGCACAGCAACTGTGCAAAATGCACAGCAACTGTGCAAAATGCACAGCAACTCTGCAAAATGCACAGCAACTGTGCAAAATGCACAGCAACTGTGCAAAATGCACAGCAACTGTGCAAAATGCACAGCAACTGTGCAAAATGCACAGCAACTGTGCAAAATGCACAGAAACTGTGCAAAATGCACAGCAACTGTGCAAAATGCACAGCAACTGTGCAAAATGCACAGCAACTGTGCAAAATGCACAGCAACTGTGCAAAATGCACAGCAACTGTGCAAAATGCACAGAAACTGTGCAAAATGCACAGCAACTGTGCAAAATGCACAGCAACTGTGCAAAATGCACAGCAACTGTGCAAAATGCACAGCAACTGTGCAAAATGCACAGAAACTGTGCAAAATGCACAGCAACTGTGCAAAATGCACAGAAACTGTGCAAAATGCACAGCAACTGTGCAAAATGCACAGAAACTGTGCAAAATGCACAGCAACTGTGCAAAATGCACAGAAACTGTGCAAAATGCACAGCAACTGTGCAAAATGCACAGAAACTGTGCAAAATGCGCAGCAACTGTGCAAAATGCACAGCAACTGAGCACAATACACAGAAACTGTGCACAATGCACAGCAAGTGTGCACAATGAACAATGCACAAAACCTGTGCCCAATGCACAAAACCTGTGCCCAATGTATAGCAAATGTGCCCAATGCAAAGCAACTGTGCACAAAGCACAGCAACTATGCACAATGCACAGCTACTGTGCACAATGCACAGAATTGGTGCAAAATGCACAGCAACAGTGCACAATGCACAGTTACGGTGCATTTTGCACAGTTACTGTGCATTTTGAACAGTTGTTGTGCATGGTGCACAGTCATTGTGCATGGTGCACAGTTGCTGTGCATTGTGCACAGTCCTTGTGCATGGTGCACAGTGACTGTTAACCCTCCATCATCCATTCTGGAGGGTTTTTAACCCTCCATCATCCATTCTGGAGGGTTTTTAACCCTCCATCATCCATTCTGGAGGGTTTTTAACCCTCCATCATCCATTCTGGAGGGTTTTTAACCCTCCATCATCCATTCTGGAGGGTTTTTAACCCTCCATCATCCATTCTGGAGGGTTTTTAACCCTCCATCATCCATTCTGGAGGGTTTTTAACCCTCCATCATCCATTCTGGAGGGTTTTTAACCCTCCATCATCCATTCTGGAGGGTTTTTAACCCTCCATCATCCATTCTGGAGGGTTTTTAACCCTCCATCATCCATTCTGGAGGGTTTTTAACCCTCCATCATCCATTCTGGAGGGTTTTTAACCCTCCATCATCCATTCTGGAGGGTTTTTAACCCTCCATCATCCATTCTGGAGGGTTTTTAACCCTCCATCATCCATTCTGGAGGGTTTTTAACCCTCCATCATCCATTCTGGAGGGTTTTTAACCCTCCATCATCCATTCTGGAGGGTTTTTAACCCTCCATCATCCATTCTGGAGGGTTTTTAACCCTCCATCATCCATTCTGGAGGGTTTTTAACCCTCCATCATCCATTCTGGAGGGTTTTTAACCCTCCATCATCCATTCTGGAGGGTTTTTAACCCTCCATCATCCATTCTGGAGGGTTTTTAACCCTCCATCATCCATTCTGGAGGGTTTTTAACCCTCCATCATCCATTCTGGAGGGTTTTTAACCCTCCATCATCCATTCTGGAGGGTTTTTAACCCTCCATCATCCATTCTGGAGGGTTTTTAACCCTCCATCATCCATTCTGGAGGGTTTTTAACCCTCCATCATCCATTCTGGAGGGCTTTTAACCCTCCATCATCCATTCTGGAGGGCTTTTAACCCTCCATCATCCATTCTGGAGGGCTTTTAACCCTCCATCTAAAAACCCTCCACCATCCCATCTGCAGGTTTAAAAAGTGATGGCACTTGCTAGCCAGTGCTATCAAGGAAGCTCTGGTTGTAGCTCTGCCCAATTTCTAGTTGAAGGCATTTTCATTCTCAAACATGTTTTTGGTTGACAGTGGCAGGGCGCAATGCAGAGTGACTGTGCAAAATGCACAATGCACAGCAACTGTGCGCAATGCACAATGCATAGCAACTGTGCACAATGCACAATGCACAGCAACTGTGCACAATGCACAATGCACAGCAACTGTGACAATGCACAATGCACAGAAACTGTGCACAATACACAATGCACAGCAACTGGGCACAATTTAGAGTGACTGTCTACAATGCAGAGCAACTGTGCGCAATGCACAGCAACTGTCCACAATGCACCATGCACAGTGACTGTGCACACTTCAGAGTGACTGCGCACAATGCACAGTGAGTTTACACAATGCACAGTGACTGTGCACAATGCACCATGCACAATTCACAGCAGCTATGTGTTGGGATCCTTTTGTCCTTTTGTTCAATACTGTCTCTATATCTCCACCTCCCCACCCTCTATCTTTAATATATCCACATTCCTTATCATGCTATACTGTCATCCACCACCATTATCCTATAACTGTCACCACTCCATTCCAACTTCATCTCTAAAACCATCACTATCACCATCACCATTAACATTATCATTACCATTACCATCACCATTACCATTACCATCACCATCACCATCACCATCACCATCACCATCACCATCACCATCACCATCACCATCACCATCACCATCACCATCACCATCACCATCACCATCACCATCACCATCATCATCATATCATTCTCACCCATTAAGCTATACCATTACCCTCATCATCATCATCATCATCATAATATCATTCTTCCCCATTAAGCTAGGAAACTATGCCTGTGGTCCTTGTTGCTCCTCTTAAAATAGGCTATCATTCCCCCATCTCATATCCTGACAAGGTGGTGTCTTGTCATTTATTACCCAACTCTCATGTCTCTATCATTCTTATATTCTCCTCTCATTTCTAATGAATCTCTGGAATGTTTGCTGGTCTTAAATTGGTTCATAAATTTGTCAGTTAAGGTGGTGTGTTGTCTTTTTGATGTTCAAATTATGTAACTAACAAATTTAGTTACCTTATTGCTATCTTACTGTTTTCATTATCTTATTACCCATGTCTTAGGCCCCCTCTGGGGCTCTCTAGTTGTCTCTAACCTTCTGCCTTAGGCCCCTTTGGGGTTCTCTAGTTGTCCATAAATACTGGTCCTTCCCTTGGAACATGAATGAAAATCATCTGATTACCAGAAATCTAAACCAGAGTGTCCCTTCCTCCTCTTCAGATCAGTTCCACTTGACTATAAAAGTACTTTCCCTTGTTCCTTGGCTCTTTGTAGCCTTATCAATACAACTCATTTGGCTCTTCAGTAGCCTACCATACTTCTTCCTTCTCCAAATAACCTTGCTACTCATATTAAAACTTTTCACGGTTAAAAGCCAAAAGCTCATCCCACTAAATCATCCGGTTAACTTCATTGTTCCAACTGGTTGTCTCATTGCCAATCTCATCAATTCTCACAATCCAATTTTTTCCCTCCTCTTCATCCCTTCTTTCATGATATCCAACCATCCCTATTCCTTCAAACCCTCACTCAACCTATCCTCCTTGTCTCACTCCCTCTCCCATTCTCTCTCCCATCTCATCCAACTCCAATCAATCCAATTCTTCTGCTACTCTGCCAACTTGGATTGGGTCACTCATTGTTTGCCCTACAATCTCATCTCCATCAATCCACTCCTCCTGATCTGCCTAGCTCATCTACCCAACCTCAGATCTCTCTACTTATCCGGTCTCAAGCTCTCTACCTCATCATCATCCCTAACCTTCCAGCGCTCCTCATCCCTCCATCTCAACCGTCTCAGGAACCTTCATCTCATTGCCATCCATGATTCCATTCTACCCATCATCCATTGTGCACCAAACCTCCTTGAGCTTAGGATCTGGAGAGACTTCTTGGTCCCTTACCCCTCTGTTGATCCTTGGTTACCATCCCAACTCTGGTCTAGCCTACAATCTCTCACCCTCAAGGGATTCTACGGTCACTCACTCTCAGAACTACAATCCTCCCTCAGGCGGAATATAGACCTGATCACCAGTTCAGGCTCAAGTCTGGTCCTGAAGACCTTGGACCTAGACAAGCCTTACTCAACCCACAATCTCTTGATCCTATTAGACGCCTTTAGCTCCGATCTCCTAACCACCCTAAGGTTGGCAGTTTGGCGTGATGAAGACTTTAACCCAAGCTTGATTGGTAGATTGGCCATCCAATTTCCAAACCTGCAAGACCCCCCTACGTTGTTGGTGGCCTCACAAGTTGAACACTTGGTCACATTCACTATCAAGTTTCAAAAAACTTTGTCAATTGAATTGGAACTGTAGTCCATTCACCTGTCATGATTTCCTCCATGTTCAGGCTGGAATGAAATCTCAAGTCACAATCCTTGCTCAATTGATTCCATTGCTGCAGAGAGTCTCCTACGTCAATATCTCTGGTTGGTTGGAGATCAAACGTAAATAAAATCTCAACAAGCCATCATCCACCTCCTCAATCAAAACCATCAAGTGGGCCAACATCAAATCCTCCTATCCCTTTCTGACTTGAACCAATCTCTAAAATCAAGAGGAAGGTTTGGATGATGATGAGCTAATCAAATCAGAAGATCATCCAATTGATTCCATCCTTCAACTGGATTCAGATCCAAAACCTCAGACTCATGATTCCCATCACCATTGATCCCAAGAAGAACTAACACCCCAGATTGGCTCAGTAAAAACTCATCCCCATCAAATCAACCCAGATTGAATCAGACTACTATCAATTCTTAACTCAATCCTCACTCAAGCTCAAGACTGTCTTCCTCTTCCATCCATCTACTCCCCATTACCCCTACCCTTGATCTCGTCATTGCTCGGACCGTCATCATTGTTGATTACCAGCCAACTAAAAGCCCCCTCAATTGGTCATTGATGCACCCTTCATCCCTCTACCCACCAGGCGTCACTTTTGCATCTCTCACATTGGCAATCAGAGACCTAAACCATTGCTTGTCAGCCAACCCAACCCAGACCTTACCCTCCATCCTCACTCATCCTCCACTCTCATCACATTCCTCCTCCTCCTCCTCCTCATCATCATCATCCAATTCTGAAGGCAATTCATCAGATTGAGATGCTCATTCCTTCCAGATTGATCTCTTCCGGTTGGTCTTTGGCAAATGTTTGAGGGGCAAGGAGCAAGAGTTCAATGGCCCAAGGGCCCTCAAAGCTTCTCCTTATTGCTCCCTCAACTCCCCTGCTTATCCCTCTTGCTCCTCATCTAGAAACTTTTCTCTCTCCTCTTTTTGCAACCTGGTTTTCACTCATCTTGAAACCTAGCTTGCTACACAACCCCGCCTGCTCTTCAACTTCTTGCAACCTAGGTCCCTGTTCATTTTCTCCACCTTTCTATGCCCTCAGCTATTGCTCTCAATCCCAAAGGTCCTTCTCCCCAAGGGTGATTGTAAGAAGGAATTTCCAAGCATCCCTAAACTACTTGATGGTCTTGACTTTCAAAATGAATGCCATCTGGATTTCTTGACTTGATCCTCCTCCATCACTCGGCTTCAATCCAATTGATCCCATCCATCCTACCACCATCCCGTTGAGGGTCCCAATCATCCTCTGACGTCTTGCGCGTTCTGTTCTCTCTCCTCTCCTCCACAATTGGGACTTTGCTTGCGCACTCCCCTTGTTTTCCCGCCGGTTCTCTTGCTGCCTTGATAGCAAACTTGCTTGTGCTTCATCCGCAACTTCTCCTGATGCTCCGTTTGCTGTCCTCAATCCTCAATTGAGCCACTCAGCACTCTCAATATCAACTTCTGCCACCATCTCTTCCACCAATTGCTCATCTCTTCAACTCATCAATCTACAGCAATCATTCCTGGGGTGGTCCATTCGTTTGGCCCATCCTTCCGCTTTTCATCCTTCTCATTGCTCCATCTCAACCACTTGCTCGCTACCATCCATCTCCTCCGCTTCATGTGCTACATCACCACATTGCTCCATTGCTTGCTTCCTCCCTTGCAACCTTGCTCTTCCACCTCTCAATCTTGCTTGTTGCTTCTCATCCCCATATCTCTCCATTGCTCCATGTCAACCGCTTGCTTGCTCCCATCCATCTCCTCTGCTCCACCTGTTACATCACCACTTGCTCCATCTACTTCATCTCATTGCTCCATCAACTACACCCAAACTTGCTCCATTTCCTCCATCAATTTACCAATCAACCTCAACAACATATCAACCTCTCTTCCATCCAGTATTGAACAGGCTGATGTGTTGGGATCCTTTCCTCCTTTTTTCAATACTGTCTCTATATCTCCAGCTCCCCACCCTCTATCTTTAATATATCCACATTCCTTATCATGCTATACTGTCATCCACCACCATTATCCTATAACTGTCACCACAGCATTCCAACTTCATCTCTAAAACCATCACCATCACCATCACCATTACCATTATCATCACCATTACCATCACCATCACCATCACCATCACCATCACCATCACCATCACCATCACCATCACCATCACCATCACCATCACCATCACCATCACCATCACCATCACCATCACCATCACCATCACCATCACCATCACCATCACCATAACCATCACCATCACCATCACCATCACCATCACCATCACCATCACCATCACCATCACCATCATCATCATCATCATATCATTCTCACCCATTAAGCTATACCATTACCCTCATAATCATCATCATCATCATATCATTCTTCCCCATTAATCTAGGAAACTATGCCTGTGGTCCTTTTTTCTCCTCTTAAAATAGGCTATCATTTCCCCATCTCATATCCTGACAAGGTGGTGTCTTGTCATTTATTACTCAACTCTCATGTCTCTATCATTCTCATATTCTCCTCTCATTTCTAATGAATCTCTGGAATGTTTGCTGGTCTTAAATTGGTTCATAAATTTGTCAGTTAAGGTGGTGTGTTGTCTTTTTGATGTTCAAATTATGTAACTAACAAATTTAGTTACCTTATTGCCATCTTACTGTTTTCATTATCTCATTACCCATGTCTTAGGCCCCCTCTGGGGCTCTCTAGTTGTCTCTAACCTGCTGCCTTAGGCCCATTTGGGGTTCTCTAGTTGTCCATAAATACTGGTCCTTCCCTTGGAGCATGAAGGAAAATCATCTGATTACCAGACAACTAAACGGGAGTGTCCCTTCCTCCTCTTCAGATCAGTTCCACTTGACTATACAAGTACTTTCCCTCCTTCCTTGCCTCTTTTTAGCCTTATCAATACATCTCATTTGGCTCTTCAGTAGCCTACCATACTCCTTCCTTCTCCAAATAACTGTGCTACTCATATTAAAACTTTTCACTATGCACAATGCACCATGCAAGGCAACTGTGCACAATGCACAGCAAACATGAAAAATGCAAAGTGAGTATTCAAATTGCAAAGTGACTATGCACAATGCATAGCAAATCTTCAAAATACACAGCAACTGTGCACAATGCACAGAAAATGCGGGCAATACACAGAAACTCTGCAAAATACACAGAAACTGTGAACAATACACAGAAACTGTGCACCATGCATAGAAACTGTGCAAAATGCACAAAAACTATGCCCAATGCACAAAACCTGTGCCCAATGCACAGCAACCGTTCCCAATGCACAGCAACTGTGCCCAATGCACAGCAACTGTGCCCAATGCACAGCAACTGTGCCCAATGCACAGCAACTGTGCCCAATGCACAGCAACTGTGCAAAATGCACAGCAACTGTGCCCAATGCACAGCAACTGTGCCCAATGCACAGCAACTGTGCCCAATGCACAGCAACTGTACCCAATGCACAGCAACTGTGCACAATGCATAGAAACTGTGCACACTGCATAGAAACTGTGCACAATGCACAGCAACTGTGCACAATGCATGGCAACTGTGCACAATGCACAGAAACTGTGCACAATTCATGGCAACTGTGCACAATGCACAGCAACTGTGAAAAATGCAAAGTGACTGTTTAAAATGCACAGTGACTATTCAAAATGCACAGCAACTCTTTAAAATGCATAGCAACTGTTCACAATGCACAGCAACTGTTCACAAAGCACAGCAACTGTTCACAATGCACAGAAACTCTTCACAATGCATAGCAACTGTACAAAATGCACAGCAACTGTCCACAATGCACAGCAACTGTCCACAATGCACAGCAACTGTCCACAATACACAGAAACTGTGCACAATACACAGAAACTGTGCACAATGAATGGAAACTGGTCACAGTGCACAGCAACTGTGCATTGGAGCTTGGATAAATATTGTGCACAGTCACTGTACATTGTGCATTGGAGCTTGGATAAATATTGTGCACTGTTGCTGTGCATTGTGCACAGTTTCTGTGCATTGTGAAAAGTCGCTGTGAATTGTGGACAGTTGCTATGCATTTTGCACAGCTGCTGTGCATTGTGCACCGTTGCTGTGCATTTTTCACAGTTTCTGTGCAGTGTGCACAGTTGCTGTTAATTGTGAAACGTTTATATGCATTGTGAGCAGTGGCTGTGCATTGTGGACAGTTGTTATACATTGTGCACAGTTGCTGTGCAATTTGCACCGTTGCTGTGCATTTTGAACCATTGCTGTGCGTTTTGCACAGTTTCTGTGCAGTGTGCACAGTTGCTGTTAATTGTGAAAAGTTTCTATGCATGGTGAACATTTTCTGTGCATTGTGGACAGTTGATATGCATTGTGCATAGTTGCTGTGCATTGTGAACAGTTTCTGTGCATTTTGCACAGTTGCTGTGCATTATGCGCAGTTGATGTGCACTGTGCACAGACACTATGCATCTTCAAAGTCACTGTGCATTGTGCACAGTCACTATGCATTGTGCACAGTCAGTGACTGTGCATTGCAGCATTGATAAATTTTGACCTGAGTTTTGTAGGAGATTGAACTGAGCTTGGACATACATTGGGAAAGAGCTCTTTGACGGCACTTGCTAGCAAGTGACATGCAGATTTCTGTGTTGAAAGAAAAAGAAAAATTTTAAGACTCCTTATCCTCCTTTTACCTCCGTCTCACCCACTCTTGCTGACTTCTCCAACTCAACCACCACCTGTTCCTTCCTCCTCATCACCTTCCACTTCCACCTCACCCATCAACTCCCCTCCTCCCTTGGTTGGCACCCCATGTAAGCTCCCCCTCCTCCTCCTGATCCTCCTTTTCCATTCCTCTCTTGCTGACTTGGCCCCTCCCTCCTCTTGGTCTCCCCCCCTTGCTTCCCTTGCTTGCTCCCTGGCCCCCCCTCCTCTTGCTTGCTGTAGGCCCCCCCATCTTGCTTGCTCTCCGTTGTAAGACTCCAAACGGTGCTAGGCCGTGGCAGTTCTGTGGAGGGGAAAGGTTCTGTTTAGGCTGCCCTCCTAAGTGTTACAAAAATATTTAGATGTAACCAAGATCAAGGTCCAGAACCTGGTAAATGAGGAATCAAGGAGTAGAGGATAAAGATGATAATAGTTTGGTAGCAATGGAACAGCACTATCTGAGACAAGATTATGCAGGGAAAAACTTGAACAAAAGAAGTTAAAGTCTGCTTAGAGTTCAAAGAACAAAAGCTGTTGTATGTTAACAACTCCCACAAGCTAATAACTCTGGTTGTCAGCAGAAGATTGGGGATGATCAACTCAGACCCAACCAACCATCAGGTTCTCAATGAACCTGCCCAACTCTCCGCAATCAAGCGCTTGAAGGGTACCAGATAACTGAGGGTGGCTGTACAAGACAAAGCACAATGTTTAAGAAGCTCTAAAAGCAAAAAGTAACTGATTTGAAACAAGGATAACCTCAACACTTCTCAAGGGACTCAAGAGTAGGCTGGGAGAATGCAACTCCAAAGAAAATAAAGGGAGGTATAACACTCCAGGTCTTAAGCTTAAAAAGACCTCTTCAATCAATTGTGATTGGCTCCAGAAAGATGATCAGGGATCAGGACCAGTATGGTTAGAGAAAGGGATCAAGGAGTGGTATAAACACTCAAAAATTCCAACAGACAGAATTTTCTTCAACCAGCAAGGCTATTGGTTGGTGATAAGGATCACGCCACAGGGGGGGCAAAGACTCAGGGTCAAAAATGGATCAAGGGGCAATCAGAGATATACCCAGAATAAGGATTAGGATCTTAATTTCACAATAACAGGGGGACATAAGCACACACTCCCCTGGATTATTTTTCTGGAAAAGGAAGGGGAGAGCCCCTCCTTTTATAGAAAAGAGGTCTGTAGACTATTTACAAGAGAGATTTACAAATAGAGCGGAATTTTTTTTTTTTTTTTTTTTTTTTTTTTTTGAGGATGATTGTCATGAGAAAACAAAAGAAAAAAAAAAGAAACAAACACTCACAGAAAAAAAAGAAGAGTTGAATCAAGACCCTGGCCTGTGCTAATGGTGGGAACGTGCAGGAGAGTAGCTCTTGAGGGGCCTGCGGACATGCTGATGGGCCCAGGAGACAGTTGAGACCCACGCGGGCAACGGACAAGCCGCGCAGGAGACCGGCAAGCTGGAGGTGGAAAGGATGAGGTAGAAAGGCGCTTGAGACAACCAGATGAGGTAGACAATGATGGTGGTTCTGAGCTGTGGAGGTTGTGAGTTGGAGCATCCGATCCAACCGGTCGGTAGGAGAGTGAGGGAGCCCGCATACGTCGGCTAGGTACAGGTAGAGGGAGGGGATGATGATTGGTGTCCAGGAGACTCTTGAACAAATTGTGAGACTGAGAACTGCTGGTAGATATACTACCCAATGGGTCGAATGATAACTTGGGACGTTGAGGGAGAGGAGGTTGTAACTGATTGGGTGATGAGCAAGCTAGTGAGGTGGTGTAGAGGACGGTTGTTGGGGTGAGTCTGATGGGCACGTTGTGGGTGCTGATTGGAAGCACTCTGGGGAGCGTTGTGGAGATGATCGGCTAGGGTGGCCAAGGGGGATCAAGGATAATGGGTAGTGGGAGGAGTAGGAAGGCAGGAGAAGGAGGTAAAGAAGATATTGTTCCTAGAGCCATGACAAGTCGGAGTGGGTTGGGATCAAAGGGGAAGCTGATGATGATGATGAAGATTGATGATGATCAAGTTGGATTGAAACCATGGGAGTGCAGTTTGACCCTTGGAGCAACTCAAATCGGTCAATCTGAGCAATCTATTGACCATCAACCTCATCAAACTCAATCTTGTTCCTTCCTCAATCATCATCCTCAAACAAGGCTTGGGGTGGGGTTTAGTTCTTGGGGGATCCTTACTAATCTTAATCTAATCGATCAAGTTGAGATCAATCAGGCTTGGAGAAAATAAGATTGGTTGAGAAGCCATCATGCTAGTGAGAGTGTCCAGTCGAGGTCGGTAGAAATTGTGGCATCAGTAGTTGGCGATGGGGACATGGCAGCATGAGGATGGCGGCATGAAGTTGGCAATGGCAATGGAAATGGCGATGGCAATGGTTTTTTTTTTTTTTTTTTTTTTTTTTTTTTTTTTTTTTTTGATAATGATGCCTATGAATGATGATAAGGAAAAATCATAAAAAAATAAAAGTCTCCGCACTGGCCAGGGTGTCCAGGATGGGCACCACATCTCTCCCCAACTTACAGACTGTCCCTAGTCTGCACCCAAGTTTGATGCCATAAAAAGAGAAAGGAAAGAAAGATGATTGAAACCCAGGAATGGCCATTTTGATCTTGAGAGTGATTGAAAAAGAATATGTTGATCCATCCAAAGGAAAATCCTAGAAGTGGCTGAGATAAAATGAAGAAGCCATCCCAGGTGCTCACATGCGTGGCATGAAGTAGAGTTTCACAACAAAATGCAGCCAATGACCCTGGTGGTGCACAATTGGGAGGACTTACTTTTGGAACAAGTTGCCTCCACAAGAATGAAATTTCTTGACCTGATCAGCAGAGAACCTTCTGGCCATCTGAGTACCATCCAGTTCCTCCAAAACATATGATCCACCTCTAACTTGACGGACCACTTGGTAAGGACCATTCCAGCGGTTAGAGAAAAGCTTTCCCCACTGATTTTCCAAGGAACAATTATAAGCTAAGACTAGATCCCCAGGGTTCAAGGGATCCCTGATTTGCTTTGAATGCTTGTCTTCCCAATACTGAACTGATTTTTCCCTAGACTCCATCATCTTCTGATAAGCTTCACTACGGACATCTTCACTCCTTTCCAACCGCTTGGATCTGGCAACTAATAGATCAGTGGTGGAAGAAACCTTTTCCCAAGAAATACCTAAGAAAGATTCCATTTCCAGGTCCAGAGGAAGGACAGCCCTTTGACCAAAAATGATTTTGTAAGGTGAGTAGCCAGTGGTTTGTTTAGTTGAAATTCAATCAGAGAAGAGGACCAGGGGGAGGAATTTGAGGTTGAGAGGCATTGGTTGGTTGACTGGCTGGACCTTCTTTGCAACTGGTTTGTACTTAGTGGCAAAGGAGAGGAATCCTTGCTTTCTCCAAGCATTGACCAGTGAGACCTGACTATGAAAACTGAGACCATGTTCCAACATCTTCCAAGTTTGATTTTCTGCGGCGTTCTTGAAAGGTGCCTTCTCCATAAAAGAGGATCCCAAAGATAACACATTGCTCACATGTGTGGCACAGGGTAGAGTTTCAAAAATGACAGTAGTAGAAGCCCCTGGTGGTGCACAATTGGGAGGACTTACTTCTACCCCAAATTGCCTCCACCTAAGACCATACTCCTTCATACCAAAGCCACCAAGAAAAGAATCAAGATCAATATCTATTTTAGACTCATTGCGGAGATTCAAAACCGGAATAGAGGATGATTGATCAGGCTGAAAAGAAAAAGGAAAAGAAGATACAACAGATCCAGACAGAGAAGAAATATTTTTTGGATTTTTTGGATTTTTCATGTGTTTGATTTTTGATCTTATTTGGATGAGAAGGAAATGATGAGGAAAAAGAAAGATGGGCCTCAGAGGTGGGAGTTGGTCCATGAGTTGAATTCTGAGGCTGAGAAGAACTACAACTATCAGTAGGGCCAACTATTCTGCTAAATAATGAGGATGAGAGGAATGAGAGTTTTCTTTCTGCTTTCCTTTCAGGACAGATTTGGGAGGATGACCAGGGAAGTCTCTTTCCCAATGACCAGAATCCACAGAACAAAGAGGAACTTCAATCTTTCTGCCATCAGCATCAGGGAGGAGAATACTCTCCCCAACTTGAACAGAAAACATCAGGGTAGCACCAAAGTCCATTAAGAAAGGCCTTCCCAAGATCATGGGACCATCCAGACGAGTGATCCAGAAGTGACAGGTGCCAACAATATTTTGACCAATCCAAACAGGGATATCCTCAGCAATAACAACCAGCTCACAGGACTGGTTCCCTATTTCATACACAGCAGAATTGAAACTGACCCTTGGGCTAAGTTTAAGCTTGCAGGCCATGGAGTCCAAAATCAAATTGAGCTGAGAACCCGAATCCACAAGGAGAGAAACCGTTTTGGTTGAATCACCAAGATAACATGGGAGAAAGCCAAGAGGACAGGAATACAGGCTGGTATCTGAAGAGGGATCTGTTCCACCAGAATCCTCCATCAGAGTACCAGAGGAGACCTTTAATTTGTCCGTACCAATCTCCACACGTCAACAAGAAACCCATTTCTTCATCCCTTCAGCCACAGATGGAGAGATCAACAGGAGTTCAGCCACAGATAGATCAGGGATTTTAAGATCAGAAATTTTCTTTAATACTCCTTCCACAGCATTAGGGTAGTCCTTGGAGATGCCCCTCTCAAATTGAACTTTGGGCTGGGTGGAGGGAGGAAGATCAGGTGAAATAGGTGCTGGAAGAGGATCTGAGGGTTGGAAAGGTTGAAGAGGGGGAAGATCAGAGTTGTCCTGGAACCTTTCCATAAGTGGTTCCCTTTCTACTTCCATCTCTTCCACATCAGAGGAAGGAGGCTCAGGTGAATATCAAAGTTTAACAGGTTTTTGCAGGATTGAGGATGGAACAGGAGGAGACTTATGAGGTTTTGGTTCCTCATGGCGTTTCCTAGCTGGATCAGATGGATAGGTGCCAGGGAAGCTGGAAGAAGTGATAGCTGGAGGATACCAAGGTTGCAGAGTTCCACAGGATGATCAAAAATCCACAGAGACCAAGGATGCCTTCTTGGGAGTTGGTGGATGGTATGAGGCCACCACATGACGGATTGGAAAAGATGAATTGAAAGGGATCAAAGCACCATTAGGAAGGAAGAAATTATTTCCCTTCTGCTCTACTAACCTCTCCTCCTTGTCCTTCTGGAGTTCAGGACATCTGCCAGTACCATGGCCTTCCCTGTGGCAAGAATAACAGACTATAGTAGATTTAGAAACAGAATTAGCAGGTTTAGGAGTGGCTAAAGAGGATATTTTCTGATCTATTTTATTCTCAAATGCCTGAAGTAATTTAGTAATCTCATCTATAGTAGCAGATTCCTTATTGGCCTGGGGATTCAATTTGGGTCTACGATTTGCTTCCATCTTGTGCATGATTTTGTTGGATTCTTGGAAGGAGGGAGCATGGACTGGTTCAGCAATTCTGGTCTGTTCAAAAGTGGGGGCAGTTTGACCTTTCATGACCTTGTCCACTTCTCCCCTCAAAAACAGAAAAGCAGGAAGTTTGAATCAATTATCCCAAGTAGTGATCATGGATCCAGATTTGACCAGTTCATCCCTAATTCTTTCCTGGACTCCTGGTGAAAAGGATTGGAAAAATCGGACTCAAATTTCATCCACAGTGTCAATGTGATCGTTTCTGATGAGGTAAGATTGGATAGGATCCCAAGATTTTCTGAAAGACTGATAATCTGAAGCTGAAGAGACACCACCATTGGAGATCCATTGAGAAACCAGGGCATCCAAGTCTTGCAAAGTAAATCTGGCTACATCTATTTTTCCCCAATAGTCCAACATAGCCTCCTTCAGGAGCCTCCAGTTATGAGTTTTAAATCCATCAAATAATTCAATAACCTCCATAACTTTGTCAGAAGATATGAAAAATTGTAACTTATAAGCCATATCATGTTCACTGGCACCATCCACTTCAGCAGCCATCTCATAGGAGTCCAGGAATTGTTTGACATTGGTCCCATTGAAGCCTAAGTTTTTGATCTGAGGTTTGATTTTGACCATCTTGGCCCGAACAGATGAGGAGGATCCAGAAGATTCCATGTTGAAGGGTTCCTAAGAGATCCAAACAAGCAGAGTTCCAAGGTGGCTCAAAAGTGTGGCAAGAGTAGAGTTTCACAAAAACAACAAGGATCTTGCCCAGATGGTGCACAATTGGGAGGACTTACTTCTGGAACAAGTTGCCTCCACGGATCAGATCAGAAAAAAGAACAAAAAAAAAAAAAAAAAAAAAGAAAAAAGAAAAAAATTGGATTGGATTTCAGATTTGATTCTTCAAGTTGGGACTGTAAATCCCAAGGTTGCTGGTTCAATCCTGGCCTGGGGGACCAAATGTAAGACTCCAAACGGTGCTAGGCCGTGGCAGTTCTGTGGAGGGGAAAGGTGCTGTTTAGGCTGCCCTCCTGAGTGTTACAAAAATATTTAGATGTAACCAAGATCAAGGTCAAGAACCTGGTAAATGAGGAATCAAGGAGTAGAGGATAAAGATGATAATAGTTTGGTAGCAATGGAAAAGCACTATCTGAGACAAGATTATGCAGGGAAAAACTTGAACAAAAGAAGTTAAAGTCTGCTTAGAGTTCAAAGAACAAAAGCTGTTGTATGTAAACAAGGCCCAAAAGCTAATAACTCTGGTCGTCAGCAGAAGATTGGGGATGATCAACTCAAACCCAACCAACCTCCAGGTTCTCAATGAATCTTCCCAACTCTCCACAATCAAGCGCTTGAAGGGTACCAGATAACTGAGGGTGGCTGTACAAGACAAAGCACAATGTTTAAGAAGCTCTAAAAGCAAACAGTAACTGATTTGAAACAAGGATAACCTCAACACTTCTCAAGGGACTCAAGAGTAGGCTGGGAGAATGCAACTCCAAAGAAAATAAAGGGAGGTATAACACTCCAGGTCTTAAGCTTAAAAAGACCTCTTCAATCAATTGTGATTGGCTCCAGAAAGATGATCAGGGATCAGGACAAGTATGGTCAGAGAAAGGGATCAAGGAGTAGTATAAAACACTCAAAAATTCCAACAGACAGAATTTTCTTCAACCAGCAAGGCTATTGGTTGGTGATAAGGATCAGGCAAAAGGGGGGGGCAAAGACTCAGGGTCAAAAATGGATCAAGGGGCAATCAGAGATATACCCAGAATAAGGATTAGGATCTTAATTTCACAATAACAGGGGGACATAAGCACACACTCCCCTGGATTATTTTTCTGGAAAAGGAAGGGGAGAGCCCCTCCTTTTATAGAAAAAAGGTCTTTAGACTATTTACAAGAGAGATTTACAAATAGAGCGGAAAAAGAATTTTATTTTTATTTTTTTTTTTTTTTAGGATGATTGTCATGAGAAAACAAAAGAAAAAAAAGAAAAAAACACTCAGAAAAAAAACAGAAGAGTTGAATCAATACCCTGGCCCGTGCCAATGGTGGGCACGTGCAGGAGAGTAGCTATTGAGGGGCCTGCGGACATGCTGATGGGCCTGGGAGACAGTTGAGACCCGCGTGGGCAACAGAAAAGCGGCACGGGAGACCGGCAAGCTGGAGGTGGAAAGGATGAGGTAGACAGGCGCTTGAGACGACCGGATGAGATAGACAATGATGGTGGTTCTGAGCTGCGGAGGTTGTGAGTTGGAGGATCCGATCCGACTGATGGGTAGGAGAGTGAGGGAGCCCGCATACGTTGGCTAGGTACAGGTAGAGGGAGGGGATGATGATTGGTGTCCAGGAGACTCTTGAACAAATTGTGAGAATGAGAACTGCTGGTAGATATACTACCCAATGGGTTGGATGATAACTTGGGACGTTGAGGAAGAGGAGGTTGTAACTGATTGGGTGATGAGCGAGCTGGTGAGGTGGTGTAGAGGACGGTTGTTGGGGTGAGTCTGATGGGCACATTGTGGGTGCTGATTGGAAGCACTCTGGGGAGCGTTGTGGAGATGATCGGCTAGGGTGGCTGAGGGGGATCAAGGATGATGGGTAGTGGGAGGAGTAGGAAGGCAGGAGAAGGAGGTAAAGAAGATTTTTTTCCTAGAGCCATGACAAGTCGGAGTGGGTTGGGATCAAAGGGGAAGCTGATGATGATGATGAAGATTGATGATGATCGAGATGGATTGAAACCATGGGAGTGCAGTTTGACCCTTGGAGAAACTCAAATTGGTCAATCTGAGCGATCTATTGACCATCAACCTCATCAAACTTGATCTTGTTCCTTCCTTGATCATCATCCTCAAACGAGGCTTGGGGTGGGGTTTAGTTCTTGGGGGATCCTTACTAATCTTAATCTAATCAATCAAGTTGAGATTGATCAGGCTTGGAGAAAATAAGATTGGTTGAGAAGCCATCATGCTAGTGAGAGTGTTCAGTCAAGGTTTGTAGAAATCGTGGCATCAGTAGTTGGCAATGGGGGGATCGCAGCATGAGGATGGCGGCATGAAGTTGGCGATGGCAATGGCAATGGCGATGGCAATGGTTTTTTTTTTTTTTTTTTTTTTGATAATGATGCCTATGAATGATGATAAGGCAAAATCATAAAAAAATTAAAGTCTCCGCACTGGCCAGGGTGTGCAGGATGGGCACCACACCGTCCTTCCTGGCCAACCAACCAAGCTTGCCCCCACCCGCAGCAAAAAAAACCCCCCATTTCCCTCCTTGCTGGCCAAAAAACCCCCCCTCTGGCTCCTGCCCAGCCAAACAACTGCCCCCCCTCTGTTAAAATATGTATGCACTTACGCGTGTGCTACGTATGAGTGTAATCAAAATGGGATGCACATGTGGGCCTCTGCGGCCCATTGGACACACACACAGACCATACGTGCCTGTGTGGATGTCACCAATTTGGCAAAACTGGCCTCAAAATGCGTGAAACAGGCCTATTGGTACACCAGCCCTAACGGGCCCAGTGGGGTATATGGGCAAATACAGCCAGATGGGCTTGTATGGGCATCATTGGGCCCAAGGTTTATTTTGGACATATTTGGCCAGACGGGCTGGCCCGCCAAAGTATGTTAAACTCACCTTTGGGCTTGGGGGCAGACCATTGGGGCCGCCGCCCGTGTCACAGCCCATTTGGGGCTGCTGCCTGTGTTGCGGCTCATTTGGGGCTGCCGCCTGTGTGGCGGCCCGCTTGGGGCCTCTGTTTTTACTTACGGCCCATTTATGGGACCCGACGGCCCGCGCAGGGCTGTCGTAGGGGGGCAGGGGGACTCAAAATGGAGTCCCCCCACCTTGGTTGCAGCTGCTGCGGGGCTGGGGCTGATGGCCCCGGATCCTCCCCCTCCCCTTGCTTGCCATTGCAAGGAGGAGGGGGAGGGCTGGCTGGATTGAACCAGCCAGCAACTTGTTGCAAGGGGCAACTGGTCATGGTGGGGGGGACCTGATCACCCCCCCACCAAGTGTGGTGGCTAGGCAGGTCACATTGAGGCAACCGGCGGTGGGGGGGAATCAACCACCCCCCCACCATTGAAGGGGCGCTCTCCCCCCCCCCTTTACCAAGGGGGAGGAGCAACGGGCTGGAGGGGATCTGACCACCCCCCAGCCCACCTACCATGACAACGCCCTGGGGGCATCAACCTCTAGGGCCCCTGGTAGGGGGATTTGACCTCCCCCTCCAGGGATTTGAGAGAAAGACAGGGGGGCGGCATGTCCACAGGGTACCCCCCCCATGTGTGTCTGAGACAGGACCCAGGTGTGTCCTGGGTCCCTCCTGGCCATTTGTATGACCAGGGGCTGGTTGCATGAGGCAACCAGCCAGCGTGTGATGTAACAGGCCGGTTGTAATAGAAAACCGGCCAGGGATTTGAACAGCTAAGGGGATGGTTCAGCCCCATTAAGGTGGAAACACCAGAAATGACCAGAATAGGCTGGTTGTAAGGGTACAGGGACTGATGCCATGCGGGCTGATGTAGCCCAAACCAAGTAACAAGGCCGGTAGAGCCTGTAGAGCTCCTTTGGAGCGGAAAATTTGCCTTTTGGCTTGTTGTTTCATGGGCTCACAAGAGGCCAATCTTTTGTACTTAAGGAGCTCTTCTCCCTGCTGTTTTCAATCAAATATTCATCATCAAATCAAATTCATCACCAATATCATCCAACGTAATGCCCCATTGTGAGATCCCATTAGCAATTATTGAAACAAGGTGTCCAGCATTTCTTTTGCTTTAAATACTGCTCATTTGCCTAAGATAATTGCTGGCCATAATTATAACACCCTCTTGCTCCTGCCCAGCCAAACAACCACCCGCCCTCTACCCGGCCAAAAAAACACCCCCCCTCTTCCCAGCCAAACAACTGCCCCCTCTGCCCGGCCAAACAACCACCCCCCTCTGCCCGGCCAAATGGCTGACCCCCTCTGCCTGGCCAAACAACTTCCTTCCCTCTTCCCCCCCTCTGCCCAGCCAAACAACCGCCCCCCCTCTCCCTCCTGCCCAGCCAACCAAGCCCAGCCAAATTTTTTTTTTTGGTTTGCAGCTTGGAACGGTATAGCTTTTTTTGTTTGTTTGTTTATCATCTAACTTGATTATATCATACTAATCATTGTTTTTTTTTTTGTTTTTTTGGATGCCATGCACTGCAAACCCACTTTTACTCCTTTTTCTGTTGACTCCTGCCCCCTTTCTGGACTGCTGTTGCTTCTCCCACCCCACTCAAAATGTTGAACAAACAGATCTTTTCCTTCTTCATCCTCACCCCAAGTGCAGCAGGTGCATGGGAGGGATCAAGATGGAACAAGATGGATTGAAAAACAAAAAGAGAGGTGGCAAGTAGAGGGCTCTTTGGAAAAAGAGGGCTCAAATGAGATATTCTGAAATCTCTTTGGAAGTAAATGAAGACGGTTTTGAAGAAAATGTGGTTTGGTCTTGAAAAAAACTACAACCGTTGGATTTGTACCCTGCTATTGCCAACAACAAGGATGAATATCAAGTATCTGATGGCCAATTTTCCTTCCCTGACTTGGGATTTGGAATTGAATTTAAAGAAAAAGGTATTTCAAAAGGGTTTGGGCAGCAAATCAGTAAAAGAACTGCAATTTTCCTGCAGTGGATACTACCACCCATACTAGGATGGCTATCTCTCTGCAAATTAACAATTAAACTCTCAACACTTGCAAAGACTTAAAAAGTGGTCAAATATATTATAAAAAAAAATATAAATTGAAAAACATTTTTTTATTGGTGGGGTTGAAAATAGGCTCAAACATTGTTGTAAATATTTTTTTTGTTTTTGTCATGAAAATTTTTATCAAAGCAAATACTTTACAAGCCAAGCAATTGAGCAATTTCCTTTATTTCATTGAAAGTTCTACTGATACAAATAAAAGCCATGGCTACAAATAAACTATCTTTTTTTCCGTGGCTAGCCTTTCCCTCTCCTTTTGGAGTTGGTCTTCCTCTTGATACTTTTCCTTTTCCTCTTTTTGAAACTCCTGCTCAGCCAGTTTCATTTGCCACTCAGAATCCAACTTTTTTTGATGAGCCAAACTCTCAGCTTTCTGCTTTTGAAAATCCATAGCCAGTTGAAAATCCCACTTCTCCTTTAAAAATCTAAGTTTTTCACATTCAATTTGTGATTTCACTGTTTTTTGGAGGGGAATAGGAATAAGCTTGATTTTGAAAACAAGGAGAGTCCAATGCACTTACTTGAATCTTGCTTCTCCATGATCTCCTCAAAGCCGGAAAAATTTGAAGTGTTTCTCCTCTTTTAACAGCTATTGGTGTTGATGTTGATGGAATTTGAGGCCTTTTGCTTTCCCTTTGCAGAGGAGGTTTGTGTGGGAATGACATTGATCTCATTTGAAGGGGATGTGGGAGGCCCCATTGGCTTGAGTATCTGGCCATTCAGGAATGGATGAGCCTGTTTTTTTAAAATATAAATCAGTCATGATTAACCAGAAAGAAGAGGAAAAATGTTGGTTCCTTACTTCAGCAGATGTTTATGGTAGTGGAAATACAGGAATAACTTGCTCCTCATTGGCCAAGTTGGTAAGTCCTTCCACCCCAGGAAGAGAGAAATCCAAAGAAGGAAGTGAGGGGTCCAAGGAAGGGTTTGAATTATTGATAAATGCAGATGTACAACTGATTAGAGCTGATTATGTTGGAATATCCTCCTCCAAATCAGATTGGGGCCACTCATAGGTTTCATTGGGATAATCATTGCTAGTTTGAGAATCCACAGCAAGGTCCTCAGTATCAACTGAATCTGATTATTGGGAATCAAAAGAGGCTAAAGGGGTGATATTGGCCTTCTTTCCAAAGATTTCATCCATTTGAACATAAAAAGGAAAAATGGAGTCCAAATTATCAATCACCAAGTTGATTCCCTTTGATTTATCAGAGTTAGTGATACCAAAGACAGGGGAGATTGATATTGAGTGGGCCTTTTTGTACTTGGTTTGATAATGCTTGAATTTCTCCCACATCTGTTTGGATGAAAGATCCAGCCTACCTTTGTTTTTATTCTTGAGTTAATTGGCCATCAGGAGATAACCATTAACCTTAGAGGAAGGAGGTTGGCCAACTTGAGTTTCATTGTTGAATCCAAAGAAAGAATTGTAGTTGGACAGAATTTTGAGCCATTTTACAAAGATGATGTGATCAGTTCTCTTGAGCTGACTTGAGCCTTTGGGAGCTGATGGGGGAGGATTGTTGGATGTTGAGTTCCTGGTGGATGTTTTCTTTGGTCCATTGGATTTTTTAGTGGACTTGTGGGGGCATTTAATAAGAGTAAGGGATGAAGCAATGAAGTAATGAGAGGATGGAAATGATGAAAGCAATAATGTGTGAGAAAGTGATGAGAGTGATGAGGTGATGAGAGTGATGAAGAAATGAGATTGATGAATTGACACGGATAGCAATGAAGCAATGAGAGTGATGAAGTGTTCCAATGAGGTTGGAGGATGAAACCAGGGGTGATGATGTGGAATGACACATGGTTGAGCTGGTGAAGGCCTTTATATACTTTAGTTGAAAAAATCCACTTATTTCATGTTAAATTTGACACGTCTGATCTGAAATAAGTGGGGTTTTTTGATTTTTAATGGAGGGTTTGAAATGGTGGGTTTGCTTAACTTAGATACATCATATTGTCTATATTTATTATTTTTTCAATTGGACCAATATTTTCAGATTTTAATACCATCCTGGGGTGGTAAAAAATTGTGAAATTTTTTAATGTAGTAAATAAATTACTATATTCATGCATTTTTCAAACAAAGGAATGACTTTAGAAAAAAAGCTAAAATCATGCCTTCTGTCAGCCTCCTGGATTCCAAGACCCTTGCTATCCTTTAGCTACCAGAGGTGATAGTGTAAATAATAAATATATTATTTAATAAAAGCAGCAAAAATCCGTAAAATATTTGGATTAAGCTTAATGCAAGGTTAAGTGGTTTGGTTATTGTTTATTGTTTTAAATCAATACAAATAAATTGATTATCAAATAGTTTTATAGAGGGGCCACAATTATATTGGGGATCTTTAACACCTCTCTTCAGGGATTTCAGTATGAAAACACGTAGTCCTGGTTACTTTGGGCTCTTTAGTTTAAAGAATATTTTACCCAAAGATAATATGTATATAAAATACACAGTGGAGTGGTAGGGCCTTGTAGCCAAGCTACCACAACAGAGAAAGGATAATAAAACTTACTGGTATATTATTTAATCCTTTGGGTATCTGTTTGAGACATGTACTGTTGGGTTAAACCTGTATACTGGGGTTATAAGGTTGTTCAGCAGTTTTAATTGATAAAAAGAGGTTGAGGATGGATATTACTGACCAGAAATTGCCATAAATCACTTACTTATCTCTTATAAGTACTTGATTACCTTGGCACGGTGTCTGGATATGAATATAACTGGGTCTCTGCCCATCAATATCCTCAAAAGAGCTCTTTATTTATAGCTTTTGGAGTCCCAATATTGTCCTTCTGAGGGTTGTAGGTGCTCAAAGGGACAGAAACTAAGGCTAGCAGGGTGACCAGGGGTAGCCTGTCACGTGTTCTTGGTGCTATAGCACGGGTAGCATCTAATTCCACAGAGTATGGGAATTATTCCACTTTATAATAGACATTAGGACGTGTGAATAACACTAATCTGTCCTATTTATGTATTATTTAATCAATTATCCTTAGTAAATGTTCCCAGTAGTTTAATAATTACATAAATAGACATTTCTGAAGACATCTTGATTTCAGGTAAGTTCTCATTATGTATTATATAAATGGAGTAAAAGTCATAATATTGATTTTACTCCTTATTTTTGAGTTCCAGTTGATTTACTAAGATAATTACTTAAAGATATAAGTCATGGGAATTCATGAAATATTTTTACATCATTAGTTTTCTTAGTATGTCACAAAGATATTGATGTCTAGCAATTCTCATAAAAGTATATTAAAGTATTTTAATATATTTTTAGAAGTTGTCATTGTCTTATTTTTGAAATTCTTGGTACTTTGAATTATATTAAATAAAAAATACGTATAAGAGTTATTTATGTATTTTTATATAATATTATTTATTTTTAGACTTTCTACTATCCAGGGGAACATTTATTACATATGTAGAAATTTCCTGTGTAGGTTGTAGCATGTTTACGCGGTACCTGAGCCTCTCAGGCCGCTTGTCACTCTGTCAACCTGTAGTCCCGCGGCTGCGTACTTGTCAGAGGCCCGGGGCTGCGTACACGACCTTGACGGGTTGACACGGCTGTATCTCAGCCGCGCGCGGGTGCATTGGCTGCCGCGGCTGCATGCGGGAATTGTGACAAAACACATTTCCGCCTGTAACTCCTAAAATATACACAACACCTCAATTCTGACTGAATTTTAGGTGTAAAATCTATATGTGACAATGTGTGTGAAATATTTGATTGGCCAAAAAGCTCAATAATGGAGCTGTAGTATTTTGTTTTTTCTTTCCTTAATTATTTAAAAATATAAGGAGTTGGATTTCAAGGGTGGGGTCAGTGAGTGACGCTACCTAATTTTGGGTGGAGAACCCATTTCTGTAATAATATTTATAGTTTTCCTACTCCTTCTTAGTTTAATTGTATTATTATTATTTTTATGTTATTTTTGTTACTTTTGCAGCTTGCTCTGCAATAGTAGCAAGCTGACACCTTCTTCCCAAAAATGTGTAGATTTAGTCATTCAAAGTGCATTAATTTATTGTGAGACAACTGCTAATTATCAAAAACATCCAAAATAAACATGCAAGCTTAAGATTCAGACTGGACCCAAAATAAGAAACCTACACCAATTAATGATAGCATGAATCTCTGGTAAAAACTCAGGACAAAGAACCCCAGCTTCCCCTAAAAAAAAAAAAACAAAAAAAACCAAGGGCACCATCCCCTTGGTTATCTTCTTCCAGAATGCAATTGAAAACACTAGAAATAAAGGCTCTTTTTTCCTTTGCACATACCAATTGAAAACTAAACTAATCTCCCAAAACATCAAGTAGAGATAAGAAGAAAATGAGATCAACTACATACCATGAAGTTAAGGATTGAGAAAATGAAGGTGGAAAAACTGACCCCTCCATCAGACTAAAACTCATAACAGCCCATTGATAAAATAGAATTAGCAAGAAAATTTAAAAATTTCAACCTGGGGCTAGAAATACAGGTAGGACCATCATCCATGCCAAAGTAATAAAAAAAAAATCCAATTTTTTAACCAAACCAAGGATTCAGATAAGAAAAACAAAATTTCAATAAATCTGAAAAAAGAAATACAAGGAAAAATATTCCTCACATTTGGAATTTGTTTTAATTAATAAGAAGATTATTAAAGCTTTCAAAAAAAAAAAATAAATAGAATGAAATTCTCAGTTCCCACAACCAGTAATCAAGAATAAGATTCCACATGGGCCAAAGGGTGAGGCTAGTTCAACTCCACAAAATTACTTATGGAAAATCATTTTTTTCAGGCACAGGTCCCCATAACATTTCTCCTGGAATGCACAGCTCCACATGAAAAGAATTTTGGCATGCACAGTTGCACATTCCAAAATATGATATATTTCTTTTGGCGTGTGGACCTGCTTTCTAAAAAATTGTGTGCCACTCAAAAAAAAGAAATCATTGAAAACTTAAGAAAATTATCATAAATATTTGAAATATTTTTATTTTTATTTTTATTTTGGGTAATGTCAAATTCACGGCTCATTGAGCTGTTCACAAGGTTTAAATTAGGCTATGTGGCACGCCACACGGTCAAAATTCCAGCCATGTAAAACCCCCCATGGCTCAAGGAGTTGTGCGGCCCACCCAGCCTGGTCCACCGCGGTGTAGACTTTGAAACAAGACATTTGAGCCGTGTGGAGTTGAACACGGCTCAAATGTAGGTGTGTGGCATCCCAAACCGCACCGGACCGCGGTGAGCAAAAAAAAAAAAAAAAAAAAAAAAAAAGGAAAAGGAATGAAAGGGTACTAACACAACCCATAAACTAAATAAACCTTCCAAAAAAACAGAAATCAACCAAAAAATCAAAGAATTTTCATTTTTTGGTTAAAAATTAATAAATAAATAAATCAAAATAAAAAAAGGTACTATCCAATGGACTAGCCCTTAAGTTAAAAGACCCAAAAAAGCACAAGTAACTGGACTAGCCCTAAAGTAAAAACACCAAAAAAAGACAAGTAACTTGACAAGCCCTAAATTAAAAACACCAAAAAAAATACAACTAACTTGACAAGCCCTAAAGCAATTTCAACATGACTAGCCCTAAAGTAAAAACACCAAAAAAAGACAAGTAACTTGACAAGCCCTAAATTAAAAACACCAAAAAAAATACAACTAACTTGACAAGCCCTAAAGCAATTTCAACATGACTAGCCCTAAAGTAAAAGGGTCCCTAAAGTAAAAGGGTCCCTAAAGTAAAAGGGTCCCTAAAATAAAAGGGCCCAAAAATTAAAGAAGTCTTTTGACCAGCCCTAAAGTAAAAGTTTCCAAAAAAATACAACTCTTTTGACAAGCCCTAAAGTAAAAACACCAAAAAAACAAGTTCAACATGTGTTAAGCTGATCCCATCCCAAGCTTAGCATAAGTTAAGCTTGTGATGGAATCAAGCAAACACAAGTTGAATGACTTACCATTAAAATCTCATTCAAAAAACTTAATATAATGATGTTAACTCAAAACACTCAACATAATGATGTTCAAAATTTCATAACTCTTTAGATTAATAGAACTCTTTAGATGCATTAGAATCACAATTTATATGAAAACAAATGATGAAATGAAGTCAAAGTCTATTATCTCTATAATCTAGAATACATTTGCAGTTAATCTTTTAGATGATCAACCCAACCAGAGGCTTTTTTAGAAATCAAGGAATGTGGTTTTCCTACAATGGGCGGTATTGGAATAATTTATCCCTCAAGTACTAATAGAACCCAGTGGTTATTGTTTACAAAGGAAATGAAAATTGGATCTGATTGATCAGTAACACCATTTTTCATTGGAGTATAAGTATCACATGACTCCAATGAAATGAAACATATAGGTTTGGAATATGTGTCTGCTATGATTTGACCCATGTCTAACTTAGCCAGCCATTTTGAGGAGGGAATCCTTTCATTTATGTCTTCAACATCAAGTCTTTTTTTAATCTTTTCAACCTCCTTTGCACCACCAGGCATCTTATGTAGCATGCTTAATGTTTCTCTAATAATTCAATCATTTCCTTCCTAACTTTAAACCAACCATGTTCTTCATACCCAAGAGATTTAGAAATGACTCTAAATCCGCAATTCACATCTCCAATTGGATCCCAAACCTCACCCAAGAACTTATGGAATTTCTTGGGTATTTTATTGAGGTATTTCACGCTTGGTTCCTATCATGAAAAATAACTTAGTACTTATTTTATTCAATTAGATCAATTAGATGAATACTCACCAAAGATGAGATTCTGCTTGAGATTTGCTGCAGGTTCTCTTCCTCTGAAGAGGATTCTGATTCCAAATTAGGTGATCCTGATTCACTTTCAGTCTCTTCCTCTGACCTATCAAATTCACATTCAGATTCTGCCAACTTTGACCAAAAATTCATCATTAGTTAGTAAATAAGTTCATTAAACCAAAATAATGAACATATCCCAAAAGAAAAGAATTACAATCTTTTGTCTTTTCTTGTTTGGAGCCCTTCTAGTCCTTTTTTCCCCTTTAAGTTGTTTTTCAACAAGCTCAAACCAAGATGGTTCTTGCTGCAAATCTGTAAATTTTGGCCTGCCCCTACTTGATCATAAGACTTTAGGTTCAAGTCTTGGCTTCAATTGATATTTTGTAACCTTCTGAATGATATACTTCAATAGGCCGCTTTTCTCATGATCTGGAGATTCCAAGATCATTGAATTCACTTTTTCACGTAAGTGAGGGATGCTTAGCATTTAATTGACATTGCACTTGAAAAATTCAAAAGGATCAACCATTAGTGAATTAGGAATCATTAATCAAAAAGCGTTAATCACATAGTGATTTGAACAATCCAACTTGAGCCAACTTACAGAACTAGAACTGCAAGGGTCATAGTCCAACCTCCACTGAGGATGAACATCTTTGGGTACCACAGATCCTCTGAATGCTAGATGGTCACCTATTTGGTAGGAACAGGGAAAAACCATAGTCTTGGAATATGAATTGGTGCACACTTTGCCATCATGATCACATTTGAAATTCTCAAATTGTTCCCCAACAATATGAATTGCCTCTAAAGACAACTTTTAACCCAATGGTAACAGTTCAGGAGGAAGAACTGTCCTTAATTTAATTTGAGATTTATAAAGTGATGCATGAACTGATTTGATTTGATTCAAAATTTTCTGTCAAGGCTTTTAAAAACATCCAACAGGTTTCCCAAAGAGTTTGCAAGGAATTGTTTGAGAGTTGCATGGGCCCCTTCAACACAAGATTTTGTTTTGTTTCCAAAATCTGGGTTTATACAAGTCCACACTGTTACAAACATCTCTTTGATAGGGAAAATTCTTTTCCATATACTTGAGTGCATCCTCATAGTCTTTCAAGAAACACTATACAAGTCAAAAGGTCAGAACCCAAAACTAGGAAGAATAAAAATCAGTGATTTGGACATACTCTGAGTTCCGCATCATTGAAATCTTCCTCCTCCTTGGTCTTTGAGGCCCCATACTTTGCCCCAAGAGTCATAAAGCTTTTCCATCCTTCAACGTCATTAAAAAAGCGCACTTTAAAGTTTTCTTGTATGTTTTTAGACAAGTGTCAAGTGCAACATTGTATTGATGACTCAGGGAAACTAGATTCAATAGCAAAAATTGGAGCTTTTTCATGGTCCGTCACAACTACTTTTGGAAGTCTCTCAGGATCATAAGCCAACTGCTTTAATGCATTTAAAGACTAACTGTAGAACTCAAAACTTTCTTTTGTTATAAAAACAAGAGCTTTTGTGAAATTTTTGCAATTGGCTTTAATTCATACAACATGCAATAGTGGGGTTTTGTACTTATTTGTCTTATAAGTACAATCCAACATAGCAATATGATGAAATTGCTTTGAAAAATTTACTGCCTCTGGATGTGCTAAGTAAAGGGCCTCCAAGTGACCTTCTCTACTTAACTTTGACTGTTGAATCCAACTTGTTTCTTCAAGCTGTTCATAGAGTACCTCCATAACACTTTTTCCCTTTAGTTCTGCAAGCGTGAACTTCCGCTCAGTGTTATAGATTGTTTGGTCATCAAAATAATCAGCCCCATCAAACTTTCTCAATTTTCTCTTCAGTTGTAATTTATTGAGCCCATCATTCATACCTTCTACTAGATTGTCTAAGGCCACCCCAAGATTCTCCTCATTTGAGAATGCACAGAGGGATGTTCAGATGGTTGATGGTTATGTTGGGTTTCTTTGTAGGAGAGGCGCCACAAGGGGTCTGCCTTTGTGCAACTTACATGGATTAAAAACTTGCACCCAACCTTCCTTGTGTGAATTTGTCTAGACCTTTTAATAAGAAGATTTCCTGAATAGGAACCATGTCTATCACAGGATAAATCCACATATTGGTCACGCTTTGAGTTGAAAACCGTTAAAGCGTAACCATGCTTCATTGCCCATGTTTGACAATAGTTTTGTGCCTCTTCCCTAGTAGGAAAAGATCTCAAGGAAGGTGCGTCAAGTGGATCTGCCATAGTTACATAGTTATATTGATGGCATGCACTCCATCAGTTTCAATCAAATTAAATACGGCAAAGACCCGTAACATAAAATGTTACTCACCACCAGAGGTCATGTCTATTTGTGAATAATTTTGTTCCTCAATTTTCACCCTTGATGAGGATGCAATCAGGGCTTCCAATGTTTCATTAACCACATCCTTTTTTTCTTTTTCCAAAGCTTTGTTGATGGCACTATCAATGTAGACATTCCACGCATCCATGTCAGAAGAAGGAGGGCTTGCCACTGTTCCCATGCAAAAAAATGCAATGTTATAATTCAGTATTCAATCAAACTTTCAATTGAACAAACAAATTTTGCCCACTTTTGAGTTGAGAAAGAATTGTTTGCAGAATTTTATATGATTTATGATTTCAGTTTTCACTTTAATTTCACTTTGGTTTCACTTTAATGTCTCTTTGGGATTGCTAGGTGTGGAACAAAAGTCCCACAAAGTATGCGTTAATCCCAAATTTGGGTTGACAGAACCCAAGTGTGGTCCAGAGGGTGCCCAAAATTCTGGCACAACTTCCGGGGGGTCATGCACCCCTGAACACGGCTTGTTTGAGCCATTTATAGGGCTAAACAGCTCAAATGAGCCGTGTTTGGGGGTTACATGGCTCCTACATGACCCCCTGGGGGTTGCGCATGTTTTAAACGGCTCTTTGTAGTCGTCTTTGGGCCCCCATGGCTCATTTGAGCCGTGTATGGCCCTACATGACTACCACATGGTTGGAGCCGTGAATTTAACATCACCCTTTCATTTTCATTTTCATTTTCATTTTTTATTTGAATCATTTTGGAAAAGTGGTTTTGGTTTTTGATTATTTTTTTCATTTTTCATTTATTTTTTATCCATTGATTTGATTCATTTTTCATTTTCATTATCTTTCATTCTTTCTTTCGCTAGTCTTTGATTTTTATTATTTTGATTCCAGAATCTCTCTTGATTGAAATTTCTGGTAGTTTTTTCTTTTGAAAAATTAGAAGAAATTAAATAAAATTTCAAAATTTTTCCTTTTCTTTAGCCTGATTTTTGAAAGATTTTTTGAAACTTTCATAAGTAATTTGAGGGATTTTTGAGAAATATTGATTTGTATTTCATGCCTTTCCAAAGGGAATAAAGTTTTAAAATGAAATATGGGCACCCAAGGTCAATTTTTACATCTTAAAAAAACCAAAGTGTTTCAAAGGTATCTGAAAGCCACCATCATTGTTAATCAATAGATCCAAAATTAAATCCTTCAAAAATGGGAAATAATAACCATTTCAGCACTTTTTGTGCTTATTTAAGGAGAAGTTGATCTTTAAATCATGAAATATTGATCAATAGCACCTAAATTTATTCATATCTTGAAATAAATGCACTTGAATTTCTGCATATTTCCCATTCCAACTCTCAAAGATTGTTAATTATTAATCAATATTTTTGAAGGCATCCCAAGAATTCATTGTCAAATCTAAATTTAAATTTCCACTATACTTTCATTTATCTTCCATTAAGATACGCTCAATCTCAGGAATATAGCACCCCTTTTTTTGGTATCAAGATTTAAATTAATTTTCTAATAGATAGCATTCCCAAGTCCCTCAAAAGAATTCAAAAACCCAATATCAAGACTGTCAACTGGATTGCCAAGATCTCAGCAATATGGAAAAGCTGTGAACAATATGGCCAATCTGTGAACCATATGGCCAATTTTTCAACCATATGAAAAATCTTTCAATCATATGGCCAAGCTCTCAGCCATATATCCAAGCTGCCAGCCATATGGCCAAGCTTTTAAGCCATAAGCTCAAGCAAATTATGCATCTCCACTGCCTCAAAATTCTAATATAGAAAATAGATATGATTTGAATTTGGAAGATAGAAATTAAAAAAATCTTGAGTTGAAAAAGGTGTATTAGCTTCCCCAAGGGTATCAAGGTGTGTATTATTTAGAATTATCAATTTTGAAATCAACTGGTTTGTGTTTAAATAGAATGTTACCTACTCTTAGATCTTATTTCTATATTCCTTCCCCAAATTGTGGTGATTCTTGATTTCATGCAGTTTGGCAGGGTTTTCAAAAGAAAAAAAATATAGGCACCTAGACAGGAATATAAAACCTCTGTAAAAGAAAGATGTGAGTTTTTGGAAAATTTAAAAGCCTTCAAAATTCCACTTAAAAACCGTTTTAAAAAAACCCTGCTTTAAATCCCAAATCTTTTCACATTTTTGAAATCTGTTCTTATAATTTTGGAAAATCTGAAGGGACAGAAAATTTCCAAATATGAAAGGAAATTAAAATATAATTCTTTGTAGATTTTTAGTAATTCATTTTCACGTCAGCAAATGGGATTAACATCAAAAATAAGGCATCCTTTTCAAAATAAAAATATTTATCTTTCCACAGAATTTTCCAAATTT
Organism: Puccinia polysora; assembly: GCA_025617555.3. NCBI lineage: Eukaryota > Fungi > Basidiomycota > Pucciniomycetes > Pucciniales > Pucciniaceae > Puccinia > Puccinia polysora. The sequence continues at coordinate 38,227,648 of CM062623.1, read as the reverse complement.
TGAGCTTGAATTATTTTAGTGGGCATTGGAAAGGGCAAAAAAATATTTTGTGAGGATTTTCTTTAGCTTTTATTTTCCCAAAAAATTCATCATTAAAAACACAAAAACAGAATTTCTTTCTCTAAATCATTGAGTCAATAATCAATAGAAAAAAAAAATTGAAAAATTTGGAAAAAAAAACAAAAAACAAAAAAATTTAAAAATATATATTTTTAACACTTTCTTTCTTGGATTTGTAGAATTTTTAGGACAAAAAAACAAGGAATCATAAAAATGGGAAGATTTTATTCATAATAATTATTTGGAACTTGGTTTAGTGATTCCTTGCTAGCAAAAGCCTTCCAAAGGGGATCTAATTGGGGATCTGGCAACACTTCAGAATTATAGTGGAAATAAAATATGTTCTGAAAATCTTCCAAAAAAATTAAACATACGGGAGATGTTTGAGAATTGGCAGTTGGAGGGGAATTGAGGGGAAAATAAGTTGATGGCATCAAATTAGATAAAAGTAGCACTGGCCTTTTGTATGTATCTGCAAGCAGGAAACCATGGAAAGGGAATTTCATCATGTAACTTTTAGGGGCAGGTCCAGAAGTGTGGTTGAGGATTTTTCTTGCTTTGTCAAAATTTTCATCCCAGACTTGATCCATGAAGTTTTCATCCTTCAAGAGAGAGTTTTATTCCATTTCCTTGATCATTTTCTGACATATTGAACTCCAATATTCATATTTATTGCCCAAATCAACTGCTACTGATCTAAACCCACAGTTCCCATCACCAATCACATATTCAACATGTGAAATTTGTGGTATGGATGTCTTGGGGAAAATGAAATTTTTTGTATGGATACTAAGAAAAAAAATATTAGTATTATTTCAGATGAAATGAAAAAAATAATTAATCATTAATTGACCAGTACTCACCACTTCAAAATTATCAGAAGATGAAAAAGACAATGTTGTTAACTTAAATATCATCACCAAAGAACAAAAGGAAAAGTTAATAAATGAACCATAAAGCAAGATTACTTCAGAAATGTATTCACCTGTTCAGTTTCAGAAGCTGTAGCTGTGGGAGCAAAGATTGGATTCCCTGGAGGCCTATAAGCATATTCATCTGCATCATATTTTCTTCCTCTTTTGATTCTCTTCAAAGTCCCAGGACTCAGATCATGGGAAACAAATTTCTTATTGATGATGGTTCCTGACCTCTGATTGACAAAGGAAAATATGAAAATTAATGAAAAATAGAAAAACCAGAATTATCCCCCCAAAAAAGAAATCACTGAATGTATTGATTATATCCAAGTCTTCGAGCTCTGGAAGCTTTTCTCCACTTAATTCATCTTATTTCATAAATTAATCCTGATCAGAATGAAATGTTAGCCTAATTACAAAAAAAAAAAAATTGAAAAAAACTCACCTCTCACTCTGATTCCTGTTTCTTTTGTTCCTTGGACTTTTCATGGTAATCCTTTAATTTCCTTTTAATCACATTCTGAAATTAGAGAAAACCAATTTCCAACCATATTCTGTTAAAATCAATGCAAAAGAAAGAGAGAAAAAAACCAGAAAAAGAAAAAACTAACCATTGCTTTAACCGCTTTGTGGTTCCTTAGCCTTCCTCTGCAAATGATATGATAATTCAGATGGAGGAGCCAAAGTGGCGGAACAATTGGATTGATCTGACTCAGTTGAATCAGCAGATAGTGGAGAAGAAGAAGGAGAAGTAGAGGAAGTTAGTAAAAGTGGCTTGATGTGTTGTTGAGACATTTTTTGAGTTGGATTTTGATTTTGAGATGGTTTTTGTTTTATGAAGGCTTGAGATTTTTCAAAATAGTATATATAGTAGAAATATTAATAATTTTACAGAAAAGAAAAGTTCAGAGACTTAAAGTGTGAGGTAGGAACGTTTTTTGGTTAGTTTTTGATGTTGGATTGATTTGTTAATGATTTAAAAATAAATTCAAAAAAAGTTGAGAGAAAGTTCTTGAAGTGTGATTCTTTTCATTTTCTTATTGACTATTTGGATTCAGGCAGTTTGATTTAGTGGGGGTGGAGTGTTGAATTTGATTGGTTGACTTGTGTTGAGTAGTGATGTGTGATTGGTTGATTGGTGATGGCAGTGATGATTGGTGTGGTGTGGAGTGGATTCTGGATGTTGAAAGATGATTTTATGGTTGAGGGAAGGATTGGAATTTCCCAAGAGGTAAGTGGGATGTGGGAAATCATTAAAAATCATATTGAACATTAGATTATTCATATTGAATAGCCCAAACATGAAGAACTACCTCAAAAAGGGGTCTAAACATGGTGATTTGAGGTTAGACATCTGAGGGCTAAATAAGGGTCCATAAAATATGAAAGAAATATATTTTTGTTTTTTTTGAAGTGAATTTCAAAACTATAAACTCAGATTTTCCATAAAATCAATCATAATACTATCAGAAATGGCTTCAAAATGCCCCCCAAAACAGACACTTCCTGTTATTGTTGTAGATGCATAATTTTTTTTTGGGTAAATGATTGATCCTAAAAATTCCCAAATAATTATTTTTTTGAAATTTTCAATGAAAAATAAAAGAATGAAAGCTCAAATTTTTAAAAAAATATTTGAAAAGATAAAGGGAAGATTAAAAAGAATGTCTTATTTTGGATGTTAATCCCATTTTCTGGCAGGAGAATGAAGTACTAAAAATCTGAAAAAATTATATTTAAATTTCCTGTCATATTTTGAAAATTTATTTCCCTTCAGATTCCCCAAAATAATAAAAAAAAAAATAATTTTTTAAAATTTGAAAAGATTTGAGATGTAAAGTGGGTTTTTCTTCAATTTTTTGAGTGTAATTTTGAAGGCCTTTAAATTGGCAAAAAACTGCCATCTTTCTTTGAAAGAGGTTTTAGATGCCTGTATAGGCTACCATATATATATATATCTTTTGAAAAAACCACCAAAATCTGTGAAATCAAGGATTACCACATGTGTTGGGGATGTTGCAAAATGTTGTGGCAATGTCAAAACCACAGAAAATAAAGGGTTGAGGGCATGAAAAATATTAAGCCTTATTAATATAAAATCCTAAATAATAAATATTACTGGAAAATTAATTATTATCTTAATTTTTCTAACCTGGGGCCTTAAATTCTGACCCCAAATTATTCACAAGAAATAATTCAACAAAATATCCAAACAGATTTTTTATTATATTTCATGACCCATGTGATTGATTCCTTATTTATATGAATATAGTAATAGTGTGTTTAAAACTGCCATTATGTATAGTTTGTGTAACCAAGCTATTAGTTGGTAGTTTTTCAAAAATACTAGTGGTTAGAAATGTTTTAAATAGTATTTTTGTTTATTAGTGTGCTTTAAACCACTAATATTTATGATTTTGTTTTAAAATAATAATATTTATTATTTTCTTTTACTCTACTAATATTTATTTTAATTCTTTAAACCAATAATAGTTATTAGTGTCTTTTATGCAAGTAATAGTTAGTTGTTTTCAACACTAATAGCATTTAGTATTTTCTTTGAAACTACTATTAGTGGTTTTTTTTAGAAATATTAGTATTTAATTGAATTTTTGATACTAATAGTATTTGGTATTGTTTTTTGAATTTCTATTATTTGAAAGTGTGTTTGAGACTACTAGTAGTTATTAGTGTGTTTAACACCACTATTTTTTACTAGTGTGTTTGACACTACTTTTTTAAGTAGTTCTTTAAGCACCAATAGTATTCAGAATTTCTTTTGACACTTCTAATATCTATTAGTGTGTTTAAAACAAATAATATTCATTATTTTTTTTGAAACTATGAATATATGTTTGTATGTTTAACACTGAAAATTTTTAGTGGTGAGTTTTCAAAACTACAAATATTTAGTAGTGTTTTAAAAACTAGAAAAATTTAGTAGTGTGTTGTTTAATGCTAGCAATATTTACTATTCTTTTCAACATTAATTTTATTTATTAATTTTTTCAAAACAACTAGAGTTTTTAGTGTGTTAAACACTAGGAATATTTAGTAGTTTTTTCAACACTTATAATAGTTTGTAGTGTATTTAACAAAACTAAGAGTTAGTAGTTTTTTCAATACTTCTAATATTTATCAGTGTGTTGAACAGTAATAGAATTAATAATTTGTTTTAAACAACTATTACTTTTAATTGTGTTGAAAAATAATGTTTCCAGTGTGCTTTAAACCACTAGTATTAAATAGTAATTTCAGCACTACTTGTAGTCAATATTTTATTTAAAGTAATAATAGTGTAAAAACACTTTTAGCTTCTAGTAGACCACCCGCAATATCAGAAAAAGGTTTAAAATTATTTTAAACACAAATATCATGCCAAATGTTTGTAAAAAATATCAATTATTCATGAAAATGATATTTTCTCACTGCCTTCACATTTTGAATAGCAGCTATATTGATTGCTCAAAGGGAAATTGCTTATTATTTTTAATTTAAATTTCTGTCTCATAGGGACCTCTAGTGGTATCATTTCTCAGGAATTATTTTTATTTTAGGATAAATTATACAAAAAACCAATTTGAAAAAAGATTTCAAACAGGGATTTTGGTTGAAGTCAGAAATTTAAGAAATAACTATCCACTGGTTTTATTTCAGGATGAATTATGAATGAACAGAAATAATAGATAAAAATTTTGTAAATATTTCAAAACATTTAATTGTAATAGGGTGTATAAAAGTTAACCAAACCTGCTATTAAAAATTAAAAAACCCACTTATTTCACATAAGACACGTCAAATTTACCTGAAAATGAATGGTTTTTTTCAAATAAAGTATTCAAAGTCTTTCACCGACTTAACCACACGCCATGTTCCACCTCATTTCCCCTAGTTTCACCTCCAACCTCATTGGAAAAAGTCTACCTCCAACCTCATTGGAAAATGTCTACCTCCAACCTCATTGGAAAAAGTCTACCTCCAACCTCATTGGAAAAAATTGATTTTCATTGCTCTCATAACTTCATCACTCTAATCCATTTCTGTCCTCTTCACTTCATTTCTCTCATCCCTCATCAATTCATCACTCTCACCTTGCTTCATCACTCTCATCACTTTATCACTTTCATCACATCCATTCTCTCATTGCTTCATTGCTTCATCTCCCCTTTCATCACATCCTAACTCTCATTGCTTCATTGCTTCATCACTTCATTTATTCATCCCTTCATCCATTCTTTCATCAAAACGCTTCATCACTTTTTTGCTTCACCCCTTCATACCTCTTACTCTTTTTAAATGGCCCCTAAGCAAACCTCCCCCCGCAAGTACACTCAACCAAAGCAAACATCCCCCAGGAACTCAAAATCCAACCAACCCCCCCATCAGCTTCCAAAAACTCAATTCAGCTCAAGAGAGCTGATCACATCATCCTTGTAAACTGGCTAAAAAGTCTGTCCAACTATGATGCTTGCTTTGGATTGGAAAATGAAACACAAGTTGGCCAACCTTCATCCTCTGAGGTTAATGGCTATCTAGGGATGGCCAATGAACTCAAGAAAAAAACCAAATGTAGGCTGGATCTTTCATCCAAACAGATGTGGGAGCAATTCAAGAACTATTGATCCAAGTAAAAAAAATCCCACTCCATGTCAATCTCCACTGCCTTTGGCATCACCAACTCTGATAAAGACACAGGAATCACCTTGGTGGTTGATAAGTTGGACTCCATTTGTCCTTTTTGTGCTCATATGGCTGAAATACTTGGAAAGAAAGCCAACATCACCCCATTAGCTGCTTTTAAAGCCCAAAAATCTGAATATTTTGGAGCTGAGGACTTTGCTATGGATGCTCAGCCTAGAAATGATTATCCCAAAAAAAACCTATGAGTGGGCCCAATTGGATGTGGAGGAGTATATTCCAACACAACCAGCTCCAATAATTTCTACATTGGCATTGAAAAACCCTTCCTTGGAGCCCTCACTTCATTCTTTCAATTGCTCTCTTCCTGGGGTGAAAGAACTGGAAAACTTGGCCAATGAGGAGCATGCTATTCCTATATTGCCATTGGCATCAACATCTGCTCAATTAAGGAACCAAGTTCTTTTATCTTCTGTCTGGTTAATCCTTAATGATTTAGATTGTAAAAAAAACGGACTAATCCATTCCTGAATGGCCAAACACTCAAGCCAATGGGGCCTTCCACATTGCCTTCAAATTAGAGTGAAAACGTTTCCAGACAAACCTCCTCTGCAAAGGGGAAGCAAAAGGCCTCCAATTCCATCAACCTCAACCCTAATAGCAATGAAAAGCGGGGAAAAACTTCAAGCTTCTCTGGATTTGAGGATATCATGGATAAGCAACATTCAAGTAAGTGCATTGATTTATTCTCCTTGCTTTCAAAATCAAGCTAATTTGTATTCCCCTCCTCCAAAAAACTGTCAAATCACAAATTGAATCCAAAAAACTTCAATTTGAAAAGGAGAAGTGGGATTTTCAACTGGCTATGGATTTTCAAAGGTGGAAGGATGAGAGTTTAACTCATCAACAAAAGTTGGATGCTGGGTGGAAACTGAAACAGGCTAAGCTCCAGTTTCAAAAAGAGGGAAAGGAGAACATTCAACAGGAAGAGCAACTCAAAAAGGAGAGGGAGAGGCCAGCCATGGAAAAAAAAGATAGGTTATTGGTAGCCATGGAATGTATTGGTAGCAGTAGAACTGTGGATGAAATAAATGAAATTAATCCATTTCTTTTCTGGTAAATATATTTAATTTGATAAAAATTTTAAAATAAAAGGAAAAAAATTGATTTCAAAGATGTTTGAGGCTATTTTTATCACCACCAATGAACAAATCTTTTTTATTTTTATTTATATTTTTTTCCTAAGGTATATCTTGCCACTAGCCAAGTCCTTGCTAGTTTTTTGAGTGTTTTTGTTAATTTCCATGGAAATGACCATCCTGGTATGAGTGCCATACTCCACAGCAGGAAAATTACAGTGCTTGTACTTGTTTTCAGCCCAAAGAATTTTAAAAGTACCTTTATGTTTGAAATCAATCCCAAAAACCAAGCTGGGAAACACAAATTGGCTGTTGGATGCTTGATATTTATCCTTTTTTTCAATAGTTTGTCCATTTGATTTCTTGGTTGGAACCAAAAGTAAAAAGGTATAGGAGGGAAAATCACCTTTGTCAATATGGGGAGAGTTGTAGAAGGAGTCTGAGGTGAAGGTGATGTGAGGGGAGAAGTTGAAAAGAGTGAGGCAAGATCCAAATTCCAATGAGGATAAGGAAGGGATATTGTTGTCCATCATAGTGTCACAGTTGGAATCAAATTCAAGTTTGGCTAATTATCAAAAAATTTGACCTAATATTTAAGAGACTTTTTCAGAACTAAGGTTCAAAAAATAATACTCTTGAGGGGAGGATTTGACAGCATCTTTCTTCAAATATTTTTTATATAGTTTAGAAGGGTGCATAAATTTTTGCCATCCAATTTCCCACATTTTCGCACCCCAAGATCTTGAGGGACCAAAAGTGTTTACAAAGTTTTTGGATTGGTGAAGAAATTTTGTGACTGAGTTGATTTCATTCTTCTCTTGATTGGAGAATTAATTAAAATGGAACAATTTGATGATTGCAACCATAGCCTCATGATCTGATTGATCTTGAACATATAATTTTCCAGAGCTGAAGAAATGGAACAGTTTGATCTTCTTTTTGGCCTGTTCAAACTCTCCAGGGGAGGGTTTTGGACTGTTCTTAAAAATGGAAGGATAAAAATCCAAAGGATGTAGTTTGAGTGAAGACCACACAAACTTTTTTTAATTGTTTCCTTAGAAACTTCCAATGCAATTTCAGAATCCCTCATTTGAGCCCTTTTCTTCCCATCTCTATGTATGTTTTTCAAACTATCTCCTTCCATCTTTTTCCCTCCCAACCATATAATTTGATTGGGGTGAGGATCAAGATGGAAGTCAATTTGTTGTCTAACATTTTGAGTTTGGTGGGAGAAGAATGGGCTGTCAAGAAAGTGTGGTCAAATGGGTGGAATGACAGGTTGCATTGCATGCAATAAAAAAAAACAACAACAAAATGTAATTAGTCTGGTATAATCAACATAGATGATCAAAAAAAATAGAAAATAACAAAAATTACCAGTGAATTTTCCTAAAAAAAAATTAAAAAAATGGTCAGTCCCCTTTTTAATCATGAGGCAGGAGGAGGGGGAGGACGGGAGGGGGCGTTTCTGATCAATTTATTGACTGGAAAGCAAACAAACCCATGTACACTTGCAGTTTGGTCAATTGATTGACTGGAGATAAAATGTTTTTTCACTTGTGTTTCAATCAATTGATTGTTTTTTTGTGGTTCAATTGATTGATTGGACCACAAGCAAACAATTGAGCAAACCACAAGAATTTTTTTTTGCCAATCAATAAACAAGGAGGAGCAGCAGGATGATGACAAAGGAAAAGGAGGAGGGGGGTGCTTACCAGATGTGCCAACCAAGGAACAAGCCAGAAAAAACAATCTAAAAGGGGGAGGAGGAGGGGGGAGTTCATCACAAATCCATCAAGGAGGATGGGGGGGGGGAGCTCACCTGGGGAGCTGAGCAAAGAACAAAGAATATGGGGACCCAGATAAGGAGGAAGATGACTGGGTGAACTTGGATGTGGAGGTGGATGGTGAGGTGGTTTGGTGAGGAGGCGGGAGGAGTGGAACAGTGGTGGTTGAGGTGGTTTGGTGAGGTTTACGGAGGAGTGGACCGGTGGTTTGGTGGGGTGAGGTGGGTGTTTTGGAAGTTTTGGTTCTGTCTTTTCCCCAAGTACACCAAAAAAAAAAAAAAAAAAAAACCAGAGTCAGCCTAGGATTCTTGGTTGAAAAATCAAAACCAAGAAAATTCTGTGATGTGATATTTCACATATTTAAAAAACAAATTCTATTCATCAAAGTGAGAAATTGTGAGGGGTAGAATTTGCTCTCTAATGGCTGAAGATGAGGTACAAGATGAGACCAGGATGACTTGAGGAGGATTGGGAATATCTTCTTCAAATATTTTGTCCCATTCATCTTTGATGTTGGCAAGAAGGTTGTGAAGGATTAAAAAAGCAATGATCCAGTTGATGAGAATCTTCATGTCTTTGTAATTTTGAAGCTGGTTTTGAATTTCCCTTAATCTGGCCCATATTCCTTTCAGGGTTCCTATGGCATCCTAAATCTGAACTTGAAATTGGGAAAGATGATAGTTGAAATCAGTTTTGGCTTGATCATTGGATAAAAAATTGTGGTATTCTGGAACCACATATTTCCTGCTAGCATAAGCTGAATCAGCCAGAAGGTATTGATCTTGGTCAAAGTAGTGATCTGGTTGTTGGTCAATCTGCATCCAATTGAAAAAATATGAATCATGACAAGAACCCTGAAGGCCAGCATGGAGGGATATGAACTTCTTGTTGTTATTGAAAACCAGTTGTAGTGACACAGAGTATCTATAAAAAATTATAAAACATATTTGGTCAGTTTGTTATCAATGTTTTTATCAAAGGCTTTGGAAATGAAATGAATTGGTTGCCTTCTTTTCCAATCAAAATAGTGGTTGCCATCTAGCTTGGGTTTTTGACTCAAGGGGATAGTGGTTCCATCAACAAAATCAATGCAACTGGGAAATCATTCAGTCTCCATTATTTGCAATATTGCCATGCATTCTTCTTTGGTTGGCCAAAAAAGGTCCAAGAAACAGAAAGATATGATAGAAATAATGAATATTTTGGTGTATAAGTCAATGGATCCATAACTGACCAAGAAGAGATTTTCTAATCGATGAGTTACTGCTCCATTTCCATTTGGTCCCAATCTACAAAGAGAAACAGCCAGTTGGATGAATGGATTGTGTTGAGGATTCCAAGAATTTTTCCGGAAGATGTGGTGGTCTTCAATCATCTCCAAAGGTTTCATGAATGAAGGCAATAAAGTTTGGAACAGTTTCTGGAAGCTTAAGTTGGGGAGGAGATGAAGCTTTTTCCTTTCATACATAGGGCTGTGGAGAGTGTGTCTTCTTGGAACCATTTATTGCTTTTCCAATAGAGAATTCAAAGCTAACCAAGTTGATTTAAAATCAGAGTTTGAATTGGAGTCTGAATCAGAGTCAAATAATAAAAAAAATTCAGTCAGCTTTTTTGTGTTTTCAACTTGCTGCTGGGAAGTTTGATTAGACATGTTTAGAAAGATGGTGATGTGATGTGGGGTGATGAGATGATGATAGTATTTGTGTGATGTGATGGAGATGTGATGTGATGGAGGTGTGAAGCAATGGAGATGTGAAGAAATGGAGACGTGAAGCAATGTAGATGTGAAGCAATGGAGATGAGATGTGTGTGATGTGATGGAGATTGGATTGGTATGGATTTGATGAGGTGGAGGTGTGGATGGGTGTTTTGCATGTGATGGATGGTGGATGGATGATAATGGTGGTTTTGATGTTTGAAACCTGCCATTTTCATGAAATCTGCCATGTTGAAATACACCAGTTAGGGGGTACGTGTATTTCAGAAAGCGCCATTAAAAATGGCCGGTTTGGCCAAAAAACATGGCAGGTTTCTAATTTTTGGTTTTCTAACTTTGATAAAACCTAATGGTTTGATTAATTAATCAAATGATAAAATCAAAAATATTAATTAGATTTATAAGCAATCAAGCATTTTGATGCTTAAATAATAAGCATAAAAAATATATAAATTTGGTATATTTTGTTGGACCTTTTTTTGGAAATAATTTGAAGGAGCATGTAAGGCTTATAGCTAAAAAAAAATTATAGTTATAATCAGTTTTCAGAAATAAAATTTATTTAATGTTCAGTATACGAAAAGGATTATTTCTTTTGGATATTTGGCAAAATAATTCAATTGGGATCAGTTAATTCATGAATGGGTGATGATAAATTCACAACCCTAAGTTGTGTGGGATTTTTTGTAGGGCCCTACACAGCCCATTTAACCCATGTGTAGGGCCCTAAACCACTCCAACACAATTGGGGTTTGTGAGGTGCAACTTGCAATATATCATCAACCATTTTTGGAGAACTGAGAGTTGGTGAATCTTTTGAATTTTCATGTTTTTCCAGGAACTTTGAGGATTCCTGTCAATGGATTCAAAGAACTTCAAGGATTGGATGGGCCTTGTAAATTCACTATTGAAAAATAAGGAGAAATCACTCAATTACCCAAGTTGCATACATGCTTCAATTGACTCTATTTGCCTCCTTACCCCAATTGCAAGCAGTTGAGTTTTTCTCTTCCTTTTCTCTCATGAATTGTAGCCAATGAATCATCTTTTGCTTTATCATTTACTGGTATCTGTATCATGTTCATCTATTGCTTTGGGTTGGAACAAAAGATCATTTTTTTATTAAAGAAAATCTTGGGTTTTCATCCTTTCACTTGTATCATCATCCTCACCCTACCTATCATGTCTAGTTTTTTTTTTTTTTTTTTTTTTTTTTTTTTTTTTTTTTTTTTTTTTTTTTTTTTTTTTTTTTTTTTTTTTTTTTTTTTTTTTTTTTTTTTTTTTTTTTTTTTTTTCTTTTAAAAAAAAAAGCTGAATCGCGTTAGGCTGGATTGTAAATCAGTACTGAACCCCCCATTATTTGTATTGCTTAAATTTTGCAGTTGAATGAAAGGCTGATAGGATTGTGACAAACGCAAGATCAAGTGGTTTTTTTTGTTTTTGATTTCATTTTGCCATAAACACCCGAATAATATGATAAATTCTAAAATAGCTACTCATACATCCCAGGATTTAAATTTTTCAGCTAGCAAAAGTTGCAAAGTTTGTTTTTTATCTTTGCCTCATTTTGAATCCCAAACTCTCAGGCCGTTGAATCATTTTTTTTCTTCCAAAGAAATCTTTTGTATGATGGAGCTCACCCTATGAACTACGTAAAACACCCCATACCTATTGATTCAAATTTTGTACTAAACTCATCTCTACTCAGTTGCTAGCCTGGGCCCTCTAGGTGGTGGACCTATTCCCATTAGCTGATTGGTGATTTACAGTGCCACACAACACACAACCAAGTCATGTGGCATGCTACACAACTCAATGGAGTTTTGTAGAGGCTACACAACTCAATGGAGTTGTGTTGAGGCTACACAACTCAATGGATTTGTGTAGAGGCTACACAACTCAATCAAGTTGTTTAGAGGCTACACAACTCAATTGAGTCATGTAGAGGCTAAACAAATCAATTGAGTTGTGTAGAGGCTTCACAACTCAATTGTATTGTAGTCACGTAGCATTCCGCATGACAAATTTGAGTTGTGTAAACAACTCAAATGGGTTGTGAACTTAACATTACCATTCATGAGTATATGGCACTAAACTCAAAATAAGTAAAAAACTAGTGAGCAAAAAATGAGTTGATTTATAACATCATCTTTCTAAAAATTAAATAACTTGATGAACTTTTTGAAAATTAACAGATATCTGGAAAAAAATCATCAGAGTTATATATATCTTCCAAATCAGTATTTGGAGTCAATGGATATGGATAATGGGCTTGGTTATATGGCTGAGGAGCTTGGAAAATATGGTGGAGTTGCTTGAGCTTTGATTTTTTAATATTTCTGGCTATTTTGGGAATTTTGAATATCAGAAAATTTTGGTTAGTGGCTAGTTTGAGCATTATTCCTGAGGAATCAATTGCACATCTTTATAGTATAGATTTTGGTGAATTTTTAAGAGATAAGAATCAGAAAATGTGAGAAGCCATGGCCAATTATTGAAGAAAAGGGATGATTCCAGGAAATATTCATCAAGAGTGCATGATATCAAGATCTCCTTTTGTCAATATCTAGCATCAGATTTATTATCATTTTAATTGGTTAAATTGTTCATTGTATATTTACTAAGTAATGAGAATAGTTACAATGCAATAAAAGTGTGGGTTTTGGATATCTTAGTCAAAAAAAATTGGCATTGAAGACCCTTCTTCACCTTCTAATTTTCATTTCCTTTGGAATCTGATGAAAAAAAGTAACATCCTGCTTTAAAATCCCTTAAATTTTCTCTCAAAATTTTTGAATAATGCTTCAAAAATATAACTAAAAAGAAAAACTTAAATAAATATGAATTAAAAAATTAAAAAATAAATAATTGAAAGATAAATAAATAAACATTAAAATAAGAAAATTTCAAATAAAAAAAAGGGTGATGTTAAATTCACAGCTCAAATGAGCCATGTGGCACGGCTACATGGCTAAACCTGAGCCGTGCAGACCCCACACAATTTTAGTGCAGTTAGTCTGTACTCCACATGGCACCGGACCACCATGTGGTGGAAGAAAAACTACATTTCAGCCATGTAGAGCCCCACACGGCTCAAATGTAGTCATTCTTCCATGCCACATGGCCAGCCCAACCACGTTTGAGTTGTGTGGGGTCCTACACGGCTCAAATGTAGTCGTGTAGCCATGCCACACGGCTAAAAGTCTGATGGGAAAAGATAAAAATCTGGTGGGCAAAAATAAAAAAGATAAAGGGTATAAAATAAACCAAAATAAACTAAATAAAAATATATAAAAAAAAACAGAAATCAACCAAAAGATCAAAAAAGGTTGATTTTTTGGTTAAAAAAACAAAAAAATAGGAAATACAATAAAAATAAGTAAAAGCAATAAACACTGAAGGGGCCGCTGTGGTGTTGTATTTTTGACCTTGGATTGGGAGCTGTCTTGTGGGCTGCCCGCTCAGCAGTTGGGGAGGTTGGGCTCAGCATTTGGGGTGCGCGCGGTCTCAGAAGTGCCTGCTGCGGGCTCAGCAGCAGCGGATGAGGGCTCAGCACCAGGTTCGGGTCGGGCCTACTCTGGGGGGCGCCAAGCTGCAACTTGCCCAGGGAACACAGACCAAGTGATGGAGCCGGCCCGGCCAAGCTTGCAGGTGGCTAGTCCAGAAGGCAAGGGCGGGGTGGTCAGGGGTTATATGCGCTGGGGAGGTTTGCGCGGGCATAAGCGCGGGCCGACTCACGGATTGCGGGATCTGAGGTTTGTGTGGGCATAAGCATGGGCTGACTCTTGGATTGCGGGATTGGCAGACGCGCGCGGACGGATAAAACCGGGGGGGGCTCCCAGTAGGGCGCGGCAGAGGGCTGCGCCATGAGAAGGACAAAATGGACGTACGTGATATCAAAGGGGAGGGTTTTGGAAAGGGTGGGTGGTACGGGGTAGGGTTAGGGTGGAGCTAGGGTTCTGTACTTGGGGTCATACTTCATCTATCTTGTTGCTTGTGGTTGTACCTAGGCTAGGGTTGAGAGGGAGGACTCAAAATACCTCAATCTCGACTGCGGGTTGAATAGAGGGGGAGAGGGGGGAGCATATCACATCATCACCCTCTCTATTTTCTGAAAACTCATTGCATCCAATCCCCTTACAGATGCTTAGACCAATAACTTCCAGAACCTGAGGACAACTTTGAGGGGTACCACCTCTCTTGTTTCCACATCTGGGGGTCTGGCTGGGAAAAATATTTTGTCTAGGTCTCTCAAAGCTAGCGGGTGCAATGTTGCCAACAACTACTCCATGATCAAACTTTCCACCTTTGTTCCCTCTGAGGTTGGGAGCTGGCGGGCCGACACCTCCACCACGGCCAACTATTCAGTCTGGTGGTTTTTCTCCTCCTTGGTTGGAGCATTTGGAGGCGGCTGAGGTTCTGCGACGGGTATGGCTTAGGCCGCAGAGCTTCCCTCATCTCTGGTTCAACACCATGGATATTGGGCGCTTTCTGGCAAGGTTTGAGGATATTGCGGACTCCTAAAACGCGATGGGCAAGGATAAGGTTGGTACAGTTGTTCTCTTTATCACGGACTAAAATAAACTCCGGGATGTGGAGGATATGTCTGCCTACAAGGCTCAAGACTGGGAAAGGCTCTGGAACAAGATGATGGTGAGGTGGGGGAAGCATGAGCCCCGCTTCTGGGAGACAGAATTTGAGCGGGCGGCGGAGGAGGAAATTTTGCAAGGTGGGGTGCGGACACGGAGTGATTTGTCCAAATACAAATCTACGTTTGACCGCATCTACAGCTACCTAGAGAAGAACCAGATGGTTGCGGGTCAAACAGGGGTGATGAAGCGGGCGTTTCTAGGCGGGCTTGCACCGCAACTTTGTGCGTGGGTCCAGTGGTATATATTTGAACATGGGTTGGTATTGCGGTCAGTGATTTGGAGTGTCACGCTTCTTCCAAACCTAAGCGTGATCAACCAGGCAGTAGAGAGCAAGATCAATTTGGAAGAACTGATCAAGGATACGGCCAGGTTGTTCCCAATGGTTTCAAGGCAACTGAGGGCCTCTACCACTCCGGCTCCAACGCAGGTACCACCCGCTGGCTCATCAGCAAAGGAGCGGCCGGCAGCCCCTGGGCAAGCAATGGAAGTACCAGTGAAAAAGGTAACGGATATGTTAGGGGACCTATGGATACTTCTGAATCAGATAACAGCCCCGCCAACAACTCCGCCTCCTCCTCCTCTGCGCGGAGTGCCACCTCACATGGGGGGGGGGCTTCCAGCCCAGCAGCAGACCTTCAAGCGGGTTTTTGGTTTGCATGTGCACCTATTCCGGCAATAAAGGTCACTGGAAGTCTGGTTGCGCAGAACTGACCAAGGACATGGACAAGGGGTTGGTCCGCACGTCCGGGGCAACTTACCTATTCCTGAAGGGCAAGCAAGTGGATCTTGGGGACAGTCAGCCACCCCTGGTGGAGCAGGTTAGGGCAAGAGCCCTGCCCGCAGGGGCCGCTTTGGTCTCACTTGGGATTTTCACCGGGCCCAATATGTGGCAAGCTCCGCCTGTGGAGGCGGAGGTTAGGGAATTGGCGGCAAAAAAGTGGATTGTGTTGGAGAAGATGGACGTGGTGGTCAGAGAGCAGCCATTGACCCAGGCCCCAAAAACTGGTACGCAAGGGCCAGTAGGCGACACCCCGTTGACCAGTTCCGGAGGGAGGAGGAAGGACGCAGAAATCGTGCGACGGGTGATGGGGAGCAAGGCACCAATACCCTTCACGCTATGGGAGATGGCCGCAGTATCCCCGATGGTTGTTGAGGAAATGGTCCAGGCGTTGAGGGAGCACGGGGGTGGAAGGGTTCCGGCAACGGTGCAGTGCGTGAACATGGTGGGGGAGGAAGGGGAACACAAGTTGTGCCAATCCAAAGCTGTGTTGATGCCGCTGGCCTATGTCCCAATGAAGATTGCAGGCAGGAAGGTGTGGGTGATGGTGGACAGTGGGTCAATGGTCAATCTGCTCCCATCAAAATTGGTGGATGAGTTGGGGCTTGTTTGAAGGAAGTGCGCTATGTGATTACGGGCGCTCAATGGAGGAGAATGTTGGGTGGAGGAAGAGGAGGTGGAGGTTGCAAAGGTCCGGAATTTGCTGTTGTTTCTCTTGGTAAAGTGCGGCAACATGATTTTGGGTCAAACATTTATGTTTGGGTTCCGGGCCCGGATGGTGTTTAACACGGAGGAATGGACGGAGGCGCTGACAGTGGAAGAGGCATCCGGGGAAAGGTTTGAGAAAACAATCTGCAACCACGGGAAGGGGAAATTGGTGCAACCAGGGGCAGAACCGTGAGGGTTGCCCCGCGGAGGATTTTGCCTAGTCGACCGCGGGTACCACGCGGGACAGGCTCCGGTTTTGTGCGGGTGGTCAACTAGGAAGGAGCAGGAGGGGGAAGGAAGCACATGGAGGGCGCGGGCGGCAGAAATAAGTCCTCTTCCTCAGTATGCGCCATTGGAAGGTACTGTGTTTCAAAAACCCTACCATAGTGTCACGTTTGTGAGCAAAGCCAAGAGCCGCGGGTTAACTATTGCCTCAAATCACAAGGATGAGGGTGGACGCTTAAGGATGGTCAGGTGCAAAGCAGGACGGTAAAATCCCGTGGCACAAAAGGTTTGGCCCCGGAACAAGCCAATGCCGCAGGGACTGAATGGGCCTCTGAAGCCAATCTCCTGGTCTTGGGACCCCTGGGTAAGTCCGTTGAAGAAGTCTGTGTGGGTAAAAAGGTTGGCGCGGATCATGGATGAGCGGATCAAGGCGCTTAATTTTTGACCAATGGAGTGGTTGAGTGCAGAGGAGAAGGATTTGCTGGCATTGGTGTTGGTGCTCCGCGAAAAAGCCCTTGCCTTTGGGCCGGACGAGCGGGGATTGCTGAGGAGCAAGGTTGGCAATCCCTATGTGATCCCCACAGTGCTGCACAAGCCCTGGCAGATCAAGCCTATTACAATCCCTTGGACCTTGCGGGAACCCTTTTTGGAACTTGTCCGGGAGCCCGTGAGGATGGGGTTGTACAAGCAGTCCACATTGAGCTACTCTAGCCCAATTTTTGTGTTTGTTAAACAGGATGGAAAGTCGCTTAGGATTGTTCATGACCTACAGCGGCTTAACTCATTCACCATCCGGGAAGCGGGATTTCCGCCGCGTGTGGACGAGTTCCTGGAATCAATGGCGGGGGGCGTGTTATGGATTGGTCAATGTAATGGGGGGGTATGATCAGCGCAATCCCCATCCCGAGTCGCGGCTTTTGACGGCGTTCAAGACAGGATTGGGGAGGATGCAGCTAAGGCTGTTGCTGCAGGGCGCAACAAACTCATCGGCGGTTTATCAGGCCCAGATGATGTGGATTCTGTGGGACAACATTCCGGACGGGGTTCTGATTTTCATTGACAACGCCGGCATCAAGGTACCAAAGACTGATTATGGGGGTGCGGTGTTAGAGGAAGCCCCAAAGATCCGCTGCTTTGTCTGGGAGTACACCCAGACGTTGGAGCAGGTCTTGTTCCAAATTGAGGACGCAGGGCTTACAGTTTTGGGGAGTAAATTGGCAGTTTGCGTTCCGGCGCTGGAAGTGCTAGGACATGTGGTGGCTTTTGACGGCAGGAGAATTGCGGGAAAAAAACAGAACAAAGTCCTCAAATGGCCAACCCCGCGAACACCTTTGCATATCCTCCAATTCCTGGGACTGTGCAGTTAGGTCTGCATGTTCATTGAGCGGTTTGCGTAAGTTGCAATTCTGCTGCAGGCGCAGCATGGGAATGGACGGCAAGGTTTGAAGCTGCCTTTGCAAAGCTCAAGGAGACTATGGGCCGCAACATTTTCCTCCGGGACCTTGACTACAACGCAGGAGGGATCCGCCTGGCCGTTGACTCTAGCAAGTTTGGCGCAGGCGGCGTCCTGACACAGGAAGAGGATGGTAAGGACAGGCCGTTCCTCTACGAGTCTGTGACATTTACTGTGACAGAGAGTTGGTATTTTCAGCCAAAGCTGGAATTATGCAGAGTCACCAAAATTGTGCAGAGGCTTCAGCACCTGCTTTGGGGGTACACTTTGAGCTGTTGGTAGATGCGGATGATCAATTCTTCAACACTGCCAAATGCTCCTATGACTAGGTGGGTGGCATTTCTTCAGCTCTTAACTTTTGGCCTGGTTCATTTTCCAGGGAGGGCGTTCACAATGCCCAACACGCTGTTGCGGTATCCCCGGGAGGACCCGTTTGAGGGGGAGGAACCCCTGGACATGGAGTCTCCGGTTATCCGCGTAGGTATGGTGGAAGTGGAGTTCATCCTTCCGCTGCAGCGGTCCAGGCGTTACGCAACCTTAAGCTCCTTTTTGCAGGATCTTTGGTTTCCCAAGGGTAAGGCAGGGGCGTTAATTTGATGGGCAAAGCGGCGGAAGACAAACTTCTACTTGCAGGAAGGGTAGCTGTGGCCGCGGGGTACCTCAGTACCTCAGTGCCTTTGGTGGTTGTGACATCAAGGAAGGACCAGGAAATGATTCTGAGGTGTCTTCACAACAACCTTGGCCACTGGGGCAAGATTGAAACGCAGAGGTGGGTGAAAGCAAGGTTCTGGTGGCCAGGTGTGGTGCTCCTGGTGCGTGAATGGGTGAATTCTTGCAAAGCCTGTCAATGGCGGAGCTCTAGGCTGCCCATGGAGGTGGGTCACCCTATGGGGGAGGACGCGCTGTTTGGGTGGGTCTCCCTTGACGTGGTCCACATAAAGGCAGGAAGGTTGGCGTAACTGCTGGTTGCGCAGGAAAATCTATTGGGTTGGGTCAAGGCTTGTCCTCTGGTGAAGTTGTTGGCGGAGAAGGTTGCTCAGTTTCTAGAGGAAGATTTGTTCAAACTGTATGGTTTGCTTTTCTTGGTCACCATTGATAGAGGCGCAGAGTTCCAGGGTCATTTGATGACGCTGGTCCAGAATTGCAGAGCTAGGTTTGGGCCGGTCACAGAGTACTATCCAGAGGGTTCCGGAATGATTGAACACGGTCATCAGCCTATCAAGGACTTCCTGGTAAAGATGTGCGGTGAGGATGGCAAGCGGTGGCAGGAGGCCCTTCCGGTGGTCCTCTTTGCGGACAGGATCTTGGTCAAACACTCAACGGGCTACTTGCCTTATGAACTTCTCTATGGGCAGCGTCCGGTGCTTCCGGTGGACATTGAGCTGGAAACCTTCTTGGGCGTGGACTGGTGGAAGGTGAAGACCTCCACAGAGCTTGTGGAGGCGCGCGCCAAACAGCTTCTCCAATGGGACAAGACCCTGGAGAAGGCCGCAGAAAGGTTGCGCAAGACTAGGACAGCATTGGTCCGCTATTGGGACAAGCATTGTTCCCATTGCCTGCGGGATCCGTTGCGGAAGGGGGACTTGGTCTTGCTGTAAAATTGGAGTCTGGAGTCCCAGTGGGGTAAGCTTTTCACCAACCAATGGAACGGCCCCTTCTGCATGGCATCCATGTTTGAGGGCGGGAGTTATCAGCTTGAGGAATTGGACAAGGCGCTGCTCAAACAGAAGGCCGCGGCTTTGCACGTGAAGAGCTTCTTTGCACGTGGCTCCACCTCCTTTGACAAGATGGCCGGCAATGGCACTGATTCAGGGGAGGGTGCCGGTGGTTCAGGATTGGTAGACGAGATGGGATCTTTGGCTGAAGAGGAGACCATTGTAGAGACTCCTGTGGGATTATATAAAAAGTAGCAAATAGCTTGCTGGAAGTCCTTGAAGGGGAATTTAGCATTACTTCTACTCCTTTGAAGTATTAGTATATACTAAGAGTGGTTTTGAATGGCCTGCCCTTCTAGTACTATAGTAAGTCTGCACAATAATTTATTTAAATTAATGGCTGGTTTCTTTGAGACTTAATATAGGTCTCAGATCAGAACTAGATTAATTATTAACTGTGATATTGGTAGGATTTGTTGAAGAATAGACCAGATGTATTGGACTATTGGTTAATTTATTGATCAGATATGTTTGATCTTAACCAATACCCCAATATTAAAGGGTTCAAGGGTTTATAAAAGGGCTGGTTCAGGAGAGGACCCAAGGATGGGTTTACCCACAGGAGGCTGGGTAGAGGAAGGGTTGGTAGTTTCTTTTTGTTGTGCTCTCTTTCTTTGTAAGGTTTATTTACTAACTAATGGGTGGGGTTTCTTTAATATGGTGCTGAATATTTAGGTCACAGAAGAACCCTTATTCAAGAACCTGATGGGGGGTTTAATTGGTTAAACATGGGTAATAACTCGGTTTTTGATTTCTTGTTTTCCTTTATAACTGATTCACTACTAATATTTATCTGGTTAGGTACCACAGATGGATGGGCCAAGAAGGCCTGATAGGGTGGATGGTGATAGCTAATGGCCAGATGGCATACTGAGATGGGTGATGGTACAACCTGGATAGGGCAGAGATTTCAAAGTTAAAGTTGGCAGGAAAACCAAGACCAGACTGCATTTCGAGTAGGAACAAAAATCAGAGAGGAAATGAAAAGACAAGATTTGATGAAACAAAGAATGGAAGGAAATAACACCAATGGAAGTCTTTCAGGAGACGGTCGGAATACAACCAGCTACAAGAATAAGCATAAGATGACTGAGAGAGCGCCTTGAACAATCTGGAGGAGAGAGTTAGTACGGATCATAACCAATGAAGTGGGATTTGTTCTTACTTGGATTGAGCTGGCTGCCGGCGGTCACTTGATGGGGTAGACGGATGAATATTTGAATATGGTCGGTCGGTCAATGGATGAGAAGATGGTAGTGATTGGCAGGTGCGGTTGAATCCCAGCTGGTCGCGTCGCGGTATGTCCACTCTAGATTTGGAGTCTTAGCACCCAATGAAAGAAAAACAACATAGAGAGACACAGATGGGCAATAGAGATAGACAGAAGAACTGAAAGACACAAGTGAGGGTCACGACAGTAGTGGTGCTTCAGCTCAACACTCCCCCTCGACTCAGAGGTTAATGATACGGGGCGGAGAAACAATTTACCAGCCTGAAGTTCAAGATTTTATTGGCAGCCTTGGTTAGCACATCGGCTGCCATTGACTGTGACGGGATTAGCATGACGTCAATGGTTCCACTCTCATAGTCGTTCCGGAGACTTTTTATTTTGATGTCAATGTGCTTTGCTTTTGAATTGGTGCCAAACTTCTTAATTTTGTCGTCGAGGCCTTTGTTGTCAATAAGATGGAGCGGGCACAAGAAAACTTCCCAATATATTTCGGACAGGAGTTGATGGAGCCATCTGCCTTCTAGGTGACAGCTGGATAACGCCACGCATTCAGATTCCGTAGAGGAGTGAGTGATGTTGCACTGTCAATGGCTTGTCCAGTAGAGGGGGCTTCCTTTGAATGAGCAGAATAAACCGCTCTGGGAGATTCTGTTTTTGGGGTTGTCTCCCCAGGTGGCATTGCTGTAGCAGACGAGCCTATTAGATATGGATTGCGGTCCAAGAGTTAGAGAAACTTGCTTTGTAGCTGAGAGGTATCGCCAAACGTGTACTACTTCCATACAGTGGGAATATCCGGGTTTTTTGGAAAATCTGGCCAGACTAGACACAGCGTAGCTGATGTCTGGTCTTGCCAGTCCAGCAATGAAGTTCAGTCTTCCAATTGGCGATTGGTAGTTGACGTTCAGATCCAAGAACCTTTTGTGATTGTCTTCAGTTGCTGGGGATAAATGCATGCCTGGAGTCCTGGGAGTAGTGACCGGTTTGCAATTGGTCAAATTCATGGCTGTCAGCCCTTTTTCAATGTGCAGGGGTAGACTAAGATGTATTAACCCTTTTTCTCTCACCACCTTCATTCCGAGCAGGGTGTTGGGAGGATGGGAGGTAGAGTTCTTGAAGCGGTCGAGGAATTTGCGTTGGAAGTCTGCGGTGTTGTCAGCGACTATGAGATTTTCCACGTGAAAAAAAAGAGCTGAGGAGTCATGTTTGCACAGGAAGAGGCACGGATTGCAGGTCAATTTTTCAAAACCCTGACTTTTGATCCACAAGTTTAGCATTCTGTACCAGTTGCGAGGCGCTTGTTTTAGTCCATACAACAATTTCTTCAGTCTTAAGTATTTTCTGCATCGACCGGATCTGGTGGGATTGAATATAAACACATCTTCGTCAAGGTCGGCATGCAGGAAGGCTCCCTTGATGTCGAGCTGGAGTAGGTCGAGTTTCTTGTCTACTGCAAAGGTGAGAAGGGCTTGGAGAGAGGCAACCCTTCCGGTGGGGGAATAAATTTCAAAGTAGTCTATGCCGTATCTTTGGTTGAAACCTTGGACGCATAGTCGTGTCTTGTAGATTGGAGCTTTGGCATGCGTGTTGTGCTTCACTTTGAAAACTGCCACGGTCTTAAGGGGATTTGTCACCAGTTTTTTGTCAACTTCCTCCCACACATCTTGATTGTCGATGGATTTGAATTCCTTTAGAGTGGATTCTTTCCACTCAGGGATGGTTAAAGCTTCTTCAATGGAGTGAGGCAGCTTTTCTGAGTGATAGCCATATCTGTCGGGTTTAGCTAGTAGTTCTCTGTTCCTTAAATTTGGCCTCAGACTGGGGGACACCTCTTCACTCTCATTGGTGTCGTCACTGTTGGCATCAGAGATTTCTTCTTGTTTTATAGATTCATCGGTGCATTTTTTGTTGGAGTCTTGAGGTTTGTCAGCCGGAAGGTTGAGTGGAGCAAGAGTTGTCGGAGCGGCTAGATCGGTCAATGGATCCAGATCTGACTCATCCTTCTGTGAGATTGCATTGGCCAGGATTGATTTGGAAAATATGACGTGTTTGGTGTTGAAAATCTTTCCAGAGGTTGAGAGAACTTTTTAAGAGAGTAGGCCGGGATTGAAACCCAAGAGTTTTCCTGAGTCCCCTTTTTCAAAGAGTTTGGATTGAATTTGAGGGTCGTTAAGTCAATACGTGAGGTTGGAACCGACAGGTCTTAGATAGCCCTCCAGGAGATCTTTGCCGTGCATACGTCTCCACAGGGATTCCATCCCTTTTTCTTTAGGTATTTGGTTGAGTAACATACAGCAGCTACTAACCACCTCGTGCAAGTAGGATTTAGGTATTTGACCTTTGGAGAGTATGGCGTGGGTTGATTCCATGACGGTCCTGTTGGCTCTTTCTACTCGTCTGTTATGTTGGGAATGATATGGTTCCAAGACAATGTGGTTGATATGACGCTCTTTTAAGTAGGCAGAGAATTTGTTGTTGACAAACTCTCCTCCGCCGTCCGAGCAAACTTCCATGGGATAGCATCAATGTTTTCTGTGTTCATTTTCAATTAAAAAGATCAGAGTTTCACAGGCCTCGTCTTTGGTTTTAAGCGGGAAACATGCAAGGTACCCGGAAAAGGAATTGATAAGATTGAGGATGAATCTGAAACCACCTTTGGCCGTGGGATTGAGAGGTCCCATTAGATCCACGTGGATTCGGTTCAAAACTCTTGAGGCCGCTTGATGGACTTGAGGAAAGCTAGATTTTTTGATCTTGGCTTTGTTGCAGTTGAGGCATTCAAAGTCTTCCTTGTCTTTGGTCGTGATGGTTTTGTTCAAAAAATTTTCCATCCGTCCAAGCGAGGCGTGGCCAAGTGTTCTGTGGATTTTGGGCAGATGCTGGCCGGAGTAGAGGGCGGTGTCAGGTTCTGTTTTCATGTTTATGATGAATAGATTGTTTGATATCCTTCCTGAGAACAGTTCCTTGTCGCTGGAGGACACAGAAAAGTTACGGGGCGACGCTGTTGAGTTGATTTTCAGATTCTCTCCTTTTTCTACCAATGCTCCAAGCGATATGAGATTTACTGTTGATTCAGGGACCCACGCGGCGTTACTGAGATGGATTTTGCAGTGTTTGCAGGGAATGGACGCGGTACTGATTCCTTTGATCTTGATCGTCGCGTTTTTCTATCCGGTTTGGATCTTGTCCTCTCTGTCAGAGCAGGTAAGATTTTGGAATCGATTCTTGTCAGTTATCATATGGATGGAGCATCCAGAGTCGAGTATGAATTGGCTTGGGTTTAATTTCCCTTGACTGTTCAGGTTGAGACCACAGAAGAACGAGTAATAGTGTGCTTCTTCAACAGTTTTCTTTTTGCTCTTGTTTCCTCAGTAGTGGGTGTTGGACGGTCTGAGTTCAGGAAATTTGATCCAGAAGTTTTGTGCGGGATGTGATGTGACGGCAGGGTTGTGTTTTCCATTCTCGCATCTTGGTCCGCTGTACAGGGCTATATTGACCGGTTTGTTAGCAGTCTCTTGGGCGCTGATCTTGTTTTTGTGTTGGATGAGATGGTCTAGTACCGTTTCAATTTTCAATTCCGCAGTTGAGTGCATGATTTGCGTCTTCATGCCTTGCATTAAGGCAGGGAATTTGAAGAGCACCAGGTAAGCTATTATATTGGATGGAAGTTTGATACCAACTTCTGTCAGTTTTTTAAGGAACGTCTTGACATTTGTCACAAACGCCTCAATGTTGGAGGACAAGGAGAGATGGAGGAAGCTGTTGAAGACGCGCGCTCTGTTTGCTGATTGGGATGAGGCAAAATGTGATTGGGTGGCCATCCATATCAGCTTGGTGTTGTCTTTGTTGCGATCATCAATTATGTTGTTGTAAGTATTTGAGTCAAGTTTGGCAATCAGATAGGCCACCATCTCTTGATTGGTCTCTTCATCCAGTGAGGAGAGCTCATCCAACAAGTTCATGACTTGAAAGATTCCCCTGAGTTTGAAAAGTTTTTCCATCTTCTTATGCCACATACTGTAGTTTTCTTCATTTAGTAGAGGAGTTGATTCAATGAGTACTTTGAGGGCGTGAGATTTGAAGTTCATGGGGTCTCCCCCTGGTCCTGGCGTTGACAATTTTCCTGGCTTGGGAATGTTTCTTATGACCAGTCGGTGGAGTTGTTTCGGCTTTTAACTGTGTCAAAGTTAAAGTTGGCAGGAAAACCAAGACCAGACTGCATTTCAAGTAGGAACAAAAATCAGAGAGGAAATGAAAAGACAAGATTTGATGAAACAAAGAATGGAAGGAAATAACACCAATGGAAGTCTTTCAGGAGATGGTCGGAATACAACCAGCTACAAGAATCAGCATAAGATGACTGAGAGAGCGCCTTGAACAATCTGGAGGAGAGAGTTAGTATGGATCATAACCGATGAAGTTGGATTCGTTCTTACTTGGATGGAGCTGGCTGCCGGCGGTCACTTGATGGGGTAGACGGATGAATATTCAAATATGGTTGGTTGGTCAATGGATGAGAAGATGGTAGTGATTGGCAGGTGCGGTTGACTCCCAGCTGGTC
The DNA here is from genome assembly GCA_025617555.3 of Puccinia polysora. Lineage (NCBI taxonomy): Eukaryota > Fungi > Basidiomycota > Pucciniomycetes > Pucciniales > Pucciniaceae > Puccinia > Puccinia polysora. Next base: position 38,202,070 of record CM062623.1, on the reverse strand, counting down.
GCTTTGCGGTATGTCCACTCTAGATTTGGAGTCTTAGCACCCGATGAAAGAAAAACAACATAGAGAGACACAGATGGGAAATAGAGATAGACAGAAGAACTGAAAGACACAAGTGAGGGTCACGAAAGTAGTGGTGCTTCAGCTCAACAAGAGAGGCCCTCCTTAAATAGAAGATCCTGCCCCCAGGGGTGCTCAACGCTGCCCCTGAGGGTTCTCCCTGTTCTGGTGAGGAACAGTGAGCTACAATTACATGAGACATTTTAGCTGATTGAAAAAGGCTTGTACAGTTACATGAGGCATTTCTGCTGGATGGGAAAAGCTGGTACAGGTATTTCATGCATGCACAGCCCTGCATAAACTGCTTTGAAGTGCAGATACAATGTATTCCTGTGCAGTAATGATGGTTGCTCTGGTGCTAATTGATTCTCCCTACATGTGCTTCTGTTCATTCACTGGTGATTTGTTTGGTGCTGCATGGTATTGACTGCCTGCATATATTGCTGGGTAGTGCTGGGGGTTGTTGTTACTGGTGGTTTGCTGGGTATCACAAGCTTCTGACTACATAAATTTCTGTGTGGTTCTGTGGTGGGTTGATACTGCATGGTTCTGACTTCCTGCATATATTGCTGGGTAGGCCTGTGGTACTTGTACTGGTAGTCTGTTTGGCATCACATGCTACTGGCTGCATAAATTGCTGTGTGGTGCTGAGGTTGTTTGGTACTGCATGGTTCTGGTTGAGCCTGGTTCCACTTCCTCCTGCATATATTGCTCCTGTATACTTCTGCACAGACTTCTGTATGTATGTTTGCTTATTTTGTTTGGTCCTGGTTGAGACTGGTTCCACTTCCTCCTGCCTGCACTGTTCCTGTACACTTCTGCACAGCCTCCTTTTTGTATATTTGCTTGCTTTCTGGGTGAGATGATAGGAGCTGAACTAGCTGTACTGCCCCCTGTATCTGTATTGCTGTATTCTGGTTGGGGTGAAAGGGTTGGTGTATGGTCCTGGTATTGAGGGTAAGCTGTTACTGGAATGTATTTGAGAGTTTACAAGGTATTTCTTGTGTCTTCTACAGAGATGTGACACCTGGTTGGGTATGAGTTTGCCACAGTTGGAGGTTTGTTGGACTGTATCTTCTAATCCATGAGAGATAGTGGGGTACTTTGGCTGAGTGACTGTGGGTTATTTGTGATTTAGAATCAAATTCTGAGGTTAATTTGAGGGATTTATCTGTTGTTACACCAGAAAAGTGAGTCTGATGGCTATAGGACAGGTTTGGACTACCAAACCATGGGCAAGGCGCCGCTTCAAAGGATCAAGAGGCTACAAACCGCTGGGGACAGCCGTCAAACTGGGGGGGATACAAGTAGGGTAAAAGGTTGATTTGGTGAGGGGGTGCTCTAGCGGTTTCACAGCCAGAATAACTAGACACCCCAGAATGTCTGTCTTCTTATTTCTTGAATACATCACTTTGCAAGTTATTACTGGTTTCGGTTATGATTGGTTGCAGGGACGCAGGCGTGGGGCAAGCTGGGTCCATAAACGCAAGGAAAACCCCCCGGTTGGGTAATGCGGGGCAAGGAGCGGAGGCCCGGTGTAAGTAAAAAAAAAAAAACTTTTTTTCTTTTTGGGTTTGGTTCCTCTTTTGGGGTTTGGTTCTTTTCTCTGTCTTCTCTTTATCAGTTTTCTTCTCCTACAATGTAATGGGTGCGGAGTATGCGTGGGATACGTACAGGCCAGGTCTGATTTGGTGAGGGGGTGTCCTAGCTGATTCACAGCCGGAACAGCTAGACACCCCAGAGTGTTTGTTTCCTTAACTTCTTTTTCCTCTCTTGGATTACTGTGTGCGCCCGCTGGTGGAGGGTGGTTGTTTTTGTTTCAGGATGGGTATGGGGAACTTTGTGGAAGTTCAGCTGGGGAATTCCAGGTACCTTCTGGGGAACTTTGTTGGCTCAGGACGCGGGCGGGGTTCACAATCTCACTCTCATTCTCACCAGCACGCGGGCGCAGATCTCAATCTCACTCTCATTCTCACTTATGACGGCAGAAGTTGGAAGGAGGGGAGGGGCTAGTAGCTCTGGTGGACTGGGAAGCAGGGGGAGGTGGTCCAGTAGCGGGGTAGGGTTGAGGTAGTGATGGAAGGACCTCTGGGGACAGAACTCAACTTGGGGGGGGGGATGTGGTGTTGTATTTATAACCTCAAATTGGGAGCTGCGTCACGGGCTGAGCGCTCAGCAGTTGGGTAGGTTAAGCTCAGCATTTGGGGTGTGTGCGGTATCAGAAGTGCCTGCTGCAGACTTAGCAGCAGCGGATGAGGGCTCAGAAGCGGCGGATGAGGACTCAGAAGCAGGGGTTGCAGGGCTTGGCACGGGGTGAGGGTTGGGCCTACTCTGGGGGGTGCTGTCACACAACCACCCCACGTACTATAGGGCAATTCTTAGATGATCGTGAGCGCAAAGGAATACCAAGTGCGAGGGCAAGTGCAAATAGCAAGAACCAATTGCAAAGTGTGAACTTGGTTATGTCACTCAACAAACGGCAAGATGAATGGAAAGTGTTCCAAAGAAGGAAACTCAACCTGAGTCCAATGTGATAACTAGGTTGCAGCAAAATGCAAGAACGTATGAAATTAACTAACTGAGGAGACAATCATCAGGCAAGGGGATAGCCCTTATAAGGTAATCCAAAGTGACTAGATACAACCTGGTGATGAGCTAACTACAGGTGAAGCGGTGAGGCAATGAATGACAGGAACGGAATAGGAAATGAAGCAGTGGTATAGATCCGAGGTCTTAGCATAAGTGCGAGACAATAGAATCTGAGCGTACAATTGCATGACAAATTGGGATAAGAGCAAGTGACGTTTGAAGATAATGCAAATGAGAGGTAATAGTGTATGCAGGGTAGGGGCTAGTCCAATTGCAAACTATACAGTAGTGATGGCTTGGTTAGATGTAGATGCAAACTAACAAACAATGCATGACCAAAGATGGAAGTCCAAGGTTGTTGATTGGCCAGGGAAGGAGATTGGATCTCATAATGGATGGTTGACCGGTATGGAATTAACTGCAAAGTTTGCAAGTATATACTGAGTTGGTCGCCGAGATTGGAAGGTAAGTGCAAGCCAGAGGAAATAGCGGATTGCACCATTGATGTTGTGCTTTTATTTGTGTCACGCTTTTAGACTGAGGTAGATGGTACTGAGGAGAGGACATGTCAAAGTGGTGAAGACAATAACCCTTAAGTGCAAAGTGTGACAGTTGCCCGGGTATAAAGACGCGAGCTCCTGCAAGCGTTCAGGTAAATTTTCCCATTGATCTCAAGTTGTTTAATTCACTGTATACCCTATACTTTACTTAATTCATTACCCAATATTTGTTATAAATTTTGTAAAAATGTCGTCATTGTTATCCCGCCGTTGCAAAAACTGTATTCGCCGCAACAAGCGTTGTATTCCCAGTACTGCCTTCCGAGGTCTTTGAGGCAAATGCAAGCAATGTCGACTTTGCAAGGTGGCGTGTAATTTCCCTATAAATGTCAAGTCCACCGTCAAGGGTCCTTCAGAATCATTGAGGGAAATTCAAAGTTGTAGGTCCGCGCCAAGGGTTAATTACAAAATACCACCATTGCCGGAGATCAAATACTTGGGGACGCGAGTTCCTGGTGAGTACTAAGCAGGAATAACTAATGAACTTGAAATAGTAACTAATTATTTGCTTGTTCTCTAGTGTTGCCTCCTTTTGAAGATATACTACTAATACACCACCACCACCGCCACCTTACTGGGGACCATCAACTGAAAACCCGGGGACTCAGATGAATGCTGAGGCGCAAGGCGAGGTATCCGGTGCAGAACCGGTAGGAGTTATCACCAAGGAAGCAAGGGAGGAAGAAAACACAGCGGAAAGAGAAGAGGAAAATGGGGGAAACGGAAGTGGAGAGAACAAAGAGGAAGCGGGTGAATTGGAAGAAGGAAATGAAGGAGATGGAAGGGAGGAATTGACTGGGACGGAAGGAATGGAGGGCCGAGGCAAAGCAGATCCGGTGCGAATTGTTTTTCCGGTCAAAACGGATGCAAGGCGCCTGACGGACAATATTGGAGAAGGCACGTTGGGTGGCCAAAGGAAGAGAGCGTATGAAGAGCTCTTGGAGGAAGGTGGATGGAATGCGCGACCAAAGCAAGCTCGGGTTGCGAGGGCAAGGAGATCTTTGAGAGGCACATTGTAACGGAGGTGCTGGTACTTTGAAGAATGTCTGCCTTGATTAATGATGAAGACCTGGATACCTTTTGGTCCATGGTTGCGGAATTGACGGCAAATTGGGAGGATGCAGAAAAAGAGATAAAAGAAACTTTGTAATTCAATGTATATTATATATATATATTTTTTTTTTTTAAAAAAAATAGAATTATTATTATTATTTTTTTTGCCAATAATAAGTGGAAATGAAGGGAAAATGAGAAAAAAAAATAACACAGTGAGATGGAGGGATTTAAATGATGAAATGATGGTGAAATAAGATAAGTTTTAATGGGATGGAATGTGATTAAGTAAGATAAATTTAGAATGGAATGAAATGGGATTGGATGGGATGAAATGTGGAGTGGAATCAAATAGAATGGAATGGAATGGAATTGGATGGGATAGAATCATGATTGCCAAGGTTTATGAGGGTAGCTCGCATGGAATTCTCTAATCAGATCGGGTGAATTGCAAAGGTGATGGGCTGGTTCCCACAAGGTGCAATCTTCATCGGACTGGAAGCCAGACCATTCAACGAGGTATTGAAGTTTTCCTTTGCGTAACCTGGAATCCAGAATATGGCTTAATTCCCACTCTTGATGATCGAGGACAGTGACTGGTGTAAGACTCCAAACGGTGCTAAGCCGTGGCAGTTCTGTGGAGGGGAAAGGTGCTGTTTAGGCTGCTCTCCTAGGAGTTACAATAATATTTAAATGTAACCGGAATCAAGGTCCAGAACCTTATGGATGAGAAATCAAAGTAAGGGGAGAGGATAAGAGTTTTCAGTAGCAATGGAAACAACACTATCTGAGGCAAGATGGTGCAGGTAAAGACTTGAACAAATAAGTCAAGGTTTGTTCAGAGTTCAATAGAACAAGGCAGTTGTAAGTAACAACGCCCACAAGCTAATAACTCTGGTCGTCAGCAGCTGATTAGGAAAGATCAACTCAATCCCAACCAACCTCCAGGTTCTCAATGAACCTACACAACTCTTCGCAATCAAGCGCTTGAAGGGTACCAGATAACTGTGGGAGGCTGAACAAAACAAAAGCAATTTGTTTATGAAGCTCTAGAAGCAAATCAATAACAAATTCAAGCAAGAATATCCCAACACTTCTCAAGGGACTCAAGAATAGCATGGAAAAATTCAACCTTAAAGAAGAAGGGAGGTATAACACTCCCGGTTTTAAGCTTAATAAAACCTCTTCAATCAAAGGTGATTGGCTCCAGAAGGATGATCAAGGAGAGATCAAGACCAGTATGGTCGGAAAAAGGGATCAGAGTGGTATAACACACCCAAGAATTCAGACAGGAATTCTTCTTCAACCAGCAAGGCTATTGGTTGGTGATAAGGATCAAGGTCACAAGGGACAGAGTTTGAGTACGGAGGCTCAAAGGATCAAGGGGCAATCATTGATATACCCGGATAAGTTGCTCAGATAAGTGGGGAAGGATGCCCACGGATAAGTTGATTATGATGATGGGGGAAACAGATGAGATGAGATCATGATGGTCTGATGGGATGCTGGGCCAAAAGGCAGGGGAGAGCCCCTCCTTTTATAGACATGAGGCCCTGTATACTATGTACAAGAGATACTAAAAATAGGTGCGGGAAAATGAAAACATAAAAAAAGATGACATGAGAGGAAAAAAAAAAAAAAAAGAAATGTCGCCCGCGTCGAGAATGACCGCGGGCAAACAGATGGACACCCCCAACAGCGGTCGCGGGTGTCGACAACGGCTGTCGTCGCCCGATTGGCGGCGACAGCGGGGTGAAGGTTCCAACGGCCGCAAGCGGTCGCTCGCGGTTGTCGGTCAGATCAGATGATGGGCGAGGAGTGGTCGAGTTTGAGATCAATCTTAGTGATTGGATGGAAGGTGACAGGCAGTTTTTCCTATTCTTGGTCGTCGTCGTCGGCGATGATGAGGTGGTTGATGCCTTAGTAGTATGACAAGAGACGAGTTGGAGGAGAGAAGCCCCTGAGTTGGGTACAATGGGATGGATGGGCCGATGATCAATGACAATTGGTGGGAGTGGGGAGATCAAATCAATGGTTGATGACCGTTGCAACAAGCAACGGCGTTGGTTGGATGAGAGGATCGGGAAGGATCAAAGGTGGTTTGACGATCGCTCACGTCGCCAAAAGTCAGGGCCGCGAGCGCGACAAGTAGGAGTTGAACATAGGAGGGGGGGATCGAAGCGGAGAGACAAGCAAGAGGCCTGTCCTAGACCGCTAGGACAGGGAGAAGTTGAGAGATGGGGGGAAATGAAGGTACCCATAGGGGTACAACCAATTTTTTTTTTTTTTTCCTGTGGTGTCCCAGATTGGTAACCACATCTCTCCCCAACTTACAGACTGTCCCTAGTCTGCATCTAAACTTGAAGGGAAAAAAAAGCAGGGAACAAAGAAATTGAAGCAGAGATTGGCCATTTCTTGATCTTGAGAGCAATTGAAGAGTTGAGGAAAATATCTTGATTCTTCCAAATGAGCCCTAGAAGCGGCAGGAATAGAACAAGGAGGGCCTCCCAGGTGCTCACATATGTGGCATATAGTAGAGTTTTACAACAAAACGCAGCAAATGACCCTGGTGGTGCACAATTGGGAGGACTTACTTCTGAGATAAGTTGCCCCCACGACAATGAAACTTCTTGACTTGATCAGCAGAGAAAATTCTGGCCAACCGAGTACCATCCAGCTCTTCCAAAACATAAGATCCACCTCTAACTTGATGAACCACTTGATAAGGGCCATTCCAACAATTAGAGAAAAGCTTGCCCCACTGGGTCTCCAAAGATCGATTATAAGCTAAAACTAGGTCACCAGGGTTCAAGGGCTCCCTGACTCGATTAGAGTGCTTTTCCTCCCAATACTGGACGGATTTTTCTCTGGACTCCATCATCTTTTGATAAGCTTCATCACAAACGTCTTCACTTCGCTCCAGTTGCTTGGATCTAGCAACTAACAGATCAGTGGTTGAGGACACCTCTTCCCAAGAGATACCCAAGAAAGATTCCATTTCCAGATCCAAAGGAAGGACTGCTCTCTGACCAAAGATGATTTCATAAGGTGAGTAGCCAGTAGTCCTTTTGGTTGAGATTCGATCAGAGAAGAGAACAAGAGGAAGGAATTTGCGACAATTCTTGCCACTTTCACCAGCCAGTTTAACAAGTGCAGCCTTCAAAGGGGCATGGCCTCGTTCCACCATGCCTTGGCCTTCAGGATAATAAGGAGTAGTAACTCTATGTTGACCAGGAAGGGATCGGATCATTTCAGCAAGCTTGCCCCCAAATTCAGAGCCACCATCAGTAGAGTAAGATTGAGCCAGGCCATAACGCATTGTCCAGGTCTTGTAGAGGAAAGCTGCCACTGATTCAGAGCTAAGGTTCTTAAGAAATTTTGCTTCAACCCATCCGGAAAAATCATCTCTAGCCACAATGAGGTACTTAGCACCACCTGCCTTAATATGAACCACATCCATAGCAATCCTTCCAAAGACAGTGGACTCCCCAGTAGGATAACGAATTTCAGCTGGGCGCCTAAGATCACGTTTTTGACAAACTTCGCAACTCTTGCACCATTGGGAGACGGATTTCTTCAAAGATGGCCACCAGAATTGTTCGGATAATCGTTGATAAGCTTTGGTTTCCCCACGATGACCAAGGCCTTCATGGAGACTTTCAAAGATAGAATCTTGTTTAGAGGGAATATTAACAACAATAAGAGCACAAGGATTGCCTCTCTTCATAAGTCTAGAGCCTTGAACAAAAAAATTAGAAGACTTTTGTTTAAGAGATCGAAATTCCTTAGCAGAGAGATCAGGAGGTTTTTGAAGAGTTGAAAGGTACTGCTCTAATTTAAGCCAGAAGCCTTGTTGAAAGTCAGAATAATTTTGAGAAGAAAAAGAGAAAATAGGTTGAATTAAAGGTTCCTCTTCATTGAAATCGGTTCCAACATCAGATTTGTTGTCCCCAAGAGGTCGTAGAGATAAACCGTCAGGCATGGTGAAAGATTTCCCTGGCCTGTGAACAATATCAAAAGAGAAAAGCTTGATAAAGGCCACCCAACGAGTCATAGGAGCATTGGGAAGACTGGGAGCGTTGATCATTTCAATGATGGATCAAGCATCAACTTGCAATTTGAAATGTTGGCCCCAGAGAACGGTTTGAAGTTTCTTCATCATTCGAGCCACACCACAGAGTTCCAGTTTGGGCTGGGAGTATCTAGATTCTACATCTGAAAACAACAAAGATTCATAAAGAGCAGGACGGTCCCAACCATTTTCATCTTCCTGAGTAAGGACGGCCCCAACAGATTGATAACTAGAATCGACAGCCAGCTTGATCTTGCCAGCTCCAGGTCCATAAGAGATCTTTTTCAAAACTATGTCTTTACCAACTATCCTTTTGAGTCGCTGGAAAGCACATTCACAATCTTGGGTCCAAATCCATTCAGCATCTTTTCTGGTTAGACGACGCAAGGGTGCACAGATTTCGGATAAAGATGGGATAAAGATTCTAACATAAGTGACAACACCTAGAAAGCCCCTAACTTCAGTTGGATTGATTGGAGTAGGCCAAGAGATGATCTTGTTGACTTTGGCTGGTGCCATCCTTCTTCCTTCCTTGCAGACCACATGACCAACAATTTCCAGAGCAGGGACACAAGCCGCCAGTTTGGATCCAGAGACAGTAAGGCCAGATTCCTCGATTCGAAACAGAATCCTCTCCAAAGTAGTAGCATATTCCCAGATAAAACGACAAATTCCTGAATGCCAAGGTAAGAGCTCATTATCATAGTCAGATACTGGACCTTTAATTCCTCCATCGTCAATAAAGATAACAGCATGATCAGGGATTTCATTCTGGAGGATCCACATCATCTGAGCCTGATAGACTGCAACCAAGTTGGTGGCTCCTTGAGGCAATCGAGTAAGTTGAAATTGACCAAGAGGAGTATTGAAAGTAGTGAGAGGACGAGAAATAGGATGTAAGGATCGTTCGTCATAGCCACCCATAATATCCCCTAGACCATAGAAATCTCTTCCCGCGAAGGATTCAACAAATGTTTCAGTAGCAGGAGGGATACCAGAGTCTTTAATAGTAACTTTATTAAGAGGTTGAAGATCATGAACTATTCTAAGTTTACCATTACTCTTGAGGACACAGAAGACGGGGCTGGAGTAACTAGAAGTTGACTGTTCATACAGGCCAGTTTGAACTGGTTCCCGGACCAACTTGATGAATTCGTCAACTTTAGCAGCAGGGATAGGGATCTTTTTCTTTTGCCAAGGATCATGTTCAACTACAGGGATGATATAAGGGAGGCCATAGGATTCCCGCAAGAGACCTCTCTCTTCTTCACAGAAAGAAATAGATTTTTCCCTTAGAGATAAGACATTTTTGATTAAATTTAACTCATCAGGAAGAAGCCATCCATCTGGACCAAAGTTGACCACCTTCAGACGTTCTTCAGTGACCCGTCCATTAGGCACAAAGGGACCAGTAAGAGATTGAGGAAGACCACAGTAAGGATCGCAAGATAGAGGAGGACGCATAAGGGGAGGATTGAGGTTGAGAGGCATAGGATGGTTGACTGGTTGGATCTTCTTAGCAACTGGTTTATACTTAGTGGAAAAAGAGAGAAGTTCTTGTTTCCTCCAAGAGTTGACCAGAGAGACTTGATTACAAAAGCTGAGTCCAAGTTCCAACATCTTCCAAGTCCAATGTTCTGCAATATCCTTGAAGGGTGCCTTTTCCATAAAAGGAGAACCAGGAGATAATACTTTGCTCACATGTGTGGCACAAGGTAGGGTTTTGAAAATGACGGTAAAAGATTGCCCTGGCGGTGCACAATTGGGAGGACTTACTTGTACCCCAAATTGCCTCCACTGAAGCCCATATTCCTTCATACCAAAATCAACAAAAACGGGATTGCAATTAGGATCTAGTTTATACTCATTGCGGAGATTCGAACTGGAACTAAGAGAAGATTGATCAGACTTAAAAGTAGAAGGAAAAGAAGACACAACAGATCCAGAGAGAGAAGGAGATGGAGAAGAAATATTTTTGGATTTTTCTATTTTGATGTGTTTCTGTTTTTTAATATTCTTGAGCTCAGAACAGAATGATAAAAGGAATGAAAAATAAGCCTGAGGGATGGGAGTTGACCCTTGAGTTGCATTCTGAGGCTGAAAAGAACTACAACTATCAGTAGGATCAACTATTACCCTAAAAAATGAGAAGAACTAGAGTTATCCTTCTGCTTCCCCTTAAAAGATGATTTGGGAGAATGACCAGGAAAATCTCTTTCCCAACAACCAGAATCCAAAGAGCAAAGAGGAACTTCAATTTTCCTGCCATCAGCATCAGGGAGAAGAATTCTCTCCCCAACTTGATCAGAAAACATCAGGGTTGCACCAAAGTCCATTAAGAAGGGTCGTCCCAAGATCATAGGACTGTCCAAACGAGTGATCCAAAAGTGGCAGGTTCCAACAATATTTTTACAAATCCTGACCGGTACATCCTCAGCAATACCAACCAGTTCACAAGCTTGATTTCCTATCCCATACACTGCAGAGTTGAAGCTGACCCTAGGACTAAGTTTGAGCTTGCAGGCCATAGCATCCGAGATTAAGTTAAGCTGAGATCCAGAATCCACAAGAGGAGAAACAGTTTTAGCTGAGTCACCAAGATAACAAGGAAGGAAGCCAAGGGGGCAGGAATAAAGGTTGGAGTCTAAAGAAGGACTGGTTCCACCAGAGTCCTCCATTAAAGTGCCAGAGGAGACTTTGAGTTCTTCAGGGCCAATTTCCACACGTCAACAAGAGACCCATTTCTTCATTCCTTCAGCAACAGATGGAGAGATCAATAGGAGTTCAGCCACAGATAGATCAGGAATTTTGAGATCAGAAATTTTCTTTAATACTCCCTCCACAGCATTGGGGTAATCCTTGGAGATGCCCCTTTCAAATTGAACTTTGGGCTGGGTGGAGGGAGGAAGTTCAGGTGACGCAGAATCTAAGATAGGATTAGAAGTTTGAGGTGAGGGAGAAGGATCAGGGTGATCTGGGAACCTTTCCATGAGTGGTTCCTTTTCCACCTCCATGTCTTCTACATCAGAGGAAGGAGGCTCAAGTGATGATCGACGTTTAACGGGTTTTTGAAGGATTGAAGTTGGCAAGGAAGGAGCCATATGAGGTTTAGGTTCCTCATGTTGTTTCCTGGCTGGATCAGATTGATAAGTAGTCCCAGAAAGACTAGAGGAAGAAATAGCTGGAGGATACCAAGGTTGGAGGGTACCACAGGATGATCAAAATTCAAAGGAAGCAAGAGATGCTTTCACAGGAGGTGATGGCTGGTAAGAGGCCACGACATGTTGGATAGGACGAGACGAGTCAAAAGGGATTAGGGCACCATTAGGGAGGAAGTAATTGTTCCCCCTCTGCTCTACCAACTTTGCCTTTAGGTCCTTCTGAAGTTCTTGGCATCTTCCGGTTCCATGGCCTTCCCTATGACAGTAGTAACAGACCAGAGTTGATTTGGGGACAGGAGAAGGAGTTTTAGTAGTAGCTAGCAAAGAAATCTTTTGATCTATTTTGTTCTCAAAGGCTCTAAGTAACTTGGTGATTTAATCTATAGTAGTAGGTTCTTGATTGGAATTAGGATCTGCTTTAGGCCTACAATCTGCCTCCATTTTAATCATAATATTGTTTGACTCTTTAAAAGAAGGAGCATGGACCGGTTCAGTAGTTCTAGGCTTTTCAAAGGTAAGAGCAGTTTGACCTTTCATGACTTTATCCACAGTACTCCTAAGGGTGAGAAAAACAGGGAGCTTGAATCGATTATCCCTGGTGGAAATCATGGATCCAGATTTGACCAGTTCTTCTTTAATCCTTTCCTGCACAGCCAACAAAAAAGATTGGAACAACTTTGCTCAAATTTCGTCCACTGTGTCAATGTGATTGTTTTGGATAAGATAGTTTTGAATGGGATCCCAAGACTTCCTAAAAATCTGATAGTCAGAGGCTGAAGAAATACCACCATTGGAGATCCACTGAGAAACCAGAGCATCCAAATCCTGCAGAGTAAACCTAGCCACATCTATTTTACCCCAGTATGCCAACATAGCCTTCCTGAGAAGCGTCCAGTTATGGGATTCAAATCCCTCGAAAGACTCAATTACCTCCATAACTTCATCAGAAGAGATAAAGAATTGCAACTGATAAGCCATATCAAATTCACTAGCTCCGTCCACTTCAGCAGCCATTTTGTAGGAGTCCAAGAATCGCTCAACATTTGTACCATTGAAGCCTAAGTTCTTGTTCTTAGGTTTGATCTTTACCATCTTAGGTTGGACAGGGGTGGTTGGAGTAGCGGAAGATGCCATATCGAATAACAGAGTTCCTAGGGGATCCAAAGAGCAGATTTCCAAAGTGGCTCACAAGTGTGGCAAGAGTAGGGTTTTGCCAAAAAACAACAAGTATCTTGCCCAAGCGGTGCACAAATTGGGAGGACTTACTTCTAGGATAAGTTGCCTCCATGGATCAGATTTGAGAAGAGAAAAAAAATAGGAGAAAGAAAAAAAGATCGGATTTCAAGGTTGATTTTAAATGTCTTGGGACTGTAAATCCCAAGGTTGCTGGTTCAATCCCGGCCCGGGGGACCAAATGTAAGACTCCAAACGGTGCTAAGCCATGGCAGTTCTGTGGAGGGGAAAGGTGCTGTTTAGGCTGCCCTCCTAGGAGTTACAATAATATTTAAATGTAACCGGAATCAAGGTCCAGAACCTTATGGATGAGAAATCAAAGTAAGGGGAGAGGATAAGAGTTGTCAGTAGCAATGGAAACAACACTATCTGAGGCAAGATGGTGCAGGTAAAGACTTGAACAAATAAGTCAAGGTTTGTTCAGAGTTCAATAGAACAAGGCAGTTGTAAGTAACAACGCCCACAAGCTAATAACTCTGGTCGTCAGCAGCTGATTAGGAAAGATCAACTCCATCCCAACCAACCTCCAGGTTCTCAATGAACCTGCCCAACTCTCCGCAATCAAGCGCTTGAAGGGTACCAGATAACTGTGGGAGGCTGAACAAAACAAAAGAAATTTGTTTATGAAGCCCTAGAAGCAAATCAATAACAAATTCAAGCAAGAATATCCCAACACTTCTCAAGGGACTCAAGAATAGCGTGGCAAAATTCAACCTTGAAGAAGAAGGGAGGTATAACACTCCCAGTTTTAAGCTTAATAAAACCTCTTCAATCAAACTTGATTGGCTCCAGAAAGATGATCAAGGAGAGATCAAGACCAGTATGGTCGGAAAAAGGGATCAGAGTGGTATAACACACCCAAGAATTCAGACAGGAATTCTTCTTCAACCAGCAAGGCTATTGGTTGGTGATAAGGATCAAGGTCACAAGGGACAGAGTTTGAGTACGGAGGCTCAAAGGATCAAGGGGCAATCATTGATATACCCGGATAAGTTGCTCAGATAAGTGGGGAAGGATGCCCATGGATAAGTTGATTATGATGATGGGGGAAACAGATGAGATGAGATGATGATGGTCTGATGGGATGCTGGGCAAAAAGGCAGGGGAGAGCCCCTCCTTTTATAGACATGAGGCCCTGTATACTATGTACAAGAGATACTACAAATAGGTGCGGGAAAATGAAAACATAAAAAAAGATGACATGAGAGGAAAAAAAAAAAAAAAAGAAATGTCGCCCGCGTCAAGAATGACCGCGGGCAACCAGATGGACACCTGCGACAGCAGTCGCGGGTGTTGACAACGGCTGTCGTTGCCCGATTGGCAGCGACAGCGGGGTGAAGGTTCCGACGGCCCCGAGCGGTCACTCGCAGTTGTCGGTCGGATCAGATGATGGGCGAGGAGTGGTCGAGTTTGAGATTGATCTTAGTGATTGGATGGAAGGTGACAGGCAGTTCTTCCTATTCTTGGTCGTTGTTTTGTGGCGATGATGAGGTGGTTGATGCCTTAGTAGTATGACGAGAGACGAGTTGGAGGAGAGAAGCCCCTGAGTTGGGTACAATGGGATGGATGGGCCGATGATCAATGACGACTGGTGGGAGTGGGGAGATCAAATTGATGGTTGACGACCGTTGCGACAAGCAACGGCGTTGGTTGGATGAGAGGATCGGGAAGGATTGAAGGGATTGTCGAAGGTGGTTTGACAATCGCTTGCGTCGCCAAAATTCAGGGCCGCAAGCGCAACAAGTAGGATTTGAACATAGGAGGGGGGGATTGAAGCGGAGAGACAGGCAAGAGGCCTGTCCTAGACCGCTAGGACAGGGAGAAATTGAGAGATGGGGGGAAATGAAGGTACCCATAGGGGTACAACCAAAAAAAATATTTTTTTTTTTTTCTTTTTTTTTTTTTTTCCTGTGGTGTCCCGGATTGGTCACCACACCGGTTCAGGAGGGGGATGAGTCTTTCCTGGGTATAGGACTCAAGCTGGCTCTAGGAGAGACACATGAAAGACCGGGTGGATACCTTGCCATTTCGCTGGTAAAGTAAGTTTAAAGGCATTAGGGGAGATGACTGATTCTACTTTAAAGGGGCCAAGCTTTCTTTTTGAGAGTTTGTGAGTTGGGCGAGTACTGCAAATGTTGCAAGCATCAAGCCATACTTGATCTCCTACTGCAAAGGTTGGAGCCAAAGTGCAAAATTGGTCTGCTTGCTCCTTATAGCGCTGATTTGCTTCTTCAAGGTTGGTTCAAAGTTGCAATTGAAAGGATTTAATTTGTTCAAGGTAATTGGTAGCAGGTTGAGAAGGTGCTACGTGAAGGGAAGAGAAAGTTGGGTTTCTACCATAAAGAGTTTGGAAGGGCAACTGTTTGGTGGAGGAATGAGTGCAGTTTTTGTAGGCAAATTTGGCTAGTGGGAGCCATTGCAACCAGTCGTCTTGTTGATAGGCAACATACATTCAAAGATATTGTTTGAGGATCTGATTAACTTGCTTGGTTTGCCCATCCGTTTCCGGGTGGTAAGCCGTTGATAAATTGCGAGTGATCTTCAAATGTTGGCATAGCAAGGTCCAGAAGCTTGAGAAAAACAGAGATCCACAATCACTAACTATATTATCAGGGAGACCATGTTTCAAAAATACATATTCTATGAACAAGTTAGTCAAGTCTTCTGAAGAGGCCGTCACATTACTGCGTAAAAATAAAGCCATCTTCAAGAAGCAATCTACTATTACTAGAATAGCATCATATCCACTAGAAGAAGGTAATTGAGAGATGAAATCCATAGACAGCAAGTGCCAAGGACGAGGAGGAATTGGAAGTGGCTGGAGCAGCCCATACTTCCGGTGTTTTGAGGACTTGTTATGATTGCAATCATAGCACGCGCTAACATAGTCTTTCACTTCTTTGGTCATACCAGGCCAGTAGAAGTCTTGTGCGATCAATTGGTAGGTTTTATCCTGCCCATAATGACCAGCAAGCGGAGAATCATGCCGTGACTCAAAGATATCTAACTTAATTTGAGAATTATCTGGTACTACTATACGATTATCGTAAACTAAAAAGTCATTATCATCTATACTGTAACTACTATCTAATAAGTTCGCACTTTTGCAAAGTTCAATGCACTTGAGATCGTCGCGTTGAGCTTGTCAGAGTTTGGAAGCCAAATCTCATAAGCGAGCCATGATCAAACTGAGTTGAGCAGATTGGGTTGAGAAGAGTGTCCTAACGTTTTCAGGGTTGTTTTCAGCAAAGGTGCTCCCCCCCCCCTGGGTAAACGTTGTCCCAATGTGATAAAGCATCAGGAACTACCGCTTGTTTCCCAGGACGGTACGTGATCGTAAAGTGGAACTCGGAGAGGTATTCGGCCCATTGCGCCTGTCTACGTGTGAGGACTTTTGAGCTCATGAAATACTTCAAAGAATTATGATCAGTTAAAACCTCAAAGGATTCCCTAAGACTCAAAAGGTATGAACGCCATTTCTTCAAGCAGTAAACGATTGCAAGAAGTTCCTTGTCATGAATCTCATAGTTAAGCTCTGCAGTAAGCAACTTGCGAGACTCGAAAGCTATGGGGCGAAAGAGAGAAGTGGAAGGAGAAAACTGCAAGATGACTCCTGCGATTGCATAGTCGCTTGCGTCTGTTTTGACAATAGTGCAAGCTAGCTTGTTAAAGTGAGCAAGTATTGGAGCAGTGGTGAACGCTTTCTTCAGAGCTTTGAACTCCGAAGCAGCTTGTTTGGTAAAAATAAAAGGAGTGTCTTTTTTAAGAAGGTTAGTAAGATTCACGGTTTTTTTGGCGTAACGCGCAATAAACCTTCTATAGAAATTACTGAAACCAAGGAAAACTTGAAGAGATTTAACGGAAGAAGGTGGGGGCCAGTCCAATATGTGTTTGCTTTTGGATGGATCCATCAATAGTCCTTGCTGAAAGACTACGACACCTAAAAAATGAAGAGAGGAGGAATGGAACTGGCACTTAGAGGCTTTTGCAAACAGTTCATTCTTGCGAAGTCGCTGCAGCACCTCTTGCACACTTGCAATGTGATCTTTGAGGTTTCTCAAGTAGACTAGTATATCATCAAGATATGCCACGAGGTATTTACCTACAAGATTGGAAAAAATGTTGTTGACAAAATGTTGGAAAGTGGAAGGAGCGTTGCAGAGGCCAAAAGGCATGACGGTATACTCATAGCTGCTGAACCAGGTTAGAATTGCAGTTAAATACTCATGACCTTCTTTAATGCAAATTAGGTTATAGGCACCTCAAAGGTCTAACTTTGAGAAATAAGTAGCTCCATGGAAGAGGGTAAGGAGATGTGACATAGGCGGTACTGGATAGGCATTCTTCCAGGTTACCTGGTTCAGTTTCCTGTAGTCAACACAAAGGCAAAGTCTGCCATCCTTTTTTGGTACAAATAGAACAGGGGAACCGGTGTTTGAATTGCTTGGTTGAAGAAATCCTTTCGCTACATTTTCCGCAATGTAGTCTTGAAGCGCAATTGATTCTTGCGTCAAGAGAGAGTAAACTGGTCCTGGTGCCGGAGGTGGGCCAGTAAGTTCGATCTTGTGATCATAAGGACGGGATGGAGGCAGCTTATCTGCTTTTGCTGCTGAAAAGATGTCAGCAAAGTCATGATAAACCAAAGGTAAAGACTCTCGTCATCTTCAATCTTGTCATCTTTGAGCACCGGGTTTGAGGTGCTTGCATGGTGCGAGAGGATTAGGGAGCTCAAAATACACCTTTTGGTTGGTGTCTGTTTCTCTTTGAAGGAACAGGAAAGAGGTAAGCTGGATAGGTTAGCAATAACTCCTAAATCTGAAGAGGGGATTTGAGAATGAAAGTCAGGATATTGCAAATCTCCTGGCGGAAAAGTGTCATCCAACTCAATGACAGTGTCAGGTAGGCTGTTTAATCCCTGATTGACAGAGAGGTTAGCGTTCTGGAGTTGCAAGGTTTGAAGGTTGATTAATCCTTCTTTCCAATTCACATCAGGATTCCAGTAAACTAGGAAATCATGGCCTAGAATGGTATCATCCATTCCGGGTATAGCCAAGACAAATAAATCCCATTCAAAGCTGGGGAAATTGGAAAATGCAAAGGTCCATTTTTCCTTTTGGGAAACCCAATAAGACGGTTCAGTTGCACTACTTACTAGATAGATGGGAAATTTATCTATCTTGGAACGCGTAAGATTCTTTGAAGTGGCAAAAGATTCACTGATGAAGGAAACATTAGCGCCGGAATCAAGTAATACTTGATAAGGAGTGTTGTCGGAATGGAATAGGATAAATATTGAACTTGGAGCACCTAGTGACTCGCAAGTGCAAAGATTTACTTGCGGTGATTTAGATAATGTGTAGTTTTCCTTGCGAGTATCAGAAAAACTACAAGCTAATTTTTTGACTGCTTAGCCGCTTCACGCGCTAATCGCTTTGCACAGCTGTCAACATCATGTTTTCCTCCACAATACATACACAGCCCGTTCTTTTCCCTTTGCAGTTGTTCCTCACTTTGAAGCATCCCGGTTTCCTTGTCCAGGAACTTCGGAGTTTTGGCAACGGCTTTCCCTTTTGAGTTGGAGTTCAAAGTTGGGGTTGGTTTGGATAGTTTTGGGTTCCTCATGTTTTGCTTTGAGGAGTTGTCCACCTTTGGAGCTGAGGTGGATGATCCATGGTCTTTTTGCCGGGAACGATTCTTGTCATGATAGCCATTATCAAGCTCAATCACTCAATTGATTAGCTGCTGAAGCGAGGTTGTCTTATAAACCCCAACTGCGCGCTGTTCAATCAAGCGTGCCGGTAAACCCTTTTGGAAATGGAATAGAAGAGCGGCCTCGTTCCACTGGATGCCAGACTGCAAGGTTTGAAAATGAGAAATATAAACGGAGGCTCTACTATTCTCCTTCATAACTAAACTATTAAGTTCCTATTTGGCGTTTTGAACTTTGTTGGGATCGCCAAACAGGGTGAACAATTGTTGCTCAAACTTGTCCCAGTTGTTGAGAATACAAGTGGGACTGTTTTTGGATAAAAGTTTGAGGTACGGTTTGAACCACTGCAAGGCTCTACCTCCTAAGAAGGAAGAAGCATACATAACTTTATGTCTATTGGAAGGGAAATTGTTGGATTTGTTTGAAAAGATGATTTTACAAGACTGTAGGTAGGATCTAAGCTTATGAGCATGTTCTCCTGTAAAGTGATCAGGTTGTTTCATGCCCAGAGTGCGAAAACTAGGAGTGCTTGGAGTAGATCGCTGGGAACCATGAGTGAGGGCCTGGATCAATGTCAAAAGCAGGGTTGGAGCATCGGGCTTGAGAGCAGTAGTGTGAACCCCTGGTCTACCACGAGTCAAGGTTTCATCCAAAGAATGGTCGGAGTCTGCAAACTCTGCAAGAGGGTCCATCGGAGCATCCTGTGGAGGAGCCCAAGGATCATCTAGAGGTTCCACAGATGGTGATTTTGAAGGAGGAACTGGATCTAAGGGTTGTTGGGCCCAAGGAGCGATGGTTTTCCCTACCCAATGAATCTCATCATTGTAAGGGGCGAGGGAAGCGTTCCCGGTTGAGCAAGTACGTGACATCGAGAAAGAAGAAGTCTAGTATAGGTTGGCAGGCTACAATAGATGAGTTGAGTTAGTTAATTTACTGTCACACGACCACCCCACGTACTATAGGGCAATTCTTAGATGATTGTGAGCGCAAAGGAATACCAAGTGCAAGGGCAAGTGCAAATAGCAAGAACCAATTGCAAAGTGCAAACTTGGTTATGTCACTCAACAAACGGCAAGATGAATGGAAAGTGTTCCAAAGAAGGAAACTCAACCTGAGTCCAATGTGATAACTAGGTTGCAGCAAAATTCAAGAACGTATGAAATTAACTAACTGAGGAGACAATCATCAGGCAAGGGGATAGCCCTTATAAGGTAATCCAAAGTGACTAGATACAGCCTGGTGATGAGCTAACTACAGGTGAAGCGGTGAGGCAATGAATGACAGGAACAGAATAGGAAATGAAGCAGTGGTATAGATCAGAGGTCTTAGCGTAAGTGAGAGACAATAGAATCTGAGCGTACAATTGCATGACAAATTAGGATAAGAGCGAGTGACGTTTGAAGATAATGCAAATGAGAGGTAATAGTGTATGCAGGGTAGGGGCTAGTCCAATTGCAAACTATACAGTAGTGATGGCTTGGTTAGATGTAGATGCAAACTAACAAACAATGCATGACTGAAGATGGAAGTCCGAGGTTGTTGATTGGCCAGGGAAGGAGATTGGATCTCATAATGGATGGTTGACCGGTATGGAATTGACTGCAAAGTTTGCAAGTATATACTGAGTTGGTCGCAGAGATTGGAAGGTCAGCGCGAGCCAGAGGAAATAGCGGATTGCACCATTGATGTTGTGCTTTTATTTGTGTCACGCTTTTAGACTGAGGTAGATGGTACTGAGGAGAGGACATGTTGAAGTGGTGAAGACAATAACCCTTAAGTGCGAAGTGTGACAGGTGCCAAGCCACAACAGGCCAAGGGAAGGCGGACCAAGTGATGGAGCTGGACCAACCAAGCTTGTGGGTGGCTAGTCCAGAAGGCAAGGGCGGGGCAGTCAGGGGTTATACGCGCTGGGGAGGTTTGTGCGGGCATAAGTGCAGGCCAACTCATGGATTGCAAGATCCAAGGTTTGCGTGGGCATAAGCACGGGCTGACTCTTGAATTGTGGGATCTGCGGAGGCGCGCGGACGGATAAAATACGGGGGGCTCCGAGTAGGGTGCGGCAGAGGGCTGCGCCATGAGAAGGACAAACCGGAAATATGTGATATCGAAGGGGTGGGTGGTACCGGGTAGGGTTAGGGTGGAGCTAGGGTTCTGTACTTAAAGTCATATTTCATCTATCTTGTTGCTTGTGGTTGTAACTAGGCTAGGGTTGAGAGGGGGGACTCAAAATCCCTCACTTTTCACTCCAGGTTGAATAGAGGGGGAGAGGGGGGAGCATATCACATCATCACCCTCTCTATTTTCTGAAAACTGATTGCATCCAATCCCCTTACAGACACTTAGACCAATAACTTCCAGAACCTGAGGACAACTTCAAGGGGTACCACCTCTCTTGTTTCCACACCGCGTACTCCCAAAAACGTCTCAAAACTGCCATGTACAGGGGTTCATGGCTCAAATACCCCGTGTACAGGGTGTATAGGGCCCCCTGGGGTTGTGCGTGTTTGAGACAACCCCTTGGGGGCGTCTAGACGCGTTTTTTTTTCCTCAAGCGCGTCTTGGACGCTTGTATGGGCCCCCACGCGTCCATCGGGCCCTGTGGGGCCCTACACAACTCCCACACAACTGGGAGTCATGAATTTAACATCACCCATAAAAAAATTCTCAATCAAATATACTGCATTTTGTTGGTGAAGCCAGAATCCACACCCCTTGTCAAATATTTGCATGTATATATGAATTTCTGAAAGAAACAATGACAGAAAAAATCATGATCAATAATGAAGTTGTTGATATATTGCTGCCTGAATTAGCTCTCAATTTTCTTCAACTAAAAATTTTAGTATTAATTATTCCTTATTTTATACATTCATCATTGCCTATCTAATATGATTCAATTTTATAAATTTAATATAGTTTTTTAGCTAAAGAAATTCCTTATTTAATGCACCATGGAAGCTTCCAAGTTCTCCCTTCCTTTCTCATAGTTTAACCAAAATATTTTCATCTGCTTGAACTTTCTTTCTCTGGTCCAGGCCTTCATTCTTCCTGAAATTCATTAGAATCACTTCAAATTATCTGTCATTCTAAGCTTTCCCTCATATTCATCCCTACAAAGTCTTTATAAGGTACATTCAGTACATCCTTCACTGATGTCCAGGGTGCCCCTTGAATCTATGGAAAAAGCTGCATTTAATGATTTCCTCTGCTTCAAGGAGTTTTAATGGCTATTTAAGGCTCCAAAGCCATCAATGGTTCATGTATCTATAAATACAAAAAGATTTTTAATCTTCACATGACTCACCCAGCATAAAATTCCTTGTGTTTTTATTCATTTATCAATGTTTTTTTATATTCACCTCTTACATCCGGTTCAGTCCAATCTTTTCCTTTTTTTTGGTCCACTTTTTTTTCAGTCAACCTTTTTTTTGCTCTGTATGCTTTTTTTTCTGCTTTTTTATTTAAGAAACATTCACTCAAAGACTGATGTGTGTACATAGATTGTAAGTTTTTTTACTTTTCAACAACATCTTTTTATTTATATATCAGGTTTGTGTGATGTATGTACATGTGTAATTTTTGTGTTTATTTCTTTTTGATAATTTTCAACTACCTCTTTGTATGTATATATTGGGTTTCTTTTGTACTATCACACACATGCAGGGCCAAAAAATGTAACAGGGTCAACAAATGTAACAAGTAATGTAGCAATGCTTGTGTTTATTTCCTTTTAATAATTTTCAACTACCTCCCTATATGTATATATTAAGTTTCTTTTGTACTATAACACACATGCAGGGCCAAAAACTTTAACAGGGCACACAAACGTAACAGGGAAAACAAGTGTAACAGGGCTAGAAAATTTAATGGGGCTAACAAATTTAACCAGGAAAACCCATGTAACAAGGACTGTAAAAGAGGGGATTAAAAAGACATTTAATGAATCCTAATTCATCACTTGGTTCAAGATTGTGTTTTTGAAAATTTAAACATATGTAAAAAGGGCAAAATATTCAACAAGGACTAAACATTCAACAAGGACTGTAACAGATGAAATTGACAAAACATATAATGAGAACTAATTTCTCACTTGTTTGAATAAATTTTTTGAAAATTGAACATTTATTTAAACCCCCTTCTATCCCACTTTGATTTGATTTACTTCCCCTCAACCCAGAGATTAACACACTTCAGTTTTTTTTTCTTCACTGATAATTTTTATAAGGATTTTACTAACTGTAAAAAAATGAGTCACTTCCCAACTTCATCACATAGAAGAAGGTCCTCCTCCCCTCACTTTGTGGTTTCAAATTTCAATGCCCTTCTCTAGGACTCCCATAACCACTATAGGGAAAACTTTGCTGCTCAGTTTTTTCCAGATCAATCCATCAGGCTTGCTGATGCATCTTCACAAAATATATATCCAAGATGTTTCAACCTACCAACAGGAGACCAAATATCTGCAATGTTTCTTGAAGGCTTTCATAACCTTAGTTCTTACACTCATTCATCTAAAACAACTAAAACCTTCATCAGCTTCAAACACAGCTCAAGTCCAACTTCACTTACTCCTGTACCTTCAACTGGATAGTACACCTTTACATCTTTCAGTCCCCACCTTCTCCTACCAGGTTCAACCAATCCCCCTATGGGATAACCTCTAGGTCCATGTACACCTTGTTGAATTTTAAAGATATAGTTTATTCTGTTTCTTCTATTTTCTTTTATCATTTTCTTTTTCTTCTTTTGAGTCTTTCTTCCTCATCATTTTCTTCTTTTTCTTTTTCCTCTTTTTCACAGTCTCATTTATGTCACCAAGCTAGAGTGTGCTCTCCTCCATCTCACAGCGCTTTCACTCTCATGTCACCAACCCTAAGCTCATACAAGAGGTTCCGCTTCATCCTTTGACTAGCAGAACCTCTACTAGTTCTTCTTGATCTCTCTCAACCTATCTATTTTCCTTTCTTCTTTTCATCTCTATCATCAATTTCTTCTCCTTCTCAACCTTGTCTCAATTCCTTTGATCCTCCTTCTCAACTCACCACAATCAACCTCCACCTACAAGATTCTGTCTGGTAAGACTTTTTGCCATGCTGCCTCAACTCCAACAATCTCCATTCCCATAACTTATGTTGAATCACGTTCCTCTTAAAGATCTACAATGGCCAACCTGTTCAACTAACAAGAACTTAACTCAAGCCTATTCAAGATCAACTCTCTTAGAATCTTTTGTCTTGATGTTTGTTTCTAATTATTTTCCCATTTTTCTTTTCCTTTACTTTTTCTTGTCATCATTGTTTCTTCTTTCAGCTGATTCTCTTTGTCTCTCAGCCCTCTTTAAATTCTTTTCTTCTCTTTAATTTCTCAGAAATCCAACACGGTTAAAAGCTGAAGAACAAATCCAACAAACCTAACCAAACAAATGGAGGGATCAAGTTATGATGGTTTTTGTCAAATCATTCTTAAGGCGGCCCTTGAAGCAGTACCAATTCTCTTCAAAGAGAACTAATCTATTTGGAAAGACAAAATGACGATCTTACTTGAAATCAAAGGCGTGAAGGAAGCTCTGGAAAACAATTCAAAAATTTCAAGCCCTACGGATGATATGGAAATAAGAGTAATTCTATTATCTAGAACTGATTCAGTTATGCACAATAATGTTTTCAACTCCTCAAACATAACCTCTTCAAAACTTCTCTGGCAAACCATAAAGGAAAGATTTTCCTCATCTCAAACAGCCAATTGCGCCGGGGTATTCAACAAATTTCTTTATCAACAATTCAAACCAGACTCTATCAAATCATTTATCACTGAATTCAAAAACTCAATGAAAAAGATGGTCAATGTGGGAATCAACTTACCAGACAACATTCTTGCTTATCATCTCCTATTCAATTTTCCTTCCTTGCTTCATTCACTCAGACAACAAATCATGCATTTGTACAAAAATGTCAATGTTGACTTGGTTCTGAATCATCTTACGCAACTCAAGAATGAAACCCGGGCCAAGTCAAAAGATGTTCAAATCTCCAGTACTGCCTTAATTACATCCAATAATCCCAAGAAACCCATTCCTTGAGAACATTGCTGCACTCACGGTTTCCACAACCCACTCTCTCCCAATCATACTGAAGAAAAATGCTGGCATAAACATGAACATCTTGCTCCTACTTGGTGGAAAGAAGCACAGGCTAAGTGGCAAGCTCAATCTAACTCAAATTCAAAGAACAAAGAAGTTGCTCACTATCACGCTTTGCTCATGGCTTGGATCAAGGAGGTTAACCCTAATAATTGTATTATTCTGGACTCCGGTGCTTCCTGCCATATGTTAAACTCTCCATATTTCTTCCTTTCCCTCACCTATAGTCCCGGAGACGAGTCAATCAACACTGGTAAAGAAGGAGCTTGACTACCTATCAAAGGAAAAGAGATGTTTGATTATTTTTGAAAAACTCAGAATTCATTGTTTCCAACTGTTTCTTTGTTCCCAAGTTGGTGGTCAACTTGATCAGTCCCGGTGAACTCCTTGCATCAAAATAGTGCTTCCTATCCTCCACGCAAAATAAATTCTCTCTGTTTACCAAATTTTCTTAGCTAGCCTTCTCCAGGTTCATTCAAGGAAACCTGTTTGTTCTCAATCAACCGTCAACTGTAGGCCACAATCTAAAATTTTGCTACCTGGCCAAGAAAGACTCAACAAACAAACAAATCAAGCTTCTTCACCTATCATTTGGACACGTGAATCCTACCAGTCTCAAAAACCTTTTTCCCAAACTTAGTTCCAATTGTCTTTCCAACTTCCAATGAAAAGACTGTGTCTTTTCCAAATTAACTAAATCTTCTTTCAAAAACACATCAACTCTCTCGTCTTAACCCTTCCAACAACTTCAAATTGATTAAATCAGCCCTATCACTCCATCAGCTAGAAATGATATGAATTACCTCATGAAAATTGTGGACAACTTTTCTGGCTACATTGTTGCCATTCCGTTACAACATAAGTTGAACACCTGTCAACAACTAAAAATTATTCTAAACTTTGAAAAACAGAAGAGAGGCTGTTTTCCTGCTACCATCTGTATTGATGGTGGAGGAGAATTTGCCTTGTCCAAACTCAAAGATTTCCTCATCTCTAACTCCATCCAACACCTGACTTCTGAACCATACCACCACAAACACAATGGGAAATTTGAACGAGCTAATTGTACTCTTACCAAATCCATCAGAGTCATTCTTTGCAGCTCACTTCTCCCAACCAATTTGTGGGCCAAAATCGCGAAAGCTGCCTGCCTGGCGCTTAATCAAATTCCAAATACCCCTTCTTCCCTCTCTCCCTACCAACTCTTCACAAACAAGGTGCTTTCTTGGAATTATTTTCATGCAATTGGTGCTAAGGTTGCTTACCCCAACACCAAAATTCCCCGAGGCAAAAAGCTCAAAGACCGGGGTCTTGTGGGCACCCTTGTGGGTTAAAACCCTGATTTCCTCTCTTATCAAATCCTAAAACCTGACCAATCAATCATTTCTTCCAAACATGTGAAATTTGTCAAATCCAAAACTCTCACCCAGTCATCTCATTCAGCTCCTTTGTCACCATCTGAAGAAAACCTGAAGATTCATTTTGATGACAATTTTCAACTTTCCAATGTCAATAATTCCCAACCCTCTTCCAACAACCCTGTTGACAATGACTCCTCACCCGAGAACAAATCCAACCCTGTTTCTCTCCCTGAAAATATCTCCAATTTGTCTTCAAACTCCTCTCATGACCTCCAAGCCCAACTCAATCCGCATTATTCTCTTAGAGACCAATCCAAGCTCAATCCTCTGCAAAGATTTGGATACCACCACTACTTTGTTCCAAAGAAATACAAACAGGCTAAGAAGTGTTCCAAAGCTCATAACTGGGATCTTTCTATGGACTCCAAACTCAATGGGATCAAAAAACTCAAAGTTTGGGATGATTACAATGGACCCAAACCTACAAATCCCTGAAACAACACTTGGGTATATTGATTGAAAGACAATTGCCATGGCAATCCTATAATCTTCAAAAGCAGACTCTGTGTTCAAGGTTTTGATCAAATCTATGGACTCAACTACCAAGACACGTTCTCCCCTATGGGAAAAGCAGCTTCTCTCCGAATGGCCCTTCTTTTCAGTCTCTACCACTCTCTTCCCATCACTCAACCGGATGTCAAGAGTGCTTGCATGCTCCTCTCACTGACAAGGTCATTATTAAAAGACCCAAAGGTTCCAAGCAAGAAGCAAAATATCTGGTCCTCAAGAAATCACTTTACGGTCTCAAACAATAACCGGCAAATTGGTTTTCAACTCTTACTTCTTAGATTTGTGAGCAAGGATTCCATGAGTCTATCTCCAACCCTTGCCTCTATACCCATCCTCAATCCAACTTGGTCCTTTTTTTTCATGTTGATGATCTTATTTTAGTAGGATCTGGGGAAAATTTTCTCTCTAATTTCCTATTAAAATTTCCCAACTCCAGTCACCACAAACCTAACACCATCTTGGGAATGAAATACAAACGTACCAATGATTCAATTCTTTTATCTCAACCAAAGCATATTGAACACGGACTCAAAGATCTAAAACTGACTGATTGCAAGCCATTGACAATCCCACTCTCTACAAATTTCAACCTCACTCCCGCCTCCAATGAAGAACACAAAGAATTCAAATCTCTTAATATCAATTATTGCTCTGCTGTGTTTCTAATGAACTACATCACCTGCCTCACTCGCCCTGACTTGAGTTTTGCTTTTTCCAGTTTAGCCCAATTCTTCAAAAAACCAGGTATCCAACATTGGCAAGAAGTGAAACGGTGTTGGAAATACCTCAAAGCAACAAAGAGTCTCAAACTTACTCTCAAAGTCTTGAACACTGATACTCAAATCAAATTTTAAAGCAATGCCTCATGTGGTGATGATCTAGAAACAAGACTCTCTCAATCCGGTCATTTGTCCTTGCTCTTTGGTTCTCTCTTATCTTGGAGCAGCTATTGTCAACAAAACATGACTCATTTAACCACCAAAGCTGAACTCAATCCTTTTGTGGACTCATTTCTCGAGGCCATCTGGATGAAAGTTCTAATTTCAGAGCTCTGGAAAAAGAAAATCAACCCCAGCCTACATTTTGTGGACAACAAAGGACTCAATGAAAAATTAAAGAAATTTGGTTGTCACTCAAAAACTCGCCATATCAATATCAAAACAAAAGGATTACGTGAGGAGCTCAAAATGGGAAATTTGACTGTTGAGTTAATCCCATCCACCAAAATGAAAGCCAATGGCCTTACAAAGGCCCTTAATGCCTCTTCAATTACTAAACTAATTCACTTAATCAATCCTTCTTTTGTTTATCTGGCTCCAGTCATACCAGTCATGGGGGGTGTTGAATGTGAAAGATATAGTTTATTCTAGATATAGTTTATTCTGTATCTTCTATTTTCTTTTATCATTTTCTTTTTTTTCTTTTGAGTCTTTCTTCCTTGTCATTTTCTTCTTTTTCTTTTCCCTCTTTCTCACAGTCTCATTTATGTCACCAAGCTAGAGCACGCTCTCCTTGATCTCACAGCGCTTTCACTCTCATGTCACCAAACCTAAGCTCATACAAGAGGTTCTGCTTCATCCTTTGACTAGCGGAACCTCTACTAGTTCTTCTTGATCTCTCTCAACCTATCTATTTTCCTTTCTTCTTTTCATCTCTATCATCAATTTCTTCTCCTTCTCAACCTTGTCTCAATTCCTTTGATCCTCCTTCTCAACTCACCACAATCAAACTCAACCTACAAGATTCTGTCTGGTAAGACTTTTTGCCATGCTGCCTCAAATCCAACAATCTCCATTCCCATAACTCATGTTGAATCACCTTCCTCTTAAAGATCTACAATGGCCAACCTGTTCAACTAACCAGAACTTAACTCAAGCCTATTTCAATCCCATTCAAGATCAACTCTCTTAGAATCTTTTGTCTTGATTTTGTTTCTTATTATTTTCCCATTCTTCTTTTCCGTTAATTTTTCTTTTCATCATTGTTTCTTCTTTCAGCTGATTCTCTTTGTCTCTCATCCCTCTTTAAATTATTTTCTTCTCTTTAATTTCTCAGAAATCCAACACACCTTACCACTGTGTCATGTGATTCATTTAACCTTCTCAGGACCTCTCATTCTCATAGTGGCTTGGTACATCCTCCATCTCTCCTCAACCCAATTGGTATATGAGTTAGTACATATTACACTTAGTATATACATAGTACATACTCTCCACTGTCTGTTCAGACCATACTTCCAGGAATCCAGATCAGTACATGTCAAACCTTCCTGAATAGGCTCATCACCCAATCAGTCAACTCCAGCCTCCAGCCCAATCAGGAAACATGTCATACCGTGGGAAATCCAACCTGAAACACCAGCCACTCATCACTCAAGGCCTCCTTCTTGGCTCTCACATATAATGGCCTCTCCTTCCCTCCTGGACTGATTCCCCCCAAGGAATTAGTATACTACTTCTTACTGGTTAGTCCCTCTGCCAGTAGGTGTCATCTCCGCACCAGAAAACCTTCACCCAGCCTCCTTAACTCATATCACCTTGTCCCTTCCTGGTGTTACTATTATAGGATTCAACAACCTCCTCCTGGACTTCTCCATTCCATCCTCACATCTTCTCATCACTTGTACTCCTCCTCTCATCTTCTTCATTGCAATTCCAACAAACAATCCTTGAGTTCTATGAGTAGTAGTGCCTGTGCCTTCATCCCTTTTCACGCCAGGGGCAGTTGTGACATTATACTAATTCCTTCCCCTTAATTACTACCCACTCTCTTTTCTTCCAATCCTCACCTTCAACCAACTCCAATCCATACCACCCCATCTTACGGATATCACTACCTACAATTATTTGTGGGCTAGTGCGTGATACAGTGCTAAACGTTTTTTTGGCCCTTCAAGTTTCCAAAGGAACTTCCTGCGGAATTATCTGTTTCCCCCCAACCTTATCATTTTTGCCTCAAATTGCAACATCAAACTTTGACTTCAAGTTTGACTTTTACTTTAACTTTGACTTTTACTTCAACGCTTCAACACTCCAACCTTTCACTTCAAACTTCAAACTTTGACACTTTGACACTTCAAATTTGCCTGCTTCAACTTTGACGGTTCAAATTTGAATGCTTTGAATTTGATGCTTTGACTTTGACTCCTTTGAAGCTTTGATGCTTCAACTTCAACCCTTTGAGTTTGACTGCTTTGATGTTTTGACTTTGACTTCTTCAATTTTGACGCTTTGACTTTGACTTCTTTGATGCTTCAGCTTCAAGAGGGCTCAATCAGCTTCAAGGTGCTTCAATGGGGCTCACTCTGCTTCAAAGAGCTTTGTCAGGCCCTCGAATAGCTTTGAAGTGCTTTGAAGGGGCTCAATAATCTTTGGTGTGCTTTGATGGGACCTCAAATAGCTTTGAAGTGCTTTTATGGGGCTCAATCAGCTTTTAATTGCTTTGATGGAACCTCAAATATCTTCAAAGTGCTTTGAAGGGGCTCAATCAGCTTTGATGTGCTTTGATGGGACCTCAAATAGCTTTGAAGTGCTTTGACGGGGGCTCAATCAGCTTTGATGTGCTTTGATGGGAACTCAAATAGCTTTGATGTGCTTTTATGGGGCTCAATCAGCTTCAAAGTTCTTTGAAGGGACCTAAAATAGCTTTGACGTGCTTCAACGGGGGCCAAAATACTTTAAATATAATCCATTTTGGCCATGTCATTCTTCAAATCTTCTCTGTGTACTTTTTTTGGGTCATTTCCCTTCTCTGACGTACTTGGACACCATACCAGCCCAAAGTGCACAAATTTCAGCCTCCTGGATGCCAAGACCCTTGCTATCCTTTAGCTACCAGAGGTGATAGAGTAAATAATAAATATATTATTTGATAAATGCAGGAAAAATCCGTAAAATATTTGGATTAAGCTTATTGCAAGGTTAAGTGGTTTGGTTAATGTTTATTGTTTTAAATCAATATGAATAAATTGATTATTAAATATTTTTATAGAGGGGCCAAAATTATATTGGGGATATTTAACACCTATCTTCAGGGATTTCAGTATGAAAACACGTAGTCCTGGTTACTTTGGGCTCTTTAGTTTAAAGAATATTTTACCCAAAGATAATATGTATATAAAATACACATTGGAGTGGTAGGGCCTTGTAGCCAAGCTACCACGACAGAGAAAGGATACTAAAACTTACTGGTATATTATTAAATCCTTTGGGTATCTGTTTGAGACGTGTACTGATGGGTTAAACCTGTATACTGGGGTTATAAGGTTGTTCAGCAGTTTTAATTGATAAAAAGAGGTTGAGGACGGATATTTATTGATCAGACATTGCCATAAATCACTTACTTACCTCTTATAAGTAATTGATTACCTTGGCACAGTGTCTGGATATGAATATAACTGGGTCTCTTCCCATCAACATCCTCAAAAGAGCTCTTTATTTATAGCTTTTGGAGTCCCAATATTTTCCTTCTGAGGTTTGTAGGTGCTCAAAGGGACGGACACTAAGGCTAGAAGGGTAACCAGGGGTAGCCTGTCATGTGTTCTTGGTGCTATAGCATGGGTAGCATCTAATTCTACAGGGTATGGGAATTATTCCACTTTATAATGGACATTAGGACATGTGAATAACACTAATCTGTCCTATTTATGTATTATTTAATCAATTATCCTTAGTAAATGTTCCCAGTAGTTTAATAATTACATAAATAGACATTTCTGAAGACATCTTGATTTCAGGTAAGTTCTCATTATGTATTATATAAATGGAGTAAAAGTCATAATATTGATTTTACTCCTTATTTTTGAGTCCCAGTTGATTTACTAAGATAATTACTTAAAAATATAAGTAATTTGAATTCATGAAATATTTTTACATCATTAGTTTTCTTAATATGTCACAAAGATATTGATGTCTAGCAATTCTCATAAAAGTATATTAAAGTATTTTAATATATTTTTAGAAGTTGTCATTGTCTTATTTTCGACATTCTTGGTACTTTGAATTATATTAAATAAGAAATACGTATAAGAGTTATTTATGTATTTTTATATGATATTATTTATTTTTAGACTGTCTACTATCCAGGGGAACATTTATTACATATGTAGAAAGTTCCCGTGTAGGTTGTAGCATGTTTACGCGGTACCTGAGCCTCTCAGGCCGCTTGTCACTCTGTCAACCCGTAGTCCCACGGCTGCATACTTGTCAGAGGCCCGGGGCTGCGTACACAACCTTGATGGAGTGACAGGGCTATATCTCAGCCGCGTGCGGGTGCATTGGCTGCCGCTGCTGCGTGCGGGAATTGTGACAAAACACATTTCCGCCCGTAACTCCTAAAATATACACAACACCTCAATTCTGACTGAATTTTAGGTGTGAAACCTATACGTGACAATGTGTGTGAGATATTTAATTGGCCAAAAAGCTCAATAATGGAGCCGTAGTATTTTGGTTTTTCTTACCTTAATTATTTAAAAATATAAGGAGTTGGATTTCAAGGGTGGGGTCAGTGAGTGACCCTACCTAATTTTGGGTGGAGTATCCATTTCTGTAATAATATTTATGGTTTTCCTACTCCTTCTTAGGTTAATTGTATTATTATTATTTTTATGTTATTTTTGTTACTTTTGCAGCTTGCTCTGCAATAGTAGCAAGCTGACAACAAAATTCATTCATTCTAAGTCCACCTCTTGCTAGAGCAGCAAGAGGCAGAGGTTCTGTAATCAACATCTCCAATCAGGACAAGTCAACTCCTCAAGCTTGTAGAAGTGGGAGGACCCCTTCCAACTTTCCAATGCCAGAAAGCTCCACTTCCATGGAAACAGGTATCCTTCCTCCAGATCCTCCTAGTGTTTCTCTTTCCCCTGCCCCACCTGCAGTTAGTCACATCACTAATTGTGTAATTGGTCAATATCCCCAAGCAGGCTTTGTATTAGATTCTCCATCTTATGATCCCAGAATCATTCCTATTCCAGAAGACAAGGGCAAGGAAGGAAGTGAGGATTCAGACTTTAATGCTAGGATCCTAAATAATCTTAATTCACCAACTATGGAACCTCAAGAAGTATTCAAATCTTCAACTTCTACTTCAACCCCTGAACCTCCAACCCAACCTCAACCTCCAACATCTGCTTTGGACCCAAATCTATTAGCCCTCCTCCAGACCATGAATTCTGCTTTGGAAACACCCTCTCAACCTCCATAAAAAAGTACTTTGTACTCTGGCACCTTCAAGTCTCCTTCAATGAATTGTCCAGATATGTTTGAAGGCAATAATCATAGCAAACTCCGACTATTCCTCCAATCTTGTGAACTCATTTTTGCAAATGATGAAGGAAATCTTAGCCTGGACCAGAAGAAGGTACTCTTTGAAGCTTCCTTCCTCTTGCAAAGTGTAAATCAATTGATTCAACCCTATCTGGCTCACCTTTCCAACCAAGAGCCCTCTTTCCTCCTCAACTCATGGTCCCACTTTGCAGAGCAACTTCACACCCTCTTTGGCAACAGACTAGAATTCTCCAAGGCTGAAAAGTAACTGGTGAACTTGAAGCATAGCCAGAGTCCTTCATCTTCAAACAAAATCACTGAATTTAGATCACTCATGAACAAAGTCTCTGGATGGGGTGATAGATCCCTGTACTTCCATTTTCAACAAAGCCCTCCTTCACGCCTTCTGGATCAACTAGCAAGGTACAATGGCTCTCAAGAAACTCTCAAGGATCTTATGGATATAGTTTTTGACTATGATACAAGGTATCATGAAAGGGTAAAAGATCAATTCTCTTCTATCAATAATTCTCAACCCCACAGTTCTTCTCAATCTCAATCTACCTCTAATCATCCTGAAAAGGGTAGCGGTGAGGGTAGGCAGCATGACCAGTCCCCAGAAAGGTCAAAGTCAACTACAAAATTTACCAGACCCTCTTTGGACCTAGTTCCAGATGGAAAACTCAAGGCAGAAGAAAAGGCAAGAAGACAGAGGGAAGGCTTATGCTTATATTGTGGCAGTAAACACAAGACAGAGGACTGTAGAAAGAAACCTGTCAAATCATCCTCTTCTCCTAATCCAGCACCTTCCAGTGCTTACCCAAAGCCAAACCAAGATTAGGCTCACCCTGTTCTTCCTCTTTTTCAAGGCTTATCTCTATTGTTTGTTTGATTCAGGTGCAACTCAATCCGTAATGGTCAATTCAATTGTTCAAAATTATCTATACCTTACAGCCCTCTCCCTCTGGGAAAAAATATTCATCCTTTCAACCCCAGGGTTTCACTTACATCCTTTTCTTCCTAGCTTTGAATGGGAACTCCTTCAAGTCAACGCACCATTCCCAAAAAACTTCACCCTGGGAATTGAGTCTCCTCATCACTGGAATCCAGAGGCCAACTTGGAAGATGGGGCTGATAACCTCAAGAAACCAACTAACCACTGACCTTTCCTCCAATCTTGTTGAAATCAACTGGCTATACTGCCAAAGCTGACCTCCCTTCCACTCTGCGTTTGGCGCTGAAGCCCAATGCAATATTCCTCACTTCAGAACCTTTTGCAATTCCACAACACAACTTCCAATTCCTTTGAGTTCAACACTCTTGCCACTTGCTTGGATATTCATTAATCCTTTATTTCTCACAGGAGGAAGATATATTTGATTCATTCTTGCATACTATGAAATTGGCTACTTCTTTTGATGTTTATCTTTGTTACTGATGAAGTCCCTGAAGAATCAGAAACCATGTTAAAGAAATTTACTGCTGATTACCATTATTTCCTAGATTTTTTCTCCAAGCTTAATGCAGATAAACTTCCTTTTCACCGCGCTTACAACCACCATGTTTTAATGGAAGGCTTCATACCTCCAGTTGGGATTTTCTATTCAATACCTCAAATGAAAATTCAACCCTACAAGCCTACATAGCAGAGAATGTAGAGAAAGTTGTCATCCAGCCCCAAAACTTCAAGCACTGGAGCAACTGTCCTTTCCTTTCAAGAAGAAGGATAGTTTTTTGAAATCATGTGTTGATTTTTGCAAATCTGACGCTGTTATCAAGGAGAACCTTCACCTGATTCCTCCAATGACTTTCACTGAATTTCTTCTTAGGCTCTACCATCCTCACCAAAAATGATATAGGGTGATTAACCCTTAATCATCATGGCCTTTTCATTTACTAACTGATCTTTTGTTTCCTTAAAAGTATTTCCATGTCTTCCAAATATCTCACCAGAAGACAAGGGTGTTATATGGAACTCTTTCTTGTTTCAACTCACTTTAAGTCCTTGGATCTTCTTCATTGAATCCACCCAGCCTCCTGTCACATTGGTAAAACGTGTTTCCAGATGGGGGAAAGCTTACTCTGAACAGAATCCTGATTAATTTAAAAATTCTAAAAATTTTTACCTCCCTTTGAAAAAACTCTTGAAGCACAACTGAGTGAACCAACCTAAAATCAATAAGCGGACAAGTTTCTTTAATAAATTATAAAAAGATTCAAAAAAGGGGATGAAGTGACTAACAATTCTATAGATACTAAACTTGCTTACTCCTGTTCATGGTTAAGGTGGTTATACCCAAAATGCTGACCAAAAAAAGCTAGAAATACTCTTTCAATCAACCAAACTCCTCTGATCAAGATCAAAACAGCCTATGGATAAGTATAGTAACTATGCTGACCTGAATAGAAACTGAATTCCAAAAGGATTTAATCCTGGGAATTAAGTATGACTATCTGAAAAGAAAATCACTACTGACAGACCTTCCAAGATAGCTCTTGGAGCGTTGGTTGGGAACCTTTTCTTATTTTGGAAAACATTATGTACTCATGCTTCCAAGTCCAAACTCCTGATCAATCCATCCATCCATTCATTCATCCATCAATCAATCCACCCATCAATTCATCCATCCACCCTCAATTCCACCAATTACCTTCTGCAAGCCAACATCCAACTTCATCACTGTTGGATTTCCCTTCTCCATCAATTCAATTCCATTCATCATCCCAAACCCAATTCACCCTATTATCCCTTTCACAATCCAAATTCCAATCACATAATTTCCCTTCTTCATTGATCAACCCAACTTCATTGTTCATTTCAAACCCAATTCATCCTATAATTCTTTCTCCAAATCCAAATTCTAATCAATATCACTTTCAAATCACAATTCAATCCATTCATCCTCTATCAAAATAAAATCCATAAAAACATTCAATCATCAAAAAACTCAACTCCTTCCAAACAATCACTTCCAAAATAAAATCCAAAAGAAAATATAAATAAGAAATAAAATATTTTCCTTCCTAACCTATGTTGGAGTCAAATCTGCTCTTATGCAGACTGCCATCAAAGGATTCAAAGTCTTGGTACTGAAAGCCTGAACAGCATTGTCAAACAACACATCAGGTCTTTACAGCTAAACCCAAGCAAAACCTTGTTGAGTGTACAGTCACAATGGCCCATCCGGCAATGGCGCACTTAGCTTAGTGGTTAAAGCATCACTCATGAATGTTGAGGTCATGGGTTCAAATCCCATAGTGCACAACTACATTTTGGATTCTAACATCCTACACCTTCCAAATAGTCCTTTTCATCCTACATATCATATCAAAAAATACTTCCAAATCAAAATATCCTTCAGTCCACCTATATATTTATTTTCCATCCCTTATATTCCTTCTTCCTTCACATATTCAATCCTCAAATCCATCAAAATCAGATAATAATTATCTTTAATTATCCATCCCAAACATTCCTGGAAACCTTCCAACTTTACTTGTGGATATTCATCACCATGAGCACTTCAAACCAATATTCAATACACCAGAAACTTACACAATCATTTGTCTCAAATACTTCCAACATCTTCAACCATCTTCCAGAACCTCCTGTTTTCCTTCTCTCTTCTCTTCCACACCAAACCCTTTTCACCTCCACAAATCCCTTATAATTCTTCATTATTTCTTCTCCACTCCCTTTCATTTATGTTCTTCATTTGCTTCACCCCAGTCCAAATAATAATCACTCTCATTCGCCCTCAATAACCTTCACACTTCAAATGGGTCCATCTGAGTTTATCAAACTTCAAAAAAACCAAATTCTTCCTTTTTGAACTTTTACAGATTCAACGTGAACTTCAACAGGCATTTCCAGCTTTTAAGTTGCTTTGATCAGATTTGCCAGGTTCATCTCCCCCAGGTCAAACTTAAAAAAAGTGCATCTGAGTTTATTGAATTTCAAAATTCCAAATTGTTCCTTTTCAAACTTGGAAAGCTTTGACGGGAACTTTGACAGGCATTTCCAGCTTTGAAATTTCTTCAATCAGCTTCGCCATGTTGATCTCCCCTAGATCAAACTTCAAAAGAGTTCATTTTGGTTCATAGAACTTCAAAAAATCCAATTCTCCCTTTTTCAACTTCAACAGCTTTGACGGGCACTTTGGAAGCTGTTTCCAGCTTTGACATTGGTTCAATCAGCTTTGCCAGATTCAACTACCCTAGGTAGAACTTCAAAAATTCCATTTTGGTTCATCAAACTTCAAACTTCTCAGACTTCAATCCCCAAAACCTGTGAAATTCTTCACCAGCTTCAAGCTAGTCAACCTTGCTTCCAAGCCTCCCAGCTTGCAATCAGCAAGTACAAGGGAACTTAGTCTTTACCTCCAGCACATCCTTTTCTGAGCATCAGGAGCTTCCCCTTCCCTTTCCGGGGGGGTACTGTCATAACCATAGTTCTGACACTCATTAAACCAAACCAACTCAACCTTTCATCAGCTTCAAAAACAGCTCAAGTCCAACTACACTTACTCCTTTACCTTCAACTGGATAGTACACCTGTACATCTTTCACTCCCCACCTTCTCCTACCAGGTTCAACCAATCCCCCTCTGGGATAACCTCTAGGTCCATGTACACCTTACCACTGTGTCATGTGATTCATTCAACCTTCTCAGGACCTCTCCTTCTCATAGTGGCTTGGTACATCCTCCATCTCTCCTCAACCCAATTGGTATATGAGTTAGTACATATTACACTTAGTATATACATAGTACATACTCTCCACTGTCTGTTCAGACTATACTCCCAGGAATCCAGATCAGCACATGTCAAACCTTCCTGAATAGTCTCATCACCCAATCAGTCAACTACAGCCTCCATCCCAATAATTAAACATGTCATACTGTGGGAAATCCAACCTGAAACACAAGCCACTCATCACTCAAGGCCTCCTTCTTGGCTCTCACATATAATGGCCTCTTCTTCCCTCCTGGACTGATTCCCCCCAAGGAATTAGTATACTACTTCTTACTGGTTAGTACCTCTGCCAGTATGTGTCATCTCAGCACAATACAACCTTCACCCAGCCTGGTTAACTCATATCACCTTGTCCCTTCCTGGTGTTACTCTTATAGGATTCAAAAACCACTTATTCAACAACCTCCTCCTGGACTTCTCCATTCCATCCTTACATCTTCTCATCACTTGTACTCATTCTCTCATCTTCTTAATTGCAATTCCAACAAATAATCCTTGAGTTCCATGAGAACTAGTGCTTCTGTCTTTAGCCCCTTGCATGCAGGTGAAGTTGTGACAAAGGCATAGTATCTCTTTTTTCTTTTGATTATGAAATTAAAGGTTTTATGATGGATTTTAATTAAACACAGGTAATTATCCTTCTCAATGAAACCATAAAGATGTCACAATTGGGCACTCAGATGGCTCCTTGAGGAGGATGAGTTAACTGAACAAATTCTATGACCCTCTGCACTATGTTATTTTTTTCATCCTTGGGGTGAATTTGGTTGGTTTCCATAATTTAAAGAACAAAAAGGAAAGATACTTTCACTTCCATGAATTTTTATTCAAATTTTCCATCATTTTTTCATCCTTATTATTCAGATTTGCACTGGGGTGGTTGTCTGTTCCAACAATATTGTTTTGAAAAATACATAAAAACTAAGAGATAAATTTTATCCTATATTCAAAATGATGAAAATAGTCTAAGGGCTAGAAATTTCTATGGTTTTGTGGATGCCATCAAAAATGGTTTTAAGATATTTCATGGAAAATTTACTTTTTTTTCTATTTCTTATACAAATTTCAGAGATGCTACATTGGCCAAGGATCTACTTGAGGAAAATGATCATTTGGAAACAAAAATGGAAGAAGCTGAGGAATTTCTTGAACCATCTGAGATAAGGAGGTTTTTTGGATTGCTGCTATCACTTTTTCAGCCTGCAGGACCACATTGCCTATGTGATTTTTCCTTCAATTTTATCAAATGAAATATAAAGATCCATATTTTAAAAATTGTAGAACAAGTTTAGGAGAAGCTTTTCATGATCTTCAAAGACTCAATAAATCAGTGCAGGAAACAAGGATAAACAGGAAATGGATCCTCTTATAAATCCAGCAGATGTGCAAAACATCTCTCTTATGAATCACAGAAAGAAGCAAATATTTGATCTGATAATGAATGTATGTAGTTGAAAGGCTACTTCAAGGATTGATTGATTGCAACCTACCTTTTGGAGGAAAGCTTATGATCCTTGGGGGAGAATTTAGGAAAGTTTTCCCTGTGGTTCAAAAATGT
Organism: Puccinia polysora; assembly: GCA_025617555.3. NCBI lineage: Eukaryota > Fungi > Basidiomycota > Pucciniomycetes > Pucciniales > Pucciniaceae > Puccinia > Puccinia polysora. The sequence continues at coordinate 38,162,987 of CM062623.1, read as the reverse complement.
ACATGTCCCAAAATTGTTGATGCAAGTTTGGTTAATTCTTCTTTTTGGAGACATTTCCAATTTTTTCACCTGATTACCAGAATTTCTTGCTCAGTTTTGAAGATATTCTGAATGAAATAGAGGTTTTGAACAAATTTTTTCTTCCTGAACACCTATTCATTCATGGCCATAGTGAAGATCAAGCTTTGGATAGATTAATCAAGGATATTTTCCTAAAGTTGGATCATTGCTAACTTGGAAATGGTTATGTAATGGACCATTTTATTTTCCATACTAAACTATGAAGACATATTACAGCCATGAATCTGTTGAAGATGATACTCAAAATCTATACCAAAAATTGTCTCTCAACATATTATTTCTTCCCATCTTTCCTCCTCATAGCTTTAATCTGAAATTTGGTGCCCCTTTAATGAGGTTGAGGAACATGGAACACAAACTTGGGCTTTGAAATGTAAATTGCTTGATTTTTTCAGATTGTGAAGCAATTCTATAGCTTCCAAGATTTCAACTGGCAATTAAATACAAAGGCTGGTTTGCATCCCCAGATCCCCTTGGTTACTGACCCTGATTAAAATGGCCTCCCTTCCAAGATGATTTTCAAACAGTTTCCAGGTAATTTGGCTTTCTAATTGAGAATAAAAAAATCTGAAGGTCAGAAATTCTCAAATTTTGGCCTTTATCTGCAAGATTCATTTTTCAGCCAATATGGTCAGTTATATGTAAAATTGTCAAGGATCAGATCCAGCCACTCAACAAGGGTACTGGTCACACATAGAACTGACAGTCAAATCTCATTTGAAACTGATGAAATTGTGTATATAAACTGAGGTTTTAAATGATATACATCCCAGAAACTGATGCATTTTAATTGTATATTTTTTTTGAATTGCTCCTATATCAATAAAATGACAATGGATTAACCATGATTTAGTTGGCAATTAAAAAATGTTTTTATTTTTCACATTTTTCCAATCAACCCCCATTCCATTTCCTATCCAAATAATTAGATTCCAATCAGCCTCCAAATTTGGGGCAATACTCTAGTCTTCCTTCTACTCCTATCTCTACTATATACTAAAAATATTGGGTCCTGCACCCTCAATAGATACTAGTGTTTTTTGCCTTGGATGCACAGAACCTGTTCATTTCCCGGCATTAATGTTAACATTTCCTATCCTTCTAATTCCTGCTTCCTGTATTTCCTCACTTACTTCTCTCTTCACTTTCTATTCTGTCTCCTTTTCATCTCCATTCTATTATATGTTGTTTTCTTTTCCTTCTTTCTTTGACCACATTAGGCGCGCATTGTGGTGTCAATTTATAGACACGTATTGGGAACTGCTTCACGGCTGCGCGCTCAGCATTGGAGGCAAGCGGGCGCAGCATTAGGGTATGCGGAGTGGTCAGCAGCAGCCGCTGTTTGGCTCCACACCTAGTGGACAGGTTGGGCTCAGCATTGAATGCGGCGTGGGCGGCAATCCGCGCTGGAGATTGGATTTGGAAGGTAGTGCGCTCAACTAGGTTTGCAGGCGCGCCAGTTCCAATATGTAGGAGCGGAGCAATCTGCAGGCTATAAAGGAACGGATGGAGCGCGCGTGCAAGCGGGCGGATCACGCCGGATAATACCAGACATCCATGACGGGCGCAGACGAATGGATACAGACAGGCGCGGGGGGCTCCAAGTAGGGCGCGGTGCAAGGACCGCGTCATGAGAAGGACGAACCAGATGGACGGAACGGCGTATGGACTTCAGGGGAAGTTTGGTACAGAGGTGGGGAGAGGAGGCTAGGGTTTCTGTTTTGGGATTGTTTTCTGTTTCTTTTTCATACTGTTATTTGCGCTTGTACTTAGGTTAGGGTTGAGAGGGAGGACTTATCCTCACTCTCAACTCCAGGTTAGGAGGGGGGGCATGGAATGGGACCATCACATCATTGGATTGGATAAATCATCTCACCAAGAGATTAAAGGAACTCATACCGGATACACATCCAGGTGGAAAGTTCTTAGGATTGAAGGATTGGCAATTTCACTCTCTCTCTATTTTTCTTTATCTCTTTATCTCCTTATTTCTATTTCTCATTTAAGTTCCACTTTGGGCATCCTCATCTCCTTTCAGACGCAGGGAACCATTGACTTCCAAACCTTGGGACAATTATAGGGGGAAAACCTTTATTCTTTCCACAGCGTGCCCACCACTCTCCTGCCAAACTCATCCCCAACCTCTCTCATGGCTGTTAAACCTCAGTGCGCACTGATCACCACAGAGAACCTGTGTAATGACTCTCAGCCCTTGCTCCAACTCTCCATTCCACAACACCTGAACCTGAACCCATCACGAAAACTCCCACTCCATCAATCTCAAATCATCCCCACACTCACCCCCAATCCTTGATCCTCAAATCCTGATCCACCACCACTACTCCTACTCCATCAACCTCAAATCATCACCCTCTGGCTTCCTCACTGTCTGGCTTATCCCACTATCTACCTGCTCTCATCTCTACCACCCACTTCTGCCCTCCACTATCTACCTTCAGTTCCTGCCTTCCATCCAGTCAGATGGTCAAATATTCCTTTAGTTATTTTTCTCCTTCAAGACACTCCTTGTAAATATATGTTTGCTTTCTCAATCTCATTGAAATGAATCTTTAGTTTCATTCTCTTAATTCATTAATTAAGGATGCAAATCATGCATCTGAATCTCAATTTTCTCTTTTCAATGTAATTTTTTTTTGGAGTGTCTGCTTTTTTGTTCCTCCATGTGAATAGACAGATATATGCTTTTATGGATGTAGTTTTTTTTTCAGGTTTCCGCTGTTTTTTCACTCCATGTGAATATATCTGCGTTTTTTTTTATTTTTTTTTTGAATGTAACTTAATTTTTGTTTTTGTTTTTTTTCTGAGTGTCCCCTTTTTTCCCTCCATGTGAATATACATTTATCTGCTTTTTTGATATAATTTTTTTAAGGTTTCCACTTTTTTTCACTTCACCTGAATATACATATTTCTGCATGTATGTACTTATACATAAGGTTAGGTCTGCTTTTTTTTCCCAGTATATATATCACACAACTCCATTCTTAATCTTCTTGTACTTATACAGCATAAAGTTTATGTCTGCTTTTTTTTTACAAGTATTTCAAACACCCATGTATGTACATACCTACAACACCTTCAGTGTAACAGGGGGATGTAACCATCATGAACACCTTCAGTGTAAAATCAATGATCTGCAAGGTATGTAACATACAACAGTGTAACAGGGGATGTAACCAGGGAGAAAAACTTCAGTGCAATATCAATGAGCTGCAAGATATGTTACAGAAAACAGTTTAAAACGGGGATGTAACCAAGGATTTCACCTTAAGTGTAACATCAAAGAGCTTGGGTGTAATTTTTTCATCATAAATACCACCTGCTACTGCATTTACTCATCTTGAAACAACACAAGGTACATTTTTTATATCCTTGATTCCTTGTAAAACAAGAACCATGAGTCATTTTCCAAAGATACATAGAAGAAACTCCTCATTTACTTTCATGGTGGTGCAAAATTAATCACACCACTGACATCTTCACAAACTTCTTCACAATTCTCATGACCATCACTTGAGAAATCCAACCACACATAATCATCCTAATTTTAATCAAAAATTATTTTTCAATCCCCAAATCAGAAGTTTGTTACAGATTGATCACCATCCCCAAAAAAACAAGAGGCTATTCTGTTTCCAACCATGCTTAACATAGAGGAAATGATTCTTTCATAAAAAATCACAGTTCCACACATTCTCAGTGAACCATCACCCATCTCATAAGTTAAATGGCCAACCTGTTCCATACAAGATCCAGTAATCTTCACCATGATAACCAAGAACATCTGAATAAATTGACATGGTTGTTTTTGAAGAGATACCTGATAAACTCATTTGCACAGAGCTAAAATCTTTCCAAGAAGTTAGAAGACACATGATAGATGGCCCATGTGATATTTTTAACATGGAAGTACCTAGAATGGATAATGGAAGATATCCTTCTATCCTGAAACAATGGTGGGTGAAAGAAGTCACCCAATATAACAAATATGTCACAATAGACCTACCATTTTGCTGGGGTGGAATCATACCAAATTTTTCATTGATAATTTCTGTGGGTTTCCATAAAATCTTTAGCTTTTTGCAAAGTAACAATGCCACATAAATATAGAAATATGTGTGGGTATCTTTGTTATAATTATGGCCAGCAATTAGCTTAGGCGAATGAGCAGTATTTAAGCAACGGAAATGCTGGGCACTGGGTGTCAATAGTTGCTAATGGGGCTCTCACAATGGGGACATACAACGGATGAATTCAATTGGATGATGAATGAATGATGGAAAACAGCAGGGAGAAGAGCTCCTTAAGTACAAAAGATTTGCCTCTTTTGAGCCCATGATACAACAAGCCAAAAGGCAAATTTTCCGCCCCAAAAGAGCTCTACAGGCTCTACAGACCTTGTTACTTTGTTTGGACTACATCAGCCCGCATGGCGTCAGTCCCTGAACCCTTACAACCAGCCTATTCCAGTCCATTCTGGTGTGTCCACCATTACGGGGCTGAACCAGCCCCTTGCTGTTCAGTCCTTTGGCTGGTTGTCCGTTACAACCAGCCTTGGCATCCTTATCACCTTGCTTACGGGCTGGTTGCCTCATGCAGCCAGCCCCTGGCCCCTCAAATGGGCCAGGTGGGACGCAGGACTCACCTGGGCCCGGTTTCAACCTCACTAGGGGGGGGGTGTAACTGGTGGACAAGACGCCCCCCCCCTCTTTCTCTCAAATCCCTGGTGGGGGCGGTCAAATCCCCTCACCAGGGTCCCTGGGGTTTGATGCCCCCAGGGTGTCGTCAAGGAATCAATGAGCTTGGGGTGGTCAAGTCCCCACAGCCCCTTTGCTCCTCCCCCTTGGTAAAGGGGGGGGGGGGGAGAATGCCCCTCCTTGCACTTTGCTCTGCGGTGGGAGGGTGATCAAATCCCCCCCACTGCCTGGTTTCACTCCTTGCAGCCGGATCTGTTTTCTTCCCTGGGCAGGAGGGTGGTCAGGTCCCCCCTGCCCTGACCAACCGTGTCATTGTGGCCGGTCGCTGGCTGGTTCAACCCAGCCAGCCCGCCCCCATCCCCCTTGCAACGGCAAGCAAGGGGAGGGGGAGGGAGCCGGGGCTGCGGGCCCCTGCTCCCGCAGCGCTGATTGCTGGGTGCAACCAGCCGGGCCCGCGCGGGATCCCTTGGTCGCGCCACAGCCCCGCGCGGGCCATTGGGCCCCCCGTGGGCCATACCAAGGGACACAAGCAGCCCTGAAAGGGCCCCAACACAGGCAGCAGCCCTGGGCAGGCTGCAACACAGGCAGCAGCCCCAGGCAGGCTGCAACACAGGCAGCAGCCCCAGGCAGGCTGCAACACGGGCAGCAGCCCCAGGCAGGCTGCAACACGGGCAGCAGCCCTGGGTGGCGGCCCCAATGGGCCGCCCAAAGCCCAAAATGTGAGAGATGACTACTTTGGCGGGCCAGCCCGTCTGGCCAATTATGTCCAAAATAAACCTTGGGCCCAATTATGCCCATACAAGCCTATCTGGCTGTTTTTGCCCATATACCTCACTGGGCCCGTTAGGGCCCGTGCACCAATAGGCCTGTTTCACACGTTTTGAGGCCATTTTCCCCAAATCCATGACATCCACACAGGCCCGTATGTTCCATGTGTGTGTCCAATGGGCCAGAGAGGCCCATATTTGCATCCCATTTGGATTACACTTATACATAGCACACATGTAAGTGAATACGTATTTTAAAACACCCCCTTAATCCAAAAGGGGTGACATCTGCATATTAGTCACAAAGCCTTGATGCTTGTTTCTATCTAATGCCTTAGTCAAGATATCCGCAATGATTTCTCCAGTGGGCATGTAACTTAACACAATCTCATTGCAGTTAACTGCATCGCAAATATAGTTATAGTGAACATCAATATGTTTTTTTCTTGAATGGAACACTTGTTTTTGCGCCAACGCAATGGCACTCTGGTTATCGGAATACAACAACACAAACCCTTTTGGTTTATGTGTATCCTCTAAGAATTTTATCAACCATTTTGCTTCCTGTGAAGCTGCTAAGTAAGATATATACTCAGCCTCTGTTGATGAACAACTTATTGCCGACACCTTCTTGGACATCCATGACACCAGATTCTTACCTAAAAAGAATACAAAACCACTTGTTGATTCCCTAGTGTTACCATCTGCCCAACTTGCATTGGAATAACCAACCAAATCAAAGTTTGCTGACTTTGTAAACAACAGTCCCAGACTGTGCGTTCCTTTAAGATACCTCATAACTCTTTTAAACGCTGACCAATGCCTCATGTTTGGCTTCTCTAAGTGTTGCAACAAGACACCAATTTCAAATGCAACATTGGGCCTTGTACACTGCCCCAAATAATTAAGCAATCCAAAAGCTGACCTGTAGTCATTCCCAGATTGAACAAACTCCACATACTCCTCATCTGTAGACTTCTCTAAACAAATGTTTGACTGCATAGGAGTACTGAACTCCTTTGCATCCTCTAAGCCATACTTCTTAAGAAGAGCTGCCACGTAATGGCTCTGGTCTAACTTAATACCATTCTTGCTCTTACTGACTTTCATTCCTAGCACCTGTTGTGCCAGACCAAGATCTTTTATCTTGAACTCCTTTTTGAGTTTCTCCATGACTCTCTCTTTACCATTTCCAATAATGATAATTTCATTGACACATACAAAAAAAATTGCATCCTTTCTCACAAAGAGACAAGGATTGGCATCTGACAACTTAAAACCAATCTCTATCAGTTTCTCACTCATGGTATTATACCACAACCTAGCTGCTTGCTTTAATCCATACAGGGATCTACACAGCTTGAGGACATATTCCCCTTTATCTGCTGAAAGAAAACTTCTAATACAGATTTTCTTCATGGTTTCTGGTTTAGTCTCTACTAACCATTTGCAAAAACCATCAGGAATTGACATATAAACAGTCTGCTCCTCTCCAAGTTTTGCATTCAAGTATGCTGTTACAAAATCAGCTTGTCTGATTTCTTCACCCAACTCCACTGCTAGAGCAATGATGTACCTGAAGGTGGACAGCCTTCCAGTTGGTGAGAAAGTTTCTTGGTAATTGATACCCTCTCTCTGCTTGAAGCCCTGTGCAACACATCTAGCCTTGAACCTTTTCAAAACTCCATTTGTGTCAAACTTCTTGTTTAACACCAATCTAGACCCCACAATGGTCTTTCCTTTTGAAACAGAATCCCGCTTAACCACTTCAAAGACACTATCATTTTCTAGAGAATCGAATTCCTCAAAAATAGCACTCTTCCAGTTAGCTCTCTTATCAGAATTCATAGCTTGGCCAAAGCTATTTGGGTTAACCCTTTTACCTATTTCTGAACTCAACTCCAGGACTTCATTGAGCGTACACTGTTCCTGAAATGAATCTTCCTCATATCCTGTGGCAGCATAATGGGACTTCCATTCCCTGTACCTGTCAACCGGTACTCTAACCCTGCCACTCCTTCTAACTGGAGGTGGAGGCTCATCAGGTTCCAAATTAACGGACTCCCCTGAAGCGGGTACTAAACCCTCTGGTGGCACGTCTGCCAACTCTTCATCTTCTGGAACTGCATGTTCCACAGCTTTTGCTTGTGAAATAGGTGCTAATTCTATTTCTTGTTGTGGCTTATTCACAACAACATCTTCACTCCTTTTGAGTGGAAAGGTACTTTCATCAAATTTTACATCCTTACTACAGATAACCTTTCTTGTCCCTGGAAAATAGATCCTGTATAATTTAATTATTAAATCATAGCCTACAAGTGCCCCTGTTCTGTCTCTAGAGTCTAATTTTCCAACCATTTCATTATGGTGGACACTATAATACACCAAGCAACCAATTGTTCGTAGGTGTGATGTTTTGGGGTACAACTTCCAAAACTGATAATGAGGACACTTCCCATTAACACTTACAATTTTGTGAAATAGACAGACTGTGCACATCAACTCAGCCCATAAGAACTTTGGTAGACCAGATTGAGACATAATAGTTCTGACTTTGTCCAGTAAAGTACTATTCATTCTCTCAACTATTCCATTATTTTGTGGAGTACTTGCAGTAGTGACTATATGAATGATACCATAATCTTTCAATAGCCTCTCAAACTCTTTACTCACAATTTCACCCCCTCCATCAGTAATAACCCTCTTAATCTCCTTCATCAGACCATTCTGTTTCCAGACTTTGAAGATTACAGAAACTCCTCTGTGGTCTGATCCTTAGATTGAATTGGTTTAACCCAAACATAATTAGTTGCAGTCTCAATTAAATTGATGAATTATCTTGCCCCACCAAGGGACTCTGGTGTGAATGGCCCTGCCAAATCAATGGAAAATTCCTCTCTAGGAATATTAGTGCAATCTTTACTCTTAGAGAACACATTTCTAGTCTTAGCCCCCAAGGTAAAACTCTCAAAGTTGCTGTCCTTTACCTTATGGCCACTTCTATTGTGAGAAACAGTGCTCAGAGCTGAGAATTTGAACAAGCTTGCACACAGAAGCTTATTCCGAACTTGTACACTAAGAAAAGTTCTCCCATTCATATCAATAACAAACCTATCTTCTTCAAGATAACAAATCTGGAAACCTTTTTTCCATAACACTCCAAGAGACACAAGGTTATAAGGCAACTCTGGTACATAGAACACTTTATCAAAAGAAATTTTGAAACCCAAGTGATTTGCAAGAATAACTTTTCCAATTCCTTTAATCTGAATTTTTCTGCCTTTCTGACCAATATTTACAACTCCATCATAATCACTAATATTTGAAAATAAATTTGGTTCAAAGAAAATGTGATCTGAAACAACCAGAATCCATCAAAACAAGAACATCCTCCTTCAATCCTCTTAATAGGAAAGAAGCTTTATTGGTCACTGATAAGTTCTCATATTTGAGGTTGAGATTACTCACTTCATAATCAATCAAGTCAATTTCTTGATCCGCATTGATTTTGGCCTTCTTGTTGGGACCTTCTTCCCAAAAAACTTCTTCAATTGGAGCATCCAACGCCACCATTGCAACTTTTTTGGTTGTGAGATTGACCTCCTTGTCATTCTCTGTGGAATTCTTCCTTTTTTTGGCCTCCTTGCAATCCTTAGCATAGTGACCCTTATTCTGACAATTGTAACATAAGACCTTTGACAAATCCTTTTTTGCCTTCTTGCAAAATTTTCCAGTCTTTCCAACAAGGGCTGTTCCAGAACCCCCCTTCATCTTGAACTGAAGGTCATCCTTTTCAATCCTCTTCAGCACATCCTCCTCCCCAGGAAGAGGATCCAATTGAGAAATAATTCTGACTAAAGAATCATACTCTTTTGGCAGCTTCTGAAGGATTAAGAGCAACAAACACTCAGCATCCATGTTAAGTCCAGATGACTTAAACTTGGCTATGCTAGACCTAGCCTCTGCAACAGACTGTTTACAATTCAAATATTGTAACTTGAACAGTTTATTAAAAGCTATACCCTTCTGGTGAACAGAATCACCAGCATACTTGGACTTAAGCAACTTCCAAAGGATGCTGCCCCTCCTTCTCTCATCTTACCTAAGAATATCAGCAACCCATGTTACATGATTCTCATCAAGATGCCTAAGGATGAGATGATAAGACTTCTTCTCCACTTCTGAACTGATGAGAGTGTCATCTGCATCCATAATTTCCCCACAGCAGATGTTATCCAGCTCACTATCCATAAGGACAGACCAAGCATTATAATTCTGACTATTCAGAACTATTTTGGTAGAGCTAACATCAGGGATATGGGACATCTTCTTGGAAAACTTGATGTCTTTGAGGTTCTCCAGAGTAAGGTATAAAGGTCTAGATGGCTTGGAAGTAATGATGATGTTGGTACTGATAATGTTTTATAATTATGGCCAGCAATTAGCTGAGGCAAATGAGAAGTATTTAAAACAAAAGAAATGCTGGACACTGGGTGTCAATAGTTGCTAATGGGGCTCTCACAATGGGGAAATACGTTGGATGAATTCAATTGGATGATGAATGAATGATGGAAAACAGCAGGGAGAACTCCTTAAGTACAAAATATTGGCTTATTTTGAGCCCATGATACAACAAGCCAAAAGGCAAATTTTCCGCCCCAAAAGATCTCTACAGGCTCTAAAGACCTTGTTACTTGGTTTGGACTTCATCAGCCCGCATGGCGTCAGTCCCTGAACCCTTATGACCAGCCTATTCCGGTCCATTCTGGTGTTTCCACCATTATGGGGCTGAACCAGCTGCTTGCTGTTCAGTCCTTTGGCTGTTTGTCTGTTACAGCCAGCCTTGGCATCCTTATCACCTTGCTTACGGGCTGGTTGCCTCATGTAGCCATCCCCTGGCCCCTCAAATGGGCCAGGTGGGACCCAGGACTCACCTGGGCCCGGTTTCAACCTCACTAGGGGGGGGGGGGGGTGTAACTGGTGGACATGACGCCACCCCCCCTCTTTCTCTCAAATCCCTGGTGGGGGCGGTCAAATCCCCTCACCAGGGGCCCTGGGGGTTGATGCCCCCAGGGTGTCGTCAAGGAATTGTTGGGCTGGGGGTGGTCAAGTCCCCACAGCCCCTTTGCTCCTCCCCCTTGGTAAAGGGGGGGGGAGAACGCCCCTCCTTGCACTTTGCTTTGCGGTGGGAGGGTGATCAAATCCCCCCCCACTGCCCGGTTGCACTCCTTGCGGCCAGATCTGTTTTCTTCCCTGGGCAGGAGGGTGGTCAGGTCCCCCCTGCCTTGACCAACCGCATCATTGTGGCCAGTCGTTGGCTGTTTAAACCCAGCCAGCCCGCCCCCATCCCCCTTGAAACGGCAAGCAAGGGAAGGGGGAGGGAGCCGGGGCCGCGGGCCCCTGCTCCTGCAGCACCGGTTGCCGGGCGCAACCAGCCAGGCCCGCGGGGGATCCCTCGTCTACGCAACAGCCCGCGCGGGCCATCAGGCCCCACGTGGGCCATACCAAGGGACACAAGCGGCCCCAAGCGGGCCGCGACACGGACAGCAGCCCCAGGTGGGCTGCGACACGGGCGGCGGCCCCAATGGGCCGCCCAAAGCCCACAATGTGAGAGATGACTACTTTTGCGGGCCAGCCCGTCTGGCCAAGTATGTCCAAAATAAACCTTGGGCCCAATTATGCCCAGACAAGCCCATATGGCTGTATTTGCCCATATACCCCACCGGGCCCATTAGGACCCGTGTACCAATGGGACTATTTAACGTGTTTTGAGGCCAGTTTCCCCAAATCCGTGACATCCACATGGGCCGGTATGGTCCGTGTGTGTGTTTAATGGGCCGCAGAGGCCCATATGTACATCCCATTTGGATTACACTTATACATAGCACATGCATAAGTGCATATGTATTTTAACAATCTTGGCTGTTAAATACCTCTGATAATACATTTATCAGGACTATGATTTTTTTAATGTTGATGCTGGTACAGATTTTTATTAAATAAACAGTTTTAGGGATTCAAGATCAGTAGCTCCTCCAGAGGCATGTTCAAGAAGTTTTTCATTCAAATTTTTTTGCTATTTAAACTTCTGTTCTAATGATGGACATTCAACTTTCTGGACAACAACAGGTTTTCTTTGAAACATATGAATCCCTTGATGAATTTCTTCAAAGATAAAAATAAGGAAAAATTATTCATAACCACTATTTCAGAAGAAATTACATTGGTAGTTTTACAAGTACAATGAAATATTCAGACTTTAAATAATAATTCCATTCCATCCACTCAGAAAATAAGTGAGGAACTGTCAGATTGGTTATCAAATTGGGAAAATTTATACTGTTCATCCTGCAGATCCAGAAGGGTGGTTTCTCAAATTCTTGTTGAATTATTTTGTTGATGCTACTTCATTTCATAAACTAAAGAAATTCAAGGAATTGTCTTATCCAGTGCTCAGAGATGAAGATTTTGCAAAGTTTTTACTTGAGGTAATACATCACTCAGAAAAGAATTCAGGAACTTTCAGATTGGTTATTGGGTTGGGGTAATTTATAATATTCATACTGCATATTCAGAAAAATGGTTTCCCAATTTTTTATTTAATTATTTTTTTGATGATTCTTTATTTAATAACATAGAGCAAGTCAATGGAATTCATTATCCAGATTTCAGAGATTAATCTTTGTCCAATTGTTTAACTGCAGTAAATCATCACTTAGAAACAAAAATGCATGAAGCTGATGAGGTTATCCACACTTTTGAACTAATACAGTTGTTTGGAATTTGATTGGTACATTTTCAGCCATAAAAACCACTTTTGAATCTCTTTCCAAGTTTTTACTTGAGGAAAATCATAAATTAGAAAATAAAATGCAAGAGCCTGGTGAGGAGATTCACCCTTTTTGAAATGAGAAACTTGTTTGGAATTGTATGGGCAATTTTCAGCCAGAAAAGCCACTTTGCCTATGGAATTCTTGCTTCAATTTAATGGTGGAATATTTAATTCATTCTGGGGTCACAGATCAAAGGTTCCTCAAAAATGAAACATTCACATCAATCAACCAATTATATTTCAAAACCATTAAAAAAAAATTGGAAAAGTGTTTTCTAATTTTCCAAAACTTGATCAAAAAGCAGAGGTAGCAAGAATGAAAAAGAAGTTTATTCTTCAAGAAGAAATAAAATCCTTCTATAAATGAATCATATTTTCAAAAAATTAATATTTTTAATGATAGATAGAAGCATATATTTGACCTCTTAGTCAATGAATTCAATTCTTCTCACCCCTATTTATTATTTTTTGATGATCCAGGTGTGTTATGTTACACACCTATGACTCATAGGCATGCTCTAGACTTGGTTTTAAGAATACTTCAAGATCTAATGGATTCTGATTTAAATTTTTGAGGAAAATGATGAAGAGTTCTTGGTGGTTATTTTAGGAAAATTTTACCTGTTTTGAAAAAGGGTACAAATCCTCAAATATTTGATGAAAGTTTGGGGAATTCTGAATGATGGAGTTATTTTTAAGTTCTCCCCCTCAAATAAAATATATGTGTTTCAGGGTGGTCCTGATTATCAATTTCCTTTGACTTGTTTTGGCAATGGCCTTAGTTTTATCCAAGATTTTAATAGAATAATTATGCTTCAACACATGCTCATTCATAAATATAATGAAGATCCTGCTTTTGAAATATTAATCAATGTTTTATTACCAAACTTAAAAAACCACTATGTTGATGCCAGTTAACCAATTTATTGTGTTATTCTAGGTTTCATGAATACCTATGTTTTTGATTATACACTTGATGGATTGAGAGGAGAATGGAGAGTAGAGGCAGATGAAAGAGGAGGTTAAAATCTGACTCAGGGGGTCCAGAAGGCACCAGATTCAGAGGGGTTTTGGTGATTAGGACTAGATAAGAAAGGGAGGACTGATGATATTGCAATCAAGGTATCAGAAATATAAGGAGTATTTATAGGCAGCTCAAGAATCAGAAGTTGGGCCTACTGATCTGTTGAATATTCAAACAAAAAGGAAATAAGGAAAATGGATTAGTTAGGAAGTTTAACATGAGAATCATAAAGTCCAGGTGTAGTGATATTTTATAACCAGAAGCCTGTGAAATGTGTAAGACATGATGGCTGGTAGTCTACAAACACCAGATGTAAAGTGATAGTTTGGCCTAGACAACAAAGGTTATCTGGACATACAAAAATGGTAGAGACATCTAGAATTATCCTTGGCATGGATGATGATGATAATACTGGTTGAAAGGAGCTCAAACATACAAGATAGTGACTATGCAATAAATTGCGTTGAGAGAGAGGTGGTGAGTGGACAGAAGGTGAGGCCTAAAACTCAAAACTAAGCATACAAGATAAATTAATTACTGCTTGATTCACTTCCTGGGAATGAGAAAGATAGTATCATGAATATTCACTCAAGCCATGGTTCTCTTGAAAATGACACTCAGAATTTATACCAACAAGAGTTCAATTCATTTTTTGACCAAAACAATTCTCCTTGTAACCAATAAATCACAGGTTCAGAAAATTTCAAATATCAGTATTTATATTCAAGATCAAGCTTTAAACCATGGGCATTTGATATTTGAATTTGCAATTTTTCAATCCAGAAGCTTGACATGGGAAGTGGTTGAAGATAAACATAAGAAAATTACTTCATTTTAAACTGATAACATGGTTTAACATGAGTTATGGAATGCTATCCAGCACTGAAATTACATGCCAACATTTCCATGATATATAATTTGTTTTGATTGCTTATCTTTTTGAAATAATTGAACAATTTTTCATTTGTTTATCTTGTTTTCTAATCTCTTTCCCAAATTTTTCACTTGATTAAAATTATTTGGAAAAAAAAACTCAAGTTGTTTATTTAATTCAATGGTTTAACCTAAGGTGTTGAATTCTATGCATCACTGAAATGAAATACCAAGATTTCCATGATATGTAATTTTTTTTACTTCCTTATCTGTTTAAATAGAAATTTGATCATTTAATAATATTTTATTATTTAAATAATTTCACATCTTTTGATGCTTTTGATTTTAATTTCTTTTTATTTAATCCATTTTGCAAATTTGGGGGCAAAAGACTAGTAAAAAGATTGAAAAAGTTCACACACCTTGCCCAGGATTGATGTCCTTGGGTTTGTATTCATTTAACAATGTTGTTATGCACCTCTTGCATTGACACCGGGAAAAGTATATAATGCACCGGGCTAAGCCCATACCACACTGGGCAAATTCCATGCCTCCCAAAATTTGGGGGAATATACTAGTAGTAGATATTTTTGATACATTCATGCCTTTTTGGTCTGGATTCACACCAGCAACACTTTTTTTTGTATTTTTTTTTTTGGATTGAAAAAGTTCTCAATCCATTGATTTATTTGAAATTTGTGAAATTATGCATGGCTATTTCTAATTCAGATACAATTTGACTGCTAGGTTTTACTAAGGATAATTCTAAACATCTATGGTGAATAAGGATGTGATCATCTCATCATTCAATCAAGCTGATTCTAGTACTCAAGTGCATGACTTGATCAAGTCTGGGGCCTTATAATAAGCTTGATCATACTTTGAGCTGCATTGGCACTGATGATATTACAAAACTCTGTTCATTGAGTGATGCATGGCAGAAAGCGGTTGACAGAACCGCTTGAGAGATACTTAAATGAAAGGCAGAGTTCAACTTGGGTGTATACATGTTACTTTGGCTTGGCCCAGGACTTCCTCAAAGGGTTACTTGACATTCCATATGAAGTTTTGAGTTCCTTGATCCTTTCCTTGGTGATTGATTGAGTGCACTTGAGTTTCAGGATGCAACCAGCTTCAAATTTTCATGTTACTTTCTTGTGGTCTATCCAGCCACCCATTTCTGGATTTTGGGGGCCATTGTAAGTGTGGTATGATGTATTTACTTATGATGCATAAAACTTTCTTGCCTTACAGATCATCTTCATCAGTCCTAACTCTTTAACTGATTTGTTAAAACTGTGCATAAATCATGTTCATCACTCATGACCTCTTCAATCAATTGGTGTTTGGCTAACCCTTTGTTCCAAGATGGTCTATAACGTTTTTTTCTTTTCAAGGTTTTTAATGCCCTACCAACCATATCTGATCAAATGAAGCCATCTTGAGAATTATTCTTCCAATTTTCATATTAAATGACTGACTTGAACTAAAATCAACTTTGGTTCAATGCTTACATCAAGGCGGAAATAATGAATCAAATTATTCCATCACTCACTACATTGCTTAATTTACCAACACACTTTCTAACTTGGTCTTTAGTAAGTAAGCCTTTCTTGGACTCAATTTCATCATCCCCTGAAGAACTTAGTGGAATAAAAAATCTGGCTGGATATTTTATCTAAAATATTAATCATACATCTTGGGGGGTTTTTTTTCCTCATCCTTCCTATTTATCATATACTTTTACAGTTCTGATTTGTTTGCGGATGGGGGAACTACTTTGTATTGGTACAGACATGCCTACATTCTTACCCTCAGTTTCATGGGTCATCTAGTGAGTTTTTTTTTGTATCACTTGATTTTTTTTTCTTTTGAGAGTGCCTTTTGTGGGCTTATCCAAATGTTACTGATCTATTTGCATTTCCCAACATCATTCAATTATCAAAAATAATTCATTCTGGTAAATGTACATACAGATGTTGGAAGGAATGCAAAAAACAAAAATTGCCGTTCTTGCTGGCTCTGTGTCAAGTTGGGGTTACCTCAATAGGTATTGGGAGTTTTTTTTTGGTCCAAAACAACTCCTATCACAATATTTCCAGCAGGCCCATTGGTCTTCAGCCTAACTTTTTTCTCATGAATACAAATAAAGAGGTCAATCTGGCTTTCTTTCTTTCTTTCTTTCTTTTTTTGTTTTGAACTTTTGACTTGTCAGATTCCATGCAACCCTGAAATATGAATTGAAAATGGGAGACAAACTTCCAATGATATTCTGTTGTGCATTTGTCACTTATTTTGCCTTTGATAATAGTAGCAACAACCAACCTCCAAGCTGATTTATTTGCTACTTACCCTATTGTTTATTGTTTCACGTGCTTGGTGTCACTGCCGTTTACCTCAAGTATCCTAACCCAGTCTTCCAACAAGTTGCTTTTGGCTTGCTCCATTGGTCATAATTTTCTTTTCTCATCTGAAATGGAATGCTGTAGACTAATCTTGGGCCTATCATCTCTTGCTGTTTTTTTAGCCTTGCCACCATCCATGGGAGGAAAAACAAATTAAATGCACCAATAAAAACAGATTGAGAACAACACAACAAAAAAGACACTATCTGATATCAACTTTCTGGGACCTTGGCCTTTCTTGTTGGTTTTTTGATCTGGAACGTTGATGAAGTGTAAAGTTACCAATGATTTTTATCTTTATGTTTAACAGAATAGACTCAACTTTTGCTCAGAATAGTATTATGCTATGGCTAAAACACAATGTGCAGGTTTTGCAATCAGATCTCTGGGCTTAAAGAATCTCTTGGTATGCCATGGTCACTCATTTTGGTCGGTCATGCTTGGTGGCATTTGGCCACTGGTACAGGAACTTACTTGGTAAGGTTCAGCTACTTTTCTTCAAGGTTTTTACTTGGTTGTAAATCTTTAGCGCTGAATGGCCTTGGCAATCCAATTTTTTGATTAATTGGATATTGCTGCAAAAATGAAAACAGGGCATAATTGGTTGTCATTTAGTCTCAATGTCACTGAAGGAAGGTGCCCATGAGATTGAAGTGAGTCAAGGGGGGCTCCTGGAATTATGGCCATATGTTGCTCAAAGATTCATCAAGGATGATTGTAAACATTGTTAGACTTGCCAACGCTTCTGAATTGATGTACTTAATACATTGCAAAAGCAACTTAAATCTGTACTAGCACAAACCCCTATTTTATTAGCAAGTGGAGGTTCTGTCCTGTAGTACCATCAAAGTAAATTAGAATTACAATCCAGTAACAGCACCCAATGCTTTATTTTGAATAGGTTTCCAATTGAAGGCCAATCACCAGGGTCAGTTTGAATGGACTAAAGAAAACAAATCAAAAAGATTCTTAACCTCAGAACTGATTAATATTATTATTCTCAATGTTGCTTTGTTTTTGAAGTATCACAGCAATTTCTTCTTTGGCTCATACATTGGTGTCTTATCAAGTAATATCCAGGCAAGAGTTTCATTACCTTTCTCCTACTCTCTTGATTTATTTTTGACTTTTTCTGAGGAAAAACTCTCATTTGTTTCTGATTGAGTAGTCTATCTTTTTCTTTCCTTGTCAACCCATTCAAGACCCCTTTTGCAAACCTTGGTCCCTAGGGGACTGACTGCAGTTCCACCTTTTAAATCAGTCTTTGATTCAACAATCCCCTCCTCACTCCTCAAACTTACTTTGGCTAGCTTTGTGGGTACCCAAAATACCCTCATTGACTTTTTCTTTGGCTATCAGCTTATTGTTGGACTTGAGACTTTCCATCCTAATTTATAATCTCTTCTCAAACCCTTTCTCAGTTCATTTGGTCCCAAGATCATTTAACTTGTATTTTCATGATACTCAGAGACTACCTCAATCATGAATATGTATTTTTCTCATACTTGTTGGTTTCACAACCACCTTTATCATATACTTTTATGACATGATACTTGCTATTGCCAAGCCTCACTTTTACAAAAATAATTAATTATTAAATAATGATTTCTGGTACTTGTAGTATGACCAGCCACCATATGAACTACATTTCCACCAATCTGAAAACTCAAATTTTACTACACATAGCTGAAGTGATGCTTCTTGTCACACACCCACCCCATATACTTAAGAGGGGTAAAGGATTCAGGTAGTTGTGGCACAAAGGGAAGAGTCCAATGGTATGATGAATCTTTCAATCAGAAGTGTATCTTTGAAGTTAAAATCTGATGCTTCAAAGCAAGGTGCAAGGTTCAGTTGAAAAGTTTCAATGATAAAAAAATTGTCACAAGTTCAATCTAACACCTATTACTCAGAAAATTGCAATAAAGTATAAAATTGACTAACTGAGGAAAAAATCTCCAGGGCAAAAGATTCTTGGTTTCAAGGTAATCTAAAGCCTAGTGTGTATGAGATTTGAAACCTGATGAATTTACAAACTTGTATGAAGGAATAGGCAGAATAATGAGTGTGTATAAGTGCAGGATGTAAAATGGAATATCATCATCAAGGGAAAGGCTAAAAATGAAAGACTGAGTGTGATGAAAAAAAAAATTCAATATGTGAGGGGATGACAGGTAATGCAAATATGATGAATGGAATCTAATGTGAAGGGTATAACAAGGTTGAGTCTTAGTTTGAGATATTAAAAAGAGGTAAAGGAACAAGCCCTGGGTGTGAGTGAAGTGATGAAAATGAGTAATGGGTAATGGGCAAGAGAGAGCAAGGTTTGAACTGATGATTCAGAGCTGACCAGAGGTAAACTTGATGGATTAATGGAAACCAGGTTTGAGTTCTGTGGTTCATGATGGATGAAGATGAAAGAGATACCCAAAGGATAGGTCACAGAGTTGATGAAATCAGTCAAACTTGAACCACAAGGTTTGAGGAGTATTCTCAAGTGATTAATGAGGTGTCAAAGATATGAATATTGGTCACTTGCTTAGTTCCAAAAATCATTGAGTGAAATGCACTGAATTTTTAGGGTGAATTTTTGGGGTGTTTAAATTTTGGTTCAAGAGTAGATACTGAGTCAAAGGAAGGTGTGGTAAAGTTTTTTTTAAACATCAACCCCAAGTTTGTACCATGCCAAAATTTGATTATTTTTTTTCCCTCAGGTCCATGAATGTATATTCCATTATTCATGTTTGAATATGAAGTTTGACATGCCTTCTATCCTCAGTCTTTACCTTTGAAATAAAAACATGAAAAACAAAAAAAACACTTCAAAACAACTTGGTGAGTTCTACTTACTCCTTTTGGAGTTGAGCAAGTGACCATCCTCTTCTAGAACCTCAGTCCTCAAATCTTGCAGTTCATCTACCACTAGTTCCAATCAACTCTGAACTTGATCTTGTCAGAATTCTAGTCTTGTGATATGTGTTGCATAATACTTGAGTGCAATCATTCATCAAGCTTTATATTTGTTAATCTATTATCACCTCTTGAGTGTTTAAGTCTAGTGTGTTCTTTATTCTATACCGGTTAGTTATAGATCTAGTGACATCTTTATCTTTAATCTAAGTGGGTATCATCATCTTGCTCTTGAGTTTTATTGTCTAGTGACCTCTTTGTACTGTGCTAAGTAGTATGTGCACCCAGAAGGGAGAGAGAGAAAGAGAAAGAGAGAGAGAGAGAGAGAGAGAGAGAGAGAGAGAGAGAGAGAGAGAGAGAGAGAGAGAGAGAGAGAGAGAGAGAGAGAGAGATCAAGTTCAAGTTCCTAGAATCCTTAGAAAAGAGTCTCACTGCTCTTGTTGTATGGTGTCACAGTATATGGTATCAAGGAAGTAGGGATGATTCTCAATCTTTCCCAGCAACTGGTGATCCAAGGATAGGAAATTCTTGCAAGGACCTTCTTGGTTAGTCACTGATTTCTCTCAAGTTTGAGATCTTTTTGGAATGGTTATGTTTGTTGTGACCAGATATAGTTTTGTTGTTCTGGTTGAGTGGTAGCTTCTTTTTTTTCCCTTGTTGTTGGATGGGTTGGTTTTTGTATCTTTAATTTTTTTTACCCCTCTTTCCCGGAGTTAAGGGTCTTGGTTACTGATGATCTCAGGAAGTCTAATACCTTGTATGTCCTTTTGTAAGAATGGATTCTACGATAACCGACATTTGGGTTATACGGAATCCACCCCCACCCCCTTTTTTTGTTATTTCTCTTCCCTCATAGGCCATAGTTTGTTTGTTTTTTTTTTTTTTTTTAAAAAAAAATTTTTTTTTTAAAAAAAAAAAAAAAAGGATCGAATCGGTCTCGATTTTTCGGTTTCGTAGCTGATTAGTATTCCAAGTTTTCGAGTCTCAAGTATGTATCAGGATATTTCAAGATTGATCCGATGGGAGACATTGGGACGTACGATGATGGTAGTCTCTAGTTATTGTAAGCCCTTCAAGAGGACCACATCGGACAACGATATCAGGTAGAAGAACCGATACAAATCCGATGATCAGCATCGGATCTTCCACACGTCATTTTGAGTCCGATCTATCACTCCGCAGTAGGTTCCGAGGACAGTTCGGAGAGAGAGAATGTTGGCACTGGGGCGGCGACCGTTTGCCATCATAAGGATCTGGAGCGGTGGGAGAGGGCAACCCACAGATCAGCTCTTGGCCAGGAGGAGAGTTTTTAGCGTGTATGGACATATATACATAAATGTTTTGGGCGGAGTTGATGGTTGGGTAGATGATCCGGTAGAGTAGAGTCGAGAGCCCTTCATGGTAGAACTCCCTTCACTTGATCTCTCACTCGTACTCGTTTGATTCTATAGATTTACTGACTGTAGGTGTGTCATCAGAGCATACATGTTACGATAGATCAACTCGATCGCACTTGAAGAAAAAAAAAAAAAAAGAAAGAGAGAGAGAGATGAACAGAGTCGTATCCTCGATCCACTCGGCAGCCTACCAGGTTGGACGTCGGGAATATTCTGCGTCGGAAGAGATCGGACGACCGACGAGACCAGACCAGACGGGATGCTTGGTGCTCTCGGTGGTAGTTATGATCAGTTTCCCATCCAAGGTTTATAAGGAGAGTCTAGCCGGAGTACCAGAACTTGCACGTGACGAGCCCATCCGATGGATGCTGACGCCCAGCTTGTTCATCAATACTGGATGACCAAGCGAGGCTAACTAACTGCTGATGAACACCTTTCCCTCGGAACTAGAATCATGAACGAGCTCGTACATGCATGCCAAACGCGATCATCTCGAAGAGATCCATATACCCTGATGAGAACGATTCACATTCTTGCCCCCATCATGTGCGCTAATAAGAGTGTTAAAATCCCAATGAGATTCATCACATCTGGCATGGGACCGCAGGAATGGACACTTTGAAATATGGACAAGCGGCTAGAAAAACCCTAGTCCCAACCATCAATTTCACCGGATGCTTATAGTCGGCTTCCTCACATGACCACTTTGAGCATCGTAAACACTGAGTTTGCTACTTGAGTCTGGTTGGTCGTCTAGAGTGGTATGAGGGAAGCTAGAACCACAAAGCTCAGAAGAGGTCCGGACGTTCTCGGTTAGTGAAACCAAGAACGCCGTTGAAGAAAATAAGCTCGTTAGCTAAGGAGCAAGTTATTTTAGAAGGGAGCTGCTGGTGCTCGGCAAAACTAATGTGGCAGCTCATTCACCAAGTTTTGATGTTTCATTCCTTTGAATCATTTTCGCCAGGCTTAAAGTGTTGCTGAGATGATTTTCAAGCAAACAGGACATCTCTCCGGCTAGTTGAAAATGAAGATCTAAGGGTACAAAGCTCTAACTACAAGCGCCATTTTGATCATGAACTCATCTCCCAAGCTTGAAGGAATGACCTTTGAAGGCTGGTCACTCGTCTTTTCCCTCGGTTTAATCAGGATCGGTAGTCTGCATTGATAGCTGTTAAGGAGATTGAGGATTGATCAATAAACCATACATATCTCTGTTGCGCTGGAGGCCGTCCGAATGATCTCAGGAGTCACAAGAACATCATTTCAGGGGGTGGCCAAAAAAGCAAACAACCGACTGAAGATTAGAATGACGCACCAATGTATTCCTTCGAGAGATCGCACGTAAAGTAACTCGATTCAGATCCATGGTCTTTTCCAAGGTCGATACAAATTTCGATATCCTCCGATCGAAGAACTTGACTAGCTTGAGATTCATCTACAGGCTGAGGTTCACCGTTGACCAACATTTTTACCGTCTCTCCGGGAACGGCCCGGAAGCTGACCGAGACTTTGGATGGGTCGATTCCCTTGACTGGACTGTAACCAACGGCGCATAGGATCCTGCCCCAGTTAGCGTCCTCGCCGTTGATGGCACATTTGACGAGGGATGAATTGGCTACAGTGGCGGCAACTAGACTTGCGTCCTGTTCATTCTCGGCCCCCATGACTCGGACCTGGATGAATTTCGTGGCCCCTTCACCATCACGAACGACTAGTTTGGCGAGTCGGAGAGCGAATTGAGTGAGTTCTCTCTCGAACGTCGCAAACTCCTGGGAGTCGTTCAAGTGAGAGATCGTTGGGTTACCAGCAGCCCCATTAGCGAGAGCGAGGATGGTATCATTGGTGGACATATCACCATCGACAGAGATTCGATTAAAGGATTGATCGATGGCACGGTTGAGGGCGATTTGGAGAGAGTCGGGCCTGATGGCTGCATCGGTTGCGATGAGGCCTAAGAGGGTAGCATGAGGAGGTCCCATGGCAGGATGGATCATACCGGCACCTTTATCGATACCAGCGAATCGAACTTGGTGGCCACCCAGGTTGAAGGAGTGAGTCAATAGTTTGGGGAAAGTGTCGGTGGTCATGAAGGCCTCGGCTGCTGCTCTCCAAGCCTCGTACGAGTCCTGCAGTCGATCGATGCCGGCCCGAATACCACTTCGGATGGATTCCATCGGTAACAATTGGCCGATCACGCCGGTCGAAAGCACGAGACTAGCTGCCCGAGTGGTTTCGACGCCCAAGTGATGATCGAGTAACTTGCCCATCTCAGCCGCGTCGGCATTGCCTCGAGTACCGGTGACGGCATTGGCGCAACCACTGTTGACGACGACTGCCCTGATGCCCCGACCACCGGATTGGAGTAGCCTCTCGATCGAGTACTGTACCGGGGCTGCCTTGAAGACGTTCTTGGTAAAGCATCCAGCCGCTGCGGTCCGATCCGCCTGGGAGACGATGAGAGCTAGATCGAGAGGATAGACCCCAGAGTTCGGGTCTCCATTCAGGATCCTCTTCCGCTTCTTGATCCCACAATGTACACCGGATGCTAGAAAACCCTTGGGGAAGGATCGACAATTGGCCGGACTGGGACCGAAGCGACTGAGTTTGGTCAACTGTCGCGTGACCGGCTGCACTTGACTCATCCGGTAGAGCTCGGATCGGACCGATGATAATGAGAAACGAAATGCAGCTATAACTAGCCTCAATCGACGACACTACTTGTGAGCCAGAGAAACGATGGCAGTGGCATGTATGCAGACGGAGGAATGGCCTGGCCGTGAAGTGGCTAGCTAGCTAGTTAGATGGTGAGTGGATATTGATATCGACCATATCCAGCCAAGCTACCCACTTCCTCACCAACTCATCATCAGCAAGTCTTACATATTTACATATAATAAACATCATACACTCGTATCCCAACCCCAGGAGGCCCTAGTCCGCCTCAGGTCACCCATCCGAGGGCCGGGCGCGTGTGGGTAAAAAGCCCTGCAAGGTATCCTTGGATTTAGAGCATCCGCAATCCTTGTGGGTAACTTTTCGATAGGTAAGCCCTCGTTAGCCAAAAAAAATTGTAAGCGAGGCCCTCTACAGAGCCCACCCTCCAATCGCGCTCGGCAAAGTGTCTCGCCACCTACCTGATCAAGAGCCGGGTCGTCCAGCCGTGCACGATCCTCTGTTATGGCTCGAAGTAGATGAATATGCATACTCACCAAGCATATTCACTACAGAACCATATTTTTTCACAATGTTCTGGAACATTCTATTCTAAATCACTTTCTTACAAAAATCCGGAACCTTGGGAAGACAAGACAATCCACATTGGTATCAATCTAGATACGAACGGAATTAATAAAAAGATCAATTATAAACTTGTCTTCCCTAGTCCGTCATTACAGGTTATGAGCCTTTAGAGCGCACCAGATCTACATTGAACTACCTCGTGGCAACCTTGGTGGTGCCAGCCTCTGGAAACCTTCTGTGGTACCAGTTTTATGGATACCAGAAAAACCAAACGATCGGCATCAGTAGCAGGTCCCGTACGACAAACTGGTTGCAAACATCTGGAAACCATTTTTGACAAGTTTGACATCGGCATCACTAAGACGTATCCCACGGGAATTGAGCCCAACAAACCAACCCAGGACCCCCCAATATTGCCCCTCTCCTCCCACACCACGCAACCCAAGCGCAGTGGGGAAGACGCACCAGACATGGATCAGAAAATTCTGTCCTCGCCGAGTCTCATGACTATGCAGACCAGACTGGAGAACGCAATAGGACGGGTCCCAAAGTTAGCAGTAGACGGCTCAAACTTCCAGGCATGGCTTGTGATGCTGGAATATGCTCTATCAGTGGCAATAGGGAAGGTGAATGTGTTAACATCCAAAGACTACAAGTCCAGCGCAGAAGACACGGTGGTCAGGAATGGAATCCTCACAACTGTAGACGAGTCACTTCAGATTGTGGTTGCGCAAGCATCAAACAGCAAAGCCGCTTTCCACTATGTCTCGGACTGCTTCTCCATCGACAGCAGCTCAAATCATCTTGCCATAGTCCGGGACATGCTGGGCTTGCGTTTTGATATGCGCAACCCGCAAGCTGAAATTGACCATCACTTCCAAGAAATTGAAGGCCTGGGACAATCTCTCTTTTGCTCTGGTTTTGATCTCAGTGAGGAGTCCTTCATCGGCCTCATTTTTCATCTGTCGCTGCCGAACCTGGATAGCTACCCTTTTGTCAATGTATGCCATCAGATTGACTTGCTACCGCAATCCAGCGGGAAGGTCAGCAACCTGGATCTACTTTGCTTGTTAAAAATTGAATGGATGCACTACAAGCAGAATCGTTGCCTTCTAGGCAACAAGCCAAAGAAGCCGGTTGAAAAAGAGAAACAACCTGAGCCGGTTGGCAAAACCAGATACTGTTACGCTTGCCAACAACCAGGAAACTGGAAGGCCGACTGCCCAAAGCATCAATCAAATTTGGCAAAGGCAGCAGAAGGCATGTCTACAGCAAAGGGCATCAGGCCTATCACGGCAAACAATGTACAGCTTGGGGAAAAAGACCCAACCACGGTCACTGCCAACGCAGTAGAGCTTGGCTTGGACAGAATTGACAAGGGTGACCTGGGATGGTTGGCAAAGAGGGAAAAGGAAATCACAATTGGAGTTGACTCATGCGCCTTGCATTCCCTCACTAATTGGCTGGACATTCTGATTGACCCAATTGACCTTGCCCGCCCCATCCCCATCTCAGTGGCCACTAGCGGCACTGAGGCCCACATCACAAAATTAGGCCGGCTCAAACTGATCAATAACACTGCTTCAATCACCCTCACGGATGTGTATTACAGCCCCAAGGCAACCTGCACCCTCTTGTCGGCGGAGAGTTTGCAAAAGGGTGGTGGAAAATTGCAGGTAGATGGGAACAACTCCCTCTGTTTTGGCTTTGCAAATAACTTTGTACTGCGTAGTATCCCTGTGGGCGGCCGTTGGAAATTTCCCTGTCTGAAGAAATCTATGCCGACTCCTGCCCTAGTGGTCCCCCCAATACAGGACTTCCGGGTTGAGAACAATCCAAGCCACCCCACAGTGATCGCCTTGAACTGCCCCCAGACCAACGCACTAATGTGGCACCGCAGGCTGGGACACGTCGGTGTGAGGCGCATAGAAGAGATGTGCCGGACCGGGAGTTTCTTGGGATTGCCTGAGCGTTTAACAAACAAGGGGTTCACGTGCAAAGACTGCATCCTTGGGAAGAGTTTGAGGAGTTGGAAGCATTTTTTGAGTGAGGACAAAGTGGAACCAATGGATCTGTTTGTGTCGGACGTACTGGGCCGCTTCCTGGAAGGCTTCAACGGAGTGAAGTACATTGTTGTATTTTGGAATGTTAGGTTGAACTACTTGCAGGGGTTCCTATTGAAGAAGAAGAGCAATGTAAGTCTGTCCTTCCGGCAATACATTGAAATACATTGAAAGAATGGAGCGAGCGACTGGGAAGAAACTAAAGACATTCAGGACTGACGGCGGAGGGGAGTTCACCAGCAAACAATTAGGTGCCTGGCTGGCCGACAGAGGCAACCAGCACCAACATAGCATGCCATATGAACCAGAACAAAACGGGGCGGCGGAACGTCTCCATTGTACGGTTGGAGACATGGCACGCACCGCGCTGATTGCATCAGGGTTACCAGACAAATTCTGGGGATTTGCGTACCTCTGGGCTTACCATACGCATAACCACATGTCAAATTCACTGACGGGGGGCAAATTGCCCTATGAACTGATGTTTGAAAAAACCTCAAATCTAAGCATGATGAGAGTTTTTGGCAAGGTATGCTTTGCCAAAAAACCGGTACACCTGCGGAAGTCTAAAGTTGATGAGAGAGCTTGGAGATGCCACTTTGTTGGTTATGCTGACGGAGGGAAAGGATGGACTTTATGGAATCCAACCACGGACGTATTCTTTGAATCTTCCATAGCAGACTTCCCCTACTCCGGGCAGGAATTGTTTGATCCGGACAAGCCAGAAGCCGTCCATGTCACCACCTCTCTCACCCTCAACCGCATATTAAACGGCAACTCCACACCGGTCCCAAGACACAACATCAATGACCTGCTGAATGAGCACAATCAACACCCCGTCATTCTTAGGACAATAATCCCAATAGGGAGCACAATCGTGGTGTGGTGTTCTTTTATGGACGCAAGTCGGAATTGGCTGCACGCTGCGCGCTCAGCAGAGGCCGCGCGCTCAACCATGGGTGCGGCTTTGCTGCAGTAAGCCATGCTGCAGGCTCAGCATCTGGAGACGCGGGGTGGATTGGATTGGGTTGGACGGATCACGCGCAGATTGGATTGCACAGATGTACCTTGGATATCTGGAATGGCGCATTGGGTGGATGCAGACATGCACGGGGGGCTCCAAGTTGGGCGTGGCGCAAGGGCCGCGTCATGAGAAGGACAAACCGGGTGGATGTAATGGCAGGCGGGCAATATGGATGAAATATGGGGTATGGGATATGGGATGGGGATTATGGGATGGAAGGATAGGATTGGGGCTAGGGTTCTGTACTCAGGGGTTGTATTTCGTTATTCTTGCTTGCTTCTGGTTGTACTTAGGTTGGGGTTGAGGGGGAGGTTGCTTAAAACACACCCTCAAACCGGATAGAGGATCACATCAGATCATAGAGGATCACATTGGATCATAGAGGATGGGAAGGATTGAAGGAACAAGGAACAAGGAACTCATCTTATTCTCCTTTCTCTCTCTCTCCCTCTCTCTTTAACTCATTGCATCCAACCTCCTTACAGACGCTTCAACCATTCGCTCTCAAACTTGAGGACAACTAGGGGATTTCCACCCTCTTGGTTTCCACAGCGGAGGACCTCATGCGGCAGCAAGACAACCAGGCAAAATCCCTGCTGGAGGCCACACACCTCTACAAAGATTGAGGCGCCCCCCAAACATACAAGGCGGCACGGAAAAGGAAGGACTGGGTCATTTGGCAACCTGCTTTCCAGAAGGAACTCATCCAGGTGGAACGGTTTTAAGTCTGGCACTTTGAGTGTCTCCCCAAGGGAAAGCAACTGACGGACGCAAGGTGGCTCACAGCAGCCAAGAGAAACCAAGAAGGCACTGTGAAGGAAACAAAGGCTTTTTATATTGTCCAAGGTTTCACCCAAGTCTGGGGAGAGTACTACTAAAAAACTTTTGCGCCAACGGCAATGTTCACCTCTTTGCCAATGCTATTAACACTATTGGCAAAATTCAATTGGAGGGTCACATCTTTTGATGTGATGCCAGCCTACCTGCATGGGCCAATAAAACAGGACATCTGGGTTTGCCTGCCGGAGGGGATGATTATCCCCAAAGAAAACAAGGGTATGGTCCTCAAGTTAGACAAAGGTCTTTACAGGACTAAGTAGGGGGGATGGTGCTGGTGGAAGTTCTTTGCCAGAGTGCTACAGGAGGCAGGGTTTTCAGTCAGCTACTACAATGATTTGTTCTACTATCTGCGCAAACAAAAAAATTCCTGTCTTGTGTGGATACATGTTGAAAATGGCGTAGTGGCAACCTCAAGTGATGAAGTTCTGGAGTTCTTTTGGGGCGCCTTAACACAAAAGGTTGAAGTGAAATGGAAGGATGACCTTGATACAATTGTGGGAATCAAGGTGGATAAAATAGATGGCAGATACAAACTGTCCCAACCTTTCTTGAAAAACAAAATCATTGCCACCTTCACCAGGGAGTTTATGCGGGAGAAAACCACTCCACTTCCAAGAATCACAAACCTGACCTCCATCAAGGAGGGAAAGTACCTTGTGAACCCAAATTGCTACTTGGCAATACTAGGCTTCGTCAACTATCTGGTGGTGGCCACAAGACCGGACCTGGCTCACACAACGGGCTTTCTATCCCATTTTTCTAAATCTCCAACCTCCAGACACTGGGTGGCCATCCATCACCTACTGGGGTACATCAAGTACACTGGAACAAAGAAACTGCAATTCTCACCTGAAGAAACCGGGGACCCCCTGAAAGTTTGGGTAGATGCCAGCTGGGGCAGGGAGTTTGCCCAGGAAACCCAAAGGGTGGTTGTGACACTGTTTGAATGCCCAATCTTATGGGGGAGCAAACAACAAACTTTGGTTGCCACGTCGACTTGCCACGCAGAGTTCATGGCTCTCAGCTGGGCAATGCAGCAAGCAGTTTGGGTGAAAGAGCTACTGTAAAACATGAAAGGGGACAGAAATATGGTACCAAAAATTCATTTCAACAACCAGTCTACCGTCAAGATTGCCAAGGACAACTCAGAAAACAAGCGGACCCATCACTTGGAGCATGACACGTCTACGTAAGTGAGCAGCTGGGCAAGAAAAGAGTGTTGATCATGTGGGTGGACACAGCCTCCCAAGTAGGTGACTGCATGACCAAGGCATTGGGACCAATCCAACTTGCAAAGGCTACCTTCAAACTGAAGCTAGTCTAGTAAGTACAATCATAATAGGAGGTTCCATGCTGTTCTTTGCATTTTCTTCCCTTTCCTTCATTCTCTTTACAACAATTTCAGGCATTTTTGTGCAGGGGTGGGTGTTATGGCTCAAAGTAGATGAATATGTATACTCACCAAGTATATTCACTACAGAACCATATTTTTTGAAAATGCTCTGGAACATTCTATTCTAAATCACTTTCTTACAAAAATGAGGAACCTTGGGAAGACAAGACAATCCACATTTGTATCAATCTAGATACAAATGGAATCAATAAAAAGATCAACTATAAACTTGTCTTCCCTAGGTAAGATTCCAATTTCTATTTTATGGCTTGTATCTTATATATTAAAAACTGTTGATTGAAGATTCTTATAAGATAAGACAAAAAACATTGGTATGAATCTAGATAAAAATGGAATTAATAATAAGATCAATTATAAACTTGTCTTCCCTAGTCCGTCATTACAGATCAAAGCTCCACATCATCAACTCATCATCAACTCCAACATCCAACAATCTGCAGAAAACTTCCACCTTCTCCAACATCCAACACCATGATTATCCCAACCCTCCGCAAGTACTTCCCCATCCACATCCAAAAATCATTCAGCCATCAAAAATGGATTCTCAAAGTTGGGATCAAGCTCCACAAAGCCAATCTGTGATCAAAAAGAAGTCACCAACAAGCTAGAATTGAGTGCCAAAGGGTGGAAGGCCATCTAAACCTAATGAAAGATTTTTTTGACAAAAATTCAAGATTCACCAAATCAATGTTTGAAGGAAGATTTAGGATGAGAAATTCAATGTTTGAGCGCTTGATGAATGACTTGGGAGCCCATAGAAACTATTGGATTCAAAGAATAGTATGATTTTTCTCTTTCTTTTTTTTCTTCTTCTATTTTTATCTATTTTTTGGGTTTCTTTTGAATTGAAAAAATACTGATTTAAAATCCTTTTTTTCTTTTCTTTTTGAAATTTTCTTTTTCATGTAGGATTTCTGTGGCCAAGTTGGCCTTTCCACTCATCAAAAACTCACCAGTACAATTTGCCAACTAGCATATGGTCTCCCAGCTGATGCAACAGATGAATATCTTCAAATTGGAGAGAGTACAGCTCTTGAAACCCTGAAGATATTTGTGAATGATGTTGTAGATATCTATGAAAAAGAATAACTCTGTGCTCCAACAGATGATGAACTCAAGGTCATTATAAAAGAATATGAGGATTGTGGTTTTCCTGGCTGTTGTGGAAGTATTGATGGAATGCACTGGGCATGGAAAATTGTCCTCAAGCTTGGGCTGGTCAATATCAAGGAAAAGAAGGTGTTCCCACTATGGTTTTGGAAGTAGTAGCATCTCTCAAATTGTGCATCTGGCATTGCTTTTTTGGGTCTCCTGGAACTAATAATGATATCAATGTATTTCCCAAAATAGCCACATCTTTGATCACTTTCTGGATGGTATGCTTTATTTTTTATGTTTTTTATTTTTTAGAATTACTACATGTTTTCCTTTGGCAGTATTTTCTGACTTTAATTCAATTTTTTTTTTTTTCATTTATAGGTTCAGCTTCCAATGTAAATTTTGAGGTGAACCACAACCAATATTCCTATGGTTACTATTTAGGGGATTGAATATACCCCAATTGGCCAGTTTTTGTCAAGTCATATAAATCAACTCAAGATGATGCCACCAAACATTTCAAAACCCTCCAAGAAGGAGAAAGGAAGGAGATAGAACATGAATTTGGAGTTTTGCAGAGTAGGTTTGCTATTCTAACTCAACCAAGTAGATTATGGTTTAGGCAAGAAATAATCCAAGTTATGAAATTCTGTATAATTCTCCATAACATGATTGTAGAGGAGAGGTAACCATGTGATCCTTTTATAAATAACATTTCTAACATTTCCCATAATAATTCCCACATCATTATCAAACCAAATCTTGATGATCCTAATTTATTTCATTCATTTCAAAGCCTTAGTCAAAACTCTTACAACATTCATGATTCTACACTCCATTTTAAGCTTATGAATGATTTGAAAATTCACAATTGGATGAGAAGAGGGCTTTCAAATAAAACTTAGGATTATTCTTTGTTTAATTGTTTGGAAAAAAAATTTCAAGAAGTTTTTTTGTCTTATTCCCATCTCTCATATATTGAATCAATCTACTTTACAATATTTCATAAAATAAAAAACAATTTTTTTCCCAAGCGTTTAAGATTTTTTTGATGCATTATCAGAAGCAGAAAAAAAAAGGGAATATTTTCAAAATGGACCCTCTTCATGTTGCGCTCTCACTTTCTTTTTCAGCATCCTCAAAATTTCCCTGCTCTCATTGTCAGGGCAGCTTGATTCAGCCTGCAGAATAACCAACAACTGCCCCAGCAATACCTTCATGTCTGCCTTTTTTGCTTCCAATTCAAAAAACAATTGCTCTTCCAAGTCATTTTCTCTTGCTGTGATTTTGTTCTTTTGGTCACCAATGTTATCGCTGGCCATGAGGACCCCAAGCGTTGAAGGTTTGCTTCTGGCTTTGGAATTGATTTCTGAAGGCAATTGCTTCTGTTTTGAGGCCTTCAATCCGGCAGGTTGCATCAGGTGCTGGTTGGATAGCAATGGTGAGGATGGGACACCAATACTGGGTGTCCCAGGGCAGTTGCTGCTGTGAGAAGAGAATTTTCCAATCCATTTTGGGTGATTTTGAAGTATCTCCCACGCAAATTCAACCTTAAAGGATTGGCCCTTGGTTTGCTGGCAATGAAGTTCTTTGGTGTTTCACATCCAATCCATAGGACTGGAGCCACTTGGAAGTGAGTGCTCAATTGTTTGGTATATTGCTTAGAACTTGAGCGTTGCAGTGTTCAAGTTTGCCCATCTATTTCAAATTAAAAAAAGAAGGTAAAAATTAAAAATTGGATGCGGAATAGTATGAAAAAAAATTAAAAACCTGGTTTGTATACATTCCCAGTTGCAATAGGTGGTTTTGCTGTGTTGGTTGAAGTCCTCTTTGACTTGTTTGAAAAACTGCATCCCCAATTGATTGGTTGCAAATTTGGGGTCCTTGCTGATGTGGATCAATTATTGCGCCAGCTGTTCCTCTTCTTGAGTGGTCCAGTTTGGTGCCTGTTTCTTCTTGGAGCCTTCTTTTTTGTGAGAAGACGGTGATGGAGGAGAAAAAAATCTTTCAAAGTCAAGGGTGACTGGGGGGGGAAGTCATGGGATGATTATTCTTGCTTGAGGGAGGGATATGGGAGAGGGGATGGGGATGACAGCTGATTGAGTGAGTTATATGGGAGGGGGGAATGGGATGATTTCC
The DNA here is from genome assembly GCA_025617555.3 of Puccinia polysora. NCBI lineage: Eukaryota > Fungi > Basidiomycota > Pucciniomycetes > Pucciniales > Pucciniaceae > Puccinia > Puccinia polysora. The sequence goes on along the minus strand of CM062623.1, from coordinate 38,130,165 downwards.
AATTGCGGTAGGCATACGGGAGGGAGGGATGGGGATGGATATGGGATGAGGGACGGGGAGGGGGAGGGATATGTGAGGAGGAATGGGGATGGTAGATGGGGTGGAGGGTAGGACAATGGGGAGTGGATGTACAAAGGGGAAGAAAGAAAAAACAGGGATATCAAAATTTACATACTTTTTATCCCATGTAAATCCTACCAAAGGTTGCATAACTCCCACCAAAGGTCCTGCTCAGCAAGCTCCATAACTGTTTATAACTTTGTCAATTTGGGGTTGGATTTATGGAGCTTGCTTGGAAGCAAGGGTCTATTTTTGCCATGGCTGGGGACCCCACTTGGTATATTTACCTATTGAGTGGGGTTAAAAAGCACAATTGCAGATGCTCTTACATACATACACCCACAGGTCCACTATGGCATTGAGCCACCAGCTAGGGCAACAACCGTTTGACAGCACTCTCTTAGTGGCCAGAAGCTGTTGTAATAACTTTGGAATGTGAAAAAGTTGAGGCTGGTGTGGAAACAAGAGAGGTGATACCCCCAAAAGTTGTCCTCAGGTTCTGGAAGTTATTGGTCTAAGCGTCTGTAAGGGGATTGGATGCAATGAGTTTTAAGAATAGAGAGGGTGATGATGATATATGATATGATATAACCCGGAGTTGAGAGTGAGGTATTTTTGAGTCCTCCCTCTCAACCCTAACCTAGGTAAAACCACAAGCAACAAGATAGATGAAATATGACCCCAAGTACAGAACCCTAGCTCCATCCTAACCCTACCCCATACCACCCACCCCGTACAAAACCCTCCCCTTTGATATCACGTACGTCCGGTTTTTCCTTCTCATGGCACAGCCCTCCGCCGCGCCCTACTCGTAGCCCCCCGGGTTTTATCCGTCCGCGCGCATCCGCAGATCCTGCAATCCGTGAGTCAGCCGGTGCTTATGCCCCCGCAAGCCTTGGATCCCGCAATACGTGAGTCAGCCCAGGATTATGCCCACGCAAACCTCCCCAGCGCGTATAACCCCTGATTTCCCTGCCCTTGCCTTCTGGACTAGCCACCTGCAAGCTTGGTTGGGCCGGCTCCATCACTTGGTCCGCGTTCCCTGGGCGGGTTGCCGCCCGGCGCCCCCCAGAGTAGGCCCAACCCGCACCTGGTGCCAAGCCCCGCAATCCCTGCCGCTGAGCCCTCATCCGCTGCTGCTGAGCCTGAAGCAGGCACTGCTGAGACCGCGCGCACCCCAAATGCTGAGCTTGCAGCCCCCAACGCAGCTCCCAATCCAAGGTTATAAATACAACACCACATCCCCCCCAAGTTGAGTTCTGTCCCCAGAGGTCCTTCCATCACTACCTTGACCCTACCGCGCTACCAGACCACCCCAGCTACTAGCCCCTCCCCTCCTTCCAACTTCTGACAACACTATGATCCCCTGCAATTTCTGTGCCCGGAACGGGCAAGTGTGTTTGATTGTTCCTGGTCAACACTCCTGCAGCACTTGCCATCACGGCCACTGCCTCTGCTTGCTTAGCAAGGGAACGCCCCAGCCTCCCCCTCAATACGGCTCCCTTTCCCGCCCGCGCAAGAGGGCCTGTCCAGACCCGTTTGTGGTATCGGACAATGAAACCACCTTGGAGGACTTGTGGACTCCGCCTGGATCACCCCTTTGCCACCCCCCTTAAGCTCAATCCGCAACTCCTCTTTGCCGTTCCACCGCGCAGGACCTCCCTGGAAGGGGGATTTCCCCAACTTCGCGGCTTTCTGGGTCGCTATGCAATTCTGGGCAGACCGCGTCCGGGTTATGCAAGGCACAAGGGACCCACGTATCAATGAAATTCTTTGACATTGCGTGGCTCCTCCTACAGCTCCTACTCCGGTCCCTGCCCCGGACCCTTCCCCGGCTCCGCAAGGCACCCCTCCACCGCCCGCTTCACCCATTGTTGTCTTGTTGTTGCCTCCTGTTGGACCAAGCCCACCAGATGGTCCTCCGGAGGCCCCCTCCTCACCAGTCCAGCCTCCCCCCATCCCCCCCAAGATCCCAGAAACCCCCTTTGTTTTGGCACTCCCGGCGGACAGATTTGAGATCTTTGCCAAAAGGTCAACTGCAATGCTCCGCGACTTCCTAGAAACCCCCGGCTCTCAATCTTTGGAATCCCGGAACAAGCTTTTGGTGTCTTTCCGGGCCTTACTGGCGTTGTTGCGGGTGGACATGGAGGAAATGATGAGAATGGCTTAGGCGCATTTCCCCCCCCTCTCCCCCCTTCCCTCTTTCCGCGTTTATCATTTTACCGCCCTCCCCTGATTAGAGAAATAAACGTCTTCTGCGCGCGCGTCCTTTCCCAGCAGGTCGGCCTGTGGAAACATCCACCCGTCCCAAGTGAGTTTTTAACAAAGTTCCGCGTCTGCGCATCATAAGTGAGAATGAGAGTGAGATTGAGATCCGCGCCTGCATCCTGGTGAGAATGAGAGTGAGATTGAGATTGGCGCCCGTGTCCTGAGCCAACAAATTTCCCCGGAAGGTACCTGGACCGCCCCAGCCAAACTGCCACACAGTTCCCTGTACCCCTCCTGAAACAAACACAACCACCTTCCACCAGCGTGCGCACACAGTCATCCAAGAGAGGAAAAGAAGTTAAAGACAAACGCTCTGGGGTGTCTAGCTGTTCCGGCTGTGAACTGGCTAGGACACCCCCTCACCAAATCAGACCTGTCCCCTACGTTTCCCATGCATACTCCTCTTTATCAGTTGCTCCTACAACATAATGAGTGCAAAGACAGAGAAAAGAACCAAACCCAAAAAGGAAACCAAACCCAAAAAGAAAAAGTTTTTTTTTTTTTTTGCTTACACTGGGCCTCTGCTCCTCATCCCGCATTACCCAACCGCAGGGCTTGTCCTTGCGTTTATGGACCCAGCTTGCGCTGCGCCCCCATCCCTGCAACCAATCATAACCAAAACCAGTACCAACTTGCAAAGCAATGTATTCAAGAAATAAGAAAACAAACATTCTGGGGTGTCTAGTTGTTCCAGCTGTGAACCGGCTAGAGCACCCCCTCACCAAATCAACCTTTTACCCTACTTGCGTTGCCCCCAGCGGTTTGTAGCCTCTTGCTCTTTTGAGGCGGCGCATTGAGCACGGGCTCCTCCTCAGCCCAAGAGCCCAATTTGTCTACCAATCCTGAACCACCGGCACCGTCCCCTGCGTCTGTGCCATTGCTGGCCGTCTCCTCCAAGGAGGTGGAGCCACGTGCAAAGAAGCGCTTCACGTGCAAAGCCGCGGACTTCTGTTTGAGCGGCGCCTCGTCCAATTCCTCAAGCTGATAACTCCCGCCCTCAAACTTGGATGCCACGTGGAAGGGGCTGTTCCATTGGTAGGCAAAAAGCTTACCCCACTTGGACTCCAGACCCCAGTTGTACAGCAAGACCAAGTCCACCTTCCGCAACGGATCCCAGAGGCAATGGGAACAATGCATGTCCCAATAGCGGACCAACACCGTCATAGTCTTCCGCAAACTTCTGGCAGCCTTTGCCAGGGTCTTGTCCTGTCAGAGAAGCTGTTTGGTGCACGCCTCCACAAGCTCCACGGAGGTCTTCACCTTCCACCAGTCCACGCCCAAGAAGGTTTCCAGCTCAATGTCCACCAGAAGCACTGGAAACTGCCTGTAGAGAAGTTCATAAGGCAAGTAGCCCGTTGAGCGTTTGACAACATCCTGTCAGCAAAGAGGACCACCAAAAGGGCCTCCTTCCACCGCTTTCTGTCCTCACTGCATATCTTTACCAGGGCATCCTTGATAGGCCAATGACCGCGTTGTGGTAAACCAAACCTGTTGTATAGCAATCAGACTCATTTTGTCTTATTCATTATTATTATTATATAAAATTAAAGTCAAGAAAATACTAAATAAATTCCAAACCCCTCATTAACTATACTCTAAACTCAAACCAAACTGAAAAACCCAAATCAAGCACCAGATAAACCCCTTCAACCATATCAACACCTGTCACAAAAACAACCCAACACCTGGCACAGGCTGGATTATGTCACATGGATTAATGAAAAGTCTTAATTGAATACATAATCAAAAAGATTATGCTTAAAATAACCACACAACAAAACAACATACCCCATACCAGCAGGACTTAAACCATATCAGTACCAATGTTACACTACAACCAGTACTATGAAAACAAGTTACACTACTTTTCTAGAACCTTTAAACAGCAGATAAGCCCTCTGAAGTGTCCTCTCAAGCACTCTGATACTCAGTTTTCCACCATTCCAACCATACATCACACATACATGCACCAACAGAAGTAGGGGCTCATGCAGCCAAGTATATCTCAATTCTTGCCAAGCAGCAATAATTTCAGCCTCCTGGATGCCAAGACACTTGCTATCCTTTAGCTACCAGAGGTGATAGAGTAAATAATAAATATATTATTTAATAAATGCAGAAAAAATCCGTAGAATACTTGGATTAAGCTTATTTCAAGGTTAAATGGTTTGGTTATTGTTTATTTTTTTGAATCAAAATTGATTATAAAATATTTATAGAAGGGCCACAATTATTTTTACAGCTACTTAGTATCCTTTTCTCATTACAGCTACTTAGTATCCTTTTCTTACATGTGTGCCACACACCTACTACTGCTCATGTCAATCTCTTGTCTGCGTCAATTGGTGTCTATGTCACAGCCAGTAAATATCACAGTCATGTAACTAGCAGTGTTGTATACCCGGGTCAGCAGCTGTGGAAGGATTCCTCTTTCTTTCCTCATCCTTCCACTCACTATCTCTGCTGCCCCAGGTATGTTGACTTGATGCTTTTCTTTGTCTCATTTTATTATATGAAATATCATCCTTCCACTCACTATCTCTGCTTCCCCAGGTCACCTCATCAGGTTATGAGCCCAGAGCCGCACCATCTGTAAAGCTATCAGGATCTGTAAGCTTCTTGACAAAGCAACTAATCCAAATCATGACTGACTTGAAAAACACCAACACTCAAGTCGCCAATCCAGCAAGCTCTTCTCAAAATCTCTCCAGCGCGAGACTACCCATCTTAAAGAGCTCAGGTCCGGATTCAAATTATCTTGACTGGGAACTAGTGGTCTACGCATACTTTGATGCCTCTGGCCTTGACCATATCATTGACCACCCACAACCTGAACATCCCCCCGATGCTTGGATAACCAGAAATAAACTTGTCTGCTTGATCATCACCCAAACCATAGATGCCTCAAACATCCAATATATCAGGAAGTTTTGTCGGGATGCTTGGGGAATGTGGATTGCTCTACGCAAAGCTCATCAAGACTTGTCCACCGGAGGGAGAGTATACTGGATTCACAAGCTCCTCCTAGCAAGGATGGAGGGAGACAACATGCTGGACCACATCAACACAATGGCTCAATACTACAAACGGCTCAATTCTCTTGTCACTCCTGAGAAGCCCCTCACCCCGCACAACGTTCACTTGGCTGCCCTTCTAAGCTCCATACCACAAGACTGGCTTCATTGCGTTTCGGCACTGATGAACCAAGACGGAGTGAAGTCCAAGATTATTGTCTCTGCGCTCAAGAATGAGGCAATCCGTCGTCAATCTCAGCCAGATGTCCTAGTTGCTGCTTCAGAAGTCAAATCCAACCCTCACCCAGCCAAACGGCCAAACAAACAACAAAAAACCCGCCACTGTTTTCTGTGCAAGGCCAACGGTCATGATCTCAACAACTGTGAAAACACTTGGCGTATTCTTAATGAACATAAAGCAAACCAGAAATCGCGCTCCGATACGAAAGAACCTACTTCTTCTTCCCATAAACCACCCGCTGTGGAAACTTTAGAGGTTGATCCTCACAAAGTTGTCCCTAGTTACGGGATCAATGGTTCTAGCATCTGTAAGACCGAGAATGCTTCCTTTCCTTTACTCCGAGAGAGAGAGAGAGAATGAGATGTATGGATGATAGAATGATGGATGGATACTCCCTACAACCCGAAGTCGAGGGGAAGGGTATTTGAGCCCTCCCCCTCAACCCTAACCTAAGCACAAGCACAAAGACAGACTGACAACCATGAAGAAGGAAACCTAGACCCAGAACCCTAACCTATCCCTAAACCCATACCCATACCCTACCCCCGCCAGCTCGCCTGTCATTACGCGCATCCGGTTCGTCTTTTTCGTGGCGCGGCCCTCCGCCGCGCGATACCCAAGATCCACCGCGCTTGCGCGCATCCACCCGACGCGCCGTCGCGAATTTCCCGTCCCGTGGCCGGCCCGCGCTTGCGCGCGGCTGCCACGCATATAGCCCCGCTGTCGCCCCGCTTTTTCCTTCCCCGACTAGCCGCTCCGAGAACCCGGTCGGCCCAGCTCCATCCATGAGTTGGACATCCAAGCGGGTCGCGGCCCGCCTCCCTTAGTCAGGCCCGGCCCGCAGTCGCGTGCTCGATCCCGCCGCGCCTACTGCTGAGCCCGCAGCGGCTGCTGCTGAACCCGCAGCGGCTGCTGCTGAACCCGCAGCGGCTGCTGCTGAACCCGCAGCGGCTGCTGCTGAACCCGCAGCGGCTACTGCTGAGAACCGGCGCACCCCAACTGCTGAGCCTAACCTACCAGATGCTGAGCGCGCAGGCCGCGACGCAGTCCCCGACCCAAGGCTATATAATGACACCACATCCCCCCCCAACTTGAGTTCTGTCCCCAGAGGTCCCTTCCCATTGCCACCTCGACTACCCGCACCCCGCTCCTCCCTATCCACTCCTCTTTCCACACTCCACCACACTCCACCAACTCCCCTTCCACACTCATCGCCGTCATGCTCCCCTGCGAATTCTGCGCCCGGACCGGGCAGGCGTGCTCGATTGCTCCTGGTCGACGCGCCTGTGTCGCTTGCCGTCGCGGCCATCGCCGTTGCTCACTTAGCGATCGAATGCCCCGAGCTCCACCCAACTTCGGCTCCCGCCCCAGGCCGCGCAAAAGGGCTCGTCCGGACCCGTTCGTGGTTTCGGACGACGACACCATCTTGGAGGACTCGTGGACTCCGCCAGGCTCCCCGTCCCGTCGCCCTCCGCCGAGCGAGGATCGCGACTCGGCTTCCCCCTTTCGCCGCGCGGGACCGCCGCGGAAGGAGGATTTCACGTCCGTTGACGACTATTGGCGGGCCGTACGATTCTGGTCGGACCGCGTTCGGATGAGGGAAGGCGCGAGGGACCCGCGACTCGATGAGATTCTCCGACGTCGCGCTGCCGCAGCCCCGGTTCCCCCTCCGGCCCCTACACCAGCTCCTTCCGCCCCAGCTCCGCAAGGTACTCCACCGCCGCCCGCGTCACCAGTGGTCTCGGACGGGAGGCCTACTACCCCCGAGGTCCCTCCTCCGCCGTCCCCGATCGTTGTTCCGTCGTCGCCCCCAGATGGACCGAGCCCTCCGCGCAATGCCCCAGGGACCCCCTCATCACCTCCTCGTCCGCTCGGATCAAGCCCCGTCCCAGCACCGGCACCGCCTTCCTCCAACTCCCCCGAGATCCCGGAGATCCCGGTCGTGATGGCACTCCCGGCGGCTGGCTTCGAGGCTTTCGCGGAAAGGTCAACCGCGATGCTCCGCAACTTCCTGGCGACCCCCGGAGCCCAATCCTCCGAATCCCGGCGCGAGTTCTTGGCGTCTTACCGGGCCCTTCTGGCATCATCGAGGGCGGACATGGAGGAGATGATGCGAATGGCTTAGACGCCCTCACCCCCTTCCTTTTCTCCTTTCTCGTGTACTCTCTTGTCCCATTGTTGTACCGCGTCCGTTGGAGAAATATATTCTGCTGCGCGAGGAAACGAAAGGCCCAAGAACTCGCGTCCGGGTGAAGAGTGAGTGTGAGTGCCGAGATCCGCGTCCGCGTGAGAAGTGAGTGTGAGTGAGGTTGAGGTTGAGATCCGCGTCCGCGCGCTCCCTCTATGAGAGACCGTAAGTGACCAGTGAGACCGTAAGTAACCAGTTATCCCAACGAAAAAGAGGTACCTGGACCGCCCCAGACGGACTGCCACACAGTTCCCCGTACCCGTTCTACAAAACAAAACAAACACCGCGCCGACAGCGCGCGCTCACAACCGGGAGTATAAGGGAGAGGCAATGGGAACGAACATTCTGGGGTGTCTAGTCGTTCTGGCTGTGAACCGGCTAGAGCACCCCCTTACCAAGCTAAGCTTAAATCCGCGTCCATACCGTCCCCAACCGTCGCGCGCAACCAATGAAGAGAGAAACAGGAGAGAAATAGACAAAAAAAGAAAGGAAACAGCCCGAATCCAAATAAGAGAAACAAAATATCCTATATTTATTATTCCATTCATTCCATTTTTTTTTTTTTTTTTTTTTTTTTTTTTTTTTTTTTTTTTTTTTTTTTTTTTTTTTTTTTTTTTTTTTTTTTTTTTTTTTGCAGTTAGTTAGCTCTTCGTCCCGCTATCCGTGAGCGGGGCTCGTCCTCGCGTTTGCGGGCCCGACACCACGCCGCGCCTGCGTTCCTGCAATAAATGGCAGAAGATTGCGACGATCGCCGTTTGACTTTGGGCTACACCTACCGTCTAGGCAAGGGCGCCATCTCCTGGAAGTCTTGTAAGCAAACCACAGTCTCTCTGTCCAGCACGGAAGCGGAGTATAAAGCTCTGTCTGATTTGTGCAAAGAGGGTGTATGGCTCACCCACCTGCTGTCTGAACTTTGTCTCAAGCCACGTTGCTCCCTTCCGCTTCATTTCGACAACGAGGGCGCCAAAGCTCTAGCGCAAAATCCAGAGCATCATGCTTGCACAAAACACATCCATGCGCGCTACCACTTTGTTTGTGAGTGTTTGCAAGAGGGAAATATCACCCTTCAGCATGTCTCCACTAAGGAGATGCTCGCCGACATGCTCACCAAACCCCTGCCTCGTGTGTTACTGGAGAAACATTGCTCGGCCTTTGGCGTTGTCCCCTAATTTTTTTTCCCTTTTTTTTCTTTTTCTTTCTTTCTCTTTTCTTTTTTATCTTCTCTCTTTTCTCCATCTCCTATAGTAGGTTTGCAGCAAGGGGGGGTGTTACAGCTACTTAGTATCCTTTTCTTATTACAGCTACTTAGTATCCTTTTCTTACATGTGTGCCACACACCTACTACTGCTCATGTCAATCCCTTGTCCGCGTCAATTGGTGTCTATGTCACAGCCAGTACATATCACAGTCATGTAACTAGCAGTGTTTTATACCCGGGTCAGCAGCTGTGGAAGGATTCCTCTTTCTTTCCTCATCCTTCCACTCACTATCTCTGCTGCCCCAGGTACATTGACTTTATGCTTTTCTTTGTCTCATTTTATTATATGAAATATCATCCTTCCACTCACTATCTCTGCTGCCCCAGGTCACCTCATCAATTATATTGGGGATATTTAACACCTCTCTTCAGGGATTTCAGTATGAAAACACGTAGTCCTGGTTACTTTGGGTTCTTTAGTATAAAGATTATTATACCCAAAGATAATATGTATATAAAATACACAATGGAGTGGTAGGGCCTTGTAGCCAAGCTACCACCACAGAGAAAGGATAATAAGACTCACCAGTATATTATTAAATACTTTGGGTATCTTTTTGGGACGCGTACTTATGGTTTAAACCTGTATACTGGGGTTATAAGGTTGTTCAGCAGTTTTATTTGATAAAAAGAGGTTTGAAGACAGATATTACTGATCAGACATTGCCATAAATAACTTAATTATCTCTTATAAGTATTTGATTACCTTGTCACGGCGTCTGGATATGAATATTACTGGGTCTCTGCCCATCAACATCCTCAAAAGAGCTCTGTATTTATAGCTTTTGGAGTCCCAATATTGTCCTTCTGAGGGTTGTAGGTGCTCAAAGGGACGGACACTAAGGCTAGCAGGGTAACCAGGGGTAGCCTGTCATGTTTTCTTGGTGCTATAGCCCGGGTAGCATCTAATTCCTTAGGGTATGCTCAGAAGCTTCCAGATCACACCATTATTATCTCTTATCTCTTATCTTATCCTGACTCTCAAAGATTGAATGAAAAAATACAGTTATCTCTCAGCCTGATTTACACGTTTTGTCACCAGAATAATTTGTCTCATGCAACTGTACCCTCCTGTGCTTCAAAAGTGCAGAGAGAGGCTCAGAACCGCACTCAGGGGAGCCCTGAGAATCCCCTGAAGAAGTATTTGTCAATTTAAGGAGGTCTCTCTTGCCCTATCCAAGTGGTAGGCATGGCTTCTGCCCAGTGTGGGAAATATAGCATCTGCCTGACCAGTTACTTACCAGTACCCAGTTTTTAGTGAACCAGAAATCAAGTTAAAAGGAATCAAACACGAAATTATCATTGACCATTTGACCAAACCCCTGGTGTTTTTGAAGAAGGGTTCTTGAGAAAAGGCCTGTTATTCAGCACCTGTTTTTAAGAGGGAAAAACCCTTATTTTTGATTAGTAAATTCATAAAAGAGGAAGAGAAAAACAGAAGAACCAACCAAGCTTTTGTTTCCGCCCAGCTACCTGTGGGCAAGCCCACCTTTGGGTCCTCCTACTGGTTAAACACCTTTTAGTCAACCCTTAAATCCTTTAATTGGAATTGGAAAAATAGTCAGAAAAAGTCGAAAATTCTTGATTATTGATTTGTGGAAGCTTGCCATTAATCCAATCCAACCTGGAAGTCTTGCAATTCCTGAAAATCTTGATTAATAATTAATCTAGGTCTGATAAGAGACCTATTTTAAGTCTAAAAGAAACCAGCCACTAATTAAAAAAATTATTGTGCAGACTTATTATAGTTCAGAAGGGCAGGCAATTCAAAACCACCTTAGCTTACCTCTATCTATTCAAGACTAGTAGTAAACTAAATTCCCCTTCTAGTGACTGCCAGCAAGCTATTTTCTAAATAATTTCATTATCCCTTGGAGTCTCTACAGCGTTCAATCATCCCAGCGCCCTCCGGAGAGTACTCCGTGACCCGCCAAAACCTAGCTCCACAATTCTGGACCAGCATCATCAAACGACCCCGGAACTCCGCGCCTCCATCAACGGTGACCAGGCAAAGCAAACCATACCGCGCGAACCAATCTTCCTCTAGAAACTGAGCAACCTTCTCCGCCAACAACTTCACCAGAGGACAAGCCTTGACCCAACCCAATAGATTGTCCCGCGCGACCAGCAGGTATGCAAAATTTCCTGCCTTTATGTGGACCACGTTGAGTGAGACCCGCCCAAACAGCCCGTCCTCCCCCATAGGGTGACCCACCTCCCTGGGCAGCCTAGAGCTCTGCCATTTACACGCTTTGCACGACTTCACCCATTCACACACTGCGCGCATCACAACCCGCCACCAGAACCTCGCTTTCATCTGCCTCCGCGTTTCAATCTTGCCCCGGTGGCCAAGGTTGTTGTGAAGACACCTCAGAATCATTTCCTGGTCCTTCCTTGATGTCCCGACCACCAAAGGCACTGGGGTACTCCGCCGCCACAGCTGCCCTTCCCGCAAGTAAAATTTGGTTGTCTGCCGCTTCTCCCATTGAATTACGGCCCCTGACGTACCCTTGGGAAACCAAATATCCTGCAAAAAGGAGCACAAGGTCATGTAACGCCCGGACTGCTGCAGCGGAAGGATGACCTCCGCCTCCACCATACCTACGCAGATAACCAGAGACTCCACGTCCAGGGGTTCTGCCTCCTCAAATGGGTCCTCCCGCAGATACGGCAACAGCGCGTTGGGAATTGTGAACGCCCTCCCTGGAACATGAACAATGCCAAAAGTGAAGAGCTGAAGAAATGCCAACCACCTAGTCATAGGAGCGTTCAGCAGTGTTGGAGAATTGATCATCCACACCAGGGCCTCCGCATCAACCAACAGCTCAAAGTGGACCCCCCAAAGCAGGTGCTGAAGCCTCCGCATGATTTTGGTGACTCCGCATAATTCCAGCTTTGGCTGCAAATACCAACTCTCCATCACAGTGTAAGACTCCAAACGGTGCTAGGCCGTGGCAGTTCTGCGGAGGGGAAAGGTGCTGTTTAGGATGCCCTCCTGAGTGTTACAAAAATATTTAAATGTAACCAAGATCAAGGTCCAGAACCTGGTAAATGAGGAATCAAGGAGTAGAGGATAAGGATGATAATGGTTCGGTAGCATTGGAACAGCACTATCTGAGACAAGATTATGCAGGGAAAAACTTGAACAAAAGAAGTTAAAGTCCCCTTGGAGTTCAAAGAACAAAAGCTGTTGTATGTAAACAACGCCCACACGCTAATAACTCTGGTTGTCAGCAGAAGATTGGGGATGATCAACTCAAACCCAAGCAACCTCCAGGTTCTCAATGAACCTGCCCAACTCTCCGCAATCAAGCGCTTGAAGGGTACCAGATAGCTGTGGGTGGCTGTACAGGACAAAGAACAATGTTTAAGAAGCTCTAAAGCAAACAGTAACTGATTTGAAGCAAGGATAACCTCAACACTTCTCAAGGGACTCAAGAGTAGGCTGGCAGAATGCAACTCCAAAGAAGCTAAGGGGAGTTATAACACTCCAGGTCTGAAGCTTAATAAGACCTCTTCAATCAATAGTGATTGGCTCCAGAAAGGTGATCAGGGATCAGGACCAGTATGGTCAGAGAAAGGGATCAAGGAGTGGTATGACACACTCAAAAATTCCATGGACAGAATTTTTCTTCAACCAGCAAGGCTATTGGTTGGTGATAAGGATCAGGGATCATGGGTTGAGTATGGAGGCTCAAGGATCAAAGGTGTGCTGATTTCATTCTGGATCATTCCATGTTCTGATGATTTCCGATGATTTCCAATGATTTCCGATGATTTCCGATGATTTCCAATGATTTCCGATGATTTCCAATGATTTCCGATGATTTCCAATGATTTCCGATGATGATCAAAAAGGCAGGGGAGAGCCCCTCCTTATATGGGCAGGAGGCCCTGTTAGACTATATACAACGGATTCTACAAATAGAGCGGAAAAGGGAAGGCAGCCATGTGGTCACTCGCGTCCATCTGTGGATGGGCGCGCGTAACAATACCAGAGTCACCCACCCCTTGTCCAAAGGCGGAAGCGGGTGGGAGAGAGAAATGAACCAAACCGCCGCAGATGTCCGCGGGCAGTTGTTGGCACTCTTCCAAAGGCGGAAGCGGGTGGGAGAGTCCCAGGAAAGGTGAAGGATGAAGTCCATGAGAGCGTGGATGGGCGGATAGGAGATTGGTTTGAGAAAGTTGAGTAAATCCTGACGGCCTTGAGATCCACGACTGATAGATCAAGTGCAATGGGAGGTTTGACGGATCCAAGGATTTGCCAAATGCTTGGGGGTGCGGTCGGGATGGATTCAGTAAATCATGGATGAGCCCCGCGCGACGGTAGCAATGAGGAGATTGGGATGCGCGACAACAAATATGAAGACATGCAACAACAAAGATGAGGACAGGCTATGACAACGGCGGAGATGACAAGCAACACGGATAAAGGACGCGCGACGCGTGCGGATGAAAGGAGCGCGGCGCGCACGGGTAAAGGACGGTCCTGAGGATAAGTTGTTCAGCCGGACGGTACGTTTGCGCAACAGTTTATGGATTGAGGTCTTAAGGGGGCCAGGGTGTCCGGGATGGGGCACCACATCTCTCCCCAACTTACAGACTGTCCCTAGTCTTCTCCCAAGTTTGATGCCATAGAAAAAAGAAAGGAAAGAAAGATGATTCAAACCAAAGAATTGCCATTTTGATCCTGAGAGTGGTTGAGAAAAAAATTTGTTGATCCGACAAAAAATCCTAGAAGTGGCTGAGATAAAATGAAGGAGGCGTCCCAAGTGCTCACACGCGTGGCATGAAGTAGAGTTTTCACAAAACAACAAGGATCTTGCCCAGGTGGTGCACAAATTGGGAGGACTTACTTCCGGACCAAGTTGCCTCCACAAGAGTGAAATTTCTTGACCTGATCATTAGAGAACCTTCTGGCCATCTGAGTAACATCAAGCTCCTCCAAAAGATATGATCCACCTCTAACTTGATGGACTACTTGGTAAGGACCATTCCAGCGGTTAGAGAAAAGCTTTCCCCACTGAGTTTCCAAGGAACAATTATAAGCCAATACCAGGTCACCAGGGTTTAAAGGATCCCTGATTTGATTCCGGTGTTTTTCTTCCCAATCCTGAACTGATTTTGCTCTTGATTCCATCATCTTCTGATAAGCTTTGTTACAAATATCTTCACTCTGCTCCAGTTGCTTTGATCTGGCAACTAGTAGGTCAGTAGTTGAGGAAACTTGTTCCCAGGGGATGCCCAAGAAAGACTCCATCTCAAGATCAAGAGGAAGAACAGCCCTCTGACCAAAGATAATTTCATAAGGAGAATAACCAGTGGTTTGCTTGGTGGAAATTCAATCAGAGAAGAGGACCAAGGGGAGAAACTTTTGACAATTCTTGCCACTTTCACCAGCCAATTTGACAAGAGCAGCCTTCAAAGGAGCATGGCCTCTTTCCACCATGCCTTGTACTTCAGGATAATAGGGAGTAGTAACTCTATGTTGTCCAGGGAGCGATTGGATCATTTCAGAAAGTTTTCCACCAAATTCTGAGCCACCATCCATAGAATAAGATTGGGCCAAGCCATAACGCATTGTCCAAGTCTCATGAAGGAAAGCTGCTACTGATTCAGAGCTGAGGTTCTTAAGAAACTTTGCTTCAACCCATCCAGAAAAATCATCTCTAGCCACAATGAGGTACTTAGCTCCACCAGCATTAATGTGAACCACATCCATAGCAATCCTCCCAAAGACAGTGGATTCTCCAGTGGGGTAACAAATTTTGGCCGGATGCCTAAGATCACGTTTCTGGCACACTTCACAACTCCGACACCATTGAGCAACAGATTTCTCCAGGGATGGCCACCAGAATCGTTCAGATATTTGTCAATAAGTTTTGGTTTCCCCACAATGACCAAGGCCTTCATGGAGATTTTCCAGGATCAAATCTTGCTTGGAAGGGATAGTGACCACAACAAGTGCACAAGGAGTTGACCTTTTCATAAGCCTAGAACCTTGGACAAAGAAGTTGGAGGACTTCCTTTTAAGGGACCAAAATTCTTTGGCAGAGAGATCAGGGGGTCTTTGGAGAGTTGAAAGGTACTGCTCCAACTTAAGCCAAAAACCTTGCTGGAAACCAGAGTAATTTTTGGAGGAGAAGGCAAAGACAGGGCGGACCAAGGGTTGTTCCTCATCAAAATCCATTCCAACCTCTGATTCATTGTCTCCAATAGGTCGTTGAGATAAACCATCAGGCATGGTGAAAGATTTTCCAGGCCTGTGAACAATATCCCAAGAGAACAACTGGATGAAAGCCACCCAACGAGTCATGGGAGCATTTGGGAGGCTGGGGGCGTTGATCATTTCAATAATAGATCACGCATTGACTTGTAACTCGAAGTGTTGACCCCAAAGGACAGTCTGAAGCTTCTTCAACATTTGGGCCACACCGCAAAGTTCCAGTTTTGGCTGGGAGTACCTGTATTCCACATCTGAGAAAAGAAGAGATTCATAAAGAGCAGGACAATCCAAACCATTTTCATCTTCCTGGGTAAGAACAGCCCCAACAGATTGATAACTTGAGTCCACTGCCAACTTGATCTTGCCGGCTCCGTGTCCATAAGTGATCTTTTTCAAAACAATGTCTTTCCCAACAATTGTTTTGAGCAACTGAAATGATTGTTTGCAGTCTTGGGTCCAAATCCATTCAGCATCATTCCTGGTTAAGCGACGCAAGGGAATACAGATTTCGGATAATGAGGGAATGAAGATTCTGACATAAGTTACAACACCTAGGAAACCTCTAACTTCCATTGGATTTATTGGGGTAGGCCAGGAGATGATTTTGTTGACTTTAGAGGGTGCCATCCTTCTTCCGTCCTTGCAGACTATATGACCAACAATTTCCAAGGCAGGGACACAGGCAGCAAGTTTCGATCCAGAGACAGTAAGGCCAGATTCCTTGATTCAAAACAAAATTCTTTCCAAAACAGTAGCATACTCCCAGACAAATTGTCGGATTCCTGAGTGCCAAGGTAAGAGCTCATTATCATAGTCAGAAACTGGACCTTTAATTCCACCATCATTGATAAAGATACCCGCATGATCCGGGATTTTGTCCTGGAGGATCCACATCATCTGAGCCTGTAGACTGCAACCGAGTTGGTGGCACCTTGAGGCAATCGAGTCAACTGAAATCAACCAAGGGGAGTATTGAAAGTAGTGAGAGGAAGAGAAATAGGATGCAAGGATTGTTTGTCATAGCCACCCATAATGTCACCTAGACCATAGCAAGCTCTCCCAGAGAAGGATTCAACAAATTCTTCAGTGGCAGGCGGCATGCCAGAGTCTTTAATAGTAACTTTATTAAGAGGTTGGAGATCATGAACTACTCTAAGTTTACCATTACTCTTTAGAACACAGAAAACAGGACTGGAATAGCTAGAAGTCGATTGTTCATATAAACCGGTTCGGACTCTTTTGCAGACCAACTTGATGAATTCATCAACTTTAGCAGCAGGGATTGGGATCTTTTTCTTTTGCCAAGGGTCATGTTCGACTACCGGGATGATGTAAGGGAGACCATAGGATTCTTTCAAGAGACCTCTCTCTTTGTCACAGAATGCAATTGATTTTTCCCTTAGAGACAAGATATTTTTGATCAAATTTAACTCATCAGGAAGAAGCCATCCATCTGGACCAAAATTGACCACTTTCAGACATTCTTCAGTGACCCAACCAGAGGGAATAAATGGACCAGTGAGGGATTCGGATAGACCACAGTAAGGATTGTGGGATAGCGGAGGACGCATGAGAGGAGGGTTGAGGTTGAGAGGCATTGGTTGGTTGACTGGCTGGACCTTCTTTGCAACTGGTTTGTACTTGGTGGCAAAGGAGAGGAATCCCTGCTTCCTCCAAGCATTGACCAGTGAGACCTGACTACAAAAACTGAGGCCATGTTCCAACATCTTCCAAGTCCAATGTTCTGCTACGTCCTTGAAAAGTGCCTTCTCCATAAAAGAGGTTCCAAAAGATAACATATTGCTCACATGTGTGGCACAGGGTAGAGTTTCAAAAACGACAGTAGTAGAAGCCCCTAGCGGTGCACAATTGGGAGGACTTACTTCTACCCCAAATTGCCTCCACCTAAGATTAACCTCCTTCATACCAAAGCCACCAAGAAAAGAATTGAGATAAAGATCTAGTTTAGACTCATTGCAGAGATTCAAAACCGGAATAGAAGATGAGTGATCAGGCTGAAAAGAAAAAGGAAAGGAAGATAGAACATATCCAGACAGAGAAGAAATATTTTTGGATTTTTCAAATTTTTCATATGTTTGGGTTTTGATCTTATTTGGATGAGAAGAAAGTGATGAGGAAAAAGAAAGATGGGCCTCTGAGGTGGGAGTTGGTCCATGAGTTGAAGTCTGAGGCTGAGGAGAACTACAACTATCAGTAGGGCCAACTATTCTGCTAAAAAATGAGGATGAAAGGAATGAGAGTTTTCTTTCTGCTTTCCTTTCAGGAAAGATTTGGGAGGGTGACCAGGGAAGTCTCTTTCCCAACGACCAGAATCCAAAGAACAAAGGGGGACTTCAATCTTTCTGCCATCAGCATCAGGGAGGAGAACTCTCTCCCCAACTTGATCAGAAAACATCAGGGTAGCACCAAAGTCCATTAAGAAAGGCCTTCCCAAGATCATGGGACCATCCAGACGAGTAATCCAGGAGTGACAGGTGCCAACAATATTTTGACCAATTCGAACAGGAATATCCTCAGCAATACCAAACAGTTCACAGGACTGATTCCCAATTCCATAGACCGCAGAGTTGAAACTGACCCTTGGGCTAAGTTTAAGCTTGCAGGCCATGGAGTCCGAAATCAAGTTGAGCTGAGAACCCAAATCCACAAGGAGAGAAACCGTTTTAGTTGAATCACCAAGACAACATGGAAGAAAACCAAGAGGACAGGAATACAGGTTGGTATCTGAAGAGGGATCTGTTCCACCAGAATCCTCTATCAGAGTACCAGAGGAGACCTTTAATTTGTCCGGACCAATCTCCACACGTCAACGAGAAACCCATTTCTTCATCCCTTCTGCCACAGATGGAGAGATTGACAGGAGTTCAGCCACAGATAGATCGGGGATTTTAAGATCAGAAATTTTCTTTAATACTCCTTCCACAGCATTAGGGTAGTCCTTGGAGATTCCCCTCTCAAATCAAACTTTGGGCTGGGTGGAGGGAGGAAGATCAGGTGTAATAGGTGATGGAAGAGGATCTGAGAGTTGGGCAGGTTGAAGAGGGGGAGGATCAGTGTTTTCCTGGAAACTTTCCATAAGCGGTTCCCTTTCTACTTCCATGCCTTCCACATCAGAGGAAGGAGGCTCAGGTGAAGATCGGTGTTTAACGGGTTTTTGCAGAATGGAGGATGGAACAGGAGGAGACTTATGAGGTTTTGGTTCCTCATGGCGTTTCCTAGCTGGATCGGATTGATAGGTGCCAGGGAAGCTTGAAGAAGTGATAGCTGGAGGATACCAAGGTTGCAGAGTTCCACATGATGATCAAAAATCCACAGAGACCAAGGATGCCTTCTTAGGGGTTGGTGGTTGGTATGAGGCCACCAAATGACGGATCGGTTGAGACAAATCAAAAGGGATCAAAGCACCATTAGGAAGGAAAAAATTATTTCCCTTCTGCTCTACTAACTTCTCCTCCTTGTCCTTCTGGAGTTCAGGACATCTACCAGTACCATGGCCTTCCCTATGGCAGTAATAACAGACTATAGTAGACTTAGGAACAGAATTAGCAGGTTTTGGAGTGGCTAAAGAGGATATTTTCTGATCTATTTTATTCTCAAATGCCTGAAGTAATTTATTGATCTCATCTATAGTAGGTGTCTCCCGGTGAGTCTGAGGATTGGTTTTAGGTCTGCAATTGGCTTCCATCTTATTCATGATTTTGTTAGATGCTTGAAAAGAGGGGGCAAGGACTGGTTCAGTGATTTTAGGTTTTTCAAAGGTAAGAGCTGTTTGACCTTTCATCACTTTATCCAAAGTATTCCTAAGAACCATGAAAGCAGGGAGCTTGAATCAATTGTCTCTTGTTGTGATCATGGATCCAGATTTCACCAATTCATCCTTAATTCTTTCCTGCACTCCTGGAGAGAAAGACTGAAAAAATTGCACTCAAATTTTGTCCAACGTATCAATGTGATTGTTCCGGATAAGATAGGACTGGATAGGGTCCCAAGATTTTCTGAAAGTCTGATAGTCAGAGGCTGAGGAGATACCACCATTGGAGATCCATTGAGAAACCAGGGCATTCAAGTCTTGCAAAGTAAATCTGGCTACATCTATTTTTCCCCAATAGGCTGACATAGCCTCCTTCAGGAGCCGCCAGTTGTGAGTTTTGAATCCCTCAAACAATTAGATAACCTCCATAACTTTGTCAGAAGAGATAAAAAACCTTAACTGATAAGCCATATCATATTCACTGGCACCATCCACTTCCACAGCCATCTCATAGGAGTCCAGGAATTGTTTGACATTGGTCCCATTGAAGCCTAAATTTTTGTTCTAAGGTTTGATTTTGACCATCTTGGCCCGAACAGATAAAGAGGATCCAGCAGATTCCATGTTGAAGGGTTCCTAAGAGATCCAAACAAGCAGAATTCCAAGGTGGCTCACAAGTGTGGCAAGAGTAGAGTTTCACAAAAACAACAAGGATCTTGCCCAGGCGGTGCACAATTGGGAGGACTTACTTCTAGACCAAGCTGCCTCCACGGATCAGAAAAAAAAGGAAAAAAAGAAAAGAAAAAAAATCGGATTGGATTTCGGAGTTGATTCTTCAAGTTGGGACTGTAAATCCCAAGGTTGCTGGTTTGATCCCGGCCCGGGAGACCAAATGTAAGACTCCAAACGGTGCTAGGCCGTGGCAGTTCTGCGGAGGGTAAAGGTGCTGTTTAGGCTGCCCTCCTGAGTGTTACAAAAATATTTAAATGTAACCAAGATCAAGGTCCAGAACCTGGTAGATGAGGAATCAAGGAGTAGAGGATAAGGATGATAATAGTTCAGTAGCAATGGAACAGCACTATCTGAGACAAGATTATGCAGGGAAAAACTTGAACAAAAGAAGTTAAAGTCCCCTTGGAGTTCAAAGAACAAAAGCTGTTGTATGTAAACAATGCCCACACGCTAATAACTCTGGTTGTCAGCAGAAGATTGGGGATGATCAACTCAAACCCAAGCAACCTCCAGGTTCTCAATGAACCTGCCCAACTCTCCGCAATCAAGCGCTTGAAGGGTACCAGATAACTGTGGGTGGCTGTACAGGACAAAGCACAATGTTTAAGAAGCTCTAAAGCAAACAGTAACTGATTTGAAGCAAGGATAACCTCAACACTTCTCGAGGGACTCAAGAGTAGGCTGGCAGAATGCAACTCCAAAGAAGCTAAGGGGAGGTATAACACTCCAGGTCTTAAGCTTAATAAGACCTTTTCAATCAATTGTGATTGGCTCCAGAAAGGTGATCAGGAATCAGGACCAGTATGGTCAGAGAAAGGGATCAAGGAGTCGTATGAAACACTCAAAAATTCTAACAGACAGAATTTTTCTTCAACCAGCAAGGCTATTGGTTGGTGATAAGGATCAGGGATCAAGGGTTGATTATGGAGGCTCAAGGATCAAAGGTGTGCTGATTTCATTCTGGATCATTCCATGTTCTGATGATTTCCGATGATTTCCAATGATTTCCGATGATTTCCGATGATTTCCGATGATTTCCAATGATTCCCAATTATTTCTGATTATTTCCGATGATTTCCAATGATTTCCGATGATGATAAAAAAGGCAGGGGAGAGCCCCTCCTTATATGGGCAGGAGGCCCTGTTAGACTATATACAACGGATTCTACAAATAGAGCGGAAAAGGGAAGGCAGCCATGTGGTCACTGGCGTCCGTCTGTGGATGGGCGCGCGTAACAATACCAGAGTCACCCACCCCTTGTCCAAAGGCGGAAGCGGGTGGGAGAGAGAAATGAACCAAACCGCCGCGGATGTCCGCGGGCGGTCGTTGGCACTCTTCCAAAGGCGGAAGAGGGTGGGAGAGTCCCAGGAAAGGTGACGGATGAAGTCCATGAGAGCGCGGATGGGCGGATAGGAGATTGGTTTGAGAAAGTTGAGTAAATCCTGACGGCCTTGAGATCCACGACTGATAGATCAAGTGCGATGGGAGGTTTGACGGATCCAAGGATTTGCCAAATGCTTGGGGGTGCGGTTGGGATGGATTCAGTAAATCATGGATGAGCCCCGCGCAACGGTAGCAATGAGGAGATTGGGACGCGCGACGACAAAGATGAAGACACGCAACAACAAAGATGAGGACGGGCTATGACAACGGCGGAGATGACAAGCAACACGGATAAAGGACGCGCGACGCGGATAATGGAAGCGCAGCGCGCGCGCGGGGTAAAGGACGGTCCTGAGGATAAGTTGTTCAGCCGGTGTGGTGTCATTATATAGCCTCGGGTCGGGGACTGCGTCGCGGCCTGCGCGCTCAGCATCCGGTAGGTTAGGCTCAGCAGTGGGGGTGCGCCGGTCCTCAGCAGTAGCCGCTGCGGGCTCAGCAGTAGCCGCTGCGGGTTCAGCAGTAGCCGCTGCGGGCTCAGCAGTGGGCGCGGCGGGAACGGGCATGCAACTGCGGGCCGGGCCTGACTAAGGGAGGCGGGCCGCGACCCGCTTGGGTGTCCGACTCATGGATGGAGCTGGGCCGACCAGGTTCTCGGAAAGGCTAGTCGGGGGAGGAAAAAGCGGGGCGACAGCGGGGCTATATGCGTGGGCGGCCGCGCGCAAGCGCGGGCCGGCCACGGGACAGGAAAATCCACGACGGCGCGTCGGGTGGATGCGCGCAAGCGCGGTGAACCTTGGGTATCGCGCAGCGGAGGGCCGCGCCACGAAAAGACAAACCGGATGCGCGTAATGACAGGAAAGCTGGCGGGGATAGGGTATGGGTTTAGGGATGGGTCAGGGTTCTGGGTCTAGGGTTCCTTCTTCATGGTTGTCAGTCTGTCTTTGTGCTTGTGCTTAGGTTAGGGTTGAGGGGGAGGGCTCAAATACCCTTCCCCTCGACTCCGGGTTGTAGGGGGGATCTCATCATCCATCGACTACCTCTCTCTCACTCTCTCTCTCACTCACTCTCTCTCTCTCTCTCAGAGTAAAGAAAAGGAGGCATTCTTGGTCTTACAGACGCTAGGACCATCGATCCCATAACTAGGGACAACTTCGTGAGGGATAACCTCTAAAGTTTCCACACCGGATGGTACGTTTGCGCAACAGTTTATGGATTGAGGTCTTAAGGCGGCCAGGGTGTCCAGGATGGGGCACCACAACGGTAAACGTCATGGACTTGCAGAGGACTGGCCTGTCCTTACCATCCTCTTCCTGTGTCAGGACGCTGCCCGCGCCAAACTTGCTAGAGTTGATGGCCAGGCGGATCCCTCCCGCGTTGTAGTCAAGGTCCCTGAGGACAATGTTGCGGCCCACAGTCTCCTTGAGCTTTGCAAAGGCAGTGTCACACCTTGCCGTCATTCCCATGCCGCTCCCTTCTGTTTCAGCGCCCGCAGCAGACTTGCAACTTCCACAAACCGCTCAATGAACATGCAGAAGTAATTGCAACATTCAAGGAATTGGAGGATATGCAAAGGTGTCCGCGGGGTTGGCCATTCAAGGAATTTGTTCCGTTTCTTTGCCGCCATTCTCCTGCCGTCAAAAGCCACCACATGTCCTAGCACTTCAAGCACCGGAACACAAACTGCCAACTTACTCCCCAACATTGTAAGCCCTTCCTCCTCAATTTGGAACAAGACCTGCTCCAACGTCTGCGCGTACTCCCAGATGAAGCGGTGGATCCTTGGGGCTTCCTCTAACACCGCGCCCCCGTAATCCGTCTTTGGTCCCTTGATGCCCGCATTGTTGATGAAAATCAGAACCCTGTCCGGAATTTCTTCCTGCAGAATCCACGTCATCTGGGCCTGATAAACTGCCACTGAGTTTGTTGCGCCCTGCAGCAACCGCGTTAGCTGCATCCTCCCCAATCCTGTCTCAAATGCGGTCAACGGCTGCAAGTGGGGATGGAGCTTGCGCTGATCATACCCCCCCATTACATTGACCAATCCATAATACGCGCGCCCTGCCATCAATTCCAGGAACTTGTCCACATGCGGCAGAAATCCCCCATCCCGGATGGTGAATGAGTTAAGCCACTGCAGGTCATGAACAATCCTAAGCAACTTTCCAACCTGTTTAACAACCACAAAGATTGGGCTAGAGTAGCTTGATTTGGATTGCTTGTACAACCCTGTCCTCACGGGCTCCTGGACCAGTTCAAAAAAGGGTTCCCGCACATTCCAAGGTATTGGAATTGGCTTGATCTGCCAGGGCTTGTGCAGCACCGTGGGGATCACATAGGGATTGCCAACCTTGTTCCTCAGCAATCCGTGCTTGTCAGGCCCAAAGGCAAGGGCTTTTTTGCGGAGCACCAACACCAATGCCAGAAATTCCTTCTGCTCTGCACTCAACCACTCTGTTGGTCCAAAATTAAGCGCCTCAATCCGCTCATCCGTGATCCACGCCAACCTTGTTGCCCACCTGGACTTCTTTAACGGACTTACCCAGGGGTCCCAAGACCAGGAGATTGGCCTTAGAGGCCTGTTCAGTCCCTGCGGCATCAGCTTGTTCCGGGGCCAAACCTTTTCTGCCACGGGCTTGTACCTTCCCGTGTTGCACCTGACCATCCTTACGCTTCCACTGTCTTCCTCGTGATTCCTGGAAATAATCAACCCGCGGCTCTTGCCTTTGCTCACAAGCGTGGCACTATGGTAGGGTTTTTGAAACACAGTACCTTCCAATGACACATACTGAGGAAGGGGACTTACTTCTGCTGACCACGCCCTCCGCCTGCTTCCTTCCCCCTCCTGCTCCTTCCTAGTTGACCGCCCGCAAAAAAACAGAGCCTTTCCCGCGCAGTACCCGTGGCCAACTAGGCAAAATCCTCCATGGGGAAATCCTCACAGTCGTCCCCCCGTTGGATTCTGCGTCTTCCCCGGCTGCCGCTGGCCGCACCCATTTCCCCTTCCTGTGGTTGCAGATTGTTGTCTCAAACCTTGCCCCGGCACGTCTTCCACTGTCAGCGCCTCCGTCCATTCCTCCGTATTAAACACCATCTGGGCCCGGAACCCAAAAATAAACGGTTGACCCAAAGGTACGTTTCTGCACTCAACCAAGAGAAACAACAGCAGCTTCTGGACCTTTGCAACCTCCACCTCCTCTTCCTCCACCACCCCATCCACCCAAAATTCCCCTCCATTGAGCGACCGTAATCCCATAGCGCACTTCCTTCAAACCAGCCCCAACTCATCCACCAATTTTGAAGGGAGGAGATTGACCATTGACCCACTGTCCACCATTGCCCACACCTTCCTACCCGCAATCTTCTTTGGGACATAGGCAAGCGGCACTGACACAGCTTTGGATTGGCACAACTTGGGTTCCCCTTCCTCCCCCACCGTGTTCACACGCTGCACCATTGCCAGAACCCTGCGGCCGCTGTGCTCCCTCAGCGCCTGAACCATTTCCTCAACAACCACCAGGGAGACCGCGGCCAGCTCACGTAGCGTGAGGGGTATCAGTGCCTTTCTCCCCATCACCTGTCGCACAATTTCCGCAGCCTTCCTCCTTCCTCCGGAACTGGTCAACGGCGCATCGCCTACCGGCCCTGGAGTACCAGTTTTTGGGGCCTGGGTCAATGGCTGCTCTCTGACATCCACATCCATCTTCTCCAACAAAATACGCTCATTTGCCGCCAATGCCCTAAACTCCACCTCCACATCCAAAGCTTGCCACGTATGCGGCCCGGTGACAATCCCAAGTGACACCCAAGCAGCCCCTGCGGGCCGGGCTCTTGCCCTAACCTGCTCCACCGGGGGTGGCTGACCGGCCCCAAGATCCACCGGCTTACCCGTTGGGAATATGCATGTCTTACTGGACTTGTGGACCAACCCCTTGTCCATGTCCTTGGTCAGTTCTGCGCAACCAGACTTCCAGTGACCTTTATTGCTGCAATTGGTGCACATGCAAACAGAAAACCCGCTCAATGGTCCGCTGCTGGGCTGAAAGCCCCCCCCATATGAGGCGGCACTCTGCGCAGAGGAGGAGGAGGCGGAGTTGTTGGCGGGGACGTTATCCAATTCAGAAGTATCCATAGGTCCTGTAACATATCCGGTACCTTGTTCACTGGTACTTGTCCATTGACTGCGCAGGGGGCTGCCGGCCGCTCCGTTGCTAATGAGCCCACGGGCAGTACCTGCGTCGGAGCCGGAGTGGTAGAGGCTGTCAGTTGCCTTGAAACCCTTGGGAACAACCTGGCCATATCCTCAATCAGTTCTTCCAAATCAATCTTGCTCTCTACCCGCCTGGTTGATCACGCTTAGGTTTGGAAGAAGCGTGACACTCCAATCCACTAACCGCAATACCAACCAGTGTTTGAATAGATACCGCTGGACCTGCGCACAAAGTTGCCGCGCAAGCCCTCCTAGAAACACCCGCTTCATTGCCCCTGTTTGACCCCCTAAAACCTGTTTCTTCTCTAGGTAGCTGTAGATGCAGTCAAACGTAGATTTGTATTTGGACAAATCACTCTGTGTCCGCACCCCACCTTGCAAAATCACCTCCACCGCCACCCGCTCAAAGTCCGTCTCCCAGAAGCGGGGCTCACGCTTCCCCCCACCTTGCCATCATCTTGTTCCAGAGACTTTCCCAGTCTCAAGCCTCTTAGCCAGACATATCCTCCACATCCTGGAGTTTATTCTTGTCCATGATAAAGAGAACAACCGTACAGACCTTATCCTTGCCCGTTGCATGTTTGGAGTCCGCAATATCCTTGAACCTTGCCAGAAAGCACCCAATATCCGCGGTGTCAAACCAGAGATGAGGGAAGTTCTGCGGCCTAAGCCATACCCGTTGCGGAACCTCAGCCGCCTCCAAAGGCTCCAACCAAGGAGGAGAAAAAACCGCTGGACCAAGTAGTTGGCAGTGGTGGAGGTGTTGGCCTTCCAGCTCCCAACCGGAGAGGGAACAAAGGTGGGACATTTGATCCTGGAGTAGTTGTTGGCAACATCCCACCTGCTAGCTTCAAGAAACCTAGAAAAAAACATTTTTCCCGGCCAGACCCCCAGATGTGGAAACAAGAGAGGTGATATCCCCCAAAGTTGTCCTCAGGTTCTGGAAGTTATTGTCTAAGCCCCTGTAAGGGTATTGGATGCAATGAGTTTTAAGAATAGAGAGGGTGATGATGATATATGATATGATCCAACCTGGAGTTGAGATTGAGGTATTTTTGAGTCCTCCCTCTCAACCCTAACCTAGGTACAACCACAAGCAACAAGATAGATGAAATATGACCCCAAGTACAGAACCCTAGCTCCATCCTAACCCTACCCCGTACCACCCACCCCATCCAAAACCCTCCCCTTTGATATCACATATGTCCGGTTTTTCCTTTTCATGGTGCAGCCCTCCGCTGCGCCCTACTCGGAGCCCCCCGGGTTTTATCCGTCCGCGCGCGTCCAGGGATCCCGCAATCCGTGAGTCAGCCCATGCTTATGTCTGCGCAAGCCTTGGATCCCGCGATCCCTGAGTTGGCCGGCGCTTATGCCTGCGCAAACCTCCCCAGCACATATAACCCCTGATTGCCCCGCCCTTGCCTTCTGGACTAGCCACCCGCAAGCTTGGTTGGGCGGGCTCCATCACTTGGTCTGCGTTCTCTGCGCCTGTTGCAGCCCTGCGCCCCCCAGAGTAGGCCCAACCCGCACCTGGTGCCAAGCTTTGCAATCCCTGCCTCTGATCCCTCATCCGCTGCTGCTGAGCCCGCAGCAGGCACTGCTGAGACCGCGCGCACCCCAAATGCTGAGCCCAACCTACCCAACTGCTGAGCGCGCAGCCCGCAACGCAGCTCCCAATCCAAGGTTATAAATACGCCACCACAATGGTTGAGAGCCCTCTGACATTTTGAAGCCAATTCCACTCTTGGTGAGGGTGAGACAGCATCAATTTGCTATCATAGCCAAATTGAAAGCTCATCAACTTGCTGGTCACATGGTCAACAAAGGGTTGAATTTTTGTCAAGGATGAGATGATTCAACCTTTTTTTGGGGGTTTTCCATTGTGGGCATATTTTGTTCAGTAGATCAAATAAATCATTTGTATTTAATTTAGTTTTATATGATTTTATCATAATCTGCAATAAATAATATTACACATTTTTTTTTAAGATGGGGAGAAAGTTACAGTGACTTTTTAACAAAAAAATTGAGAGAAATTTTAAAAGATTTTTTTTTGAAAAAAAAATAATTGTTCATTCAAATTTGAAGAATAGAGGGAGGAAGGGAGCAGATGATTACAACAACATGCTCTTTCAGTCCTCACTTTTAAGGGGAGGGGGGAGTAGGATGAATTGCATACATAGATACATACTTTTTTGGACTTGTGAGTGACCCTTGGTTGTTGACATTGCTTTTGTTTCTTTCGAAACCAAGAAAAAGAAGAAGAAAAATATATCTAGAAATGGGTGTTGTTGTTTTTGTGATGGGAGATTGATTTGCAGTGAGAGGGAGGTCAAGAGTTGGGTCATTGTTCTCAATGAGGAAACTGTCACATCCAAGTGTGGGATTGAATGATGCAACTCTCCCCATCTATTGTTACAAAACAAATCAAGTAATCCATACCATTGATGATTTTCAAGGTGAATTTTTTCTCTGCTGGTCATGGCCCTAGCCACCAGCTTGATGTAGAAAGGAGTTATTTGAGATGAAAGGTTGGAGAACAAAGCAAGATTAGATTTGAGCCTTCTCACTCACCGCTGCACCACACTCAATTTGTTAATGATCCATCATATCCTCCTTCCTTGTGCCTTCATGGGGTAAGCTTGACAAGCCAACCAAATGCTTCAACTTGCCACCCAGGAGGATGGATGAGCTCAAAAAATTCTTTTGGAGTGGAGAGAGGATGATGGGTTTTAGGATGGGAGGAGTGAGGGAAGTATTTTTGTAATTAATGGTTTTGGGTTTGACTGGAGAAGGAAGGATTAGAGGTTCAAAGAAGTGGAAGCAGGGGGTCAGGTCAGTAATTTGGTGCTCAGGGGGGGGGGGGACTGACTGAGGACTCACAAGGACAGCAGTTTCAAGGATAAAATGATCCAACTGAGGTCTCCAATGGAAGTTTGAGAAGGAAGGTAGAGTGAAGTTAGGGAGAGTGGAGGAGAGATTGGGGAGAAACAATAAAGGGAAACAGTAAGAGTCAAGCAAGGTGTGGTGAGAAGGATTGGATAGTGAGAGTGAGAGCAGCTTACAATGATTGATTGATGACCATTGTTGAGTCAATCAATAATTGACTGGTAAACAGAACCTAGCCTAGTGGGCTGGTCCTCAGGAACCATGATGTCACATAGATCTTCCCAGTATGCCCCACTGGTGATTTGAGTTCCTGAGCAAGACAACATTGCGACAACCCAAACCGCAAGTCACATACAGGCGCGCCCCACTGGTAAGTTTACTGCAGGGGCAAATTGAAATTGCCACAAACCTGACCACCAGTCACCAACCAGCCAACTGACAAATTGACTCATGGGTTGGTCAACCATCAGTTTTCTGTTGATTGACTGATGCCCAACCCAGTTTTCAAAATGCCAGGCGGTTGACACGCGGGCTGTTGATTGAACCCTTGTTTTTGGCTCTGTGGTCCTCAACCATCCACAGTGAACCCATGGTGTACTTAAGTGGGGCCAGGTTGTGCAGCAGAAGGCCAGTGGGAACTTGGAAAAACTAAACTTTACATGTCACACATTCATCTCACCAATTCCATCAAATTTCCTATTACTATCAGAATTTCCCTAAACTGCGTGGTCATATTCTATTTTGAGCAATGATTTTTTTTCAAATTCTATTTGACTTCAATTACAACACTAAGATCTTGAGTTCATGATGAGCATACAAATCAGAGTTTTTACAGGAACATAAACTGGGAGTTGTGAATAAGGATAAAAAACATCTGATTAAAATCTAAAAACTTCAAAAAATTCATGATTGGGAGCAAAAGAAGAGAAAGAAAACTTGAAAGCTATGCTTGAAAGCTATGCTTGATAGATGGAAATACCATCTTCCCACCATAAATAACCTTGAAAAAAAAAATGATTATAGTGATGACCAGATTGTTGAGTGTTCAGAAATCTTGATTTGGAGATGAATTATGAATGATAGAACCCCACCCAAGGGACCATTAAGAACAATTCCTAACAGAATAGTTTTGATTTAGATGAGGTTCAAAGTCTTCATCAAAAGGCCTTCATATGGTAATTCTAATATCTTCCTAGTTGTTCTAGCAAGGACAATACCAAGATATCAACCTGAAATAAGAGAAAGATCATAAATGCAGTCAGTGGAGTTTTGAATAAAAGTAATCAGAAAGATTGAAAGAAGAAGTGATGGAGTTGTGGAGTTATGAAGGCAATCATCAGTGGGTAAGTGAGATAAGAAACAGATCAGTTTTTCCCCCAGAAAAGGATGAAAAAAATGAAAGAAAGGGATCAAGCTATCAAGAATTTAGGTTATCTGCTTTCCTGTTCAAATTGAGGTTAGAGATGAAAGGTAAGGCTCTTTTGAATCTTCCCAAGTCAACTAAGAATTTTGAAAGTAATCAAAAGAATTCAAAGTTTTATACAATGTAAAATTAGATAAAAAGGTTTATTTTGATCTTTAATCTTTCTAGTTTATCTTGAAAAAGATTTCTTTGTTTTTTGATAGTGCCAGCAAGAGATGAGGGAGTGGTCAAAAGTTTCAACGTGATCCCAAAATGGGAATTAGTTTGAATGTTTGATTTGATGGTGATAATGATTGAGTGGTGGATTCCCAGGATGTATTCAATAGATTAATGAGGCTGGTATTTTATAAATCAGGCCTAGGGTTTCATAGATAAATTTAAGGGTTATGTTAAATTCACAGCTCCAACCATGTGGTATTCATGTAGGGCCCTACACTGCTCAAATGAGCCTTGGGGGCCCAAAGGCTACTACAAAGGGCCGTTTCAAACACGCGCAACCCCCAGGGGGTTGTGTAGGAGACGTGTAACCCCCCAACACGGCTCAAATGAGCCGTGTACCCCTGTAAACAGCTCAAATTGGCTGTTTTTGGGAGTGCACAACCCCCGGAAGCCGTGCCAGAATTTTGGGCACCCCCTTGACCACACTTGGGTTCTGTCAACCCAAATTTGGGATTAATACATACTTTGTGGGACTTTTGTTCCACAACTAGTGATCCCAAAGAGACATTAAAGTGAAACCCAAGTGAAATTAAAGTGAATAATAATAAATCATATAATAATCTGCAAACAATTCTTTCTCAACTTGAAAGCAAGCAAACTTTGTTTGATCAATTGAAAGTTGGATTGAATACTGAAGTATACCATTGCATTTTTTTTCATGGGAACAGTGGCAAGCCCTCCTTCTTCTGACATGGCTGCATGGAAGGTCTACATTGATAGTGCCATCAACAAAGCCTTGGAAAAATAAAAAAAGGATTCAGGTAATGAAATATTGGAAGCCCCAGTTGCATCCTCATCAAGGGTGAAAATTGAGGAACAAAATGATTCACAAATGGACATGACCGCTGGTGGTTATTAACATTTTATGTTACTGGTCTTTGCTGTATTTAATTTGATTGAAACTGATGGGTTCATGTAACTATGAAACTATGACTTAACCAATGAATGTTTACTAGATCCACTTGACCCACTTCCCTTGAGAGCTTTTCCTACTAGGGAAGAGGCACAAAACTATTGTCAAACATGGGCAATGAAGCATGGTTATTCTTTAACAGTTTTCAACTCAAAGCGTGACCAATATTTGGATTTAGCCTGTGATAGACATGGTTCCTATTCAGGAAGTCTTCTTACCAAACGGTCTAGACAAACTCACACAAGGAAGGTTGGGTGCAAGTTTTTAATAAATGCAATTTGCACAAAGGAAGACCCCTTGTGGCACCTCTCCTACAAAGAAACCCAACATAACCATCAACCATCTGAACATCCCTCTGTGCATCCTCAACTGAGGAGAATATTGGGGGTGGCCTTAAACAATCTAGTAGAAGGCATGAATGATGGGCTCAATACGTTACAAATGAAGAGAAAATTGAGCAAGATTGATGGGCGGGATTATTTTGATGACCAAACAATCTATAACACTAAGCCAAAGGTCACACTTGCAGAACTAAAGGGAAAAAGTGTTATGGAGGTACTATATGAACAGCTTGCAGAAAAAAGTTGGATTAACCGGTCAAAGTTCAGTGGAGAGGGTCACTTGGAGGCCCTGTACTTAGCACATCCTGAGAAAGTAAAGCTTTCAAAACAATTCCATCATATTGCTATGTTGGATTGTACTTATAAGACAAATAATTACAAAAACCCGCTATTGCATGTTGTAGGAATGACATCCAATTGCAAAACTTTCACAAAAGCTCTTGTTTTTATAACAAAAGAAACATTTGAGTGCTACATTTGGTCTTTAAACGCATTAAAGGAGTTGGCTTATGATCCTGAGAGACTTCCAAAAGTCTTTGTGACAGACAGTGAAAAAGCTCTGATTTGTTCAATTGAAATTAGTTTCCCAGAGTCATCAAGACAATGTTTCACTTAGAAATTGTCTAAAAACATGCAAGAAAACTGTAAAGTGTGCTTTGTTAATGAACTTGAAGGATGGAAAAGCTTTATGAATCTGTGCGAAAATTATGGGGCCTCAAAGACCAAGGAGGAGGTGGAGGTCAATGATGTGGAACTCAGACTATTCAAAATTACTTCTTCTTATTCTTCCTAGTTTTGGGTTCTGACCTTTTGAATTGTATAGTTTTTCTTGAAAGACTATGAGGATGTACTTTAGTATATGGAAAATAAAATTTTCCCTATCAAAGAGACCTTTGTAACAGCTTGGACCTTTATGAACCCAGATTTTGGAAACAAAACAACTTCTTGGGTTGAAGGGGCCCATGCAAATCTCAAACAATATCTTTCAAACTATTTGGGAAACCAGTTGGATGTTTTGGAAAAGCCTTGAAGGAACAGTTTGGAATCAAATTAATTAAGTTCATGCATCACTTTATAACTCTCAAATTAAGTTTGGGACAGTTCTTCCCCCTGAAATGTTACCATGGGGTTAAAAATTTTCTTTAGAGGCAATCCATCTTTTTAGTTAAAAATTCAAAAAGTTCAAAAGTGATCATGATGAAAAAGTCTGCACCAAGTCATATTTCAAGACTATGGGTTTTCCCTGTTCCCACCAAATAGGTGACCATCTAGCATTCAGAGGATTTGTGGTACCTGAAGATGTTCATCCTCAGTGGAGGTTGGACTATGACCCTTGCAGTTCTAGTTCTGTAATTTGGCTGATATTGGATTTTTCAAGTTGGATTGTTCAAATCACCATGTGATTAATGCTTTTTGATTAATGCTTTTTGATTAATGATTGCTAATTCACTAATGGTTGATTGTTTTGAATTTTTCAATTGCAATGTCAATGAAATGCTAAGCATTCCTCAGTTATGTGAAAAAGTGAATTCAATGATCTTGCAATTTCCAGATCATGAGAAAAGCAGACTATTGAAGTATATCATTAAGAAGATTACAAAATATCAATCAAAGCCAAGACTTGAACCTAAAGTATTACAATCATGTAGGGGCAAGCCAAAATTGACAGATACGCGTCAAGAAACATCTTGGTTTGAGCTTATTGACAAAAACCTCAAGGGGGAAACAAGAACTAGAAGGGCTCCAAACAAGAAAAGACGAAAGATTGTAAGTCTTTTCTTTTGATATATGCTCATTTTTTTGGTTTAATGAACTTAGTTACTAATTTATGATAAATTTTTAGTCAAAGTTGGCAGAATCTGAATCTGAATTTCATAGTTAAGAGGAAGAGACTGAAAGTTAATTGGGATCACTTAATTTGGAATCAGATTCCTCTTCAGAGGAAGAGAACATGCAGCAAAGCTCAACCAGAAGCTCATCTTTGGTGAGTTTTTATTTAATTGATCCAATTAAAGAAATGAATACTAAGTTAGTTTTAATGATAGGAACCAAACGTGAAATACCTCAATCAAATACCCAAGACATTCCATAAGTTCTTGGATGAGGTTTGGGATCCAATTGGAGATGGGAATTGCAGATTTAGAGTCATTGCTAAATCTCTTGGTTATGAAGAACATGGTTGGTTTAAATTTAGGAAGGAAATGATTCAAAAATTAGAGAAACATAAAGCATGCTAGATTAAGATGCTTGGTGGTTCAAAGGAGGTTGAAAATATTAAACAAATACTTGATGTTGAAGACATCAATGAAAAGATTCCCTCCTCAAAATGGCTGGCTAAATTGGACATGGGTCAAATCATAGCAGACACATATTCAAAAACTATATGTTTCATTTCATTGGAGTCATGTGATAGTTATAATCCAATGAAAAATGGTGTTACTGAACAATCAGATCCAATTTTTATTTCCTTTGTAAACAATAACCACTGGGTTCTATTAGTACTTGAGGGAGAAACAATTCCAATCCCGCCCATTGTAGCAAAACCACATTCTTTTATTTCTAAAAAAGCCTCTGGTTGGCTTGATCATCTCAAAGATCAACTGCAAATGTATTCTAGATTTTAATAGAATTTTACTTGATTTCATCATTGGGTTTCATATAAATTGTAATTCTAATGCAGCTAACAAGTTCTATTAATATAAAGGGTTATCAAATTTTGAACATCATTATGTTGAGTGTTTTGAGTTAACATCATTATATTTAGTGTTTTGAATGAGAGTTTAATGGTAATTCAGTTCAAATTGTGTTGGGCTGATTCAATCACAAGCTTAACTTATGTTAAGCTTGGGATGGGATCAACTTAACACAAGTTGAACTTGTTTTTTTGGTGTTTTTACTTTAGGGCTTGTCAAAAGACTTGTATTTTTTTGGGCACTTTTACTTTAGGGCTTGTAAAAAGACCTCTTTAATTTTTGGGCCCTTTTACTTTAGGGCTTGTCAAGTTAGTTTTTTTTTTGTTGGTGTTTATACTTTAGGTCTTGTCAAATTACTTGTCTTTTTTTGGTGTTTTTACTTTAGGGATAGTCCAGTTAGTTGTGTTTTTTTGGGTCTTTTTACTTTAGGGCTAGTCCATTGGATAGTACCAGTTTTTTTATTTTGATTTATTTATTTATTTATTTATTTATTTTTTTTGTTTTTTTTTAACCAAAAAATGAACATTCTTTGATTTTTTTGGTTGATTTCTGTTTTTTTGGAAGGTTTATTTAGTTTATGGGTTGTATTAGTACCCTTTCATTCCTTTTCCTTTTTTTTTTGCTCACCATGGTCTGGTGCTGTGTGGAAGTTCACACAGCGGCGGACCAGGTTGGGTGGGCCGCACAACTCTGTGAGCTGTGGGGGGCTTTACACGGCTTGAATTGGACTGTGTGCCCTGCCACACGGCCCATTTCAAACCGTGTGCATGGCTCAATGAGCCGTGAATTTAACATTACCCTAAATTTAATTTTGGTTTTGAAATTTTCATAAACTGATTTCTTATTTAGAAATTGATTCTTGAGTAGAGAGGAAACATTTGGATAGTTATAAAAGTTTTTTTAGTCAGGGAATCAAATTTGTCATCAAAAGATAAAACTGTTCCCAGTAAACAAGTCCACAAGACAAGTGGATTGAGTCCGGCGGACTTGTTTACTGGGTCACGCGGCCTTGCTTGCTTAATGATGGGTCTTGCTCAGGTGAAACATGACTTCATGATTTCAAGAAAATCATGCCTGTTGACCAGGGTGCAAAGGCTGGTGGTCAACAGGATTGGCAATGAGGTGTGCCACCATCCTTAGTGATATTACTCATCAATACATACCAAACAATGTCTCATCCCAAACCCATCTCTTGCCTTGAATTGGTTGCAACAATCAAAACCCAGCAGTCAGATTCAATAAACGCAGTTCAAGAGGAAATAAATCATCTTGCTTCCAAGCTCAAGAAGAAAAATGAAGAGCTCCAATCACGTACATTAATTCAAAGCCAATTGGAGAGGCTTCAAGACCATTGCTCCAAGCCACCTGACCCTATGCCCAAGCCACGGTTGAAACCCCAGCCCATTACCAACAAAGTGAAACATCTCATCCAGGAGAATGTTCTACAGAAGGAAGAAACTTACAAGCAAGTTGCCCAAACCTTTGATGTTTCTGAAAGCACTGTACAATGCATCATCAATATTAAAAATCAAAGAAATCCAGATAGTCAACGTTCATGAGGGGCCCAGACCAAAATAACAGTGAATGTCCTCTGTGAATTACTCTTACACCTTGAAAAACAATCAGCAATCACTTTGAAGGAAATGGCTTCCTACCTTGAAACTGAACATGGAATATTTTGCTGACCTCAAGCTATCCAAAGAGTTCTCAAAAGGTTTGATGTAACTTGGAAGATTTCCCATCCAATTCCAAAAAAATGGAATGAACCTTCAACCTTAAAAAGAAGACATTATTATATCCTCCATTGTGCAACTGATGTGAACAGACAAGTGGTTTTTATTGATGAAACTGGGTTTGATCTTCATCCCCAAAGGTCTCATGGATATTCATCTGCTGGTATGCCTTTTTAAATCACTATTCAAGTTATTTTAAACAATTTTTAAATTTTTTTACTTACTTTTGATTGGTTTCTTGTTTGTGTACATACAGGTGAACCAGAAGTATTAAGTCTAGTCTCCAGGCTCAGTCAGATCACCTTGGTTGCTGCACTTTCAAAAACAGGATACATCTACTATGAACTCTTCAACAGTTATGGAAGAATGCAACAAGGTGTGAATGCAAGTAAATACTCTTGATTCCTGGTCAGATTAAAACCCAAATGCCAAAAATCAGCTCTTTTAATCCTTGATAATGCAACAATTCACAAAGGAGAAGAGGTTGAAAATTTTGAAAATATGTTGAAGGCCACCAATGATATTGATTTTGAATTTCTTCCACCCTATTCACCATTTCTAAACCCCATTGAGCTCAGTTTTAACACTCTTAAAGCATTTGTCAAAGGAAAACCCTTTCTTCAATGTTCTCAGCTAGTCAACCTCATCAAACATGCTATTGATGAAACAATTACTGAAGAACATAGCTTAAAATGGTTTTATCATTGTCAAAAGTTTTACAGAGTTTTTTCAGAGATGCAACCCATTACTGGTCCAATATTAAAACATCCTGAATGATTTTTTGAATTTCTGGACTTCCTGTTTTTTTTTACTGGTTCTCAGTTATTTTTACCAGTTTTTGCAAGAAATTCACTTTTTTTTTGATGTTTTATTGAATCCAAGTTTTTTTTAACCTACTACAAAAAGTTACACCCACAAACTTGTTTTTTTTTTGGGGGGGGGGGGTCAAAAAACCCAGTGGCCGCTTGACTTGTCCTGTGGACTTCCTACCTTTGTTGGGTGGACTTGAGCAATTTTCAAGGGGCCTTCAATCCCTTGTTGAGAGGCCTTATTCTGTTTATGAGTGGCCTTGAATTAATTGAAGAGGGGTTGTGATTGCTTGTTATGTGTCCTTCCTCACTTGACAACTGGACATGGTTTACTGGTCCACTGGACTTGTTTAACGGGAACAGTTGTATTTCTGGACTCCCAGGACACCAAGTAAGTTTGAATGAAGTTTTAGATTGCATTTCAAGAAATTTTTCATGGATCCTTATGTATAGATATCAATGGATAGAGGCCTCAGAGGTATCAGAGAATTTGATCAGAGCCTGCTTATTATCTCAAAGAAAGATCTATTTATTGATGAGAGTATTATATTAAGTTTGATGGTTTTTTATTGAGTTGCTTGCCTCATGCTGAGTAGGCTACCACAGAGCTCTGCTTTGAAAATTGGAATAATCTTTTCATTGAGGAATGAGGAAAGGGTTGTGAAAAGATTGGGGGCCATAATCAAAACTTCCGCCACTTATACTTTGTTTCTTTATGATTGATCTGTCAGAAAACACAACAATTGATTTTTCTGAGATGGTAGAAGTCACTTATTGAGGGAGAAACCAGGGGGCTTTAGGAATGGAAATAAAATTATTCTGGAGGTGAAGAATTGAGTAAGAAAAAATCTTGAAAATTAATAAGAGAGTCAATAGAGCTAGGATGGCTTCTGAAAGCAGTGAGAATACCAGAATTGACCATATTGTTGATATAATTAATACATGGGACTGAAATCGAACAATGGAAAAATTTGTGAGAAATTATTCAGTGTTGTTTATAAGATTAAATGAGTCTGCTATCAATTTTGAGGAAAGGAGAGAGAGCTTGAAGGAGAATCCCTGTAATAAAATGGGATTCTCAAAATGGATGTATATAGAATCTTTTTTTTTATTGAAGAAATTTATAATTGTGAACCAAATTCCACCATCATTCTGATCACAATGCAGATTAACTTAAAAGGCAATGTGGTCTACCTACAGATTATTTGATAAGTTATTTGATTTAATAATTTATAGCATCTTACTGAAACTAAGTCTTCAAATCAAGATTTCCCTCAGTTTCCTTATCAAAACACTTTACTTTCAGCTTGCACTTGCATTCAAAAATCAACTCTGAACTTTGAATGATAGTATCAATAAATTTGAGATTTCTCCAAGTGTTGGTTATTCTCCCATTTGTGCCAATTAAAACTAGATCCCTTTCCCCTCCCAGTATGCAGGGTGGGCATGTAACACCATGTATACTAAGTGGGAGTCTGCTATTTTTAACAAATTTTTATTCCTGTAGGTTTAGACCATAAGAGATCAATACAAGTCAAATTACCAGGGGGGCCTTAAAATGTAGGAATATTTATGGGAGATGAAACAAAAAAATCCAATGGATGCCCACATGTAAATGGGATTAAAATATTTCAAGTGAGAGTTCTAGAAATTAGGAGTAATCAAATGTTTATGATGGAATTTTGGATTGATATCTAGTAGATTTGGATAAGATCTGGAAGAATGATTAGATACCCATGAGAAAAGAATAGGTAAACCATCCAAGTTTTCACAAGGGTTATTCAATGAGGCAAAAGTAATTTAGTTAAAGATCTTAGAGGATAAATTGATAGTAAAAAATCTCAGGCAATTTCCGAAAATTTAAGTTGTGTATAAAATATTTGAAGGAAAGTTTTCAGTTTGGGTTTCCTGGAGCAAGAAAGAGGTTCTTTTACAGAGAATAGTACATTTCATTTGAAATTGATTGGAGGAAGGCAATACAGAATTAAAACCAAGTTTAATGACATAAGATTAAAAATTTATGGAGTTAATTTTAAAGAAAACCACAAGTAGTTTCTTTTTTGTTGTAACAGATTAATCGGAGGAAAGACAAAGAATATGCAAGGTGAATAGAATTTAAATAGGAGGGAAAATTATGTTCAAATTTTGGAAAGAGTATATCAGATTTGAAAAATGAGTATACATTATCCATATTTTTTGGTACAAGGGGTTGCTTATTCATGGAAGTGTAATTTTTTTTAACTTAAATGATGAATTTTATTTGATAGGACATCTAGAGCTGAAGAGATAATTAAAAAACAGAATTTATGGAAATATCAGTGGAAGAATTAGGTATTATTTATTTGAAAACACATCTAAAACATAAATTTATTGAGTACTACAGATTTCAGCACTCAAAATAGTTGTGGTAGCTTCCAAATGTAAGACACAAAGCTTGATTAGTTGTAAGAAATGAAATTTTTTAGAAATATATCTTTATTCTTTCCATTTTTAGATAGCCAAAAATTGTGAAAATTTGGAGAATTTTTTGAGTCCCAGGATATGTTTAGGGAGTATTAGGAATTAATAATTATGAGTAAGGCCACAATTTTAAGTATTTTAAGCAAGATTATTATTAGTGAAGTTTAAAATGAGGATACTTTGGGATTTTATTTCAAGGATAGGGTTTCCAAGAAAATTTCTTGAAACAAGATCTTTAAAATCAATAGTATTTTGGGTGCATAAATCAAAAACATGAGAATGATTCTCAGTTATTAAGGAGAAAGAAAAGAAAGAAAATTAATTTTCACCAGCTACCTACACCAATCCAAAAAATTTCTCAAGCCTGTTTTCCCTTCAAGAACATTTATTGGACAGAAGTGGAAAACAAGATGGAAAAAATCAATGCAATGTTGTGATTTTGGTTTATATTTTAAACACGCCACCATATTGTAATATTCTCTTTAAGAATTCAAGCATCTAAACCTTTAATCAGACCAAGCAGCCCATAAATTATGTCAATTTTTTCAAAAATTGGCCAGGATACCCTTTGAATAAAATCAAAAAATGATTAAATAAAATAATATCCCCTCCTTCTACTCATTGTAATTTGGCACCAAACCAACTCATTTCAATGTTTACCCTCACATTAATTTTACCTCAGGGTGCTTCTACAATGCTCCCAATATTTCCCATTGAAATATTTCTTCACATCTGTTTCTGCTGGTAGCTACAAAAAACGCCCACTGGAAAAATTATTGAAAACTTGGAAAAATATAAGTTCTCTGAAGGTCAATTTTATTTCCTGACTTGGTTTTTAGAATTGATTTTGATAAAAAGTTATTTTCAAAACTCTTTGGGTTTCTAAAAAGTACAAGCATTGTAAAATTCCTGCTGCTTAGTCTGCCACTCATACCAGAACAGCTGTTTCTATGAAAATCAATCAAAGGATAATTAATAAAAGCAGGTAATTCACAAATGGGGAGAAAAATTTAGGAAAAAATATGTTGATACAAATAAAAAATTATTTTTATTGGAGGTGTTAATAATACTATCAAAAATTGTTGTGAACAGAATTTTTTTTTAAAAAAATTGATTCAATTTTTAAAATCAATTTATTTACAACCAAAGTATATGATTGATTCTCTCCATTCAATTCACAGTCCTACCACACCAAAAAAATGCAACAGATAATGAAAAAAATTCCCTCCTTTTCAGCTTCCAGTTTAGCATTCTCCTTATGCTCTATTTCAAAATACAGCCCAGTTTTTCTCAAACTCCACTGATCATTGAGCTTTTTGTCTTCAGCCCTTTGTGCACCTTTTTGCTTTTTTTATCCATTTCCAGTTGTAGAATCCATTCTTACTTTTCAGAAAAAACATTTTTATTTTCAAATTCAAGCCTATCACTTTTTATCTGAGACTTAATGGTTTGATATTCATAAAATTTAATTAGTATGTATCAATGGGTTGATATTTGTTCAATTTGCTCATAAAAATCTTGCCTCTCAATTA
Source organism: Puccinia polysora (assembly GCA_025617555.3). Lineage (NCBI taxonomy): Eukaryota > Fungi > Basidiomycota > Pucciniomycetes > Pucciniales > Pucciniaceae > Puccinia > Puccinia polysora. Next base: position 38,089,803 of record CM062623.1, on the reverse strand, counting down.
TATCTTCAAAACATCCAAAGCTTTATTTTTTCCTCAGCCTTTGATTGATTTTTGAGTTGATTTTTCTTGAGTTGGATGCCTTTATATTTCCATTTACAGAAGATGACTGCAGCTGAACAACATCACTTCCATTCAATAGTGAAATTTGATGTCCCATTTTCTTAAAATTTTAGTTGGTTAAAAAAGGGAAGGGCTTTTTAGAGGAAAAAATAAATTATTTGCTAGTAGTTTCAATATAAAATAGGGTGTTGAGTTTTTCACACCTACAAACCTTGAAATCATACGGTTTTGACGTTTCCACAACATCCCCCAACATCCCTGATGCACGTGGTAAACCTGGAAAAAACACAGTTTTTGGGGGTTTTCAAAAAAATAAAAATATACTAGGGGATAGGAAGGCATCTAAAACCCCTGTAGAATAACTCTGAAAATTTTTGGCTATTTTTAAGGCCTTCAAAATTGCCCCCAAAAAACTGAAAACAAAATCTCCACATTCAAATATTTTCACATTTTTAATCTTTTTTCTTTAATTATTTTGTGAAATCTGAAGAGAAAAAAATTTTCCAAATATGGCAGGCCATTAAATTAATTTTTTTTCCAGAATTTGAGCACTTCACTTTCCCCCCAGAAAATGGGATTTACATAAAAAATGAGACATTATTTTCATTTTTTTTTTGTTATTTTTCCATGAGGTTTTTCAAACTTTCAGTTTGCATTAATTTAGTGAGAATCGCAAAGGGCACAAAAAAAGTATCCAGGGATTTTTGTAGATTATTATTTGCCAAAGAATTCATAATTGAAAACACAAAAGTGGTGTTTTTTCCTCTAAATCAAGGATTAAAAAAAATGAAAAATTGAGAAAAAAAAGCAGACAAATTATTCAATCAAGATCAATTTGAAAGAATTGAGATTGCTAAACACCAGAACCGCTGATGTCTTCATTTCAAACAGGAAGAAAAGGAAAAATTTTAGATTGATGAACAATACAGGAAACAAGAGGTTGTAATGTTATATGAGATTCTTGACCAACAGGGATGAGAGTGAGATTAATTGAAAGGTCAGAACAACATTGGATCCAGAATATGGGAGAAAGGCCTGGAGCCAATCAATAAACAGTAAGCTTTAATCAGATCATTTCTTGTGCAAGGACTGAGAGATGATTTCACTTGTTGATGTTGATCTTCTGAGCTATAGTGAATTGAACTTGACACCTTTGGATTGACTTGAGTGGTGTTATCTGTTAGTCCAGAGGGTTAGTTGTATTCTAAACGTCAAGCGTGTTGAATCAGAGATTACCAGTTTGCAGTCCTTCTGCGCTATGGTGGATGATTTGCTTATGGGAATCTGGCATGAGTCTTGAGGGTGATACTGTTGGAGCTGAGGTACAGCAGAGTGGAACGGAAAGTAGAAGGATGAATTTCATAAGCAATGAGAAAAGATTTGAAAGGAGAGACAAGTATAAGGAGAACAATTCTTACCTAAGGTACAGCAGAGTGGAACGGAAAGTAGAAGGATGAGGGATGGAAATCCTTCTACTTTGCGCAGGCTCTGTCCTCAGGTATAAAGTATGAGTAGGAGTTTCATGTGTGCGTGACATGACAAGATCATATTCAATATTGAATAAAAAGGATGAGAGGACACGCTGTAGGGTGACTGAGAGGGGATTTGTTGCAGGCACATTGAGAGTATGATATGGAAATAGATAGAAGAAGAACAGAAAGAAAGTAGGGAAAATAAGATAAGGAAACAGTTGGGTGAATGGGATAATTAATGGGAGAATGAGGAGGAAGGAAAGGAAAGAGTGAAAGAAAACATGGATGAGGTTGTGGAGGTAGTGATACTCCAACAGATACAAGTAAGAATAAGATTAATAGATGAGATAAACTGAGAATGGTGAGGAACAGAGGAGCAATGCTCTAGTGACTCTATGGCAATTAAGAGCCAGTTTGCTGGATTAGATGTGCGCCAGTATTGGCTCATCCAAAATTGGAGTTTCTCCAATGCTTTCAGGAGGTCGCAGACTTCAATCTGGTATGACACAGTATTCTCAACACAATTTGTAGTAATTTATTACTTTTACTGTCAGGAAACAAAATCTTAAAACCAATTTCCAATTTATTATGAATAAAATCTTCCCATTTTTGTGAATCCTTGCTAGCAAACGCCTTCCAAAGGGGATCTAATTGGGGAGCTGGCCACAGTCCAGAATTAAAGTGGAAAGAAAATATGTTATGAAAATCTTTCAAAATAATTAAACATATGGGAGGTGTTTGAGAATTGGCAGTTGGAGGGTAATTGATGGGAAAATAATTTGGTGGCATCAACTTAGATAAAATTAACACTGGCCTTTTGTATGTATCTGCAAGAAGGAATCCATGGAAAGGGAATTTCATCCAGTAACTTAGAGGCGCAGGTCCAGAAGTGTGGTTCAGATGTTTTCTTGCTTTATCAAAATTTTCATACCAGACTTGATCTATGAAGTTTTCATCCTTGAAGATAGATCTGATTCCATTTCCTTGATCATTTTCTGACATATTGAACTCCAATCTTCAGATTTACGGCCCAAATTAACTGCTACTGATCTAAACCCACAGCTTCCATCACCCATCACATCTTGAACATGTGAAATTTTTGGTATTGCTGTCTTTGGAAAAATGAAATTTTTGTGTTGATCCTAAGGAAAAAAAGATTAGTATTATTTAAGGTTAAATGAAAAAAAAATCTATAGAGACTTTATCAATAGCCACCACTTAAGAATTATCAAAAGATGGAAAAGAAAATTTTGTGACCTTCATCCAAAAAAACAAGGGGTTAATAAGTGAACCATAAAGCAAGATTAATTCATAAATTTATTCAACTTTTCTATTTCACAGGCTGTGGCGGTGGGAAAAAAGATAGGATTCCCTGGAGGCCTATAAGAATCTTCATCTTCATCTTGTTGTTTCTTCTCTTGATCCTCTTCAAATTAACAGGACTCAAATTCTGTGAAGCAACCATCTTATTGATCATGGTTCCTGACCTCTGAGTGACAAATGGAAATATGACAATCAATTGAAACTAGAAAAACAATTCTGATCCCCCCCAACCAAAAAGAAAATTACTTAATTTCTTTATTATATCCTATTCTTCAAGATATTTGATTTCTTCTCCACTCAATTCCTCTTCTGTTATGAACTCATCCTGTTCAAAATGCAATGTTAGTCTAATTAAAAAAAACACCTCTTCCTCTGACCCCTGTTTATTTTTTCCCTTGGCCTTTTCATGTTCTTACTTTCCTTTCCTTTTCCTCAGAGTGTAAAATTAGAGAAAAAAAATTTCCAACCATATGCTGTTAAAATAAATTCAACAGAAATGGATAAAAAAACCACAAAAAGAAAAAACTCACCATTGAATTAACCACTTGGTGCTTCCTTGGTCTTCCTCTTCTCTTAGGTACTTCAACATATTAAAGCCTAGATGGATCCCTCTTAGATGAATGCTGAGAAAATATTTTGCCTTTATTGTGGGCTCCTTTGGGTCTTCCACAAATTTTCCTTTCTTCCTTTGATAGGGATTCTTGAATGGGAGTCAGTTGGTACATTCCTTTTGACAGTTTCATCATTTCTCCAAGTTAAAAATTCCTTTCTCCTGGGCGCAATTTAAGGAATTCTTCAAAGAGCTCATTCTGAAACCGGTGTTTTTTGGTTGATTGGGAAGGTGATTCATGAGATGATTGAGAAGTTTGGCATGAATCCTTCTCAGCAAGCTATGAATAAATTCAAAATAAAAGAAAAAACTTTGGAAATCAATTTTAGAATTATTTTTTTCTCCAAGAAAAGAAAACATACTGCAATAGGAGGTTTGACATGCCACTGGGGATGAAAATCATCAAAAAAGAATTGTTGCTTCTTGAGATTGGCCTTCTTCACTTGGTGTACCCAAGGAATTTCCATAAAAGAAGAATAATCAAAATCAGAACAGGGGTTGATTTTTCTGCTGAAATGTGAAAGGAATGCACAATCTTGAGAGCATCGTGGCTTATTTTTCCTGAGAGATTTTCAACACAATATGGGAGACCAATCAAGTTCTTGAATTCTTGCTGAGAAGTTTGAATGGAATTTTCATGGAGTTGAATTGAAAATGAATGATATATTTGGTGAAATACATCAGAAAAGTAACCAGAAGAAGTTTTGATAAATCATTGGACATAAGAGTGAAGCCCTTCTATTCTAGATGTGCTGGTATTTCCCAAATGCAGTTGCTTGTTCGCAGCATATGAAACAAATTTTCTCTTTAGAGGAAGCCAGTTTCCAAGAAGGTAGTAAGAAGTAGGGGGATTCCAGACTACAGTCATTTTGGTAGAATTATATTGATAAGAATCATCAGATTGGGATTTTCCCAGCACATTACAGTGTTTTCTGAATATCATCCATTCTTTTTCAGATTTAAAATATTTTCTACAATGGTTTTGAATGTTTTTGAAGATATTCCAAACACAGAGTAAATGATGGGAGTTGGGAAATACAGTTACAATGGAATGAATCAGGGCTTGCTCTTTTTAAGTCACAATGACTTTGGGTTCTTCATGTTCTAATAATTTATGAAGTTGATGGAGAGACCATTGATAGTCTTCCTTTCTTTCTTGGGAGAGGAAACAGAAAGAAACAGAAAATGTTCTAGCACAATTGTTGACCCCAAGAATTTGAAGAAGAGGCATGGAAAATTTGTTGGTTTTATAGGTACAGTAAATCATCAATACTGATGGAAAGAGTTTGATCAATTTGATAGAATCTGGGTGAGAAATGAATAAAGAACTCATATGACCATTTTGATTATTGATTTCATATGTAAAGGAAGAGTTAAGGAAGAGTTTCTTAATTCCATTATTAAAGATTATATGGGTAATGTTCCTTCCAGTTTTATTTATTTTTTATTTCTTGATCTTTTTTCATAGATTTTACTGAGGGTTGTGTGAAAAGGAGAATTGGAGGACTGCATTAAGGAATTAAGAATTTTCAGGGGAGGAAACCCAGCTTTGGCTAAAGGATTGAACATATCCTCTTGATCAACCTGAATCCTTCTAGGAACTGGATGGGTGGATGGATCAGTTGATGGTTGATGATTGTGATCAGGGCATTGTATTTTTATTTCCAAAATACCAGACCTCTTGTAAAAGCCCCTGGAGAATATGAAGGGACAGTTTGTTTTTCTAGCTTATGAAAGTCTTTTGCTATCCAAATTGGGTTTATATTCCCCATATTTTCCACATTGGTAAGTATATCTTTGCTCCTTAGTATTGGAGACTTTGGTGGAAATGTCATACCCACAGGATTTAGCCCACTCTTGAACAGAAACCACAATTTACCCCTTTGAATGATATGATAATTCAGGTGGAGGGTCCAAAGGGGTGGAATAATGGGGGTGATATAAATCAGTTGAAGCAGTGTAAGGAGAAGCAGCAGAGGCAGATAGTGAAGCAGAAGAAGAAGAAGCAGAGGCAGATAGTAAAAGTGGGTTGATGTGTTGTTCAGAAATTTTTTGTTTGTGATTTACATTTTGAGATTTTTTATTTTTGATAGATTTATGATTGATTTGGAGACCAGGAACAGACTGCATTACAATGAGAAAGAGATCAGGGAATGAAATAGGACACAACATCTTAGAACAAGAGACCCAAAAAGAAACAATACCAATGGGAGTCTTGTTGGAGACAAATTGGGAACAACCAGCAACAAAGTTGACCAAATATTACCAGAGGAGTGCCTTGGATGAAATAGTGAGATTGCTTAGTTAGAGTCACAACCAAAGAGTTGTGGTTATTCCTTACTTTGTTCAAGCTGGCTGGAGATGGTCTTGAGTGGCTGTTTGTTGAGACGTTTGGTGTTCAAGGATGGTATGTCAATGATTGGTTTTTTGTCAAGAGTAGTTGTCTGGCATAGCTTGGTTCACTTTAGAGCTGGTCACTCCAGATCTAGAGTATTGACACTCAGCTTTGGACAAGGTGACAAGAAGTCACCAGAAAGTAAAAAGAACAGAAGAAAAAGGAAACAAAATTTGACAGCAGTGATTCAACAAACATGGATAAATGGAAAGAAACAACATTCAGAAATAGATTCAACACCCCCTCTCGACTCAGAGGTTAGTAGAAAGGTGAGTAGAACAAATCCACCAATCTGAAATTTGAAATCTTGTTAGCTGCCTTGGTTAAAGCGTTGGCAGCCATGGACTGAGAGGGTATGAGTGCTACATTGATTAACTCGTCTTTGTAATCATCTCAAATGCTTTTAATTTTGATGTCAATGTGTTTTGACTTGGAATTAGTCCCAAATTTTTTTATCTTATTGTCAAGAACTTTATTGTCAATGAGGTGAAGTGGACAGCAAAGGACTTGCAATATATTCCAGACAGCAGCTGATGAAGCCATTTGCCTTCCAAGTGGCAGCTAGAAAGCGCATCACGTTCTGATTCTGTAGATGAGTGAGTGATGTTTTGCTGCCAATGGCTTGTCCAGTAGAGGGGGCTGCCTTTGAAAGAGCTGATGAATCTGCTCTGGGAGTTCCTGCTGTTGGGATTTTCCCCCCAGATGGCGTGGCTATAACAGATGAACCTGTTAGAAATGGAGCAAGGGTCAAGAGTCAGGGAGATGTCCTTTGTGGCTGACAGGTATTGCCATACGTGCACAACTTCCATCAAGTGTGAGTATCCAGGATTCTTGGAAAATCTGGCTAGTCTGAACACAGCATAGCTGATGTTGGGTCTAGCCAGACCTGTGATGAATTTGAGACGGCCAATTGGGGATTGGTAATTCACTCCGAGGTCAAGAAATCTCTGGTGATCCTCTGTCAATGCTGGAGAAAGATGGAGTCCCACGTTCCTGGGGGTGAAGACCAGTTTGAATTTGGTCAAGTTCATGGTGGTCAGGCCCTTTTTGATGTGGAGAGGAAGTCTGAGGTGTATGAGATCATTTTCTCTGGTTACCTTCATTCCTAAGAGTGTGTTGGGTGGATGTGCTGAGGAGGTTTTGAAGAAATCAAGAAATTTCTTATTGAAATGTTCTGTGTTTCCTGCAACTATTAAATTGTCCAAGTGGAAAAAGAGAGCCAAGGAGTTTTCTTTACTCAGAAATAGACACAGATCACAGGCGGATTTGATATACCCTTGATCTTTGATCCAGGCCATTAGAGTTTTGTACCAGTTTCAAGGCGCCTGTTTCAGACCATATATTGATTTTCTCAGCTTCAGGTACTTTCTGCTTCTGCCTGACCCAGGAGGGTTCACAATGAAGACATATTTTTCGAGGTCAGCGTGTAAGAAGGCTTCTTTGATGTCAATTTGAAGGAGATCAAGTCTCTTGTCAACAGAAAATGTGAGGAGTGCTCAAAGAGAGGCAACTCTTCCGGTAGGGGTGTATGTTTTGAAGTAGTCCCGACCATATTTCTGGTTGAATCCCTGAATGCACAGAAAATTCTTCTAGATGGGTGGTTTGGCATGGGTGTTGTGTTTCACTTTGAACACAGCCACATTCTTCAGGGGTTTTTTTACTAGCTCCTCATTGAATTCCTCCCAGACATTTTGATTCTCAATGCTCTTGAATTCTTTCATGGTGGATTCCTTCCATACAGGGATTGTCAGGGCTTCTTCTATTGACTTGGGAAGGTTCTCCGCGTGATAGCCGTATCAATTGGGTTTTTTTAGTGTGTCTCTGTTCCTTAAGTTTGGCCTGAGAATTGTGGAAACTTTGCTTTGTCGTCTGAGTTTCTGGAAGAATTGGAAACCTCTTCTTCTTTTATCAGCTTGGTTTTGGAGTTGCTTTCAGGGCCTTGCAGTTGATTGTTGGATCCGTCAGGTATTTTAGGGGTTGGATGGACAATAGTTTTGAATGGCAGGTAGAGATCAATTGGTTCCTTTGGGCCATTCATTTCTGCGGCGGCAGATTTGACAAAGATGACATGCTTGGTACTGAGAATCTTGCCAGAAGGGGTGAGCACCTTGTACAAGAGGAGGGCAGGGTTGAAGCCTATGAGTATGCCGGACTCTCCTTTTTTGTACAGTTTGGATTGAATTTGCAATTGATTGAGTCAATAGATGAGATTGGTGCCAATGGGCTTGAAATAGTTTGCCATAAGCTATCTGCCGTGCATCAACACCCAAGGGGATTCGCTGCATTTTTCTTTTTGGATTTGGTTGAGCAGTAAGCAGCAGACACAAATGACCTCATGCCAGTACAAATTTAAAATTTCACTTTCTGAGAGTATTTCCCAAGTTGATTCCATGAAAGCTTTGATTAGCTCTTTCTACTTGGTCATTTTGTTGGGAATGGTAGGGTTCCAAAACAATTTGATTGATATGTTGTTCTTTTTAATAGGCAGTCAGTTTGTGATTGACAAACTCACCTCCACCATCTGAACAGACTTCTGAGGGATATCTTTGGTGCTTCCTGTTTTCATTCTCCAACACAAAAATAAGGGCGCTTTCAACTTCATCCTTGGTCTTGAGAGGGAAGCATGCCACGTATCTGGAGTAGGAGTTGACAAGGTTGAGAATGAATCTGTACCCGCATTTTGCCATGGGATTGAGGGGACCCATTAAGTCCACATGGATTTGATCTAGGATTTTTGAGGCAGTTTTTTGGACTTGAGAAAAGTTTGATTTGGTAATTTCTGCTTTGTTGCAGTTAAGGCATTCAAAGTTTTTTTTTCCTTGGATGAGATTGTCTCATTCAGGTATTTCTCCATCCGAAAAAGACTGGCATGCCCAAGAATCCTGTGAATTTTGGATAGTTTGTTGCTGGAGTAGAAACTAGATTTTAATTCCTCATTCATGTTTATGACAAAGAGATTGTTGAGGATCCTTCCGGAGATAATTTTCTTGTTGCCTACGTGTACAAAAAAAGTGCAGGGAAAAAGAGTTGAATTGAAAGTCAAGTTTGCTCCCTTTTCTACCAGAGCTCCAAGAGATATGAGATTGACGGTTGAATTGGGAACCCACACAGAATTACTGAGGTTGATTTTGCAGTTATCAAAGGGAATTATGGCATTACCAATTCCCTTGATCTCAATTTCAGCATTTTTCTTTCCTGTTTGGATCTTTCCTCCTCCATTGGAATTAGAGATGGACTGGGAGTGATTTTTGTTGGTTATCATATGAATCAAGCAGCTGGAGTCTAGTATGAAGCGCATTGGAGTCCACTTTTCTTGACAGGACAAGTTTAGTTTGCAGAAAAAGGCAAATTTATGGTCGTGGGCTTTGTCCACAGCTTTCTTTTTACCTTCATTACTTCAATAGTGAGTATTGGGTGGTCTAAGTTCCGGAAATTTGACCCAACAGCTTTTGGCGGGATGGGAGGTCACAGCGGAATTGTGTTTCCCATTTTTGCATCTGGGTCTGACGTATAGTGCTATGTTGACTGGTTTGTTTGGTGTTTCTTGAGCCCTGATTTTGTTTTTGTGTTGAGTAAGGTGATCTAATACGGTTTTGATCTTCATTTCCGTAGTTAAGTGCATGATTTGAGTTTTCATGTTCTGCATCAAAGAAGGAAATTTTAAGAGAAACAGATAGGCAATAATATTGGAGGGAAGCTCAATTCCAACTTCTGTTAAATTCTTTAAGAAGTTTTTGATGGTTGTCAAAAACGCTTCAATGTTTGGCATCATTGTAAGATGGAGAAAGCTGTTGAAAACGGGGGCCCTGTTTGCTGATTGGGATGAGGCAAAGTGAGATTGAGTTGCTAGCCAGATAATTTTTGCTTTTTCCTTGTTGCAATCATCAAAATTTTGTTATAGGTGTTTGTATCAAGCTTGGCAATTAGGTAGGCCACCATTTCTTGGTTTTTCTCCTTGTCTAGTGTCAGCAACTCATCCAATGAGTTCATGTCATGAAAGATACCCCTGAGTTTGAAACGTTTTTCCATTTTTTTCCGCCACATGCTGTAGTTTTCTTTGTTTAGCAGTGGTGTGGACTCAATATAAGTACCTTCAGGGCTTGATATTTGAAGTTCATGGGGTCTCCCCCCGGTCCTGGCGTTGATGAGGATCCAGTTGCGGGCATTGCTTGTTTTGGCTTTTAACCATGATAAATTTATGATTGATTTGGAGACCAGGACCAGACTGCATTACAATGAGAAAGAGATCAGGGAATAAAATAGGAAAACAAATCTTAGAAAAACAGAACCAAAAAAAAACAATACCAATGGGATTCTTGTTGGAGACAAATTGGGAACAACCAGCAACAAAGTTGACCAAATATGAAGAGAGGAGCACCTTGGACAAACTAGTGAGATTGCTTAGTTAGATTCACAACCAAATAGTTTTAGTTATTCCTTAATTTGTTCAAGCTGGCTGCAGGTGGTCTTGATTGGATGTTTGTCAAGACATTTGGTGTTCAAGGATGGTATGTTGATGATTGGTTTTTTGTCAAGAGTAGTTGTCCGGCATAGCTTGGTTCACTTTAGAGCTGGTCACTCAAGATCTAGAGTATTGAAACTCAGCTTTAGAGAAGGTGAAGGGCAGTAACCAGAAAGGAAAAAGAACAGAAGAAAAAGGAAACAAAATTTGACAGCAGTGATTCAACAAACATGGATAAATGGAAAGAAACAACATTCAACAATAGATTCAACACTTTTTTTATGAATACTTAATTTTTTTTGATTTTTGATTGAGTTTTTTGATTCAGGGGGCTTGATTTAGTGGGGGTGGAGTTTTAAATTTGATTTGTTGAGTTGTGCTGAGTACCAATGTGTGATTGGTTGATTGGTGTTGAGTTGTGATGATTGGTGATGGTGGTGATTATTGGTGTGGTGTGGTGTGGATTCTGGCTTTTGACAGGTAATGTTGTGGTTGAGGAGAGGATTAAAACGCCCCAAGAGGTGAGGAGGAGGCAGAAAATCATTCAAAATCATATTTAATATCAGATTATTGATATAGAAGAGCCCAAAAATGCGGACCTACCCCAAAAATGGGTTTAAACATGGTATTTTGAGGCTAGAAATTTCAGGGCCAAAGCAAGGTCCAAAAAATATGAAAAATATATATTTGTGTTTCATTTGAAGTGAATTTTAAAACTGTAAACTCAGTTTGTCCATAAAAAGAATCAAAATAGTATCAGAAATTGCTTCAAAACGCACCCCAAAACAGACACTTCCCATTATTGTTGTAGATTCATCAATTTTTTTTGGGTGAAGAATTGATCCTAAAAATCCCCAAATGATTTTTTTGGGCCCTTCAAAATTCCCACTAAAATTCTGAAAACTGAAAATTTTGAAAATCTCATGGAAAAACAACAAAAAATAAGAATTGAAAATAATTTCTCAATTTTTATGTAAGTCCCATTTTCTGGCGGGAAAGTGAAGTACTCAAATTCTGGAAAAATTTTTATTGAATGGCCTGCCATATTTTGATAATTTTTTTCTCTTTAGATTCCTCAAAATAATCAAAGAAAAAATATTAAAAATGTGAAAAGATTTGAGAAATGGAGTGTTTTTTCTTTTTTTCAGTTTTTGAGGGCAATTTTGAAGGCCTTAAAAATGGCTAAAATTTGTCAGAGTTATTCTACAGGGTTTTGAGATGCCTTCCTATCCCTTATTTTTTTTTTTGAAAACCCCCAAAAATTGTGTTTTTTTCAGGTTTACTGCGTGCATCAGGGATGTTGGGGGACATTGTGGCAACGTCAAAAAGGTGTGATATCCAGGTTTTGGGGTGTGAAAAACTCAACACCCTATACAATATACTTAATTTTTATAAAAGTTTAAATTTTGATTGTTGGGAGGAGTAAAGTCCTCAAGGTCATCCTCCTCAAGTTAGAGGGGATTGAAAATGACTTTTTCCAAGCTTGCAAGTGACAGATGCAAAGAAGCAAGTGTTGGATCCAGGGATGAATTGGAATGGATCATTGATGCAGATGTGGACCCCATTAGACCTGTTCTTGTTTTGATTTCTTCCTCAGCTTGATATTGGGTTCTTAAACAAAGCTTGGTTCCTCAATAAATGTTTCTTTTTCATCCCAATCACTTGGCTGAGGATTGGCTATCATCTCCTCAGAATAAATCAAGTTGGATCTTTGAGTATCAAAATCAGCTAGAGAGTTGATTTTAAACTTTTTTCAAAAGTATTAATCAATTTGGAAATTAAAATGATAGATGGATTCCAGTTTATCAATCACTAAGTTTATCCATTTGGATTTATCATTACCAGTGAGACCAAATCCAGTTGTTATTGACATTGAGCAAGATTTTTAATACTTGGAACAATATTTATTGAACAAATCCCTCATTTTTTTTGGATGATAAATCAAGCCTACATTTTTTTCATTATCTGGCTCATTGTCCGTCAGGAGATAAAAATTGACTTTATAAGATGGAGGCTTGCTAACACAAGTTTTTTTTCCAGACCAAAAACAGGCATTGTAGTTTGCAGGAATATTCACCCAGCTAAAAAGGATGAGATTGTTGGATTTCTTTATTTGAATATGAAATTTGGAAGATAATGGGGGAGGAGGTTGTATTTTTGTGAAACTGTTGGCTTTTGAGTTACTTAGGAAGGTTGTCTTTGTAGATTTTCAAGGGGAGGTTTGCTAAGGGGCCATTTGTAAAGTTGAAGAGAGATCAATTGATGAGTGCAAGCAGAATACAGTGACAAGTGAAAGTGTGATCAAGTGACTTTTCTGATGATATTGGAGGTGTTTTAAGCCTCCTGGATGCCAAGACCCTTGCTATCCTTTAGCTACTAGAGGTGATAGAGTAAATAATAAATATATTATTTAATAAATGTAGCAAAAATCTGTAGAATACTTCGATTAAGCTTATTGCAAGGTCAAATGGTTTGGTTGTTGTTTATTGTTTCAAATCAAAATTAATAATTAAATATTTATGGAGGGGAAACAATTATATTGGGGATCTTTGGTTGACATTTGCCTGCTCACTAGAAGAAGCCGCGACCCCCCTCCAGTTTGTTCCCGGTGCTGAATCTCCAAATTTAAAGCATCCATCAATCCCTTTCCTCCATCACTACTAAATCCTGATCCTCATCTGCTCTCTTTCTTATCTCTTTGATGATCTCTCCTCAACCACGATAAACTCTCATCTGATTTGCCGCTTTCCCTCTTCAACTCAACCTACCCCACCTACGACTGCTCTCCTCAACAACATCCTACGTCCATCCAACCAAATCCTCATATCTCCCGCTATCTCCTCAATCTCCTCAACCTCGATCAATCCAAATTCAACGTCATCAACATCATCTTTGCTCCACAAACCCAAACACTTTTCTCAAAATAATTGAATTGATCAGATGTGAGATATTCACTGGCGGTTCTCATTGCTCTACGACCACATTCTCACCGTCCCTTTCCATTGTTGTCACAGCGTCCCTCTCCATTCTTTTCCTTGTGCTATTCCTTTGCTTCATTTCCTTGCGTTTCTCACTTCCAACGTCCGTCTCAATATCAGAGAAAATAACCTGGGTAAGACCTTACCGTTGTCCTTCATTTGTAATCACTTTCTTTCATCAATATGTTTATTTGCTTTACTTGCCAGTCTCCATTGGTCGTTGTAGGCAATCAAACCTAAAGATTTGCCTCAAATTAACATCTTTAACACCTCTCTTCAGGGATTTCAGTATGAAAACACGTAGTCCTGGTTACTTTGGGTTCTTTAGTTTAAAGATTATTATAACCAAGGATAATATGGATATAAAATATATGGTGGAGTGGCAGGGCCTTGTAGGCAAGCTACCACGACAGAGAAAGGATAATAAGGCTCACTGGTATATTATTAAATCCTTTGGGTATCTTTTTGAGACGTGTACTGATGGGTTAAACCTGTATACTGGGGTTATAAGGTTGTTCAGCAGTTTTAATTGATAAAAAGAGGTTTGAGGACGGATATTACTGATCAGACATTTCCATAGATCACTTACTTATCTCTTATAAGTACTTGATTACCTTGGCACGGCGTCTGGATATGAATATTACTGGGTCTCTGCCCATCAACTTCCTCAAAAGGGGTCTTTATTTATAGCTTTTGGAGTCCCAATATGGTCCTTCTGAGGGTCGTAGGTGCTCAAAGGGACGGACACTAAGGCTAGAAGGGTAACCGGGGGTAGCCTGTCATGTGTTCTTGGTGCTATAGCCCGGGTAGCATCTAATTCCTTAGGGTATGGGAATTATTCTACCTTATAATAGACATTAGGACGTGTGAATAACACTAATCTGTCCTATTTATGTATTATTTAATTAATTATCCTTAGTAAATGATCCCAGTAATTTAATGATTATATTATTAGACATCTCTACGGACATTTTGATGTCAGTTAAGTTCTCATTATGTATTATATAACTGGAGTAAAAGTCATAATATTGATTTTACTCTTTATTCTCGAGTTCCAGTTGATTTGCTAAGATAATTACTTAAAAATATAATTCATGAGAATTCATGTAATATTATTACATCATTATCTTCCTTAGTATTTCACTGAAATATTGATGTATAGCAATTCTCATAAAAGTATATTAAAGTATTTTAATATATTTTGAGAAGTTGTCTTTGTCTTATTTTCGACATTCTTGGTACTTTGCATTATATTAAGTAAAAAATACGTGTAAGGATTATTTATGTATTTTTATATAATATTATGTATGTTTAGACATTCTACTATCCACAGGAACCTTTATTACATATGTAGAAATTTCCCGTGTATGTTGTAGCCTGTTTAGGCGGTACCTGAGCCTCTCAGGCCGCCTGTCACTCTGTCAGCCCGTAGTCCCGCGGCTGCGTACTTGTCAGAGGCGCAGGGCTGCGTACACAACCTTGCCGGGGTGACATGGCTGTATCTCAGCCGCGCGCGGGTGCTTTGGCTGCCGCGGCTGTGTGCGGGAATTGTGACAAAACACATTTCCGCCCGTAACTCCTAAAATATATACAACACCTCAATTCTGACTGAATTTTAGGTGTGAAACCTATACGTGACAATGTGTGTGAAATATTTAATTGGCCAAAAAGCTCAATAATGGAGCCGTAGTATTTTGGTTTTTCTTTCCTTAATTATTTAAAAATATAAGGAGTTGGATTTCAAGGGTGGGATCAGTGAGTGACCCTACCTAATTTAAGGTAAGTCATCCCTGTCTCATCTTATCCCTCATTTTCTTCTATGAGAGAACAGATTCTTCCTCTCACCCTTGCTCACTTTGATGATTAATGTTTCATTTCAAATTAGGTAAAAAATCCCTGCACCAAATTTTTTGGGTTTTGGTTGTTCACCCAAGATTCCTTGGCTGAGTCAAGGGGTTTTTTTTCTCATTTGGTGGGGTGTAATTAGGCAAAAAAGACTCAAAACTTCCATACCCCCCACCTCACCCCCCAAAACACCGGTCAAAACACTCACCTCACCCCACCTCACCCCACCAAACCACCAGTCAAACCACCCACCTTACCCCACCAAACCACTGGGCAGTCCACTCCTTCCTCCTCCTCACCAACCACCTCCACCTCCACCTCACCCATCACATCCCCTCCTCCTTTGGTTGGAACCCCTGCTAAGATTCCCCCCCCCTCCTCCTCATCCTCCCCATCATCTGATTCTCATCCTTTGATTCATCCACCTCCATCCCCCTTCAGCCCCCACCACCCCCTTGGTTGATTCCTCAGGTAAGCTACCGCCTCCCTCCTCCTCATTCCCCTTTTCCCTCCCTCTCACCCCCTCTCACTCCCAGCCGCTCACTTACCAAAACCCCCCCTCTCCCTCCTCTGTTGGTCTCCCTCCCATCTCACTTGGCTTGCTGGCCCCGCCCCCCCCCCTTGCTCTTGCTCCGGTCTGCCCCCCCATCCTTGCTTGGCTTGCTGGCCCCGCCCTCTCTCTTGGTCTTTCTTGGCTCCCCAGCCCTGCCTGTCCTTGCTCTTGCTCCGGTCCACCCCCCCTCCTTGCTTGGCTCCCCCTTACTCTTTCTCTGATCTGCCCCCCCTCCTTGCTTGTATTGCCCGCCCCGCCCCCCCCTTGTTCTCCATTGGTTTGCCAGCCCCTCGCCTCTTGCTCTGGTCTGCCCACCCCCTCCTTGCTTGGCTTGCTACCCCCGCCCCCCCCCCCCTTGGTCTCCATCAGCCTTCTGGCCCTGTCCCTCCTCTCTCTGCCCTTGGCTTTCCAGCCCCGCCCCCCCTTGCTCCGGTCCTCCCCCCCCCTCCCTGCTCAGCTTGCCTGACCTGCCCCCGCCTTGCTCTCATCCACCCCCCCCTTGATTCCCCGCAAGCCACCCCCCTCCCTTGCCTTGCTGCAAGGCACCATCACCCCCGTCCCACCTAGCCCGGACCAAAGCCTGACCCAAGGCCTTCCCCAAAGCCTGGCCCAATTTACTTTCACCCTGGTAATTTTTTTTAATAATCTTGGCCTAATTAGTTCACGCCCACACCCAGTATTTTCTTTTTTGTTTTTTTTGGTGATCACATGACTGACATTGTTTTTTTTTTGTAACCCTTCTTTGACCCCTTTTCCTTCAATTACATCCCTTCTACCACCACACTCACAATTTTATACTCAAAATTGAATCCCTTCTTGATCTTCACCCCAAGCAAAGAATTTTCCTGTCAGCTTGCTACTATTGCAGAGCAAGCTGCAAAAGTAACAAAAACAAAATAATAATAATAATAATAATAATGAAATTAACCTAAGAAGGAGTAGTAAACCCATAAATATTATTAATAAAATGAATTTTCCACCCAAAATTAGGTAGGGTCACTCACTGACCCCACCCTTGAAATCCAACTCCTTATATTTTGAAATAATTAAGGAAAGAAAGACCAAAATACCACGGCTCCACTATTGAGCTTTCTGGTCAATTAAATATTTCACACGTATTGTCACGTATAGGTTTCACACTTAAAATTCAGTCAGAATTGAGGTGTTGTGTATATTTTGGAATTTAACGACGGAAATGCGTTTTTCCACAATTCCCGCACGCAGCCACAGCAGCCAATGCACCCGCACATGGCTGAGATACAGCCTGTCACTCTGTCAAGGTTGTGTACGCAGCCCCGGGCCTCTGACAAGTACGCAGCCACGGGACTAAGGGTTGACAGAGTGACAGGCGCCTGAGAGGCTTAGGTACCGCGTAAACATGCTACAACCCACATGGGAACATTCTAAATATGTAATAAATGTTACCGTGGATAGTAGATAGTATAAAAGTACATAATATCATATAAAAATACTTAAATAAGCTTTATACGTATTTTTTATTAAATATAATTCAAAGTACCAAGAATGTCAAAAATAAGACAATGACAACTTCTAAAAATATATTAACATACTTTAATATACTTTTATGAGAATTTCTATACATCAATATCTTTGTGACATACTAAGAAAACTAATGATGTAAAAATATTACATGAATTACCATGACTTATATTCTTAAGTAATTATCTTAGTAAATCAACTGGAACTTGAAAATAAGGAGTAAAATCAATATTGTGACTTTACTCCAGTTATTTAATACATAATGAGAACTCACCTGACATCAGGATGTCCATATAAATTTCTATTTAAATAATTATTAAATTACTGGGAACATTTACTAAGGATAATTAATTAAATAACACATAAATAGGACAGATTAGTGTTATTCACACGTCCTAATATCTATTATAAAGTAGAATAATTCCCATACCCTGAGGAATTAGATGCTACCCGTGCTATAGCACCAAGAACACGTGACAGGCTACAAATGGTTACCCTTCTAGCCTTAGTGTCCGTCCCTTTGAGCCCCTTTACCCCTCCAAAGCATAGTATTGGGATTCCAAAAGATATAAATAAAGAGCTCTTTTGAGGATATTGATGGGCAGAGACCCAGTTATATTTATATCCAGACACCTTGCCAAGGTAATCAAGTACTTATAAGAGATAAGTAAGTTATTTATGGCTAAGTCTGATCAATAATATCTGTCCTCAACCTCTTTTTTATCAATTAAAACTGCTGAACAACCTTAAAACCCCAGTATACAGGTTTAACCCATCAGTGCACGTCCCAAACAGATACCAAACAGATTCAATAATATACCAGTGAGTTTCATTATACTTTCTCCGTCCTGGAAGCTTGGTTACAAGGCCCTTCCACTCCACCGTGTATTTTATATACATATTATCTTTGGGTAAAATATCCTTTAAACTAAAGAGCCCAGAGTAACCAGGACTACGTGTTTTCATACTGAAATCCCTGAAGAGAGGTGTTAAAGATCCCCAATATAATTGAGGCCCCTCTATAAAAATATTTAATAATCAATTTATTCATATTGATTCAAAATAATAAACCATAACCAAAACACTTAACCTTGCAATAAGCTTAATACAAATATTTATGGATTTTTGCTGCATTTATTGTAAAAATATATTTATTGTTTATTCTATCACCTCTGGTAGCTAAAGGATAGCAAGGGTCTTGGAATCCAGGAGGCTGAAATTGCCTGAGAGGGAACAAGTTGGAACAAGATGAGCTGAAAAACATAAAGAGAGGTGGCAAGCAGGGGGCTTTGAAGCAAAAGAGGGATCAAATGAGGGAATTTCAAATCTCTTTGGAACTTCCAGAGGGGGGAATCAATGAAAAGGTTGTAGGGTATGGACAGAAACTATGACCTTTGGATCTGTATCCTGCCATCACCGCCAAAAAGAAAAAGAAAAATCAAAAGCCCTTACCCACTGAGTTCAAACATGCCAAGCAGACAATCAAGCAATTCCATTTCTTCAGCCATGGAAAAGTAATTTTTCTCAATAAATCTGATCACAAAGGTCTTGTTGCAATAATTTAATTTTTCCTGTTTGAGAAACTTTCTGACCAAGGGAAGAAGGACATCAACTTTGTGACAACTTTCCTTCACAAGTCAAAAAAATTTGTCAACACTGTTGGTCCCTCAAGAGCTTGGGGTGGAGAAATGTGGGAAATTTTATGGAAAAAATTGATGGAACCCTTTGAGTTATTTGGACCCTATGTGAAGAAATCATCTATTCAATCTTCCCCTTAAGAGTATGCTTTTCTCAATATTAAGGCAGACAAAGTCTCTCAAATTTTAGGAAAATTTTTTTGCAATCTGGCCAGACTTCCCTTTGAATCAAATGGTGAAATAATGAAGGAAAATGGAATCCCCACCTTCTCATCACTTGAATTTGTTAAGATATTTCTTTTTCTTTCTTATACATTTTTCTGTCTTTCTTTCATTTCATTTCCTTTTTCCTATTTAAATCTCTTGAAAAGCTTTATCATGGTGTTCTACAAACTCTTGATATTCCATTGGACTGTTCTCATCCCTCAATCTGAAGCTCTAAGCCAAAAACGTCAACCTTGCAACGTTCCACGTGCTGCTTCACGCATGGAAGGCATGCACTTATGTCACCCCTGGATGCTCAGGCGTTCCCCATGTTGTCTGCTTAGATGTGTCAGAAGTCATATGAAAACAAATGAACACTGTGGGATTCAAACCCACAACCTGAGACTCTTTATATGAGTGATGCTCTTACCAATTGAGTTAAGTGCGCTGTTGAGTAAGGAGCTGTTGATTCATAACTATTTGGCTGATCACCCCGGAAAAGGTGTACTTATCCCAGCATTCTATTATGTGGGTGGCAGATACCTGTCAATGAACTGCTCATGGCAATTATGTAATCTAACACCCCTCTGTGCTTTGAGCAGGGACTCAACCATTTGATTTCATTGATAAAAACAGATCGTTATTTTTGACAGCTGTTAGGCTGCAGTCTTTGTGACTGTATAACTCTTGCTACCATTTCAGAAGTCATATGAAAACAAATGAACACTGTGGAATTTGAACTCACAACCGCAGACTCTTTATATGAGTGATGCTCTTACCAATTGAGCTAAGTGCGCTGTTGAGTAAGGAGCTGTTGATTCATAACCATTTGGCTGATTTCCCCGGAAGAGGTGTACTTATCCCAGCATTCTATGATGTTGGTGGCACTTACCAGTCAATGAACTGCTCATGGCAATCATGTAATCTAACAAGATGTTGGGGGATCTGGAGATTTTGATCATCAAGGTTTAGGGCTTGTTTGGACTTCTAATTTTACCTCCTTCAATCAGAGCTCCTGGGGTAAAAATTACAACTTCAAAGCTTCAAGGCTCAACCTTCTGCCATCCAACTAGGCTTGTCAGCTTGCTACTATTGCAGAGCAAGCTGCAAAAGTAACAAAAATAACATAAAAATAATAATAATACTATTAACCTAACAAGAAGTAGGAAACCCATAAATATTATTACCGAAATGGATTCTCCACCCGAAATTAGGTAGGGTCACTCACTGACCCCACCCTTGAAATCCAACTCCTTATATTTTTAAATAATTAAGGAAAGAAAAACCAAAATACTACGGCTTTGTTGTTGAGCTTTTAGGCCATTTAAATATTGAACACACTTTGTCACATATAGGTTTCACACCTAAAATTCAGTCAGAATTGAGGTGTTGTGTATATTTTAGGAGTTACGGACGGAAATGTGTTTTGTCACAATTCCCGCACGCAGCCGCGGCAGCCAATGCACCCCCGTGCGGCTGAGATACAGCCTTGTCACACTGTCGAGGTTGTGTACGCAGCCCCGGGCCTCTGAAAAGTACGCAGCCGCGGGACTACAGGCTGACAGAGTGACAGGCGGCCTGAGAGGCTCAGGTACCGCCTAAACAGGCTACAACATACACGGGAACTTTCTACATATGTAATAAATCTTTCCGTGGATGGTAGACTGTCTAAAAATACCCAATATTATATAAAAATACATAAATAATCCTTACACGTATTTTTTTACTTAATATAATGCAAAGTACCAAGAATGTCGAAAATAAGACAATGACAACTTCTAAAAATATATTAAAATACTTTAATATACTTTATGAGAATTGCTAGACATCAATATCTTCGTGACATAATAAGGAAAATAATGAAGTTAAAATATTACATGATTTTACATGACTTACATTTTTAAGTTATTATCTTAAAAAATCAACTGGAACTTGAAAATAAAGAGTAAAATCAATATTATGACTTTTACTCCAGTTATATAATACATAATGAGAACTTACCTGACATCAAGATGTCCCTAGAAATTTCTATTAATATAATTATTAAATTACTGGGAACATTTACTAAGGATAATTAATTCAATAATACATAAATAAGACAGATTAGTGTTATTCACACGTCCTCAAGTCTATTATAAGGTATAATAATTCCCATGACCTGAGGAATTAGATGCTACCCCTGCTATAGCACCAAGAACACATGAAAGGATACCTCTGGATACCCTGCTAGCCTTAGTTTCCGTCCCTTTGAGCACCTAAAACCCTCAGAAGGACCATATTGGGACTCCAAAAGCTATAAATAAAGAGCTCTTTTGAGGATATTGATGGGCAGAGACCCAGTAATATTCATATCCAGAAGCCGTGCAAAGGTAATCAAGTACTTATAAGAGATAAGTAAGTGATTTATGGCAATTTCTGATCAGTAATATCCGTCCTCAAATCTCTTTTTATCAATTAAAACTGCTGAACAACCTTATAAACCCAGTGTATAGGTTTAACCCATCAGTACACATCTCAAACAGATACCCAAAGGATTTAATAACATAACAGTAAGTCTTATTATCCTTTCTCTGTCGTGGTAGCTTGGCTACAAGGCCCTGCCACCCCACAGTGTATTTTATATACATATTATCTTTGGGTAAAATATTCTTTAAACTAAAGAGCCCAAAGTAACCAGGACTACGTGTTTTCATACTGAAATCACTGAAGAGAGGTGTTAAAGATCCACAATAGAATTTTGGCCCCTCTATAGAAATATTTAATAATCAATTTATTCATATTGATTTAAAACAATAATCAATAACCAAACCACTTAACCTTGCAATAAGATTAATCCACATATTTTACGGATTTTGGCTGCATTTAGTAAATAATATATTTATTTACTCTTTCACCTCTGGTAGCTAAAAGATATCAAGGGTCTTGGCATCCATGAGGCTGAAAATTGGGGGTCTGGCCGGGAAGTATTCCATTTTATTATATTTAATACCTTGGACCAGACATTTTCACAAAAAATAAAATCAAAGATAAATTTATCTGAATTTATAACCGTGATTTATTATTAAATTCTTTTGCAGTGGATTTAAAAACCAATGCAGAATTAATAATCTGTTATTTAAATCTTTTAAAGATAAGAAAAGAAGAATATATTAAAAATTATAAACCTCTTGGTTGGAAAGCTTTAACTCAAGCTGAGCAACTTAATATCTCTTCTGCACTTAAACACTTAGATAAACTCCTTGAACAAGAATATCTTGAAAGGCGTATCATCTTTCAGGCTCTATTAAGAAAACATAAAGCTTGGAAAAAATACCGTATAAATTACTTTTTGAAATATAAAATTAAGTACACAACTTGCATTACCATATTATTTTTAAAGAAAATAATATGAATATATTTTATTAAACCAATAAAATACGCTTTTTTATCAGTGAACCCTCCTCTACCAGAAACCACCGCCACTGAAGTTAATCTATTGGATAAGGAAGTCTCAGACATCTCTGGACGCCCTGAAAATATTGATTGGGCAGGTGAAGACCTCATTAGAACCCACCAAGACCCCTTAGGTTTTCCCCTTAAGGATCAATTTAACCCCAATAAGGTCTTGGTAACTTTGAACATCAATTTAAGTGAGTTTTGAAATAAAACTTATTTTTACAGATTTTTTCTGTAAAATTTTTATAAACATATTATTCTGAAAATGAATAGACATAACACAAGAGCCTCAGGAAGAATTCCGTCCTATGGATCTTTGCCAACAGCTCTCAGTAACCTTGAGACCACCAGTAAGGACAACCATGAAGGGACTAGAACCCGTGAATCAAATGTTGATGGACAAGGAGCAGCACCAATCACTTCTGCCCTCTCCCAAACTAGAGCCGGAGAAAGTAGCAGAATCAAGCCACCCTCCTTTACAAAAAGATTCCCTGCAGCCACCCCAGCAGAATCTGGCCAAGGCGGCCATGATCAAAGACTTATTCAAAGAGCACGTGAAATATTGGGAAGAATTCAAAGAAGCCCAAGCCAAGGAGGACATGGTATCTATGAAAAAGATAATCTCCCAGGCAAAAGCCACCCAGATAGCTCTTCAGAAAATGATTCCAAGGAAAGAGGTAGAATCCTACGTAGAAAAGTGGAATCCTTGGGATCAATTAGCCCAACTGAAAGGCAAAGGATCAGGAAAGAAGAGATCCTCTTCGCATCCCAAGCCAAAGGGAAAGAAAGACTGGGACCAGATAATATCCCTAGCTCAAAAGTGGAAAAAGGTTTACAACAATTAGCCTCTAATTCTGAGCCCAAACAAACCTCTGATGTAATTACTTCTTTTTCTAATGATATGCGTCATAATTACAAAATTTTTTGTGAAAATTTGGACGGGGTTTACACCCAAATGGATAAATTAACCTCAGTAGTAGCCAAATTGATTAATAACCAAACAAAGAGGGTAGGAATGGAAGAAATTAAAGAACATACAGAACAGTTATTGGAGACAATTAATCATGGTAGGATCTGTTAAAATACGTACGCACTTAAGCGGGTGCTACGTATAAGTGTAATCCAAATGGGATGCACAAATGGGCCTCTAGGGCCCATTGGACACACACACGGACCATACGGGCCCATGTGGATGTTACAGAGTTGGGGAAACTGGCCTCAAAACGCGTGAAATAGACCCATTGGTACACGGGCCCTAATGGGCCCGATGGGGTATATGGGCAAATACGGCCAGATGGGCTTGTATGGGCATAATTGGGCCCAAGGTTTATTTTGGACATACTTGGCCAGACGGACTGGCCCGCAAAAGTAGTCTTTTCTCACAATTTGGGCTTGGGGCGGCCCATTGGGGTTGCCGCCCGTGTCGCGGCCCGCTTGGGGCCGCTGCTCGCGTCGCGGCCCGTTCGGGGCCGCCTGTGTTCCTTGGCACGGCCCACGCGGGGCCCGACGGCCCGCGCGGGGCTGTTGCGCGGCCGAGGGATCCGCGCGGTGCAATGCCGTGCGGGCCCGGCTGGTCGCGACCGGTGACCAGCGCCGCGGAGCCGGGGCTCGCGGCCCCGGCTCGCTCCCCCTCCCCTCGCTCACCGTCGCGAGGGGGAGGGGGCAGGCTGGCTGGGTTGAACCAGCCAGCGACCGGCTGCAACGAGGCGGTCGGTCAGGGCAGGGGGGACCTGACCACCCCCTTGCCCCAGGAGGTGGCGATGCCGGCCGCATGGTATGCGACCGGCAGGTGGGGGGGATTTCATCACCCCCCCGCCATCGTAGCAAACTAAGCGCAAAGGGGCGCTCTCCCCCCCCCTTTACCGAGGGGGAGGAGCAATGGGCCTGGGGGGACCTGACCACCTCCCAGGCCAACTTTCTGTGACGACGCCCTGGGGGGTATCGACCCCCAGGGCCCCTGGTGAGGGGATTTGACCGCCCCCACCAGGGATTTGTAAGAGATAGAGGGGGGGAAAGCATGTCCGCTGGTCACACCCCCCCATGTGAGGTTGAAACCGGACCCAGGTGAGCCCTGGGTCCCACCTGGCCCATTTCAGGGGCCAGGGGCTGGATGCATGAGGCAACCAGCCCGTAACAGGGGTAATGATGCCATCAGGGCCGGTTGTAATAGACAACCAACTAAGGGACTGAACAGCAATGGGCTGGTTCAGCCCCGTAACGGTGGAAACACAAGAATGGACCGGAATAGTCTGGTTGTAAGGGTTCAGGGACTAATGCCATGTGGGCTGATGCAGTCCAAAACAAGTAACAAGGCCTGTAGAGCCTGTAGAGCTCTTTTGGGGCGGAAAATTTGCCCTTTGGCTTGTTGTATCATGGGCTCACAAGAGGCCAATCTTTTGTACTTAAGGAGCTCTTCTCCCTGCTGTTTTCCATCATTCATTTATCATCCAATTGAATTCATCCAACATATTGCCCCATTGTGAGAGCCCCATTAGCCATTATTGACACACAGTGTCCAGCATTTCTTTTGCTTTAAATACTGCTCATTTGCCTAAGCTAATTGCTGGCCATAATTATAACACATTATCAGTACCAACATCATCATTACTTCCAAGCCATCTAGACCTTTGTACCTTACTTTGGAGAACCTCAAAGACCTCAAGTTTTCCAAGAAGATGTCCTATATCCCTGATGTTAGCTCTACCAAAATAGTTCTGAATAGTCAGAACTATAACTCTTGGGCTGTCCTTATGGATAGTGAGCTGGATAACATCTGCTGTGGGGAAATTATGGATGCAGATGACACTCTGATCAGTTCAGAAGTGGAGAAGAAGTCTTACCATCTGATCCTTAGGCATCTTGATGAGAATCATGTGACATGGGTTGCTGATACTCTTAGGGAAGATGAGAGGAGGAGGGGCAGCATCCTTTGGAAGCTGCTTAAGTCCAAGTATGCTGATGATTCTGTTCACAAGAAGGGTATAGCCTTTAATAAACTGTTCAAGTTACAATATTCAAATTGTAAACAGTTTGTGGCAGAGGCTAGGTCTAGTATAGCCAAGTTCAAGTCATCTGGACTTAACATGGATCCAGAGTGTTTTTCACTCTTAATCCTTCAAAAGCTGCCAAAAGAGTTTGATTCCTTAGTCAGAATCATTTCTCAATTGGATCCTCTTCCTGGGGAGGAGGATGTGCTTAAAAGGATTGAAAAGGATGACCTTCAATTCAAGATGAAGGGGGGTTCTGGAACAGCCCTAGTTGGAAAGACTGGAAAATCTTGCAAGAAGGCGAAAAAGGATTTGTCCAAGGTCTTATGTTACAATTGTCAGAATAAGGGTCACTATGCTAAGGACTGCAAGGAGGCCAAGAAAAGGAAGAAGTCCGAAGGGAATGACAAGGAGGTCAATCTCACAACTGAAAACGTTGCAATGGTGGCGTTGGATGCTCCAATTGAAGAGGCTGTTGTGGAAGAAGGTCCCAACAAGAAGGCCAAAATCGATGAGGATCAAGAAATGGACTTGATTGATTATGAAGTGAGTAATCTTAACCTCAAAGATAAGAACTTATCAGTGACTGATAAAGCTTCTTTCCTACTAGGAGGATTGAAGGAGGATGTTCTTGTTTTGATCGATTCTGGTTGTACAGATCACATGTTTTTTGAACCAAATTTATTTTCAAATCTTAGTGATTATGATGGGGTTGTAAATATTGGTCAGAAAGGCAGAACAATTCAGATTAAAGGAATTGGAAAAGTTATTCTTGCAAATCAACTGGGTTTCCAAATTACTTTTGATAAAGTGTTCTATGTACCAGAGTTGCCTTACAACCTTGTGTCTCTTGGGGTGTTATGGAAAAAAGGTTTCCAAATTTGTTATCTTAAAGGAGATAGGTTTGTTATTGATATGAATGGGAGAACTGTTCTTAGTGGATTAGTTCGGAATAAGCTTCTGTGTGCAAGCTTGTTCAAATTCTCAGCTCTGAGCACTGTTTCTCACAATAGAAGTGGCCATAAGCTAAAGGACAGCAACTGTGAGAGTTGTACCTTGGGGGCTAAGACTAGAAATGTGTTCTCTAAGAGTAGAGATCACACAGATGTTCCTAGAGAGGAATTTTCCATTGATTTGGCAGGGCCATTCACTCCAGAGTCCCTTGGTGGGGCAAGATACTTCATCAATTTAGTTGATACTGCAACTAATTATGTTTGGGTTAAACCAATTCAATCTAAGGATCAGACCACAGAGGAGGTTTCTGTAATCTTCAAAGTCTGGAAACAGAATGGTCTGATGAAGGAGATCAAGAGGGTTATTACCGATGGAGGGGGTGAATTCGTGAGTAAAGATTTTGGGAGGCTGTTGAAAGATTATGGTATCATTCATATAGTCACTACTGCAAGTACTCCACGAAATAATGGAATTGTTGAGAGAATGAATAGGACTTTACTGGAAAAAGTCAGAACTATTATGTCTCAATCTGGTCTGCCAAAGTTCTTATGGGCTGAGTTGATGTGCACGGTGTGTCTGTTGCACAACATTGTAAGTGTTAATGGGAAGTGCCCCCATTATCAGTTTTGGAAGTTGTACCCCAAAACATCACACCTAAAAACAATTGGTTGCTTGGTGTATTATAGTGTCCACCATAATGAAATGGTCGGAAAATTAGACCCTAGAGCCAGAACAGGGGCACTTGTAGGCTATGATTTAATAAGTAAATCTTATAGGATCTATTGTCCAGGGAAAAGAAAGGTTATCCGTAGCAGGGATGTAAAATTCGACGAAAGTACCTTTCCACTCAAAAGGAGTGAAGATGTTGTTGTGATTAAGCCACAACAAGAAATAGAATTAGCACCTATTTCACCAGCAAAAGCTGTGGAACATGTGGTTCCAGAAGATGAAGAGGTGGCAGACGTGCCACAAGAGGGTTCAGTACCCGCTCCAGGTGATTCTGTGGAATCAGAACCTGATGAGCCTCCACCTCCGGTTAGAAGGAGTGGTAGGGTTAGAGTACTGGTTGACAGGTACGGGGAGTGGAGATCCCATTATGCTGCCGCAGGATATGAGGAA
The DNA here is from genome assembly GCA_025617555.3 of Puccinia polysora. NCBI lineage: Eukaryota > Fungi > Basidiomycota > Pucciniomycetes > Pucciniales > Pucciniaceae > Puccinia > Puccinia polysora. The sequence goes on along the minus strand of CM062623.1, from coordinate 38,062,269 downwards.
GATACATTTCAGGAACAGTGTATGCTCAATGAAGTCCTGGAGTTGAGTTCAGAAATGGGTAACAGGGTTAACCCAAATAGCTTTGGCCAAGCTATGAATTCTGATGAGAGAGCCAACTGGAAGAGTGCTATTTTTGAGGAATTTGATTCTCTAGAGAATAATAGTGTCTTTGAAGTGGTTAAGCGGGATTCTGTTCCAAAAGGAAAGACCATTGTGGGGTCTCGATTGGTGTTAAACAAGAAGTTTGACACAAATGGAGTTTTGAAAAGGTTCAAGGCTAGATGTGTTGCACAGGGCTTCAAGCAGAGAGAGGGTATTGATTACCAAGAAACTTTCTCACCAACTGGAAGGCTGTCCACCTTCAGGTACATCATTGCTCTGGCAGTGGAGTTGGGTGAAGAAATCAGACAAGCTGATTTTGTAACAGCATACTTGAATGCAAAACTTGGAGAGGAGGAGACTGTTTATATGTTGATTCCTGATGGTTTTCGTGAATGGTTAGTAGAGACTAAACCAGAAACCATGAAGAAAATCTGTGTTAGAACTTTTCTTTTGGCAGATAAAGGGGAATATGTCCTCAAGCTGTGTAGATCCCTGTATGGATTGAAGCAAGCAGCTAGGTCATGGTATAACACCATGAGTGAGAAACTGATAGAGATTGGTTTTAAGACGTCTGAGGCCGATCCTTGCCTTTTTGTGAGAAAGGATGCAATTTTGTTTGTATGGGTCGATGACATTATCATTATTGGTGATGGTAAAGAGAGAGTCATGGAGACACTCAAAAAGGAGTTCAAGATAAAAGATCTTGGTCTGGCACAACAGGTGCTAGGAATGAAAGTTAGTAAGGGCAAGAATGGTATTAAGTTAGACCAAAGCCATTACGTTGAAGCTCTTCTTAAGCAGTATGGCTTAGAGGATGCAAAGGAGTTTGGTACTCCCATGCAGTCAAACATTTGTTTAGAGAAGTCTACAGATGAGGAGTATCTGGAGTTTGTTCAATCAGGGAATGACTACAGGTCAGCTGTCGGATCGCTTGATTATTTGGGGCAGTGTACAAGGCCCAATATTGCGTTTGAAATTGGGGTCTTGTCGCAACACTTAGAGAAGCCAAGCATGAGGCATTGGTCAGCGTTTAAGAGAGTTATGAGGTATCTTAAAGGAACACACAGTCTGGGACTGTTGTTTACAAAGTCAGCAAACTTTGATTTGGTTGGTTATTCCGATGCAAGTTGGGCAGATGGTAACACTAGGGAATCAACAAGTGGTTTTGTATTCTTTTTAGGTAAGAATCTGGTGTCATGGATGTCCAAGAAGGTGTCGGCAATAAGTCTTTCATCAACAGAGGCTGAGTATAGAGCTTACTTAGCAGCTTCACAGGAAGCAAAATGGTTGAGAAAAGTCTTAGAGGATACACATAAACACAAGGGTTTGCGTTGTTGTATTCCGATAACCAGAGTGCCATTGCGTTGGCACAAAAACCAAGTGTTCCATTCAAGAACAAAACATATTGATGTTCACTATAACTATATTCGCGACGCAGTTAACTGCAATGAGATTGTGTTGAGGTACATGCCCACTGGAGCAATGATTGCAGATATCTTGACTAAGGCATTAGACAGAAACAAGCATCAAGGCTTTGTGACTAATATGCGGATGTCACCCCTTTTGGATTAAGGGGGTGTGTTAAAATACGTACGCACTTACGCGGGTGCTACGTATAAGTGTAATCCAAATGGGATGCACAAATGGGCCTCTAGGGCCCATTGGACACACACACGGACCATACGGGCCCATGTGGATGTTACAGAGTTGGGGAAACTGGCCTCAAAACGCGTGAAATAGACCCATTGGTACACGGGCCCTAATGGGCCCGATGGGGTATATGGGCAAATACGGCCAGATGGGCTTGTATGGGCATAATTGGGCCCAAGGTTTATTTTGGACATACTTGGCCAGACGGACTGGCCCGCAAAAGTAGTCTTTTCTCACAATTTGGGCTTGGGGCGGCCCATTGGGGTTGCCGCCCGTGTCGCGGCCCGCTCGGGGCCGCTGCTCGCGTCGCGGCCCGTTCGGGGCCGCCTGTGTTCCTTGGCACGGCCCACGCGGGGCCCGACGGCCCGCGCGGGGCTGTTGCGCGGCCGAGGGATCCGCGCGGTGCGATGCCGTGCGGGCCCGGCTGGTCGCGACCGGTGACCAGCGCCGCGGAGCCGGGGCTGGCGGCCCCGGCTCGCTCCCCCTCCCCTCGCTCACCGTCGCGAGGGGGAGGGGGCAGGCTGGCTGGGTTGAACCAGCCAGTGACCGGCTGCAACAAGGCGGTCGGTCAGGGCAGGGGGGACCTGACCACCCCCTTGCCCCAGGAGGTGGCGGTGCCGGCCGCATGGTATGCGACCGGCAGGTGGGGGGGATTTCATCACCCCCCCGCCATCGTAGCAAACTAAGCGCAAAGGGGCGCTCTCCCCCCCCCTTTACCAAGGGGGAGGAGCAATGGGCCTGGGGGGACCTGACCACCTCCCAGGCCAACTTTCTGTGACGACGCCCTGGGGGGTATTGACCCCCAGGGCCCCTGGTGAGGGGATTTGACCGCCCCCACCAGGGATTTGTAAGAGATAGAGGGGGGGACAGCATGTCCGCTGGTCACACCCCCCCATGTGAGGTTGAAACCGGACCCAGGTGAGCCCTGGGTCCCACCTGGCCCATTTCAGGGGCCAGGGGCTGGATGCATGAGGCAACCAGCCCGTAACAGGGGTAATGATGCCATCAGGGCCGGTTGTAATAGACAACCAACTAAGGGACTGAACAGCAATGGGCTGGTTCAGCCCCGTAACGGTGGAAACACAAGAATGGACCGGAATAGTCTGGTTGTAAGGGTTCAGGGACTAATGCCATGTGGGCTGATGCAGTCCAAACCAAGTAACAAGGCCTGTAGAGCCTGTAGAGCTCTTTTGGGGCGGAAAATTTGCCCTTTGGCTTGTTGTATCATGGGCTCACAAGAGGCCAATCTTTTGTACTTAAGGAGCTCTTCTCCCTGCTGTTTTCCATCATTCATTTATCATCCAATTGAATTCATCCAACATATTGCCCCATTGTGAGAGCCCCATTAGCCATTATTGACACACAGTGTCCAGCATTTCTTTTGCTTTAAATACTGCTCATTTGCCTAAGCTAATTGCTGGCCATAATTATAACAGGATCAAACAGACTCAAAAAATTGAGAATATGTCATCAGGAATCCAAGAAGATTTTATCATCTCTTTCCACCCCTTAAAAGAAGAATTGGCAATCACCACTAACAGTTCTATTCTATCCCTTAGTTAAAAATTGGATGTGCTCAATAACAAAGTGGACCTGCAACTTAATCTAATCAAAAATGATCTTAGAGACTTAATATTCCGTCTGACCAACCCCTTGGGGAGTACTACAGACAAACCAAAGCCTCCCAGACAAACCACTACTCCTTATGCACCACCCTTATTAGGAATGCATGGGAGTGACACCTTTAGGCCTAGTCCTACTCCTGAGATGGAGCAAGCTCTCAAACTGTTACCCCCTATTTCTGAATGGCCCAAGTTCTCCGGAGAAGGAGAATACAATCATATAAATTTTATTAAATTTATTGACTACACCATTAACTCTGATGACCTACCAGAAGCTATAGCTGTAGTCGGGCTACCCAGACTATTTGAAGGAGTAGCATTGGACTTGTTTATCAGTAAGAGAGAAGAAGTAGGATCCTTACCATAGAATTATTGGAAACTTCTGATCAAAGAAAAATTTGGTTCTAGAATGTGGAAAAGGAAAATGATAAAAAATTTCTAAAATTCCTTATTTGACCCCTCCAAGGACAAACCTCACTAATGGTGCTTGGAAAAGAAGAAAAGATTGGATTGCTTCTATCCAGATGCTGATAAAGAGGAAGTAAATGAAAGACTCCTCAAGCTGTGTCCTGGCAATCTTAATCATGGTGTAAGATGTAGGATGAGTATGGATGCGGACTTGCCCACTCTAATCAATGTGTTAGAAGAAGTAATAGACATGAATGGGTTTGACAAGAAAGCCCCTTCCAGACCCAAAGAGAACTATACCATCAACAAAACCAGAGAACAACCTCCTCTGATAAATGCCTCTGACAATAAGAAACCTAATGAGAATAGGGAGAAAGAGAGGATGCCTGCAACTTGTTGGAATTGTAACAAGACTGGGCATATGAGACAAGACTTTCCATTCCCAAAAAGGAAGATAGCAGTCTTGGAAGGAGAACAGGAGGTTGAAGAGAATCAGAACTATGAATACATAGCTGATACTGAAGGATCTCTTTCTGAATGTGAATTGATCTTGACCAACCCTGTTAATGTTCTAGAAGGAGATATAGGTACTTCTGCAGAGATCAATAACATCCATGGGGATTCTAGCCTGCCCCAACAATGGGATCCTACTATAGTTCCTAGACATATTATGGATTTCAAACCATTAACAGTTAAACCTATGAGTGGGAAAAGTTATACCACTGGTCAAACATGCTATGAAACTGGGTTGTATAAAAACAGACCTATAAGGTTATTACTGGATAGTGGGGCCTTTTGCTCATGTTTCTGTGCTGAATTCTTAAACAAATGGGACCCCAATTGGAGAGAAAACCTTTTACCCATCCCAAAAGCCAAGTTCAGCTCTTGCAACTCTACCATGAATGCTATTGGAGTATGGACTGCTCCTATAATACTACCTCACACTAAAGGATCTTTGAGAATACAAGTGGAGTTTTTAGTATTGCTCAACGGACTATGTGACTACCTGATACTGGGTAATGATGCCTTATGTCTATATGGTATAGACGTGTTCCAGAGTAGAGGAAGATACTTCACAGTAGGAGGTAATTGGGATAAGAAGTTCAAGATATGCACCATTCAGTCTAACTTCCCCTCCTCTACTTATCAGAAGCATTTAGAAGACTTTGACCAATAATATTTCTCTCAAGAAGCTCTGAATATGAAACTTTCTGAGGAACAGAAGAAAGATATATTGAAAGTCTGCTTTGAGAACCAGAATGCTTTTTGTACTAAAGATCATCCTATTGGTGATATTAAAGGACATGATATGGTATTAACATTTACCATTAAGCCTCCTTATCCTCCTAAATTAAGAAGGCCAGCCTATCCGTCTAGTCCTAAGTCTAGAAAAGCTCTTGAGGAACATATCCAAGAACTGATAGACCTACAAGTATTAAGGAAAGTAGGGCATAATGAACAGGTAGATGTGACCACACCTGTAATCATAGCTTGGCATAATGACAAGTCAAGAATGGTAGGAGACTTCAGAATTCTCAAGAATTACACTCAAGCAGATTATTATCCTATACCCCGGATTGATCATTCTCTGCATAACTTGTCCAAGGCTAAGTACATCACTACTATGGATATGCTTAAAGGCTTCCACCAGATACCAATAAGCACTGAAAGCAGGAAGTTTATGAGAATAATCTGTCATTTGGGAATATATGAATATCTTAGTATGCCTTTTGGTATAAAGAATGCTCCATCACACTTCCAGAGAACAATGGATACAGTTCTAGGAACTTACATCAGACAAGGATGGATGATGGTATACATAGATGATGTTATCATATACTCTGATGACTTGGATACTCATATTAACCAAGTAAGATTAGTACTCCAGACAATCTCCAGAGCAGGACTAAAGGTTTCCATGAAGAAATTCAACTTTGTCTACGGAGAATTGAAAGCCTTAGGACATATAGTCTCTGGCCTAACTCTAGCTGCTGATCAAAATAATATAGCTGCTTTCATGAATAGACCTATGCCTCAAAACAAGACAGAATTACTGTCTTTCATCAGTTTCTGCAGTTATTACAGACAATACATACCAAAGTTTGCTATGCTAACTAAAAGTCTGTATGAAGTATGCAACAACAACACACTATTTGAAATGACTCATGAGAGACTAAAGAACTATGAGGAATTAAAAATAGCTATGACCTCTACTCCTCTACTTATCCAACCAGATTACTCTAAGCCCTTCAAACTATACATTGAGGATTGCATGGAAGGGCTAGGAGCTGCTTTGAATCAGGAAAGGATAGAAGAAGACAAACCAGTAAAAAAACCTGTACTCTTCATATCTAGACAGATCAAAGATACTGAGAAGAGATATGGGGCCAGTCAGTTGGAATGTTTGGCACTAGTATGGGCTTTAGAGAAGCTACACTATTACTTAGAATGCACCACTTTTCAATTAATCACGGACTGCAATTCTGTAAGAACTCTTATTAACATGAAAACCCCCAGCAGAAATATGCTCAGGTGGCAAATTCCTATACAACAATATAGAGGACAGATGAATATAGTGCATAAAGCTGGAACTAAACATCATAATGCTGATAGTCTAAGTAGGAATGCTTTGCCTAATGACTCTAACAATCCAGCATATGACCCTGAAGATCAAGATATCTTTCCTATCTTGAACATCAATCTTTTTGCATTGAGTGCTCCAATAATGGGGATCCACTTATGTGAATTAGACACTGCTTTCTTCAACCTAGTAAGAGATAGCAACTCTCCTGAAATCAAGCTGCTGATTACTATCATGGAATGTGAATTCCCAGGAGCAGCTTTGATAAATAGCCTGCCTGCTTCACTAGTTAAACCCTATAAAGCAGGAAGGTTTACCTTTTGGGATGGTCTCCTTTACTATAGACACCAACATTCCAGCATACTAGTACTAAGCAACAAAGAGAATATACAACATATACTCCAGGAATGCCATGACAGCTGTTCATCAGGACATTTATACATAGAAAGAACCTTAGAGAAAGTGAAACAAACTGCCTGGTTGATAGACTGGAAAGAAGTCTCTACAGAATATGATAATAGCTGTGAAACCTGCCAGAAATCTAATAAAACTACTGGAAAAATGTTTGGACTCTTACAGAAGATATCTGAACCTACAACCAGGTGGGAAATTATCAATATGGATTTTGTCACTGGCCTCCCCCCTGGAGGTACTCATTCTTATAACTCTGTCATAGTTATAGTTGACAGATATTCCACAAAGGAAAAATTCTTACCTAACCACAAGGAAGATAGTGCTATGGATGTAGCCTTACTAATCTGGAATAGGATTATAGCTGATGTGGGTATACCCAAGATTATAATCAGTGACAGAGACCCCAAATTCACATCTGAATTTTGGAGGAATCTACATGATATACTGGGTACTACTCTAGCATTTTCTACAGCATACCATCCCCAAACTGACGGATTAGCTGAAAGGATGATACAGACCCTAGAAGATATGCTGAGGAGATTCTGTAGCTTTGGTCTAGAATACAAAACCTCTGATGGTTATTGCCATGATTGGGTAAGCCTACTCCCAGCCCTGGAAATGGCTTATAACAGCAGTAAACATTCTACCACCAAAGAAGCTCCTTACATACTAGAAAGAGGATGGATTCCAAAACTCCCTAGGAATAATGTGAACTATAACTTAGCCACTATTCATCCAAAATCTCTTGACTTTAAGAAGATGATAGATGTGGCAAATAATCATGCTCAGAAATTTTTCAAAGAAGCTGTTGAATACAACAAACAAAGATGGGACAAATCCCATAAAGAACCTGACTTTAAGATAGGAGACCAGATCTTGATATCTACAACTAATTTCAACAACCTGGCAGGCAACAGAAAACTGAAACCAGCCTTTGTTGGACCATTTTCTATCAAGAAGATGCATGGCAAAAATGCTGTGGAAGTAATCTTGAGTGAAGAATTATCAAGAAAACATCCGGTATTTCTTGTTAGCCTAGTAAAACACTTTAAAGCAAGAGAAGGCAGCAACCTCCCTCCAGCAATAATCCTAATAGAACCTGACCCTGTAAAAGAAAAAGGGAAAGTCAGCAGGATATTGAGAGATAAGAAAGAGAGGGTACAAGGAAAAGATATCAGACTATACTTAGTAAGATACAAAGGAGAATCTGCAGACAAAGATGAATGGTTACCAGAAAATAACATACCTGATGGACCAATACATCTCAGAAACTACAGAGCCAGCAAAAGGAACTGAAGCACATATGCAGTTAATTTTTTTTTCTCCCAACTTCCTCCAGATTTTTTTTCAGATATGGCCATATCTTGGAGTGGGGGAATGTCAGCTTGCTACTATTGCAGAGCAAGCTGCAAAAGTAACAAAAATAATATAAAAATAATAATAATACAATTAACCAGAGAAAGAGTATGAAAACCATAAAAAGTAATACAGAAATGGATTTTTCACCCAAAATTAGGTAGGGTCACTCACTGACCCCACCCTTGAAATCCAACTCCTTATATTTTTAAATAATTAAGGAAAGAAAAACCAAAATACTACGGCTCCATTATTGAGCTTTTTGGCCAATTAAATATCTCACACACATTGTCACGTATAGGTTTCACACCTAAAATTCAGTCAGAATTGAGGTGTTTTGTATATGTTAGGAGTTACGGGCGGAAATGTGTTTTGTCACAATTCCAGCACGCAGCCGCGGCAGCCAATGCACCCGCGCGTGGCTGAGATACAGCCTTGTCACACCGTTGATGTTGTGTACGCAGCCCCGGGCCTCTTACAAGTACTCAGCCGCGGGACTATGGGTTGACAGAGTGACAGGCGGCCTGAGAGGCTCAGGTACCGCGTAAACAGGCTACAACATACATAGGAACTTTCTACATATGTAATAAATGTTCCCGTGGATAGTAGACTGTCTAAAAATACATAATAATATATAAAAATACATAAATAATCCTTAAACATATTTTTTTACTTAATATAATGCAAAGTACCAAGAATGTCAAAAATAAGACAATGAAAACTTCTAAAAATATATTAAAATACTTTAATATAATTTTATGATAATTGCTAGACATCAATATCTTTGTGGCATACTAAGGAAAATAATGAAGTCAAAATATCACATGAATTTACATGCCTTATAGTTTTAAGTAATTATCTTAACAAATCATCTGGAACTCCAAAATAAAGAGTAAAATCAATATTATGACTTTTACTCCAGTTATATAATACATAATGAGAACTTACCTGACATCAAGATGTCCGTAGAAATGTCTATTAATATAATTATTAAATTACTGGGAACATTTACTAAGGATAATTAATTAAATAATACATAAATATGACAGATTAGTGTTATTCACACGTTTTAAGACTCCAAACGGCGCAGGGCATTGGCAGTTCTGTGGAGGGGATAGGTGCTTTTTTAGGCTGCCCTCCTGAGTGTTAAAAAAATATTTAAATGTAACCAAGATCAAAGTCCAGAACCTGGTAAACGGGGAACCAATAGTAAGAGGATAAAGATTGTGGTGGTTGGTAGCTGGGAGACAACACTATCTGAGGCAAGATGATGTCGGGGAACACTTGAATAGAAGGAGTCAAGAATTGTTCAGAGTTCAACAAGACAAGTCAATTGTGAGTGACAAAGCCCACAAGCTAATAGCTCTGGTCATCAGCAGGAGCTTAGGAAAGATCAACTCAATCCCAAACAACCTCCAGGTTCTCAATGAACCTGCCCAACTCTCCGCAATCAAGCACTTGAAGGGTACCGGATAACTGTGGGTGGCTGCACAAGACAAAGCTAATTTTTTGAGGAAGCTCTAGAAGAAAAACAATAACTGATTCAAACAAGCAATAACCCAACACTTCTCAAGGGACTCAAGAGTAGTGTGGCGGAATTCAACTTCAAAGGAAGGGGAGGGAGGTTTAACACTCCAGGTTTTAAGCTTAATAAAACCTCTTCAGTCAAACGTGACTGGTTCCAGAAAGATAATCAAAAGATGATCAGGACCAGTATGGTCGGATAAAGGGCTCAGGATTGGTGTAACACACTCAAGAATTTGATTAGACAAATTCTTCTTCAACCAGCAAAGCTATTAGTTGTTGATGAGGATCAAGGATCAAGGGTTTGAGTATGGAGGCTCAAGGATCAAAGGTTTGAGTATGGAGGCTCAAGGATCAAGGGGGAATCATATATATCTGATGTGATGATAGGATTTCCTGATGTGCTCATTCCATTTTGGATTGATTCAATTCTGCCTCCTGCTCCAAAAGGCAGGGGAGTGCCCCTCCTTATATGGGCAAGAGGCCCTGTTAGACTATGTACAATGAATTCTACAAATAGAGCGGAAAAAGAAAGAAAATCAGGTGTCCGGAAAGATTTGATCATGCGGGCCGGTGGAAATCCTTCTCATCCCTTCACCATCTCTTGCATCCGTCCATGGATGGGCGCGCGCAACAACACCAGAATCACCCACCCCTTGTCCAAAGGCCAACAGTGTAAGACTCCAAACGGTGCTAGGCCGCGGCAGTTCTGTGGAGGGGAAAGGTGCTGTTTAGGCTTCCCTCCTGAGTGTTACAAAAATATATAAATGTAAACAAGATCAAGGTCCAGAACCTGGCAAATGAGGAATCAAGGAGTAGAGGATAAATATGATAATAGTTTGGTAGCAATGGAACAGCACTATCTGAGACAAGATTATGCAGGGAAAAACTTGAACAAAAGAAGTTAAAGTCCTCTTAGAGTTCAAAGAACAAAAGCTGTTGTATGTAAAAAATGCCCTCAAGCTAATAACTCTGGTCGTCAGCAGAAGATTGGGAATGATCAACTCAAACCCAAGCAACCTCCAGGTTCTCAATTAACCTGCCCAACTCTCCGCAATCAAGCGCTTGAAGGTTATCAGATAACTGAGGGTGGCTGTACAAGACAAAGCACAATGTTTAAGAAGCTCCAAAGCAATCAGTAACTGATTTTGAAGCAAGGATAACCTCAAAACTTCTCAAGGGACTCAAGAATAGGCTGGCAGAATGCAATTCCAAAGAAAATAAAAGGAGGTATAACACTCCAGGTCTTAAGCTTAATAAGACCTCTTCAATCAATTTTGATTGCCTCCAGAAAGGTGATCAGGGATCAGGACCAGTATGGTCAGAGAAAGGGATCAAGGAGTGGTATAACACACTCAAAAAAATTCCAACAGGAAGAATTTTTCTTCAACCAGCAAGGCTATTGGTTGGTGATAAGGCTCAGGATTGAATTTCACAATGATGGGGGGGACACAGGCACACACCCCTATGGATTATTCTATTAACTGAGGATCTGATGATATGATGATCTCCCAAAAAGCAGGGGAGAGCCCCTCCTTTGATAGACCAGAGGCCTATAAGCTATTTACAAGAGAGATTTACAAATGAGAGCGGTTTTTTTTTTTTTTTTTTTTTTTTTTGATAAGGATCAAGATCATGAGAAAACAAAAGAAAAAAAAACAGGTACTTGGAGACATAGAAATCCGAAAGGGGGATGCCCGCGGGCATCCTGATGGGCCCAGGCGACTGCCAAGGCCGGGGATGACCGCCGCCAGGTGTCCGACGGGCCTGGCCGACTGCCGTGGCCGCAGATGACCGCCGGCTGGTTTCCGACGGGCATCGGCAACTGCTGAGACCCGCGTGGGCAACCGACAAGCCGCGCGGGAGACCGGCGAGCAGGGAGGTGGACTTTGAGAGGGGTTGACAACTTGACATAGTTCGGAGGTTGATCGAGGGAGAGATGATGATGGATTGATGAATTGAGTTGATCAATTGATTTTCTGAACCAACTTGATGGGGAGCTGGTCGGGGTCATCGACGGGGATCTGATGCTGAGGTTGAGATTGAAGAGTGAGATGGAGTGAGTTGGTGATGTGATGACTTGGTCAAGATTGAGGTTGATCGTATGACTTTGTCGAGGTCTGACAATAGAATACCACAATCAGGCTCAAGATGGTGGTGGTGGTGGTGGTGATAATAAGCATTTGGGGGTGCCGGTGATGGATGACAGGGCGGAACCAAACCTGGCGGTCTTTTGGCCGCGCGCTTGGCAAAAAAAAAATTGTAAAACGGAATAGCGGAGCAGAAGGGACTTGAACACAAGAGTGGGGATACGCCCACCCAGAGATCATTCTTCCCAACTGAAAGAATGAGCAGTTGGGAAGCTGGGAACCAAATGGAACCCCATTCTGGATCAAAGATTCTTTGTTTTTTTTTTTTTTTTTTTTTTTTTTTTTTTGATAATGAGGCCTATGAATGATGATAAGGAAAAAATCATAAGAATATTAAAGTCTCCGCACTGGCCAGGGTGTCCAGGATGGGGCACCACAACTGGGTGGGAAAGGAAAATGAACTGGACCGCCGCGGATGTCAGCGGGTGGTAGTTGACACTCTCCACCCCTTGCCTGAAGATGGAAGGGGGGTGGGAGTGTCCCAGGAAGGGTGACAGATGAAGTTTGTGAGAGCACGGATGGGCGGATAGGAGATTGGCTCAAGGCAATTGAGTAAATCCTGACGGGCTTGAGATTGACAACTGATAGATTGAGTGAGGTGGGAGATTGATGGGTCTGAGGATTGGAAAAACGCTTGGAGGTGCGGTTGGGATGGGTTTGGTAAGGTATGGATGAGCAACGCGCAACAATGACGGTGAGCGGCGGCGACGATGATGATGAGCGGTGCGCAACAATGACGGTGAGCGGCGCGCAACAATGACAATGCGGATGAGGGAAGCGCAATGATGATGAGCAACATGGGACGCGCGAGGGCAGGATGAGGACGCGGGACGCGCAATGATAAAGATGAGGACGCAGGACGCGCAATGATGATGATGCGCGGCGGGCAAGGATAATGCCGAGCAATGCAGGAAGCGTGATGATGATGAGAAAGGCGGCACGCGCAAGGACAAAGATGAGGACGCGGGATGCGCAATGAAAATTTTTTTTTTTAAAAAAAAAAAATTCTTTTCCAAGGTGTCCCAAATGGTGCACCACAACGTCCTAATGTCTATTATAAGGTAGAATAATTCCCATACCCTGAGGAATTAGATGCTACCCGTGCTATAACACCAAGAACACCTGACAGGATACCTCTTGTTACCCTGCTAGCCTTAGTGTCCGTCCGTTTGAGCACCTACAACCCTCAGAAGGACCATATTCGGACTCCAAAAGCTATAAATAAAGAGCTCTTTTGAGGATATTGATGGGCAGAGACCCAGTAATATTCATATCCAGACGTTTTGCCAAGGTAATCAAGTAGTTATAAGTGATAAGTAATTGATTTATGGCAATTTCTGATCAGTAATATCCGTCCTCAAACCTATTTTTATCAATTAAAACTGATGAACAACCTTATAACCCCAGTATACAGGTTTAACGCATCAGTACACGTCTCAAACAGATACCCAAAGGATTTAATGACATACAAGTGGGTCTTATTATCCTTTCTCTGTCGTGGTAGCTTGGCTAAAAGGCCCTGCCACCCCACCGTGTATTTTATATACATATTATCTTTTGGTAAAATATTCTTTAAACTAAAGAGCCAAAAGTAACCAGGACTACGTGTTTTCATACTGAAATCCCTGAAGAGAGGTGTTAAAGATCCCCAATATAATTGAGGCCCCTCTATAAAAATATTTAATAATCAATTTATTCATATTGATTTAAAAAAATAATCAATAACAAAAACCACTTAACCTTGCAATAAGCTTAATCCACATATTTTATGGATTTTGGCTGCATTTAGTAAATAATATATTTATTTACTCTATCACCTCTGGTAGCTAAAAGATAGCAAGGTTCTTCGCATCCAGGAGGCTGACAAGGCTCTTGTTGAAGATACTCAGCTGATTCTTCTGGACATCCCAATCGTGGTACTTCAATGCTTCTCTAAGTGGACTAATTTGATGCGAAGACCAACAACTAAGTTTAAATTGGGGAACCTGTGGAGATCATCCGTTATTGGAGGCTATTTCTTCCAATTCCTTTCTGTAACTTCCTTTTCCTCCTTAACTCATACTGGTATGCTGTTTGACTGCTGATAAGATGAATAATGCCCACCTCCTTTGTTTTATTCCCAAAAACTGACGCCTGTTCTTTTGGTTCTGGTTTGTGTTTTCTAGCAATCTCATTCAATTTCATCTATTAACAGTTGAAATTGCTACAAACAATCACCTCCTACTCAATAAATCAACCAACCAGAAAAGCACTACATAATGGGCAACAGCTTCCAGTCCACTATTGCAAAAGGAGCTCTTGATTCCATTCCTCTTCTGACCCTTGATACCTTCCTCTGTGGAAATCAAGGACAACCAATCCCTTGAAGATTAAATTTCTCTGGGAAAAGGTGATCTCTGAATACGTCAAATTGGATCCCATTATTAACATCCAACTAGTGACTCTACTCACCGCCAAGCTTGATGCCTTTATCCACCTCAATGTCATCAATCAGGCTAATGAAATTTATGCCAAACTTATCTGGAAATCTGTTAACCAGTCCTTTTCCTCCTGCAATGCCTCTAAACGCGCTAGAGTATTCAAAAAATTCTGCACAATCAAATTCAACTCTCACAACATCCAACTGTTCATTAAAAAATTTGAGCCTCCATCACCAAGTTTGTTGAAACCGGTATCTCTATTCTGTTGGAAATCATTTCCTACTCCATCCTAAAAAAGCTTCCCCCTTCTCTGGATCATCTAAAGAGTAAGATTTCCAACTCCAATAAAGAGGGTGTTCCCAATATCTTTCTTGATCATCTCAGGGTCCACTTTAACAACCTCAAACTTGGTTCTTCCTCCAAAGACCATCCTACTGCTCTTGCTAAATCCAAATCCACCAAATGTAAAATTTACTGGAAAATAAATAATGCTTTTCATCCTGAATCCAGATGCTGGCTGCTCCATCCTCATCTTTTCCCTCGTCACCTTGCCCAAAAGGCTAAGCCTGAAGTTCATGTTAGCAATTTAAGGTCTCACCTTCAGGATCCCTCCGTCCTCATTGTGGACTCAGGATGCTCTGCTCAAATGGTATCTGACTCCAATCTGTTCATTGCACTCTCCACAAATGAAAAAGGAGTATTTTAAACCGGGTCTGGAGTAGAACACCTATAAATAAAGGGGAAAGGCTCCATAAAGTTATCCAACAAACCTGATGACCTTTTTTTAAAAAAAGTGCTCTATGTTCCTGATTTGGCTGTCAATATCCTATATGTTTGATGTCTCTTGCTTGAGAAATACAATATCATCTTTGAAACCAACTCATTCCAGATTTTCAGGGATGGAAGACTCCTTGCCAGTGGCCGCTATTACAACCATCTTCCTGGGCTTTGATTCCACCAGTCTTCTCCAAGTTGTCTCCTCTCTTTGGCAGAACTTCTCCACAAGTCGCTAGGACATGTAAGTTATCATTGAATCAGGCACAAGCTGGAAATCCCTGTAAAAATTCTTCAAAATTGCAAAGCCTTCTCTGTTTCCAAAGTC
Organism: Puccinia polysora; assembly: GCA_025617555.3. Classification (NCBI taxonomy): domain Eukaryota; kingdom Fungi; phylum Basidiomycota; class Pucciniomycetes; order Pucciniales; family Pucciniaceae; genus Puccinia; species Puccinia polysora. The sequence goes on along the minus strand of CM062623.1, from coordinate 38,046,940 downwards.
ACCAGAGCCAGTTTCAAGAGAGAAAATTCTCTTGACTTGTGTCGCTTTGAAGAACTCCATATGGATATCATTGGTCTGCTGTCTCCTCCTTCTGTCAATTGATGACAATTCCTCCTCACTTTTGTGGATAAGAACACTCAATAATGTGCTGCCCTGCCAATAAAGAGCAAAAGCAACATACCACAGCTCCTATCTAATGTCCTGAGTCTGGAGGCCAAATTTTTTGGCTATTTTCCTTTTCTCCTACACTCTGATTTTGGAGGCAAATTTGTTAATGTCAAACTTTCCCAGTTCTGCAGAGATCACCTCATTAAAACCAGATACTCTGACCCTTACACTCCTCAACAGAACAGACTTGCTGAATGATTTAACAAATCTATCCTAGAATCAATCCGCTCCATATTGGTTAACTACGGCGTGAATAGTTGCTACTGGAATGAGATTTCTTTTGCAGCCTCCCTGAAGCTCAATCAAATCCCTATTCAAAAATCCAAAAAATTCCCCTACAAGCTGTTCAAACAACACTCCCTTCCTCTCAGCTATTTTCATCCCATTGGAAATTGAGCTTCCTACCTGCTATTTCCTCACAAATCTGCCTCTAAACTTGCACCTAAAGGTTCTTTTGGCATTCTCATTGGCTATAATGATGAACTCCAATCCTACCTTATTCTCAGAAAAATGGGTAAAATAATTGAAACTAAACATGTTTGCTTTCTTGATTTTGTTTCACCAGTCTCTAAACCATCTCTCATCTGGTCAAACTCAACTCAATCGGACAATCTCCTTCTCAACACAGACCCTGTGCTGTTTCCTGAACTTCCTCCTGCTGCCATCCCCATGGAACCTATTTCCTTGGAAATCACAGATCCTGGTGTTTATCATCCCTCAGAAACCTCTAAAAGCAGTGTAGATTCTGAAACTGTTGCTTCCTCACTGGTGCAGGCCAAAAATCCTCATGATGGCACTGGATACAAATTGAGAACCCAAACATCCAGAATCAAACCCACCAAATACTCCTATCTCTCTGAGAAGCCCCAGGGTCTTAACACCAAAATCCCTGAATATTGGGAGGATCCTATGGACAAAGAACTGAACATTATAGAAGAAATGGACGTGTGGGAGGACTGCAACATCATACCCAATTCCTACCTCGGTACCACCTGGTTTCTGAAAAAGAAACTGGCCACCCTTCCTCTGCTGAAAGAAAGAAAGCTTGTCTCTACATTCAGGAGTTTTGACAAATCCCCAGAGTTGACTACAACAACACCTTTGCTCCAACTGGAAAATTTCCTTCTCTTATCTCTCTTCTCACCCTTTCTATCAACAAAAAATTACCCATCAGACAGTTTGACATAAAAAGTGCTTTTCTCTATGCTCCCCTCTCCAATGATATCTAGATAGCCACTCCTAAAGGTTCTATGCAAAAAAACCCTTTCATCATGCTAAATAAATTGCTGTATGGCCTGAAACAGGCTCCTTCCAATTGGTATAACACCCTCACTACTTGGTTCAAAGAAATCAACTTTTGTCAGTCCACCTCTGATCCCTGCCTCTTCATCCACAACAACAAGAACTCATTCATCTTCTTCCATGTGGACAATCTGGTTGTTGTCTGCAATACTGAAGGTTTTGAAACTCTGTTCCTTAATTTCTTTCCCAACTCCTCTGCCCATTCTCCCAACACTCTTCTTGGAATGGAACTGAAGCTCATGCAAGATCAAATCACACTCTTCCAGGATCAGCTCATCCAAAAGGGACTGGAACTTTTAGGACTTGAAAGCTGCAAGCAGGTCAAAACTCCTTTGACCCCTGGAATCAAACTCCTCAAAGCCTCTGAAACAGATAAGGAAGAGTTTAGCAGGCTCAAGATTAACTTTCAACAATTCAATGGTATCCTTAATCACCTTTCATGTTAATCACAGCCCAATTTGACCCCTGCAGTATCTATCCTATCTTGCTTCAATCACTCTCCTGGAATCTCTCACTGGAAAGAAGTCATTCACTGCTTTAAGTATCTCAAGGGCTCCATCTCCAACTGCCTCACCTTAAATCCCTCCCTAAACCACCCCAACAATTGCCTTGAATTCTAAACTGATGCCACTTGGGCCAATGACCACAAAACTTGACTCTCTCAAAGCGGTTCCCTGTGTCTATGGAAAGGTCCTCCTCTGTCCTGGACCAGAAACAAGAAAAAATGTATTGCCATGTCCTCCACCAAATTGGAGCTTTGTGCGCTCTCCAATGGCATTCAGGAGAACCTCTGGCTCAAATTTCTTGTAGAAGAACTCTGGAACACCAAAATTGAAAGCACTATCTTCTACATAGATAACAAGGGACTGATTGACAAAATCAAACACTTTGGATCCTGCTCCAAGACCAAACATTTGGACATCAAAATCAAAGGGTTGCTCAATCTTCTAAAAAAGGGGGAACTCAAGGTTGAGCTAATCTCAAGCAACTCAATGATAGTAGATGCCCTGACCAAGGCCTGCCCACATAGCTCACTCAGAATACTTTTCAAAAAAAAATTCTAGATTCTCTTTGCAACAAATTAAGGAGGGGTTTTAAAATATTTCTTTTTCTTTCTTATACATTTTTCTATCTTTCTTTCATTTCATTTTGTTATAATTATGGCCAGCAATTAGCTTAGGAAAATGAGAAGTATTTAAAGAAAAAGAAATGCTGGACACCTTGTGTCAATAATTGCTAATGGGCTCTCTCAATGGGGCAATACATTGGATGATATTGTTGATGAATTTGATGGGATGTTCAATGAATGATGGAAAACAGCAGGGAGAAGAGTTCCTTAAGTACAAAAGATTGGCCTCTTGTGAGCCCATGATAAAACAAGTCAAAAGGAAAATTTTTGCCCCAAAAAGAGCTCTACAGGCTCTACAGGCCTTATTACTTAGTTTGAGCTACATCAGCCTGCATGGCATCAGTCCCTGTACCCTTACAACCAGCCTATTCCGGTCATTCCTGGTGTTTCCACCGTAATGGGGCTGAAGCAGCCCCTTAGCTGTTCAAACCCCTGGCTGGTCATCTGTTACAACCAGCCCTGTTACCTCAAATGCTGGCTGGTTACCTCATGCAACCAGCCCCTGGCCCTACAAATGGCCAGGTGGGACCCAGGACACACCTGGGTCCGGTCTCAGACTCACATGGGGGGGGTGTAACTGGCAGACATGCCGCCCCCCCCCCTCTTTCTCTCAAATCCCTGGAGGTCAATACCCCCGGGAGTTGTCAAGGTAAGTGGGCTGGGGGGTAGTGAAATCCCCTCCAGTCCATTGCTCCTCCCCCTTGGTAAAGGGGGGGGGGAAGGCGCCCCTTTTGTTGTGCCTTGCTTTGATGGTGGAGGGGTGATCAAATCCCCCCCACCGCCGGTTGCCTTGCTGCAACCAGCCCAGCCATCCTCCTGGGCAAGGGGGTGATGAAATTCACCTCACCCTGACTGGTTTCCCTCCTGCAGCCGGTTGCTGGCTGGTTCAACCCAGCCAGCGGTCTCCATCCTTCTTGCAATGGAAAGCAAGGGGAGGTAGGGGAGCTGGGGCTGCTGGCCCCTGCTCCTGCGGCGCTGACCACCAGGCCTGCGCAGCGTCGCACCGCACGGGATCCCTCGGCCGCCGCAACAGCCCCGCATGGGCCAAACCAAGAGATACGAGTGGCCCCAATGGGCCGCCCCAAGCCTGAAAAGTGAGTTTAACATACTTTGGCGGGCCAGCCCGTCTGGCCAAGTATGTCCAAAATAAACCTTGGGCCCAATTATGCCCATACAAGCCCATCTGGCTCTATTTTCCCATATAACCAACCGTGCCCAATAGGGCCCGTGTACCAATTGGCCTGCTTCACGCATTTTGAGGCCATTTTCCCCAAATACGTGACATCCACACAGGCCCGTAGGGTCCGTTTGTGTGTCCAATGGGCCGCAGTGGCCCACATGTGCATCCCATTTTGATTACACTTATACGTAGCACACGCGTAAGTGCATACAAATTTTAACACATTTCCTTTTTCCTATTTATATCTCTTGAAAAGCTTTATCCTGGTGTTCTGCACACCCTTGATATTCCATTGGACTGTTCTCATCCCTCAATCTGAAGCTCTAGGCCAACAATGCCAAACTTGCAATGTTCCACATGCTGCTTCATGCTTGGCAGGCATGTGCTTATGTCACCCCTGGATTCTCAGGCGTTCCCCACGTTGTCTGCTTAGATGTTGGGGGATCTGGAGATTTTGATCATCAAGTTTTAGGGATTTTTTTGTCTTCCAATTTGACCTCCTTCAATCAGAGCTCCTGGGGAAAAAATTCCAACTTCAACTCTTCAAGGCTCAACCTTCTGCCATCCAACTAGGCTCTGGTTGAAGATACTCAGATAATTCTTCTGGACCTCCCAATCTTGGTACTTCCATGCTTCTCTAATTGGACTAAGTTGATGCAAAGAACAACAACTACGCTTAAATTGGGGAACCTGTGGAGATCATCCTTTATTGGAGGCTATTTCTTCTGATTCCATTTTGTAACTTCCTTTTCCTCCTTGACTCATACTGGTATGCTATTTGACTGCTGATAAGAGGCATAATGCCCACTTCCTTTGTTTTATTCCCAAAAACTCACGCCTGTTCTTTCAGTTCTGTTTTTTTTTTTCTAGAAATCTAATTCAATTTCATCAGAATTTTGTTCTTGGCCTACTCCCTTTGACTGCTCTCTGCATGTCACTTTCACATCCAACTCTTTTTACAACTCACCTCACATTGACAAAGGTGAAATATCTGAGTATTCCTTTCTACTTGCAGTTCCAACCAAGAAATCAAATGGACAACTTATTGAAACTACAGATTAATATGAAGTATCAGATGGCCAATTTGTTTTTCCTGACCTTGGCTTCGGAATTGATTTCAAGCAAAAAGGTATAGTGAAAATGGTTTGGGCAGCCAATAATTACAAGCACTGTAATTTTCCTGCGTTGGAGACTGCCACTCATACAAGAATGGAAATTTCAATGAAAATCAAAAAAACTTCTCAAAACACTTGCAGGGACTTGGGGAGTGGGAAAATATACTCCAGGAAAAAAATATAAATAAAAATAAAAAATATTTTTTTATTGGTGGGGTTAAAAATAGTCTTAAGCATTGTTGTAATCAAAAATGATTTTTTTTCTTTTTAAATTTTTCATCAAAGCAGATATATTTACAAGCCCAGCATTTGAGTAATCTTCTTTAATTCATCTACTGTTCTACTGCTACCAATGCATGCCGCAGCCATTAACCACTTATCCTTTTTTTCTGTTTCCAGTTGTTCCCTCTCTGTTTCCAGTTGTGCTTGCTGTCAATCATTCTCCTTTTCCTCTTTTGGAAATTCTAGATCAGCCTGTTTCAACTTCCACTTGGCATCCCATTTTTGCTGATGAGCCAAACTCTTGGCTTTCTGCTTTTGAAAATTGATAGCCAGTTGACAATCCCACTTCTCCTTTTCAAACTGAAGTTTTTCAGATTCAATTTACAATTTCACTGTTTTTCAGAGGGGAACAGGAATGAGCTTGAATTTGAAAGCAAGGAGAATCCAATTGGCTTACTTGAATCTTGCTTCTCCATTATCTCCTCAAAGCCCAAAAAATTTGAATTGTTTCTCCTCTTTTTAATGCTATTGGGGTTGATGTTGATGGAATTGGAGGCCTTTTGCTTTCCCTTTGCAGAGGAGGTTTGTGTGGGAACATCATTGCTCTAATTTGAAGGGGATGTTGGAGGCCCCATTGGCTTGAGTTTTTGGCCATTCAGGAATAAATGAGCCTGTTTCTTTTGAATATAAATCAGTCAGGATTAACCAGAATGAAGAGAAAAGAACTTGGTTCCTTAATTTAGCAGATGTTGATGGCAATGGTGATAATGGAATGAAATCCTCCTCATTGGCCAAGTTCTCCAGTTCTTCCACCCCAGGAAGAGAGAAATCAAAAGAAGTAAGTGAGGTGTCCAAGGTTGGGTTTGACTCATCAATCAATGCAGAAGTGGACGTGATTGGAGCTTATTGTGTTTGAATATCCTCCTTGGCATCAGATTGGGGCCACTCAAAGTCAAAGTTTTCATCAAGGTCCTCATTGCTAGGCTGAGCATTGCCAGCCAAGTCCTTGGCATCAACTGAATCAGATTGTTGGGCTTCAAAAGCAGCTAGAGGGGTGATGTTGGCCTTCTTTAAAAATATTTCATCCATTTGAATATAAAAAGGAAAAATGAAGTCCAACTTATCAACCACTGTGTTGATTCCCTTGGCTTTTTCAGAGTTGGTGATACCAAAGCCAGTGGAGATTGACATGGAGTGGGCCTTTTTGTAATTGGCTCAAAAATTCTTGAATCACTCCCTCATCTGTTTGGATGACAGATCCAGCCTACCTTTTGCTTTATTCTTGAGTTCATTGGCCATCAGGAGATAACCATTGACCTTAGAGGATGGAGGTTGGCCAACGTGTGTTTCATTTTTGGATCCAAAGGAAGAATTGTAGTTGGATAGACTTTTGAGCCAGTTTACCCGGATGATGTGATCAGCTCACTTGAGCTTACTTGAGCCTTTGGAAGCTGATGGGGGAGGATTGTTTTATGTTGAGTTCCTGGGGGATTTTTGCTTTGGTCCATTGTATTTTTTAGTGGACTTGCGGGGGGGATTGCTGAGGGGCCATCATGAGAGTGATGAAGCAAAGAGGATAGCAAGAGATGAGAGTGATGAAATGACAAGAGGGATAAAGCAATGAGAGTTAGGATGTGATGAAATCAATAAATCAATGAGGGTGAGGGAGTGATTATGATAGTGATGCAATGAGAGTTAGCTGGATGTGATGAAAGTGATAAAGGGATGAGAGTGATGAAGTGATGAGGATAGTGATGCAATGAGATTTAGCTGGATGTGATGAAAGCAATAAAGTGATGAGAGTGATGATGTGATGAGGATAGTTATGAAGAGCTGAAGAGCAATGAATCAAATTTTTTTCAGATGAGGTTGGAGGTAAAATTTTTCCAAGGTTGGAGGTGGAAAACCATGGGTGTATGAAGTGGACAGGTGGTGGAAGCCTTGATATAATTTACTTGAAAAAACCCAATTATTTCCAGGTAACTCTCACACATCTTATGTGAAATAAGTGGGGTTTTTTTGATGTTTAATGGCAGGTTTGAAATGGGGGATTTGGTTTGAAGCATGCCATTAAAAAATTGTGGGTTTGCTGAACTCTGATACGCCCTAACATGTGTTGAATAAAGCTAACACAGTTATCTTGGATCACAGTAAGTGGAATTTGTCAGATAAATTTTCAAGAATTCTCATATGTGAAATTTGAGTATATTTTTCTCATGAACTGAGTCCACCTTGGGAGTGAGATCTGGTTGTCTTTTAACAGGGGGGAGTGAATTTTTGGAAAAATTGTCCAGTTTTGGGGGTTTGTGAATTGACTGGGTCAGGTGAAGTTAAAGGATCTAGTTCTTTTTGGATTACTTGAGATAAATCTTGGCAGATTTTGATGATTTTTTTAAATTCTTATCTGAAAAAACTGGAATTTTCATAGAGGCATACCCTTCTGGGGGCTTGATTCAAAATTATTGAAGGGGGATTTTTTTATAGCCAACAATTATTAATATCACTTTGAAAATATTTTGATTTATTTTGAAATTTTGCCACTTTTTTTCAATTAGAATTCAGACTGTCAAGTTACATGGGTTGATAAAGTTGTAGTTGAAGATTTTTTTTATGCCAGAGAAATTAACAATTTTTTTATTGGTATATATTGGGAGTAAATTCATTAGAATTTGAATTTTTTGAAAGATTCATACAAGTGGATGTGCAGCAGGTTGGCCTGGTTGGGTAGGTGTTGTAAGGTTTCCAGGATGGATAAATTTGATTTTTTATAAAAATATTTTTTTTGGGGTGTGGCATTGAAGGATTGTTGATTAATTCCAAGTTATACACAATATTTTTTGAAGTCTAAGCGGGTAAACTCACCCCCATTTTCCAAAAAAACAGTAATTACCTTCTGATTCTGTTTCCATTTTTTAGTGTTGAAATAATTTATAAAAGCTGTGAAAGCTTCATCTTTTTTTTAAATAAATAATTTTTTTTAATTGTGTGAAATGATACAGAACTTTTAAAAGCACTTAAGGATTTGACTGAAAAGGGGTGTACTAGTTCCAGATGAAGAATTTACAGTGGATTTGTGGCTCCTTTGAAGGGTTTTTTGAACAGGGGTGCTGTGGCCTTTCAAGTACTACCAATTTCAAAGATTCTGTTTTTATTGTATAATGAGGATTTAAAAATGGTTTTTATTGTTCTGGGGCTGCACTTTTCTATTGAAAGGTGTCACAAAAATTTGGGGTCAGAATTAAACATTAAAATTCCAGCAGGAAAATAGATCTTAAACATGGTTCCACAGAGTTCCAAGAGATGGTGCTGAGAGGTCCCCACTAGTTTAAAGTTTTCAATTTGTATTGATTTTACATAATGTTGAATCTGTGATATATTATTAAATTTGGTTTTTGATAATTCTAACTAGATTAGAAATCAATTGATGGTTGGTATGAGCAGGAAATTGTGCAGGGGAGTAATCACCACTGGTGTTGCATTATGGTGCAGCAGAATTAGAAACCATTCCAACCATTATGAAGCTGGTTTTGGTTTTTAAGAGAGAGCTGGGATTTTTGAATAAGAAGTGACTTTCACCTGGATTAAATACATGTCTATGAGGAGAATATTGATTAGGAAAGAGGTTTTTTTTAAAAGATTTTAGAATTGAAACAGGCATTTGCAGTTGTATTGACAGGGATGGATGGATATTTTTTGGTGAGGTTCTCTGCAAGATGGGAGTTGGGGAAGGTAAGCCAAAGTTGAGGGTGCAATAAGCAGGATCAATCTTCTGGGTTCCCAGCCAATGGATTATGGTTTCCATTCTAGTAGGGATAATTATTTCCTTTCTTGGTTCTACTATTTCTTTTGAGTAAAGAAGTGCAGGTGGTGTTGTCTTTGTAAACAACAGAATTTTTGGAGGTGATTTAGCTAGGATTGTGTAAGTAAGAATTTCTTGGGGTACTTTTAAGGCTGCTTTTGGAAACTGGGGTTTAACTTTTGAAACTTTGCAAAAACAAATTGCACCCTGTATGTCACAGATGTTGCCTACAGTCCTGTTTTCCAAGCTGTAAGTGTCAGTGCGCTTTTTGATGCACAGTGTACCTTGTGGCCCATTTGCTCTGGGCCACACTTACATGGTCAACCCTTTAATTCTGAACCTTCACCCTCCAGCCAAAACTGTGAGTCTTCTCCAACTTTCAAACATCTTTGTATAACATAACCCCAGCATCAATGATATATGGGCCATAACTTGTTTTTGTCCTCTTCTGCAGAAATTTGCACTTACACTTACATTTCCCCTGTTTTCAAAAACAGCCCAAGAAAACACCAAAATTTCAAATTAATTAGATTCATGAATTCTCAAATTTTTTTTGATAGGTTTAAGTTGAATCAGTTCCAAATTAAATTAATCCATACTTTTCCACAATGTTTTTTTAATTTTGGGGACTATTATTCCATGATGACCAGACAAATGGGTGCAGTATTGAATTAGTTTTTTTTAATGAAAATTTCAATAAATGAAGTGTCCCCAAGATACTATATCAGAATTTCAGGAGCTTGCAAGACTTCTTTTTCTGAGGTACAGTAGGTTTCACAAGTAGATTTATTTCACCATTTTTGTTTTCAGAAAAAAATTCAAGTAGTCAGTTTCTACAAGGATGGCTTTTCCTTGTTAGTACCCAACCTGAAAATTGTGATTTGGAGAAAAGGTGAATGCTGAGAAATTTTTCTCCATCTTTTTTGTTTAAAATAATTAGTTTTTCCATGCTTTAGTACGTTTTTTGGACTTGAAATCTGTCAGATTGATGGAAAGCTAAAAACATAATTGAATTAGACAGGATTAAATAATTAAAAAAAACCAAGCAAAAATAATGCACCTAAAACCAGGAAACAACTCTATGATAAGGCTGAAAAAATAAATGAGTGATAGTACCAAAAATGACCTGAATTTAATAAAATTCATAAATAATTCATAGATTATTTGAAAATAGACATAGATAAATGATCTCATGAGGTTACTTAACTGAAACAAGCAACCTGATTGCTGAAAAACTACTGAAAAAGCAGTTTGAGGAAAGAAGATCAGGTATTCAAGTGAGGAAGCCTTGTAAATAAATGTGGCTGGCAATATGCAGGAATAAAAATTAAAATTTAATGGATGGAATGCCGGTTAATAAAAAGAAGTGAAATATTTATTATAAAATAAATATTTGAGTTTGTGGAAGAACAAAATCAAAATTTTTCCATGCATTTTGCTTGTGTCTCTTTTGAATTTTTATTGTTCTGTGAAAAACTCACATATTTATTTTTTCAGAAATCTTTCAATTATTTCTATTCATCTGCATTTCATTCATTCATTTTGAATTTTTCTGCTGAAGATTTTTCTTTTTAATATAGTGTATATAATCCAAGAAAAATCCAGCCACATTTGGCTATAAGGCTTCCTGACTTGAATACCTGATCAGCTTTCCTCAAACTGATTTTTCAGTAGTTTTTCTGCTATCAGGGTAATTGTTTCAGCTAATTACCCTGAAATTTTAAAGACAAATCATGTCAGAAAACAATGATTTTAGAAAGATCTGTTAATGATTTTGAGAGCCTGTACTCCAGATCTGACAGATAAATTTCTCCAATGACCCAATTAACTGTGAAAAATACAAAAAATTCCATCTCAATCCTCCCTCCATCCCATAAAAATCAAAATTATCAGATATTCCCATCTCCCTAATTGCTTCTCTGGAAGGAAACATGAGACACCTTTATAAGAAGAACTCCAGAAATCTTCCTGGCAGTTCCAACTTCTTTGAGTACTCCTACAAGGCTTTGAAACACCAAAAGTTATTTAGTTTCAAATTTTTTTCAATTAATTTTTATGTGGCCACTGTTATGATCTTCAACTTGAATTTGAGGTCTCCATCCAATTTTATTTTTATCTTTGGGTAGCAAGATAAAATATCCAGAATTGGGAAGGTCTTTCCAGGGAAAATTTTGACTGCACATAAAACCAGCTTCAGGTAAGATAGCCCTTTATAAATTGGAAACTTGTTCCAAGTAGGGTATTTTGTCATCCTAGCCAGGGCTTCTGAATCTACAATTAATTTAAACTTAAAACCCCACAATATTTTCTGAAGTTGTGAAAAAATCTTAGTCACCCTGCACAACTCCAACTTTGACTTGGATTAAATTGAGTTTAATTTGAAAAATGTACCTAACTGTTATAGCACTGGCCATTCAATCTCATTTCCATCCTGCATAAAGAATTCCCTGCTGAATTCTTTTTCAATCAAACCCAAGCAGTTCCACCCCTAGCAGTATACCAACATTCAACTGAACCAACCCCTTCAAAAATATCTTCCAAACAAAAATTTTCTCCATCTGTCCGAATTCCCAATTGAATTCTTCCTGAAAACCTAATTCTGAAACTTTCTAGTTTGCATTCTATATTGGACTGGCTATTTCCACAAATTGTTTTATAAACATCTAAAAAAATATAAGAAGAAAATAAAATAAAATAAAATAAAATAAAAAAAGAAAATGAAAGAAAATAAGAAAGAAAATAAGAAAGAAAATAAGAAAGAAAATAAAAGAAAATAAAAAAATAAAATTAAATAAAATTAAAAAAGAAAATAAAAGAAAATAAAAAATAAAAAAAAAAAGAAAATAAAAGAAAATAAAAAAATAAAATAAAATAAAATAAAATAAAATAAAATAAAATAAAATAAAATAAAATAAAATAAAATAAAATAAAATAAAATAAAATAAAATAAAATAAAATAAAATAAAATAAAATAAAATAAAATAAAATAAAATAAAATAAAATATAATATAATAAAATAAAATAAAATAAAATAAAATAAAATAAAATAAAATAAAATAAAATAAAATAAAATAAAATAAAATAAAATAAAATAAAATAAAATAAAATAAAATAAAATAAAATAAAATAAAATAAAATAAAATAAAATAAAATAAAATAAAATAAAATAAAATAAAATAAAATAAAATAAAATAAAATAAAATAAAATAAAAAAGAATTAAGAAAAGGGATATATGTGGGGATGTTGGAACACAAACCACAAAATCCTTCCAAAAAATAATTAAACCTAAATCCTTGATGATAGTTAAAAAGATTTTAAGAAGCAACTGAGTTTATTGGCCACACAAAAAATTAAAAATAAAAGATTTCCTTTGATCACCTGACCGATTTCATAATACCTTGGTTTCTTGGTTCCCATATTGTCTATGAAGATCCAGGCTGCACTCAGAATTTCATGCTGAGGCTGCCAAGAAATCTGAATCTGATATATTTCAATGAACGCAGTAGCACCCTCTGGAAGTTGTTCCAAAAAAATTCTACTCAATATTGTTTTCAATCTGCACAGTTCTGGGGACTCCAGAGATATTTAAAACCTGTTAATATCACCCAAAAAATTTAGAAAATTTCAAAAAACACTAGCAGTAATATTCTCAACGAATTTCTCTCCCTTTGGGGAAAATCCTGAATATCAACTTTTTGCCAATTTTAGGTGTTGTAGGTTTTGAAAAATTCACAGGATAGTCCTTTCATGTTTTAATAACTCAAATATAGGTCTAGAATAGATCAATCAGTAATTCTCATGGATCCCAGTCAGGAAATTTTCCTGCACTAGATTGGTGAATGTGTAGCACAAATAATTTGGAATTGCAATTGGCTTAAATTTCCATGGTTTTTAATCTACCGTTGGAATCTGATAAGGATCCCCACTCATCCTTCTCAAGTTCCCATGTTCCTATATAAAAAATTCAAATCCTCTTCCATTCTGGAAAATAAACCACTTATTAATTACAAATCTTCCTCCAACAGCCATCCCTCTGTACCAAAATTTGGACTAGCAATTATTTACTCCTTAATATTCCCCATTGGATTAAAAATTCAAGGATGAAGGGTTAGTGGTGTTTCCTAAATTTCCCTGGACCCCTCATTATTCTGCAGAGGTTTGTTAAGACCCTGTGGCATTGTCACATTTGAATTCCAGAACCTCTTGAAAACTGGTTTTAAATTTCCTCATAATGACTTTAACTGATACAACTGGCTTACTTTGCCATCAGCCCTAATCCAAAAAATTTAAAATTCCAAGGGATCTAATTTTCTCAAAAGCATGGTAAAAGGGTATATTCTTGCAATAAAACTCTCCACTGATGCATATGGTGAATCCACCAAGTTTGATTGAATTCTCAACTGAGTTTATTTTTTGTTAAACCATGGTTGGAACCTGCTCAGATCTATATGGCAGCCAATTAATCACTACTTATTGCTGAATTTATCAAAATCTCATTTTTAATAACGATCTCATTCTGATTCCTTGATCCCACGCACTCCGGAATTTGTGGAAAATCCAAACCCAGAGGACTAGAACACATTTTATCACTTTAAGAACACCTCAAAATCACTCCCTTGCTTCAAAATCATATCTTTCTCAATCAACTCCAGCCTGAAAGGAGACTCACTTCATTCTCATCCTACTCCATTCCTTCTTGCCCTCTCTCAGTTACTTTCATTTTAAAATGCAAAATTCCCCAAAATGACACTGAATCAGCAAGGAAGAACTTCAAAGCTAGTAATCAATAAATCAAACACAACAAGCTGTCTATCCTGGATTTAACTGACAATGTCTGTTTCTAGGCTTTCCATTCTCTAAATTGCCCAAATTTCTCCAGGTTCTTCCACATCATCAAAGACCTCCCTATTAATTATGAGACAAAAATCTTCCTTTTCCTTATTCTTAGGCTCTTGTCAAACATGACTTCTAATCAATGATGAAAAATAGTACTCAAACAATCTGAACCAGTTGAACTAAACAAACTCATGCTGAAAGCTCCTCAAATTCTTCAACTCTTTCTTTTTGGTTGTGTCTAATTTCCAACTCTCCATTGTTTTTTTCTTCCTCAGAATGCTCATTGTTCCTCATTTGAATGAAATAAAGCAGTGGTCCTGGCCTTTTGGGTCATAAAATTAACAACTATCAGGTGTTAAACCAGTTTGTTTATTCCACAAAATTGGTTATTTTTCTTTTAACTGAAGCCAGAAAGAGTTTTTAATTGATTGGAGGCCATCTTGTTGTTTTCAACAGCAGCAGAAAACTTCTTTTTGATCTGATTTTCTCAACAGACTCGTCAATTTTATGAACTAAATTCATTGGGCTCCCTTTTCTTTTTCCTCATCAAATTATTTGGTCAGCATTTCAACTATGGCTTGTCACAGAATCAGCTCCAGGAGTTTACCAACCAACCAAAACTTGGTGGTTTGAGCATATGTGGAAATAATCACCTATGATACTATTCCTGATCCTACCATTCTCAAGAATCCTTAAATTTCCATTCCCACAGCCTTAATCCCATATTAAACTAACACTTGTTCCTGCTTCTCCTAAGTTGGCTACCTGCATGGATTCATGGCTAATTCTGCATTGTTTACATGACCAACCCCCCATAAAAACATGCAGAAGGTTCTCTTGAATACTTGCCATTTTCCCTTCTGCTGATCAGCATTGGAAACAAAGATGGTGTTTTAATATAACTATCTGTTTTGATCTTCAACAGTCAAAATTTATTTTGAAGCCCCATTTTTTTACTTAATTTACTATCAGAATTCAAAGAGGAAGTTAAATTCCATAATAAACTGTTCTCCCTCTGTTAAAAATTAGGAAAATTGATGAAATACCTTTACAATTCAAAGAACTCCTTCTCTACTAATCCTTCTACCTTCCACACAAATGCCCCAAGGGTCTGCACCCATATTTCCATTCAATGGAAGCCCAATCCCACAATCTGTGGTAATTTCTATTGGATCATGTTTACCATATATACATGTTAAAATCTTTTCCAACACCCCTCTTCTCCAATTCCCAATTAAAAATAAAGCAGCAGGTACATTACTGGCTTTAACACTGTTTATTGCACCTCCTCCACACTAATACTGATGACCAATATCAACACCACCTTTGAAGCTTCCTTTGGTGGTGGTTTTCATCTAGGGCATGTGTCATCTTTTAGTACTTAAACCATTGTTTTGGCCATTTTTGTAAATTTGACCATCAATTCTTTTAAATCAATGTTTATCAGATCATACTTTCTTCACAACCTCCACAAAATCTTTCCTGAAATAGGTCTCAATCCTGCCACCCTGAGTCCCCCTGTTAACTGTGAACATTTGGTCTTTTTTTGGAGCCATATCCACCTTTTTTCTTTCCTCTTCAATTGAAAACCACTCATTTTTCTTAATAAATATTGGCTATTTGGAGAAATTCAAAGGCTCTCAGGCTGTTTTTCTGGCAGTTAACTCCCAGGGAGACCATTTCTGTTCCAGTCCTCCTTACCTGGAGTTTTTGTGGGGTCCTTCCTGGCACATCTGATGTTGAAATCTCACCAAAAAAAAAGAGATGTAGTCAATTGTTGGAAGTCACATTAAAAAACTACATTGAAACTACTCATTAGTTATCCCAATTGGGATAACTCAATTTAGTGCGTGTAGTTGCCTTCTGCAACAACTGCAACTAGGAGTTACCCCAATTGGGATAACTCTGTGTAGTTGCACAACCACACCAGCACCCAGCCCTCCTCCAGCTCCAACCCACCCAGCTTGCTCAACCATCATCCATACAACATTAATTTCTGAAGGAAGAAAACACCAGCCGCTGAAAAGAAGCAATTGGCAAACTGTTGCTGACCAAACCAACAATTGAGGAAAATTGGTCACCCAAACAGCCTCAGCCTCAGCTTGCAATCACCCAGGTTGACACCGCCGCTAGCAGACCCCTCCCAGTTATCCCAATTGGGAAAACTTGGAGTAGTTACATGGGTAGAAACCCACGCACGTAAAAGACCAGCAAGGCAAGACTGGGCCAGACAGGCCCAGAAGGCTCAGAAAGGCCCATCAAGCCCAAAAAAGGCCAGCTGGCCCAAGCAGGTCCAGAAAATCCATACAGGCCCAGAAAACCCAGACTGGACCAGCCAGACCAAACAAGCCATCCAGTCTGGAAGCTCAGCCCTAGCCAGCCTGCCAGCCTTAAAAAGCCAGAATGCCCATACCAATTCAGCTTACCCATACCAGACCAGGATCCAAACCTAGACAGCCAAACCAAAGCCATCAGTCAGGCTCTGGAAACCAAACCCACTCTAAGCCAACCAGTCAGCCCACTGGTCAACAGACCCCAACAATGCCAGCCAGCAAGCCCAGCCCAAGACAGAAGCTAAGACCAGCAAGCCTAGACAAAGATAGCCTACCAGACCACCAGCAAGGCAGCTAGACAGCCAGCCAACAAACAATCCAGACAACAAGCCAACCAGAAAGCCAGAAAGCCATCCAGGAATTCCAGCCCAAGCCAGAAAGCCAAGACCAAGCCAGCCAGAAATATCAGCCAGCCAGACAGCCAGACAGCCAGCCAGACCCAAAGAAAGCCAGAAATCCAGAAAGCAAGGCAGTCAGCTAGTTAGACAAACATTCAGTCATTAAGCCTTCCAGAAAACTAGCCAGCCAGTCAGAAAGAAAGAAAACCAGCCAGCCAGCCAGACCTTCAACAAGCTTCCCAACTTCCAGAAAGTCAGAAATACTTCCATTGAGCTCAGCCAGTCAAACTCAGAATCCCACCAGCAACAATTGTGGTGGACAGCAAGACCAGTGAAAACTTGCCAGATCAGACACTAGGACCAGCTAGAAAGACCCAGGCCATCAATCAAGCTCAACGGGTAGACCAGGCCCAATCAAGAAGATCAAGACACTGAAGGGGAAGAAAAAGAACCTCCTCTGGATATTCAGACCAGTCAACCTCAGATACCCCACCAGACCAAGAACAAACTAAGACCCAGGTGCACAGAAGGATCAAGAGGAAGATCAAGCCAGACATATTCAAACCTCAGGACCCCCACAAGATCAGAACACTGGGTGATAGAAGGACTGAGAGAAAGACCCAGACCAACAATCAAGCAGACAGACAGACCCAAGGAAAGACCAAGACAGACCAAGAGCCCAATAATATTCTTCAACACCTTTTGGTCAGATTTCCTTGCATTATCATCTCTGCCTTCAAGTGAAGCCCTGTTCCTCATACTAAATCTATATTTCCATAATTATGTCTATGCAACCATTTTTTTCCTCATTTGTACATAGACTGAACCTAGCCCAGAATTTGTGGTTTTAGAAATAGCAACCAAAACAGAAATTGAGGATCAGGAGCCAAATATCTCATAATCTGGGACTAACTTTCCATTGAATATGATTTGATCCTGTAACCAAATATTTACTTGGTTTATTTCAAGATCCTACTTCCAATAATTTCACCCCTGATTCCAGTAACTAATCCTCTTCCAAAAACAAAACTAAAAAAAAATATTGGGTTTCATGTTTTTTTTTATTGATAGTGTTGGATTACTGGGTCCTCCAAGATTTTGATAAGTTTCTAAATCATCTCTATGATATGCACATTTTCTTCCCTGGATGTATTGGAAAGGCTAACTTTTGGTATTTGAGAGTGGGAGCAAGGAGAGCTACCAGGGGCCAGTTTTTCTGGAGAAAACTAGCCTCATTTCTGTTGAGTTTTGGACTTCACCTACTTTTCCACTCACCTCCCTCTCTCAGGTCTCTACATTATTTTACTAATATCTTATATTTTTGAAGCACCTATAGTTTGTTCTCAACCAAATTATGTATATTGTTGTATTTTAGTGACTCCTTTAGTAATAACTACCAATCTCATGTGTGCTAAGACATTTAGTTATCTAGGCCAGTTCATCAATCTATGACTGGTACTTGTAGAATTCCAGCCACATTATTCTACACATTTCACAGGCTCTGTTTGCCCATTTGATTCTCTTGTTAAACCTCCTTCCTGACCCATTTTCCTCACTCTCTGCTTCTTTTAATATTTAAAATATTAGGTGGACCAACTTGTGGTCTCTGAATGGTTTATAAATACTCTTTATTGTTCTCATCCCATGATTGAAATTCATCAGATTTCATCCCTTCTCATCCAGGCCCACTTACTGAAGCCTGTTTAGTTTTCATTGGTATACTGGATATAGCGGCAGAGCTTCACATAGCCTGTCACCTCATAACAGCCTGTCTCAAAATTCCCTTGTCACCATCATTGCAACCTTTCTCTTCTAGTCTCCTGTAACCACCTACCTTACCCAATCTTTCTTCAATCTCTCCGTCCCAACTCCTCTCTCTCACAACCACATTTCCACTTCCCCCAAACTCACCTACTCCACCTCCCTATTCCGGCTGACAAACTTCCTCACTACAACCTCATCTACCCAAATATCACAACCTCCCTCTCTGTCCAATACCTCAAGATCAAACCATATTCATTTTGGTACAATTAACTGTTTGATTGCCATTATCTTTCTCTTTTCTTATTGTTTCTTTGGTTTAATCCACTTACCTTGATTCCTTTCTGATGCGCTTCCCAAGGGGAATACGGGCTCATACTGTTCTTTAAGACATTCATCTGGCAATCTAGCTCAAATAATTTTCTTGCTATTCAAACCTGTCTGGGTCTATTATCTAACCCAAGATTCTGTCTTGCTGGTGAGTGTAAAAGAGAAAGAGACTCAAAATTGTTTTGTTTTCACCTCAATTTTTCCTCCCACTTGTTTTGACTTATATTTTTATTATTGTCTTTAGTTTTTTTTTCATAAAGAAATCATCTGTTTTCCCATCACAATTAACAGTCAAAACCGGACAACAATCCATCCTCACCTTTTACACGCACCATGAAAGACCAATTACAACAAACCATCCTAAAAAATGCTATCACATCAATTCCTTTGTTGACCCACAACAACTTTTCATTATGGAGAACAAGAATAGGAAATATGCTAGATATCCAAGGCCTCAGAAACAAATTCATTTTTGAGAATGGAGCTTTATCCAAAATGAACAATATCTACCTTTGGTCCATCATCACCTCTAAACTAGACGCCTCAGTACATGCCAATATTATCACCATTGAAAATGAAAAAAAAAAATGCAAAAAGTAACTGGAAAGCAATCTTAAACTTTTTTGTGTCCTCTGAAGCTTCCAACAGATCACGTGTGTTCAACAACCTCCAAGGCCTTACTTTCAACCCCAAGGATGGACCTGGGTTTATTACTGCCGCCAAAATTGCCATAAGGAGACTGCACAAAGTTGGTATAGATCTTCCTCAAGACATCTTGGCTTATATGCTTCTCCACAAACTTCCTCCCAATATGATTAAAATTAAAGATCAAATCACCCATAATAAAGACTCCATCAACCCCAAGAGAGTTCTAGACCATGTCAGAATACACCTCAAGACCAAAAACCCAAGTTTGAGGAATACAACTCCCTCCCGTCTGCACTTGTCACCACTGGGAGAAGCCAGGACAATAACCCCATTCCCAGATGTAAGAATGGCAAACACAACCCCAAATATTTCAATTCTCCAGCCAACTGTTGGGCCCTCTACCCAGAGCTGAAAGAAGAATACCACAAAAAACAATACGGCGTGTCAACTACCGTTAGTTGTTTCCATCACCAAGCTTCAGACTACTCCTCCATCCTATTTGTCTTAGACACTGGCTCTTCTGCTCACATGCTATCCAACCCTTTTTGCTTCACTTCTCTTACCACTTAAGAAATAGGAAGTATAAGAACGTGCTCAAAAGATGAAAGACTGAAGATTGAAGGAATCGGAACGGCTTTAATCAGGCTTAGAAATTGAAAACTGACCCTTCCCAATGCTCTATTTGTTCCCAATCTCTCCATCAATCTACTCTCCGCCAGATGTCTGATGTTAGAAGGACTGTCTATTAACTTTAACAAGAACAACTTCCAAATAAGTGACAACAAGGAAATCTTGTACTTTGGATATTACAAAAACAACTTTCCCGTTGTAAACTCTCTTGAAATGGAAAAATCTTCATTATTATCATGCTCAGAATTCCTACACAAATTGTTAGGACATCTGAGCTATAGCCAACTACGCAACAAACTAAATCTACCTGTGAAATCAGAATCACCTTGTAAATCCTGTGTAGCCAGCAAAATCACCCAAGCAAGCTTCAAACATTCCCACAGAAAAGCCAAAAGGCCCTTCCAAGAAATCCACCTAGACACCATTGGTCCTATATTCAGCTCCGTCAAAGGCCACAGATACTTTCTTAAGGTGGTTGAAAGTTGTTCCAGATTTTGTTTGGCCATACCCATAAAACATAAAAGAAACATACCTTATACTTTAATTCACAACATCAGAATGGAAGCCATGCAATTTGGTTATTTTCCTCAGGTCATCCATTCTGATAGAGGTAAAGAGTTTTCAAATCAGACTATGAAAGATTTCTGTGAGAAGAACCTTATATCTTTAAGACATTCTGACCCCTATACGCCCAAACAAAACGGTCTTGCCAAACAATTCAATTGCACCATCATTGATTCTCTTAGAAGCGTGCTGGAGGACTCTGGTATCAATAAACACCTGTGGCATGAGGTGATAAAGTCCGTCACCCTTGCACTGAATCAGATTCCGTCTCACAAGAGAAATACTTCACCATATAAAATTTTTAAAAATAAAGAGTTACCCTTAAAATTTTTTAAGCCTATCAGAATAAATCTGATTGTCTTAGCCCCTCCAGGAATGCCACGCTCTAAACTGGCTCCAAAAGGTACTCCCGGAACCCTAATTGGATACAACAAAGAACTGCAATCCTATTGAATCCTCTTAGAAAGCGGCAGAATCATTGACTCTAGGGGCATTAAGTTCCTCAATTACAAACCTAAAAACAAAAAGTCTAAACTCCCCTTGATTTACAAAAATTATGAAGAAGTCTCTCTTACTACCCTCTCCCTGCTTTTCCCCAAATTGCAGAAATCAATCCAGGGGAAGATACCTTGGACAAGTTTGAGGAATCTATAGATCCTGACTTTCACTCTTGTTCTGACACTTTGTCCCCTAAAAATATTAATGACAAACTAGAAGAACAAGATGAAGATCAAGAAAACAAACCTCCAACAACCAAATCCACCTCCTCTTCCAATACATACACCCTCCAGCCAAGGTCCACCAATATTAAACCAATCAAATATTCATATCTCTCTCAAGATGATCACACCTACACCAACGCCATAAGAGAAGAATTTGATAAAATTGAAAGCCAAGACATATGGGAGGACTTTTCCTTCACTCCCAACAATTACCTGAACACCGTGCTAGTTCTGAAAAACAAGCCTGCCACCTCTAGTTCTCCAGAAAGGAAGAAGGCTAGACTCTGCATTCAAGGCTTTCAACAGACGTATGGTGTAGACTTCTTCAAAACCTATTCCCCTAAAGGAAGATTCTCTTCCCTCTTAGCTCTTCTGACCCTCTGCATTGACAAATCCCTAAAAATCAGACAGTTTGATGTGAAGGGTGCCTTTCTACATGCACCATTAAAGGAAAATATCTATTTAAAAACTCCTAGACATTACTCAAGAAAATACGCCTTCTTGAAACTTAAAAAATCTCTGTATGGTCTCAGACAATCCCCTATCAATTGGTATGAAACACTTTCAAAATTGCTCAAAGAAATCCACCTCTCTCCTTCTGACTCTGATCCGTGCTTATTTATGAGTAAAGAGTCACAAACTTTTGTCTTCTGACATGTCAATGATATAATTGTAGTTGGAGACGTGGAATTATTTGAAAAAAAATTTCTTGATTTTTTTCACAATTCCTCTTCCCACTATCCGGACACAATTCTTGGGATGGACATAATTATTGACAACTTCTCCATTAAGCTTCAAA
This sequence comes from Puccinia polysora, assembly GCA_025617555.3. Classification (NCBI taxonomy): domain Eukaryota; kingdom Fungi; phylum Basidiomycota; class Pucciniomycetes; order Pucciniales; family Pucciniaceae; genus Puccinia; species Puccinia polysora. The sequence goes on along the minus strand of CM062623.1, from coordinate 38,025,063 downwards.
AAAATAAACTTGTTTATAAAACACTCAAGGAGCTGAATCTGAAAAACTCAAGAACTGTACTGACTCCCCTAACTCCTGGTGTCTGTCTCATGAATCCCAACTCCGATGAAATAGACAAGTTCAATAAATAGACAAGTTCAATAAATAGACAAGTTCAATAGGTTAGGAATCAACTATAGGCGCTTTACAGGCTTACTCAACTTCCTAGCCTGCCAAACGCGACCAGACTTGGCCCCCGCTGTATCTATCCTCTCTCAATTCAATAACAATCCTGGCATCCGACAGTGGAAAGAGGTTCTCCACTGCTTCAAGTACCTAAATGGTACCTCCCACTTCAACCTAAACCTGTCACCCTCCAAAGACAATCATCAAGAAATCACTTACTACTCCAATGCCACCTGGGGAGACAACCACAATTCTAGAAGATCTCAAACTGGATATTTGTGTCTCTGGAAGTCATTTCCTTTTTCCTGGAATAGCGGTCAGCAACACAAAATTTCTCTTTCCTCAACAGAATCCAAAATGAATGCTCTTGCAGATGCATATCAATAAAATCTCTGGATGAAGCATCCCATCAGCAAACTGTGGAATTTTAATCTCAATCCCTCCATTTTTAATATAGACAACTCTGGTCTTCTCAATAAGCTAAAAAATTTTGTTTCTCACTCCAAGACTAAACATCTCAACATCAAAGCAAAATTCCTACGTGAAAACCTGAAAACACAGGAGATCAAGGTTCTCCTTATTCCCTCAATCAAAATGACTGTGGATTGTTTATCCAAAGCAAGTGATCAAAAATCCTTGGATCTACTCCTGAAGACCTGTTTCAGTTAATCCCACCAAACTCTGGGGGGTGTTGAGTTTTCATTGGTATACTGGATATAGCGGCGGAGCTTCACATAGCCTGTCACCTCATAACAGCCTGTCTCAAAATTTCCTTGTCACCATAATCGCGACCTCTCTCTTCTAGTCTCCTCTAACCACCTACCTTACCCAATCTTTCTTCAATCTCTCCATCCCAACTCCTCTCTCTCACAACTCCATTTCCACTTCCCCCAAACTCACCAACTCCATCTCCCTATTCCAGCTGACAAACCTCCTCACTAAAACCTCATCTACCAACATATTGCAACCTCTCTCTCTGTCCAATACCTCATGATCAAACCGTATTCAGTTTGTTACAGTTAACTATTTTATTGCCGTTATCCTTCTCTTTTTTTTTGTTACCCATTTTCTCTTTTCTTATTGTTTCTTTGGTTTAATCCACTTACCTTGATTCCTTTCTGATGCGCTTCCAAAGGGGAGTAGGGTCTCATACTGTTCTCTAAGACATTCATCTGGCAATCTAGCTCAAATCATTTTCTTGCTATTCAAACCTGTCTTGTTCTATTATCTAACCCAAGATTCTGTCTTGGTGGTGAGTGTAAAAGACAAATAGTATCAAATTGTTTTCTTTGCACCTCAATTTTTCCTTTCACTTTTTTTGACTTATATTTTTATTATTTTCTTTAGTTTTTTTGTCATACAGAAATCATCTGTTTTCCCATCAAAGCCCCTCCTGAATCTGGTCCCTTCTGGAACCCTTGAGTCAGATTTTAGCCTTCTCCGGCATTCATCTTGCCTCCCTTTTATCTCCTCTTCCTTTTTTCAAGCCTCTATTCCAAAAATTTCTGTTAACAGTGCAAATCCTCCATCCCATGAACTACATAGGAAGTTATTTTCATATATCCTCTGATTTACACTGTTCCACAAGTACACATGTAACCCCAAAAGAAATTTATTCTTTTCTGTTCTTTTAATTTCTTCCTTGATTGTTTTTGGTATCAAGTACTGGATTGCCCTATCAAAATATTAGAAATATTTTGAAAATTCCCTCCAAAGGTTTTCTAACCCTTCCAAGTCAGACTCCAATACCAGCTTCTCCAAGTCATTTTTTCTTTTAAAGAATTTCTTTTTCCTGAGACCCCACCTTTATAAAAATATCTACCCCCTCAATATTTCCCAATCACTGAATTGGAAGCCATCCATATCCTCAATCCCTTCAATATCCACCTGGTTCAGAATAAAATCCACAATTACCTTTGAATCCTTTTACCCCCTCTGTTCTCCCTTGAATTTATTCCATTTTCTCAAATTGATCCCAAAGTCTATTGAATTTATTTCAAATTGAAAAACACCATGGAGCAATCCCCTGGTAAAATCTTGGCCCTACCATCCTGGGGTGGAATTTTTTAGAAAACCTCATATTTGGATCATCCCACTCTTGGAGGAGGTGGTGTTACACTTCTGGACCTAGATGCTGCAGCCATTTCTTTCAGATGGTGTTTTGAAATAAAGAAATAATTCCATGTTTATCATAATATTTTCAGATACAAAAATAAAATGCTGATCAAATAGTTCTAGAAAAATAAAAGAATTTCCAAATGATTCCACCAAGTATCTGGTGCAAGAATCTGGAGTTTAAGTGATAATAGTGGGACCCTACTCTGCATGATAAATCTTATTTTCTCTTCTTTAGTCAAATTATCTACTTCCATTTTGTTTTTTCTTCCTCTGAAACTTTCTCCCCCCCCCCCCCCCCAAAAAAATTTTAATTTTTTATCACAATCTCATGCCTTTCCCTTTAAAGACTTGAATCCTCTTAGACCTGGTTGGGTAAACCCTTCACACGTTCCTTCAAAATTATAACACTCTGCAGGTATTTTAATGAAGTTTGATGTTAAATTCAAAACTCCAGTCGTGTGGGAGTCATGTAGGGCCCTACACCGCTCAAATGAGCCGTGGGGGCCCAGAGACGACTACAAAGGGCCGTTCCAAACAGGAACAACCCCCAGGGGGTTGTGTAGGAGCCATTTACCCCCCAAATACGGCCATTTTGAGCCGTGTACCCCTGTACACAACTCAAAACCGCTGTTTTTGGGGGTGCGCAACCCCCTGGAAGTAGTGCCAGAATTTTGGGCACCCCCTGGACCACACTTGGGTTCCGTCAACCCAAATTTGGGATCAACACATACTTTTTTGGACTGTTGTTCCACACCTAGCAATTCCAAAGTGACTTTAAATTGAAACAAAAGTGAAAGTAAAGTGAAAATTGAAATCATATAAAAACCTGAAAACAATTCTTTCTCAACTCACAATTGAGCAAACTTTGTTTGTTCAATTGAAAGTTAAATTGAATACTGAAGTATACCATTGCATTTTTTTGCATGGGAACAAGGGCAATCCCTCCTTCTTCTGAAATGGCGGCATGGAAGGTCTACATTGATAGTGCCATCAACAAAGCTTTTGAAAAAGATAAAAAGGATTTGGGTAATGAAAAATTGGAAGCCCCAATTGCATCCTCATCAAGGATGAAAATTGAGGAACAAAATGTTTCACAGTGGGATTCAACCTCTGGTTGTGATTAAATTTTTATGTTACCTTTGCTGGATTTAATTTGATTGAAACTAATTGATGCATGTAACTGAAACTATTACTTAACCAATGGGGGATTACTAGATCCACTTGACCCACCTCCTGTGAGAACTTTTCCTACTAGGGAAGAGGCCCAAAACTATTGTCAAACATGGGCTATGGAGCATGGTTAAGCTCTGAAGGCTTTTAACTCAAAGAAAGATGCATATGTGGATTTGGACTGTGATCACCATGGTTCCTATGCAAGACAAATTCTTACCAAACAGTCTAGAAAAAATCACACAAGGAAGTTTGGGTTCAATTTTTTAATACATGCAAGTTGCATGAAGGCAGACCCCTTGTGGAAAATCTCCTATAAAGAAACCCAACAAAACCATCAACCATCTGAACATCCCTCTGTGCATCCTCAACTGAGGAGAATCTCTGGGAAAGCCTTTAATATACTTAAGGAAGTCATGAATGATAGGCGGAATAAATTACAACTTAAGAGAAAATTGAGCAAGATTGATCGCAGCAATTATGTTGATGACCAAACAATCTATAACACTGAGCCAAAGGTAATGCTTGTAGAACTAAAGGTGAAAAGTGTTATGGAGGTACTCTATGAACGGCTTGAAGAAACAAGTTGGATTCACCAGCCAAAGTTCAGTGGAGAGGGTCACTTGGAGGCCCTGTAATTAGCACATCCTGAGACAGCAAAGCTTTCAAAACAATTCCGTCATATTTCTATGTTGGATTGTACATATAAGACAAATAAGTACAAAACCCCGCTATTGTATGTTGTAGGAATGACAGCCAATTGCAAAAATTTCACAAAAGCTCTTGTTTTTATAAAAAAAGAAACGTTTGAGTGCTACAGTTGGTCTTTAAAAGCATCAAAGGAGTTTGCTTATGATCCTGAGAGACTTCCAAAAGTCTTTGTGACGGAAAGTGAAAAACGTCTGATTTTTGCTATTGAATCTAGTTTCCCTGAGTCATCAAGACAATTTTGCACTTGGCACTTATCTAAAAACATAAAAGAAAAATGTAAAGCGGGCTTTGTTAATGACATTGAAGGATGGAAAAGCTTTATGACTCTGTGAGCAAAGTATGGGGCCTCAAAGACCAAGGAGGAGGCAGAGGGCAATGATGTGGAACTCAGACTAGGTCAAAATCACTGCTTCTTATTCTTCCTAGTTTTGCGTTCTGACCTTTTGACTTGTATAGTGTTTCTTGAAAGACTATGAGGATGTACTCAAGTATATGGAAAAGAACATTTTCCCTATCAAAGAGATGTTTGTAACAGCGTGGACTTCTATAAACCCAGATTTCAGAAACAAAACAATATCTTGGGTTGAAGGGGCCCAAGCCACTCACAAACAATTCCTTGCAAAATCTTTGGGAAACATGCTGGATTTTTGGAAAAGCCTTGACGGAAAGGTTTTGAATAAAATTAAATTGGTTCATGCCTCACTTTATAACTCTCAAATTAAGTTAGGGACAGTTCTTCCACCTGAACTGTTACCATTGAGTTACAAATTTCCTTTAGAGTAAATTCATCTTATTAGGGAAAAATTTGAGAAATTAAAACGTGATAATGATGGCAAAGTGTGCACCAAGTCATATTCCAAGACTATGGGTTTGCCCTTTTCCAACCAAATAGGTGACCTTCTAGCGTTCAGAGGATCTGTGGTACCCAAGGATGTTCATCCTCAGTGGAGGTTGGACTATGACCCTTGCATTTCTAGTTCTGTAAGTTGGCTTAAGTTGGATTGTTCAAATCACTATGTGATTAATGCATTTTAATTAATGATTTTTGATTAATGAATCCTAATTCACTAATGGTTGATCCTCTTGAATTTTTCAAGTGCAATGTTGATGAAATGCTAACCATTCCTCAGTTACGTGAAAAAGTGAATGCAATGATCTTGGAATCTCCAGATCATGAGCAATGTGGCCAATTGAAGTATATCATTCAGAAGCTTAAAAAATATCAATTGAAGCCAAGACTTGAACCTAAAGTCTTACAATCGAGTAGGGCAGGCCTAAATTTACATATATGCAGCAAGAACCATCATGGTTTGAGCATGTTGAAAAACAACTCAAGGGGGAAAAAAGGACTAGAAGGGCTCCAAACAACAATAGACAAAATATTTTAAGTCTTTTCTTTTCAGATATGTTCATTTTTTTGGTTTAATGAACTTAGTTACTTACTAATGATGAATTTTTGGTCAAAGTTGGCATTATCTGAATCTGAATTTCATATTTCAGAGGAAGAGACTGAAAGTGAAATGGGATCACTTAATGTGGAATCAGAATCCTCTTCAGAGGAAGAGAACGTGCAGAAAAGCTCAACCAGAAACTCATCTTTGGCAAGTATTCATTTAATTCATCTAATTAAAGAAATGAATACTAATTTAGTTTTAATGATAGGAACCAAACGTGACATACCTCAATCAAAAACCCAAGAAATTCCATAAGTTCTTGGGTGAGGTTTGGGATCCAATTGGAGATGGGAAATGTGGATTTAGATTAATTTCTAAATCTCTTGGTTATGAAGAACGTGGTTGGTTTAAACTTAGGAAGGAAAGATTGAAACATTAGAGAAACATAAAGCATGCTACATTAAGATGCTTGGTGGTGCAAAGGAGGTTTGAAAGATTAAGCAAAGACTTGATGTTGAAGACATCAATGAAAAGATTCCCTCATCAAAATGCCTGGCTAAATTAGATATGGGTCAAATCATAGCAGACACATATTCCAGACCTATATGTTTCATTTCATTGCAGTAATCTGATACTTATACTCCAATCAAAAATGGTGTTACTGATCAATCAGATCCAATTTTCATTTCCTTTGTAAAAAATAACCACTGGGTTCTATTAGTACTTGAGGGAGAAATGATTCCAATCTTGCCCATTGTAGCAAAACCACATTCCTTGATTTTTATAAAAGCCTCTGGTTGGGTTGATCATCTCAAAGATCAACTCCAAATGTATTCTAGATTATAGAGATGTTAAAATTTGAATTCATTTCATCATTGGGTTTCATATAAATTGTAATTCTAATGCAGCTGACAAGTTCTATTAATATACAGGGTTATCACATTTTGAACATCATTATGTTGAGTGTTTTGAGTTTACATCATTATATTGAGTGTTTTCAATGATAGTTTAATGGTAAGTCAGTTCAAATTGTGTGGGGCTTATTCCATCACAAGCTTAACTTATGTTAAGCTTGGGATGGGATCAGCTTAACACAAGTTGAACTTGTTTTTTCTTGATTTTTTTACTTTAGGGCTGGTCAAAAGCCTTGTATTTTTTTTGGCACTTTTACTTCAGGGCTGGTCAAATGACTTGTTGTATTTTTTGCATGGTCAAAAGACTGGTATTCTTTTGGCACTCTTACTTTAGGTCTGTTCAAAAGACTTTTTAATTTTTGGGCCCTTTTACTTTAGGGTTAGTCAAGTTGAACTTACTTTAGGGCTTGTCAAGTTACTTGTATTTTTTTGGTGTTTTTACTTTAGGGCTTGTCATGTTACTTGTATTTTTTTTGGTGTTTTTAGTTTAGGGCTAGTCCAGTTACTTGTGTTTTTTTGGATCTTTTTACTTTAGGGCTAGTCCATTGGATAGTCCCAGTTTTTTTATTTATTTATTTATTTATTTATTTTTTTTAACCAAAAAATCAAAATTTTTTGATTTCTTTGATTTTTTGGTTGATTCCTGTTTTTTGGAAGGTTTATTTGATTCATGGGTTATGTTAGTGCCCTTCCATTCCATCTTTTTTGTTTTTTTTTTGGCTCACCATGGTCCGGTGGCGTGTTGGATGCCACACGACTACATTTGAGCTGTGTAAACTTCCACAAAGCTTGGATGTAGTCGTGTGGAATCCCACACACCGTCAGACCAGGCTGGGTTGGCGGCACAACTCTTTGAGCCATGGGGGGTTTTACACAACTTGGATTGGACTGTGTGGTGTGCCACATGGCCCCTTTAGGACCGTGTCCACGGCTCGCTGAGCCGTGAATTTAACATTACCCTTTAATGAAAAATAAGTAAAATTTACCCTGATGCTAATGAAATGATGTATGGTCATATAAGATAATAACATTATACCCCCCATGCCTTTATATCTAAAGCTTTCTTTTCCTGGAGTATTAATTAAAAAAGAGCAATTTTCAATTTGAAACCCTAAGGGGCTTGTTCACAACCCAAATCAGGTTGTGTGGTGCGGTTTGCAAACAATTATAGTCTTGAAAAGCTTCTCAAAACCCATTTCATTTGTGAATTGCCACTCACAACTCATTTTAGCCCTGAATAGCGGCTCAGAACCCATTTTGGGGTTTTGAGTGGCTGTCCATGTCCCATTTGCCGTGAGCAAAAAAAAAGGAAAGAAAATAAAAGACAAGAAATTAATAATAAATAAAAATAAAAATAAAATAAAAAATAAAAATAAAATAAATAAAATAAAAAATATTGACCAAAAAAACAAAACAAAACAAAAACACAAAAAAAGAAAAAAAAATCAAAAAGTTTGAAACAAAGAAGATTATGGAAATTCTAAAAACAGAAACACTCTGGGGCCATGAATAACAATGAAAAAATCTATGGAAAAACCTTAAATTAAAAACAACAAAACTTAAATAAACATTTTTGGTGTTTTTAAACGAGCCCTAAAGTAAAAATGCAAAAAATACAAGATCAACTTGGGTCAAGTTGATCCAATGATGTGGAATTGTATAAAGCCCACCTCAATGGACTAGTCTTAAAGTGTAAACACAAAAAATACTTCTATCACAATGGACTATCCCTAAATTAAAAACACCAAAAAAGACTTCTATAAAGTCGCCATTTTTGGTGTTTTTACTACATGCCCTAAAGTAAAAAAACCAAAAAAAAAAAAACAGTTCAACTTGTGTTAAGCTGACCACATCACAAGAAGTAAAAACACTCCTTAAAATGCAATCATCCCCAAACAGGTTGAACTTACTTACCAATAAATCTCATTTAAAACACTCAACATAATGATTTTATCTCAAAACACTTGTCATAATGATGTTCAAAATGTGATAACCCTTGATAACAATAGAATTACAAGATCAGAATCAGAACCTAAACCCAAATGATGAAATGAAAATTATGTTTATAAATTATAATATAAATTAAGTTGATCTTTGAGATGGTCAACCCAAACAGAAGCTTCTTTAGAATCCAAAGAAGCAGGTTTGAAAACAATGGGTGGGATTGGAATCATTTCTCCTTCAAGTACAAGATGAACCCAGTGATGGTTGATTTTAAATCCATGGCTCATTTGAGCCGTGTGGCACGGCTACACGGCTACACCTGAGCCGTGAAGACCCCACACAATTTGATTGTGGTCAGGCTGTACTCCACACGGCACCGGACCGCCGTGTGGTAGCTGGAAAACTACATTTGAGCTGTTGAGAGCCTCACGCGGCTCAAATGTAGTTGTGTTTCTGTGCCACACGGCCAGCCCGACCACATTTGGGTTGTGTGGGGCTCTAAATGGCTTGAATGTAGTCGTGTAGCAGTGCCACACGACTACAAGTCTGGTAGGCAAAAATAAATAAATAAATAAAGGGTATAAAATAAACCAAAATAAACTAAATAAAAATACAAAAAAAAAAACAGAAATCAACCAAAAGATGAAAAAAAATTGATTTTTTGGTTAAAAAAAAACAAATAAAATAAGAAATAAAATAAAAATAAGTAAAAATAAAAACAATAAACAATGAAGACAACCAGTTGGTTTTCTTCAGATTCAAGTAAAAAATTCAAGTTCAACTTGACTATCCCTAAAGTAAAAGGGCCAAAAAATGCAAGAAGTGTTTTGACCAGCCCTAAATTAAAAAAACCAAAAAAAACAATTTCAACTTGTGTTAAGCTGATCCCATCTCAAGCTTGACACAAGTTGAGCTTGTGATGGGATCAGCTCAACAAAAGTTGAACTGTATTACCATCAAAATCTCATTCAAAACACTCATCATAATGATGTTAACTCAAAACACTCAACATAATGATGTTCAAAATGTGATAAACCTTCATATCAATAGAATTACAATATCAGCATGTTAGTCCCAACCCAAATGATGAAATTAATCTATAAGTTATAATACAAATCAAGTTGATCTTTGAGGTGATAAACCCAACAAGCTGCATTTCTAGAAATCATGGAACATGTTTTGGAAACTATGGGCGGGATTGGAATCACTTCTTCCTTAGGTACAAGCTGGACCCAATGGTTATTGTTAACAAATCAAATGAACATAGGATCTGATTTTTCTTTTACACCCATTTTCATAGGAGTAAAAGAAACATATGATTCAAATGAAATGAAAAATATTGATCTTCCATAATTATCAGCTATTATTTGACCCATGTCAAGCTTTGAAAGCCATTTCAAAGAGGGAATCTTTTAATTTATGTCATTGACATCAAGTCTTTTTTTTATCTTTTCAAAATCTTTACTTCTGCCAAGTATCTTAGAATAGCACCCCTTATTTTTCCTCAATTTTTCAATCATTTCTTTTCAAACTTTAAACCATCCATCCTCATCATACCCAAGTGATTTAGCAATGACTCTAAAACTACAATTTCCATCACCAACTGGGTCCCAAACCTCACCATAGAACTTATGTAAGTTCTCAGGTATTTGATTGAGGTAATTTAATTCCTAAAAGCAAAAACTTGTCAGCCAAAATTCTAATCTCATTAAATGAATTACCACTCACCAAAGATGATCTTCTGTTTGACTCCTCCATTGCATCTGCTTCATCCTTTGAAAATTAATTGGATTCTAACGGCACCAAAACCAATGAACTTTCATTCTCTTCCACTGAACAATGAAATTCAGATGAAGAGACTGACTTTGACTAAAACCATTTCTCAATCAGTTTGTTAAACCAAAAAAATGAACCTTTCACAAAAGAAAAGACTTACAATTAGTTGTCTTTTCTTCTTTTTTGACCTTCTACTTTTCTCTGCCCACTTAAGTTCCTTTTCAATTGTTCGAATCAAGAAGGATATTTCCAGGTATCTTTCAATTTTGAAAGGCCTCTGCTTTATTGAAAGACTTTAGGTTCAAGTTTTGCCTTTGATTTATAATTGGCTGTCTCCTGCATCAAGTTCTTCAACAGCCTGTGATATATTTGATCAGGGTGATTCAAGATCATTTCATTGGGCTTCTCATGTAACTGAGAATTGTTGAGCAGTTTTTCAACATTGACCTTTAAAAATTCAAAAGGATCAAATATTATTCAAGTAGGAATCATCACTTTATTCAAATAGGAATTATCATTCAAAAATCATTTATCAAAAAAGCATTAATCACCAAGTGATTGAAACAATCCAACTTAAGCCAAATTACAGAAATAGAACTGCAAGTGTCATAATCCAACCTCCACTGAGGATGAATATCTTCAGGCACAACGGAGCCTCTTGACGCTGGTAGGTTACCTATTTGGTGGGAACAGGGCAAACCCATAGTCATTGAGTATGACTTGGTGCACACTTCCCCATCATGGTTCTGCTTTAACCTCTGTAATTGATCCCCAACAAGTTTGATTGCTTTTAAAGACACCTTGTATCCCAATGGTTACATTTCAGTAGGAAGAACTATTCCAATCTTTACTCAAGAGTTATAAAGCACAGCCTAAACCAATTTAATTTGATTGGAAAATGTGCCATCTAGGTTTTTCCAAACATCCAACATGTTTCCCAACAAGTTTGCAAGGAATCATTCAATAGTAGCATGGGCCCCTTCAACCCAAGATGTTGTTTTATTTCCAAAGTCTGGGTTTTTGCAATTCCAAGCCCTTACAAATGTCTCTTTGATACAGAAGATATTATGATCCATATACTTGATGAAATCCTCATGGTCTCCCAAAAAATACTTTATACAAGTCAAAATGTAAGCAACCAAAAAATAGGAAGAGTAAAAGTATAGGCAGTGATTTGGCACTTACTCTAATTTCTGTGTCATTGACCTCTGCCTCCTCCTTGGTTTTTGAGGCCCAGTACTTAGCCCACAGAGACATAAAGCTTTGCCGCCCTTCAAAGTCATCATTAAAGCACACTTTACAGTTTGCTTATATGTTTTTAGACAAGTTACATTGAGAGAACTGTCTGGTTGACTCAGGGAATATTTGTTCTAGAGCATGGATCAAAGCTTTTTCATGCTCTGTCACAAAACCTTTGGGAATTCTCTCAGGATCATAAGCTAACTCCTTTAGCGCATTTACATACCAACTGTAGAACTCAAATGTTTCTCTTTTTATAAAAAAAAGACCTTCTTTGAAAGTTTTCTGGTTGGAATTAATTCCTACAACGTGCAACAGGGGGATGTTATACTTATTTGTCTTATAATTAAAATACATCACAGATATATGATGGAATTGCTTGCAAATCTTTAATTACTCTGGGTGAGCCAAGAATAGGGCCTCCAAGTGACCCTCTCCACTGAATTTTGCTCAATGAACCCAACCTGAATTACCAATTTGTTCAAAGAGGACCTCCATAACACTTTTTCCCTTCAGTTCTTCAAGCACTACCTTACACTTAGTGTTATAGATTGTTAGGTCATCAACATATTCACCACCATCAATCTTGCTCAATTTTCTTTTGAGTTGAATTGTATTGATCTCATCATTTGTGCCTTCTTTTATATTGTCTAAGGCTACCCCAAAGATTTTCCTTGGCTGAAGATGCACTGAGGGTGTGGAGATGGTTCATGGTTATGTTTATCATTCTTGTAGGAGATTTTCCACAAGTGATCTGCCTTTGTGTGACTAAAATTGATTAAAAACTATCACGCAAACTTCCTTACGTGAGTTTTCCTTGAAATTTTGGTGAGAAATTGCCCAGAGTACAAAAAATTTCTATCACAGGCTGGATCCACATATTTATCATTCTTTGAGTTGAAAACTGTTAAAGTGTAACCATGCTTCATTTCCCATGTTTTACAATATGTTTTTGCCTCTTCCCTAGTAGGAAAAGCCCTCGCAGGAGGTGGGACAAGTGGCTCTGTCATAGTTACATAGTCATATTTACATTTTCATGGTTATATTGATGGCATTCACTCCATCAGTTTCAATCAAATTAAATACTGCAAAGACCAGTAATATAAAATTTTACTCACCACCATAGGTCATGTCCATTTGTGAAACATTTTTTTCCTCAATTGCCATCCTTGATGAGCATGCAATTGGGGCTTCCCAGGATTCATTACCAAAATAATTCTTTTCCGCAGATTTTTTCATTGCACTAATGCAGTCCTTGAATGCAGCCATTTTAAGAGTAGGGCTTGCCACTGTTCCCATAATGCAAAAAAAATGCAATGCTATCTCAGTATTCAATCCAACTTTAAATTGAGAAACTACAAATTTTGATCACTTTCAAGTTGAGAAAGATCAATTTTGTGGGATGTTTTATTTGCAGTTTCCTATAGTGTCACTTTAAGTTCACTTGATTACACTTTAATTTCACTTGATTTCAGTTTAATTTCAATTTATTGTCACTTTATGATTGCTAGATGTGGAACAACAGTCCCACATAGTAAGCGTTGATCCCAAGTTTGGATTGATGGAACCCAAATGTGGTCCAGGGGGACCCAAAAAGTTTGCCACAACCCCCAGGGGGCAGGGTACCGCCAAACACGGCTCAAAGCCGTGGTTTAAGTGGGTAAACGTCTCAAATATGCTGTTTGAGGGGTGTATACAGCCCCCTGGGGGTTGCGCATGTTTGAGACAACCCCTTGGGCGCATCTAGACACGTGTTTTTGCCCACACGCTGTGGAAAAAAGAGCGGTGATACCCCCCAAAGTTGTCCTCAAGTTCCAGAAGTTATTTGTCTAAGCGTCTGTAAGGAGATTGGATGCAATGAGTTTAAGAATAGAGAAAGTGATGACAACATAAATTCCTCCCTTCCAATCCTTTCCATACCATTCCCTGGTGGTCCGGTGATGATGATATATGATGATGACCCAACCCAGAGTTGAGAGTGAGGTATTTTTGAGTCCTCCCTCTCAACCCTAACCTAGGTACAACCACAAGCAACAAGATAGATGAAATATGACCCCAAGTACAGAACCCTAGCTCCACCCTAACCCTACCCCATACCACCCACCCCGTCTGAAACCCTCCCCTTTTATATCACATACGTCCTGTTTGTCCTTCTCATGGCGCAGCCCTCCGCCGCGCCCTACTCAGATCCCCCCAGGTTTATCCGTCTGCGCGTGTCCAAGGATCCCGCAATCCGTGAGTCAGCCCGCACTTATTCCCGTTCAAACCTCCCCAGCGCGTATAACCCCTGATTGCCCCGCCCTCACCTCCCAGACTAGCCACCTGCAAGCTTGGTTGGGCCGGCTCCATCGCTTGGTCTGCATTCCCTGGGAAGGTTGCGGCCCAGCGCCCCCCAGAGTAGGCCCAACCCGCACCTGGCGCTGGGCCCCGCAATCCCTGCCGCTGCTGCTGAGACCGCACGCACCTCAAATGCTGAGCCCAACATACCCAACTGCTGAGCGCGCAGCCCACAAAGCAGCTCCCAATCCAAGGTTATAAATACAAAACCACATCCCCCCCCCAAGTTGAGTTCTGTCCCTAGAGGTCCTTCCATCACTACCTCAACCCTACACCGCTACCAGACCAGTTCCAAAAAGGGTTCCCGCACAGTCCGAGGGATTGGAATTGGCTTGATCTTCCAGGGCTTGTGCTGCACTCTGGGGATCACATAGGGATCGCCAACCTCATTTCTCAGCAATTGGCGCTTGTCAGGCCCAAAAGCAAGGGCCTCTTTGCGGAGCACCAACACCAATTCCAGAAAATCCTTCTCCTCCGCACTCAACCACTCCGTTGGCCCAAGATTAAGCGCCTCAATCCGCTCATCTGTTATTGGCACTGACCGCGTTACCCACCTGGACTTCTTCAAAGGACTTACCCAGGGGTCCCAAGAACAGGAAATTGGCCTTAGAGGCCCGTTCAGTCCCTGGCACATTGGCTCACTCCAGGGCCAAACCTTTTGTGCCACAGGCTTGTACCTGACCATCCTTACGCGTCCACTGTTTCCCTTGTGAATCCTGGTAATAATTAACCCGCGGCTCTTGCCTTTGCTCACAAGCGTGGCACTATGGTAGGGTTTTGAAACACAGTACCTTCCAATGGCGCATACTGAGGAAGAGGACTTACTTCTGCTTCCTGCGCCCTCCGTGCGCTTCCTTCCCCCTCCTTCTCCTTCCTAGTCAACCTCCCGCACAAAACCGGAGCCTTTCCCGCGCGGTACCCACGGTTGACTAGGCAAAAGCCTCCGCGGGGAAACCCTCACAGTTTTCCCCCCCGTCAGATTCTGCCTCTTTGCCGGCTGCTGCCTGTTGCACCCATTTCCCCTTCCCGTGGTTGCAGATTTTTGTCTTGAACCTTGCCCCAGACGCATCTCCCACTGTCAGCACCTCCGTCCATTCCTCCGCGTTAAACACCATCCGGGCCCGGAACCCAAACATAAAGGGTCAACCCAAAATTATGTTGCCGCACTTGACCAAGAGAAACAACAGCAACTTCCAGACCTTTGCAACCTCCACGTCCTCTTCCTCCTCCACCCCATCCACCCAAAATTCCCCTCCATTGAGCGCCTGTAATCCCATAGCGCACTTCATTTGAACCAGCCCCAACTCATCCACCAATTTTGACAGGAGCAGATTGACCATTGACCCACTTTCCACCATTGCCCACACCTTCCTGCCCGCAATCTTCATCAAGACATAGGCAAGCAGCACCAACATGGCTTTGGATTGTCTCAACTTGCGTTTCCCTTCCTCCCCCACTGTGTTCACGCGCTGCACCGTTGCAGGAACCCTGCCCCCCTGTGCTCCCTCAGTGCCTGAAACATTTGCTCAAAAACCACTGGGGAGACCATGGCCAGCTCCTGTAGCATAAGGGGTATTGGTGCCTTGCTCCACATCACCCGTTGCACAATTTCTGTGGCCTTCCTCCTTCCTCTGGAACTTTTTGATGGTGCGTTGCCTACCAGCCCTTGCCTACCAGTTTTTGGGGCCTGGGTCAATGGCCGCTCTTTGACATCCACATCCATCTTCTCCAACACAATGCCCTAACCTTGGCCTCCACACGCGGAGCTTGCCATGTATTGGGCCCGGTAACAATCCCAAGTGACACCCAAGCGGCCCCTGCGGGCCAGGCTCTTGCCCTAACCTGCTCCACTGGGGGTGGCTGACCAGTCCCCAGATCCACCGGCTCCCCCATTTGGCATATGTAAGTTGCCCTGGACGTGCAGACCAACCCCTTGTCCATGTCCTTGGTCAGTTCCGTGCAACCAGACTTCCAGTGGCCTTTATTGCCTCAATAGGTGCACATGCAAACCAAAAACCCGCTTGACGGACGGCTACTGGGCTGGAAGCCCCCCATGTGAGGGGGCACTCCGCGCGGAGGAGGAGGAGGCGGAGCCGTTGGCAGGGCCATTATCCGATTCAGAAGTATCCGTAGGTCCTGTAACATATCCGTTACCTTGTTCACTGGTACTTCCATTGACTGAAAAGGGGCTGCCGGCCGCTCCGTTGCTGATGGGCCCGCGGGCAGTACCTGCATTGGAGCCGGAGTGGAAGAGGCCGTTGGTTGCCTTTAAAACGTTGGGAACAACCTGGCCGTATCCTCAATCATTTCTTCCAAATTTATATTGCTCTCTACCACCTGGTTGATCACGCTTAGGTTTGGAAGAAGCGTGACACTCCAATCCACTGACCGCAATACCAACCCGTGTTTGAATAGATACCGCTGGACCCGCGCACAAAGTTGCAGCGTGAGCCCTTCTAGAAATGCCCGCTTCATTGCCCCTGTTTGACCCGCTACCACCTGGTTCTTCTCTAGGTAGCTGTAGATGCGGTCAAACGGAGATTTGTATTTGGACAAATCACTCCTTGTCCGCACCCCACCTTGCAAAATGGTCTCTTTTGCCGCCTGCTCAAAGTCCATCTCCCGGAAGCGGGGCTCACTCTTCCCCCACCTTGCCGTCATCTTGTTCTGGAGCCTTTCCCAGTATCAAGCCTTGTAGCCAGACATATCCTCCACATCCTGGAGTTTATTCTTGTCCATGATAAAGAGAACAACTGTACGGACCTTATCCTTGCCTATTGCGTGTTTGAAGTCCGTGATATCCTTGAAACTTGCCAGAAAGCGCCCAATATCTGCGGTGTTGAACTAGAGATGAGGGAAGTTCTGCGGCCTAAGCCATACCCGTCCCAGAACCTCAGCCGCCTCCAAAGGCTCCAACCAAGGAGGAGCAAAACCGCAGGACCAAGTAGTTGGCGCTGGTGGAGTTGTTGGCCTGCCAGCTCCCAACCGGAGAGGGAAAAAAGGTGGAATGTTCAATCCTGGAGTAGTTGTTGGAAACATTGCACCCGCTAGCTTCAAGAGACCTAGACAAAAGATTAGTTTCTCGGCCAGACCCCCAGATGTGGAAAAAAGAGAGGTGATACCCCCCAAAGTTGTCCTCAAGTTCCAGAAGTTATTGGTCTAAGCGTCTGTAAGGAGATTGGATGCAATGAGTTTAAGAATAGAGAAAGTGATGACAACATAAATTCCTCCCTTCCAATCCTTCCCATACCATTCCCTGGTGGTCCGGTGATGATGATATATGATGATGACCCAACCCAGAGTTAAGAGTGAGGTATTTTTGAGTCCTCCCTCTCAACCCTAACCTAGGTACAACCACAAGCAACAAGATAGATTAAATATGACCCCAAGTACAGAACCCTAGCTCCACCCTAACCCTACCCTGTACCACCCACCCCATCCAAAACCCTCCCCTTTGATATCACCTAGGTCTGGTTTGTCCTTCTCATGGTGCATCCCTCTGCCGCGCCCTACTCAGAGCTCCCCGGGTTTATTGTAGTCCCAACCTGCACCTGGTGCCAAGCCCTGAAATCCCCACCGCTGAGCCCTCATCCGCTGCTTCTGAGCCCGCAGCAGGCACTTCTGAGACCACATGCACCCCAAATGCTAAGCCCAACCTACCCAACTGCTGAGCGTGCAGCCCGCAATGCAGCTCCCAATCCAAGGTTATAAATACAACACCACAACGCATGTCTTGGATGCTTGTATGGGCCCCCAAGCGTCCATTGGGCCGTGTAGGGCACTACATGACTCCCACACAACTGATGTGAATTTAACATCAACCTAAGTACAAAATGAATCTAATGAAATGAAACATATTGGTCTTCCATAAGCATCAGCTATTATTTGACCCCTTTTTAAGTTTGAAAGCCATTTTGAAGAGGGAATCTTTTCATTGATTTCATCAAAATCAAGTCTTCTATCTTTTCAACATCTTTAATGCCACCAAGGATCTTAGAATAGCATTTCTTATTTTTCCTCAATGTTGAAATCATTTTCTTTTGTACTTTAAACCATCCATGCTCATCATACCCAAGTGATTTTGCAATGACTCAAAATCCACAATTCCCATCACCAAACAGATCCCAAAACCCCCCAAGAACTTATGTAAGTTCTCCGGTATTTGATTGAGGTAATTCACTTTTGGTTCCTAGAATCGAAAATTACTTAGCTAAAATTCTAATCTCATTAAAGAAATTGATACTCACCAAAAAAGAGCTTATTTTTTACTCCTCCATTTCTTCTTCTTCCTTGGAAAAGGATTCTTATTCCAAATGAAGGTGCCCTCATTCACTTTCAGTCTCTTCCTCTGAACTATGAAATTCAGATGAAGATCCTTTCTTGCACTACAGAAATAATTTTCTCATCAGTTCATTAAACCAAAAAAATGAACACTCAAAATAAAAGAATTACTATCTTTGGTCTTTTTGGATCCCTTTTAACCCTTTTTCCCCTCTTAATTTCTCTTTCAACATGTTCAAATTTTTAAAGTTCACAACAAGTAGCTTTCAATTTTGGTTGACCATGGCTGGAACATAAGAACTTTGGCTACAGCCTTGGCTTGGCAATCAAAGTAGCTGTATAATTTACCACATAATTTAAAATCTCCAATCTAAATTTTTGAGGTTTTCCAATAAGCATGGGATTAAAATTGTTGAAAAATTGGTATTTTTCAAGCAATTGATCCATGCCATTCTTTAAAAAAGAAAAACAATAATTAATCTGTCAATCCTATGATTTTTACCCTTCAAAAATCCCAAAAACCCTCCTTACTTCTGTTGATGTTTTATCTGCTTCCATTCTCATTGTCAGCCCTGTCATTGTGTTTCTTCATATTTCTATTTGTTTGTTTTGCCCTGTGTGTTCTGCGCCCTGCTTGTCTATGAGCGTCTTGTTGTAGTTCATTCATCTATACTTTCACCTGTCCTGTCACCTGTCTTGCACGCCAGAAGAATATCTCACCTGCGGCTATACAGCGACTACTCAACTCCAGCAACTACAAAACCCACTTAAGAGACGAGCAAGCATCTTACAACCAATGTCCAACTACTCAGACTTGGCCACTCGACCAACTCCTTGAACACAACTTTGATCACCAAACAATCAGACCTGAAAACTGAATCAAAGGAGTCAACTCAACAGTCCTCCAAACCAATCAACCATCAGTCTCAGAACTATTCCTTGGTTGGATCTGTCTGCATTGAATCCTCAACAACTGCTCTGCTCTACTCAATCTCATTAGAGGTCATCATCTGACCTGTAGAGCAACCAGTCACTGTTTGTGTTCCTCATGGTTTCTTTCTTTATGTTTTCACTCTATTTGTGTTCAAGTTTCTAACCTCATATTGTAATCTGAAATAAATTAGCCTGGTCTAGGTTTTCCAATTCACTTAAACTTTTACACGGTTAAAAGCCAAAGATGGATCACCCCAGCTCAACCGGCAGGAATCAAATTACAGAAACACCTGGACCAGGAGGAGGAGGAGAAGGAAACTTCAAGGCACTTGCACTGAAGTGGCTCATGGAATCCACACCACTACTGACAGAAACAAACTACTCAATCTGGCAAAAGAAGATGGAACCCCTATTCAAGATGCGTGGAATCCTTGACCTTATCAACTCAAGTGACCCCTATATGGAAATTCCCGACAACAATGAGATGGCAGGATACATCATATCAAAATTGGATCCTGCAACTCACACCAATATCATCAGCTCTGAAAATGAAGACTTGACAAAGCTGATCTGGCTGGCCACAAAGAATCACTTTGCCTCCAGTCAAGCTGCCAATTGGGCTTGAACTTTCTTTAACTTCCTATACCTGGCATCCGACCAAAACAGCATAGAAAGCTTTGTAACCTCTGTAAGATCCCATCTAGGAAATCTTGATGAAGTTGGAATTGAACTACCGGCCGACATCCTTAGCTACCTAATCCTATTCAAGCTACCCGAGTCACTCAAGGCCATTTGGTCCCAAATCATGCATTTTGGTCTTCAACTCTCAGTTTCCATGGTGCTTGACCATCTTGTCCAACACAAGAATGAAGTCCAGGCCAAACTCCCCAAGACAACAGACACCAATTCTGCGCTGTATCACTCCAGCTATCAAAGAGACTCAAACTGCCCAAGATGCCTGGATGGGAAACACAATCCCGTGGTTAAGTCTCACTCTCAGTCCTCCTGCTGGGTTGAGTTTCCTGAACTAAAACCTGAAAACCCACCTAACAAAGCAAGACGGGGACAAAAGAAGAAATTGCAGGAAGAGTCTCACTTCTATAGCTTCTACTGCGCAGATGGCAAAGCAAAGTTGGACCCTGAAGACTGATACATTCTTGATAGTGGATTCTCAATCCACATGTTTTGAATCAAGGAACTCTTTACCTCTCTAGCTGAACAGACAGGCAAAGACACCATCAAAACTGGAAAGAGAGTAGAAGACCTGATCATCAAGGGTCTTGGCACGACTGAAATCTTGGATTGAGGCAAACATATACGTTTTGACAACGCAGCCTGGGTTCCTGAAGCTACGGTCAATCTCATCTCCCTAGGAGCTCTGCTGAACAAAGGATGCTTACTACGAGTCAATATCAAGACAAAACCCTCCACTTTTTCACTCAGCTTCAAGGGCAAGTCGCTCCTATCTGGTATCATAGAGAACAATTTGCTACTCATCAAGTTTGGGGCCTCAAACCAATCATTTCCTCTCATGTGCTGCCTAAATCAATCCGACTTAACTAATCTAAATAAAAAACTTGGTCATGCAAGCATCAAATGCATGGAAAAACACTTAGGTCAAAGTATCACCAGAACTCTTGCCAGCAACTTTGAATGTCTAGCATGTAGCAAGGCAAAGATATCCAAACATCCCTTCAACAGCACTCAAGCTCCAGCCTCAAGGGTTTTTTACCGGCTTCATCTGGATTTGATGGGGCCCTTGAATCCAACCAGCAAAGGAGGGATGCGATTTGCTCTCACAATTGTTGATAAAAAGTCAGTGTATCTCTCCTCGTTTCCACTCCCTTCCAAAGACGCTGCCTCCAATGCCATCAAATTTTTCATCAAAAACAAGGCCAAGAAACTACTTAGATATCCCTCCAAAGTCATCTCCAACGGAGGAGGAGAATTTGTGAATGAAGATTTGAAACAATTCTTCAAATCCAAGGCAATTCAGCACATCATCAGCAAACCGTACCACTCTCAGCACAATGGAAAGGCTGAATGGGCCAATCACACAATTATGGAGTAAGTTTGCTCCGTGTTCAGCAGCACTTCCATTCCAAAGAAGTATTGGCATGTTGTTATAAAAAGCTGCTGCTTTGCTCTCAACCAAATCCCTTTTGAAAAAGGCAGGGAGACGCCGTGGAAGATGCTTCAAAGGACCAACTTACCCTCAAACTATCTACAGCCTGTAGGTTCTTCAGTAATCTATCTACTCAGAGACTTCAATATCCCGTAAAAACTAAGTGAAAAAGGAGACGAGGGGATTCTTCTTGGTTACAACCCTCAACTTTTCTCTTAAAAAATTCTATCAAGAAGCGGAAGGATCATTGAGAAAAAATGTGTCAAATTCATCAACAAAGAACCAGCTATTGAACTCAAACCTCCTACGAACAAGCATGCAGCCAAGGGTAAAACTCACCCAACTCAGAATGAGGGTCTCAAGGGTTTGGAAGCTGATACTGATGGAACTGTTTTAGAACTCAAAGAAGACATCAAGCCTTCCTCTGAATCCACCGCCAAGTCTGACCTGTCTGAAGCTGACAGCTCAAACACAGAAGTTCTTGAAACCCTCAGACCAAATCTGCGCAATTGTAGTCACCTCAGGCCTCCCCAACGATATGGGTACTATCACTCTGATGTACCAAATAACATTCACAAAGCACTCAAAGATCCAACCTGGGTACCTCCCGTCGACAAAGAACTTGGCACAATAGAGGAACTAGGAGTCTGGGAAGACGCCAATGAATTAGAAGTTACCAATCCCCTTGACACCACCTGGGCCTTTTGATGCAAACAAGACTTGCACACTGGAGACACCACTCTCAAGGCTCGCGTCTGTGTTCAGGGATTCAACCAATGATTTGGTATTTACTACTTTGATACATTTGCTCCCACAGGTAAGGTGGCCTCCTTGCGAGCCCTACTATGCTACTCTGTAGATAGAAACCTTAGTATTCTTCAATTCAATGTAAAAGGAGCCTTTCTTCACGCTCCGCTGAGCGAGGACGTTTACATCAAGACTCCAGCTGGATCAAAGCAAACCGCCAGATACCTCAAGCTGAAGGAATCTCTGTACGGGCTGAAACAAGCACTGCTAAACTGGTATAAAACCTTGAGTGAGTGGATCAAGGAAAACGGCTTCAAGGAGCGTGACAGCAATCCATGTCTCTATGTCCACAAAGAACAAATTACGGCTCTCTTCTTTCATGTGGATGATCTCATTGTTGTGGGGAACACGGATGACTTCAAAGACCGGTTCCTCTCAAAATTCAAGGATTCCTCAGCGCACAAAGTCAACACTCTACTTGGAATGAAGTTTGAAACAACTCCCAATTCAATCATTCTTTCACTTCCCAATCACATCAAAAAAGGACTGGAGGAAATGAACCTTCTCAATGCAAAGACACTGAATAATCCATGTACCTCCGGACTCCAACTGAAGCCAGCAACATCTGAAGAAATAGAATAATTCAAGAAGCTTGGGAAGAACTACAGGTCCCCAATAGGTAGGCTGAACTTCATTGCAAACCTGGCAAGACCCGACATTAGCTTTGCAGTTTCAAATCTTGCTTGATTCTGCAAAAAACCTGGAATCACCCAATAGAAAGAGGTCATCCATGTATGGCGGTACCTACTCAAAACAATTGACTTCAAACTTGAATTTTGATCAAAGTCCATTGCGAATAATCTTTTCACCTACAGCAATGCAACCTGCGGCGATGATCCTGTCACCAGACTCTTGCAAACTGGCTTCATCTGTCTCTTCAAAGGATGTCCTGTCTACTGGACCAGTAGGAAACAACAAAGCATAGCTCTATCCTCAACAGAATCAGAGTGCAACGCCCTCTCAGCTAGCCACCTTGAAGTTTGTTGGCTTCATCATCTCATAACAGAAATCTGGAGGACCTCTTCACTTGGACCCCCAATGCATCTCGTAGACAACAAGGGTCTCATTGATAAAATCAAGAATTTTGGATGTAAGTCACATGCAAAGTACATTGATATCAAGCTCAAAAGCATCAGGAATGACTGGAATGATGGTCTAATTAACGTCAAACTCATTTCCTGCAACAACATGTTGGCAGATTCACTAACCAAACCAGCAAATCCTGAAACTTTTGAGAAATCTGAATTGAATTACGACCAACAGAGGGGCTGAAGAGTTTGAATCAGACATGAGTTTTGAGACAAAAGAACTGACAAAAGAAACACACATGAGAGGAAAGAAAATTACAGCGTAGATGGAAATGAGAGGAACCAATGGGACCGGAAGAGGCGCTTTGAGAGTCGGCTAACGTTTGGTTACTTGGGTGAACGATTAAGGCACGGCTGAGGGTGTTGATGAGATCGGGAAGCTGAAAGATGAATCAGAATGAGGTTGCAGAGATGACGACGGAGCAACTCTTACCAGTCAGAATTGAATCAGGATCAAGGAGACGACTGGGTGTGTCGGCTGGGGTTGAGTTGTTGATGGTCTTGATCTGAGGAGCGTGAGCTTGGAAGTGGTTGAGGGTGAGGCTTGAGGCGAACAAGGATGAAAATGAGAAAAGAAAGAAATGAAGAAAAGAAGGAAAAGAATGAGAAAAGACAAAGAAGAAAAACCAGAGAAAAAGAGGAAAAACAAAAATAGGAAAGACCACGGCTGAAGCCGAGGACCCCAAGGCTGAAGTTGGATGAAGTTTGAGTGGGGATCAACCCGAGAAAGACCGGGTCTCCAAATCCCCCGGTTCTCAGTTGAAGGTCAAGACCTCTCCGGTTCTCTCTGGGGTGCCGCGGGTTAAGCAAGCTGAAGATTGGATACGCAGTGTCTCAGCATCTCAACACTCCCCATGACTGGAGAGAGTTTGACTAAGATGAGTCGTCGAGTTTGAATGCGGGGTTGAGGATACGTATGAAGGCTTGGATGGCCGGTTTAGCTACTGCTTTGGTTAGGGGATCCGCCAGCATGTGATCCGTAGTTATGAGTTTGACTTTCAAGTTGCCAAGCGCAAGTTCTTCCTGTAAACCTTTGGTCTTGAGATCCATGTGCCTCGTCTTGGAATTGGACCCGAATCGCTTGAGTTTGTCCTCAAGGCCTTTGTTGTCGATGAGGTGGGTTGTGAAGGGGATGGAGACGTTGAACACCTCTCCCAGAAGGTGTTTGAGCCATCTACCTTCCAGGAAGGAATCTAGAAGGGGGTTGAGTTTGGCTTTGGTCGAGGAGTAAGTGATGTTGCGTTGTTTGAAGCTTTCCCAAGATATCACTGAGCCAAAGGAAAATCCCAAGTAGCCGGATTGGGACTTCCTCGAAGTGGGATCCTCACCCCAGGAAGATTCGCTGTAGAATACCAGGGGTTTGGCGGATCCGTCATAAGTTAGGGTGAGTTTCACGTCTTTGGTGGCCTTTAAGTATTGCCAGGTCCTCTTGAGCTCCTTCCAGTGAGTCAGGCCGGGTTTGTTCTGGAACCTGGCAAGACTTGAAACCAAGAAGCTGAGATCCGTTCGGGTCCAAGACGCAATATAGTTCAGGAGACCCACCCCCGAGCAATAATTGATGTTGAGGCGTTTGAAGTCTTCAAAGTTCTCGTCTGATGCTTCCGTGAGTTGAAGGTGAGGAGTTAACGGAGTTTGGACTCCTTTCGCGTTTGATAGTCCAAGTTCTTCTAGACCATGAGCAATATGCTTTGGTTGGCTGAGGAGAATTTAATTGCTGGTCTGATCGAATTTCATTCCCAAGATGGTGTCGGGAGCATGGCACTGAGAGTTCTTGAATTTGTCGTTGAATTTGCCTTCAAAGTTGTTGCCATCTCCTACAAGGATGAGATCGTCGACGTGAAAGAATATAAAGGACTTCCCATCCATTGATTTGTAGAGGCAGGGGTTGCTGTCGGACTCCACAAATCCCGTGGACTTGATCCAACTCGTGAGGGTGTTGTACCAGTTCTTCAGGGCCTGTTTGAGTCCGTAGAGACTCTTCTTGAGTCTCAGATATTTGCTCTGTCAAGAAGAACCGTTGGGAGTCTTGATGATTACTTCCTCGTCAATGGGTGCGTGGAGGAAGGCGGCCTTGACGTCAAATTGCTTGATTTCGAGGTTATCTCTTAGAGCGAGTTGAAGGATAACTTTGAGAGATGAAATTTTTCCGGTTGGAGCGAAGGTCTCTTTGAAGTTGAGACCATGAATTTGGTTATAGCCCTTCACGCACACCCTGGCCTTGAAGATGAGAGCGTTGTTGTGGCAATTGTCTTTGATCTTGAAGACCCAGGTAGTTTTGAGTGGATTAATTGGATCTGGCCCGTCATACTCTTCCCACACCTCCAGATCCTCACATTGATCCAGCTCTTTCACTATTGCCTGTTTCCATCTTTTGGCCTCTTCACAAGTGATGGCTTTGAGGTAAGTCTTGGGCTCAAAATAGTGGTGGAACCCATAGCGCTGCAGAGGTCTAAGATTTGCCCAATTTCGCAGGAGTCGAGGAGGAGCGGGTTGAGGAGGAGGTTGCGGTGAGTGGTCTTCCAGGGATGCAGAAGGGTGGTTTGAGGTCTCAGAGTCGCTGGATTCTGGAGAGTTTGAGTCGGAAGAGTCTGACTGGGTTTCTGGCGTCTCTCTGTACTGGGTGAAGTTCCTGTCAGGAGGAGGGGCCGGTATGGAGGACTCTTCTTCCGCTGTTGAGGAGCGGTCGTTCAGGACATCTGGGTCGTGTTTGAATTCAAATCCATCGACCGAGAAATCCATATTTGAATTTGATTCACAGCAATTCGCGGATGATTTGTCAAATTGTACATGTTGGCTCGAGATGATGGATCCATTGGGGCAAAGTATTCTGTATGAGCAAAATTCTGGGTTATATCCGACAAGCTTTCCTTCTAGGCCCTTCGGATGGAATTTCTTTCCCTTGGGTCTGAGGTGATTGAGGTAAATGACTGGGGTTCCCAGGGGTTTGAAGTATGAGAGTGGAAGGGAGCTGCTGTGCATAATTTCCCAAGGTGACAATCGACAGCCCTTGCGAGGAATCTGATTCAGGGCAAGGAAACAAGCTTTGAGTATCTCTGACCAGTACCTCTTGGGTAAGTTGGAGGAGCTGAGCAATGTACGCACACTTTTGACGATAGTTCTATTCGCTCTTTCCACCCTACCATTGTGCTTGGGATGATAGGGTTCAGAGACAAGCTGTTTGCATGCAATTTCCTTGAGGAAACTGGTGAGTTTGTTGTTGACAAATTCGGATCCTCCGTTGGAACAGACTTTGCAGGGGTAGTATCCCAATTTGGACTTCTGTCGTTTGATTATTTCTATGAGAGTGTTAGGGGTATCTTCCTTGCTGAAGAGAGGAATGCCGCTCAAGTATCCAGAGAAATTGTCCACAATGGTTAGGATGTATTTTTCTCGTCAATGTGACTCGGGTTTGATTGGTCCAACAAGGTCCAGATGTATACGTTCAAAGGGTTTTGACACAAGGGTGGCTTGTGTCTTGAAAGGCGACTTAACAATTTTGCAGAGTGCACAGTCCTTGAAAAAGAAGTCGTTGTCGTTGATCTTGAGGTCAGGAATCTCTCTGAGCCTGCCAATGGAGGCGTGACCTAGGGAGAGGTGAAGGTCACGGGTGGATTTGATGGAATTTTTAGAGGTGGATAGGGATAGGAAACAGTTATTCTGACCTATGCTCCTGGGATTATTGACCACGAACAAGTTTTTGACAATTCTGCCTTCCAAGAGGCATTGATCATTGCGGATGAGTTGGAACTGTCCTTTGGAGGATTTCAAGGAGCAGCCTTTGGAAATCAGCTCCCCAGGGCTTATTAGATTGACCACCAAATCTGGAACAAAGAGGCAGTTGCTGAGGACAATGGTTTGGTGCTTCCAGGCCAGTTTGACTGTTCCCGAGCCTTTGACAGGAAGGTTCGCACCGTCTTTACCCGTCGAGATGTGTTCCCTGTCATCGGATTTGATCAGCTTGGAGAAAAACCTCTTGTCATTGAAGAAATGCGCCGAGGCGCCACTGTCCATAAGTATGTTCTGGTTTGATGTTACTCTTGATTCAATCCACTCTGTGACAAACGCATGGTAGTGGGCAGATTCGGATTTTGACTTCTGCTTCTCTTTCCACTTTGCCTGGTTTTCCCTCCACCATTCCGGGGCCTTCTCCGGGTGAAGGTGGAAGCACTCACTTTCTTGGTGGTTCTTATCTTGTTTGGGGTTGTGGTAGCCTTCCACGCAGCAATTGCTTGACTGAGACTTGAATTTGTTCTTGCTGGACACAAGAGCGGTTTTGGGTACGGAGATGGTTTTGTCGGAGGATTCCACCTTCACTTCATTGTTGTACTGAATGAGATGGTTGCATACAAAGTCGACTCCAATTGTTTTGTCGGAGTGCATGAGTTGGCGCTTGAGGTTGTGAAGAGCAACAGGGAACTTGAAGAGGATGAGATAGGCCAGGATGTCTTGAGGAAGATCGATGCCAATATCATTCATCTTCTTGATTGTGGTCTTAATTTTTGTGACAAAGTGAGTGATGTCTTCTTCTTTGAAAGAGATGTGAAGAAAGTAATTGAAGATACGGGCTTGATTGGAGGCTTCTGAGGAGGAGTATTGTTCCTTGATTGCTTGCCAGATGGCTTTAGCAGAGTTAACTTTGGTGGCAGTGATAATGTTGTTGTGAGTCACCGAGTTGACCTTGGACATAAGAAGGAGTTGGATTTCGTCATTATCCAGAGACAAGAGTTGATCTGATCCAGATTCAAGGGTAGACAGTACTCCTCTGAGTCGGAGCAGACCATTCATCTTATCACGCCAAATACTGTAATTGTCCTCGGAGAGCAGGGGGATGGTTTCCAGGGCAGTTTTGAGCATTGCCTGTCGGAAGCCATCTCCGGGGAAGTTGCTAGAGGATTCCGCCATTGTGAGTGCCTCCGTTGGTTGTCGTGGTGAGCCTTTTGGCTTTTAACCGTGAAACTTTTGAGAAATCTGAATTGAATTACAACCAACAGAGGGGCTGAAGAGTTTGAATCAGACATGAGTTTTGAGACAAAAGAACTGACAAAAGAAACACACATGAGAGGAAAGAAAATGACAGCGTAGATGGAAATGAGAGGAACCAACAGGACCGGCAGAGGCGCTTTGAGAGTCAGCAAACGTTTGGTTACTTGGGTGAACTATTAAGGCACGGCTGAGGGTGTTGATGAGATCGGGAAGCTGAAAGATGAATCAGAATGAGGTTGCAGAGATGACAACGGAGCAACTCTCACCAGTCAGAATTGAATCAGGATCGAGGAGACGACTGGGTGTGTCGGCTGGGGTTGAGTCGTCGATGGTCTTGATCTGAGGAGCGTGAGCTTGGAAGTGGTTGAGGGTGAGGCTTGAGTCGAACAGGGATGAAAATGAGAAAAGAAAGAAATGAAGAAAAGAAGGAAAAGAATGAGAAAAGACAAAGAAGAAAAACCAGAGACAAAGAGGAAAAACAAAAATAGGAAAGACCACGGCTGAAGCCGAGGACCCCAAGGCTGAAGTTGGATGAAGTTTGAGTGGGGATCAACCCAAGAAATACCGGGTCTCCAAATCCCCCGGTTCTCAGTTGAAGGTCAAGACCTCTCCGGTTCTCTCTGGGGTGCCGTGGGTTAAGCAAGCTGAAGATTGGATACGCAGTTTCTCAGCATCTCAACAAATCCTACTTCTGTACTCAGACTCACAAGGTATGTAGGTGGCTGAGCTCTTTGGACGTTGAGTTGAGCCGGCGTGTTGATGTTTTATCTGCTTCCATTCTCATTTTCAGCCCTGTTATTGTGTTTCTTCATATTTCTATTTGTTTGTTTTGCATTGTGTGTTCTGCGTCCTGCTTGTCTCTGAGTGTCTTGTTGTAGTTCATTCATCTGTACTTTCACCTGTCCTGTCACCTATCTTGCACGCCAGAAGAATATCTCACTCGCGGCTATACAGCGACTACTCAACTCCAGCAACTACACAACCCACTTAAGAGACAAGCAAGCATCTCACAACCAATGTCCGACTACTCAGACTTGGCCACTTGACCAACTCCTTGAACACAACTTTGATCACCAAACAATCAGACCTGAAGACTGAATCAAAGGATTCAACTCAACAGTCCTCCGAACCAATCAACCATCAGTCTCAGAACCATTCCTTGGTTGGATCAGTCTGCTTTGAATCCTCAACAACTGATCTGCTCTACTCAATCTCATTAGAGGTCATCATCCAACCTGTAGAGCAACCAGTCACTGTTTGTGTTCCTCATGGTTTCTTTCTTTATGTTTTCACTCTATTTGTGTTCAAGTTTCTAACCTCATATTGTAATCTGAAATAAATTAGCCTGGTCTATGTTTTCCAATTCACTTAAACTTTTACAACTTCACCGGAAGGGTCATAGTCTAACCACCACTGAGGATGAATATCCTCAGGCACAATGGATTTTCTTGATGCTAGTATTTTACCTAAAATTTGGGAACACAGCAAGCCCATTGTTTTGTTTTTGAATAGTACTTTGAGAAAACCTTGCAATCATGGTTGTGCTTTAACTTTTCAAATATTTCTCCAATGAGTCTAATTGCCTCAATTGACAATTTTTAACCCAAATGTAAAAGTTATTTTGGAAGAACAGTTCCCAACTTGATTTGATAGTTTTTAAGTGATGCATGCACTGATTGGATTTGGGTTTCAATGGGCCCTTCAAGGTATATCCACACATCCAAAATGTTCCCCAAAGATACTGAAAGTAATTGTTTGAGAGTAGCATGGGCCCCTTCTACCCAAGAGATTTTTTTATTTCCAAAGTCTTGGTTGACACAATTCCACACCATTAAAAATGTATCTTTGTAGGAAAAATTTTGTTTTCTATATACTCAAGCACATTCTCAAGTTCTTTCAAGAAACACTGCATACAAGTTTCAACGTAAGCATTCCCAGCAGAGATGAACAGAAGGAGCCATAAATTGGCCTAGTCTGAGTTCATAATCATTGACTTCTGCCTCTCCCTTGGTTTTTAGAGGCCCCATAATTTGCCCACAGAGTCATAAAACTTTGCCATTCCTCATTGTCATTACTGTAGAAAACTTTACAATTTGCTTGAAATTTTTAGAAAAGTGCCAGGAGCACAACTTTCTGGATGACTCAGGAAAACTATTTTCTATAGCACAAATCAGATATTTTTCATGGTTTGTCACAAAGAATTTGGGAAGCCTCTTGGGATCATAAGCCAACTCCTTTAATGCATTCAATGCCCAACTGTAGAACTCATACATTTCTTTTGTTATAAAAACAAAAGCCTTTGTAAAATTTTTCCTGTTGGCTGTCATTCCTACACCTTGCAATAGAGGGATACTTTACCTATTTTTTTTTATAAGTACAATCCAACAAAGCAATATGATGGTATTTTTTGAAAATTTTTATAGACTCATGATGAGCCAAGAAAGGGTCCTCTAAGTAACCCTCTCCACCAAATTTTGACTTGGAAAACCACTGGTTTTCCTTGAGAATTTCTAATAGAATATCCATAACACCTTTCCCCTCCAGTCTTGCTAGCTTCACCTTCTGCTTATTGTTATATATTTTTCTATTTTCAATGTGTTCTCCACTGTAAATATTGCTCAATTTCCTTTTGAGCTGAATTTTATTGAGCCCATCTTTCATGCCTTCTTTAAGTTTATCCAAGGCTTTACCAGAGATTCTCCTCAGTTGAGGATGCACTGAGGGGTTTTCAGATGGTTGATGATTTTGTAGGCCACTTCTAATGGAGAGATGCAACATGGTGTCTGCTACTGTACAACTTGCACGTGTCATGAATTGAAACCCAACATTTCTTGTGTGAGTTTTCCTTTGATGTTTGGTGAGTCATGGCCCTTCATACATCCCAAATCTGTCCTATGCTAGATCCACATATTTATCCTTCTTTGACTTTAATTTTTTCAATTTGTAGCCATGCATGGCTTCCCATTTTTGACAATAAATATTGGATTTTTTCCTACTAGCAAAGGCTCTCACAGGAGGAGGGTCAAGCCTTTCTGGCACCTCTCAGGTACATAGTTACACTCCACATGGTTATGTTAGTATTCATCAGGTAAAATACTTCTCAGTCAAATGACATATGACATGTGAGCCACCACCTTTAGTCAATTCCAGTTGTGAAGAAACACGTTTTTTCTCAATTTTAACCCTAGATGAGGATGCAATTGTGGCTTCCAATTTTTTATTTTCCAAATACCTACCCAAATCCCTAGATTCCACTAAATTTTTTTTAACAACACTTTAAATTAAGTCTTTTAATGAATCCATGCTTAAACCAGGGGTTCTTGTGCTTGCCACTGTTCCCATAATAGCATCTGCAATTGTGCTTTTTAACCCCGCTTGATAGGTAAATATACTGAGTGAGTTCCCCAGCCACGGAAAAAATAGACCCTTGCTTACAAGAAAGCTCCATAACTCCAACCCATCAACAAAGTTATAAAAAGTTATGGAGCTGTTATAAAAGGTTATGGAGCTGCTTGCTAAGCGGGACATTTGGTGGGATTTACGCAACCTTTGGTAGGATTTACATGGGATAGAAAGTATGTACATTTTGATAACCCCCTTTTGTCTTCCTTCCCCTTTGTACATCCAATCCCCATTATCCTACTCTCCATCCCATCTACCATCCCCATCCCTCCTCCCATATCCCTCCCCATCCCCATCCCTCCTCCCATATCCCTCCCCCTCCCCTTCCCTCATCCCATATCCATCCCCATCACCCCCTTTCATATCCCTCCCTCCCATATCCCTCCCTCAATCAGAAATCATCACGTTCCCCCTCCCATATGCCTCGCTCAATTTGCTGTCATCCCCATCCCCTCTCCCATATCCATTTTCTTTTTGCTTTCAGATTTGCTTTGTGGAGCTTGGTCCCAACCTCAATCATCCTTTTTTGATGGCTGAATGATGGTTGGATGTGGATGGGGAAGTACTTGCATAGGGTTGGAATAATCATGGTGTTGGATGTTGGAGAAGGTGGAAGTTTTCTGCAGATTTTTGGATGTTGGAGTTGATGATGAGTTGATGACGTGGAGCTTGGATTGTGCATGGCTGGACAACCCAGCTCTTTAGGTAGGTGGCAAGACACTTTTCCAAGCTCAATTGGAGGGTGCCCTCTGTAAAGGGCCTTGCTTAAAATTTTTTTTGGCTAACAAGGGCTTAAATATCAAAAAGTTACCCACAACAATTGTGGATGCTCTAAAAAAACAAAATTAAATGTAAATTTAGTATTCAATTCAGTTTTCAATTCAAAAACTCCAAATATTAGCTAAATTTTGGGTTGAGAAAAATAAATTTATCCAACGGGCATGTGTTGTGTGTGTATGTGGTTTTTGAAAAGAATTTGTTTTGCCAATAGGCAAAGTGTTTGATTCCAAAGTTTCTTTTTGTGGTCCAATAATAGTCCCACATAGTATGCCACATCCCCAAATTTGGATCAAAGGCACTCAAATGTGGTACAGGGGTGCCTAGGTACCCCAATTCTTCCCTCAAATGGCCCATTTGTGTCAAAATAGCCCCAAATGGGCCAGGAAAACAGGTGCAAACCCAGCTCACAACTTTCACATCCCCAATTGGGACTCCTTGAGAGTTACAATTGGGGATGTGCAAGCTGCAAGCAACTTTTCTCTCTCCTTGTTGAGCTGTGATTAGTGGTTTGCAACCCCAAGGTTGCAAATTTAACATTGGCAATTTGAATAGGGATAAATAAATCAAACTATGAAAAAAGGCCTACCTTAGCAGAACTTATATCCAGATCCATAAAAAATAAATGATGGATATCTTAAAAGTTCTATCATCAGATTTGAGATTTGGAAGGGATTGATATTTTTTGAAATTTTTCAGCCCAAAAAATAATAATAATAATAATAATAATAAACAATTGTGGTCAATTTTATATATTTGCTTATAAGCAACTAAATTTCAAATACGGAAAGTTTTCCCAATTGGAACAAATTTCAAGAGCTATGATCTCAAACTGCGGCAACCAGGAGTTGTCCCAATTTGGACAACTCCATAATTGCGCAACTACACACATCCCTACTTTGACTTTTACATTGTCCTCCCAATCAGTTCAACCATCCTAAAGAACATCAACCACTCTAGACAACCTCAGACTATACCTTCCAAGAATGACCAAAGAATTGATTGAGGATTCAGCCACCTTCAACTGATAGACCAACAGACACCACCCTAAGACCTATTGAATGAAAAAAAACAATCCCATCAAACAAACAGCCTATGGAAGAGCCTGCCTCAACATTCAGCAAAAACCAATTAAACTAATTGATTGTTACCTCCAGATCAGAAACTTCCTCAAAAAAGGAAAGTTAGAACAACAAACAAGCCCCAGTACCAGGACTTGAACACACAACAGGGTAGAAAACTGTTAAGCAGAAGCCACAATTTACC
Source organism: Puccinia polysora (assembly GCA_025617555.3). NCBI lineage: Eukaryota > Fungi > Basidiomycota > Pucciniomycetes > Pucciniales > Pucciniaceae > Puccinia > Puccinia polysora. Next base: position 37,991,633 of record CM062623.1, on the reverse strand, counting down.
ACATAGGCTATAGAACAGTCTGGATTTAGACCCAGACCACTTCCCACAAACACCCCTGAGTCCTTTCAGAATTTATTCTGTCTATTTTAATCTGTGCCTTGAACTGAAGATAGGGAGCAAATATTCTCACTGATCATGTCTCAATCTGATCCCTTCTTAATCTTCCCATGTTTTCCAAACCGTTTTTAGCCAGTTTCTGGTTTTTGGGGAAAAGATTAATAGAGCCCAAATTCAGGATTGAGAGTTCTGCAATTCAACAATATTCCCAATCTCTTCACTTATCTAGCCAATTTTTTTTTTCAGCATCACTCCATCTGTCTAACTCACTCAACTAATGATCAAAAATCAGAGATATTCTATGCCTTTTTTTAAAAAAAAAACAATCTCCAATTTCTTAATCACCAATCCACATTGTTGATCCTTTTCATGAATATAGTCTTTCCCCAAAAAGATTTCTCTGGAATCCTTGGAATTATCAGATTTCCACCCCTTCCCTGTTGTTTTCTTCCCAAAACTTTCCATTCTTCAACCTAGTCATGCACTCATCCTCTCCTTCTGTATACACCCTTACATCATGTTTTTCTGTGTTCTTTTTTTTTTAATCTGAATTTGGTATCCAACACTCCATTTTTCTTCTGTTTGTGAAAAATAACCTTTTTTCTTTTCCTTTTCCTTTTCATTTTCCTTTTTTCTTTTCCTTTTCCTTTTCCTTTTTTGTTTTCTTTTTCCTTTTCTTTTTCTTTTTCATTTTCATTTTCTTTTTTGTTTTCCTTTTTTTTTTGAGGTTGGGGTGGGAGGGAAGGGTTTCTTCCATTTTTAGATAATAAGTTTTTTCTTCTTCTTTTCTTCCAAAGATCCCTTGGCTACCCTTCTGTAAACTCATCCATAAATATAATTTCCCTATCATGTAATCTGCAGTGATCTTTGTTTGTTTTTTTTTAGCTCAGTATCTGATCAAATTTTAAGTCCATAGAGTTTTCCTAGGACACTTTTGATGGATGGCCTGCCTTCTGGAACTTTGAGATGGAGTTGATAAGTCACCACCACCAGCAGAAGTTTCATCAAAGCTCCCATCCTTCATTTCAACCAAGTCCAAACGTTAAAACTTTCCAGTATTTTATTTCCAAATTAATAAACTAAAACCAGATTCCAAGCTGAATTTTTCAAATGACTTAGACAGTGTGATTGAGAAAACAAGAAAATAATAGATAATCCCCCTCCAGACTTGAAAAAACAGAAAACAAGACACTATGAATAGATTGAAGAGCAAAGAATAGACTTAATAACAAAAATCAGGGTGGATGAATCAAGAAACGGAGTGTTAATAGTTTAGTTGCACCAAATTATCTTGGATTGCACTTGATGTCCTATCCTTCCAATTAAATACCTCAAGGTGAGTTAATCTTGATTCAGAGTTGATATTGGTAAAGGCAAAAAGATGGAGAGATTAAGTGATGGAAATTTTAGATGCAGAAGGTGGTGAGGAAAAGAGAAAGCCCCCAACTCAGGGATGAGAGAAGATCATGGTGCAGAGTTTGCAGAGCAATGTGATGCATATTCATCTTGACTTGACCCATTCATGAGCTAAACCCGCAGGTGGTTATTTAATCAAAGATAAAAATAAATGGAGAAAAATGAATAAGAGGAAAACACTGGATTTTGAGCCTACTAGTAAAAAAGAATGTTTTTTTATTTATTTTTATATTTCTTTTTTCATTTTTTTTTTTTTTAAAAAAATTTTCAACATCCCAAAAAAAAAAAATCTTCTGAAGACCAAAAAAAAAAAAAAAAAAAAAAAAGAATAATTGAGTTCAAACTTTTTCACCCCAAGGATTCAAAAACTAAATTGAAAACCTCCTATCAAATCCAAAAAAAAATAAAATAAAAAAATAAAAAAAATAAAGGTTAATTGTGAATATCTACATCTATTTTCTTAATCTTTAGTCTCAAATATTTCTTTTTCATCAGTACTAAAATCTAAGGGGCCTCTTGTCAGATGATCTATTCAATCCACCTCTGCCCATCCAAAGACAACACTTCCTTCACCTGACAACAGGCATCCCCGCAAGTGACTCAAGAGTGACACCACCTCACTCAAGATTTTGAATTTTCTTTATGAGTAGCAGATATCCAGACCAGGATGTGCCAACCCTTCCTTCTGTAGGATGAACAAAACCCCCACATGCCCTCTGCCTGAAGTTGGGATTCAGATCTTGGTCTGATGATTTTCCAAAGAGATACCCTATTGACTCTTGAGATCGTCACGACAACCATCCCTGCACATTCCCCATCCTCTCTTCTACCTTCTTCTTCTTCTTTCTTTCTTTCTTTCTTTCTTTCTTTCTTATTTTTATTTTTATTTATTTTTATTTTTTTTAAGAAGAAAAAACTTGGTTTGATAATTCTTTTGCTCTACCTCAATCTCTCTCCCCTAAAGATTCTCTTAACCAATCAGACTACCAATCTTTAGACCACCCAGACAAAAATAGAAAACCTCTCAAAAAAGAAAACCTCTCACATGGTAGTCATTGTTGAAATCTCATCAGATCAAATCAGAATTTTTTTAAAAAAAAAAAAAAAAAAAAATGGTAGTTCATCTGATTTAGTTGCTCTCAAACAACTAAAAAGCAACTACAGATTTGTCCAAATCGGGACAACTCTGTAGTTGCACAACCACAATTTCCTATCCTCCAAAATTGCCTTTGATCCCTTGACCTTGACTCATCCTTGCCAAAACCATCCCAGACTCAAAACACACCTCCATAAGCTCATCCAACCACCCACTGAACCACTGCAAGAACAAACAAAGACATTGAGGATCCAGCCTCTGTTGATCAATCCAACAATCATACAAATTCAAGTCTGAATGATTGAACAAGGAAGGAATTGATTGAAATCAAACAACTAGCCATCAGACCAAAAGATTGAGCAACCCAATCAACCTGAACCCCAATAAAATCAGCCTCCACAATCAATCAACCTGCAAGTGCTTCTAAAAATCAAGAGAGGGAAGAATGTCAGTCAGCATCCCAAGATAGGCAGTCAAATTCTGGAGAGGTTAGAAGGTACCCAAACAAGGACCCTGATCAGCTAATGCTTAGACCACAGGGCTGATCAAAAACAGGCCCAGACAGCAATTGAGCCCATCCAGACCAGTCAGAGCCACCTTTCAACCTATTCCCTCCTTGGGCCTTGTCCTGAAGATTGATACCTTACAACTCATCACCATCCCAATCCAACCTCCCCATTGGTTCCCTTTCTACCATCCCTGTCACCATCTCATCTTGTGTAAGTAGAACCCAACAGTTTCTAGGTTTAGAATAAGAGTGCATCTCATCTTGTGTAAGTAGAACCCAACAGTTACCAGGTTTAGAATAAGAGTTCTTGAGCCAAGGTTCAGGATTAAGAACCCTGTTGTTTGACCGTCATTCAAACTAGACCCAGCTCATAACCACTTAAAATCCAATCCTCTCTCTCTCTCTCTCTCTCTTTCTCTTTCTCTTTCTCTCTCTCTCTCTCTCTCTCTCTCTCTCTCTCTCTCTCTCTCTCTCTCTCTCTCTCTCTCTCTCTCTCTCTTAGATTTTTCATTTTTTTTGTTTTTTTTATCTCCCAGATCATCTGTTTTGGATTTCCAATCATTGATATCTTTGCTTTTTGATCCAACACTCCCCTCACTTCAGGCACCCTCACTCTTACTCTCAACCATACCCCTCACTCACCCTTCTCCCACTTCCTTTCTTTCAATCCTCCTGGCCTCTCTCAGCCTGATCATCCACCTTCATAAATCCCCCTCCCTTTTTTATCCTCTTATAATGTTTCTGTCTGGTTTTTTTTTTAGTCTCATGAACTCTTGCTCCATCTTTGTTTCTCTCTCCCCCCCCCCCCCCCCCCTCTCTCTCTCTCTCAGATCTCAAGATCTCAACAGACATTTATACCTATACTTATACTTACATACTTCCATCTTTTATCCCTCACTTGATTTTTTTTTTTTTTTTTATTCTCATTCCATCAAATTAAATCTTTAGAAATTCATTCTCTCCTTTTTTTTTTTTGGTTTGGTTTGGTTTGGTATTGTAGAAGATGATTTTCAATTTGTTTTTTTGTTTTTTTTTTGTGATCAGGTAGCTTTTCCTTCCTCCAATGACTGTGAGCCCTTGATGGATCAACATATACCAGTGTTCTCACTCACTAGAAGATCTGATCATTCCTTCTCACTTCTTTCTATACATACAGTCTGGCTTTTGATCTCTTCCCTCATCACTTTTCTCTTCTTCTTTTTTTCTCTTGGTTTCCCTCCTCCCCCTTTATTTTGCCTCTCTATCCCTTTCCTCTCCTCTCCATGGAATCCCTGTTTTTTTTTTCATGCTTCCTTCCATTTTTTTTTCTCTTCTTTTCTTTCTCACCCCTCACCATTGGATCAAGTTTATGAATTCCAACCAATGATGTAGTTCCCTGGCCCAAAAAATATATTCACTTGTTTCCAGTTGACTTCTCACCTCCAGGCTTTGGAGGTCATCAACTTTAGGGTCACATATCCATAGAGTATGGATTCCATGAGCCAAACCTACACTTCAAATAAGGTCAGAAAAAGGTAGTGTGGTACCTTGCTTCTCAACTCTCTTGTGGTTGTCCTCAAGGATTCACAACAACATCTGATGCGGGTGTTAGACTTCACACGAGTTAAGTTACAACTGACCAACACGGATGCAAAGAAAAAAAAAATCCATACCCACAAAAAAACCCCCACAGAAAAAAAACAGATGATATGGTGAAAGGAGACAAGTTTGAACGACAGCAACACAATCAAGAGAAGTGCAGGAGGGGATGAATTGACTAGAATGAGAGATACAGAAGAGACAGGATATGAATGGCAAAACGATGACAGTGATCGGAGTGAAATACAAGTTACAACAAGGAGAAAAGGATAACGAATCAAGCTTCGAAGACTTGTGTGCTTGTTTGTTTTTTGACTTGTGCCAAACCTTGAGATCTATGAGTGATAGCAGGCATTCTTGAAAACAAATCAGGGGTTGTTGCAAACCAATCGTGTTTTACCAAGTCGTTTCTAGCCGTGCAAGCTGTAGAAGCAAAGGGAACGTGAAGGGGGGGAATACACAAAGCGGATGATAGGCAAGCATGTACACCTGAAGAAGAGGGGAAGGATTGTTATTCAAAAGCAGCAAAGCTTGCCTCCTCATGCTGGCAGGAGTAAGAGACGGAGAGTATATATGAAAACAAAATAAACGAATTGAGATTTTATTGGATGCTGTATATTCAATGTTGCTGGCTGTTTTTTTTTTTTCTACTCTATTTATTGACTGAAGAGAAATTCGAAACTTGGTTTTTCTTTCACCTTCCGTGTCAACGGGAATTTGGCCAATGTGTGCTTCATCGATGGGACATGGTTGGAGGAAGGTGAGGTTGCAAATAATGAACGTTGCCATACGGGTAAGCCATCCAAGATGCTGTAGGACTGCAAATAGGAAGGCTTATGGGTAAATCCGATGGGAATCATCTAGTGATGATTAGGATCATCGATTTTGATGGGTATCCGGGCAACATAGGGACACAGTCCAAATACGCCGCCTCGTCGTATCTCAAACCCATCAGCGCCCTCCTTCATGGATAACGATAGCAATTGTAATCCAACAACGATCTGTTTTGGGGATCAAGATGCACACCACAATAGGTTTGTCAAATGATGAAATCACTCAAAAGTAAGGAACCGGGAGCAAAGGCTTACCAGATAAGCTCCGGTGCCTGTGGCCAAATGCCACCAGGCATGGCCCTCTAGGATAAATGACCACGGGGTACCTAGCCATTCCTTGAGGTGGGAAATCTGATTGCAGAATCTGCAAAAGCATGTAGCAACAGGACCCTATTCTCGTCAATCCTCAGCTCAAGCGAATCGATTCTTGAGACTAACTGACAAGTTATCAATGTTCCAAACTAGGAATCCTATCAGGAAGGTTATCGTCCCAATAAGCTGATATCTGACAGCATCTCGCTTGTTCTTTTGCTCTTGATAGGTCGACGTTGGAGCACTGCGAATGGTATAGGCCAGCCTTATTGTAGCAATGCTGTGAAGACAAAAAAAAGAGTTGTGATCAGTTTGCAAATCATTGTGAGGTACTTTGACTTGATTGAGACGATAGGGTGTACTCAACAGTTGAATGAGTCCGTAGGCGACTTGGTGGAAGACTGGGTTGGGGTATCGAAGATAAATAGCCGTGACGCCGAAAGCATAAAGAGAGAGCATGTACGGTAAACAGCGAATGAATGGAGTCCTGGCCTTGCTGGCGCTACCGGTGTCAAAGGCAACGTAGCTGATGAAGGCACAACAAAAGATCATCGGTAGTTCGTCTCCCAATTGCCACTCGTATCTCAAGGTTGCATGAAACCTGTTTTGAATTTGTCGCGAAACCAGACCGGGGCAAGCGTTTAAATTTTACTAATGCCTTGATGGTAAGTGGGAGAAAAAAGAAACGGGAAACATGGGACCGACAGGAAACTTCCGATTCCCACCAATGCGATTCCGACTTGGCAGAGTGCAAGAGGTAACGGGAGCTTCTCCTCTTTGCACTTCTTCACGCCGCTGTAGACATAGACCAAGGAGGGGGGGGGGGGGGTTGAGTCTGGAGGCTAGCTTGCGGTGTGACCAAAAGAACGATGAGAGGGAGTGCTTACTAGATGGCCCATGAGACTGAGGCACGTTGAAAACAAATTAGGATGAAGGAGACGGAGAGATGAGAAGGGGAAGTGCAAGGAGGGGGGGAGGGAGTAGGGTGAATGGAGGGCAGGATGATGGGAGGCTGACCAAAGAGCAGGTTGGAGAGGGTATTGGTGAATTCGGCGATGTAGTGAGTGATGGCGTAGTTTGACTCACTGGAGGAGGATGAAGGGTAGGGTAGAAGGGTGAGTAGGGAATGAGGCCGGGGGAAGGAGAAGTGAGAGAGACTGACCACCAATCGATTGATGAAGTGCTAGAATGGGGGGTTGAAGAGGAAGTGGTAATGAGAGATGATGGCTTAGGTAAGGGGTAAGGGCGTTGGATGGATGCTTACGAAGGACCCCAGAATCCGATGACTGGCGGTTGAGCGGACCACCAACGAGTGACGTGAAATTGGGAGGAGAGGACCATGATGGTGGGTGGAGTAGCAAGGCGGATGAGGGGAGGATGGTGAGTTAGCGGATGATGAACTGAGTGAAGGTGTGAGAGTGAGTGAACTGGATGGAGGATGAGTTTGATTTGCTGAATTAGAATTCTCGACTGGTGATAGCTGGTTGGACGGAGGAGAGAGAGGGAGAGAGGATGACCTGACGGATTGGGAAGGTGGAAGATTGAATGCAGAGCCGTCACCCGATTGAGATCAAGAAGAGAGAGAGAGAGAGAGAGAGAGTAAGCTTCAGCAGGGTTGGCTTAAGAGTTCGATCGTCAGCTTGCAGGATTACCCTTAGGCTAGGTACATGAACTTGCTCTCGTGCTGATCATCAACAACTGGACGACAGCCTATACATCCTCGTCAGAGTGAGTTCTCGATGAGGATCAAAAATACTTGACAAGCCTCCTGCTTCAAGTTCAGTCATGAGAGATGGTACTTAGGATCCAAGATTCTCTTGGGTCTCCTCGACCGGTCCTCATCTCCTCGCCTGACGACCGACTGCACGACATCAAAGGGGGAATCAGATCTAAACAACCCGAGTTACGTATGTACTGATTTACGTACGATCCAGCCTATGAGTGTAGTACTGATACTTGATATGTATACAACTGTTCCCGGTGAACAAGTCCAGTGGACCAGTAAACCATGTCCAGTTGTCAAGTGAGGAAGGACGCATAACAACCAATCAAGACCCCTCTTCAAGTAATTCAAGGTCACTCATCAACAGAATAAGGCCTCTCAACAAGGGATTGAAGGCCCCTTGACAATTACTCAAGTCCACCCAACAAGGGTAGGAAGTCCACAGGGCAAGTCAAGCGGCCACTGGGTTTTTTGACCCCCCCCCCCCCCTCAAAAAAAAAAAAAACAAGTTTGTGGGTGTAACTTTTTGTAGTAGGTTAAAAAAACTTGGATTCAATAAAACATCAAAAAAAAAAAAGTGAATTTCTTGGAAAACCTGGTAAAAAAAAACTGAGAACCAGTAAAAAAAAAAACCAGGAAGCCCAGAAATTCAAAAAATCATTCAGGATGTTTTAATATTGGACCAGTAATGGGTTGCATCTCTGAACAAACTCTGTAAAACTTTTGACAATGATGAAACCATTTTAAGCTATGTTCTTCAGTAATGGTTTCATCAATAGCATGTTTGATGAGATTGACTAGTTGAGAACGTTGAAGCAAGGGTTTTCCTTTGACAAATGCTTTAAGAGTGTTAAAACTGAGCTCAATGGGGTTTAGAAATGGTGAATAGGGTGGAAGAAATTCAAAATCAATATCATTGGTGGCCTTCAACATATTTTCAACATTTTCAACCTCTTCTACTTTGTGAATTGGTGCATTATCAAGGATTAAAAGAGCTGATTTTTTGGCATTTGGGTTGTAATCTGACCAGGAATCCAGAGAATTCAATTGCATTCACACCTTGTCACAGTTTTCCATCACTGTTGAAGAGTTCATAGTTATAGATGTATCCTGTTTTGGAAAGTGCAGCAACCAAGGTGATCTGACTGAGCCTGGGGACTAGACTTAATACTAGAGGATGTGATGAGGACTTGGCCAGCATAGGCGGATGGCCCCCCTTTCCCTTTCTTCCTTCATTCCATCTTGTCTTCATTCCCGTGCCTATGCAAAGATAAGGACTTTTGCCACACAATCCTGAGCAGCCTTTGGGCTTTGTGAGACCCCTGAGAGAAATAAGAGCCACACGCAAGATCCGTGAGAGTGATAAGGATCCACGCCACTGAGAGTATCCGTTGAGAGTAAGAAAATTGGCCTGCAAGATCCACGCTTTTGAGAGAAACCTGCAAGAGTGAGGAATCCGTGAGAGTGAGAAGTATCCACTCAAGGTACCTGGACCGCCCCAGACAAACTGCCACACAGTTCCCTGTACCCATCTACAGAACAGAGAGAGTACAAAGGAAACCAGCTGCAAGCGCACATCCATGAGAGATAGAAAGAAAAATAATCTGCCCAAACCCATTTGCACCTTCCATCTACAAGATAACCAAGAAAACTTAAGAAGATTCTTTTTTTTTTTAAAACACCAACCTGCTTCCAAGCCCCGGCCTTTGCTCTTTGACCCACATCCATTCCGTGAAATGCGCTTTCCTGGTTCCCTGAATCATCCATCAGAAATTGTCCATGCATTTGCATCCGCAATGCGGGGCTTGTCCTTGCATTGACAGACCCAGCTTTGCGCCGGGCCTGCACCTAAAAGAAACCATCCATAGCCAGCAATAATCCCAAATCCAACCCAGAGAGAAGAAAATAAGCAAAAAAACATTCTGGGGTGTCTGGTTATTCTGGCTGTGAACTGGCTAGAACACCCCCTCACCAAATCAATCATATCCCCCCTATTCATCCATAGTTCCCCCCCACCTTGGCTGCTGTCCCCAGCGGTCTGAAGTTGTTTACTTCTGCAGACCCAAAGCCCGCGCAGGGGCTTGTCCTCGGAGGAAGGATCCGTGTTCTCATCCCCTTTTCTATCCAAACCAGCCATCTTGTCAAATGAAGTTGAGCCTTGCGCAAAGAATTGTTTCACATGCAAAGCCGCGGACTTCCGTTTGAGCGGAGTTCCATCCAATTCCTGAAAGTGGTAGCTACCTCCGGTGAACTTGGATGTCATGCAAAAAGGCCTGTTCCATTGATTAGCAAACAGCTTCCCCCATTGATTTTCCAGGCTCCGGTTTTAAAGCAGAAACAAGTCCCCCTTCTGCAATGGATCTCGGAGTTTATGCGTGCAGCGCTTGTCCCAGTAGCGGATGGACTTTGTGTGGGTTGCCTTCAGTCTTCCAGCTACCTTCTCCAAAATCTTGTCCTGTTGAAGGAGTTTCTTGGCGTGGGCCTTTACTAGATCCATGGCCTTCTTAACCTTCCACCAATCAATACCCAGAAAGGTTTTTAGCTCAATTTCAATCAGAAGTACAGGTTGCTGTCTGAATAGCAGCTCATACGGCAAATAACCCGTCAATCACTTCACTGAAATCTGATCTGCAAAAAGAACAACCGCAAGGGTTTCCTGCCACCGCTTACCATCCTTGCTGCACATCTTCACCATTGCGTCCTTGATTGGCTGGTGACCGCCCTCAATCATCCCCGCGCCTTCCAGATAGTACTCCGTCACTTGCCCAAACTTTGCTCCGCAACTTTGCACCAACTCCGCCAACCGCCCCCAGAACTCCGCACCCCCATTGACCATTACCAGCCAAAGTTATCCATAACACACAAACCAATCTTCCTCCAGAAAATGAACAACTTTTTCTGCCAAAAGCTTCACCAGCGGCCGTGCTTCCACCCATCCCAAAAAATTGTCCCGTGCAACAAGGAGGTACGCGAACTGACCTGCCTTGATGTGCACAACATCCAGAGAAACCCACCCAAACAAGGCGTCCTCTCCAGTTACTTTGCAAGGTAAAGTTGCGCTCTGCTGCTGACACACTTTGCACAACCATACCCACTCCCGCACTGCACGTAATACACCCAGCCACCAGAACCTTGCCCTCACCCTCTTCTGTGATGGACAAGATTGTCATGCAGACTTCCCAGAATTACCTCCTGATCCGCCCTCACATGCTGACCACAAGCGGTACCAGCGCTCTCTGTTGCCACAGCTGTCCTTCCTGGAGTTAGAAATTTCCCACTCTGCCAAACCCATTGAACAATTTTGGCTGGTGTGTCATCCAGAAACCAAAGATCCCACAAATACAAACTGAGGACCACATACCTCCTGGACTGCTGGAGTGGAAGTTGCAAACCTACTTCCATCACCCCTACCTTAACCATTGGAGCCTCCACATTCAATGGTTCCGCGCCTTTGTATGGATCATCCTGCGGGTACCAAGACAGCGCATCTGGCATTGTAAAGGCCTTCCCTGGAACATGCACAACCGTGAAAGAGAACAACTGAAGGAATGCAACCCACCTGGTCATAGGCGCGTTTGGCAGCATTGGTGAATTGATCATCTGGGCCAGCGCCTCCACATCCACCAGAAGCACAAAGTGAATCCCCCACATCAAATGCTGCAACCTTGGAACAATCTTAGTGACCCCACAAAGTTCCAACTTTGGCTGCAAGTACCAGCTCTCTGTTGGCATAAACGTAACAGGCTTGTAAAGAACTGGACAATCTTTCCCCTCATCCTCCTGGGTCAGAACCACCTCTGCGCCAAGCTTGCTTGAATCCATGGCCAACTTAATTCCTCCAGCCTCATAATCCAAGTCCCGCAGTACAATATTGTGTCCAAAAATCTCCTTGAGTTTGTCAAAGGCAACGTCACAATTTGAACCCCAGGTCCATTCCACGCCCTTATGCGTAAATGCCTGCAACAGGCTAGCAACCTCCCCAAAACGCTTGATGAATATCCGTACATAGCTACACAATCCCAAGAACTGGAGAATGTGTGATACAGTCTTTGGCATTGGCCACTCGAGGACTATGTTGTGTTTCTTTTCCACAATGTGCCTCCCATCATAAGCCACCACATGTCCCAGAACCTCCAGCATGGGTATGCAGACCGCTAAATTTTTGACCAACACCATAAGTCCTGCTTCCTTGATCCGGAACAAGATCCATTCCAGCGTTTGGGCGTACTCCCAGACAAATTGCCAAATTTCTGGAGTGTTGGTAAGCATTTCCCCTCCGTAATCTGTCTTTGGGCCTTTGATGCCCGCGTCATCAATGAAAATCTGAACCCCATTCAGAAGATTGTCCTTCAGAATCCAGGTAATCTGCGCTTGGTAAACCGCAACCAAGTTAGTTGCACCTTGCAGCAGCCGGGTCAGTTGCATCCTGCTCAATCAGGTTTCCACGGCAGTCATCAGACACAAACTCCAATTTAGTTTGCGCTGGTTGTATCCGCTGTAAGACTTCAAACGGTGCTAGGCTGTGGCAGTTCTGTGGAGGGGAAGGGTGCTGTTTAGGCTGCCCTCCTGAGTGTTACAAAAATATTTAAATGTAACTGAGATCAAGGTCCAGAACCTGGTAAATGAGGAATCAAGGAGTAGAGGATAAAGATGATAATAGTTTGGTAGCGACAGAACAGCACTATCTGAGACAAGATTATGCAGGGAAAAATTTGAAAAAAAGAAGTTAAAGTCTTCTTAGAGTTCAAAGAACAAAAGCTGTTGTATGTAAACAACGCCCACAAGCTAATAACTCTGGTCGTCAGCAGAAGATTGGGGATGATCAACTCAAACCCAAGCAACCTCCAGGTTCTTAATGAACCTGCCCAACTCTCCGCAATCAAGCGCTTGAAGGGTACCAGATAACTGAGGGTGGCTGTACAAGACAAAGCAAAATGTTTAAGAAGCTCTAAAACAAACAGTAACTGATTTGAAGCAAGGATAACCTCAACACTTCTCAAGGGACTCAAGAGTAGGCTGGCAGAATGCAACTCCAAAGAAGCTAAGGGGAGGTATAACACTCCAGGTCTTAAGATTAATAAGACCTCTTCAATCAATTGTGATTGGCTCCAGAAAGGTGATCAGGGATCAGGACCAGTATGGTCAGAGAAAGGGATCAAGGAGTGGTATGACACACTCAAAAAAAACTCCAAAAGACAGAATCTTTCTTCAACCAGCAAGGCTATTGGTTGGTGATAAGGATCAGGGATCAAGGGTTGAGTATGGAAGCTCAAGGATCAAGGGTGTGCTGATTTCAAGCTGGATGATTCCATGCTCCAATGATTCATCAAAAAGGCAGGGGAGAGCCCCTCCTTATATGGGCAGGAGGGCCTGTTAGACTATGTACAATGGATTCTACAAATAGAGCGGAAAAGGGAAGACAACCATGTGGTTACTCGCTTCCGTCTGTGGATGGGCGCGCGCAACAATACCAGAGTCACCCACCCCTCGTCCGAAGGCGGACGGGGTGGGAAAGAGAAATGAACCAAACCGCCGTGGATGTCCGCGGGCGGTAGTTGGCACTCTTCACCCCTTGTCCAAAGGCGGAAGTGGGTGGGAGAGCCCCAGGAAAGGTGACGGATGAAGTCGGTGAGAGCGCAGATGGGCGGATAGGAGATTGGCTTGAAACGGTTGAGTAAATCCTGACAGGCTTGAGATTCACAACTGAGAGATCAAGTGAGATGGGAGATTTGACAGATCCAAGGATTTGCCAAATGCTTGGAGGTGCGGTCAGGATGGATCCGGTAAATCATGGATGAGCGCCGCGCAACGGTAGCAATGAGGAGATTGGGACGCGCGACAACAAAGATGAGGACGCGCAACAACCAAGATGAGGACGCGCAACAACAAAGATGAGGACGCGCAATGACGATGGCGGAGTTGACAAGCAACACGCAACGGCAAGGATGATGAGCAACGCGGATGAATGATGCGCAACGCGCGCGGATAAAGGAAGTGCAGCGCGCAAAGCGCAAAGCGCGATGCGCGCCAATGAAGGATGGTTTGGATGAGCCTGAGGAACAGTTTATGGGTTGAGGTCTTAAGGCGGCCAGGGTGTCCCGGATTGGGCACCACATCTCTCCCCAACTTACAGACTGTCCCTTGTCTGCTCCCAAGTTTGATGCCATAGAAAAGAAAGGAAAAAAAAAGATGATTGAAACCAAAGAATGGCCATTTTGATCTTGAGAGTGGTTGAGAAAAAATATGTCAATCCAACCAAAAATCCTAGAAGTGGCTGAGATAAAATGAAGGAGGTGTCCCAAGTGCTCACACGCGTGGCATGAAGTAGAGTTTTCACAAAAAAACAAGGATCTTGACCAGATGGTGCACAATTGGGAGGACTTACTTCTGGACCAAGTTGCCTCCACAAGAGTGAAATTTCTTTACCTGATCAGCAGAGAACCTTCTGGCCATCTGAGTACCATCCAGCTCCTCCAAAAGATATGATCCACCTCTAACTTGACGGACTACTTGGTAAGGACCATTCCAGCGGTTAGAGAAAAGCTTTCCCCACTGAGTTTCCAAGGAACAATTATAAGCCAATACCAGGTCACCAGGGTTTAAAGGGTCCCTGATTTGATTTAGATGTTTATCTTCCCAATACTGAGCTGATTTTGCTCTTGATTCCATCATCTTCTGATAAGCCTTGTTACAAATATCTTCACTCCGCTCCAGTTGCTTTGATCTGGCAACTAATAGGTCAGTAGTTGAGGAAACTTGTTCCCATGAGATTCCCAAGAAAGACTCCATTTCAAGATCAAGAGGAAAAACAGCCCTCTGACCAAAGATGATTTCATAAGGAGAGTAACCAGTGGTTCGCTTGGTGGAAATTTAATCAGAGAAGAGGACCAAGGGGAGAAACTTTTTGACAATTCTTGCCACTTTCACCCGCCAATTTGACAAGAGCAGCCTTCAAAGGAGAATGGCCTCTTTCCACCATGCCTTGTCCTTCAGGATAATAGGGGAGTAGTACCTCTATGTTGTCCCGGGAGCAATCGGATCATTTCAGCAAGTTTTCCACCAAATTCCAAGCCACCATCCGTAGAATAAGATTGGGCCAAGCCATAACGCATTGTCCAAGTCTCATGAAGGAAAGCTGCTACTGATTCAGAGCTGAGGTTCTTAAGGAAATTTGCTTCAAACCATCCAGAAAAATCATCTCTAGCCACAATGAGGTACTTAGCTCCACCAGCCTTAATATGAACCACATCCATAGCAATCCTCCCAAAGACAGTGGACTCTCCAGTGGGGTAACAAATTTTGGCCGGGAGCCAAAGATCACGTTTCTGGCACACTTCACAACTCCTACACCATTGAGCAACGTATTTCTTCAGGGATGGCCACCAGAATTGTTTGGATATTTGTCGATAAGTTTTGGTTTCCCCATGATGACCAAGGCCTTCATGGAGATTTTCCAGGATTGAATCTTGCTTAGAAGGGATAGAGACCACAACAAGTT